>CM073471.1:58780833-60142500 GCA_037074535.1 Gleditsia sinensis
TTCTGATTTGCAAGCTCTATAACACTATTAAATATCCCTAATTTGACCATGTGTCCAACATAAACAACAACAACAACAACAACTAAGCCTTTTCCCACTAGGTGGGGTCGGCTACATGGATCAAACGGCGCCATAGTGGCCTATCATGGATGAGATCAACAGATAAGTTATTAACTATTAAATCATTTTTAATAGTTTCACTTATTGTTTTCTTTGGCCTCCCTCTACCTCTAATTATTGGACTATTCTCTATCCGATCTACTCTTCTCACTGGTGCTTCTGCAGGTCTTCTCCACACATGGCCAAACCACCTTAAGCGAGATTCAACCATCTTCTCCACAATAGGTGCTATCCCAACCTTCTCTCTAATGCACTCATTTCTAATCATATCTCTTCTGGTGTGTCCACACATCCAGCGCAACATTCTCATCTCTGCAACGTTGAGTTTATCTTCATGTTGTCTTTTAACCGCCCAACATTCAGTACCATATAATATAGCAGGTCTTATAGCCGTACGGTAGAATTTTCCTTTAACTTTGAGCGGCACTTTTTTATCACAAATGACACTCGAAGCTTTCCTCCATTTCATCCATCCAGCTTGAATCCTATTATTTACGTCCTCCTTTACTTCGCCGTCATTTTGTATAATAGACCCAAGGTATTTAAAACTTGTAACTTGTTTTAATATATAGTCTCCAAGTTTCACGTCTACATACGTATTTGTTCGTCTCTTACTAAAAATACATTCCATATATTCTGTTTTATTTCTACTTATCCGAAAACCATGTGTTTCTAAAGCTTGTCTCCATGACTCTAGTTTCAAATTTATTTCCTCTTTCGATTCACCAACTAAGACTATATCATCTGCAAAAATCATGCACTGAGGCCCCAACTCTTGTATATGTTCAGTAACTGCGTCCAAAATCAAATTAAAAAGATACGGACTCAAAGAAGACCCTTGATGTAGTCCAATAGTTGTGGAAAAATCCTTTGTATCCCCATTTTGTGTTCTCACGCAAGTCGTTATCCTGTCGTACATGTCTTTGATTGCTCGAATATACGCAATACGCACTCCTTTCTTTTCTAAAGCCTTCCATAGAATCTCTCTTAACACTCTGTCATATGCTTTTTCCAAATCAATAAAAACCATATGCAAATCTTTCTGCCTACTTTGATACCTTTCCATCAATCTCCGTAGTAAATAAATTGCTTCCATAGTTGACCTTCCTGGCATAAATCCAAACTGGTTCTCTGTAACTTGAGTCTCTTGTCTTAATCTTTGCTCAATAATCTTCTCCCATAGCTTCATAGTGTGGCTCATGAGTTTAATCCCCCGATAATTGGAACAATTCTGTATGTCTCCTTTATTTTTATATATAGGGATTAAAGTACTTCTCCTCCATTCATCCGGCATTTTCTTAGATTTCATTATCACATTAAACAACTTAGTGAGCCAACTTATACCCTTCCTTCCTAAACTTTTCCACACCTCAATAGGTATATTGTCAGGTCCTACTGCTTTGCCATTATCCATTCTCTTCAAAGCCCTCTCTACTTCAAACTCTTGGATTCTACGATAAAAAGTATAATTACGATCCTCTTCTGCAATATTAAGTCTGTCAGAGTTACAGGTCAACTCATGCCCTTCGTTAAAAAGTCCTTGAAAGTAACTCCTCCATCGTGCGTGGATATCATGCTCCCTTACCAAAACATTACCCTCTTCATCTTTAATACATTTCACTTGATCTAGGTCCCTTGTCTTTCTTTCCCTACCCTTCGCAAGCTTGTAAATTTTTCTTTCTCCCTCCTTAGTTCCTAAAGATTGATATAACCCCTCAAAAGCTTTAGTTCTTGCTTCACTCACAGCCTTCTTAGCGTCTTTCTTAGCCACTTTATATTTATCCCAATTTGCATTATCTTTACATAAGTGCCACTCTTTATAACACTCTCTCTTAACCTTAATCTTATCTTGCACCTCCGCATTCCACCACCAAGATTCTTTACCCTTAGGTCCAACGCCTCTTGATTCTCCAAGTATCTCTCTTGCTATATTCCTTATCCCTTTGGCCATCTCGTCCCACATATCATTAGCATTTCCTTGGACCTCCCAAAGCCTCTCTTCCTCCATGTGTCCAACATAAACATTGTAGATAATTGTGTTACCTTTTCACAGCCACTTGAATCACTTTTCTTGGAGTTCATAAGAGGGAGATATGCTCAAAACCATACTAAAAGGTCTAGAATCACTGCAATGTAGCATTTTTCCATGAATTTCTTATCTTTTTCTTCTCTTTTCTTCTTCTTTTGTTCCTACAACACAAAACACAAAACTAAATTAATTCCTAATTATATTTTACTTAAATGAAAAAAAAGTAAGTTTAAAGGTATTAATATCATGCTTAATTAAGATCACATCACCAAGATATGATGTCGTCAACAAAATAAGCCCACATGCCATCGAAACATCATCATCATATATAACATTCATATAAATCATGCCAAATAATATGCTTAGGGTGGTAAATAATTCATGCAATGGCTATGGTTATGGCTAGGGTACTTTATTTGAGTTTCTATATTAATGATAATATTTTCCCAAAATTTCTTTATTTAGTCCATAAAAGAAGTTTCCTTCTTTGAAATTATTCTGTCCCCTTTTCCAGTTTTACTTTTTGTTTCTTTTCATTTTTCAGCCGCCCATTTTATTTATCTACTAACCATGCTGATTTGCACTTCTTTTTATCCTTGTATCTAATTAATTAGTTTACTATTGAATTATTAGCACAAATACATTTATTAATTTGCCCTAGAATTTGTTTAAATTTTATTATGCTTCCATTCACTAATTTCTTAATCCTAGGTCTCTTGCTCCTTTTTCTTCTTTATTTGCAACAATTTTTTCTACATTAATTATTAGCAACAATTTTTAGGTCTTGCCTCCAATAGCTTTGAAAACCTTATTCTTTGAATATAAAATTTTTTGCTAGAAATCTCTACCTATTCTAAAATTTCTAAATGAAGGTTGTTTATCTAACATTATCTCGAAAATTTCATTTATTTCCTTTAAAATATTCCTTATTCCTTATTCTTTTCTTTTTAATAAGTCTTTATTAAAAATATGAATAAAGTTTACTTAGAACTTTTTCTTTTATCAAAGACTCATGATTTCATTTGTTGTTATACTAAGGTAGTATATAAATTCTTTCTTCCCACTTATCATGATTATTGTAACAACTTTTTTTATAATAATTATTATTATTATACAATATAGAGTTCACATACACGTCATTAATCAAAACGTACGTACAACATATCAAACACATAAATATCTACAGCTTATTTATTCTGGTTGACCAATTCCGGAGATACAGGTGCTGGTGGTTGCACCTTCACCGGGATTTGAGCTAACTCGACTACAAACATTTTATTTGTTTCTGGGATCTGCCCATCATAGAGTAACTCGATCCAACGTGCACTAAAAGCCAAAGCCATAGAAAATTTTGCATAACTAATTTTCTGAACATGACATGGAAATATAGTGAGAATTAAATCCCAGTAAGTTCAACAATAAATCATCATCAATATAGCTCAACACGTCATGTTCATCTGTATAAACTACAACAAATATCTTTGATAACATGAATGCACTTTTTCTATGCACATGAAAATCGTACAGTAATGACATGTATGACAGGATTAACTATTTTTAGAATATCATATGATGACTATCAATTTATTCTCATATCAAGCTACCTCGGTCAGGGTGAGTATTTCCTACTCTCCGGTACGGGCTTTTCTCGCTCTGTTCGACATGGCACACTTTCTCTTTCTATTCTCATTGACATAATCATAACCGTTGGTAGGGCGTCCCCTACTGGTGCACCACACGGATTGCCATGAGACCGTACTCATTTCTTTTCTTTTCACAATAATAGCCAAAAATATGATTTCAATAACAAGTATGTTCATCAAAATATAATTATTACCAAAAATCATTGGTATTCATGTCATGAACATAACCATTTTAAATATTACTTTATAAAATATTTCCATGTCAAAATTTCACACTTAAGATGGTAAAAAATTCATGCAATGGCAATGCCTATGGCATATACTAGTCATTTATTATTTTCATTTTTAAGATTCTTCTTCTTTTTTAAATATTATTTTTATTTCATTATTTTCGTGAAGATTTTCATCCTATCTGACCTTCTCTTACTAAACAAAGTATAACTCCCCTATTGTAACTCGGATTTAGGTGTTCTTGGTGTCAATTTAAAGATAACACAATTATTTAAAACTACTATGTTGAACAGTTTAGCGAAAGATTAAGGAATCATGGTGATATTACTCCTTCAATATACGCATGATTTCTTCTAGGGTAGATTCTGACCTTTACTTACTAATATATCCATAACTCCCTCATAAGAATTCTAAATTGAGTGATTCCAGTGGCCTAAAATCCGTGACACATATAGATATAATTTTTATGTTAACCATTTATTTTAATTCTCTATAGAATGTTTCCAAAAATTAAAACACAGAAGCTATCCTAACATATTCTTCCCTGATTAATCATTTTCTGACCATTGCTTACTAATCGGACCATATATACTTCATATGGACTCCAAATTGAGTGATTCTAGTGGCTAAAAATCTGTGACACATATATCTATAATTGTTATGTTTACCATTTATTTTAATTCCCTACAGAATGTTCCCAGAAATTAAAACAGAGAAGCTATCCTAACATATTCTTCCTTGATTAACCATTTTCTGACCATTGCTTACTAATCGGACCATATCTTCCTCATATGGACTCCAAATTGACTGATTCCAGTGGGTAAAAATTTGTGACACATATAGATATAATTTTTCTGTTTACCATTTATTTTAATTCCATACAGAATGTTCCCAGAAATTAAAACACAGAAGTTATCCTAACATATTCTTCCCTGATTAACCATTTTCTGACCATTGCTTACTAATCGGACCATAACTTCATCATATGGACTCCAAATTGAGTGATTCAAGTGGCTACAAATATGATAGACATAGATCTATATTTTTCATGTTAACCATTTATTTAAATTCCTTACCGATTCGTCCCAGAATTTTAAAAATAGAAGCTCAAAAGTTTGCTACCCATAGCCATACCTATGCAGAACTATCTACACTAGCCCAAGTATTCAAACATACATAATATGTAACATGATAAAGCAACATCCATGACCAATTATTAAAGTTCTAAGGTCAAAATCCCACAAAGATGTAGCAAATTTCAAAACTTTTCTTCAAAAAGAAATATTGTTAAACTTACCTTGAGCACTTAGTCCTCTAGACCTCTCCTTCCTCTTTCTTCCTTTCTTCTTCTCCTTTCCTCACTCTACCTTACTTCTATTTTTTCCTCTCCCTCACTTGGACGAAATTCTAATGTTATAAGGGTGGGTTTTACTTAAATAGACTATTAAATAATTCACCTTTCATGATCATGGGTCTACCTTATCACAATTAGGATGCACTTGGTTGATTTTTTTTGGAAAATAAACGACTCATGTTCTTGTCTTCCTCTTCCTTAGTCAAGATATACATAGAAAAAGGAGATTTGTATTTTGAAAATTATGATAATATGTTATTAAGATAAGGGACAAGGTCACTTTGATTTAGGGATTCATTTCCTTTTTCTTTTGTCTTAATCAAGTATGATAAGTTTGTCTTTTTAGGTGGCAAATTTTCAACCCTTGAATCTTCCTTTCTTAGCTAAAATTATTTGTGTAGGATAAGGATGCTTTGTCATAATGCTATGTATTATTAACCACTTACTAAAATTATGAGTGTAGGATATAGATATTTTGTCCTCATGTTATGTATTATCATACCACTTGCTAAAATTATGAATGTAGGATATCACACCACTTGCTAAATTTTTATCTTAATGCCATGTCACCTAATCTTGATTACACCATTATTTTATCACTTTATTTTTATTTTTATTTTTATTTTTTCTCTTGGGTTTGGGCTCATTGTTGCCCATTTTCTTTACTTTGGTTAAAATTCTACCTTTCATAATGGGCTTGGTCACATTTTCATGATTTTTGGACTACCGGTCCAATTTCTATATCTTAGTCCAAGTCTATGTTTTATTTCTTCCTTGGGCTATCCTATTGGCTTGCTAAAAATTCATGTGAAGTAGAAAAATTCTATATGAAGTGTCCATAGGAGAAAGCTCAATTTATGGGTGGAGATACTAAACTTAGTAACTTTAGCTCTTAAATTAGAAAAAATTACCCTAATCCAATCTTCTTGAAATTTTAAGACCTTTACTCATAAAAATTTGTCTTCCTTACTCAAGAATTTCACCTTTCTTTAGCATGTTTATTTCTAATATTTCCTCTTAGATTTTCTCTCTTTACCTATTCCATTAATGTTAGAACATTTCTATGCATATACGTAAGATGAAATTTCTAAGGATTATATTTCCTTAGATATCTAAAAATTGTCTATTAAATTTTATTTCCTTAATTAAATATTTTTGTATCTTTATTAATAGAAGAAACAAAATTAAAGATATTACAATTATGATATTTCTCATATATTATTTATTCTTTTGCATTTTCTAGCCACTTTTCTACCTAATATTCTTATGGTTTCCTATGGCTATGCTTAGGTATTTTGGTCTCCCAAATTTTTGGCTACTCAAGTACAAACCACTAATTAGTTTTTTCTTCCATCTATTGATTACTCTTCAAAATTTCAACATCATCCATCCTTAAACACTTAATTATTTTTACCATATAAATCACTTTTAAGTCATTAGCCATTTCAAACACTCATTAAATTTCTTTGTAAATGTATCGCCTTATAATTTCAACTAGTCTAAGTTTTGATGTTCCAATTTTTTCTAGTATATCAATCTTCTTTGTTTTATTTATTCATTTCCTCCTATAACTAGAATTTCTAGTAAGCAAACTCAAAGGTTTAGAAAAACCCAAAGCCTCCCTTGACAATTCCTAAGTTTCTAGTTTCCATTTATCCTTTCCAATCACAACCATCATCACTTTGATTTTCATGGGCCGAGTTACTTAAAAGAAAACAACATAAACAACCCCCAAAAATCATGGCTAAGCAAATTTGCAACCATCACTTGCACGGTTCACATGTCGTAAGATTTAGGCATCCATGGCATCAAGAGTATAAAATATTGCAATTTCATCAAAGTCCTAGGGTTAAAACCCCAAATAAAAATTACAAATTCCTAAGCTCTTCTTAAAAAAGAGATAATTTAAATCTGCCTATGACAACCTCCTAAACCTTGTTAATTAATTTATTCTTTCTTCCTCTCCTTGGATGGCATCAAAATCTTATTTCCCTCTACTGTTCTAGTAGAAATTTCAAGAGGAAAAAATATGCCTTTTAATTGTCCTCAAGCAAAATAATCCTTAATGATGGAAACAAAAATAATATATGTATTGAGTGTTATGTTAAACCATCTGTAGCAAAGACGACTTTAGCTCAAAATTATTAGCCTCTACAATAGGTCTAACAATGCTAGGATTCAGGCCTTTGGTATCTAGGATGATGAAATGCTTCAAAGATCTATTGTCATGGTCCGCTATAATAGGTTGTTGCTGATCTTATTGCCTTCTTTTTCTTCTACATAATATGCATTCAATTTCAAGGTCAAATTCAACAAAATACTCACGATCTCTACGCAATAAAGAATGGCACACCTATAAAATAAAACAAAGGATAAAATCATGAAAGTAGAATATGCAAAAAAAATTAAAAAGAAAGGGATTTATTCTAGCTATTTTATAAAATAAACTGATATTGAAACAATTGGTCCCCAACAACGGCGCCAAAAACTTGTTGTCCTATTTATTTAAATACTACAAGCGCTCTGTGTAACTGTAGCTTGTCCAACGTGTAACATCCCTGATTTTTCCTTATGTTACTAATTGAAATTTATTTCTTTCAGAGAGAAGAAAGGATTTTGGATCTCATGGAAGGATTAAATTATTTTACTCAAGTCAAACAAGATAGTAGGAATGGTTAAAATGACATTTATGTAATTTCATTAAAATGGCATTTAATTTATGTAATTTATGGAGGACCCCGATTTTTCCTTATGTTACTAATTGAAATTTATTTCTTTCAGAGAGAAGAAAGGATTTTGGATCTCATGGAAGGATTAAATTATTTTACTCAAGTCAAACAAGATAGTAGGAATGGTTAAAATGACATTTATGTAATTTCATTAAAATGGCATTTAATTTATGTAATTTATGGAGGATGGCATTTGTGTAATTAATGGATGATGGCATTGGCATTTTGGTGATGAAGAGGTGGTAGGTAGGAAAAATAATTAAGAGGTGGTAGGTAGAAAAAAAATGAAAAGTTATGAAGGAGAAGGGGGAGTGTCAGTAGGAAGAGAAAGGAAAAAAAAGAAGAAAAGGAAGAGGAGAAAAGAAAGGGGAAGAAAAAAAAAGAGAAAGAGGAAGAAGAGAAAGAGGAAGAAGAAGAAGAGAAAGAAGAAGGAGAAGGGAGAGGAAAAGGAAATCAAGGATTTCTGGGTGGTAGGAATCAAGTACAAGTTTAAGGAGTTGTTTGAGGCAGGTTTAACATCTTCTAATAAATTTTGTACAAAATGATATATATGCTTTTAGATTTGTTTAGATGTCATTTTGAATAGCATGTGGTCTGTATATTTATATGAAATTATATTTTGGTTGTATGGACATGCATATGGGTGCATGGGATTACATAAAAGAAAAACAAGGGAGAAGTTAGACTAAGCTGAATTTCGGAATAATCTGGGAAGCCTATATTTTTTAAATTTTGGAACCTTTTGACAAGGATTTTAAAGAAATCTTCAACATATGAATTGTAGATGTATGTCTCACGGATCTATAGGCACTGAAATTACTTAATTTGGAGTTCATATGAGTGAGATATGGCTGATTAATTTAGCAGAGGTTGGAATCCAAGATAGTAAAAATAAGCATTTCTGTTTTAATTTTATGGGAATAATTCGTAAAGAATATGAAGAAATGATAATCATAAAAGTTGTAGATAATTGTCTTATCTTTTTATAGGATTTGAAAATCACCTCAATCGGAGTTTGTATGAGGGAGATATGGTTGAATAAGTGAAGAAAGGTCACAGGATACGACCAGGCCGTATTCTGGGCTGCTTCAGCACGGGTAGGCCGTGTTTGGGGCTGTTTTAAAGCCTGTTTGAAGTATTTTTCAAACATGGCCATGTCTTGAACATGGCCAGGCCATGTTGGGTGTTGGATTATCATATTTTTCACTGTTTTCTGCCTAAAAATAATCTTGTTTGTTTAAATATTTTTAAGAAACATATATCCAAGAAAAATACTTTTACAATGATGATTTTGGTATCACAAATTACTCTTTTTCTTTATTTGATTTAAAATGAATCATATTGAACATTGGTATGTGATGAATGATTATCAATCATTTAGTATAAAAATGATGCATCATATTATGAAAGTGATTAAATTGCAAACGTAAAACTCATGGCGAGTTGCTTGATAATTATATTTTGTATTTGATGAATATGAATTTATATATATACATTTATATGTATGGATGAATATCGACGGGTTGTATGGCTTGAGACAGTACCGAGTAGGAGATGCCCTATTAGCCTGAGTGAGCCAAGGGAGGGCCGCTCCAACGGGGTGACAATGGTAATGTGAGGGGGCAGGAGGGTGATGTACTCACATTCCCTGATCATTTATTGTGACTGTAGTTGTTCGGTCAATATGCGTATAGCAAATTGTATTGACCAGATGCCGAGTGAGGCATGTCATTTTACATTGAGTGTGTGGGTTAACCAAATAGTCGAGTAAGGCAGGTTATTTCAAATTAAGTGTACCAGATCGCAGAGTGAGGTAGGTGCATTAAAAGTGATGATTTTATATCCAAATCTTAATATTTTCTATAGCTTATACAGCTGAACATAACTCATATTTTTCTCATTATATTTTATTTATGTTAAGTCTACTGGGAACCTTTGTTCTCACTATTATTATGGTGTTATGTTCAGATAAAAAGAAATGAAATGCAACACAAAATGGCGTTACTGATGAAGATCTAGATATCAGCACCACCTCCTCACTCTTTGTATTTCAAGGGTGAAGTGCTGTATAAAGACTCTTATTTATGTACTGAAATGTTGTATTGTATAAATATAACATGTGTGAGGTTTGTAATATATATGTAAACATGTATATTGTGTTTTGAAATGTTGTATTGTATAATTATAACATGTATGAGGTTTGTAATAAATATGTATATATATGTATTATGTTTATACATATGGCGTATTTAACATGCGTAATGTGAAAAAAAGAACTGGATGTTACACGATGAGTATAGGTTGTATCCCATTGAGACCAATGTATAAATTACCAGTCTTCCACGAAATTAAACTATCTAAATCAATGTAATTCGAGAGATATTGGATAACAATTGCAAGCACTAAAAGTAAATAGATGATGGAAATTCAATTATTAAAGATCTAGGATTAAGGTTTACCACACTTATGATATTCAACAATCAAGATAGACCTCTAATTACAATTATCTAAGTAATCAGGGATGGTTTAGCCTCAATTAAGTTAAAGCCTCTTTCAAGCACTAATAATTGTACTTAGGTTAATCCAATTACCTAGTTTTTAGTTCTTAGTTTAACTTAAGCCCATTAAGTTATATGCTAACCAGGTGAATAATTCATAGAGGAGGTTCAATTCCTAAATGAGATTCAATTCCTAAAGGATCATAAACTACTTTCGTGATTAAGATACCCTTAATTGACAATTAGGTTTCAGCAATAACTTTTACCTTTCAATCCATCAGTCATTAACCAAAGATGTGATAAACATTGGCCAGAGATTCATCAACACATACTAAGCATAATAGTCATACCTAATTAACTACAAATAATCACAATAAGGGTTTCAAAAATTCAATTCAATTTAGTACCATTATACCATAAGTGGGTTTCCCCAAAACCTAGAATGGGAATTACTCACACATAATTGAAAGGGAAAACGTAATCAATTTCATTAAATAAACCATAATTATTCAATACAATTAAGAAATAAAGGTATAAGTAGAGAGAAATAGAGATGAAAGGTAAAACTAGTGTAGAATCTGTGATATAATGCTTGATCTAATGTAAATCCCTGTCTAAAAGCGTAAAATAAGCCTAAAACCTAGTTTTACTGCGTCTCCAGAGTGTCCCAAATGTCTCCAATGTCAAAAGTCCCAAAAAGAAGTGGAGTCCTACTATATATATCTTTTAAAACCCCTAAAAAATATAGTGGTGTATGGTCTTGTAGGACGGTCGTGTCTTAGGACATGGGTTGGTCATGCTTTGGGCTAGTTTTTGGTGATGCTACATTCCTCTTGCATGGAATACCTCTTGGCCATGTTCTGGTTGTGCCAAACATAGCCTGACCATGTTGGGGCTACCATGATGCTTTTTTGCTAATTTCTTCCATGTTTCCTCCAACTTGTTCCTAGTGCAAATGACTCTTCAAATTAGCTTTCTCCCTTGATTCTTGGGCTTTTTTTTCACTTGTAAAAAGACAAAAAAGTCAAGCAGTATCCAGAGTAAGAAAAATAAAATAGAACCAAAACAGAAAAATAATGAAAAGTTAATATTGAGTTATGGGATGAAAAGTAATGCATAAACACACAATTTTTCCATTTATCAAATTTCCTAAAACTTTAAACATTAAAGTTGTATCCCTTTCTCCTAACTTTGATTTGCCACTTGAATAGCCTAATTTGAATGTCATATGAAATATTTATACATAAAAGTGTGAGCAAAGGTCTAGACTATCACGTCCTTAATTTTAGGGTACGTGAAACACGTATACTATGAACATATATTTTCCATAAACATGAATATTCCAATCATTTATCGTGGAAACAGATACATATAGGTTCTCCCATACATATACCATATACAAACAAAGTCTATAAATATCATAGTAATAGCAGAAGCAGGTATCATGCCTGTAGCGTTCAGAGCATACTCTAGAGTACAAGTACAATATAAATCAAAATCTATGAGCCCTAGAGACAAAATAGGCTCACCAGAGAAAATGTCGCCTAGCCAATCACCTATTTGATGATGAATGACAAAACTCTGTATTCTTATCTGAAAAATATGGTAATATCGTGTAGTGAGTTTGACAACTTAATGAGTAGATAATACCTCCTATGATCTCTTAGGTCAACATATGGATGTACTTATATTTTAAAATCTGTCATATAGAAAATACAGTTTAGAAGTACACCCATATGGGACCCACATTTCAAATATTCTCAAAACAAAGGATATTCATATATCCAAAATCATATACTGTACTGTATGATCACTAAACAAAAGTTGTTATGCATCAAAATATCTCACATGAAAACAATAGGAGTATCCTATATCAGAACCATCATATCAGAGTTCAAGTCGTTTCGTACTTTGTTGGTATAGGATTTTCCTAAACTCAGCATCCCACTGAAGTTTTCCTTATGACCATTCAAGAGGACATGCGAAAGGACTCTAATATGGGTATTTCCCAAGCACATAGCAAGGGAGGCAAGTCACATATCATATAGTCGGCATCTTGCCCATATAGGAGGCATCTCGCTCTCCATCACATATCATATCCCATGTGTTGGCCCTCACATGAGGCTAGCGTCACCCCTGCTAGCTGAGCTATCAAGGTGCACCAAGGCTAACATCAGCTACTGTTAGTAAACAATGTTTCTAATAGGATTCTTCCACAAAATTATTATATGCACATATTTCATATCATTCAAAATAGAGCTTTTAGTATAATACAGAATCTCAGTCTCAACATAGATCATCTGTCATAAATTACCCATTCAGGGTTTATCACATATACATGCCCTTTCTTGAGACATTCATATAGCTTTATAAATCAATGCCATGTACATAAATATTTATTTAATGAGAAATACATGTAAAATCAAATATAACATGAGTTTAGAAATTCATTTTCAAAACTATACTCTTCTTGAACTATATTCCATATTGTAAACAATTTAGATAATTTTAATACATTTCAGGAACATATAAAAGTGTAAATATCTTATAAACATAATCATATACTCATTTAAAGATCAAGAAGAGTATAGAACAAGTCATAGAAAGAATCATTTACTCACAAGGTAAGGCTCCAGATTGCACAGCCTTAAAATACACTTTTCCAATCCACATTTGACTAAATAGACCTAAAAAATGTGTTTGGAGGGTCCAAAAACCTAGGAAATGACTCCAAAATCGCACAATTTAGCATCCGGGAGTTTGGTCAACACTGGTCAACTGTTGGGGTACTATTCACAGTAAAAAAATACTATTCGCCGTCGAAAATCACTATTCACAATGCACAAAAAAGTTGTCAGATGGCCGAAAAATTTCATATCTTAAAGTTTATCTAGCTCTTAAATCCATTTACAGTGTCAGATTTTCAATTTGAGGAATCTAAGTAAGAGTTTAAGAGTTTACCTTTTTTTAAGATTTTATACTTCTGATCTACGGCGATTCAGCAGCTGATTTAAAAAATTGTTCAGTCAAAATCGTAGTATTCTCCATCCTGAATCCAGTGGTACCCTTAGTTTTGAGATTGAAAGCTAATAGACACTGTAGATCTAGAGAGAAAACATGGAGGTTACTATTCATACTATTCATTTGGTTTACGAAAAGTTTTCTTCTTTCCCATCTCCCCCTCCCCCTTTTTTTCTTTTTTTTTTCTTTTTTACTTATTATTATTTAATAATTATATTTTTAAGATTATTTTTATTTTATTTTATATATATTCATATAAATATCATTTTTCATCCTAAAACATCCTAAAAATTTCTAAAAATGTATATTATTGCAAAACTTTAGTTGCACTCTTAAATCATAATTTTTCTTGATAAAAATTTTAATAAAACAAATCACAAAATAAATATCTTTATACATAATAATAATAAAAAAATTTCTAAAAATAAAATAAAAATTTATTAAAGGCCAATATAATTATTTTAAGAAAAATAAAAATCATTTTAATTAAAAATATATTTGCTTTTAGCATAACATAATCTTTTAAAATAAAATATATTTTTTTATCGTGAAACATTATTATTTAAAAATCACGGGATATTACACAAACCACACAAAACCTCTATGTTACGGTTTTTCCCCTTATCTCCCTTATTTTAGCAGAACTAGCAAAAGTGCCCAACATAAAGTTTGTATCTATATTTCTTTGTTTTCCACAGAAATTAGAATCACACAAATTAGAGTTCATATGTGAGAGTTATGCAAAAAATAGTGAAGAAAAGTTTAGACTACCCTAAAACTTCACATTTTTGTCAACCTCTTCACTTCAAATATTTTGTAGCTAGCCTCTAAAGGTTCCATTTCCATATTTAATCATGCCATAGGGTTACCAAATGTATCTAAGCACCATCATGCACATAACATAACATGTTGTATCTATACTAGTAAACAACACACAAACACAATTGTAGTGAGGGTCATTACATCTTGTTTCCATTATAGTAAAGATGACATGCTCATTGAGTTATATACTCACCTCATCTTATGTTTTCCCTTTTCCAGACATTCATAAAGAATCATATCCAACTCTAACAACATATTAAGTAGAGTGTGGTTCTGGTGAGCCTAAGTTGCCTTCAAGGCTCCCAGTTTTGTTTAGACACTTGTTGCTTCGTACTCTAGGGTAGCTCTATGAACTTTAGGTAAGATCCCTGCTTCCTTGTGTATTTGAATGTTTGTATAATTTTTGTTGCATGAAACAAATGATTTTTGTATTGTTTGGCTTGGTGCCAATTGTGTATGGATTTATGGTATATGGCTTTTAGATCATTCTCATAGTATGCATATTTTTGTTTCAGCCTATATGTTGTTGTTATGGTGTTATCCTGATGTCTGTTTGTTTGGGGCTTACGGGGTGGGTTTTCCCTATTTCTATGCTGGTCACATGCCTTCTCTTATAGTGGTCATGCCAATAGATGGAATAACTTTCCATTTATGCAGTTGCTTTAGATGGTGTAAGAATAATTGAAATGAAGAATTAGAAGAGATTAAATCTTTGAAATGAAAGAGTGAGACAAAGTGATAGTTTTGTAATATACACGATCTAAGCCCTACTACTAAGTGATGTAGATCCTAGAATTTTAATGACTTTTACAATTATAATATGAAGGCCAGTTTAGACAATAATTGGTTATGGTAAATAAAGATTAGAATTTAGAGTCATTGAATAGGTAGTTCAACAAGGTATACAAAAAAGCTTGTTGCAATAAAGTTGCACGTCCCATATATTTAATAACCTTTAGTCTTGTTTCAAATTAAATGACCATGTTTTTTTGAAAGCAATCACATGTTTGCATTGAAGGGTTTTGTTCTAACTTAAATAAGTATATTTTGTTCCAACATATATATTTTTGTGCAGTTTATTTCATTAAAAGTTTTGTCAAGAAACTTAATGGTTTAAGAGATTAATTAGGGTTATTGCAAAAGAATAAATGTAACGCTTGGGTTTATATATATATTTACAGGTATGCAAGAGACTAGTATTATATCATAAGTTATGCATCTTGTATTTACATACATACCAAAGTTACATCCATCAAAGTTTAGTAGCATATATATATACATATGTAACCTGAGGTATTGAACATACAACACAAAAGGCAGAGTACCGTGGGGGTTACATCAAAACAATGGGGTTAGCCCATTTATATCACAAAATTAGTTATGTACATAATGCTATCCTACTGCCCTCCCCTGGCCATCACCCTTGGGGTACTGCTGGTGGAGGAGGCGGGCCAGGAGCGGGGACCTCTACCATGTTGATCACCAACAGGTTCACTATGACTGTGAACTGTCCCAAGTAAGGGACGTCTACTGTCTGCAGCTCTAGGAGAATAGTCAGCACAACAAAAGACATCTCTATTAATTTGGACATAACATTAAAACATAGTGAGATATATAATCCCAGCAAGGTCAACATCCAATACATATAAGCATACGGAAAACTTACATGCTATGTTCAGCTGTATAAGCTACATAAATTTTTTTTTCTTTTTATGCAATAAGGTACAATAAAGTACATGACAACCTTTTTATAGGTTATGTATCAATATCACGCATGATAAAATAAAACATGTATTTATAAAATACCTGTGCCATTGTTCATGGCTCATACATCATTCATAGTGGCTCATCATCACTCACAGTGGCTCATCATCAGTTAATCTCTCTCAATTGCAATCCTCAATGTGGCGTGAGCCTTAACCCACAAGCTAATCACCTACCATTTGAGGGCCATTGGTCGGAGGGTCCTTCTTGTATTGACCACTCTAGGCTATAGGACGTCCCCTATCCCGGTACTATATCCAAGCCACAACTCTTTAGTCGCCTTACCTTGTAAGGTGCCACACTCTTGGGTCACCTTAATAGGTAAGGGTCATCCTGGACTTGTCAATCTCCTCAATATAGCAAGGGAGACACCTATTTCTAGGCCACCCTGCTTCATAGAGGATCATTATGACTTGTCAGTTGCCTCAATACAGCAAGGGAGACACCTGTTTCTAGGCTACCCTACTTCAGATAGGGTCCTCCTAACAAAGCTTAAGTCTTTTACATCTCTCCAGCCACTTAACACAACAAGAGTGTGCATATTAATAAACATCCAGAACATAAACCATACTCATCCTTAAGCATGTTACAACAACTCATCATGGATGAACATACATGTCTTGATAGCTTTTGATAATATACATACATCAATACTCGCTTGCAACCATTCATACAAGCAGTCTATAGTATGCAAATATAGCATTCATGCATCATTCTTCATGCTTACATACAAGATGAAATAGATATGGCATAAGCAAATATAGCATTCATGCATCATAAAACCCTCATTAACATCCCAAAAATATTGGTAATTGATTAAGATTCAGAAAGGAAAAAAAGGATGACACAGCATAAAGCACAACCGTGCTTCAAGGCCGTGTTTCTCCCCGTGTTTCCCTCTTCACTTGGCCTTGTTTCACACAGGCTAGCCCCAAGTACGACCGTGCTTCGGGCTGTGTTCCTCATTTTTTTCCAAATTTCCAAATTTCATCTTCCCAGCTCCAAGCACGGCCGTGCTTCGGGTACGAAAACCACCAAAAAATTCATTTTTCTTCCATACCATCCAAGAAAAAGCAACAATAAACATACCAACGTCTTGAGCATGAAAAAAAAATTTCTAGAGCAAACAACCAACCAAAACATAGATTTAATCTTAAAACCAAGTACACAAATTTTTTCCAAAACATTACCACATGCATATAAATGAACAGTAACCATGGATGCCATAACTACTTCAATAAAAGCTCTATCTACCTTCCCAAAAATTTAAATCCTCACATACAACCAGCCATAAAGTCATCCAACCATAAATCTTAAAGGTGGATGTTGATCTTACCTTCTTTTCTTAAAAGACTTGCTTCTCTCTCTCTTGTTTCTGCTTCTTCCTCTTTCTAGAATTTGACCAAAGCTGCAGATTTTTCCCCACTTTCATGAGTCCCAAAAGATTTCCTTAACTCAACCATGAGATTAAAGAGGATTTCTTACCTTTTTCCTTTGAATTTCACCCTTCTCTCTCTAGCTCTTTTCTTTCCTCCCTTTTCTTTTTCTTTCTCCTTTTCTCTTTCTCTTGTTGTGGAAACCCTTCTCTTTTGCTGAGTGAGTGATGACTTAGCCACCAAGTTAAGGGAAATATTATAAAATAATATTGGCTTCTTCAAGAAGCTACCCTGCCCTAACCTTCACCCTTCCTTTCCCTAACAATTTCAGAAATGCCACTCCATTACATTGTGACTAAAGGGGTTGGCTAAGGCCTTGTTTGGGTGAAAGAAAACTTACCAAGTGTTTAATTCCTCCTTGAGCCTTGCTTCAAAGAATTTTTGTACAACTTTCTTCATGGCTCCCTATCTCTATTATTGTTGTCTATTTGTGGTCCAGTAAATAAGGAAATTATTATCTCTTCCTTAAACAATTCATCCAAAAATGAGAAAACCCTTATTAAATATTCACAATTATTTCCTTGTAACTCCCCCATTTAACTCTTTTTAATCCTTTCTTACTATTCCATTTTGTGAATATTATGAATAGAATTTCGGGTGTTACACTTCTCCCCCCCTTAACAAGAATTTTGTTCCTAAAATTCAAGAATTTTACCTATCCCCAAACAACTATGGATAAGGGTACCTCATATCTTCCTCTCTTTCCCATGTCGCTTCCTCTTCGGATAGCCCTTTCCATAACACCTTCACCAATGGAACAGATTTATTGGGTAGTTGTTTCATACTTCGATCTAAGATCATGACAGCTTCTGGTTGATAAGTCAAGTTCTCTTTCACTGCTACTTCTTCTTCCTGAATCACATGTGATGGATCCGACAGATATCTTCGTAGTTGGGAGACATGAAACACATTATGCAGGTTGGATAGTCTTGGGGGTAAAGCTATTTGATATGTCAAAGGACCAACTTTCTTGAGTATCTGGTAAGATCCTATATAACGTGGACTCAATTTCTTGATTTTCATAGCCCGGCCAATTCCACTGGTCGGAGAAATCTTCAAAAATACATGTTCTCCTTCTTGAAAATATAAGGGCTTCCTTCTCCAGTCATAATAACTTTTCTGATGACTCTGGGTAGTTCACATTCTATCTTGTATCATTCGTATCTGCTCCGTAGTATACTGGACTAACTCTGGACTAACTCTAGACCCAACAACTTTCTCTCACCTACTTTATACCAACACAGAGGCGATTTGAATCTTTTACCATACAGAGCTTCATATGGTGCCATCCCAATACTCGCATGGTAGCTGTTGTTGTAAGAAAACTCCACTAGAGGGAGATACTTATCCTAATATTTCCCTTAATCCAGGGTGCATGCTCTCAACATGTCTTCCATTGTCTGTATTGTCCTTTCAGTCTGACCATCTGTTTGCGGATGATACGCAGTAATAAATCATAATTTAGTACCAAAAGCCTCCTGTAGTGCTTTCCAGAATCTGGAAGTGAATCTAGGATCTCGATCAGAAACAATTCTACTTAGAATTCCATGCAATCAGACTACCTCTTTCACATACAGATGTGCTAGCTTATCCAGTGAGCAACTAATCCTTATAGGTAAAAAGTGTGCAGATTTTGTCAATCTATCCACTATTACCCATATGGCGTCATAACCCGCTTGAGTCTTGGACAATCCAGTCACGAAATCCATAGCAATGTTGTCCCATTTTCATTTAGGAATCTACAAGGATTGTAATGTCCCAGAAGGCCTCTGATGTTCAATCTTGACTTTTTAGCAAGTCAAGCATTTTGCTACATATTCCGCTATGTCTTTTTTCACTCCCGGCCACCAAAACTATTGCTTTAAATCCTGATACATTTTTGTGGCTCCCAAATGGATAGCATATTTACTGTGATGTCCTTCTTCCAAAATTTTTGTCTTCAGGTCCTCCCCCTGAGGCACACATATTCTTCCTCGATAAAGGATGATTCCTTCTTCTGACTTTGTGAAGCTCGGTAAATTTTATTTATTCTGAAAGAAAAGATCTTGTACTTGCGCTTCCTTAATTTGCTTCTTCAAATCACACTCCACTTGTAACTCACCAATAAGCAAACTGCTAGGAGTAGTTATCACTGACAATCTCAAATTCCTGAATTCTTCAATCAAGTTCATCTCTTTCATTAGCATGTGACTTAAATGCATCGACTTTTGGCTTAATTCGTCCGCCACCACGTTCACTATTCGTGGGTGGTATTTTAGCTAAAATTTGTAATCATCAATAAACTTTATCCATCTCCCCTGTCTCATATTCAATTCCTTCTGGTTGAAAAGATATTTCAAACTTTTATGATCACTGTACACTTCAAACACCGCACCATATAGATAGTGCCGCTAAATCTTTAAAGCGAACACTATAGCAGCCAATTCCAGATCATGTGTAGGATAGTTTTCTTTATGTGACCTTAGTTGTCTAGAGGAATAGGCCACTACCCTACCCTCTTGTATCAAAATACATCCCAGTCCCTCCTTTGAAGCATCTGTATAAACTTCAAAACGTTCGGAGGAATTCGGGAGAATTAAGACAGGAGGTGTAGTAAGCCGAGTCTTAAGTTCCCAAAAAACTGTCCTTGCATTCTGCCGTCCACTTGATCACACTTCCTTTCTGAGTAAATCTGGTCAAGGGTATTGCTATTTGTGAAAACCCTATATGAACCTTCTGTAATACCCTACTAGACTCAGAAAACTTCTAATTTCGGTCACTGTCTTTGGTCTTTCCCACTTGAGGATAGCTTCTGTTTTATTTTGGTCTACAGACACTCTATCCTTTAACACCACAAGCCCTAGGAATTTGACTTCTTACATCTAAAATTCGTATTTCCCCAATTTAGCAAAGAATTTCTTCTCCTTCAAAACTTAAAACACTAAATGAAGATGACATCCATGCTCCTCCATACTCTTCGAGTAGATGAGGATATCGTCGATGAAGACTACCACGAACTAATCCAAATAGGATCAAAAGATCTTATTCATGTAATCCATGAAGATTGTAGGAGCATTGGTAACTCCAATCGGCATGTCCAGAAACTCATAATTCCCACATCGAGATTTGAAGGTTGTTTTCGAAATATCTTCCTCCTGTACTCGAATCTGAGGATAACCTGATCTCATATCTATTTTAGAGAAAACAGTCACCCCTTTAAGCTGATCTAGCAAATCATTTATTCTCGGCAACATATATTCTTAATAGTCACCTTGTTAAGCTGCCGGTAGTTAATGACCCAAGGTGAAAAACTCGGTCGAATAAAATTATTCTCAAAGAGGTTTTTAATTTGCTTCTTAAGCTCTTTTAACTCCACAGGAGCCATCCTATACGGGGTAATCGAAATAAGATTTGCTCCTGGCAACAAGTGAATGGAAAACTCCATTTCCTGCTTGGGTGGTTGTTCAGTAATTTCTGAAGGAAAATCTTCCAAAAAATCACAAACTACCGAAATCTTGACTAACTCTTGCTCAGCCTCCTTGTTGAGGGTACATAAGGAAATACCATCTGAATCCTCACCAACTGATTCCATCTGGAGTTCATTGATCTATTCATCTCTGCTTTTAAATTCCTTGTTGGATTCTGAACGGAAGACCAGAGTCTTCTTAGAACAATCCAAGAGAATCCAATTTTTGTTAAGCCAATCCATCCCCAGAATCACATCCATATCCTCTAGGGGTAAACAACTAAGATCCATGATAAAGGATCTACCGTATACTTCAACTAGAAAATCTTTACAGATTGAAGAGGTACTCATCTTCCCTCCTATAGGGGTTAACACTATCAACTCATATGTCAACTCAAACACAGAGTAAAGTAGCTTCCCCACACAAGTAAATGATATAAAAGAATGCCTAGCACCCGAATCAAAAAGCACAACTAAAGGATAGCCATGAAGATAACACGTACCTTGAATTAGATCAGGAGATTGCTTTGCTTTGATCCCGCTCAAACTAAAAACTCTCCCTTTAACTTGTTGAGTTTACTCGATCTTCTTCCTATCCTCCAAGGGACAGCGGCAAGCTATGTGACCTTTCTGCCCGCATCGGAAACAAGTAACCAGATTACGAAAACAAGGTCCATTCCCATGCTATCGCCCACATATTCTGCACTCGCTCCCAGTAAAATTATGCACTGAAGGTCTAGCCCCCATGGCCAAGGGTTTCTTGCCTGCAGCAGTGTTTCTTCCCCTGACAAAATGATCAGGAGCTGAGGATTCCCTCTTTCTTCTGCCTTTGAACTCTTTTCCAGCAACTGACACTTGTTAATCAAGGGAACAAATTCATGAATTTCGAAGGCCACTACTGCATTACAAATTTTTGAATTCAGACCAACTTTAAACTTGATCGCCTTCCAAGATTCATCCGGGTTGTATCTCAGATAGGACGAAAAATTGGCTAGCTCCTCGAATCTTGTAATGTACTGGTCGATCAATCGATTCCCTTGTCTGAGTTGAAGGAATTCTATTTCCTTTTTGGCTCTGACACTTCTTGGAAAATACTTATCCAAGAAGGTCTCTCAGAAGACAGACCAGGTAACTTGTTGACCCCGGTAGGCCAACAATTCGCTGGCTCTTCTCCACCAAAACTCTGCTTCTTCTTTTAGCATATATACAGCAAATTTTACTTTCTACTTGTCTGAACACTCCAAAACCTCGAAAACTTTCTCTATTTCAGTCAACCATCTATCCGCCACCATAGGATCATACCCTCAAACTGAAGACGAAGTTCGAGTCCTCATAAAATCTGCCCATCCATTGCCAGCGTTCCTTGGGTTCTCACCCATTTCACCATTAGAATTATTATTGCTCTAAATATGCTGTAGAATTTCATTTGTGGCAGAAGCTTGATCTCAAATAGCAGTGGCTAGATCTTGCAGAGTAGCTTCCGCACTTAGCACTAAATTTCTCCTTGATGATGCCATTTTCTACTATATGAAACAAAAGAGTTAGTCACTATTGAGGCGATCAAGCTCAATAGTATTTAAAGAACACTTTTATAATACAGTAGTGATAATACAATTAAGCATACATATTAGGAAAAATGCTAGCAATTTTTCCATAACAATCTTCCATTTGCTACTCTACTCCATTTATCCACATCTTATTCAAGATGTTTTTAGATCGATACAAGTAACCATCCAACCCCATGGCCACTTAGGATCGACCTGCTCTAATACCAACTTGTAACGCCTGGGTTTTATATATGTATATTTACACATATGCAAGATACCGGTATTATATCATAAGTTATGCATCTTGTATTTACATACATACCAAAGTTACATCCATCAGAGTTTAGCAGCATATATACGTATATATCTAACCTGTAACATCCATAATTTCGTTTCATGTATTAATAAAAGTACAAAAGTATTCAAAGTAACATTCCTAATTTTGTTTCTTTTATGGAAAAACATACATAAATATTTAGTTAAGGAAATAAAATTGATAAGACAATTTTTAGATATCTAAGGAAATATAATCCTTAGAAATTCTTCACCTTACGTGTATGCATAGAAATGTTCTAACATTAATGGAATAGGAAAAGAGAGAAAACCTAAGAGGAAATATTTGAAATAAACATGCTAAAGAAAGTTAAAATTCTTGGGTAAAGAAGATAAATTTTTGTGAAGTAAGTAAATGTCTTAAAATTTCAAGAAGATTAGATTAGGGTAATTTTTTCTAATTTAAGAGTTAAAGTGACTAAGTTTAGTATCTCCACCCATAAATTGGGCTTTCACCTATGGACAATTCATATAAAGTTTTTCCACTTCACATAATTTTTTTAGGAAGCCCAATGGATAACCTAAACAAGAAATAAAACATAGACTTGGACTAGAATATAGAAATTGGACTGATAGCCCAAAAATCATAACAAATGTGACCAAGCCCATTATGAAATGTATAATTTTAACCAAAGTAAAGAAAATGTACAAGAGTGAGCCCAAACCCAAGATGAAAAATAAAAATAAAAGAAAGTGATAAGATAATGGTGTAATCAAGATTAGGTGACATGGTATTAAGACAAACATTTAGCAAGTGGTGTGATATCTAACATTCATAATTTTAGCAAGTGGTATGATAACACAATGCTTTAGGACAAAACATCTATATCCTACACTCATAATTGTAGCAAGTGGTATGATAATACATAGCATTAGGACAAAACATTTCTATCCCACACAAATAATTTCAACCAAATAATGGAGATTCAAGGGCTAGAAATTTGCCACTTAAAAAGGCAAGCCTATCATAATTGATTAAGACAAAAGAAAAAGGAAATGAATCCCTAAATCAAAGGGACCTTGTCCCTTATCTTAAGAACATGTTATCATAATTTTCAAAATACAAATCTCCTTTTGCTATGCATATCTTGACTAAAGAAGAGGAAGACAAGAACATAAGTTGTTTGTTTTCTAAAAATTCAACCAAGTGTATCCTAATTGTGATAAGGTAGACCCATGATCATGAAAGATGAATTATTTGATGGTCTATTTAAGCAAAACCCACCTTTACAACATTAGAATTTTCGTCCAAGTGAGGGAGAGGAAAAATAGAAGCAAGGTAGAGTCAGGAAAGGAGAGGAAGAAAGGAAGAAAGAGGAAGGAGAAGTCTAGAGGACTAAGTGCTCCAGGTAAGTTTAACAATATTTCTTTTTGAAGAAAACTTTTGAAACTTATAATATTTATATGATATTTTGATCTTAGAACTTTGATGATTGGTCATGGATGTTGCTATATCATGTTACATATTATGTATGTTTGAATACTTAGGCCGGTATAGATAGTTCTGCATAGGTATGGCTATGGTTGTCAAAATTTTTAGCTTTTATTTTTAAATTTCTGGGAAGAATCAGTAAGGAATTTAAAGAAATGGTTAACATGAAAAATATAGATATATGTGTCTCAAATTTTTAGCCACTAGAATCACTCAATTTGGAGTCCATATGAGGTAGATATGGTCTGATTAGTTAGCAGTGTTCAGAAAATGGTTAATTAGCGAAGAACATGTTAGGATAGCTTATGTGTTTTAATTTCTGGGAATATTATGTAGAGAATTTGAATAATTGGTTAACATAAGAATTATAGATATATGTGTCATGGAATTTTAACCGCTGGAATTACACAATTTGGAGTCCATATGAGGTAGATATGGTCTGATTAGTAAGCAGTGGTCAGAAAATAGTTAATCAGGGAAGAATATGTTAGGATAGCTTCTGTGTTTTAATTTCTGGAAACATTCTATAGGGAATTAAAATACATAGTTAACATACGAATTATAGATATATGTGTATTGGATTTTTAACCACTAGAATCACTGAATTTGAAATTTTTATGAGGGAGATATGGACAGATTAGTAGGCAAAGGTCAGAACCTATCCAAGAAGAAATAACATGTACATTAAGGGAGCAATATCACCTTTATTTCTTAATATTTTACTAAACTGTTCAACATAATCGTTTTAGATAATTGTTTTATCTTGAAATTGACACCAAGATCACCTACATTGGAGTTAAATTGAGGGAGTTATGCTCTGATTAGTAGGAGAAGGATATATAGGATGAAAACCTGCATCAAGAAAATAAAGAAATAAAATTAATATTTAAAAAAGAAGAAGAATCTTATAAATGAAAATAATAAATGACTAGTATATGACATAGCCATTGCCATTGTATGAACTTCTTACCATCTTAAGTGTGAAATTTTGACATGAAAATATTTTATAAAGTGATATTTGAAATGGTTATGTTCATGGCATGATTACCAATGATTTTGGTAATAGTTATATTTTGATGAACATATTTGTTATTGAAAGCATATTTTTGGGTATCATTGTGAAAATAAAAGAAATGAGCACGGTCACATGGCAATCCATGTGGTGCACCAGTAGGGGACGCCCTACCAATGGTTATGATCATGTTAATGAGAAAAGAAAGAAAAAGTGGGCCATCTCGGACGGAGCGAGAAAAGCCTGTATCAGAGAGTAAAAAATACTCATCCTGACTGGGGTAGCTTGATATGAGAATAAATTGATAGTCATCATATGATATTCTGAAAATAGTTAATCCTGTCATACATGTCATTATTGTACGATTCTCATGTGCATAGATATAGTGCATTCATGTGACCAAAGATATTTACTGTAGTTTATACAGCTGAACATGACGTGATGAACTATATTGATGATGATTTATTGTTGAACTTATTGGGATTTAATTCTCACTATATTTCCATATCATGTTCAGAAAATCAGTTATGCATATTTTTCTATGGCTTTGGCTTTTAGTGCACGTTGGATCGAGTACTTTATGTTGGGCAGATCCCAAAAGCAAATAAAATGTTTGTGGTCGAGTTGGCTTAGATCCCGGTGAAGGTGCAACCACCCGCACCTGTATCTCCGGAATTCGTCAACCAGAATAAATAAGATGTAGATTTTTATGTGTTTGATATGTTGTACGTATGTTTTGATTAATGACATGTATGTAAACTCTATATTGTATAATAATAATTATAAAAAAAAGTTGTTACATAACCCGAGGTACTGAGCATAGAACATAAAAGGCAGAGTATCATGGGGTTACATTAAAACAATGGGGTTAGCCCATTTACATCACAAAATTATTTATGTACATAATGCTATCATACTGCCCTCCCCTGGTCGTCATCCCTGAGGTACTGCAGGTGGAGGAGGTGGGCCAGGAGCAGGGACCTCTACCGTGTTAATCACCAACAGGTTCACTATGACTGTGAACTGTCCCAAGTAAGGGACGTCTACCGTCTACAGCTCCAGGAGAATCGTCAGTACAACAAAAGACATCTCTATTGATCTAAACATAACATTAAAACATAGTGAGATATATAATCCCAGCAAGGTCAACATCCAATATGTAACATCCTGTAATTTTTATTTTTAAATAATAATGTTTTGCTATAAACAAATATATTTTTATTTGTTTAAAATTGATTATGTTTTGCTAAAAGCAAGTCTACTTTTAATTAAAGTAATTATTGTTTTTCTTAAAATAATTATATTGGCCTTTAATAAATTTTTGTTTTATTTTTAGAAATATTTTTTCTTTTATTATGTATAAAGATATTTATTTTGTGATTTGTTTTATTAATATTTTTATCAAGAAAAATCATGATTTAAGAGTTCAACTAAAGTTTTATGAGAATGTAAATGTTTAGAAATTTTTGGGATATTTTAGGATGAAAAACGATATTTATATGAAATAAAATGAAAATAAATCTAAATATTTAATTATTAAATAATAATAAAATAAAAAATAATAATAAAAGGGAAAGGAGAACGTGGAAGGGAGACAGAAACCAAGAAGAAAATGAATAGTGAAATAGTGTGAATAGTATCTCCATATTTTCTGTCTAGATCTGGAGTGTCTACATAGGTGATCAGTTAGGTAACATTCTTTGGGCGAATCTACGTTGCTTTCAAGGCTCACAGTTTTGAATTATACTGTGTTTGTATTATAGAGTGTGCTTCGAACACTACAGGCATGATCCCTACTTCTATTGTTACTTTGACATTTATAATGTGGTCTGTATAATGTATATACATGAGAGAATCTATATGTATCTATTTCCATAATAAAGAATAGTGTTATGCATGTTATGGGAAATATCTGATTACGAAAAAAGAAAATGTTTGTTCCACGTGCTTGAAAATTGGGGGCGTTACACAATACATATAAGCATACGGAAAACTTACATGTTATGTCTAGCTGAATAAGCTACATAAAACATTTTCTCCTTTTAGGCAATAAGGTACAATAAGTACATGAGAGCCTTTTTATAGGTTATGCATCAATATCACGCATGATAAAATAAAACATGTATTTATAAAATACCTGTGCTGTTGTTCATGGCTCATACATCATTCACAGTGGCTCATCATCACTCATAGTGGCTCATAATCTATTAATTTCTCTCAATTGAAATCCTCAATGTGGTGTGAGCCTTACCCAACCAGCTACTCACCCACCATTTGAGGGCCATTGGTTGGAGGGTCCTTCCTGTATTGACCACTCTAGGCTATAGGACGTCCCCTATCCTGGTACTATATCCAAGCCACAACTCTTTAGTCGCCTTACGTCGTAAGGTGCCACACTCCTGGGTCACCTTAATGGGTAAGGGTTATCCTGGACTTGTTAGTCTCCTCAATACAGCAAGGGAGACATCTATTTCCAGGCTACCCTACTTCCGAGAGTATCATTCTGACTTGTTAGTCGCCTCAATACAACAAGGGAGACACCTGTTTCTAGGCGACCCTGCTTTAGAGAGGGTCCTCCTGACAAAGCTTAAATCTTTTACATCTCTCCAGCCACTTAACACAACAAGAGTGTGCATATTAATAAATATCCAGAACATAAATCTTAAAGGACGATGTTGATCTTACCTTCTTCTCTTCGAAGAATTACTTCTCTCTGTCTTGTTTCTACTTCTTCCTCTCTCTAGAAACCTCACCAAAGCTGTAGATTTTTCCCCACTATCATGAGTCCCAAAAGATTTCCATAACTCAACCATGAGATTAAGGAGGATTTCTTACATTTTTCCTTTGAATTTCATCCTTATCTCTCTAGCTCTTTTCTTCTTTCTCTCTTCTTTCTTCCCTTTTTTTTTCTCCTTTTCTCTTTCTCTTACTGTGGAATCCCTTCTCTCTTGCTGAGTGAGTGGCGACTTAGCCACCAAGTTAAGGGAAATATTATAAAATAATATTGGCTTTTTCAATAAGCTACCTTGCCCTAACCTTCACCCTTCCTTTCCCTAACAATTTTCAAAATGCCACTCCATTACTTTGTGACTAAGGGGGTTAGTTAAGGCCTTGTTTAGGTAAACGAAAACTTACCAAGTTTTTAATTCCTCCTTAAGCCTTGCTTCAAAGGATTTTTGTGCAACTTTCTTCATGGCTCCCTATCTCTATTATTGTTGTCTATTTGTAGTCTTGTAAATAAGGAAATTACTATCTCTTCCTTAAACAATTCTTCCAAAAATGAGAAAACTCTTATTAAATATTCATAATTATTTCCTTGTGACTCCCCCATTTCATTTTGTGAATATTATTAACAGAATTTTGGGTGTTATAACAAATGTAAGTTATAAGTTACATCAAGGTAACCTAAAACTTATGGTACATTTTAGAGGCTATAGTATTTTTTCCTTTTCAAAAGGACAACGTCGTAACTCCACATGTTCACTACTACAATGCTAGCTACCTAGAAACCTATTCTATAATCCAGAAGTGTTACCACCAAAACATTAGAAACGAATTATCGCAAGATGTGGAATATAAGGCTCTATATAAGATGTCCATAATGTTTAGTGTCAGAACGCCAGTTTCTCAACATTACGACACTAGAAGTAAGATGTAACAACTCTATTTTTTTTGCTTTAAATATATATGGGTAAAGTTCCATGAAGTCATTAGCTCTTTACTAATAACTATTTAACTCATATTAACATTCAATTAAATTAATCGACCATAATTAAGGTTTATGGTATACCATTAACACTGATACAATTCTGGGTTCACATACACATCATTAATTAAAAACATCCATACAAAAGTCAAACACATATATGTCTATATCTTATTCATCCATGTTGACCAATTCCAGGGATACGGGTGTGGGTAGTTGCACCTTCACCGAGATCTTAGCCAACTTAACCCAACGTATGCTAAAAGCTGGTCATAAAGAGAATCTACAGTATTCTAAACATGATATGGAAATTTAGTGAAAATTAAATCCCACTAGGTTCATCAATAAATCATACTTATCATCAATATAACTCATCATGTCATGTTCATCTGCATAAGATACAACAAATGTCTTAGTTTACATGAATGCACTTTATCTATGCACTTGAAAATCGTACATTAATGACATGTATGGCATGAATAACTATTTTCAGAACATCATATGATCGCTATCAACTTATTTTCAAATTAAGCTACCCCAGTTAGGGTCAGTACTTTCTACTCTCCGGTATGAACTTCTCTCGCTCTGTCTGACATGGCACATTTTCTCTTTCTTTTCTCAATAGCATAATCATAGCCGTGAGTAGAGCATCCCCTACTGGTGCACCACACAGAGCACCATTTGACCGTGCTCGTTTCTTTTCTTTTCTTTTCTTTTCACATTAATAGCCAAAAATATGATTTCAATAACAAGTATGTTCATTATACTCACATGCCATAATTTATCGTCAAAGTATAATCATTACAAAAAATTATTGGTAAAATGGAATCATGTCATGAACATAGTCATTTTCAAATATAAATTTATAAAATATTTCCATATCAAAATTACACACTTAAGACGGTAAGGAGTTCATGCAATGTAAATGGCTAGGGCATACACTAGTCATCTATTATTTTCATTTATAAGATTCTTCTTCTTTCTTAAATAATATTTTCATCTTTTAATTTTCTTTATACTTGACCTCTACTCACTTTCCTCCTACTTACATCATTTCCAACATATATTCTCATAAAGATTATAGGGAATTCTTTTTCAATTTAGTTTCTATTATTACCCTGTAGTTAATGAGGTTCATTTTAGGCAGAAAAGTGTTGAAAATAAGCTTTATCAGCTCCCAACATAGCCTGCCCATTTCCTGTTACATAACCATGCTCTAGGCTTCAAAAAGCCCTTTTTCGCACCAAACATGACATGGCCATGTCCTAGAACACGGGTATGCTCTGTGTTGTGTTGTCCCCTGATGCAAGTTTTTGTCTAGCTTGATCTTCTTTCACTAATTAGAGCATAACTCCCTTATTTTAACTCCGATTACGGTGATCTTGGTGTCCATTTAAAGATAAGACAATGCTCTAAAACCTTTATGCTAAAAATTTTAGTGAACTATTAAGTAATCTTGTTGTTATTACTCCATCATATTCAATGTTACTTCTTCTCAGGTAGGTTCTAACCTTTACTTACTAATCTGATTATATCTCCCTCATATGGATTTCAGATTGAATGATTCTATAGGGTTAAAATTGGTGGTACACATTTTTTTTACGTTAACCATTTTTTTTAATTCCCTACATATTTTGCTCAAAAATTCAAACACAGATGCTTACCTAATAGATTCTTCCCTGATTAACAAGTTTCTGACCACTGCTTACTAATAAGACCATATCTCCCTCATTTGAACTCCAAATTGGGTGATTCCAGGGGCTACAAATCTGTGAAACATATATCTATATTTTTTTCATATTAATCATTTCTTTTAAATCCTAACCAATTCTTCCCAAAAATTTAGAAACAGAAGCTTCCCTGGTTACTCCGAAATCCAATTTTCTAACCAAAACCCTTCTTAAGGTTCTAGTTCATCCTTTTATTAAATCCTCTTGCATTGTCTTCCTAATTTCCATATAACTTTAGGATTACTCATTTCAACATTTTAATTAGATTCCTTACACTTAATTTAACATATTCCATCATTCTCTTCTTAAGAAAATAGAAAATCAAATAATGTATTATTAAAGGTGTTCCTAACAAAAATTTCTCATGGTCTTCTTCTAGGTGTTTAAGGCCATATTTATTTTATCACTTTAACCATATCCCATCAATTTTTCACCTCATTTAAATATACAAAACAATAGTAATAAACCATAAAATTGTACCACCCATAGCCATTCCTTTGCAGAACCTTTCACACCAACCTAAGTATTCAAATATACATCACATGTAAGATCAACATGTAATATGATATAGCAATATCCATAGTCAATCATCAATGTAGAAAATATTGTAAATTTCATCAAAGTTCTAGGATCAAAATCCCATATAAATGTTATACATTTCAAAGCTTTTCTTCAAAAAGAGATATTGTTAAACCTACCTAAAAATCTCTCCAGCTCACTTAGTGAAATCTTTTTCTTGTTTCCTCTTGAAGGAAGTGGTAAGATTCCTCCTTTCCCTTAACTTTTCCAGTAGCTTAAATAAGAGAAGGAGGGTGAGTTTTGAAACCCAAGGATGAAGAGAAAAGATGGATTCAAGGGCAGATTAAGCTAACTTACCTTGACTACTTAGTCCTTTAGACTTTTCCTTTCTTTCTTTCCTTTCGTCACTCTACCTTACTTTCGTTTTCCCTCTCTCTCACTTGGACGAAATTCTAATGTTATAAGAATAGTTTTTGCTTAAATAAATTATCAAGTGGTCATCCTCTAATAATCATGGGTCTACCTTATCACAATTAGGATGCACTTGGTTGCTTTTTGGGGGAAGACAAATCATGTACTTGTCTTCCTCTCCCTTAGTCAAGATATGTATAACAAAAAGAGGATTTGTTATTTGAAAATTATGATAAAATGTTCTTAAGACAAGGGGCAAGGTCCCTTTGATTTAGGGATTCATTATCTTTTTCTTTTATCTCACTCAAGTATGATAGGTTTACCTTTCTAAGTGGCAAATTTATAGCCCTTGAGTCTCCCTTGCTTGGCTGAAATTATTTGTGTAGGATAAGGATGTTTTGTCATAATGCCTTGTATTATTACCAACTCTATCATCACATGGCTTGCTGAAATTATGAGTGTAGTATATAGATATTTTGTCCTAATGCCATGTGTCCTAATTTTGTTTATTATTACACTACTATTTCATCACATGATTCTTATTTTTTTCTCTTAGATTTGGGCTCATTCTTGCCCATTTCCATTGCTTTTACTAAAATTCTACCTCTCATGGAGGGCTTGGTCACATTTTCATAATTTTTGGGCTATTTGTCCAACTTCTATATCCTAGTCCAAGTTTATGTTATATCCCTTATTTGGGCATGTAAAGTGGAAAAACTCTATGAAGTGTCCATAGGTGAAGGCCCAATTCATGGGTGTTAAACTTTGGAACTCTAGCTTTTGAATTAGAAAAAATTACTCTAATCCAATCTTCTTAAAATTTTAAGACATTTACTTACTTCCTAAAATTTATCTTCCTTTCCCAAGAATTTTGCCTCTCTTTAAGAAGTTGTTTTTAATTTTTTCTATTAGGTTTTCTTTCTTTACCAATTCCCTTAATGTTAGAAACTTTTTCTATGCACACACATAAGTTGAAGAATTTCTAAGGCTCATACTTTCTTAGATATCTAAAATTTGTTTAATAAGTTTTATTTCCTTAATTAAATATTTATGTACCTTTATTAATAAAAAAATAAAATTAGGGATGTTACATTTCTCTCCCCCTAAAAGAAATTTTGTCCTCAAAATTTTAGAAATTACCTAATTAGAACAACTGCAAATATTTCTTCCTTATGACTTCCTCCAACTCCCAAGTTGATTCTTTTGGAGTCAAACCTTCCCATAACACCTTAACCAGGGGAATGATTTTATTTCTCAATTGCTTCACGTCAGTGCCCAATATGGATGCCAGTACTAGTTGGTATGTCAGGTTCTCCTTTATTTGGATTGGTTCATTCCCTATTACATGTGAGGAATTTGGAAGATACTTCCAGAGCTATGATACATGGAAAATATTATGCATGTTGAACAAATTAGGTGGGACGGTAACTTGATATACTAACATCCCCACTTTTCTCAAAATTTAGTAGGGTCCCAAAAATTGCAGACTTAACTTTCTGGTCTTGAGAGACCTACTAACTCCAGTAGTCAGGGAAAACTTCAGAAATACATGGTCTCCTTCCTTAAACTCCAGTGGTCTATGTCCTTACCATAGTAACTCTTTTGCCAACTTTGAGATGTAAGTATTTTGTCTCGTATCATCTTGATTTGCTTAGTGGTTTGTTGAACTAAGTCAGGACCAAGCAAGTTCTTTTTTCCAAGCTCAAACCGACATAGTGGAGATCGGCACTTCCTACCATATAAAACTTTGTAGGGGGCCATCTTAATGCTAGAGTGATTGCTATTGTTATAAGAAAACTCCACTAAAGGTGGGCACTTATCCCATCCTTTACCTTGCTCTATCACACATGCCCTCAACATATCTTTTAGGGTTTGAATGGTCTGTTCTGTCTGCTCGTCAGTCTGAGGATGGTAAGTAATATTAAACCGCAACTGGGTTCCATAAGCTTCTTGCAACACTTTCCAAAACCGCAACGTGAACCTTGAATCTCTATCAAAAATGATATTTAAGGGAATTGCATGTAGCCTAACTATTTCCTAGATGTACAATTAGGTTAATTTGTCTAGTGAATAGTTAATTTTTATGGGCAGAATGTGAGTAGATTTGGTTAATCTGTCAACTATTACCTAGATAGAGTCATGTCTAATTGAAATCTTAGGTCAACCCACCACAAAGTCCATCGAAATACTATCTCATTTCCATTTAGGGATCTCAAGAGGTTATAGAAATCCAGTTGGCTTCTGATGCTTTACCTTCACCTTCTGAAAAATTAAACATTTCAGAACAAATTCAGCAATGTCCATTTTCATCCCTGGTCACCAGTACATCTTCTTTACATCCTGATACATTTTAGTGGATCCATGATAGATTTTGTACTTACTCTAATGTGCTTCCTACAAGATCTTAGTCCTCAATTCTTGTTCTTGAGGGACACAAATCCTTCCCTAATACATGATTGCTCCATCTTCCAAGATAGAAAAATTATCTTAATCTTTGTGATCTTGTAAATAATGGTCATGAGCTTGAGCCTCTTTAATTTGGGCACTAAGGTCAAACTCTATACTCAACCCATTGATGATTAGCTTCTTTGGAGTAAGAGTAGTGGCCAGCTTCAAATTTTGAAACTCCTCTAACATCTGCATCTCATACACCATCATCTGACCCATGTGCAAAGATTTTTGATATAAGCCATCAGCTACAACATTCGTCTTTCTTAGATGATACTTTATTTCAAACTTTTAGTCATTGAGAAATTCTACCCATCTTCGTTGCCTCATTTTTAACTCTTTCTAATACAAAAAGGTACTTAAAAGTCTTGTGATCACAGTATACTTCAAATGTTACCCCGTACAAATAGTGTTGCCAAATCTTTAAGGCAAACACCACCACTGCTTATTCAAGATCATGGGTTGGACAATTTCATTCATGGGGTCTTAATTGCCTAGAGGTGTAAGCAACTACTTTCTTGTCTTACATTAGCACACACCCTAGCCTTTTCTTTGAAGCATCACTATACATTTCAAAATGTCCTGTGGGGTCTGGAATAATTAAAATAGGAGGAGTGGTCAATCTTGTCTTATGCTTCTCGAAATTAGCTTTACATTGATCAATCCATTTGAAAGGACTTTCCTTCTTGGTTAATTTAGTCAATTGCAAGGCTATACGAGAGAGGCTCCTTTCAGTTGATCCAATAAATAAACTATCTTAGGGAGAGGGTATTTATTTTTGACAGTCACCTTATTCAGCTGTTTATAATCTATACATAGTCTCAAGCTCCCGCCTTTCTTCTTAACAAACAATACAGGAGCTCCCTAAGGTGATACACTCGGTCTAATGAATTTCTTGTCTAACAATTCCTTCAACTATTTTTTGAGTTCCTATAGTTCCTTCGAGGCTATTCTATAAGGTACAATAGAGATAGGCCCTATCCCGGGTAAGAGATCAATAGAGAACTCTATCTCTCTCTCGGGAGGTAAGCCTAGAATATCTGGTGAAAATAATTCAGGAAACTCATTAGCTATTAGAATTTCATTAAGCTTTGGTTTGACTTCTAGGTTTGATAAACACAAAAGAATGTAACCAAGTACTCCACTCTTTAACTCCCGATTGACTTGATTGGCATTTAGCATCAATAACTGCATCTCGTTTTATGGAGTAATAGGTAGAAATTCAATGGTCTTGGTGCAACAATTTAGCCAGACCCGATTTTTAGACATCCAGTTTAACCATAGAATGACATCAAACCTCTTAAAGGTAAACAGAAGAGGTCTATAGAAAAAGTTTTCTCTTGGATGGTGACCTAATAGTTTTTATATGCAGAGAAAGTTAAGACCCTTTCCTCTGTGGGGGTTACCACAGATAACTCATAAGGGGTTTCAGAAATAGGATACTAAAGCTCCCTAATACATTCTTTCAAATTAAAAGAATGACTAGAACCAAAGTCAAACAACACCATAAGAGCAAATCCATAGATGTAGCACGTACCTTGAATCATTTCAGAGGATTGATCTACCTCTTGGCCGTTCAGGGTGAAAACCCTTCCTTTCACTTGAGGCATTTGTTTCAGCTATTTCCCCACATTCTTTGGGAAGTTCTTCGCAAAATAACCCTTCTGTCCGCATTTGAAGCAAACATCTGGTCCTATGTAGTGTAACATCCCTAATTTCATTTCATGTATTAATAAATGTACATAAATATTTAATTAAGGAAATAAAATTTATTAGACAATATTTTAGATATCTAAGGAAATATAATCCTTAGAAATTCTTCACCTTATGTATATGCATAGAAAATGTTTCTAACATTAAGAGAACCAATAAAGAGGGAAAACCTAATAGGGAAAAAAATTAGAAATAACTTACTAAAGAGATGCAAAATTCTTGGATAAGGAAGATAAATTTTTAGAAACAAGTAAAGGTCTTAAAATTTCAAGAACATTGGATTAGGGTAATTTTTCCTAATTCAAGAACTAGAGTTACTAAGTTTAACATCTTTACCCATACATTGGGCTTTTACCTATGGACACTTCATATAGATTTTTTTTCCACTTCACATAAGTTTCTAGCAAGCCCATTGGATAACCTAAGCAAGAAATAAAACATAGACTTGGACTAGGATATAGTAATTGGACCGATAGCCCAAAAATTATGAAAATGTGATCAAGCCCTCCAAGAAAGGTAGAATTTTATCCAAAGCAAAGAAAATGGGTAGGAATAAGCCCATAATGGGTAGGAATAAGCCCAAATCCAAGAGGAAAAATAAAATAAAATAAATTAGGTGATGATATAATAATGTAATAATAATAAAGATTAGGTTACATGGCATTAAGACAAAAATTTAGCAAGTGGTGTGATTCTACATTCATAATTTTGGCAAGTGACATGATAATACAAGGCTTTAGGACAAAAACATCTATATCCTACACTCATAATTTTAGCAAGTGGTATGATAATACATGGCATTAGAACAAAACATTCCTATCCCACACAAATAATATCAACCAAATAATGGAGATTCAAGGGCTAGAAATTTGCCACCTAAAAAGGCAAACCTATCATATTTGTTTAAGACAAAAGAAAATGGAAATGAATCCCTAAATCAAAGGGACCTTGTCCCTTATCTTAAGAACATATCATCATAATTTTCAAAATAAAAATCTCCTTTTTCTATGCATATCTTGACTAAGGAAGAGGAAGACAAGAACATAAGTTGTTTGTTTTCCAAAAATTCAACAAAGTGTATCCTTATTGTGATAAGGTAGACCCATGATCATGAAAGGTGTAGTATTTGGTGGTCTATTTAAGCAAAACCCACCCCTACAACATTTTAATTTCGTCCAAGTGAGGAAGAGAGAGAAATAGAAGCAAGGTAGAGTGAGGAAAGGAGAGAAAGAGAGGAGAAGAAAGGAAGGAAGAACAAGGAGAAGTTTAGAAGGCTAAGTACTCAAGGTAAGTTACTTTAATCTCCACTTGAATCCATTTTTCTTCTTTATCCTTGAGGTTCAAAAACTCACCCTCCTTTTCTTACCTAAGCTGTTAGAAAAGCTAAGGGAAGGGAGGAATCTTGCTACTTCTTTCAAAAGGAAACAAGAAAACCAATTCACTAAGTGAGCTAGGGAGATTCTTAGGTAAGTTTAACAATATTTCTTTTCCAAGAAAAGCTTTGAAATTTGTAACATCTATATGGGAATTTAATCTTAGAACTTTGATGATTGGTCATGGATGTTGCTTTATCATGTTACATATTGATCTTGCATGTGATGTATGTTTGAATACTTAGGCTAGTTTAGATAGTTCTGCATAGGTATGGCTATGGGTGATAAAACTTTAAGCTTCTATTTTTAAAATTCTGGGAACAATCGGTAAGGAATTAAAATAAATGGTTAACATGAATAATGTATATATATGTCTCACGGATATTTAACCACTGAAATTACTCAATTTGGAGTCCACATGAGACAAATATGAGCCGATTAGTAAGTAGAGGTCAGAAAATGGTTAATCATGGAAGAATCTGTTAGGAAAGCTTCTGTTTTTGAATTTCTGCGACCATTCTGTAAGGAATTAAAATAACTTGTTAACATAAAAATTATAGATATATGTCTCAGATTTGTAGCAACTGGAATCACTCAATTTAGAGTCCATATGAGGTAGATATGGTCTGATTAGTAAGTAGTATTCAGAAAATGATTAATCAGGGAAGAATCTGTTAGGAAAGCTTCTATTTTTGAATTTATGGGACCATTCTGTAAGGAATTAAAATAAATATTTAACACAACAATTATAGATATATGTTGAATCACTCTATTTGGAGTCCATATGAGGTAGATATGGTCTGATTAGTAAGTATTGTTCAGAAAATGATTAATCAGGGAAGAATATGTTAGGAAAGCTTTTGTTTTTGAATTTCTGGGACCATTATGTAAGGAATTAAAATAACTTGTTAACATAACAATTATTGATATATGTCTTACGGATTTTTAGCAACTGGAATCACTTAATTTGGAGTCCATATGAGGTAGATATTGTCTGATTAGTAAGTAGTGTTCAAAAAATGGTTAATCAGGGAAGAATATGTTAGGATAGCATTTGTGTTTGAATTTCTAGGAACATTATGTAGGGAATTAAAATAAATAGTTAACATAAAAATTATTCCTATATGTGTCACGGATTTTTAACCACTGGAATAACTTAATTTGGAATTCTTATGAGGGAGATATGGATAGATTAGTAGGTAAAGGTCAAAACCTATCCGAGAGGAAATAATCTGTACTTTGAGGGAGTAATATTACCTTGATTTCTTAATATTTCGCTAAACTGTTCAACATAATAGTTTTACATAATAGTTTTATCTTGAAATTGACACTAAGATCACCTACATCGGAGTTCAATTGGGGGAGTTATGCTCTGATTAGTAAGAGAAGGTTAGATATGATGAAAACCTGCATCAAGAAAATAAAGAAATAAAATTAATATTTAAAAAAGAAGACGAATCTTATAAATGAAAATAATAAATGACTAGTATATGCCATAGCCATTGCCATTGTATGAACTTCTTACCATCTTAAGTGTGAAATTTTGACTTGGAAATATTTTATAAAGTGATATTTGAAATGGTTATGTTCATGGCATGATTACCAATGATTTTTGGTAATAGTTATATTTTGATGAACATACTTGTTATTGAAAACATATTTTTGGCTATCATTGTGAAAAGAAAATAAATGAGCACGGTCACATGGAAATCCGTGTGGTGCACCAGTAGGGGACACCCTACCAACGGTTATGATCATGTTAATAAGAAAAGAAAGAGAAAGTAAGCCATGTCGGACGTAGCGAGAAAAGCCCGTACCGGAGAGTAGAAAATACTCACCATGACCGAGGTAGCTTGATATGAGAATAAATTGATAGTCATCATATGATATCCTAAAAAATAGTATTTATGCCATACATGTCATAATTGTACAATTTTCATGTGCATGGATAAAGTGCATTCATGTGACCTAAAGATATTTTCTGTAGTTTATACAGATGGACATGACATGATGAACTATATTGATGGTAAATTATGATTTATTGTTGAACCTACTAGGATTTAATTCTCACTATATTTCCATATCATGTTCAGAAGAATAATTATGTAGATTTTCTCAATGACACTTATTATTTTCGTACATTGGATCGAGGTGCCCTACCTTGGGCAACTACCAGTTATATAAGATGTATCTGTAGTAGATGTGACTGAGATTCCAGTGGAGGAGCCACCCGCACCAGTGTCCCCAGAAGTAGTCGACATAGATGATTAGAGCTAATATGTATCTTTGTACAAATGTTTGTAAAATAATGGTGTATGGAAACTCAGTATTGTATGACTGTTAATAACAATTATGCTTGGTTAAAGTGATTATTATTACGAGTTAAGTGGTTAGAATTAAAGTAGTAATAACTTCATGGAATTTTACAAATATAAAAAAAAAATTGTTACATTTACAAAAATGGAGTTGTTACATGTAGCATGGCCGGTTACCATGCATATATCTGCACTTAGTGCACTTGATTGTGGCAAGGTATTATTGGAAAGGTTGGGGACCCACAATCAATGGCCTCTTACCAGCTCCATATCCTCTTCCCCTCATGTTTTTTGCCAAGGTTAAGGAAAACTTTCTTCCTCTTCCAAAGGTTTCTCCTTAGCTTATCGTCCTCGACTGCCCTTAAACTCTTCTCCAAAATTCTAGATTTATTTATCAAGGGCACAAACTCTCTTATTTCCAAGGCTATCACCGCATTCCTAATTTTTGGGTTCATACTTACTTCAAACTTAACAGCCTTCCATGCTTCATTAGGAATAAACCTCAGGTAAGAGGAGAACTTAGACACCTCCTCAAAGTTAGCAATGTATTGATCTATTGACATATTACCCTATTTGAGTTGGAGAAATTCAATCTCCTTCTCAGCCCCTACAGTAATTGGAAAGTACTTATCCACAAAAATGTCCTTAAACACCTACCAGGTGATCTACCTCCTTTGATGTGGTATCAGCTCTCTGGCCCCTCACCACCAACACTCAACTTCATCCTTTAGCATATATACAGCAAAGATAACTTACTATTTATTAGTGTAGCCCACCACCTCAAAGATCTTCTCTAATTACCTTATCCACCTTTTGGCTACTGTTGGGTTATAGCCACCTTGGAAAGAAGGTGGTCTGATTCTTAGGAACTTAGATAGGCCATTATCATTTCTAGCCATCCGGTTGTTTGCATTATTTTTTTCCATTCAGGTTGTTACTGTTATGGAGTTGTTGCAAAATTTGATTAGTGGCTATGACTTGGTCTCGAATTGTTGTAGCCAAGTTGTGCAGGGTTTCTTCCGCATTGTTTACAAGGTTCCTCCTCGATGGTGCTATATCCTACTGTGGCAAAAATAAAGTATGCTACAATTGAGTTGATCAAGCCCAATAGTTAGTTCAAAAATATTTACAGCAGTTATAACACCACCTCAGCATATAGATAGAAAACACTAGTAATTTCTTACCTATATGAAATCACTTATCCCCTTCACAACATAACCAAAAACATACTCAAGACACTATAAGATTGATTCATATAACCATCCACCCACTGGCCATCTAGGATTGACATGCTTTGATACTAATTATGTAACAACTCTAATTTTTTTTGCTTTAAATTTATATTTGTAGTCCCATGAAGTCATTACCTCTTCACTACTAACTATTAAACTCATATTAACATTCAATCAAATTAACCAACATAATTAAGGTTTATGGTATACCATTAACACTGATACAATTCTGGGTTCACATACACATCATTAATTAAAAATGTCCATACAAAAGTCAAACACATATATGTCTACATCTTATTCATCCATATTGACCAATTCCAGGGATACAGGTGCGGATGGTTGCACCTTCACCGAGATCTTAGCCAACTCGACCCAACGTATGCTAAAAGCTGGTCATATAGAGATTCTACATATTTAGTCTTCTAAACATGATATGGAAATTTAGTGAGAATTTAATCCCAGTAGGTTCACCAATAAATCATACTTATCATCAATATAGCTCATCATGTCATATTCATCTGCATAAAATACAACAAATGTCTTAGTTTACATGAATACACTTTATCTATGCACTTGAAAATCGTACATTAATGACATGTATGACATGAATAACTATTTTCAGAACATCATATGATGGCTATCAACTTATTTTCAAATCAAGCTACCCCGGTTAGGGTCAGTACTTTCTACTCTTCGGTACGGGCTTCTCTCGCTCTGTCCGACATGGAACACTCTCTCTTTCTTTTCTCAATAGCATAATCATAGCTGTGAGTAGGGCGTCCCCTACCGGTGCACTACACGGACTGCCATGTGACCGTACTCATTTCTTTTCTTTTCACATTAATAGCCAAAAATATGATTTCAATAACAAGTATGTTCATTATACTCACATGCCATAATTTATCATCAAAGTATAATCATTACCAAAATTCATTGGTAAAATGAAATCATGCCATGAACATAATCATTTTCAAATATCACTTTATAAAATATTTTCAAGTAAAAATTATACACTTAAGATGGTAAGGAGTTCATGCAATGGCAATGGCTAGGGCATACATTAGTCATTTATTATTTTCATTTATAAGATTCTTCTTCTTTCTTAAATATTATTTTCATCTTTAAATTTTCTTTATGCTTAACCTCTACTCACTTTCCTCCTACTTACATCATTTCCAACAGATGTTCTCACAAAGATTATAGGGCATTCTTCTTCTATTTGGTTTTTATTATTACCCTATAGTTAATGAGATTCATTTTGGGTAGAAGAGTGTTGAAAATAAGTTTTACCAGCTCCCAACACTGCCTGGGGGTGTTCTATAACACAGCCTAGCCGTTTCCTGTAACACATCCATGCTCTAGGTTTCAAAAGCCCTTTCCTGCACCGAACACGGCCTGGCTGTGTCCTAGAACACGGCCTGACTCTGTGTTGTGTTGTCCCCAAATGCAGGTTTTCCTCCAGCCTGACCTTATCTCACTAATCAGAGCATAAATCCCTCATTTTAACTTCGATTGTGGTGATCTTATTGTCCATTTAAAGATAAGACAATTCTATAAAACCTTTATGTTGAATATTTTATTGAAATATTAAGTAATCTTGGTGTTATTACTCCTTTATATTCAATATTATTTCCTCTTGGGTAGGTTCTGACCTCTACTTACTAATCTGACCATATCTCTTTCATATAGACTCCAAATCGAATGATTACAATGGATAAAAGTTTGTGAAATATATATCTATATTTTTTATTTCAACCTTTTCTATTAATTCCCTACATATTTTGCTCAAAAATTCAAACACAAAAGCTTACCTAACAGATTCTTCCCTGGTTAACTAGTTTTTGACCACTGCTTTATAATAGGATCATATCTCCCTCATTTGAACTCCAAATTGGGTGATTTTAGTGGCTACAAATATGAGACATATATCTACATTTTTTATTTTAATAATTTCTTTTAAATCGTAATCGATTCTTCCCAGAATTTCAAAAATAGAAGCTTCCTTAGTTATTCTGAAATCCAGTTTTCTAACCAAAACCCTTCTTAAGGTTCTAGTTCATCTTTTTATTAAATCCTCTTGCATTTTCTTCCTAATTTCCATCTAACTAATGTATTACTCATTTCAACATTTTAATGAGATTCCTTACACTTAATTTAACATATTCTATCATCCGTTTCTATAAAAAAATAGAAAATCAAATCATGTATCATTAAGGATGTTCCCAATAGAAATTTCTCATAGTCTTCTTCTAGATGTTTAAGGCCATATTTTTTTTCACTCTAACCATATCCCATCAATTTTTTACCACATTTAAATATACATAATAACAACACAAAACCCTAAAATTTTACCAACCATAGCCATACCTATGCAGAACCTTTCACACCAACCTAAGTTTTCAAACATACATCACATGCAAGATCAATATGTAACATAATATAGCAACATCGATAGCCAATCATCAAAGTATCAAATATTGTAAATTTCATCAAAGTTCTAGGATAAAAATCCCATATAAATGTTATAAATTTCAAAGTTTTTCTTCAAAAAGAGATATTGTTAAACCTATCTAAAAATATCCCTAACTCACTTAGTAAATTCTTTTTTTTGTTTTCTCTTGAAAGAAGTGGCAAGATTCCTCCCTTCCCTTAACTATTCTAGCAGATTTAATAAGAGAAGGAGGGTGAGTTTTGAATCCCAAGGATGAAGAGAAAAGATGGATTCAAGTGGAGATTGAGCTAACTTACCTTGACTACTTAGTCCTCTAGACTTCTCTCTTTCTCTCTTTTTCTCACTTTACCTTGCTTTTGTTTTTCCCTTTCCCTCACTTGGATGAAATTCTAATGTTATAAGAGTGGTTTTTGCTTAACTAAATTAGCAAGTGGTCCTCCTCTCATAATCATGGGTCTATCTTATCACAATTAGGATGCACTTGGTTGCTTTTTGGGGGAAGACAAATCATGTTCTTATCTTCCTCTCCCTTAGTCAAGATATGTATAGCAAAAGGAGGATTTATTATTTGAAAATTAGGATAAAATGTTCTCAAGATAAGGAACAAGATCCCTTTGATTTAGAGATTCATTTCCTTTTTTTGTCTCACTCAAGTATGATAGGTTTGCCTTTCTAAGTAGTAAATTTCCATCCTTTGAGTCTCCCTTTCTTGGCTGAAATTATTTGTGTAGGATATGGATGTTTTGTCATAATGCCATGTATTATTGCCTACTATATCATCACATGGCTTGCTGAAATTATAAGTGTAGGATATAGATGTTTTTCCTAATTCCATGTGACATAATCTTGATTATTATTACACTACTATTTCATCTCATTATTCTTATTTTTTCCCTCTTGGATTTGGGCTCATTCTTGTCCATTTCCTTTGCTTTGGCTAAAATTCTACCTCTCACGGAGGGCTTGGTCACATTTTTATGATTTTTAGGCTATCGGTCCAACTTTTATTTCCTAGTCCAAGTTTATGTTATATCTCTTGCTTGGGCTATCCTATTGGCTTGCTAGAAACTCATGTGAAGTGGAAAAACTCTATGAAGTGTCGATAGGTAAAGGCCTAATGTATGGGTGGAGATGTTAAACTTATGAATTCTAGCTCTTAAATTAGGAAAAATTACTCTAATCCAATCTTCTTGAAATTTTAAGACCTTTACTTACTTTCAAAATTTATCTTCCTTACTCAAGAATTTTGCCTCTCTTTAGGATGTTATTTCTAATTTTCCCTATTAGGTTTTTTCTCTTTACCCATTCTTTTAATGTTAGAAACATTTTCTATTCATACACATAATGCGAAGAATTTCTATGGCTTATATTTTCTTAGATATCTAAATTTTTTTTAATAAGTTTTATTTCTTTAATTAAATATTTATGTACCTTTACTAATAAAAGAAATGAAATTAGGTCACATAGGGCATATAGGATTTGGTTTCTAAAACACTCAACACCATGATAGCATGTCACTTTTACCCTAATTCCACACAAAATGACTAGAATTTCACTTATTAAATCTTCACCTATAGTTTCTGACTTATTTATCTCTTTCCTTCCCTTTTTTGTTTCTTTATTTCACTATCTATGTTTCCTCATTCTTTCTAAGTTTTCCACCCACCTAGACCTTTGGTTGAGATACCAGGACCTATTGTACGATTGGTGGTGAAGAGTAGAACAATCTTTGCTTATTGGTTTCATCGAAGAACGTTGGGAATCTTGCTAGGAAATCTAAAGTGTAAGCCCTAAAAGGTTAAGCTTCAAAAAAGCATGCTTAGACACCTTAAAATAAAAATCTAATACTATAAATAGTTGTAGAAGTAGCTAAAGCCTTTGGATTCAAAGTTTCAAGGCCATATGATAACTTTTTTTTTATCTTATCTGAATAGTGTTTCTAATAGACAAATAGTGATTATGATGTATAATCAGTAATAGACCTTCTAACATTTTCTCTAGGTTTTTAGATGTCTTAAGCTTGATTTTAAAGGTTATTTCATTCGTTTAGGATTCGAGGGTTTGCATAAGCATTAACTAATGAACAACCTATATCCTTATGACTAGATAACATATACTATAATAACTATAGTTCAAGATGTTGATAAGAAATTCTCTAGTATAGATCAGGTCCTTATAGTTTAGGTATCTTCCTATTGTTTTCCTAGAAGAATTGCCTAAACTACCATTAAAATGAGAACTAGAGTTTGGTATTGATTTGATTCTTGAAACTCAACCAATATCCATACCACTTTATCTAATGGCACCAACAGAACTTAAAGAGCTAAGGGAACAATTACAAGATTTACTTGATAAAGATTTTATTCGACTAAGCACATCCATTTGGGCTGCTCTAGTTCTTTTCATAAGGAAGAAATTTTGGTTGTTGTGCCTGTGCATGGACTACAGGCAGTTGAATATGGCAATGATACAAAAAATTATCCTCTCCACGGATAGATGATTTCTTTGATCAACTTGAAGAAGTACAATGTTTCTCAAAGATTTATTTGAGGTTAGGATATCATCAATTAAGGATAAGGAACAAAGACATACCTAAGAAAACTTTGAACACTTGATATGGCTACTATGAATTTTTGGTTATGTCGTTCGGGTTAATTAATGCATCGGCAGTGTTTATAGACTTAATGAATATGGTGTTTAAACCTTTCCTAGACTAACTTGTCATCGTGTTTGTATATAGCATCTTGGTATATGTGAAGAGCCATGAAGAGTAAGAGAAATATCTAAGGATAGTTTTTATAGACCTTGAGGAAGCACTAGCTCTATGCCAAGTGTTCAAAATTCAAATGTTGGCTTGACAATGTCAATTTTTGGGGAATTTAGATACAAAAGATAGTATTCAAGTAAACCCTAAGAAAGTAGAAGTAGTACAATAGTGGCCTCATCCCATTAGTAATAGAAATTCACAATTTTTGTGGTTTAATAGGGTATTATAAAAGGTTTGTTAAGGATTTTTCCAAGATTGTTACTCCTTTGACTTGATTAACTTAGAAGGGGGAAAAGTTTTAATGGTCTAACACTTGTAAAGAGAGTTTCCAAGAGTTAATGAGATAGCTTACTACATCTCCAATCTAGACTATTCCTTCTAGTATTAGAGGTTATGTAGTGTATTGTGATGCCTCAAGGATAAGATTGGGTTGTTTGTTGATGCAAAATAGATAAGTGATTGCCTAAACCTCAAGGTAGATAAAAAGGCATGAGCAAAACTATCTCACGCAAGACTTGGATATGGCAATAATAGTTTTTGCCCATAAGATTTGGAGACATTATCAATATGGTACATTGTGTTAGATTTACATAGACCATAAGATCCTTAAATACATCTTCTAACAAAAGGATCTTAATTTTAGATACAAAAGATAGATAGAACTCCTTAAAGATTATGATTGCACTATATTGTATCATCCAGGGAAATCCAATGTGGTGGTAAACACTTGAAGTAGAAAACTTATAGGTAGTTTAGCTCATAAAATGGAAATACAAAGATAGTTGTTGAAGGATATACATGAATTGAAAAGTATTGGAGTAAAATTTGAATTGAAGAAGAAGGAATTTTGTTGGCCTATGTCCATCTTTGGTCATCTCTGATTGAACAAATTAAGTCAAGTTAGGATACAAAGTTAGAAGTGAAGAATAATCAAAATGGTGGATTTAATATAGATGCTAGAGGAGCTTTACAATGTGGTAGTTGTTTGTGTATGCTAGATATAGATAAACTAAGCAAAAAGGTTATAGAAGAAGAATCCTATCAGTCTATATATCTTATCCATCTGAGTGCTACTAAGATGTTCTATGATTTTAAGAAAATTTACTAGTGGAATGATGTAAGGTTGTTATAGTAGATAAAAGTACCTAATTGGAAGTAGGAAAGAATTGCTATAAACATAGTTGCCATTTTGCCAAAGGCTTCAAAAAGATACTATTGTATATAACAATAATTGATTGAATGACCAAGTTTACCACTTCTTGTTGGTGAAAACTATGTACAATGTGGCTTAGCATGCAAACCTTTATCTTAATGAGATAGTTAGGTTACATGGTGTTCCTATGTTTATCATATTTGATTAAGGGCCATAATTTATAGCTTGATTTTGGGGAGCCTTACAGGAGGCACTAAGGAAAAGGTTAGACTTGAGTACCACTTTTCACCCTCAAACCAATGGCCAATCAAAATGGACAATTAAGATTTTGGAGGATATGCTTTAGGCATACGTTTAAAATTTTGATGGAATTTGGGAAAGTATTTACCCCTAGTAGAATTTGCTTACAATAACAACTATCAAGTTAGCATTCAAATGGCACCTTTTGAAGTATTAAATGAAAGTCATTGTCAATCCCCTATTGACTGGTTTGAATTAGAGGAAACTGAGCTCTTAAGATTGGATCTTGTGAAAGATGTAATTGATAAGTTGAAATTGATTAAAAAAAATTTGTTAGCTACACAAAGTAACCAAAAACCCTATGTTGACCACAGGCAACAAGCATTGGAGTTTTTGTTGGTGATAAAGTGTTCTTAAGGGTCTTATCTATGAAAGGGTTATATGGATTAGAACGAAGAGTAAGTTGAGCCAAAGATATCTTAGCCGATTTGAAATACTGGATAAATTTGGCTCAGTAGCATATTGTTTAGCCTTGCCACCAAATTTGAGCGAAGTTCATGTCATTCTCCATGTATCTATGTTGAGAAAATACATGCTAGATCCCTCTAATGTTATCTAACAATAAGAGATCCAATTAGATAAAGACTTGACATATAAGGAGAGGCTTGTAGCCACTGTAGATAAGCAGATAAACAAGTTGAGATCAAAGGATATTCCCATAGTAAAGCTCTTATGATGACTATATATCCCAATAAATACTTAAAGCTTTTATACATATATTGTTATTTTTATTTTTAAAAATTTGATGTTCTTAGTAGTTAATTTTTCCACCATTTTAAATGCTAGTAATTAAGAATTAAACATACATACATTCCCCAATAATCATAAATCTCAAAATTGCTAAGTTTTTCATTGATTTCCATATATTTCTTTTCATTAGTGTATTTCTAGTATATAAATGTAACCAGAGGTACTACATGTAGTACAAAAGGTAGGAGAGTAGCCAGTTACTTTCCCAAAAGTGTCTAGTCACTAAGTTAGATTAATACTAATATCATACAAGACTACATAAGATTTCAGTATTCAGTATATACCCTAGCTAGTGCTATAGGTAAAGTTGGAGGCATGTACACCAAGATCTCGAATAGATTTATTACTATTAGATCTTGTACAATAGGAAAATACCCTAAATAGGGCAAATCTACCCAATGGACATCAAGTAGCATGATCAGGATAATATAAGCATTTTATCTTCTTTTATCATAACAAAACATGAAATAATAGTGAGAAATATGGTTCCCATTAGTTTCAACAATAATCACATATATTACACATCTTAAACATCATGTTATGTTCAAACTGTATTAACTACAGAGATTAACTAGCTACGTAACTTAGGTACATATCTATTGCACATATTATAAAGAAATTATGGAACACACACGCACGCACGCACGCACACGCACACACACACGGATGCACGGACGCACACGTACGTACACACACACACACACACACACACACACACACACATATATATATATATATATATATATATTAGATTTTATGAGTAAAATACTTGACTATATCATTATCTTACGTTGACAACATATCATAAGTAATTCATTGCATGTCATTCCATAGTTTTCTCATCTAACAGTTGTTTACTTTCTTTTTATTCTCTGTTGTAACTAGGTCAATATGAGCATGCTTGCTTTGCTCTACTCATTCTTGAATGTGCTTGCCACTCCATCCAAGCATACCCAAGATCTCTTATCTTGTTTGTGAATAGTACGTCCCATTATTGACACAAAGCCATGATAACTTTGGAATCACCTTTCCTACTTCAAGGGTCAATCCCTACTGTATCTTTTCTTTTCTTTTTCTTATAAACGGCCAATCTATGATGCCTTTTATCTTAGCCAATACATAACAACAAAATTTTGCCAACCAACTTTGTCACTGATGTTATGCAAGTACAATGCTCAATTCAATAATATTCTATTCATATCATGTATATTTTAGTACAAATTGAGGTTTACCATTAAGATGCCTATCAATCATTTTAGCATGCACATGCATCTGTACTATCTTATAAAGCAATATGTATTGAAAGCATAGAATTGGTACTATGGAATAATGGCCATAATAAAATTCCAATTTATTAAAGGATAATTTTTATTAGCATATTTAACATCATTGAAACTCTTACCAAATTCACTTTTGACCAAGCTCTTAAGTGTCATCATTTCTTTTCTTTTCTTCTTAATACATTGTAAATCTAGTTGCACTTATTAACCTTTGGTTTAGCTGTAACACCCTGGAGTTTTGTTATTTATATTCACAAAATGGAACATTAAGAAAGGATTAAAAAGGATCAAATGGGGTAATTATAAGGAAATAATTATGAATATTTAATAAGAGTTTTCTCATTTTCAAGGAAATAATTAAGAATGGGATAGAATTTATTTGTCTGTAGGGCCACAAATGGGCAACAATAATAGAGATAAAGAGCTATGAAGAGAGTGGCATTAAATCCCATTGGAATATGTCTCAAGAAGGAATTAAACACTTGGTAAGTTTTCCTACAACCAAACAATGCCTTAGCTAACTAAATAGTTCCATTTTAATGGAGTGGCATGTTGGTTATTGTTAGCAAAAGGAAAGGTGTAGGTTACAGGACAAGAAACCTCTCCAAAAAGCTAGTAATATATTATTGCTTCTCCCTTGACTTGATGACCAAGTCGCCAACCAACCTAAGGAAAAGAAACAGCTACGGCAAGAGGAAGAGAAAAAGGGGAAGGAAAAAAGGAAGAGAAGAAGAAAGAGAGAGGGGAGAAGAAGAGGAGAGAGAAAGCTGAAAACAAGAAGGAAAATGGTAATCCAACTCCCTTGATCTTGATTTTAACCTTGGATCTTTGGAAATAAGTGATGGAGGATTTTTCTGCAGCTTGGAATTAAAGAAAGAGAGAGGAAATCCAGCAAGTTTAGTAAGAGAAACAAGCACTTTTGGTGTATAAAGTAAGATCAACATCTAACCTTTAATGTTCTTGACTAAATGGCCTTGTGTATTCATTTATATGCATTTATAATAGTATCATAGTAGAGTAGATGAATGCCTTGATGAAGCTTCAATGATGATAATGGTTGGTTGCCATAAATAAGAGTGAGGGAAGAATGTTTATAACTTTTTTATGAATGATTTTGAAGTTTATGCTTCATGTTTTAGTGGATAAATATGGTCTTTAACTTGGATTTTATATGCCTAAAAAATATATGCTTGCTGATTTTTCTGGTTGGTGGGTGTTTTGGGAGAAGAAATGAGAGTTGAGGTTACAGCACTTGAAGCATGATCGTTCTTCGTGACATGGCCAGGCCGTGCTTGGTGCTAGAGAAGGAAAACACAGTTCCTTGGAATAGGAGCACGATCACGAAGCACGGCTGTGCTTTGTGACACGGCCAGGCCATGCTTGGTGCGAGTTTTTGGGAAATCAGGCCATGTTGAGAGAAGTGCGGGAAGGAAGCACAGGCATGAAGCACGGCCATGCTTCATGCTGCCTCACCTTTTTTCATCAATTTTTGTTTCCTTTTTAAATTCCAATTAATTGTCAATGTTTATGAAGTGATCATGGGAGTTTTATGAGTCATATATATTAAAGAAATATGTTAATATTTAATTGGTTATGTAATGTTTATTGAATTAATTATGAAAACATGAAGGAATGATGCATGACTACTATATTTAAATGCTATAGATCACTTTTATATGCAACCCTAAGTGGGTAAATGATGTGACTAGCATGGAAGAATGCAAGAGCATGTATGTTTATTTATGCTATATGATGAGTTGTCATGACATGCATGGGAATAAGTATGGTCATGATGATTATTGATATATATATATATATATATATATAGTAGGGTGTCCTGGCAACAGGTGTCACTCTTGCTGTATTGAGGCGACTGACGGTCAGGATGATCCTCTCTAAAGCAGGGTGGCCTGGCAACAAGTGTCTCCCTTACTGTATTGAGGAGACTGATAAGTCCAGGATGACCCTTACCTATTAAGGTGACCCGGCAACATGCATCACCTTATGGAGGTAAGGCGACTGAAGGGTCATGGCTTGGATACAGTACTAGAATAAGGGACACCCTATAGCCTAGAGTGGTCAATGTGGGAAGGACCGCTCCAACCAAAGGCACTTAGTAATGGGTGAGTAGTTGTAGGGGTAAGGCTCACGCCACACTGAGGTTTGAAAATTGAGAGAAATAAGCAAATGATGAGCCACTATGAGCAGTTGTATAGGTATCCTATTAATACATATTTTGTTTATCATGCGTGATATTGATGCATAGCCTATAAAATGCCTATATTTATTTTACTATACCTTTATTGTACAAAAGAGAAAATGTTTTTTGTAGTTTATACAACTGAACATGACACGTAAGTTTTCATTATGCTTGTATTTGTTGGATGTTGACCGTACTAGGATTTTATATCTCATTATGTTATATGGTGTCATGTTTAGATTAGTAGAGATGCCGTTCGTTGTGCTAACCATCTTATTAGAGCTTCAGACAGTGGATGTCCCTTACTTGGGACAATTCACTATTATAGTGAACTTGCTAGTCATTAATATGATAAAAGTTCCTGCTCCCAGTCCGCCTCCTCCACCAGCAGTACCCCAGGGCTAATGGCCAGGGGGAGGGAAGTAGGATAATATTATATGTATAATCTGGTGTTGTAAATGGGCTAACTCCATTGTTTTGGTGTAATCCCATAGTACTTCACCTTTTGTATATATGCTTAGTACCTCGAGTTACATGTGTATTTACGTTGCTAATCTTTGATGTACGTAAACTTTTGTATGTATATATATATAAGATGCATATATTTTGGATGAATGTTGGTCTAATGCATAAAAAAAAATCTAGTCGTTACATTAGCTGCCTTATTCAACCTCTTATTACTTAGTAAATCTCCCTTTATATTCAACTTCGGCCTAACTCATTTTGCTATCACAAATTCCCTTTTTCACTTAATTTAATTATAACTATTAAGATTAATTCACCTACCTTTTTTAAATCATTTTTAATTAATTATTCATCTAATTAAATTTAACCTTTTTATACCTAATTTATCCTAATTCTAACAATTAACATAAATTTAAGCTACCTTCTTTGTAAGAGCCAGGGTTTTTTTTAAACAACACATTTTTCATATCCATCATACCAAAAGCCACATTAGTGGTTAACATTTATACAAAAGTAACACAAATAGTCATAATTACATTAATATAACATTAAACCCCATACAACACACCACCCTTGGAGTACAAAGGGTGGAAAAGGTGGTGCTGAAATAGGGATGTGCACGAGGCATCGCCATCCATTGGATCTCTATGATCAAGTACACAGAAATAGTTAGCATCCCATATGCTTTTATCTAAACATAACACCAACAATAATGAGAACAGAATTTTCCAATAGGTTTAAAATTAAATGCGTCATGTAATCAGCAATAAATATCACAGTGTTATGTCCAGTTGTATAGGCTACAAAAAATCATTTGTCACTGATAACATGTATATATACACACACACACACACACACACACACACACACACACACACACACATCACCCATAGATGGCATGACAAAAACACGGAATGTACAGATACTCAATTAATATTCATAAATAGTAGGATTTAACATATTATGCACACATATGATAATCATAATTTCAATATACAGAACATCATGCATGGTGGCCGTCAACGTCTCAGTAATGGGGTAATATGAGCCATTCACCCTCCTGCTACTCATATACCACTGTCACCCGGTCAAAGTGGCCATACTCCCCTTCGGCTCACTCAAGGCTAATAGGGCGTCCCCTATTCGATACCGTCTCAAACCCACACAATCTTTCTGGTAACCTTACCACGACAACATGCCATTCGTTGTTGGGTCACCTTGTTGAGGTAGGGTCATCCTAATACTTTTCGTTGTGTCACCTTGTTCCAGAAGGGTCATCCTACATGTCGCCGAGTCACCTTACGCCATAAGGTGCCACAATTATCCATCTATTTCTTATATTTAGCCACATGCATGACATCATCCTCTTTATCATCAATACAATATGTGATTCCATCTCATCAACATACCAAGCATGCATTTCATCACCATCTTAAGCATGCATCTCATCAATATCTCAAGCATGCATCTTATCAACATATTAAGTATACTTCTCATCAATATATCAAGTATGCATCTCATCAACATATTAAGCATGCATCACATCAATATATCATCATTACTAGTATCATGCTTACCATTTTCATCTCAATGAAGATTTTACGTAAACCATATTCATCACTAACATCATGCTTACTGTAAGACGGTGAACTGGCCCAGGAGGGGCACGTCCACTACTTGTACCTTTATCATCAGTGTAGGCATCTCAGTTGCTATTATCTGAACACATCACCAAAATTAATGAGAATAAAATCTCAATAGGTCTAACATTAACAATTTATAATGAAAGTAAAATAAGAGTAACACTAGATACTACTCATGACATCAAAATAAATAAACACTAGGAATTATTCCTCCAAAAATATACACTGGTTACACTACATAATGTACATCCTACTGACTAGGCCCTGGCCTAGCACCACACCCCTAGGGTGCATGGGGTGATAGGGGGTGGTGCCAATACCGGGATCTCTACTACGTTCATTATTATTACATCTTGTAAGACGGTGAACTGGCCTAAGAGGGGCACGTGCACTACCTGTACCTTTACCATCAGTGTTCAAAATGCAAAACAGGGCAATTTCAGCCTCAAGCATGGCTTGCCCGTGTCCCAGGGCATGGCCATGCTTAAAATTGTGCAAATCGTGCTACAGAATTCTCAAAAATAGCCCCTAACACGGCTTGGCTGTGTCTTGAAACACGGCCGTGTTTCAGGCTGTAGTCTGGCGACTAGCCTGACCTTCCTTCACTCTCTAGGACATAACTCCGTTATTGCAACTCCGATTAAGGCGATTTAGGTGTCTATAGAAAGCTAAGAGAATTATCTACAACCCTTATGTTCACTAATTTTACATATTTTAGTTAGATTTAAATGTAAAAGTGTTACAAACCCAACATCATGATTTTTTGCATTAAATCTGACCTTTCTTCACTCGTGGAGGCATAACTCTCTCATATGAGGTCGGATTAAAGTGATGTCAGAGGGGTTTTAACCATACGACACAGATCTACAACTTGTATGTTGAAGAAATCTTCTAATTCGACATAAATCAGGAAATACAGATTTATTCATTCAGACCATCGAATTTCATCCATCCAAAGTCAATTTTCAACACAAAACATGCAATACATATGCATCCAAACCTTTGCTCTAATTGGATATTCATATGATCAATCCAATACATGCATAAGATACCTCCATCAACAAAAACTTACAAGTATTCATTGGCTACGTTTTTGTTTCTGATTCCTCTCCCCCTTTGATCAAATTATTGAGTCTTATCCCCAATATATTAAAAAAATAGAATTCCTTCTAGAAGTTACTCCTTCTTATTCTTTGCCCCTCATTTCTCTAATTATTACAAGATTTCCATACCATTAGAATATGACTAAAGCCTTGTTTGGCTTCCTCCAATTCCCTAAATAAAACTTAGTAGATCTTAGAGATACCTTTTATTCATAATTTTAGTCCCTCTCTTACTACTTAATTCTATTCTAAGAGGTTAGAAAATTAGGGTTTTATCCTTCCTATTTTTTCTAATAAAAAGAGAATTAATATTTTTCCCCCATCCTTTGAACCTAGAAAATCATGCCATAACATAGAATTAATTGAGGGATGTTACACTTACCATCGTCATCACATCATTTTACAATTATGTATTGATATATTTATCATCATGTAACAATGTATACATCATACATATAATCAGCATGCATTGGATACCATAATGTATGCATCATTTCCATGATAAAGTTATGCATTAGTTAAGTACATCATCTTTTTCATACTTATTATCATCGTCACATCATCATTTAACAAATATGTATTAATACACTTACCATCATGTAACAAAGCATACATCATATCATCTAATCATCATGTATTGATATACTAGTATAGGCATCGCATCATCATCTTCATCATTTAACAAATATATATTGATACACAATGTTTGTCATGCTTGTGATTACAAGAACTAGTGAAAACTAGCATTGTTTTGTAAAGATTACAAGGCATTCTTCTTCAATTTAGTTTATCTAATTATCATCTAGTTAATGAGATTCATTTAATGCCATTTGTAACTAAAATAGGGGTAAAACAGCTGCGAACATGGCTTGGCCATGCCCTAGAACATGGATGTGCTTGAGGTTTGTCTTAAATGTGCTATAGTCTTTTAAATAGCCTAAAACACAGCCTATCTGTGCCATGAAAAACGATCGTGTTTCTGCTATAAGTGCTCGACCAGCCTGATCTTCCCTCACAATTTAAACCATAACTCTTTCATTTTAACTCTGATTGAGTTGATTTTAGTGTCTATGGAAAGTGAAGATAGTAAGATACAACTTTTATGTTTATTATTTTGACAAATTACAACTAGAATTAAGCCTAAAAGTGTTCCAAAATCAACATTGTGATTCTGCATGTTAGATCTGACCTCTCTTCACTCATTTGGAAATAAATCTCTCATATTAAGTTCAATTGATGTGATTCTAGCGGACTTTAAATGATAAGACATAGGGCTACAAATTTTATGTTGAACACATCTTCTAATTTGAGATAAATCATGACATCCAAAACCATCCATTCATAGCATTCAATTCGATCCATTCAAAGCCAAATTTCAAGACAATACATATGCATCCAAACCTTTTCTCTACATGGCTATTCATATGGTCATTATAATATATGCACAAGCTACCTAAAAAAACAACAACTTACAAGTATACATACACACATATATATACATGTATCATCAAGATTTCAACCTTTATGGTAGATTAATGTTAAAGCTACTTTTATAACAACTTTTGGTCTTCTCCTTCTTCTTTTCTAACCGCCCTTTGTCTCTTTTCTTTTTCTACCAAATCCTTGCATTTCCACCATAAAAAAAATCCATCTAGGAGGTTTAGAATGAAGATGAGAGAAGATTTAGGGGCTTAGATGCATAGAAATCACCTTGATCTTCCTTCTTATTGCCTTTCTTTCTCTTCTCTTATTTCTTCTTCTTCTCTTCTTGGCTGCGTATGTTTCTACCTTTCTTCCCCTTGGTCAACTTCCTTAAGAAGTCACCAAGAAAAATATTAAAATAGTAGTTCTTCTAAAATTTCAATTTCTTTATGCGAACTATGTCCTCCAACTAAACCAAAATTTTAAGTTTGCCATTCCATTAGATTATGACTAACCCCTTGACTAAGGCCTTATTTGGCTTCCTCAAATTCTCCAAATGGTTTAATTCCTCTTTTAAGATTATGCCAATGGGTTTTGGGGTCACACCGAAAATATATCTCTAGCTTATTTCTTGGTGTTCGGTTCTAGCCCTAAAGAACTAGGAAATTACAATTCTTTCTCATTCTAGATTTCTCTTTTGCCATTTAGTTACTTTATAATTTTCTAGGGTTTCTTCAATGTTCCATTCCATTCTCTTTCCTTCCCTTCACCATTGAAAATTATTTTCTATTTAATAAAATCAGGGATGTTACATTCTTCAACAAGTGATAATAGTTTATTTACACTTCACATTTCGTTAGGCCATAAATTTTAGGTCCAATCTTCCTTTTCCTTTTTTTCTTCCTTAATTTACCTAGGTATTAATCTAAATCCTCACTTGCCTATCCATTGAACCATCTCATTTGCTACTTCTTTAATGTGCAAATGATAAGGTCACCTTCATAATTCACTATACTTTTCTTCCTCCAATTCATCCAAGCTTGCATAAGCATGTAACATCCCTAATTTCATTTTTTTTATTAATAAATGTACATAAATATAAAATGTAACATCCCTAATTTCGTTTCTTTTATTAATAAAGGTACATAAATATTTAATTAAGGAAATAAAATTTATTAGACAATTTTTAGATATCTAAGGAGATATAATCCTTAGAAATTCTTCACCTTATGTGTATGCATAGAAAATGTTTTTAACATTAAGTGAACAAGTAAAGAGAGAAAACCTAATAGGAAAAATTAGAAATAACATACTAAAGAGAGGCAAAATGCTTTGGTATGGAAGATAAGTTTTTTTTGTGAAGTAAGTAAAGGTCTTAAAATTTTAAGAAGATTGGATTATGGTAATTTTTCCTAATTTAAGAGTTAGAAATTTCTAAGTTTAACATCTCCACCCATAAATTGGGCTTTCACCTATGGACACTTCATATAGAGTTTTTCCACTTCACATAAGTTTCTAGAAAGCCCATTGGATAGCCCAAGCAAGAAATAAAATATAGACTTGGACTAGGATATAAAAGTTGGACTGATAGCCCAAAAATTATGAAAATATGACCAAGTCCTCTATGAAAGGTAGAATTTTAGCCAAAGCAAAGGAAAAGGGTAAGAATGTGCCCAATTCCAAGAGGGAAAAAAATAAGAATCGTGTGAGGAAATAGTAGTGCAATAATAGTCAAGATTAGGTCACATGGCATTAAGACAAAACATCTATATCTTACATTCATAATTTCAACAAGTAGGTAATAATACATGGTATTAGGACAAAACATCTATATCATACATTTATAATTTCAACAAGTGGATAATAATACATCGCATTATGACAAGACATCCTTATCCTATGCAAATAATTTCAGCCAAGCAAGGGAGATCCAATGGCTAAAAATTTGCCACATAGAAAGGCAAACCTATTATACTTGATTAAGAAAAAAGAAAAAAGAAATGAATTTCTAAATCAAAGGGACCTTGTCCCTTGTCTTAAGAATATATTATCGTAATTTTCAAAATACAAATCTCCTTTTGCTATGCATATCTTGACTAAGGAAGAGGAAGACAAGAACATAAGTTGTTTTTCTCCAAAAAAACAACCAAGTGCATCCTAAATATGATAAGGTAGACTCATGATCATGAAAGGTGAATCATTTTATAGTTTATTTAAGCAAAACCCACCCCTATAACATTATAATTTCATCCAAGTGGGGGAGAGGAACAAATAGAAGCAAGGTAGAGTGAGGAAAGGAGAGAAAGAGAGGAGAAGAAAGGAAGGAAGAAGAAGGAGAAGTCTAGAGGACTAAGTACTCAAGGTAAGTTAGCTTAATCTCCACTTGAATCCATCTTTATTCTTCATCCTTGGGGTTCAAAAGCTCACCCTCCTTCTCTTATTTAAGCTGCTAGAAAAGCTAAAGGAAGTGAGGAATCTTGCTACTTCCTTCAAGAGGAAACAAGAAAAAGAATTCACTAAGTGAGTTAGGGAGATCTTTAGGTAGGTTTAACAATATCTCTTTTTGAAGAAAAGTTTTGAAATTTGTAACATTTATGTGGGATTTTGATTTTAGAACTTTGATGAAATTTACATTATTTGCTACTTTTATGATTGGTCATGGATGTTGCTATATCATGTTACATGTTATTTTGCATACGATGGATGTTTTGGACATTACAGTTAGTGTGGAAAGTTCTACATAGGTATGGATATGTGTGGTAAAATTTTTATGATTTTTATGCTACTATTTTGTATATTTGAATGTGGTGAAAAATTGATGTAATATGATTAGATGTAAAGAAAATGGAAGAGGATGTAATATAATGATGAACTAAAACCTTGGGAAAGGATTGGTTAGGAAACTGGATTTTAGGGTGACCAGGGAAGTTTCTGTTTTTGAAATTTTGGGAAGAATCAGTTAGGAATTAGAAGAAATAGTTAACATGAAAAATTTAAATCTATATATGATTTTTAGTCACTGGAATCACTTAATTTGGAGTCCAGATGAGGGAGATATTGCCCGATATGTAAGCAGTGGTCAGAAAATGGTTAACCAGGGAAGAATCTGTCCGGTATTTTTCTGTGTTTGAATTTCTGGGATAAATCTATTGGGAATTCAAAAGAAATTCTTAATAGAAAAAATGTGTATCCATGTTTCACAGATTTTTAGGCACTAGAATCATTCAAATTGGAATCAATATGAGGGAGATATGGTTAGATTAGTAAGCAAAGGTCAAAAACTAGCTAATTAGGGAAGAATCTGTTATGGATGCTTCTGTGTTTAACTTTTTGGGAAACATATATAGGGAATTAAAGAAATTTCTAACATAATAAATATAGATATATGTATCACAGATTTATAGGCTCTGAAATCACTTAATTTGGAGTCTAGATGAGAGATATATGGCAGATTAATAAGTAAAGGTTTGAATCAGTTTAAAATCCAGGATGGTAAATGTAATGATTTTTGTTTTTGATTTTTTGGGAATATTTAGTAAGGCATATGAAGAAATGATAAACATAAAAGTTTTATATAAATGGTTTAGCATTTTATAGGCTTTGGAATCACCTCAATTAGAGTTTTTATGAGGGAGATATGGTTCAATTAGTAAGTAGAGGTCTCAACCTACCCGATAAGAAATAACATTGAATTTCAGGAAGTAGTAATACCACGATTACTTAAGATTTCCCTAAAATATTCAACATAAGGGTTTTAGAGGATTGTCTTATCTTTCAATTGACACCAAGATCACCTCAATCAGATTTAAAATGAGGGTGTTATGCTGTATTTTGTGAAGAGAGGATAATAATATTTAAAGAAGAAGAAGAATCTTATAAATGAAAATAATAAATGACTAGTGTATGTTATAGTCATTTCCATTGCAAGAATTCCTTATCATCTTAAGTGCGTAATTTTGACATAGAAATATTTTATAAAGTGATATTTGAAACAATTATGTTTATGGCATGATTACCAATAATTTTTGGTAATGATTATATTTTGATGAAAATTATGGCATGTGAGTATAATCAACATACTTGTTATTGAAATCATATTTATGGCTATTAATGTGAAAAGAAAAGAAAAAAAATGAGCATGGTCACATGGCGGTTTGTGTGGTGCACCAGTAGGGGATGCCCTACCAACAGTTATGAGTATGTTAATGAGAAAAGAAAGAGGAATTGTGTCATATCAAACGGAGCGAGAAAAGCCCATTCCGGATAGTAGAAAATACTCACCCTGACTAGGGTAGCTTGATATGAAAATAAGTTGATAGCCATCATATGATATTATGAAAATAGTTATTTATGCCATACATGTCGTAATTGTATGATTTTTATATGTATAGATAAAGTGCATTCTTGTGACCTAAAGATAATTGATGTAGCTTATACAGATGAACATAATGACAAGCATTATTGATAATGATTTATTGTTGAACCTACTGGAATTTATTTCTCATTATATTTCCATATCATGTTCAAAAAACTAAGTTATGTAGATATTCTCTATGACTGGCTTTTAGCATACGTTGTGTCGAGTTGGCTAAGATCCTGGTGAAGGTGCAACCACCTGCACCCATATTTCTGGAACTGGTTAATATGGATGAATAAAATGTACTTATATATATGTTTGATTTTTGTAAATATGTTTTGATTAATAATGTGTACGTGATCCCATACTTGTATAAGTGTTAATGGTATTTCTTAAACCTTATTTATGTTTGGTTAATTTAATTGAATGTTATTATGAGTTAAATAGTTAAAAGTAAGAAGGTAATGACTTCATGGAATTTTAGAAATATACATATAAGTATATATGAAAAAAACAAATGTAGTTGTTACAAAGCACATTCAAAACATCTATTCCCTTCATTTGGTCATCCCATTTTGCACCATTTTATGGTACATCACCAATTCATCTAGGTGTAGAACTAGGGTTTTGGCTAACTCCTTCAAATTTTCCCAAAAATAGAATTTTCTAACCACTTCTATTCTAATCTTCTAGTGGAAAAAATTATATCCCAATCATAACACCATTCACTCTCAACAAACCATACCATCATATAAATATAAAACACCAATTCTATGGCCAAAAAATGCCTTAAAAAGGCCAGCCATTCCATGCAATTATCTCTCCATCATTCAATGCAAATTTCAAGCCCAACACATAAGATATATATATAAACCCTTTATGGCTATCAGCAAGAGAGCTTCAAAAACAACAATTTCACGAAAACCTAAGATTAGGAACTCAACCAAAACACACAAATTTCAAGGTTTATAAAGTGGAAATTATTTTCAAACCTGCATATAATCTATTTCCTTAACTTCCTAGACAAGTTTTTCCTTGGCTTCTTGATAGATGGGAAAATTATGTCTTAATGTGTTATCTTTTGTCCCTTAACTCGTTGTTAACTTGTGATTATCTCCATGTTTGTGTTATATTTTATTTTTTTTGTTTTGGATATTGGTTGGCTGTGTTCTCTTTTTGTAGGTAAGAAAGAGGGTACAAGAAACAAGGACAAAATGAATATTTAAAGAGTGTTTTGAACTAGGAGTAAGACGAGGAGGAACCATGCAAAGAATGGGCTTCAGAAGATATTGAAAAGGCCAAATAGCCTCAAACATAGCCTAGTTATGTTCTACTTCTGAGATGCACCACGCCTTCAAAACATCTCGAAGCATGGTCGTGCTTTGAGTTCGAAAGCCTCTGCGTTTTTTATGTTTCGGCACATCCAAGATGGGATATATGTCTATATTCCAGTTTTTCTTATTTAAGAGATATTTGAGATATTCTAGAGCTAGGTTTTCATTATACTTTCATTGTTGTTATAGTTTAGATTAGATCTTACATTGTATTGAGTATTGTATCTTATTGGATTCATCTCTATTGTTTCATAATCAGTTTTCTTGATGCAGGTTTTCATCATATCTAACCTTCTCTTACTAATCAGAGCATAACTCCCTCAATTAAACTCCAATGTAGTTGATCTTGTTGTCCATTTCAAGATAAAACAATTATCTAAAACTATTATGTTGAACAGTTTAGCGACATATTAAGAAATTAAGGTGATATTACTCCATCAAAGTACAGGATAGTTCCTCTCGGATAGGTTCTGACCTTTAGCTACTAATCTGTCCATATCTCCCACATATGAATTCCACATTAAGTGATTACAGTGGCTAAAAATCCGTGACACATCTATCTATAATTCATATGTTAACCATTTATTTTAATTCCTTATAGAGTGTTCCCAGAAATTAAAATACCGAAGCTATCCTAACATATTCTTCCCTGATGAACCATTTTTTGACCTTTGCTTACTAATCAGACGATATATACATCATATGGACCCTACATTGAATGCTTCCAGTGGCTACAAACCCGTGACACATATATCTTGAATTCTTATGTTAACCATTTATTTGAATTCCCTACAAATAATTCCCAGAAATTAAAATACCGAAGCTATCCTAACATATTCTTCCCTGATGACCCATTTTCTGACCTTTGACTACTAATCTGCTCATATCTTCCTCATATGGACTCCAAATTGAATGATTCCAGTGGCTAAAAATCCGTGACACACATATCTTTAATTCTTATGTTAACCATTTATTTTAATTCCTTATAGATTGTTCCCAGAAATTAAAACACCGAAACTAAAAATTCTGCCACCCATAGCCATAACCATACAGAACTATCTACACCAACCTAAGTATTCAAACGTACATCACATGCAAGATCAATATGTAACATGATATAGCAACATACATGACCAATCATCAAAGTTCTAAGATCAAAATCGCATATAAATATTATAGGTTTCAAAAGTTTTCTTCAAAAAGAAATATTGTTAAACTTATCTGGAGCACTTAGTCCCCTAGACTTCTCCTTCCTCTTTCTTCCTTTCTTCCTCTCCTTTCTTCACTCTACCTTGCTTCTATTTTTCCTCTCCCTCACTTGGACGAAATTCTAATGTTGTAAGGGTGGGTTTTCTTATATATACCACCAAATAATTCACCTTTCATGATCATGGGTCTACCTTATCACAATTAGGATACACTTTGTTGAATTTTTGGAAAACAAACAACTTATGTTCTTGTCTTCCTCTTCCTTAGTCAAGATATGCATAGGAAAAGGAGATTTGTATTTTGAAAATTATGATGATATGTTCTTAAGATAAGGGACAAGGTCCCTTTGATTTAGGGATTCATTTCCATTTTCTTTTGTCTTAAACAATTATGAAAGGTTTGCCTTTTTAGGTGGCAAATTTCTAGCCCTTGAATCTCCATTATTTGGTTGATATTATTTGTGTGGGATAGGAATATTTTGTCCTAATACCATGTATTATCATACCACTTGCTAAAATTATGAGTGTAGGATATAGATGTTTTTGTCCTAAAGCCTTGTATTATTATGCCACTTGCCAAAATGATGAATGTAGAATCACACCACTTGCTAAAGTTTTGTCTTAATGGCATGCAACCTAATCTTTATTATTATTACATTATTATATCATCACCTAATTTATTTTATTTTATTTTTTCTCTTGGATTTGGGCTTATTCCTACCCATTATGGGCTTATTCCTACCCATTTTCTTTGCTTTGGATAAAATTCTACCTTTCTTGGAGGGCTTCGTCACATTTCATAATTTTTGGGCTATTGGTCCAATTCCTATATCCTAGTCCAAGTCTATGTTTTATTTCTTGCTTTGGTTATCCAATGGGCTTGCTAGAAACTTATTTGAAGTAGAAAAACTCTACATGATGTGTCCATAGGTAAAAGCCCAATGTATGGGTAAATGTTTTAAACTTAGTAACTCTAGTTCTTGAATTAGGAAAAATTACCCTAATCCAATGTTCTTGAAATTTTAATACCTTTACTTGTTTCTAAAAATTTATCTTCCTTATCCAAGAATTTTGCATCTCTTTAGTATGTTATTTCTAATTTATGTTTTTCCTATTAGGTTTTCCCTCTTTATTTGTTCTCTTAATGGTAGAAACATTTTCTATGCATATACATAAGGTGAATAATTTCTAAGGATTATATTTCCTTAGATATCTAAAATATTTTCTAATAAACTTTATTTCCTTAATTAAATTATCAATAAAAGAAATGAAATTAGGGATGTTACATTCTTCCCCCCTTAAGAAATTCGGTCCCCGAATTTCAGTTCATCCTGCCACATGTAAGGAATGAAATTAAGGCATTATTCAGAGTTACCAACCTTATTACCTAAATAATTAGGGATATCTTTTCTGTATAACATCTTTACTTTTTAATATGTCTATTCACTTGAGTGATTTTGCCATATAACTTAACCATAAGAATTTCTTTCACTTATAAGTTCTTCAATTGATATCCTCTAGCCCGCATGGATATATCTATGGGTCGATATAAGAAAACACACACATAAAGGAACATATTCACTTTCATATTGGGTAACTATCTTTTCTTATTCTAAACTTCTATCAAGTCATTTTTTTTTCATATATCAATATCATCCCCTGAATATCATCATCTTAATCTATCATCTATTTTTATCCTCAAATCCTTTAAGCAATATGTTAAACATACGTTTCACTAAATCCTTCAAACCTTTAATAACATTTATGTACCATTGATACATGTCTAATAATTCCAACTTACCTCATCACAGTAATTCTATACCAACTTATTTACACCATTAAACTCATTGTCAAAAATTTCAATTATTTCTTTTATCATCTCCAAAAGCACCTCATTCTAGCTTATGTCAATCCCATTTAATTCACCCAATCATTTCAAGAAGATTTTTCCTAACAATTACTCATACATGAATTCTCAATTCTAACATAATTTAAATCCTCGATACTAGACTTAATTTAGCATGATATAATCCTTTAACACAAATATCTTGATCACTTACATTATTTTCGGACATGGTTCTCAGAATATTCTCTATATTTCCAAATTAAGAGTTCAAAGACTAACTTAAATCCTACTTCCTATATTTTATTCCTCAAGAACTTCAACACCACTAGTTCTCTTGATTATATTCGTCAAAACACCATATGACCATCATCCGTCCATTCTTTTCAAACTTTTCATTACTTTAACCTACTAACAACTTAGACACCATAATAACCGAGTTTCAAAGAAAAGAAATTATCTTTCATTGCAATGAGGGAAAATAACCTTGCATTTAATGCCAACCGTTAATGAGGGAGAATGCAGTGAAACAGATGAAAAGCATAATAGAGAATGGTGCCAAAAGCGAAAGTCAAAAATTTGGACAAAGCATTGAAAAATATTAAAATCGATGGCCGTAATTCTTGAAAATCTGTAAACAAAATCTATCTACGATTTCAGCAAAAATCGGTGGCTGCAAATTTTGAATATATGTGTCAAAATCTACTTTAAATCTGTTGGTATTCGGTGGAAAGATATCACGTTGAAAAAGAAACATTTATGAGCTTATAAAAGTTTGTGAAAATCAAAGAATACGTAGTTAACTGGTAGGATGCAGTTGATTGCTTCTAAATAGATGTCATCAATCAACTGTAAGATAACCAGTCCAAATTAAAATTTCTCAGAATAGCTAGTCGATTTCATAATACTGATAGTCTACTGACAAAAAAATTGAGAAAACGGGAAAAATGTCCCTCTTCACTAATTATTTGGTTTGCATCTTCATTTTTTTTAATGACGCCTATCATCTACAACTTCCCTACATGCCTCAAGACATCACTCCTTCATCAAGGACAACAAGAAAAAGAAAATTTCCAGGTGATATCCTAACCTTATTCTCTTTATGTGCTAAATATGGGTCACAGTCATAACTACTGTACATATACATGCTTGCCGTCATTTTTGAAAAAAAAATTTTACCTTTAATTTAGCTGATATCCACCAATCACTCACATAGTTGTTCTAATAATACCCGGCCTATTCGCATAGCTATTATAAATATGCCCTTCTCTGAGTTCTATAAATACTTACATTAGTATCTTTGTCTATACTCAAAGTTAAGGTGATAGAAATTATGGAGGGAACTGCATTCCGTCAGTTTCGAAATATCTGTGTCTTTTGTGGTTCCAGTCCTAAAAAAGATTAGGAGTATGTTAAAACAGCACAAAATCTAGGTATGGTGCTGGCTAGGAGAAAAATTCATTTAGTGTATGGTAGAGGTAACTGTGGGTTAATGGGGTGTGTGGCTACAGCTGCACATGTAGAGGGATGCCAAGTTCTAGGTATTATTCCTACAGCTCTAGCTACATCCAGAAACATAGGGAAGACAATTGGGGAAGAATATAGGGTAGCTTCCATGCATGAACGCATGGCTAGAATGATGAGCAATGCCGATGCCTTCATTGCCTTACCAGGTGGTTTTGGTACTCTAGAGGAGATTTTCCAAATAGTCTCTTGGGCACAACTGAATATGCATCACAAACTGATAGGTTTGTTAAATGTTAATCACTTCTTTGATGGTTTGTTATCTTTTCTAAATCAAGCTGTAGAACAGAGGTTTATCTTACACTCAGCACGACGAATTCTCATCTCAGCTTCAAATGCTGAAGAGTTGATTGATGCTTTACAAGCCTATGTTCATGTACCTGATCTAACTATGACTCAAATAGAATGGACGACAGATAACCGCAGGAAGCGTAAATTGGATTTGGATCTTCATCTTTAAATGTAGTAAAATGTAGCTATTTTTTGTACTACTTTTACTTTCTTAGAGTCTACTTGGATACCATATTTACCAACCATACTCCTTTAGAGTTGGTAAAACTATCTTTGAATGTTGCTTATGATCCTCTGAACTTTTGAAATATTCTAGTATATCATCCATATATATAATAACAAATTGTTCTAGGGATGACCTAATTACTATTCATTAAATCTATGAATGGAACTAAAGATTTGTCAATTTAAATGCATCACCAAGAACTCATAATGCCCATAATAAGTCCTACATCCTCTTTTCTTATCCTTAATTAATGTTACTCATATCCCAAATCTATTTGTGGAAAAATATTAAACACCTTATAACTGGTCAAACAGGTAATCTATACGAGCTAATGGGTTTCTATTCTACATTGTCACCTTATTCAACTGTCTATAATCTATGCATAGTCATAGTGATCCATCTTTCTTTTTCACAGATAGAACTAGATCACTCCAAATAAAAGTACTAGGGAATTTAAATCCCTTTTTTAACAAGTCTTGTAACTAATTTTTTTTGTTAAATTCGATCGATATCATTCTATATAGGGATATAGATACTAGTTGGGTTCTAAGGAGTAAATCAATATCAAATTCTCGAATTGCCATGGCAAGGTTGTGTAGGGTTTCCTCCGCATTGTTTGCCGAATTCCTCCTTGGTGGTGCCATTTCCTAGTGTGGGAAAAAATAAATTTATGCTGCTATTGAGGTGATCAAGCCCAATAGTTAGTTTTAAAAAAAATTTAACAGCAGTCATAACACCACCTCGGCATATAGATAAGAAACACTAGTAATTTCTTACCTATATGAGTCACTGATCCCCTACACAGCACAACCACAACATACTCAAGACACTATAAGATCGATTCAGATAACCATCCACCCACTGGCCATCTAGGAACGACCTGCTCTGATACTAATTATGTAACAACCTTCCTTTTATTTTTCTTTATTATTATACAATATTGAGTTCATATACACGTCATTAATCAAAACGTACATGCAACATATCAAAGACATAGATATTTACATCTTGTTTATTTTGGTTGACCAATTCCGGAGATACAGGTGCGGGTGGTTGCACCTTCACCGGGATCTGTGCCAACTCGCTCACAAACATTTTATTTAGGATTTGCCCATCATAGAATAACTCGATCCAACGTGCACTAAAAGCCAAAGCTATAGAAAATCTACATAACTAATTTTCTGAACATGATATGGAAATATAGTGAGAATTAAATCTCAGTAAGTTCAACAATAAATCATCATCAATAAAGCTCATCATGTCATGTTCAGCTGTATAAACTATAGAAAATATCTTTGGTCACATGAATGCATTATATCTACGCACATAAGAATCATACTGTAATGATATGTATGACATGATTAACTATTTTCAAAATATCATATGATGGCCATCAACTTATTCTCATTTTAAGCTACCCCAGTCAAGGTGAGTATCCTCTACTCTCCAGTACGGGTTTTTCTCGCTCCGTCCGACATGGCCCACTTTCTCTTTCTTTTCTCATTATCATGATCATAACCGTTGGTAGGGCGTCCCCTGCTAGTGCACCACACAGATTGCCATGTGACCGTGCTCATTTCTTTTCTTTTCACAATGATAGCCAAAAATATGCTTTCAATAACAAGTATGTTCATCAAAATATAACTATTACCATAAATCATTGGTAATCATGCCATGAACATAACCATTTCAAATATCACTTTATAAAATATTTCCATGTCAAAATTTCACACTTAAGATGGTAAGAAGTTCATACAATGGCAATGGCTATGGCTATACTAGTTATTTATTATTTTTAATTATAAGATTCATCTTCTTTCTTAAATATTAATTTTTATTCCTTTATTTTCTTGATGCAGGTTTTCATCACATCTAACCTTCTCTTACTAATCAGAGCATAACTCCCTCAATTGAACTCCGATGTAGGTGATCTTGTTGTCTATTTTAAGATAAAACAATTATCTAAAACTATTATGTTGAACAGTTTAGCGACATATTAAGAAATCAAGGTGATATTACTCCCTCAAAGTACAGGATAGTTCCTCTCAGATAGGTTCTGACCTTTAGCTACTAATCTGTCCATATCTCCCACATATGAATTCCAAATTAAGTGATTACAGTGGCTAAAAATCCGTGACATATCTATCTATAATTCATATGTTAACCGTTTATTTTAATTCCTTATAGAGTGTTCCCAGAAATTAAAATACCGAAGCTATCCTAACATATTCATCCCTGATGAACCATTTTTTGACCATTGCTTACTAAACAGACGATATATACATCATATGGACCCTACATTGAATGCTTTCAGTGGCTACAAACCAGTGACACATATATCTTGAATTCTTATGTTAACCATTTATTTGAATTCCCTACAGATAATTCCCAGAAATTAAAATACCGAAGCTATCCTAACATATTCTTCCCTGATGACCCATTTTCTGACCTTTGACTACTAATCGGCTCATATCTTCCTCATATGGACTCCAAATTGAATGATTCCAGTGGCTAAAAATCCGTGACACACATATCTTTAATTCTTATGTTAACCATTTATTTTAATTCCTTATAGATTGTTCCCAGAAATTAAAACACCGAAACTAAAAATTCTGCCACCCATAGCCATAACCATGCAGAACTATCTACACCAACCTAAGTATTCAAACATACATCACATGCAAGATCAATATGTAACATGATATAGCAACATACATGACCAATCATCAAAGTTCTAAGATCAAAATCTCATATAAATATTATAGGTTTCAAAAGTTTTCTTTAGAAAGAAATATTGTTAAACTTACCTGGAGCACTTCGTCCCCTAGACTTCTCCTTCCTCTTTCTTCCTTTCTTCCTCTCCTTTCCTCACTCTACCTTGCTTTTATTTTTCCTCTCCCTCACTTGGAAGAAATTCTAATGTTGTAAGGGTGGGTTTTCTTATATAGACCACCAAATAATTCACCTTTCATGATCATGGGTCTACCTTATCACAATTAGGATACACTTTGTTGAATTTTTGGAAAACAAACAACTTATGTTCTTGTCTTCCTCTTCCTTAGTCAAGATATGCATAGGAAAAGGAGATTTGTATTTTGAAAATTATGATGATATGTTCTTAAGATAAGGGACAAGGTCCCTTTGATTTAGGAATTCATTTCCATTTTCTTTTGTCTTAAACAATTATGAAAGGTTTGCCTTTTTAGGTGGCAAATTTCTAGCCCTTGAATCTCCATTATTTGGTTGATATTATTTGTGTGGGATAGGAATATTTTGTCCTATTGCCATGTATTATCATACCACTTGCTAAAATTATGAGTGTAGGATATAGATGTTTTTGTCCTAAAGCCTTGTATTATTATGCCACTTGCCAAAATGATGAATGTAGAATCACACCACTTGCTAAAGTTTTGTCTTAATGGCATGTAATCTAATCTTTATTATTATTACATTATTATATCATCACCTAATTTATTTTATTTTATTTTTTCTCTTGGATTTGGGCTTATTCCTACCCATTATGGGCTTATTCCTACCCATTTTCTTTGCTTTGGATAAAATTCTACCTTTCTTGGAGGGCTTGGTCACATTTCATAATTTTGGGCTATTGGTCCAATTACTATATCCTAGTCCAAGTCTATGTTTTATTTCTTGCTTAGGTTATCCAATGGGCTTGCTAGAAACTTATTTGAAGTGGAAAAGCTCTACATGATGTGTCCATAGGTAAAAGCCCAATGTATGGGTAAATGTTTTAAACTTAGTAACTCTAGTTCTTGAATTAGGAAAAATTACCTTAATCCAATGTTCTTGAAATTTTAAGACCTTTACTTGTTTCTAAAAATTTATCTTCCTTATCCAAGAATTTTGCATCTCTTTAGTATGTTATTTCTAATTTATGTTTTTCCTATTAGGTTTTCCCTCTTTATTTGTTCTCTTAATGGTAGAAACATTTTCTATGCATATACATAAGGTGAATAATTTCTAAGGATTATATTTTCTTAGATATCTAAAATATTGTCTAATAAACTTTATTTCCTTAATTAAATTATCAATAAAAGAAATGAAATTAGGGATGTTACAATATGCCGTAGCCATTGCCATTGCATGAACTCCTTATCATCTTAATTGTGTAATTTTGACATGAAAATATTTTATAAAGTGATATTTGAAAATTATTATGTTCATGGCATGATTGCATTTTACTAATGATTTTTGGTAATGATTATGCTTTTGATGATAAATTATGGCATGTGAGTATAATGAACATACTTGTTATGAAAATCATATTTTTTGCTATTAATGTGAAAATAAAAGAAAAGAAAAGAGTGAATCATATTTGGCATCTGTCTTAATTCTTTAAATTCCTTGGCATGCCTATCCTTTTCACTTCCAAGTAGAAATTGACCCATAAATATTTTTTTAGATGCCATAATATTCAATCTATCTTATACTAGCAACTTTATCAACTTGGAATAGAAAGGAATTTGAAACGCTATAGAATCCCTCAACAGCACCTGAAGTATAAATATATTCGGCTCATATCCATACTGAAGGTCCTACTAAAGAATCCCTTGCTTTGATAGCCATAGGGAAACCTAATGCTCTGATACTAACTTGTCACGCCCCTAATCTTAGAGTACGTGAAACACATACTTTATGATCATATATTTTTCATAACATGTATAATACACTCTTTTACAAATATGTATTTCCATATATATACCAAATCTATAAACATCAAAGTATAACAGAAGCAGGGATCCTGCCTATGGCATTTAGAGCAAACTCTAAAGTATAAATACAATATAAATCGAACTCTATGAGCCATGGAAACAAAGTAGGCTCACCCAGAGATCATGTCGTCTAGCTGGTCAACTATCTGAAGGGGAAGGACCAAACTCTATAACCTTATCTGAAAAACATATAAATATCGTGTAGTGAGTTTGACAACTCAGTGAGTAGATAAAACTTCCTATGACCTCTTAGGACAACATATGGATGTACTCATATACTCATATATTAAAATTTATCACATTGAAAATTATAGTTCAGAAGTACATCCATATGGGACCCACATTTCAAATATTCTCAATTCAAATCACATTCGAATATTTGTAACCACATATGTTACAATATGATATTTAATCAAACTTGATATGCATTAAAAAAATTTCACATGAAAAAATTAGGAGAATCCCATATTTGAACGACCATATCAGAGTTCAATCCCTTACGTACTTTGTTGGTGTAGGATTTGCCTAAACTCAGCATCCCATTGAGGTTTTCCCTACCACCATTCAAGAGGACATGCGAAGGAACTTTAATATGGGTATTTCCCAAGCACACAGAAAGGAAAGGCAAATCACATCTCATATAGTTGGCATCTCACCCATATAGGAGGTATCCCGCTCTCCTTCACATATCATATCCCATGTGTTGGCCGATACACGAGGCTAGCACCACCCCCTACTAGCTGGGTTATCAATGTGCACCAGGGCTAACATCACCTGCTATTTGCAAACAATGTTTCCAATATGATTCCTCCACAAAAAATACCATATGCACATATTCCATATAATCTAGTATAAAATTCTCAATATAATACAGACTTTCAATCTCAATACAGATTCATCTGTCATAAATTCTCCATTCAGGGTTTATCACATGTACATGCCCTTTCTCGAGGCAATCATATAGCTTTATAAATAATGCCACCTACATAATTATTCACTTTATCATTTAATGAGAAAAACATATGAAATTAGATACACCATGAGTTCAAAATTGATTTTCAAAACTATACTATTCTTGAACTATATTCCAAATTGTAAGCAATTCAAATAATGTTAATGCATTTCAAAAACATATAAAAGTGTAAATATATTATAAACATAATCAAATACACATTTAAAGATCAAGAAAAGTACAGGGCAAGTCATAGAAAGAATCATTTACTCACAGGGTAAGGGCTTCAGATTGATCAACCTAAAAATGCACTTTTTCAATCCACATTTGACTAAACAGACTTAAAAAACATGTCCGGAGGGTTTAAAAATCAAGGAAATGACTCCCAAAACTTGGTCACTATTCATGGTCAGAAATACTGTTCACGCCGGAAAAATCACTATTCACTGCTAAAAATCACTATTCATCGCCGGAAAATACTATTCACCAAGAACAAAAAGTTGTCAAATAACTGAAAAATTCCATATCTTAAGGTTTATCTAACTTTTTAATCCATCTACCGTGTCAGATTTCCAATTTAAGGTTTCTAAGTAAGAGTTTTTAGAACTTTCCTTTTTCTAAGATTTTCTACTTCCGATCTGCAGCAATTCAACAGCTGATTTAAAAAATTGTTCGGTCAAAATCGTAGTATTCACCGTTATGAATCCAGTGATACTCTTGGTTTTGAGATCGAAAGTCAATAGACATTCCAAATCTAGAGAGAAAAATGAAGGTTACTATTCACACTATTCATCAATTTCGCAGAGTTCGGTTTTCGTCTCTGTTCTGTCTCTCCCTTCCCCTTTTCTCTTTTATTTTTTTATAATAATAATTGTTATTATTTAATAATTGAATAATAAGATTTTATTTTATATATATTCATATAAATTCCGTTTTTCATCCTAAAACATTCTAAAAATTTCTAAAAATTTACATTATTGCAAAACTTTAGTTGCAATACCAAATTATAATTTTTTCTCGATAATATTTTAATAAAACAAATCACAAAATAAATATCTTATGTATAATAAAAGAAATAATATTTCTAAAAAGAAAACAAAAATTTATTAGAGGCCAATATAATTAATTTAAGCAAAACAATAATTATTTTAATTAAAAGTATACTTGCTTTTAGCAAAACATAATCATTTTTAAACAAATAAAAATATATTTTTTTATAGTAAAACACTATCATTTAAAAATAAAAATTACGGGATATTACACTTTGCTTCTAGATGATTGATGTTAGTGGCCCATGTTAGTGTTGTAGGGATTCTCTATTGATGAGGGAAAATTCATCCATCAGAGTATTATCTCCTACATAAATTCCAAAACCAGTGGACTATTTGCACCAAGCCTCATCACTACATTATGTGCCAAGGCAGGGGTGTAGTGGAACCCTAATGAAGCAGCAGTGCAACTGATGAAGCCAATTATACATAAAAACATCTATAGGTATAAGTGCACAGATGACCCAGCATCACACACTACCGAACTACTTGCTTCACTTGCACCCATAGCAGAAGTATTAAGAGGCAACTCTATTCAACACTAGCCACCCCACACTATGGAGGAATTATGGGAGCGTAAAAAGGAAATCCTGAGAGACACGGATCGAATAGGGAACACACTAGGACAATACATCTATGACTACTTCACATTAACTGGTCATCATTAGGCCGAGTATTTTAAATAGCTAGCAATGTTTATTAGAGCTCAGGTTATATTCCTACCACCACCTACGGCTCAAACTCATACCACTTTTGGTACATCAGAGACAAACTAGATGGAGGAGTAGATGGACGAAGAAGAGATTTAGTCCAATGAAGTTTCTATGTTTTATTTTATTTTCATTTATTTAATTCCCCTTTCCTTTTATTTCTCTTTTTTTGTATTTCATCTAACATTGGGGACAATGTGAAGATTGAGTGTGGGGGAGGGAATTTATTAAGATGTGTAATGACCTCAATTTTTTTAACATGTAGCTTACCTATGTTGAAGCCATTACCATTTTTTCTTTATCCTTTTTTATCTTTAGTATTTAACTTGCCTATTCATATAGATATTAGTGATTAAGAGAAGAGACATACATTTCATTGTAATTATAGAATTAAACTCAAAGTATTCCATTATCCATTAATTAATCATTTACATCTAGCTATTTGAAAAATGTACAATCACCATATGCACTCATACCATCCCCTTTCATACGACCTCTCAAGTTAAATGGGTGGAAGATGTAACATCTCCGATTTTTTTTTCTTATGTTACTAATTGAAAATTATTTCTTTCAGAGAGGAGAAAGGATTTTGGATCTCATGGGAGGATTAAATTATTTTACTTAAGTTAAATAAGATAGTAGGAATGGTTAAAATGGCATTTATGTAATTTCATTAAAATAGCATTTAATTTATGTAATTTATGGAGAATGGCATTGGTATAAAAAATGGATGATGGCATGGGCATTTTGGAGATAAAGAGGTGGTAGAAAAAATAATAATAATAAAATAATGGAAAGATAAGAAGGAGCAGGGGGGAAATGTCGGAAGGAAAGAGAGGAAAGAGAAAAGGAGAAAAAGAAAGGGGAAGAAGAGAAAAAGGGGAAGAAGAAGAAGAGAAAGAGGAAAGAGAGATCAAGAAGTCAAGCATCGAGCTTAAAGGAATTTGAGGTAGGTTTAACATTTATTAATGAATTTTGTACAAAATTATATATACATTTTTAGATTTGTTTAAATGTCATTTTGAATAGTATATGGTCTGGATATTTATGTAAAATTATATTTTTGATGTTTAGACATGCATATAGGTGCATGGAATGATATAAAAGAAAATTCAAAGAAGAAGATAAATTAAGCTGAATTTTGGAATAATTGGGAAGCTGTTGTTTTTGGAAATTTGGGAAAATTCAGTAAGTTTTTAAAGAAATGTTCAACATATGAATTGGAGATTTATGTCTCAAGGATCTACAGGCTTTGAAATTACTTAATTTGGAGTTCATATAAGGAAGATATGGATGGTTAATTGAGCAGAGGTCAAAATTCAGGATAGTAAAAATAAGCATTTTGTTTTAATTGTCTGGGAATAATCCGTAAAGAATATGAATAAATGATAAACACAAAAGTTGTAGATAATTGTCTTAGATTTCTCTAGGATTTGAAATCACATCAATCGGAGTTTGTATGAGAGAGATATAATTGAATAAGTGAAGAAAAGTCACAGAATACGGCTAGGCCATGTTCAGGGTTGCTTCAACACGGGTAGGCTGTGTTCGGGGCTGTTTTTAAGCATGTTTGAAGTATTTTTTAAGCATGACCGTGTCTTGAACATGGCCAGGCCGTGTTGGGTGCTGGATTATCATACTTTTCACTGTTTTATGCCTAAAAATAATCTTGTTTGTTGTAATATTTTTAGGAAACATATATTCAAGAAAAATACTTTTAAAATGATGATTTTGGTATCACAAATTACTCTTTTTCTTTATTTGATTTAAAATGAATTATATTGAATATTGGTATGTGATGAATGATTATTAATCATTTGGTATAAAAATGATGCATCATATTATGAAAGTAATTAAATGGCAAGCGTAAAGCTCATGACGAGTTGCTTGATAGTTATATATTGTATTTGATGAATATGAATTTATATATATACATTTATATGTATGGATGAATATCAACTGATTGTATGGCTTGAGACGGTACCAAGTAGGGGACGCCTTATTAGCCTAAGTGAGCCAAGGGAGGGCCGCTCCAACCAGGTGTCAGTGGTAATGTGAGGGGGGAGGAGGGTGATGTACTCACATTCCTTTATCACTTATTGTGACTGTAGTCGATCGGTCACTATGTATATAGCAAATGAGTAAATTAAAAACCGTGATAGGGCTGAGCATTAGAAAAAAAAAGGACTTTCAGTGCATGTGCAGTATGATAATTATGTATAAACAAAAGTTATGATTTTATCTCAAAATCTTAATATTTTTCTTTAGCTTATACAACTGAACATAACTCCTATTTTTTTCATCATATTTTATTTATGTTAAGTCTTCTGGGAACCTTTGTTCTCACTATTATTGTGGTGTTATGTTCAGATAAAAATAAATGAGATGCAACACAAAATGGCATTACTGATGGAGATCTAAATGTCAGCACCACCTCCTCACCATTTGTATTTCAAGGGTGAAGTGCTGTATAAATACTTTTATTTATGTACTGAAATGTTGTATTGTATAAATATAACATGTGTGAGGTTTGTAAGATATATGTAAACATGTATATTGAGTTTTGAAATGTTGTATTGTATAATTATAACATGTATGAGGTTTGTAATAAATATGTATATATATACATTGTGTTTATATATATGGCATATTTAACATGCGTATCGTGAAAAAAAAAATCAGACGTTACAAAGTTGGTATCAGAGCGGTCGATCTTAAGCAACCATGGGGTGGTTGGTCAACTAGATTGACTTAAAGGAGTCTTGAATAGTTATATGGAAACTTTATGTAAGGTAGCAGATAAATTGAATAGGAAAGTACTAGTATTTTCTATTTATAATCTTGTGTAGTGTGATAACTACTGTAAAGTTTTGAACTGATGTTGAGTTTGATCTCCTCAATAGTGACTAATATTTTGCTTTACCAATACAGTGGGTTATGGCACCACCAAGAAGGAATCTGCCAGGCAGTGTAGATACTACTTTAAATAACATAGCCACAGCTATTTAAGCTCAATCAGCTGCTACGAATCAGATTCTGTAGCACATTCAAAATATTAATAATAATGACGAGGTTAGGGGAAATGAAAGAAACCAAAATGGAAACAGAACTGGAAATGGTAATGGATGGTCTAAATTTATGGGAGCGCGGCCTTCGTCTTTTGTGGGTGTATATGACCCAATAGTTGCTGAGAGATGGCTGACAGAACTCGAGAATATTTTTGAAGTTCTAAATTATTTTGATGAGCAGAAGGTCAATTTTAGGACATATATGTTGAAGGAAGAAGCTGAATACTAGTGGAGAGGAGCCAAAGAGTTACTGGTACATCAAGACAGGGAAATTACATGGCACTTGTTCCAAGAGACTTTTCTGAAAAAATATTTTTCCAGTAATGTGAGAGCTGAGAAAGAGATTGAGTTTCTTTAGCTTAGACAGGGAAATGGGATCATTGAGCACTATATTACCAAGTTTGAAGAACTGTCTAAGTTCTCAAGTACTTTGAAGAATAATCCAGATGAAGTTTGGAAGGCAGTGAAGTTTGAATCAGGATTGAATCCAGAGCTTAGAAATGCTATGGTGGCATTAGAGATTTGGGAATATGCTCCGTTGGTAAATAAATGTCGGATGCTGGCGACAAGTCTAAAAGCAGTCGAGGATGAAAAGGAGAGGCAAACTCAGTGGAAGCGGAAGAGAGAGTTCCCAATTATGGATAGAAATACCAGATGGAAGAATATCATGAGAGGTAAACAACTACCAAATGTGGAACCCAGACTTTTTCTGAAAAATCCGGCAATGGGTCAATGTGGACAGTGTGGAAAATGTAGGAAATTCCATGGGAATAAACCATGTTATTTTGATTCAGTCACTTGCTACCAATGTGGACAGAAGGGGCACATGGCACGATATTGTCCACTGGGAAATGGGGAAAGGTATTGCACGAACTCAACAAATGACAGGAAGAGTTTTCACCTTGAGCAGTGCTGAAGCAAAGACAGCTCCTGATTTGATGCAAGGTACGTGCTGTATCAACAATTTGTCTCTGAATGTATAGTTTGATTCTGGCACAAGCCATTCTTTCATAGCAATAGAATGTGTGGGGAAATTACAACACTCTATTGCAGAGTTACCATATGAGTTAGCGGTGTTGACACCTACAGGAGGAAAAATAATTACCTCCTCAGTGTGTTTGAATTGTCCCATTGTATTGAATGACAGATCCTTTGTAGTGGATCTGATCTATCTACCTCTGGACGGTATAGATGTCATCTTGGGTATGGATTGATTAAGTCAGAACTGAGTCCTACTGGATTGTTGCAATAAGATTTTTGAGTTTCTCTCGGACCCACCGGAGGACCAAAAGTATAGCATTATTAGTGCTCATCGACTCTATAAGGAGATGAGGGATGCAGATCTGATATGTGCTTTTCTGTATACCATCAACCCGAGTATGAAACAGGAACTGCTGGAGATTCCAGTAGTCAGTGAATTTTTAGAGGTTTTTCCCTCTGAAATTTCTGAACCTCCACCGAAGAGAGAAGTGGAATTTTCCATCGATCTAGCACCAGAGGCGAGGCCTATTTCTATCACTCCCTATAGAATGTCTCCTGTGGAACTACAAGAGCTGAAGAAGCAGATCGAAGAGCTGTTAGAAAAGAATTTTATCAAACCCAGCGTATCACCTTGGGGAGTGCCTATATTGTTTGTAAAGAAGAAAGATGGAAGTTTGAGATTGTGTATTGATTACAGGCAATTGAATAAGGCGACTATTAAGAATAAGTATTCATTGCTTAGAATAGACGATCTATTAGATCAATTAAAGGGAGCTACTATTTTCCCTAAGATAGACTTGAGGTCAGGATATCATTAGATCGGAGTTAAAGAAGAAGACATTCCAAAAATAGCTTTCAGAACTTGGTATGGACACTACGAAATTTTAGTCATGCCTTTTAGGGTCACAAATGCACCTGCAGTCTTTATGGACTATATGAATCGCATTTTTAGACTCTACTTGGATCAATTCGTAATAGTGTTCATAGACGATATTTTAACCTACTCTAAGAGTGAGGAAGAACACAACCAGCATCTCCGATTAGTACTTCAGGTCTTAAAGGAAAAGAAACTTTTCGCTAAGTTGGAAAAATGTGAATTTTGGTTGGAAGAAGTGATGTTTTTGGGTCATGTAATTTCTAAAGATGGTGTATCAGTGGATCCCAGTGAAACTGAAGCAGTGCTGAAATGGGAGAGACCAAAAATTATGACTGAAATTAGAAGTTTCTTGAGTTTAGCAGGATATTACAGAAGGTTTATACAAGGATTCTCTCAAATAACTTTGCCTTTGACTTGATTGACCAAAAAAGGAAGTCTCTTTAATTGGACTGAAGAATGCGAGAATAGTTTCCAAGAGCTTAAAGTCAAATTGACTTCTCCACTTGTTCTAGTTGTTCCTATCCCTTCTGGATGCTTTGTAGTCTATACGGATGCTTCCAAGAAAGGTTTAGGTTGTGTTTTGATGCAAGAAAGTAGAGTAGTTGCTTATGCATCTTGACAATTGAGATCGCATGAGGAGAACTATCCTACTCATGATTTAGAGTTAGCTGTAAGAGTTTTTGCCCTAAAGATGTGGAGACATTACTCGTATGGAGCTGTATTTGAAATATACAGTGACCGCAAGAGTTTAAAGTATCTCTTTGACCAAAAAGAATTGAATATGAGGCAAAGAAGGTGGATGAAATTCATTAATGATTACAAATTTGAATTAAAGTATCACCCAGGGAAGGAAAATGTAGTAGCTGATGCGTTGAGCCGGAAGTCGTTGCATTTAAGTTAAATACTGATAAAAGAAATGGAGCTAATTGAGGAATTCAGAAATTTGAAATTATCAGTTATGACTGTCCCTGGTAGTTTGATTGTTAGTGAATTAAGATTTGAAAGTGACTTGAAGACTCAGATTAAGCAAGCACAGATACATGATCACTTTTTACAAGACCGAAGAGATCAGCCTGACTTTGTAATGTCAGAGGATAGAATTATTATGTACCAGGGCAGAACATGTATACCACAAGGAGAGAATTTAAAGGCTAAGATTCTGGAAGAAGCTCATCAAAGTAAGTATACAATCCATCCAGGATCTACAAAAATGTATCAAGATTCGAAAAGATTATACTAGTGGCCAGGAATGAAGAGAGACATTGCTGAATATGTGTCTAAGTGTCTGGTTTATCAAAAGGTGAAGATAGAACATCAAAAACCTTTTGGGATGTTACAACCTTTAGAAATCTCTGAGTGGAAGTGGGATAGTATATGTATGGATTTTATTGTTGGATTACCTAAGACTCAGATAGGTCATGATACGATATGGGTAATAGTTGATAGACTGACAAAATCTGCACACTTTTTACCCATTAAGAAAAAATACTCGTTGAATAAGTTGGCCCAGTTGTATATGAAGGAAATTGTACGGTTGCATGGAATTCCTAATAGTATTATTTCAGATCGAGATCCTCGATTTACTTCCAAATTTTGGAGAGCACTACAAGAAGCTTTTGGTACTCATTTGTGTTTTAGTACTGCATATCATCCTCAAACAGACGGTCAAACAGAGAGAACTATATAGAGTTTAGAGGATATGCTAAGAGCATACGTGCTAGAGCAAGGAAAAGGATGGGATGGATATCTGTCACTGGCTGAGTTTGCGTATAATAACAGTTATCATTCTAGTATCGGAATGGCACCTTATTAAGCTTTGTATGGTAGGAGATGTAAATCGCCATTATGTTGGAATGAAGTGGGGGAGAAAAGGTTATTGGGGCCCGAGTTAGTGCAACATACTTCTGAGCAAATACAGATAATTCAAGATAAAATGTGAACAGCTCAGAGTCGACAAAAGAGCTATTTCGATAGGAGAAGGAGACCAATACAATTCCAAGAAGGTGAGCATGTGTTCTTGAGAATTTCTCCTACTACTGAGATTGGCTGAGCAATGAAAATTAAGAAATTGAGTCTGAGATATTTAGGACCTTATCAAATTCTGAAAAGGATAGGGTCATCGGCGTATCAGATAGCACTTTCTCCGCATTTGTCAAATCTGCATGATGTGTTCCATGTTTCTCAACTTTGGAAGTATCTACCAGATCCCTCGCACATAATTCAAGAAGAAATAATAGTTGTAGACGAGAATCTAACCTACCGACCGAGGCCGATAGTAATTCTAGATAAAGACGTGAAACAGTTGAGAAATAAAACAATTCCATTGGTGAAGGTAGGTTGGGAGAGTTTAACAATGGAAGAAGCCACATGGGAAAGGAAAGATGACATAAAACAGAAGTATCCACAACTGTTCGAAAACAGGTAAATCTTTGAATTTTGAGGACAAAATTCTTTTTAGGGGGGAGAACTGTAACATCCCCAATTTTTTTTCCTTATGTTACTAATTGAAATTTATTTCTTTCAGAGAGGAGAAAAGGATTTTGGATCTCATGGGAGGATTAAATTATTTTACTTAAGTTAAATAAGATAGTAGGAATGGTTAAAATGGCATTTATGTAATTTCATTAAAATAGCATTTAATTTATGTAATTTATGGAGAATGGCATTGGTGTAAAAAATGGATGATGGCATGGGCATTTTGGAGATAAGGAGGTGGTAGGTAGGGGTGGGTAGGAAAAATAATAATAATAATAAAATAATGGGAAGATAAGAAGGAGAAGGGGGGAAGTGTTGGAAGGAAAGAGAGGAAAAAGAAAAGGAGAAAAAGAAAGGGGAAGAAGAAGAAGAGAAAGAGGAAGAAGAAGGAGAAGGAAGAGGAAAGAGAGATCAAGAAATCAAGCACCGAGCTTAAAGGAATTTGAGGTAGGTTTAACATTTATTAATGAATTTTGTACAAAATTATATATACATTTTTAGATTTGTTTAAATTTCATTTTGAATAGCTTGTGGTCTGATTATATATGTGAAATTATATTTCTGATGTTTAGACATGCATATGGGTGCATGGAATGATATAAAAGAAAATTCAAAGAAGAAGATAAATTAAGCTGAATTTCGGAATAATTGGGAAGCTACTGCTTTTGGAATTTTGAGAAAAATTAGTAATGATTTTAAAGAAATGGTCAACATATGAATTGGAGATATATGTCTCACAGATCTACAGGCTTTGGCATGACGTAATTTGGAGTTCATATGAGGAAGATATGGCTGGTTAATTGAGCAGAGGTCAAAATTGAGGATAGTAAAAATAAGCATTTTTGTTTTAATTTTATTGAAATAATCCGTAAAGAATATGAAGAAATTATAAACACAAAAGTTGTAGATAATTGGCTTAGAGTTCTCTAGAATTTGAAATCACCTCAATCGGAGGTCGTATGAGAGAGATATGATTGAATAAGTGATGAAAGGTCACAGAACACGGTCAGGCCGTGTTCTGGGTTGGTTGATCATGGGTAGGCCGTGTTCGGGGCTGTTTTTAAGCATGTTTGAAGTATTTTTCAAGTATGGCCATGTCTTGAACATGGCCAGGCCGTGTTGGGTGTTAGATTATCATACTTTTCACTGTTTTATGCCTAAAAATAATCTTGTTTGTTGTAATATTTTTAGGAAACATATATTCAAGAAAAATACTTTTAAAATGATGATTTTGGTATCACAAATTACTCTTTTTCTTTATTTGATTTAAAATGAATTATATTGAATATTGGTATGTGATGAGTGATTATTAATCATTTGGTATAAAAATGATGCTTCATATTATGAAAGTAATTAAATGGCAAGCGTAAAACTCATAACAAGTTGCTTGGTAGTTATATATTGTATTTGATGAATATGAATTTATATATATACATTTATGTGTATGGATGAATATCGACGGGTTGTATGGCTTGAGAGGGTACCGAGTAGGGGATGCCCTATTTTCCTGAGTGAGCCAAGGGAGGGTCGCTCCAACCGGGTGTCAGTGGTAATGTGAGGGGGTAGGAGGGTGATGTACTCACATTCCCTGATCACTTATTGTGACTGTAGTCGATCAGTCACTATGCATATAGCAAATGAGTAAATTAAAAACCGTAATAAGGCTGAGCATTATAAAAAAAAAGACTTTTCAGTGCATGTGTAGTATGATAATTATGTATAAACAAAAGTTATGATTTTATCTCAAAATCTTGATATTTTTCTTTAGCTTATACAGCTGAACATAACTCCTATTTTTTTCATCATATTTTATTTATGTTAAGTCTATTGGAAACCTTTGTTCTCACTATTATTGTGGTGTTATGTTCAGATAAAAAGAAATGAGATGCAACACAAAATTGCATTACTGATGGAGATCTAAATGTCAGCACCACCTCCTCACCCTTTGTATTTCAAGGGTGAAGTGCTGTATAAATACTCTTATTTATGTACTGAAATGTTGTATTGTATAAATATAACATGTGTGAGGTTTGTAATATATATGTAAACATGTATATTGTGTTTTGAAATGTTGTATTGTATAATTATAACATGTATGAGGTTTGTAATAAATATGTATATATATACATTGTGTTTATATATATGGCGTATTTAACATGCATATCGTGAAAAAAAAGCGGACGTTATAGAAGAGAAGGTACATATGTTTGGAATTCTAACAAAGGTACCAGTACAAGGAATTTCCACTTGTTGGTAGGCAAAAGTAGGTTTAGAGTACACATTGGTATCCCATTGCTCTTTATCTTATCACAACATGAAAAAATAATGAGTACTAAAGTTCCCAATAAGTTTAAGAATAATCATAAACAATTCACATAATGCAGATCATGTTATGTTTAATTGTATCAACTACAGAGATCAATGTGCCATGCAACATATAGATATCTAGTGCACATATCACAATGTAATCATAGCATATATATATATATATATATATATATATATATATATATATATATATATATATATATATATATATATATAATGTTTCATTAGTCAAATAATTGGTTGTATTTATAATTAACATAGACATCACTAAACTTTCTCATCTCATGGCTTTGTTTACTTTCTTTTCATTTTATACTAGGGTTGCATCACTAAACGAGCGAACTCTATGACTTATTAGGCAACAACTTGCTAGGTGAGTATAAGCTACTCATGTTTTACCCCTAATCGGGCCAACACTGCATCCTGTCAGGCATGGCAAAATCTTATATCATAACATATCTGTGAATAGGGCATTCCCTATCTGGTACCAACATGGAGACTATTTGAACGTTCTCTAGTCACCTGGCTACTGTAAAGGTCATCCCTATCTGTATCTTTTCTTTTTCATAAATAGCCAAGACATGATGTGAACTTAATAGCTAGTATAAAACAATATAATCATTCTAGGCACGATTTTTCAGTGATATAGTGCATGCTATATATATATATATATTCAATATGGTGATTTTTAACTCTTTTTATGCATCTATCAGTACAAATCACAATTGCCACTAGGATGCAAATCAATCATTTCCAAATAAGAAAATGCATTCATATAATCCATGCCATCTCATCATACAATTTACATAGAATAAGAGAATTAATGCTATGGAATGGTAGTCATTAAGGTCCTTCATTACATTACTAAATTAAAACTCCTTTTACAATCATTTTTGGCCAAGCTTCGTAATTCTATAACTTTTATGCTCTTATACTTAGTTCATCTTACTTTAATAATTTCTTATATAACATTCTTGGTCTAAACCTATTTGGTTGAAAAAGGAAGATTAATTAGCTCAACACATACACGAGAAAGGGAAAAGGCTGTATAAGAGTTGAGACACCTATGATTTTGATTTTCTTTAACTTAAATTTTTGACTAATGCAAGAAACTCAACAACTTGGTATTCATTGCATAATGATTATTTGAGATTAAATTTCTTGAAAGATTTTGACTTTTCTTGAGGACAAGCAAAGCATTGAGTGTAGGGATATTTGATAAGCACATATTTATACATGCATGTGATGCTTTAATTTAGTGTTTTAGTTTATATATTAAGAAATAATAGTGAGAAATATGATTTATGCCATGTAGGCATGTTGGATGAATTAAACAACAGAGATATGGAATAAAGAAGGAAGGATATAGGAAGAGAAGCTAAAGAGGAAAGTAGTTGCTCTCACGTCACGACGCAAGATAGTTTGCACTATAACAGAAAGAAATATAGAAACAAATTTAATGTTTTCGAAAACCTTCACGTCGCAATGTGATATTCCTTGTGTCATTATGTAAGGATGTGCAAAATAAAGGAACATGAATTCTAGTAGCTTCTATATAGAGACAGTACAACCCTAGTGTTGCGATGCAGGCCAAGAGTTTTAGTTGATTATGCATCCAAAAACAACAACATTGCGATGAGAAAACCTTTGCATCATGATACGAGTGTGGAAAAATCATTTTTCTTATTTAAAAATAAAGCATTAGAGGCAGAGAAGGGAAGTTCATATTTTTCTTAGCTTTTTCATCTTGGTATTCTTAGTTTTTCCAATGGCCTTGCATGAATAAACACTTTAGTTGGTTCAGGGATATTAAAACCCCAAGAATTTAATGCATTGTGAGACTTGAATTAAGGTTTGATTGTTTAATTCTAATATAAGTATTAATTGTTTCTCTACTCTTCATCTTATGATTTCTTTAACTAATTGCTAAGAGGTCTACTGGGAAGTCTACTAGTGTATTGCTTGATTTAATCTATTATTGAATCATACATTAAACAAAGTTTTGATCATTATGGTTTAATAGGAAACTAAGATTACAATTGTATGATTATTAACTATTGGTCGTAGGGGAAACAATTAACTAAATTAAATACAATGGATTAGTTATGTTGTTTAACTTTACTAGTTTTTGTAGTTCTTAATGCAATTGCTAAGTTAAATTTTATCGATCAACTAAGGTTTCTTATCAATTAAGGTTGTTTGGGGCAATCGTTATCAATCAACTAAACCTAAGGAGGGACATAAAGTTATTTTGATCGTAAATATTCAATATGAGATTGATTATATTGTCAATTATTAATGGTCACACCTTGATTGTGGATATTGACCTAACCAATACTAAGATCATTGAATTATCTCCATATTCTTAGCTTTACTTTTGAAATTCTTCTTTAATGTATTATAACTCATCAAATCTCTTTTTGGTACTTCAAAAAAGGTAATTGTAGTCTCTATTGGATTGACCCTTACTCCTACTACTATAGGTTGGTTCTGATGTAAGGATTTGTTATATTGTGTATCCTATGATACCACCTATCAAAATATAATTAGAAGAATGAGCTAAATCCTTTAGACAACCCAAAGAAGGCTAAATCCTCATATGATAAAGCTGGTGAAGAAAGCGATTTTTAAAATTTTAAATATTAAGATAATATACTTTATTTTAGACAGTCATTAGGTTAGTTAATACAGATAGTTCCAAAGAAAATAAGAATAACTGTGGTAAAAAATCAAATTGAGGAATTGGTACCAACTACATTCAAAATGGGTGGAGGATTTATATATATTACAGAAAATTGAATTATGTTACCAGAAAAGATCATTTTCCTTTACCTTTTATTAATCAGATGCTTGAAAGATTATATGGTAAATCTTATTGTTGCTTTCTTGATGGTTATTCAGGCTATTTTCAAATTGCAATTGCTTTGAAAGATCAAGAAAATATGATCTTTACTTGCCTATTTGGGACATTTACATACAAGCCTATGCTTTTTGGGCCTTGCAATGACCTTGTCACTTTTTAAAGGTGTATGGTTAGCATATTTTCTAATTATATTGAAAAATTTATGGAAGTATTCATGGATGATTTCACAGTTTATTGAAATTCATTTGATAATTTCTTACATAACCTATCATTAATTTTAAAAAGATACGAAGAAACTAACCAGGTTTTAAGTTTTGAAAAATGTCATTTTATAGTTAAGCAAGGTAGAGTTCTAGGGCATGTTGTCTCTTGTAAGGGAATATATATAGATAAAGCTAAGATTAATATTAAACATACTTTTCCCTAACTAACTTGTGTGCGAGAAATTTGCTATTTTCTTTGGCATGCATGTTTTTATAGAATATTCATAAAGTAATTCTTAAGGATAACAGCACCTTTGTTCAAATAGTTTCAAAAAGAGGTAGCCTTTGACTTTGATGGTGAATGTAAGAAAGCATTTGACAACTTGAATGAGTCATTAACCTCTTCCCTCGTTATCAAACCACCAGACTAGATCTTGTAATTTGAAATTATATGTGATGCCAATGATTATGCAGTAAATGTAGTTTTGGCCAAAGAATTAGCAAGGCATCCTATGTGATATATTATGCCTCTAGGATATTGAATGAAGCTAAAAAAGAAGTATACTACCACTGAAAAAGAACTCTCAGCTATTGTCTTTACTTTAGAAACAATTATATCATATTTAATATACACTAAAATCATTGTATTTACTGACCATGCAACTTTAAGAAACTTGGTGATGAAAAAGAAGCCAAGCCTAGATTAATCAGATGGGTGTTACTTCTTATATAATTTGATATAGAAGTCAAAGATAGGAAATGATCTAAAAATAATGTAGATGATCACTTAAGCTGCCTAAACCATGTGGAGGAGAAGCTAAAACTTCAAAAAAATATTTTCAGATGAGAATTTATTTTTAGTTTAAGTTAAATTGCCATGGTATGCAGATATTGTAACTATTTAAGCACTAAAATTTTTTCTCATTTTTTTGTCTAGGGCAGCTAAGGATAAAATTAAATGTGATGCCAAATACTACATATGGGATGATTCTTAACAATTAGAATAATGCTAAGATCAAATAATAAGAAGGTGTGTACCTGACTTTAACATTTTATCAATTCTAACCTTCTGTCACTCTTATACATGTGGAGGACACTTTGAGACAAAAAGGATGGCAATAAAGGTATTGGATTTTGGTTTTTACTGGCCTACTCTACCAACTCTATAAGTCTTGTAAAAACTATTAGAAAACAGGTAATATAACCATGAAAAATAAGATGCCTTAAACACCACTATTATTTTGTGAAATTTTTAATGTTTGGGGTATTGATTTCATAGGACCCTATCCCTCATCCTTTGGTTTCAATTATATTTTACTTGTTGTCAATTATGTCTCAAAATGGGTGGAAGCTAAACCAAATAGGAATGAAGATTCTAAAGTGGTGGCAAATTTTATTAAATCCCATATTTTCTCTATATTTGGGGTGTTAAAGCCTTAATAAGTGATAGGGGTACTTAATTTTGCAATTGAAGTATTGAAGCCTTGTTTAAAAAATAAAATGTCACTCATAAGATAACAACTGTATTCCAACCCTAAACCAATATGTAAGCTAAGGTATCCAACAGGGAAATCAAAGCCATCATCAGTAAGACAATATATCTAAACTACAAATATTACAGCCTTTGCTTAGATGATGCTCTATAGGCCTACAAAAAAAACATATAAGACCCCAATTGCTATGTTCCCATATAGGTTAGTATTTGGAAAAACTTGCCACCTTCCAATTGAATTAGATCACAGAACATATTAGGCTATCAAGAAATTTAACATGGATGTGGATGACAATGGAGAACATAGAAAGTTACAGCTATAGGAATAGAAGGAAATGAAAAATAAGGCCTATGAAAATTCTAACAATTATAAGACCAAGACTAAGCTCTAACATGATTGCATGAGTTCACAATAGGAAAAAAAGTTCTTCTCTATAATTCTAAGATCAAAGTATTCTCAAATAAGTTGTATTCTAGATGGGAAGATCCATTTATTGTTACTGAAATTTTTCTGCATGGTGTAGTTGAAATAAAGAGCTTGGAAAATCCTAAAGGATTCAAAGTCAATGGCCACAGGCTTAAACAATTTCATTAAGGGTTTCATTAAGCATAACTGGCATAAACAAACCTTGAAGACCCTTCCTAATTAAAATAAAGTACTTTAAGTCAAGCCAATGACGTTAAACAAAGGAGCCATTTGTAAGAAAACCTAACATAGTTTCTTTTATTTATTTTTATTTTGCAAGAAAAAAAGGTCAAAATGGCTATAGCACATGGCATCACAACACTTTAAGAGAGCATTGCAGTGTCCAGTTACACAAAAGGGCAAGCATTGTGGTTCCCCTGCGCCTACTCCACGACATGCACACACTCATAAAAGTAGGAGTATCACACCCCCATTCTCTATCTCACCACTCTAAACCTTTTTCACAACCTCTTCCCTCTCAATTCATCAAATATTAACTCCATTTGGCTCAATTCACCTTTACTTAACCAATATAAGTGTTTTTGCTCCCTCTTTTCTAAGATTTATCAAGCATTTAGGTAAATCTCACTTAACACTCATTAATTGCTCATGGATTTCCAACCACCCATACCATCTTCTTACTTTCACATTTGAGATTAAGGAATACATTGGTAAGTTCCTACACATTTTTTGGTTCATTTTTTGTAACAACTCCATTTTTTATACATAAATACATATATTAAAATCCTATGAAGTCATTACCTTTATTTAACTTATAATAACATTCAATTAATTTAACCAAGCATAATTAAGGTTTACACATCATTAATTAACAATATCTGTACATAAATCACACACATATAGGTCTACATCTTATTCATCCTTGTTGACTAGTTCTGAGAATACGGGTGTAGGGGGTTGCACTTTCACCTGAATCTTAGCCAAGTCGACCAATTTATGGGATCTGTCCAATATAGAGTAACTCGATCCAATGTACACTAAGAGCCAAAGTCAAAGAAAATATGCAAAACTAGTTTTCTGAACATGATATGGAAATATGGTGAGAATTAAATCCCAGTAGGTTCAACAATAAATCACAATCATCATCAATATAAATCATCATGTCATGTTCATCTGTATAAGCTACAGCAATTACCTTAGGTCACATGAATGTGCTTTATCTATGCACATGAAAATCATACAGTAATGACATAGATGACTTAAATAACGATTGTCAGAATATCATATGATGACTATCAATTTATTCTCATATCAAGCTACTCTGGTTAGGATGAGTATTTTCTACTCTCTAGTACAGGCTTTTCTCGCTCTATCTGACATGACACACTTTCTCTTTCTTTTCTCATTATCATAATCATAACTGTTGGTAGGGCGTCCTCTACTAGTGTACTACACGGATTTCCATGTGACCGTGCTTATTTCTTTTCTTTTCACATTAATAGCCAAAAATATGATTTCAATAACAAGTATGTTCATTATACTTACATGCCATAATGTTTCATCAAAATATTTCCATGTAAAAATTACACACTTAAGATGGTAAGGAGTTCATGCAATGGCAATGGCTATGGCATATACTAGTCATTTATAAGATTCTTCTTCTTTTTTAAATATTCTTTTTATCTCTTCATTTTCTTTATGCATGGCCTCTAGTCTCTTTTCTTCTACTTATATCATTTCCAACACATGTTCTCACAAATTTAATATAGTATTTTTCATCAATTTGGTTTCTACTAATATCCAATAATTAATTACGTTTATTTAGAGTAGACAAAATGTTGAAAATAAGTTTTACCAACTTCCAAACCGGACTAAACGTATCTTATAACACGGATTGGACATTTACTATAAAATAGCCATGCTTTAGGCTTCAAAATGCCACTTCTAGCACAGAACACAGCCTGGCAGTGCCTTGAAACACGGCCATGCTTTATGTTGAGTTATTCCCTGATGCAGGTTTTCATCTTGTCTGACCTTCTCTCACTAATTGGAGAATAACTCCCTCATTTTAACTCCGATTTAGGTGATCGTGGTGTCAATTTAAAGATAAACCAATTTTCTAAAACTATTATGTTGAACATTTTAGCTAAATATTAAGGAATCTTGGTGATATTACTTCCTCAAATTATAGGTTATTTCTTCTCAGGTAGGTTCTGACCTCTGCTTACTAATCTATACATATCTCCCTCATGAGAATTCCAAATTGAGTGTTTCTAGTGGCTAAATTTCTGTGACACATATATTTATAATTTTTATGTTAACCATTTATTTTAATTCCTGACAGAAGGTTCCCAAAAATTCAAACACAGTTGCTTTCGTAACATATTCTTCCCTGATTAACCATTTTCTGACCACTACTTACTAATCAGACCATATCTAACTCATATGGACTCCAAATTGAGTGATTTCAGTGGATAAAAATCTGTAAAACATAGATCTACATTTGTTATGTTAAAAATTTCTTTTAATTCCCTACATATTTATCCCAGAAACTCAAACGCAGAAGCATACCTGACAGATTCTTCCCTGGTTAATCATTTTCTAACCACTGCTTACTAATCGGACCATATCTACCTCATATGGACTCCAAATTGAGTGGTTCTAGTGGTTAAAAATTCATGAGGCATATATCTACATGTTTTACGTTAATCATTTGTTTTAATTCCTTACTAATTCTTCCCAAAAGTTTAAAAATAGAAGCATAAAATTTTGCCACCCATAGCCATGCCTATGCAAAAATTTCTACACTAGCCTAAGTATTCAAATATACATCACATGCAAGATCAATATGTAACATGATATAGCAACATCCATGACCAATCATCAAAGTTCTAAGATCAAAATCCCATATAAATGCTACAAATTTCAAAACTTTTCAAAAAGAAATATTGTTAAACCTACCTTGAGCACTTAGTTTTCTAGACCTCTCCTTCCTCTTACTTCCTCTCTTCCTCTCCTTTCCTCACTATACCTTGCTTATATTTTTCCTCTCCCTCACTTGGACGAAATTATAATGTTATAAGGTTGGGTTTTGCTTAATTAGACTATCCAATAATTCACCTTTCATGATCATGGGTCAACCTTATCACAATTAGGATGCACTTGGTTGATTTTGTTTTTGGAAAACAAACAACTCATGTTCTTGTCTTCCTCTTCCTTAGTCAAGATATGCATAGGAAAAGGAGATTTGTATTTTGAAAATTATGATAATATATTCTTAAGATAAGGGATAAGGTCCCTTTGATTTAGGGATTCATTTCCTTTTTCTTTTGTCGTAATCAAGTATGATAGGTTTTCCTTTTTAGGTGGCAAATTTCCAACCCTTGAATCTTCATTGCTTAGCTGAAATTATTTATGTAGGATAAGGATGTTTTGTCATAATGTTATATATTATTACCCACTTGCTAAAATTATGAGTGTAGGATATAGATGTTTTGTCCTAATGCCATGTATTATCATACCACTTACTAAAATTATGAATGTAGGATATCACACCACTTGTTGAATTTTTGTCTTAATGCCATGTAACCTAATCTTTATTATTATTACACTATTATTTCATCACATGACTTATTTTATTTTATTTTTTCTCTTGGATTTGGGCTCATTCCTACCCATTTCCTTTACTTTGGATAAAATTCTACTTTTCTTGGAGGGCTTGGTCACATTTTCATAATTTTTAGGCTACCGGTCCAACTCCTATATCCTAGTCCAAGTCTATGTTTTATTTCTTGCTTAGGTTATCCAATGAGCTTGCTAGAAACCTATGTGAAGTGGAAAAACTCTATATGAAATGTCCAGATGTGAAAGCCCAATTTATGGGTGGAGATGTTAAACTTAGAAATTTCTCACTCTTGAATTAGGAAACTTACTCTAATCCAATCTTAAAATTTTAAAACCTTTACTTACTTCACAAAAATTTATCTTCCTTACCAAGAACTTTGCCTCTCTTTAGTATGTTATTTCTAATTTTTCCTATTAGGTTTTCTCTCTTTACTTGTTTCCTTAATGTTAGAAATTTTTTTATGCATACACATAAGGTGAAGAAATTTTAAGGATTATATTTCCTTAGATATCTAAAAATTGTCTAATAAATTTTATTTCCTTAATGAAATATTTATATATCTTTATTAATAAAAGAAACGAAATTAAGGATGTTACATTTGTCATCTTTAATCACTTTGCTTTTGTCTACATGTAATAAGGAACAAAATTGGAATAGAAACTATAAATTTGTTTACCCAATTTGAGGAGTGCACACTAAGTGTTCATCATAAAGCCCCAATGAATTCCACTCCATAGAAAGCATACACATGGCCCTAAAGACTTCATAAACAAGCTCTTCTAAGAGAAAGAGCCGATCAGAATACTGCTGACCATTAGATAAGAAGGCATTTGTGAATGATGTAGTTTGCTAGCACCACATTAAGGTGGTAGTCTATAAATCCATCATCCAAGAAAGGTCTTCAATACACATGTTGTACTTTTGAATTGGGACAACATTATTTATCGTCTTAATCTAAATACCACAAATGTATGGCGTAGTTGTAGATAGTCTGGAAAGCACGGGTTGTATCTGACATAGACCAATGTACCAACTACTAGTCTTTCACGAAACAAACTATGTAAATCAATAGAACTTGAGAGAAGTATAAGATGGAAATTTGCAAATAATTAAAGTAAATAGATGATGGAATTCAATTATAAAAATACTTAGGATTAGGGTTCACCACACTTATGATAATTAACCAAGACAAATATTTCCAATTGCAATTACTTGAGATATCAGCGATGGTTTAGCCTGAGCTTAGTACTAGACTTTTTCAAGGTCTAATAATAATACCTAAGTTAATCTAATTTTCTACGGTCATGGTTCAGGTTAACTTAAACCCTTTAATTTCTATGTCGACCAATTAACTCAATTCCTAGAGGATCTTAAACTACTTTCGTGATTAAAATACCCCTAATTAACTATTGGGTTATGGAAATAACTTTCACCTTTCAATCTATTAGTTTTTTACCTAAGATATGACAAATATTGGCCAGACATTCATTAACACATATATGCATAATAGCTAATCCGATTATCTACAATTAATTATAAAAGGAATTCAAAAAATTCAATTCAATACATCATAAGTGGGTTTCTCCAAATCCTAGCATAGAATCTACTCGCACATAATTAAATAAAAAACTAAACTCAATTGCATTAAATAAACTGAGTGTTCAATACAATCAAAAGAGAAAAGGAGATAGAGATAGAGAGATGAAACTACTATAGAATAATAGAGATGAATCCAAGATACAATAGTTTATCCAATGTAAATTCTAGTTTAAAAGCATAAAAAACCCTAATTCTACTCAAAACCTAGCCTAGAGTGTCTAGAACATATTTTTCCCCTCAAAAAATCATGTTCCCTTTATATATAACATCTTGGCTGAATATACGTAAAAAAATATAAAGTTGTATAGACCCAAAGCATGTTTGTGCTTTTGGCTGAAATTAAAGGCTACATCTATTATCTGCATAGAAGATGGCCTTGCCATGTTTGGAGGCTTAGAACACGGCTTGGATATGTTGAATGTTATTTTTCCTTTCTTGCTCTTCTGAAGCCCATCCTTTGAGTGGTCCCTCCTCGGCTTATTCCTAGTCTAAAAACCTCTCCAAATATGCATTTTTCCTTGATTCGTAGGCTTTTTTACTCACCTTCAAAAAGAAAACATAGCCAAGCAGTATCCAGAGAAACCAAAATAAAATCTAATAAAAGTAGGAAAGTAATCACAAGTCAACTCCCCCTTGCTTAAAATTTTTCTTGTCCCCAAGTAAATTACAATTTGTACTAGTAGAAAAGGAGATGAACTCAAATTCCATAAAAATAAGAAAAGATAACACAGCTAATTCTTCACCCAATCAATGTGATGTTAATATAAGTGTGTGTGTGTGTGTATATATATATATATATATATATATATATATATATATATAAGTAGGAATTTATCAATTAGTCTCCATTCTTCTAATACTAAACCTGAATTCTCTTATTGTACATCTACTCCTATTGTTACCATAAACTGTATGCACCAAATTAATTTTTAAACACTCAAGTAGGACACCGCGTCCTTTAGATCTCCATACCTTGCCTTGACTCTATTTCAATTTTATCACTTTTTTTTTCTTACTCAAAATCATTTTCTTCACACTTTTTCTTTCTTCTTTCTCTTTTTTTTTTTATATTTATATAGCGAGTGCATTTTTATGCTCCATCTCACTAAGATATAGGAAATTAGTTACTCATACTAAGGCCTTTTTGGTGCCTTAAAGGCTAGGTACTCAGAGTAAAAACTTTTTAAGTTTTATATTCTCTCATTCTTCACCTATCCCTATCTTCACACTTTCATCATGCCAAAAATAAAAAAGGGGCATACTATTTATTGCACAATAGGTGAATCAACTAATTTATATTAGCCTATCAACATAATTGCTAGCTTTGTGACTAAGTTGCTCAAATGAAAATGTAAAAAAGGCTAAATATGAGTTATATATAGAAGCAATCAAAGACCAAGACCCAAAAGTGACTCTCCTATGCTTAAACTTGACATTGTCCCTAATATCATTATTAATTAATGAACATGCAATGGAAGGGAAGAAACTTACTTGTTCATTAGTCTTCTAGTAGTGGAGGAGGTAGGTGCTAGGAGAGGTGCCAATTGTACCAATTCGCATCATGTGATTCATGGCACCCATTATGCCTTCCATGGATTCCATTCTATCCTGTATGGCATGTAAGGTAATCCTTTAATTGAGTTGCTCCTCCTTTATGCAGCTAAGCCTTGAGGAGAAGGAGTCTTGATAATTAAGGGTACATAAGAAGGACCTATAGTATTAAAAATGGAAGGGGTTGTTGGGGAGGTAGGGCTAGTAGGGGCTCATAGGGTTGTTTATCCTTCTTAGATTCTAAACAATCATTAGCATTACTATTTTCTAGGTTGTATATCCAGTTATCTTGATTAGTAATCATCGTTCTATCTAAGCTGGTGGTCGAAAATATTATGCCTTTAAAGATGCAACCAATAGTCGACATTTTTTCTTACAAATAATTTGATATGCAGATAAGATTCTAAATCAATCCCTCTGTTGTCGGCTATTGGTGGTAAATCCTATAAATTTAGCTCTAAGGCTAGCCATCTAGTAATGGCAGTCACTAATCACTTTGTTATAATTTTTTTGCTCCTGGCATTACTCACTCTATTCATTTGTTGGACTATGAATGTGGCCATATCAACTTGACTAGCATTTATCATAGCCCACAAAAAATATAATTCTCGTTGATTTACAACAACATCGTTTTCAGCCCTATCAAAAGTGTTATAGGCCAATAGGCATTGTAAATATTAGAAACAAAGGTTACAAATTGACGAGGCCTTTGAAACTGATGCACTATACTACCCTTTAAAGAAATTGAGTTCTAAAACTTTTGTGCACTAAATAATGCATTAAATTAGCTATTGATAAACTATAATTAGTGTCAAACAATCTAAAGTTGATGCGGCCTTGATCGACATTGAGACCCCAATATAGGACCATATTAATTGAGTTAAAAAGTTTTAGTGTAGTTCTAGCATAGGCTGAGTAATGGAGCCTTACAAATGTTGCCCATTCAATCCTATAAACTAGATAGCAGACATTAGTAAGTAGACCTAACCAATCCAAACATTCCTCATCCATATATTAAGTACCCAACATTCCCCGTTTTACTAGTGTATCATATTATGTCCATTGATTATCATTAATGAACACGATACCATATTCATTCAGTTGATGAGGGAGTTAGGTCAGTTGTTGATCTTGTCCTCTATAAGGTTGGTGGTATTGAAAGGAACTTTAGCTAGTTTTAGCTCTATTTTGGGCCATATGATAATGATATGAAATTTAAAACACGGTGAACAATACCAGAACCAACGGCACACCCACAACACAATTATACTAGAACAAAATAAAGCAGTGCAAGATTTTAATTTTGATGCAATTAGGAATAGAGATCATAACTATAACCACACTACCATAGCAGTATCAAAATAATTCAAGCCTAGGAAAAGTATCTAGCAAATCCCAAATGCAAAGATTATATAATTAAAAACCAGAGGAAGTGCAAGTGAATTAAACCAACCAAACCAATAATAAGAGCAAATTCAATACTACCAACTAGAACCAGAAAATTCTAAACAAATTCTTAAGCAAGGGAATCAAACCATAACAAAATAGAGTGAGAGTGAGACAATACCTAAGTGAGACTAAAGTAGGGATAATGGCAATAGGTCTCTAGGGATGGAAGCATCGTTGGGTTAAGGGAAGTTTGTGGAATGGAAATAGGATGGATTGGGAATTGGGGTTGCGGTGGTTGTAGTGGTTTGGGCTGATAGAGGTGGAAAGGAATAGAGAATAGGGGATTGGGGTTGGAAAGGTAGTGGAGATAGAAAGAGAAAATTGGGAAAAGGACTCTGGTGGAGTGGGGTTCTAGAAGAAGATGGCTCGAGAAGAGGTTAATCTGGAGGTTTAGATGGTTGAGGGAGAAAAGAGGCTATCGATGATGGAGAAAGGATTTAAGGAAAGCCCGGGTGTTGGGGAAACTATGGAGGAGAATGGTGGTTAAGGGCATGGAGAGAGAGATAACGACTGAGGGGAGTTTGTAGGGATGAGGTTGAGGCAAAGAGAGAAAGGATAGATGAGGGATGGGATGGGTCTCGGGGAAGAAGTTGAAGGAAGGAGGATGATGTGATCTTAATTAAGCATGATATTAATAACTTTAAACTTACTTTTTGTTTGATTTAAGTAAAATATGATTAAGAATTAACTTAGTTTTGTGTTTTGTGTTGTAGGAACAAAGGAAAAAGAAAAGAAAGGAAAAAGATAAGAAGTCATGAAAAAATGCTGAATTGTAGTTATTCCAGAACTTTTAGCACTGTTTAAAACATATCTCCCCTATATGAACTCCAATCAAAGTGATTTAAATGTCTGTGAAACGATAAAACAATTATCTACAACTTTTATGTTGAACACTTTGTCAAATTCGAGAGATTTCATAGTGTTACAGAGCTCACAAATTAAAATAATAGTGCAGCAGGATGAATCCTGATCTTTGGTCACTAATTTTGGCATATCTCCTTTAATTTAGATTGGATTAAGGTGATTCTAGCTGCTATGGAAAGAAGAGACATAGAGCTACAATGCTTGTGTTTGACACTTTGGCAAATTTTGGAATTTTCTAGGCACCGCGGCACTGAGTCATTGTAGATTCGGAGGGCTGCGGCGCCCGAGCTTCAGAACCAAAGCACCCTGATGCTGGATCAAGCACCGCAGCACCCCGTTAATGAGTTTCTAAAGCACCACGGTGCTTTCCATCGCACCAGAATGCTGAATTCGCAATTCTTAGGGTTTTTTAACTCCAAATAAAGCCCAATGGGCTGAGATTTGACATGGAAACAACCCTACTTCATTAAAGATCATCCAATCTATAAAAAGGGAAGAGAGGAAGCATCAAGGGGATCCATTCAATCATTCAAACTCTTAATTACTTTCTTTAATTCTTCTTTAGATTTTCTTATGGCCTTGCACGGCTGATTTATTTTTAGTTGGTAGAGGAAAATTGAAACCTCAAAGGATCGATATGCATTGTGAGATTTGGAATTAATTTCATTAGTTCAATCTTAACCGGGTATTGATTATTCATCTATTTTTCTTTTCTTAATGGTTATTCATATGATTGCTAGGGAGGCCTACTAGTATATTGTATGTCTTTATCTACTACTGAATTAGGTTTTGAACAAAGATTTCATTACTTTATTCATGAAGCAAATATGATTAAAGATTTTAGATTATAAATAATTAACCCTATGATGAATGGTCAACTAAATTAAATATAACCGATGTGTTTATATTTTTTAGCTCTATTAGTTTCTCTTATTCTTCATGCAATTAATAGGTTAGACTTTACTGATGTGCTAAACGATATCTTATTAATTAGGGTTTAATTGGTACGATTGTTAGCAATTCATTAGACTTAAGGAGGAATAGGGATATAATCCCAATGATAGATATTTGGTTTAAGATTGATGATTTTGTCAATGATCAATGCAATCTCTTAATGGTGAATATCCACTGAAGCCAATGTCTCTCTTAATAATCACTCTCTTAATTATTTTCATTATTACTTACTTTCCTTTATTTGCGATTATCAGTCACCCCTTTTCTTAATCACATAAGATAATACCAGTCTCTGTGGGATCAACCCTTACTCCCACTACTACTGATTAGTTGAGAGGTAAAGTATCAATTTGGATGTACCTACAACAGTATGCACCAGAGGAGTACGGGCACGGTGTGAGGGAAAGAGGTAGAGGGAATGAAGAGAGAATATGTACAATTGAAGGGAATGCAGAGCATGAGATGCGAAAGAAAAATTATGGGGAATAAAAGAAAACTCACTTGGCATGGCCGTGCTAGATAGCATAGGAAAGTTGTGCTAGGTGCTGGATCTTGGGAGCATGGGGACGGCTCAAGGGCTAGGTTGTGTTATTGAACACGGCCTACCCGTGTTGATTGTGAGACATGGCCGGGTTGTGAGACATGGCCATTGATACCAAATATGTAACACCTACTGACTAGCTTCCTATATAACATATCATAGTTGATGGACAACATAATGTTTACCTTTTTATCTATATATTTCTAGTAACGTCTGTATAGCTCAGAAGGTTACATGATTACTTATACTATTACTTATCTTTATTGGATGAGCATATAAAGTTTCTAGGCTATTCCAAGCATTTTCAAAAGTACATTTCCTTAAAGAAAGGGATTCAAGCTATACAAGCACGAGATACATTACTTATAACAGCAAGGCTCTCTTGCCATATACAAAAATATGTATAAATTCATAACTCATTTTACATCAAAATATACACTATCTTATAGGGACTTGGCACTCCACTAAGCCATCCCACATATGTACAACTTCACAAAAATATTCATTCATAAGTATATATAGATGCTAAAATCAACAATGGGGACCCTGTTGCTTGCTTCTTGCTGGAGTACCTGGAATATGATTATGTGGACATAAAAAGATGAGATGACAATCTCAATAGCTAGCAAAACTTTCATAAAAACAACATACATTCCAATCCTTAAAACAACTCAATTATTTCCATTGAATCATAAGCATTGACCATACATACATATATCATCTTAGTCACACTAGGGACCCATAATATTTGGTCTACTTACCCAATGCAGTCCCATACCTACAAAGGGTTATGCATATTTTATTATTGGCAATAAGTGTAGAAAATATGGCTTACTAGGCACACTTTTGGAACCCCTTAAGTTTCCCGAGAATGCATACATGACATATCATTAGACCATCATTCATCATAGCATAATAGTCAAGCAAATAGTAAAATTGATACATTTAAGTTCATAAACATAAAGAATGTTTTAAGGAAAGCTAGCTACCTCAATTCCAGCACAATCACTTCCTTTTCAAATCTGCCAAGGTTAAAACCAACTACTCAAACTAAAACATTAAAAAGATTTTGGTTAATGCATGCATACAAGCACATATAATCTTTAAATCTCTAGTTTAAGAGTTCTTACTCCCTTAAAAGACTTGTAATTCTATTCAGTTTTTGGGGTTATTATTAAATATAACAAAAGCTCTCTAAAATTTATAATATTTTACATAGAGGTGCCTCTACATGCTTGTTTTTGGTCGTGATAATCTCAGAACTCAAATCCTAGCTTTAACCTTAGAAGCACCTTTATAATCCAACACAGTGTAGTTGGGTTCCTGCTGCCTTTACATTTTGTTTTCCTATCGTTTGGATGGGTAATACATCTTAAAAAATACATGATACTTGATATGGAGTGTCCTAGATATGTCATATAATAACCATAAAAATTTCAAGGAAAAACTAATTCATTTGGCCCCTAAAATAATCCAATATTTAATGGCTACCCTAGTTCTGGTTTGTTCTGATTAAAATCTGACACTGTAGATTTGCTACATTTTATTGTATGACTTACACTCCCTATAATCGACTCAAATTTAGATGGAATCTTAATAAGAATTATTATAACATATCATAAATTTTACATAATAAATTTCAATATCTAACCCCTTCAATTTTGAATATTTCCATCAGCAACCTAAACTGCCCTACAAATTTTTTCTCAATATTGTTTGATTGCAAATGACCCAGTTTTAGGTTCTCAAAAATATGAAACTTTCTAGAATTGATTAAAAACATTACAAGACTTTTCTCACCAAAAATTAGAGAATTTAAAGGCTATTTACTTAATCAAACAATCCAAGAACACAAAGCCTGCTGAACACATTACACCAGTCAAAATAATGCTCTCTAGCTTCTATCTATTATGTTTCTAGGCTATGTTTTCTTGCAATTCTTTTAGTGTCCAACACTTTAATCCATATAAAGACATTACTATAATATTTTTGGGTGGAAAATAGAGTTGAATTACTTAATTTATAGAGCTAAAATTTTTAGGTACAAAAACAACTACTTCCTAGTGTAAAATTTGTGGTGCTTCAGCTTGTTTGTTACTTAGATGATAGAAATTGTGGCTAGCAACTAGAGTTTCATATTTTCAACCTTAACCCCTACATATTATGCTCAAGAATCACCCATATAGAACCTAAATTGAGCACAACACCTACAAACCATATTTTTAAAAGAAGGGAGAAACTTACCTTATGCAGACATACTCTTATTACTGTCAATTTCTAGCTTGCTTCTTTCCTTGGCCTCCTCTGCACACCAGCTCCATTCTTGCACAAAATAGGGAGATCAAAACTTGATTTCCAGTAGTCAAAATCCTATTTTCATAGCTACCAAGTGGATAGAAGAAGGTAATAAGAACCCTTTTCACTTTTTCAGCCTTTCTTCATCTCACCACTTTAGGTTTTCTGGTTACTCTCCTCTTCTATTTAGCTATGATGGGATAAGATTAAGAAGTTTGATGATAATATAATGGAGCAGATGATAAGGCGGTGGAGCAAAGAGGTGGCATGATTATACTGTTCCATGGTTTAATTGCATGCATAGATATATATTATAATGTAGATAGTGGAGGTAGGTGGAAATATATATATATATGCTGATAGAAAAACGTAAATTCCTCTGCTTACCTTAATATGTTACTAGTCCTAAATTATTAGCACCATAAGGAATATATTTGTATATTCTTCCTCTAAATTATACTCCAAAAATTTTGATTTATATTACTTCTAACCATAAATGGAACCATATATTTTATAAAGAATTTATTGTCAAACAACTAAGCATTTTAATTATTGTTCATATATGTGTCCTACTTATTCTTAAATTTATCTAACATTATTATATACTTAGGATGTTACATGGCCAGCCTATGTTGCATGTGGTAATTCCATTTTTTTTGCTTCCTGGGACACAACTATGTTACAAGACACGGCAAGCATGTGTTTAAGGCTGAAATGCCAGTTTTTGCCACTGTTTGAAATTCCTTTGAAATTGATCATTTTCCTAATCTTAGACACCTAAAAATTGACATGAAAATCTCCAAAAAAAAACATATATAACCAACTAAACTAAATCATTAAAATAAAACAAAAGGAAACTAAAAACTAAAATATGGGTTACCTCCCACAACGTGCTCATTTTAAGTTGTGAGCTTAACTTTTTTGCATGCTTTTAGATTGAGAGGAGCTCTAAGAGAGTTTGGATAATTCTCTTCTTGATACATTGTCCCATATCATAATATTTAAGGCATTGCCTATTCATTTGTCCTGTATCATAATGCTTAAGGCGTTGCTTATTGGTCTTGATGGATCCAATTGCCTCACCCTATTTTTCAATTGCTTGATAGCTCAAAATGGGAGTAACTAGTTTCAATTCTACCTTTGGAACCTTAACTTCCTCTACAATTGATGATTTTTTATTGAGGTTTGCTTCATATTTTTCTATCCTTCCTCTAAAGGGAGAATGAGGCTCTTGTCAACTGTCTTGGCATATGCAGTAGCTTCTGTAACAACTCCATTTATGTAAATTTTTTTTTTTTTTAAAATACCATGAAGTTATTACCTCGTTACAACTTAACTCAATATAAAATTTATTTAATTTATACAATACTGAGTTTCCATACACACTATTATTTTACAAACTACACACCATTATTTTACAAACATTTGTACAAAAATACATATTAGTTCTAATCATCTATATCGACTACTTCCGGGGACACTGGTTCGGGTGGCACGTCCACCGGAATCTCAGTTACATCTACGACAGTTATATCTGAAATAACTGGAAGTTGCCCAAGGTAGGGCACCTCGATCCAACGTACAGAGATAATAAGTGTCATAGAGAATATCTGCATATTTATTATTCTGAACATGATATGGAAATATAGTGAGAATTAAATCCCAGTAAGTTCAACAATAAATCATAATTTACCATCAATATAGTTCATCATGTCATGTTCAGCTGTATAAACTACAGAAAATATCTTTAAGTCACATGAATGCACTTTATCATGCACATGAAAATTATACAGTTATGACATGTATGGTATGAATAACTATTTTTCGAGTTTCATATGATGGCTATCCACTTATTCTTACTTCAAGCTACCCCGGTCAGGGTGTGTATTCTCTACTTTTCGGTACGGGCTTATCTCGCTCCGTCCGACATGGCACACTTTCTCTTTCTTTTCTTATTAACATGATCATAACCGTTGGTAGGGCGTCCCCTACTGGTGCACCACACGGATTGCCATGTGACCGTGCTCATTTCTTTTCTTTTCATATTAATAGCCGAAAATATGATTCCAATAACGAGTATGTTCATTATATTCTCATGCCATAATGTATCAAAACATAATCATTCTCAAAATTCATTGGTAAACTGAAATTATGCCATGAATATAATCATTTTCTAATTTTCACTTTATAAAATATTTCCATGTCAAAATTTCACACTAATACCTCGATAACTGGATAGTAATTATAGTCTGTAAACAGCGCACCAGGAAAGTTCCCAGAAAAGAGAGGTGGGTCACTAATGGACACGCTTAAGTACCAAGTCTTTCCTTGCCAGAGCTTTCCTTAGACATGCACTTTTCACAAATCACAATTTTTTTCCAGTAACTAGAATAATCCTTTTCATTTTCTTTATGTCTAGGCATTTAGTCATTTTATTTCTACTTATATCATTTCCAACACATGTTCTTACAAATTTTATAGAGCATTTTTCCTCAAATTGATTTCTATTATTATCTTAAAAATTCATCTAGGGTAGAAAAATATTGAAAATAGGTTTACTAACTTTTAACACAGCCTTTGCTTACAAATCAGAGCATAACTCTCTCATTTTAACTCCGATTAAGATGATATTAGTGTCTATGAAAATCTAAGACAATTATCTAAAACTATTATGTTAATCATATCAACAAAATAGTATGATATTGTGGTGTTATTACTCCTTTAAATTTAGTATTATTTCTTCTCGTTTAGGTTCTGACCTTTACTAACTAATTAGACAATATCTCTCAAATTTGAACTCCAAATTGAGTTATTCCAATTGGTAAAATTCCATGAGCCATATATCTATAATTGTTATGTTGGCGCGCTATTTTAATTCTCTACAGAATATTCCCAGAAATTCAAAAACTAAAACATTAATAACATACTCTTCCCTGAATAAACATTTTCTGACCTCTGCTTACTAATCGGATCATATCTACCTCATATGAACTCCAAATTGCATAATTCCAGTGGGCATATTTCCATGAGACATAAATATATAAGGTTCATGTTAACCATTTATTTTAATTCCATACAAATAATTCCCAGAAATTAAAATACAAAAGATGTCCTAACATAATCTTCCCTGATGAACCATTTTCTGACCTTGGCTTACTAATCGGACCATATCTACCACATGTGGACTCCAAATTGAATGGTTCCAGTGGCTAAAAATCCATGACATACATATCTTTAATTCTTATGTTAACCATTTATTTTAATTCCCTACCAATAATTCCCAGAAATTAAATTACCGAAGCTATCCTAACATATTCTTCCCTGATGATTCATTTTCTGACCTTTGACTACTAATCAGACCATATCTACCTCATATGGACTCCAAATGGAATGATTCCAGTGGCTAACAATCCGGGACACATATATCTTTAATTCTTATGTTAACCATTTATTTTAATTCCCTACCAATAATTCCCAGAAATTAAATTACCGAAGCTATCCTAACATATTCTTCCCTGATGATTCATTTTCTGACCTTTGACTACTAATCAGACCATATCTACCTCATATGGACTCCAAATGGAATGATTCCAGTGGCTAAAAATCCGGGACACATATATCTTTAATTCTTATGTTAACCATGTATTTTAATTCCTTATAGATTGTTCCCAGAAATTAAAATACCGAAGCTTAAAATTCTGCCACCCATAGCCATAACCATGCAGAACTATCTACACCAACCTAAGTATTCAAACATACATCACATGCAAGATCAATATGTAACATGATATAGCAACATCATGACCAATCATAAAAGTTCTAAGATCAAAATCTCATATAAATATTATAAGTTTCAAAAGTTTTCTTCAAAAAGAAATATTGTTAAACTTACCTTTAGCTTTCTAAACTTCTCCTTCTTCTTCCTTCCTTTCTTCTTCTCTCTTCTCTCCTTTCCTCACTCTACCTTGCTTCTATTTCTCTCTCTTTCTCACTTGGACGAAATTAAAGTGTTGTAAGGGTGGGTTCTCTTATATAGACCACCAAATAATTCACCTTTCATGATCATGGATCTACCTTATCACAATTAAGATACACTTTGTTGAATTTTTGGAAACAAACAACTTATGTTCTTGTCTTCCTCTTCCTTAGTCAAGATATGCATAGGAAAAGGAGATTTGTATTTTGAAAATTATGATGATATGTTCTTAAGATAAGGGACAAGGTCCCTTTGATTTAGGGATTCATTTAATTTTTCTTTTGTCTTAATCAATTATGATAGGTTGCCTTTTTAAGTGGCAAATTTCTAGCCCTTCAATCTCCATTATTTGGTTGATATTATTTGTGTGGGCTATGAATGTTTTGTCCTAATACCATGTATTATCATACCACTTGCTAAAATTATGAGTGAAGGATATAGATGTTTTTGTCCTAAAGCCTTGTATTATCATGCCACTTGCCTAAATGATGAATGTAGAATCACACCACTTGCTAAATTTTTGTCTTAATGCCATGTAACCTAATCTTTATTCTTATTATTATATCATCATCTAATTTATTTTATTTTATTTTTCCTCTTGGATTTGGGCTTATTCTTACCCATTATAGGCTTGTCCTACCCATTTTCTTTGCTTTGGATAAAATTCTTCCTTTCTTGGTGGGCTTGGTCACATTTTCATAATTTTTGGGCTATTGGTGAAATTACTATATCCTAGTCCAAGTCTATGTTTAATTTCTTGTTTAGGTTATCCAATGGGCTTGCTAGAAACTTATGTGAAGTGGAAAAACTCTATATGAAGTGTCCATAGGTAAAAGCCCAATGTATGGGTAAAGATTTTAAACTTAGTAACTATAGTTCTTGAATTAGGAAAAATTACCCTAATTCAATGTTCTTTGAAATTTTAAGACCTTTACTTGTTTCTAAAAATTTATCTTCCTTATCCAAGAATTTTGCATCTCTTTAGTATGTTATTTCTAATTTCTTTCCTATTAGATTTTCCTTCTTTATTTGTTCTCTTAATGTTAGAAACATTTTCTATGCATATACATAAGGTGAAGAATTTCTAAGGATTATATTTTCTTAGATATCTAAAATATTGTCTAATAAATTTTATTTCCTTAATTAAATTTTTTATGTACCTTTATCAATAAAAGAAACGAAATTAAGGATGTTACATTTCTCTCCCCCTAAAAGTAATTTTGTCCTCAAAATTTCAGAAATTACCTTATAAGAACAATTGTGGATATTTCTTCCTCATGACTTCTTCCAGCTCCCAAGTTGCTTCTTCCGGAGTCAAACCTTCCCATAACACCTTAACTAGGGGAATGGTTTTATTTCTCAGTTGCTTCACGTCAGTGTCCAATATGGATGCAGGTAGTAGCTGGTATGTCATGTTCTCCTTTATTTGGATTGGTTCATCCAGTATTATATGTGATGAATCTGAAAGATACTTCCGCAATTGTGATACGTGGAAAACATTATGCAGGTTGGACAAATTAGGTGGGAGAGCAACTTGATATGCTGATGTCCCAACTTTCTTTAGAATTTGGTAGGGTCCTAAAAATCGCGGACTTAGCTTTCTTGTTTTGAGAGACCTACCAACTCCAGTAGTCGGGGAAAGTTTCAAAAATACATGGTCTCCTTCCTCAAACTCTAGAGGTCTATGTCTCTTATCGTAGTAACTCTTTTGCCGACTCTGCGCTGTAAGTATTTTGTTTCGTATCATCCTGATTTGTTCAGAGGTTTGTTGAACTAGATCAGGACCCAACAAGTTCTTTTCTCCTACCTCGAACCAACATAGTGGAGATCGGCACTTTCTACCGTATAAAGCTTCATAGGGGGCCATCTTAATGCTAGAGTGATAGCTATTATTATAAGCAAACTCTACTAAAGGTAGGTACTTATCCCATCCTTTACCTTGCTCTATCACACAGGCCCTCAACATATCTTCTAGGGTTTGAATTGTTCGTTCAGTCTGCCCATCAGTTTGAGGATGATATGCAGTACTGAACCGCAACTGGGTTCCAAAAGCTTCTTGCAATGCCTTCCAAAACCTCGATGTGAACCTCGGATCTCTATCAGAAACAATATTTAAGGGAATCCCATGAAGTCTAACTATTTCCTGAACATACAATTGGGCCAATTTATCTAGTGAAAAGTTAATTTTTATGGGCAAAAAGTGAGCAGATTTGGTTAATCTGTCAACTATTACCCAGATAGAGTCATGTCCCACTGAAGTCTTAGGTAAACCTACAACAAAGTCCATCGAAATACTGTCCCATTTCCATTCAGGAATCTCCAGAGGTTGAAGAAATCCTGCTGGCTTTTGATGTTCCACTTTCACCTTCTGACAAGTTAAACATTTTGCCACGAACTCAGCAATGTCATTTTTCATCCCTGGCCACCAATACATCCTTTTTAAATCCTGGTACATTTTAGTGCATCCAGGATGGATTGTGTATTTACTTTGATGCGCTTCCTTCAGTATCTTAGTCCTCAACTCTTGTTCTTGAGGGACACAAATCCTTCCCTGATACATGATTGCTCCATCTTCCATTACAGAAAAATTACCTTGGTCTTTATGATCTTGTAAGTATTGATCGTGAGCTTGAGCTTCTTTGATCTGGGCTCTAAGGTCAGACCCTATACTTAAACCATTAATGACTAGATTCTTTGGAGTAAGAGTAGTGGCTAGCTTCAAATTTCGAAACTCCTCTAGCATCTGCATCTCATACACCATCATCTGACCCATGTGCAGAGATTTTCGACTCAAGGCATCTGCTACAACATTCGCCTTTCCGGGATGATACTTTATCTCAAACTTGTAGTCATTGAGGAATTCTACCCATCTTCGTTGCCTCATATTTAACTCCTTCTGATCAAAGAGGTATTTAAGACTCTTATGATCACAATATACTTCAAAGGTTGCCCCGTATAAATAGTGTCGCCAAATCTTTAAGGCAAACACTACTGCCGCTAATTCAAGATCATGGGTTGGATAGTTTCCTTCATGGGGTCTTAGTTGTCTAGAGGCGTAAGCAACTACTCTCTTGTCTTGCATTAACACACACCCTAGCCCTTTCTTTGAAGCATCACTATACACTTCAAAATGTCCTGTGGGGTCTGGAATAATTAAAACAGGAGGAGTGGTCAGTCTTGTCTTCAACTCCTGAAAACTAGCATCACATTGATCAGTCCATTTGAAAGGACTTCCCTTCCTGGTCAATTTAGTCAATGGCAAGGCTATACGAGAGAAGTTTTGTATAAATCTCCTGTAGTATCCTGCCAAACCAAGGAAACTTCTGATTTCCGTAACCGTCTTTGGTGTCTCCCACTTAATCACTGCTTCCGTCTTGCTAGGATCTACGGCTACCCCTCTATTAGAGATGACATGTCCGAGAAACTTCACCTCTGACAGCCAAAATTCACACTTCTCCAATTTAGCATATAACTTTTTCTCTTTCAGCACTTGCAGCACGATTCGGAGATGTTGTTCATGTTCTTTCTTACTCTTAGAATATATCAAGATGTCATCAATGAACACTACAACAAATTGATCTAGGTAGGGTCGAAAAATGCGATTCATGTAATCCATGAAAATTGCAGGTGCATTCGTTAACCCGAAGGGCATTACGAGAAACTCATAGTGCCCATACCTAGTCCTGAAGGCAGTTTTTGGTACGTCCTCCTCCTTAATCCTAATCTGATGATATCCTGACCGCAAGTCAATTTTAGAAAAAATGGAGGCTCCCTTTAATTGATCCAATAAGTCATCTATCCTAGGGAGAGGATACTTATTTTTGATAGTCACCTTATTCAGCTGTCTGTAATCTATGCATAGTCTCAAACTCCCGTCTTTCTTCTTAACAAACAATACAGGAGCTCCCCAAGGTGATACACTCGGTCTAATGAATTGCTTGTCTCCTCCAACTGCTTCTTTAGTTCTTGTAGTTCCTTCGAGGCCATTCGATATGGTGCAATAGAGATAGGCCCTATCCCAGGTAGGAGATCAATAGAGAACTCTATCTCTCTCTTGGGAGGTAAGCCTGGAATATCTGATGGAAACACTTCAGGAAACTCGTTGGCTATTGGAATTTCATCAAGCTTCGGTTCGACTTCTAGGTTTGATAAATACAAGAAAATGTATCCAAGTACTCCATTCTTCAACTCCCTATTAACTTGATTGGCATTTAACATCAATAACTGGACCTCCTCTTTCGGAGTAGAAGGTAGAAATTCAACGGTCTTGTTACAACAATTCAACAAGACTCGATTTCTAGACATCCAGTCTAACCCTAGAATGACCTCAATACCTCTTAAAGGTAAACTGACGAGGTCTACAGAAAAAGTTTTCTCCTGGATGGTGACTTGACAGTCCTTACATACAGAGGAAGTTAATACCCGTTCCCCTGTAGGGGTTACTACAGATAGCTCATAGGGAGTTTCAGAAATAGGGAACTGAAACTTCCTAATACATTCTTCCGATATAAATGAATGACTAGCACCAGAGTCAAATAACACCATAAGAGCAAATCCATAAATATAGCATGTACCTTGAATCATTTCAGAAGATTGAGCTGCCTCTTGGCCGCTCAGGGTGAAAACCCTTCCTTTCACCTGAGGCCTCTGTTCTGGCTGCTTTCCTACATTCTGTGGGCAGTTTTTCGCAAAATGTCCCTTCTGTCCGCAATTGAAGCAGACATCTTGTCCCATGTAGCATGGCCGGTTACCATGCATGCGTCCGCATTTAGCGCACTTGACTGAGGCGAGGTCTTGTTGAAAAGGCCTAGGACCCGCAATCAATGGCCTCTTACCAGCTCCATATCCACTTCTTCTCACGTTCTTTCTAAGGTTGGGAAAATTTTTCTTCCTTTTCCATAGGTTTCGCCTTTGCTTCTCGTCCTCCACTGCCCTTAAACTCTTTTCCAGGAGTCTGCATTTATTTATCAGAGGTACAAACTCCCTGATCTCCATAGCTATAACAGCATTCTTTAACTCCGGGTTTAGTCCCGCTTCAAACTTAACCGCCTTCCATGCTTCATCTGGGTTATATCGCAGATAAGAGGAGAACTTAGACAGCTCCTCGAACCTTGCGATATACTGGTCCACGGTCATGCTTCCTTGCCTGAGTTGGAGAAATTCGATCTCTTTCTCTGCCCGTACAGTACTTGGAAAGTACTTTTCAAAGAAAATGTCCTTGAACACTTGCCAGGTGATCTGTCTTCCCTGATGAGCTAAAAGTTCTCTAGCTCCACGCCACCAGTATTCTGCTTCATCCTTTAACATATATGCAGCAAAAATGATTTGCTGCTCTTCAGTACAGCCCATCACTTCAAAGATTTTCTCTAATTCCCTAATCCACCTTTCGGCTACCGTTGGGTCATAACCACCTTGGAAACAAGGTGGTCTAGTCCTCAGGAACTCGGATATACCATTATCTTTTCCAACCGTCCGGTTGTTAGGACCAATCTCAACATTTGTGTTATTAGCATTCTGGAGATGTTGTAAAATTTGGTTGGTGGTCATAACTTGGTCTCGAATTGCCGTGGCCAGGTTGTGCAGGGTTTCTTCTGCATTGGTTGCTGGATTCCTCCTTGGTGGTGCCATTTCCTACTATGGTACAAAACAAAGTTATGCTGCTATTGAGGTGATCAAGCCCAATAGTTAGTTCAAAAATATTTAATAGCAGTCATAACACCACCTCGGCATATAGATAGGAAACACTAGTAATTTCTTACCTATATGAATCACTGATCCCCTACACAGCACAACCACAACATACTCAAGACACTATAAGATCGATTCAGATAACCATCAAACCACTGGCCATCTAGGATCGACCTGCTCTGATACCAATTATGTAACAACTCCATTTATGTAAATTTTTTTTTTTTTTAAAATACCATGAAGTTATTACCTCGTTACAACTTAACTCAATATAAAATTTATTTAATTTATACAATACTGAGTTTCCATACACACTATTATTTTACAAACTACACACCATTATTTTACAAACATTTGTACAAAAATACATATTAGTTCTAATCATCTATATCGACTACTTCCGGGGACACTGGTTCGGGTGGCACGTCCACCGGAATCTCAGTTACATCTACGACAGTTATATCTGAAATAACTGGAAGTTGCCCAAGGTAGGGCACCTCGATCCAACGTACAGAGATAATAAGTGTCATAGAGAATATCTGCATATTTATTATTCTGAACATGATATGGAAATATAGTGAGAATTAAATCCCAGTAAGTTCAACAATAAATCATAATTTACCATCAATATAGTTCATCATGTCATGTTCAGCTGTATAAACTACAGAAAATATCTTTAAGTCACATGAATGCACTTTATCATGCACATGAAAATTATACAGTTATGACATGTATGGTATGAATAACTATTTTTCGAGTTTCATATGATGGCTATCCACTTATTCTTACTTCAAGCTACCCCGGTCAGGGTGTGTATTCTCTACTTTTCGGTACGGGCTTATCTCGCTCCGTCCGACATGGCACACTTTCTCTTTCTTTTCTTATTAACATGATCATAACCGTTGGTAGGGCGTCCCCTACTGGTGCACCACACGGATTGCCATGTGACCGTGCTCATTTCTTTTCTTTTCATATTAATAGCCGAAAATATGATTCCAATAACGAGTATGTTCATTATATTCTCATGCCATAATGTATCAAAACATAATCATTCTCAAAATTCATTGGTAAACTGAAATTATGCCATGAATATAATCATTTTCTAATTTTCACTTTATAAAATATTTCCATGTCAAAATTTCACACTAATACCTCGATAACTGGATAGTAATTATAGTCTGTAAACAGCGCACCAGGAAAGTTCCCAGAAAAGAGAGGTGGGTCACTAATGGACACGCTTAAGTACCAAGTCTTTCCTTGCCAGAGCTTTCCTTAGACATGCACTTTTCACAAATCACAATTTTTTTCCAGTAACTAGAATAATCCTTTTCATTTTCTTTATGTCTAGGCATTTAGTCATTTTATTTCTACTTATATCATTTCCAACACATGTTCTTACAAATTTTATAGAGCATTTTTCCTCAAATTGATTTCTATTATTATCTTAAAAATTCATCTAGGGTAGAAAAATATTGAAAATAGGTTTACTAACTTTTAACACAGCCTTTGCTTACAAATCAGAGCATAACTCTCTCATTTTAACTCCGATTAAGATGATATTAGTGTCTATGAAAAGCTAAGACAATTATCTAAAACTATTATGTTAATCATATCAACAAAATAGTATGATATTGTGGTGTTATTACTCCTTTAAATTTAGTATTATTTCTTCTCGTTTAGGTTCTGACCTTTACTAACTAATTAGACAATATCTCTCAAATTTGAACTCCAAATTGAGTTATTCCAATTGGTAAAATTCCATGAGCCATATATCTATAATTGTTATGTTGGCGCGCTATTTTAATTCTCTACAGAATATTCCCAGAAATTCAAAAACTAAAACATTAATAACATACTCTTCCCTGAATAAACATTTTCTGACCTCTGCTTACTAATCGGATCATATCTACCTCATATGAACTCCAAATTGCATAATTCCAGTGGGCATATTTCCATGAGACATAAATATATAAGGTTCATGTTAACCATTTATTTTAATTCCATACAAATAATTCCCAGAAATTAAAATACAAAAGATGTCCTAACATAATCTTCCCTGATGAACCATTTTCTGACCTTGGCTTACTAATCGGACCATATCTACCACATGTGGACTCCAAATTGAATGGTTCCAGTGGCTAAAAATCCATGACATACATATCTTTAATTCTTATGTTAACCATTTATTTTAATTCCCTACCAATAATTCCCAGAAATTAAATTACCGAAGCTATCCTAACATATTCTTCCCTGATGATTCATTTTCTGACCTTTGACTACTAATCAGACCATATCTACCTCATATGGACTCCAAATGGAATGATTCCAGTGGCTAACAATCCGGGACACATATATCTTTAATTCTTATGTTAACCATTTATTTTAATTCCCTACCAATAATTCCCAGAAATTAAATTACCGAAGCTATCCTAACATATTCTTCCCTGATGATTCATTTTCTGACCTTTGACTACTAATCAGACCATATCTACCTCATATGGACTCCAAATGGAATGATTCCAGTGGCTAAAAATCCGGGACACATATATCTTTAATTCTTATGTTAACCATGTATTTTAATTCCTTATAGATTGTTCCCAGAAATTAAAATACCGAAGCTTAAAATTCTGCCACCCATAGCCATAACCATGCAGAACTATCTACACCAACCTAAGTATTCAAACATACATCACATGCAAGATCAATATGTAACATGATATAGCAACATCATGACCAATCATAAAAGTTCTAAGATCAAAATCTCATATAAATATTATAAGTTTCAAAAGTTTTCTTCAAAAAGAAATATTGTTAAACTTACCTTTAGCTTTCTAAACTTCTCCTTCTTCTTCCTTCCTTTCTTCTTCTCTCTTCTCTCCTTTCCTCACTCTACCTTGCTTCTATTTCTCTCTCTTTCTCACTTGGACGAAATTAAAGTGTTGTAAGGGTGGGTTCTCTTATATAGACCACCAAATAATTCACCTTTCATGATCATGGATCTACCTTATCACAATTAAGATACACTTTGTTGAATTTTTGGAAACAAACAACTTATGTTCTTGTCTTCCTCTTCCTTAGTCAAGATATGCATAGGAAAAGGAGATTTGTATTTTGAAAATTATGATGATATGTTCTTAAGATAAGGGACAAGGTCCCTTTGATTTAGGGATTCATTTAATTTTTCTTTTGTCTTAATCAATTATGATAGGTTGCCTTTTTAAGTGGCAAATTTCTAGCCCTTCAATCTCCATTATTTGGTTGATATTATTTGTGTGGGCTATGAATGTTTTGTCCTAATACCATGTATTATCATACCACTTGCTAAAATTATGAGTGAAGGATATAGATGTTTTTGTCCTAAAGCCTTGTATTATCATGCCACTTGCCTAAATGATGAATGTAGAATCACACCACTTGCTAAATTTTTGTCTTAATGCCATGTAACCTAATCTTTATTCTTATTATTATATCATCATCTAATTTATTTTATTTTATTTTTCCTCTTGGATTTGGGCTTATTCTTACCCATTATAGGCTTGTCCTACCCATTTTCTTTGCTTTGGATAAAATTCTTCCTTTCTTGGTGGGCTTGGTCACATTTTCATAATTTTTGGGCTATTGGTGAAATTACTATATCCTAGTCCAAGTCTATGTTTAATTTCTTGTTTAGGTTATCCAATGGGCTTGCTAGAAACTTATGTGAAGTGGAAAAACTCTATATGAAGTGTCCATAGGTAAAAGCCCAATGTATGGGTAAAGATTTTAAACTTAGTAACTATAGTTCTTGAATTAGGAAAAATTACCCTAATTCAATGTTCTTTGAAATTTTAAGACCTTTACTTGTTTCTAAAAATTTATCTTCCTTATCCAAGAATTTTGCATCTCTTTAGTATGTTATTTCTAATTTCTTTCCTATTAGATTTTCCTTCTTTATTTGTTCTCTTAATGTTAGAAACATTTTCTATGCATATACATAAGGTGAAGAATTTCTAAGGATTATATTTTCTTAGATATCTAAAATATTGTCTAATAAATTTTATTTCCTTAATTAAATTTTTTATGTACCTTTATCAATAAAAGAAACGAAATTAAGGATGTTACAGCTTCAACCTATTCAGCATAAGGAAAAGAACTTTTCACAAGGCATAGTGCAAGTAGGTCAATTGAACAAAGGCTCATAACATTATTAGTATTACTCTATTTAGGCAAGTCAATCATGCAACAAGATTCATTTTGAGATACAGATTTCATTGCATCTGCCAAATTAAACTCAATTTTCTTATCCCCTATATTCAAGGAAAGCTTTTCATCTTTTACATCAATTATAGTACCAGCTATAGCTAGAAAAGGCCTTTTGAGAATTATGGGGATTTTATTATCCTCCTCCATCTCTAATATAAAAAAATCAACAAATATGAAAAACTTACCTACCCTTAGAGGAACATCCTCTAAAATACCCTCTAGATGTTTAATAGATCAATCTACCAACTGAAGAGAAAGGGCGGTCAGCTTTAGGTCAACCATTTAGAGCTTTTTACATATAGGCAAGGGCATAAGGATCACAATTACTCCAAGATCACATAGTGCTCTATCAATATGCATATCTCCAATGGAACAAGGAATAGAAAAACTTCCAGGGTCTTGAAGCTTTAGCAGCAACTTATTCTAAATTAGTGCAAAGCATTCCCCTATTAGTGTCACAGTAGCATACTTATCAATCTTCCTTTTATTTGATAGGATTTCTTTCAAATTTTTTTCATAAGAGGGCATTTGAGAGATTCCTTCAAAGTATGTGATGTTAATGTGTAGCTTTTTTAGCATATATAAGAATTTCCTATATTGCTTCTCTAATCTAGCTTTAACCAATCTTTGGGAAAAAGGAACTGGTGTCTTGTAAGGTTCAAAAGCCACATACTTAGGCTCTTGGTCTCTCTTTTACTCCTTCTTTGACTCTTTCTATTTTCTATTCTCAACTTCAACCTGGGTTCTTCTTCTTTTTCCTTCCATTTACCTACTAGCTCATCCAACTGCTTACTTAAGATTATGGCATTGCATTGCTCTCTAGGGTTCTCAATTTGGCCAGAAAGTTTGCTAAAGTTTCTATTTTATAAGCTACCTTGGTGTGCTATTTTTATCTTTAGTATCTTACTGTGAGTAGCTAGTGAATTAACTTTAGAGTCTAAGTCTTTTATAGCCTCATTCATTGAATGGTTTTGATCTCTGAATTCCTCATTCTGCTTTAACTAACTCACAATACAATTTTCCATCAAAGCTTCCAAGTTAGACTTTGGCTAGGGTGGTGGATTAAAAGATCTTTGATTCCAGAATCTAGGTAGATATCTAAAGTTATTCTTAGGAGGCTGATCGGCATTAGCCTTGTATGAGAAATTGGGATGGTTCCTCTAGCATGGGTTATATGTGTTGGCAAAAAGATTTTTCATTTGATTGTTATTGACAAAATTCATCTATTCACAATCCTATGGTATAGGGTTCTTAAGTTGAAAATCATTGGCAACATGGCCAACACATCCACAAATCTCACAAGTAGAAGAAGAACATCATTAATAGTTAATTTATCAAGCTTCTAAAATAATGCAATAATCTTAGGAGATAGATGGTCAAAAGCATCAACTTTATACATACCTGTTGGCTTCCTTGATAGCTAGCCTCTCACTAGACCGAGAGTTAAGAGTGGTGATTCTAAGCTAGGTCTTCAATCAGTTCATAAGCCTCATCAACAATTTTATTTATCAAAGCTCCTCCAATTATAGCTTCCATAGATATACGGGTATTACAGATTAGTCTATTGCAGAAGGTATGGATAATGAGCCATTTTTCGAACCCATGGTGTGGACATAATCTGAAGAGTTCCTTAAATCTTTCCCATGTTTCATATAAAGATTCCCCATCCTTTTGAGAAAAAGTAGTGATCTGATTACATAGGTGGACTATCTTACTTAGGGGAAAGTACCTAGCCAAAAAAGCTTGTGACAATTATGGCCAAGTAGTGATCAATTCGGATAGAAAGGAATGTAACCATGCTCGGGCCTTTTCTCATAAAAAGAATGGAAATAGCCTAAAGCGAATGGCATCTGATGAAACTCCATTGAGTTTTAACATATCACAATACTTTAAGAACAATGAGAACTGGAGGTTTAGATGTTCAGTAGGGGAACCTCTAAATTGGTTCTTGATAAAGGGAAAAATTGTGTGTTTAATGGTTATATTTTATCCCTTGATGTTTAGTTAACTTGTGATTATTTTCCTATTTTTGGTTTTATTTTGTTTTGCTTGCTCTATATACTACTTGGCTTTGATTTCTATTTTATAGGTGAGCAAAAGAGGCCAAGAATCAAGGGAAAACACTCATGTGAAGGGTTATCTGGACTTAGAACAAGCTGAGGAGGATGCAAGGAGAAAACATAGAAGAAATTGGCAAGAATGGACCATGGCAACCTCCAACACAACCTGTAACAACTCCATTTAAGTATCAATTTTTTGTTTTTGTTTTAAATACCATGAAGTTATTACCTCGTTACAACTTAACTCAATATAACATTTAATTTAAACAATACAGAGTTTACATACATGTCATTAATCAAAACATACGTACAACATATCAAACACATAAAAATATACATCTTATTTATTCTGGTTGACCAATTCCGAAGATACAGGTGCGGGTGGTTGCACCTTCACCGGGATCTAAGCCAACTCGACCATAAACATTTTATTTGCTTCTGGGATCTGCCCAACATAAAGTACTCGATCCATCGTGCACTAAAAGCTAGAGCTATAGAAAAATCTGCATAACTAATTTTCTGAACATGATATGGAAATATAGTGAGAATTAAATTCCAGTAAGTTCAACAATAAATCATCATCAATATAGCTCATCACGTCATGTTCAGCTGTATAAATTACAAAAAATAACTTTGATCACATGAATGCATTATATCTATGCACATAAGAATCATACAGTAATGATATGTATGACAGGATTAACAATTTTTAGAATATCATATGATGGCCATCAACTTATTATCATTTAAAGCTACCCCGGTCAAGGTGAATATCCTCTACTCTCCGGTACGGGCTTTTCTCGCTCCGTCCGACATGGCACACTTTCTCTTTCTTTTCTCATAATCATAATCATAACCGTTGGTAGGGCGTTCCCTACTGGTGCACCACACGGATTGCCATGTGACCGTGCTCATTTCTTTTCTTTTCACAATGATAGCCAAAAATATGCTTTCAATAACAAGTATGTTCATCAAAATATAACTATTACCATAAATTATTGGTAATCATGCCATGAACATAACCATTTCAAATATCACTTTATAAAATATTTTCATGTCAAAATTTTACACTTAAGATGGTAAGAAGTTCATACAATGGCAATGGCTATGGCATATACTAGTCATTTATAAGATTCATCTTCTTTTTTAAACATTAATTTTATTTCTTTATTTTCTTGATGCAGGTTTTCATCACATCTAAACTTTTCTTACTAATTAGAGCATAACTCCCTCAATTGACCTCCGATGTAGGTGATATTTGTGTCAATTTCAAGATAAAACAATTATCTAAAACTATTATGTTGAACATTATAGCGAAATATTAATAAATCAAGGTGATATTACTCCCTCAATGTACATGTTATTTCTTCTTAGATAGGTTCTGACCTTTACCTACTAATCGGACCATATCTATATCATATGGACTCCAACTTGAGTAATTTCAGTGGCTAAACATCTGTGACACACATAGCTATAATTCGTATGTTAACAATTTATTTTAATTATATACAGATAATTCCCAGAAATTAAAATACATAAGCTATTCTTACATATTCTTCTCTGACGAACCATTTTCTGACCTTTGACTACTAATCGGCTCATATCCTCCTCATATGGACTCAAAATTGAATGATTCCAGTGGCTAAAAATCTGTGGCACACATAGCTATAATTCTTATGTTAACCATTTATTTTAATTCCATACAGATAATTCTCAGACATTAAAATACAGAAGATATCCTAACATATTCTTCCCTGATGAACCATTTTCTGACCTTTGACAACTAATCGGCTCATATCTTCCTCATATGGACTCCAAATTGAATTATTCTAGTGGCTAAAAATCCGTGACATACATAGCTATAATTCGTATTTTAACCATTTATTTTAATTCCATACAGATAATTCCCAGAAATTAAAATATATAAGTTATTCTTACATATTCTTCCCTAACGAACCATTTTCCGACCTTTGACTACTAATCGGCTCATATCCTCCTCATATGGACTCAAAATTGAATGATTCCAATGGCTAAAAATCTGTGGTACACATAGCTATAATTCTTATGTTAACCATTTATTTTAATTCCATACAGATAATTCCCAGAAATTAAAATACAGAAGATATCCTAACATATTCTTCCCTGATGAACCATTTTCTGACCTTTGACTACTAATCGGCTCATATCTTGCTCATATGGACTCCAAATTGAATGATGCCAGTGGCTAAAAATCCGTGCCACACATAGCTATAATTCTTATGTTAACCATTTATTTTAATTCGATACAGATAATTTCCAGAAATTAAAATACAGAAGCTATCCTAACATATTCTTCCCTGATGAACCATTTTCTAACCTTTGACTACTAATCGGACCATATCTACCTCATATGAACTCCAAATTGAATGATTCCAGTGCCTAAAAATATATGCCTCATATATCTTTAATTTGTATGTTAACCATATATTTTAATTCCCTACAGATAATTCCCAGAAATTAAAACACAGAAGTTATCCTAACATATTCTTCCCTAATGAACCATTTTTTGACCTTTGCTTACTAATCGGACCATATCTACGTCATATAGACTCCAAATTGAATCATTCTAGTGGCTACAAATCCGTGACACATATATCTTTAATTCTTATGTTAATCATTTATTTTAATTCCCTACAGATAATTCCCAGAATTTAAAACACAGAAGATATCCTAACATATTCTTTCCTGATGAACCATTTTCTGACCTTTGACTACTAATCGGCTCATATCTTCCTCATATGGACTCCAAATTGAATAATTCCAGTGGAAAAAAAATCTGTGACACACATAGCTATAATTATTATGTTAACCATTTATTTTAATTCCATACAGATAATTCCCAGAAATTAAAATACTGAAGATATCCTAACATATTCTTCCCTGATGAACCATTTTCTGACCTTTGACTACTAATCGGCTCATATCTTGCTCATATGGACTCCAAATTGAATGATGCCATTGGTTAAAAATCTGTGCCACACATAGCTATAATTCTTATGTTAACCATTTATTTTAATTCCATACAGATAATTTCCAGAAATTAAAATACAGAAGCTATCCTAACATATTCTTCCCTGATGAACCATTTTCTGACCTTTGCTTACTAATCGGACCATATCTACCTCATATAGACTCCAAATTGAATGATTCCACTGGCTAAAAATCCGTGACACATATATATTTAATTATTATGTTAACCATTTATTTTAATTCCCTGTAAATAATTCTCAGAAATTAAAACACAGAAGCTATCCTAACATATTTTTCCCTGATGAACCATTTTCTGACCGTTGCTTACTAATCAGACCATATCTACCTCATATAGACTCCAAATTGAATGATTCCAGTGTCTAAAAATCTGTGACAAATATATCTTTAATTCTTATGTTAACCACTTATTTTAATTCCCTATAGATAATTCCCATAAATTAAAACACAGAAGCTAAACATTTTTGCCACCCATAGCCATACCTATGTAGAACTTTCTATACCAGTCTAAGTATTCAAACATATATCACATGCAAGATCAATATTTAACATGATATAGCAACATCATGACCAATCATCAAAGTTCTAAGATCAAAATATCATATAAATATTATAATTTTCAAAAGTTTTCTTCAAAAAGAAATATTGTTAAACTTACCTGAAGCACTTAGTCCCCTAGACTTCTCCTTCCTCATTCTTCCTTTCTTCCTCTCCTTTCTTCCTCTCCTTTCCTCACTCTACCTTGCTTCTATTTTTCCTCTCCCTCACTTGGACGAAATTCTAATGTTGTAAGGATGAGTTTTCTTATATAGACCACCAAATAATTCACCTTTCATGATCATGGGTCTACCTTATCACAATTAGATTACACTTGGTTGAATTTTTGGAAAACAAACAACTTATGTTCTTGTCTTCCTCTTCCTTAGTCAAGATATGCATAGGAAAATGAGATTTGTATTTTGAAAATGACGATGATATGTTCTTAAGATAAGGTACAAGGTCCTTTTGATTTAGGGATTCTTTTTCATTTTCTTTTGTCTTAAACAGGTATGATAGGTTTACCTTTTTAGGTGGCAAATTTCTAGCCCTTGAAACTCCATTATTTGGTTGATATTATTTGTGTGGGATAGGAATGTTTTGTCCTATTGCCATGTATTATCATATCACTTGCTAAAATTATGAGTGTAGGATATAGATGTTTTTGTCCTAAAGCCTTGTATTATCATGCCACTTGCCAAAATTATGAATGTAGAATCACACCACTTGCTAAATTTTTGTCTTAATGCCATGTAACTTAATCATTATTATTATTAAATTATTATATCATCACCTATTTTATTTTATTTTATTTTTCCTCTTGGATTTGGGCTTATTCCTACCCATTTTCTTTGCTTTGGATAAAATTCTACCTTTCTTAGAGGGCTTGGTCACATTTTCATAACTTTTGGGCTATCGGTCCAATTACTATATCCTAGTCCAAGTCTATGTTTTTTTTCTTGCTTAGGTTATCCAATGGGCTTGCTAGAAACTTATGTGAAGTGAAAAAACTCTATATGAAGTGTCCATAGGTAAAAGCCCAATGTATGGGTAAAGATTTTAAACTTAGTAACTCTAGTTCTTGAATTAGGAAAAATTACCCTAATCCAAAGTTCTTGAAATTTTAAGACCTTTACTTGTTTCTAAAAATTTATCTTCCTTATCCAAGAATTTTGCATCTCTTAGTATGTTATTTCTAATTTTTTTTCCTATTAGGTTTTCCCTCTTTATTTGTTCTCTTAATGTTAGAAACATTTTCTATGCATATACATAAGGTAAAGAATTTCTAAGGATTATATTTCCTTAGATATCTAAAATATTGTCTAATAAATTTTATTTCCTTAATTAAATATTCTTTTATCAATAAAAGAAATAAAATTAGGGATATTACACAGCCAGGGTGTGTTTGGTATACCTAGAACATTGTTAAGCTATGTTCTATCTAAGATGTAGAGAAATTCTCAAATTCTTGCTTGAAGCATGGCAAGGTTATGTCTTGGAACACGACAGTGCTTTGGGTCCATACAGTGCATATTTTTAAGTGTTTTATGTAACATCCTTAATTTCATTTTTTTATTAATATAGGTACATAAATATTTAATGTAACATCCATAATTTTGTTTCTTTAAAGATACATAAATATTTAATTAAGGAAATAAAATTTATTAGATAATATTTAGATATCTAAGGAAATATAATCCTTAGAAGTTCTTCACCTTATGTGTATGCATAGAAAATGTTTCTAACATTAAGAGAACAAGTAAAGAGAGAAAACCTAATAGGAAAAATTAGAAATAACATACTAAAGAGATGCGAAATTCTTGGGAAAGGAAGATAAATTTTTGGAAACAAGTAAAGGTCTTAAAATTTCAAGAACATTCGATTAGGGTAATTTTTCCTAATTCAAGAACTAGAGTTACTAAATTTAACATCTCCACCGATACATTGGGCTTTTACCTATGGACACTTCATATAAAGTTTTTCCACTTCACATAAGTTTCTAGCAAGCCCATTGGATAACCAAAGCAGGAAATAAAACATAGTCTTGGACTAGGATATAGAAATTGGATCGATAGCCCAAAAATTATGAAAATGTGACTAAGCCCTCCAAGAAAGGTAGAATTTTATCCAAAGCAAAGGAAATGGGTAGGAATAAGCCCATAATAGGTAGGAATAAGCCCAAATCCAAGAAGAAAAAAATAAAATATAATAAATTATGTGCTGATATAATAGTGTAATAATAATAATGATTAGGTTACATGGCATTAAGACAAAAATTTAGCAAGTGATGTGATCCTACATTCATAGTTTTAGCAAGTGGTATGATAACACAAGGCATTAGGACAAAGCATCTATATCCTACACTCATAATTTTAGCAAGTGGTATGATAATACATGGGATTAGGACAAAACATTCCAATCCCACACAAATAATTTCAGCCAAATAATGGAGATTCAAGGGCTAGAAATTTTCCACCTAAAAGGCAAACCCATCATATTTGATTAAGACAAAAGAAAAAGGAAATGAATCCCTAAATCAAAGAGACCTTGTCCCTTATCTTAAGAACATATTATCATAATTTTCAAAATAAAAATCTCCTTTTGCTATGCATATCTTGACTAAGGAAGAGGAAGACAAGAGCATAAGTTGTTTGTTTTCCAAAAATTCAACTAAGTGTATCCTAATTGTGATAAGGTAAACCCATGATCATGAAAGTTGAATTATTTGATGGTCTTTTTAAGCAAAACTCACCCCTATAACATTTTAATTTCGTCCAAGTGAGGGAGAGGGAGAAATAGAAGCAAGGTAGAGTGAGGAAAGGAGAGAAAGAGAGGAGAAGCATTGAAGAAAGAAGAAGGAGAAGTCTAGAGGGCTAAATACTTAAGGTAAGTTAGCTTAATCTCCACTTGAATCCATTTTTCTTCTTCATCCTTGTGGTATAAAAACTCACCCTCTTTCTCTTATTTAAGCTGCTAGAAAAGCTAAAAGAAGGGAGGAATCTTGCTACTTCTTTCAAGAGGAAACAAGAAAACAAATTCACTAAGTGAGCTAGGGAGATTCTTAGGTAGGTTAACAATATTTCTTTTTGAAGAAAAGTTTTGAAATTTGTAACATTTTTATGGGATTTTGATCTTAGAACTTTGATGATTGGTCATGGATGTTGCTTTATCATGTTACATATTGATCTTGCATGTGGTGTATGTTTGAATACTTAGGCTAGTGTAGATAGTTTTGCATAGGTATGGCTATGGGTGGTAAAACTTTAAGCTTATGTTTTTAAAATTCTGAGAAGAATCGGTATGGAATTAAAATAAATGGTTAACATGAAAAATGTAGACCTATGTCTCACGGATATTTAGCTATTGGAATCACTCTATTTGGAGTCCATATGAGGTAAATATAATCCGATTAGTAAGCGGTGGTTAGAAAAAGGTTAATTAGGGAACAATTTGTTAGGAAAGTTTCTGTATTTGAATTTTTGTGAATATTATGTAGGGAATTAAAATACCTTGTTAACATAAAAATTATATATATATATATATATATATATATATATATATATATATATATATATATATATATATGTCTCACAGATTTTTAACAACTGGAATCACTCAATTTAGAGTCCAAATGTGGGAGATATGGTGAGATTTGTAAGTAAAGGTCAGAACCTATCCGAGAAGAAATAACATTGAATTTAAGGGAGTAATAACACCAATATTTCTTACGAGTTTGCTGATATGATTAGCATAATAATTTTAGATAATTGGCTTAGCTTTCCATAGACACCAAGATCACTTCAATAGGAGTTAAATTGAGGGCATTATGCTCTGATTAGTAAGCAAAGGGCATTAAATTCAAGGCTGTTTTGAGTACGTTTAAAGCATGGCCATGTCCTAGAACATGGTCAAGCCGTGTTGGAAGCTGGTAAAGCATATTTTCAATATTTTTCTACCCAAGATGAACCTATTTAACTATAGGGTAATAATAGAAATTAAATTGGAAAAGAATGCCCTATAAAATTTGTAAGAATATGTGTTGGAAATGATATAAATAGGAAGAAAGTGACTAAAGGCCAAGCATAAAGAAAATGAAAAGATGAAAATAATATTTAAGAAAGAAGAAGAATCTTATAAAATGAAAATAATAAATGCCTAGTGTATGCCCTAGCCATTACCATTGCATGAACTTACTACCATCTTAAATGTGTAATTTTGACATGGAAATATTTTATAAAGTGAAATTCGAAAATGATTATGTTCATGGTATAATTGCATTTTACCAATGAGTTTTGGGAATGATTATGCTTTGATAAATTATGGCATGAGAGTATAATGAACATACTTGTTATTGAAATCATATTTTCGGCTATTAATATGAAATGAAAAGAGACAAGCACGGTCACATGGCGGTCCGTGTGGTGCACCAGTAGGGGACGCCCTACCAACGGATGTGATTATGATAATGAGAAAAGAGAGAAAAAGTGTGCCATGTCGGACGGAGCGAGATAAGCCCGTACCGAAGAGTAGAGAGTACTCACATTGACTAAGGTAGCTTGAAATAAGAATAAGTTGATAGCCATCATATGATATTTTGAAAATAGTTATTTATGCCATACATGTCATAACTGTATGATTTTTCATGTGCATAGATAAAGTGCATTCATGTGACTAAAAGATAATTACGGTAGTTTATATAGATGAACATGACAGGATGAACTATATTGATGATTTATTGTTGAACCTACTGAGATTTAATTCTCACTATATTTCCATATCATGTTTAGAAGAATAATTATGCAGATTTTCTCTATGGCACTGGCTTTTAGCGTACGTTGGATCGAGTTACTCTATTTTGAGCTGATCCCAGTAATATATATGGTGTCTATGGTCGAGTTGACTAAGATCCCGGTGAAGTTGCAACCACCCGCACTCGTATCTCTGGAACTAGTCAACAGGGATGAATAAGATGTAATTATATATGTGTTAGACTTTTGTACAGATGTTATTGATTAGTGATATGTATGTAAACTCTGTATTGTATAAATTAAATTAGTTTTATTTTGAGTGAAGTTGTAACGAGGTAATAACTTCATGGTATTTTAAAAAAAAATTGTTACATAAATGGAGTTGTTACATTTTAAGTAGCCAAAGTGATATGTATACAAGGGGAAACATATACACACTCATTCAGATGCAATTTACACTTAGGAAACACTCTTAGATTAGGTTTAGAGTAGGATTATAGTTTACTTTATGTTCTTAGACTAGAATTTACATTTAGTCAAGCGTATCTCTAATTCATTTACTTTCTACAATCATGTTTTATCCTTCTATCTCTATATCTCTTTCTACTTCTACTCCTTTCTTTTTAGATTGTATTAAACATTTATGAATTGCTTAATGAATTTGATTATGAGTTCTCTTTTAATCATGTGTGAGTCAATTTTGATCTAGGGTTTCGATAAACCCACTTATAATATAATGACACTGCATTGATTTAGAATTGTTGGAACCTTAATTTTGATCATCTATGGATTAATTAGGATTAACTATTATGCACATGTATATGAGTAAATAGAATGCTTAATCACCATTTTGTCACGTCTTAGGTTATTAACTGATGAACTGAAAGGTGAAAGTTAATTAAGGATATCTTAATCATAAAAGTAGTTTAAGGTTTTCTAGGAATTGAATCAATTGGTAAGCACAAGAACCCCTATGGATTGAATAACATGGTTAGCACAGAACTTAATGGGTTTAGGTTAAACTAAGAACCACAAAAGTAGGTAATTAGATTGACCTAGGTACAATTAGTAAAAATTGAAAGAGGTTATTAATGAATTAAGGTTAAACCATCCCCGATTACCAAGATAATTGCAATTAAAGGTACATATTGATTGTTGAATATCATAAGTGCAATAAACCCTAACCCTAGGCTTTTGAGAATTGATTACCTTGTTTAATTAGTTGTGATTTCTCTCTATCAAATTATATTAATTTAGATAGCTTGTTTCGTAGCATTCTAATAATTGGTCATTGGTCTCTGAGGATACGACCCGTACTCACCAAACTAGCTACAACTATGACGTGCACTTGCAGTTATTTGATAAATACACACAACAATTTTTTGGCACCGTTGCTAGGGACCATTAATGTCAATATTAGATATATTATGAAATAGCTAGACTAGATCCTTTTTATTTTAATTTTTTTTGCATATTTTATCTTTCTAATTTTTGTCGCTTTTCTTCCTTTATAGGTGTGCTACTCTTTTATGTGAAGAGATCGCAAATGTAATATCCCTAATTTTATTTCTTTCATTAATAAAGGTACATAAATATTTAATTAAAGAAATAAAATTTATTAAAGAATTTTTCAATATCTAAGAAAAAAAATATAAGCCTTAGAAATTCTTCACCTTATGTGTATGCATAGAAAATGTTTCTACCATTAAGGGAATAGGTAAAGAGAGAAAACCTAATAGAAAAAATTAGAAATAACATCCTAAAGAGAGGAGAAATTCTTGGGTAAGGAAGATAAATTTTTGGAAGTAAGTAAAGGTCATAAAATTTTAAAAAGATTAGGGTAATTTTTCCTAATTCAAGAGCTAGAGTTCCTAAGTTTAACATCTCCAACCATACATTGGGTCTTCACCCATGGACACTTCATAGAGTTTGTTTTTTCACTTCACATGATTTTCTAGCAATAAAATTGGATAGCCCAAGCGAGAGATATAACATAGACTTGGACTAGGATATAAAAGTTGGACAGATAGCCCAAAAATCATGAAAATGTGACCAACACCTCTATGAGATGTAAAATTTTAGCCAAAGCAAAGGAAATAGGCAAGAATGAACCCAAATCCAAGAAGGAAAAATAAGAACCATGTGATGAAATAGTAGTGTAATAATAATCAAGATTAGGTCACGTGGCATTAGGACAAAACATCTATATCTTACACTAATAATTTCAGCAAGCCATGTGATGATATAGTAGGTAATAATACATAGAATTAGGACAAAACATCTATACCTTACACTAATAATTTTAGCAAGCCATGTGATGATATAGTAGGTAATAATGCATGGCATTAGGACAAAACATCCTTATCCTACACAAATAATTTCAACTAAGCAAGGAAGACTCAAGGGCTGGAAATTTGCCACCTAAAAAGGCAAACCTATCATACTTGAGTGAGAAAAAAGAAAAAAGAAATGAATCCCTAAATCAGAAGGACCTTGTCCCTTGTCTTAAGAACATTTTATCATGATTTTCAAATACAAATCTCCTTTTGCTATGCATATCTAGACTAAGGGAGAGGAAGACAAGAACATGAGTTTTCTTCTCCCCAAAAAATAAACAATTTTTCAATATCTAAGAAAAAAAAATATAAGTCTTAGAAATTCTTCACCTTATGTGTATGCATAGAAAATGTTTCTAAAATTAAGGGAATAAGTAAAGAAAGAAAACCTAATAGGAAAAATTAAAAATAACATACTAAAGAGAGGCGAAATTCTTATGTAAGGAAGATAAATTTTTGGGAAGTAAGTAAAGGTCTTAAAATTTCAAGAAGATTGGATTAGGGTAATTTTTCCTAATTCAAGAGCTAGAGTTCCTAAGCTTAACATCTCCATTCATACATTGGGCTTTCACCTATGGACACTTCATATAGAGTTTTTTCCACTTCACATGAGTTTTTAGCAAGCCAATAGGATAACCCAACCAAGAAATAAAACATAGACTTAGACTAAGATGTAGAAGTTGGACTTATAGCTCACAAACCATAAAAATGTGACCATGTCCTCCATGAAAGGTAGAATTTTAGCCAAAGCAAAGGAAATGGGTAAGAATGAGCCAAAATCCAAGAGAAAAAAAGAATCATATGAGGAAATAGTAGTGTAATAGTAATCAAGATTAGGTCACATGGCATTAAGACAAAACATCTATATCCTACATTCTTAATTTCAACAATTTGGTAATAATACATGGCATTAGGACAAAATATTTATATCCTACATTCAAAATTTCAAAAAGTAGGTAATAATACATGGCATTATGAAAAAACATCCTTATCCTACACAAATAATTTCAGCGAAGAAAGGGAAACTCAAGGGCTAGAAAATTTCTACCTAGAAAGGCAAACCTATCATACTTGAGTGAGACAAAAGAAAAAGGAAATGAATCCCTAAATCAAAGGGACCTTGTCCCTTGTCTTAAGAATAATTTATCATGATTTTCAAAATACAAATCTCCTTTTGCTATGCATATCTTGACTAAGGGAGAGGAAGATAAGAACATGAGTTGTCTTTTCCCCAAAAATAGCTAAGTGCATACTAATTATGATAAGGTAGACCTATGATTATGAGAGGTGAACAACTTGATAGTTTATTTAAGCAAAACCTACCCTTATAACATTATAATTTCGTCTAAGTGAGGGAGAGGAAAAATAGAAGGTGGGTAGAGTGAGGAAAGGAAAGAAAGAGAGGAGAAGAGAGGAAGGAAGAGGAAGGAGAAGTCTAAAGGACTAAGTACTCAAGGTAAGTTAGTTTAATCTTTACTTGAGTCTATCTTTTCTCTTCATCTTTAGGGTTCAAAACTCACTCTCCTTCTCTTATTTAAGCTGCTAGAAAAGATAAATGAAGGAAGGAATCTTGCTACTTTCTTCAAGAGAAAACAAGAAAAAGAATTCACTAAATGAGCTGTTGAGACCTTTTGGTAGGTTTAACAATATCTCTTTTTAAAGAAAAGTTTTGAAATTTGTAACATTTGTATGAAATTTTGATCTTATAACTTTGATGAAATTTACAATATTTGCTACTTTGATGATTGGTTATGGATCTTGCTATATCATGTTACATGTTATCTTGCATATGATGGATGTTTTGAATATTTTGGTTGGTGTGGAAAGTTCTTCATAGGTGTGACTATGGGTGGCAAAATTTTAGGATTTTTATGCTATTATTTAGTATATTTGAATGTGGTAAAAAAATTGATGGAATATGATTATATATAAATTAGGAAGAAAATGGAAGATGACGTAATAAAATGATGAACTAAAACCTTAGGAAAGGTTTGGTTAGGAAACTAGATTTTAGAGTAACTAAGGAAACTTTAGTTTTTGAAATTCTGGGAAGACTTGGTTAAGAACTAAAAGAAATGGTTAACATGAAAAATATATATATTTGTCCCACGGATTTTTAGCCATTGGAATCACATAATTTGGAGTCCAAATGAGGAGATATTGTCCGATTAGTAAGCAATGGTCAGAAAATGGTTAACCAGGGAAGAATCTGTTAGGTATACTTTTGTGTTTAAATTTTTGGAAAAAATATGTAGAGAATTAAAATAAATGATTAACATAAAACATATAGATATATGTCTCATGAATTGTTAGACACTAGAATAAATCAAATTGGAATCTATATGAGAGAGATATGGTCATATTAGTAAGCAGTGGTCAGACACTAGTTAACTAGGGAAGAATCTGTTAGGTAAGCTTCTGCGTTTGAATTTTTGGGATAAATTTGTAATAAATTAAAAGAAATTCTTAACATGAAAATTACATATATATGTCTCATGAAGTTTTATCCACTAGAATCATTCAATTTGAAATTCATATGAGAGAGATATGGTCAGATTAGTAAGTAGAGGTTAGAATGTAACATCCCGTAATTTTTTAGATATTTTCCTTAGAAATTCTTCACCTTACATATATGCATAGAAATGTTCTAATATTAATGGAATAGGTAAAGAAAGAAAACCTAAGAGGAAATATTAGAAATAAACATGTTAAAGAAAGGTGAAATTCTTAGGTAAAGAAAGATAAATTTTTGTGAAGTAAGTAAAGGTCTTAAAATTTCAAGAAGATCGGATTATGGTAATTTTTCTTAATTTAAGAGCAAAAGTTACTAAGTTTAGTATCTCCACCCATAATTGGGCTTTAACCTATAGACACTTCATATAGAGTTTTTCTACTTCACATGAATTTTTAGCAAGCCAATAGGATAGCCCAAGGAAGAAATAAAACATAAACTTGGACTAGGATATAGAAATTGGACCGGTAGCCCAAAAATCATGAAAATGTGACCAAGCCCATTATGAAAGGTAGAATTTTAACCAAAGTAAGGAAAATGGGCAAGAATGAGCCCAAACCCAAGAGGAAAAATAAAAATAAAAATAAAATTAAAGTGATGAAATATTGGTGTAATCAAGATTAAGTGACATGGTATTAAGACAAAAATTTAGCAAGTGGTGTGATTCTACATTCATCATTTTGGCAAGTGGCATAATAATACAAGGCTTTAGGACAAAAACATCTATATCCTACATTCATAACTTTAGCAAGTGGGTAATAATACATAGCATTATGACAAAACATCATTATCCTACACAAATAATTTTAGTTAAGTAAGGAAAATTCAAGGGCTAGAAATTTGCCACTTAAAAAGGCAAATCTATCATACTTGATTAAGACAAAAGAAAAAGGAAATGAATCCCTAAATCAAAGGGATCTTGCACCATATCTTGAGAACATATCATCATAATTTTCAAAATATAAATCTCCTTTTTCTATGCATATCTTGACTAAGGAAGAGGAAGACAAGAACATAAGTTGTTTGTTTTCCAAAAATTCAACAAAGTGTATCCTAATTGTGATAAGGTAGACCCAAGATCATGAAAGGTGAATTATTTAGTGGTCTATATAAGAAAACCCACCCTTACAACATTAGAATTTCGTCCAAGTGAGGGAGAGCAAAAATAGAAGCAAGGTAGTGTGAGGAAAGGAGAGGAAGAAAGGAAGAAAGAGGAAGGAGAAGTCTAGGAGACTAAGTGCTCCAGGTAAGTTTAACAATATTTCTTTTTGAAGAAAACTTTTGAAACTTATAATATTTATATGAGATTTTGATCTTAGAACTTTGATGATTGGTCATGGATGTTGCTATATCATGTTACATATTGACCTTGCATGTGATGTATGTTTGAATACTTAGGTTGGTGTAGATAGTTCTGCATGGGTATGGCTATGGTTGACAGAATTTTAAGCTTCGGTATTTTAATTTCTGGGAACAATCTATAAGGAATTAAAATAAATGGTTAACATAAGAATTAAAGATATATGTGTCAAGAATTTTCACCCACTGGAATCATTCCATTTGGAGTCCATATGAGGTAGCTATGGTCTGATTAGTAGTCAAAGGTCAGAAAATGAATCGTCAGGGAAGAATATGTTAGGATAGCTTCGGTAATTTAATTTTTGGGAATTATTGGTAGGGAATTAAAATAAATGGTTAACATAAGAATTGCATATATGTGTGTCATGGATTTTTAACCACTGGAATCATTCAATTTGGAGTCCAAATGTGGTAGATATGGTTCGATTAGTAAGCCAAGGTCAGAAAATGGTTCATCAGAGAAGATTATGTTAGGACAGCTTTTGTATTTTAATTTCTGGGAATTATCGGTATGGAATTAAAATAAATGGTTAACATAAGAATTATAGATATGTGTGTCATGGATGTTTAGACACTAGAATCATTCAATTTGGAGTCTATATGTGGAATATATGAGCTGATTAGTAGTCAAAGGTCAGAAAATGGTTCATCAGGGAAGAATATGTTAGGGTAGCTTCTGTATTTTAATTTCTGGGAATTATCTGTATGGAATTAAAATAAATGGTTAACATGAAAGTTATATATCTATGTCTCATGGAAATATACCCACTGGCATTATGCAATTTGGAGTTCATATGAGGTAGATATGATCCGATTAGTAAGCAGAGGTCAGAAAATGTTTATTCAGGGAAGAGTATGTTATTAATGCTTTAGTTTTTGAATTTCTGGGAATATTCTGTAGGGAATTAAAATAGCGCGCCAACATAAAAATTATAGATATATGGCTCATGGATTTTTACCAACTGGAATAACTCAATTTGGAGTTCCAATTTGGGAGATATGGTCTAATTAGTCAATAAAGGTCAGAACCTATCCGAGAGGAACTATCATGTACTTTGAGGGAGTAATATCACCTTCGTTTCTTAATTTTTCGCTACAATGTTCAACATAAGAGTTTTAGATAATTGTTTTATATTGAAATGGACACCCAGATCACCTACATCAGAGTTAAATTGAGGGAGTTATGCTTTGATTAGTAAGAGAAGGTTAGATAGGATGAAAACCTGCATCAAGAAAATAAAGAAATAAAATTAGTATTTAAAAAAGAAGATGAATCTTAATAAATGACTAGTATAGCCATAGCCATTGCCATTGTATGAACTTCTTACCATCTTAAGTGTGAAATTTTGACATGAAAATATTTTATAAAGTGATATTTGAAATGGTTATGTTCATGGCATGATTACCAATGATTTATGGTAATAGTTATATTTTGATGAACATACTTGTTTTTGAAAGCATATTTTTGGCTATCATTGTGAAAAGAAAAGAAATGAGCACGGTCACATGGCAATCCGTGTGGTGCACCAGTAGGGGACGCCCTACCAACGGTTATGATCATGATAATGAGAAAAGAAAGAGAAAGTGGGCCATGTCGGACAGAGCGAGAAAAACCCGTACCAGAGAGTAGAGGATACTCACCCTGACCGGGGTAGCTTGAAATGAGAATAAGTTGATGGCCATCATATGATATTTTGAAAATAGTTAATTCTGTCATACATATCATTAGAGTATGATTTTTATGTGCATCGATATAGTGCATTCATGTGACCAAAGATATTTTTTTGTAGTTTATACAGCTGAACATGATGTGATGAGATTTACTGATGATTATTTATTGTTGAACTTACTGGGATTTAATTCTCACTATATTTCCATATCATGTTCAGAAAATTATTTATGCAGCTTTTGTTTCTAAGGCTCTGGCTTTTAGTGCACATTGGATCGAGTTACTTTATGTTGGGCAGATATCAGAATCAAATAAGATGTTTGTGGTCGAGTTGGCTCAGATCCCGGTGAAGGTGCAACCACTCGCACCTGTATCTCCGGAATTGGTCAACCAAAATAAACAAGATGTAAATATCTATGTGTTTGATATGTTATACGTCTGTTTTGATTAATGACATGTATGTGAACTCAATATTGTATAATAATAATAAAAAAGAGGTTGTTACATAGAACCTACCCGAGAAAAAATAACATTGAATTTGATGGAGTAGTAACACCACGATTGCATAATATTTCCCTAAAATTTTCAACATAAGGGTTTTATTACCTACTTGTTCAAAATTGAATTTGGTAATGAAATTATTTGTGTAGGATAAGGATGTTTTGTCATAATACCATGTATTATTACCTACTTGTTGAAATTATGAATGTAGGATATAGATGTTTTATCTTAATGCCATGTATTATAACCAACTTACTGAAATTATGAATGTAGAATATAAATGTTTTGTCCTAATGCTATGTATTATAACCAACTTGCCGAAATTATGAATGTAGGATATAGATGTTTTGTCTTAATGCCATGTGAACTAATCTTTATTATTATTACACTACTATTTCTTCACATGATTCTTATTTTTCCCTTTTGGATTTGGGATCATTCTTGCCCATTTCCTTTATTTTGGTTGAAATTCTACCTTTCATGGAGGGCTTGGTCACAATTTTATACATTTTGGGCTATCAGTCCTACTTCTATATCCTAGTCTAAGTCTATGTTTTAGTTCTTGCTTGGGCTATCCAATTAGGTTGCTAGAAACTCATGTGAAGTGGAAAAAGTTTATATGGAGTATCCATAAGTGAAAGTCCAATGTATGGGTGGAGATGTTAAACTTAGGAATTCTAGTTATTGAATTAGAAAAATTTACCTTAATACAATCTTCTTAAAATTTTAAGATCTTTACTTACTTTCCAAAAATTTATCTTACTTTTCCAAGAATTTTGCCTCTCTTTAGTATGTTATTTCTAATTTTTTCTATTAGGTTTTCTCTCTTTAATTGTTCTTTTAATGTTAGAAATATTTTCTATGCATACACATGAGGTGAAGAATTTCTAAGGATTATATTTCCTTAGATATCTAAAAATTGTCTAATAAATTTTATTTCCTTAACTAAATATTTATGTACCTTTATTAATAAAAGAAAATGAATTAGGGATCTTAAATTAGCCACTAGAATAAATCAAATTGGAATCCATATAAGGGAGATATGAACATATTAGTATGTAGTGGTCAGAAACTAGTTAACCAAGGAAGAATCTGTTAGGTAAGCTTATGTGTTTGAATTTCTTGGATAAATCTGTAGTGAATTAGAAGAAATTCTTAACATGAAAAATACAGATATATATCTCAAAAATTGTTAGCCACTGGAATAATTCAATTTGAAATTCACATACGGGAGGTATGGTTAGATTTTTAAGTAAATGTTAGAACCTATCCGAGAAGAAATAACATTGAATCTGATGGAGAAATAACACCATGATTAGTTAAGATTTCACTAAAATGTTCAACATAAGGGTTTTAGAGGATTGTCTTTTCTTTAAATTGACACCAAGATCACCAAAATCAAATTTAAAATGTGGTTGTTATGCTCTGATTATTGAGAGAGGAAAATAATATTTAAGAAATAAGAAAAATCTTATAAATGAAAATAATAAATTACTAGTGTACGCCTTAGCCATTGCCATTGCATGAATTTTTTACCATCTTAAGTGTGTAATTTTGACATGGAAATATTTGATAAAGTGGTAAATGAAAATGATTATGGCCATGGAAAGATTGTATTTTACCAATGATTTTTGGTAATGATTATGCTTTGATGATTAATTATGGCATGTCAGTATAATGAACATACTTGTTATTAAAATCATATTTTTGGTTATTAATGTGAACAGAAAAGAAAAGAAAACAGATGAGTATGGTCACATGGCGGTCTGTGTGGTGCACTAGTAGGGGATGCCCTACTCATGGCTATGATTATGTTAATGAGAAAAGAAAGAGAAAGTGGGCCTTGTCGGACAGAGCGAGAAAAGCCCACACCAAAGAGTAAAAAGTACTCACCCTGACTGGGGTAGGTTGATATGAAAATAAGTTGATAGCCATCATATGATATTCTAAAAATAGTTATCCATGACATATATATCATTACATCACAATTTTTATGTGCATAGATAAAGTGCATTCATGTGACCTAAGATATTTATTGTAGCTTATACCAATGAACATGACGTGACGAGCAATATTGATGATGATTATGATTTATTTTTGAACCTACTGAGATTTAATTCTCACTATATTTCCATATGATGTTCAGAAAACTAGTTATGCAAATTTTTCTATGGCTCTATCTCTTAGTGTACGTTGGATCGAGTTACTATATATTGGGTAGATCCTAGAAATTAATTAGGTGTTTGTGGTTGAGTTCGCTAAGATCCCGGTGAAAGTGCAACCATCCGCACCCATATCCCCGGAACGGGTCAATATGGATGAATAAGATGTAGTCATCTATATGTTTGATTTTTGTATGGTTTTTTTTAATTAATGATGTGTATGTGAACCCAGAATTGTATCAGTGTTAATGGTATACCATAAACCTTAATTATGCTTGGTTAATTTGATTGAATGTTATTATAAGTTAAATAGTTAGAAGTAAAGAGGTAATGACTTCGTGGAATTTTACAAATATATATATATATATATATATATATTTAAAAAATGGAGTTGTTTCAGGAATCACCCATTTTGGAGTTCATGAGGGAGATATAGTCCGATTAGTAAGTAGTGGTTAGAAAATGGTTAACTAGGGAAGAATCTGTTAGGTAAGCTTCTGTGTTTAAATTTTTGAAAAAAATATATAGAGAACTAAAAGAAATAGTTAACATGAAATATATATATATATATATATATATATATATATATATATATATATATATATATATCACAAATTTTTAGCCATTAGAATCATTCAATTTGGAACCCATATTAGGAAGATCTGGTTATATTAGTAAGCAGTAATTAAAAACTAATTAACCAGGAAAGAATCTGTTAGGCAAGTTTATAGGAAGAATTTGTAGGGAATTAAAAGAAATGGTAAACATGACAAATATAGCCATATAACTCACAAATTTTTATCCACTGGAATCACTCAATTTAGAGTCCATAGGAGGGAGATATGATCAGATTAGTAAGTAGAGGTTAGAACCTACTCGGAAAGAAATAACTTTAAATTTTAGGGAGTAATAACTCCATGATTCCTTATGATTTCACTAAAATATTCAACATAAGAGTTTTAGAGGTTTGTCTTAACTTTAAATGGACACCAAGATTAGCATAATCGAAGTTAAAATGAAGGAGTTATGCTCTGATTAGTGAAAGATGAAAATAATATTTAAGAAAGAAGAAGAATCTTATAATGAAAATAATAAATGACTAATGTATACCCTAGCCATTGTCATTGCATGAACTCCTTGCCATCTTAAGTGTGTAATTTTGACATAAAAATATTTTATAAAGTGATATCTAAAAATGATTATGTTCATGGCATGATTACCAATGATTTTTGGTAATGATTATACTTTGATGATAAATTATGACATGTGAGTATAATGAACATACCTTTTATTGAAATCATATTTTTGGCTAGTAATGTGAAATGAAAAGAGACGAGCATGGTCACATGGTGGTCCGTGTGGTGCACCAGTAGGGGACGCCCTACTCACGACTATGACTATGAAATTAAGAAAAGAAAGAGAAAGTATGACATGTCGAATGGATCGAGAAAAGCCCATACTGTAACGCCCCCAATTTACGTTACGTAAAATAAACGTTTTTTTATATATTATTATTATTATTTCCGCAATCAGATATTTTTCATAAAGATACATAATTCAATTCTTTATCATGGGAATAGATACATATAGAATCTCTCATGTATACACAATATATAGACCAAGTCTATAAACATCAAAGTAGAGTAAAAACAGGGATCCTGCCTGTAGTGTTCAGAGCACTCTAGAATACAAACACAGTATAATTCAAAGACCATGAATCTTGGAAGTAACGTAGACTCACTAGAGAATATATCACCTATTTGCCAAATCAGACTCTAATATTCTTATCTGAAAAATGTGGAAATATCGTATAGTGAGTTTGACAACTCAGTGAGCAAATAATTCCTCCTATGACCTCTGAAGTCAGCATATGGATGTACTTATGTTTTAAAATATGTCACATAGAAAATACAGTTCAGAAGTACATTCATATGAGACCCGTATTTCAAATATTCTCAAATCAAAGGATATTAAGATATCCAAAACCATGCTGCACAGTATGATCATTAAAAAAATGTTGTTATGCTCAGCTATATAAGCTATAGTAAAATATTAAGATTTAGAGATAAAATCATCACTTTTAATGCACCTGCCTCACTCGGCAATCTGGTCAATGCAATGAAAATATAATTCATTTGCTATACATATAGTGACCTCGACCCTAGTCACAATAAGTGATCAGGGAATGTGAGTACATCACCCTCCTGCCTTCTCACATTACCACTATCACCCGGTTGGAGCGGCCCTCGCCCGGCTTACTCAGGCTAATAGGGCGTCCCTTATTCGGTATCGTCACAAGCCATACAACCAGCCGATATTCATCAATATATATATATATATATACATGTAAAAGTATCAAGCAACTCGCCATGAGCTTTACGCTTGCCATTCAATCTCATTTATAATATGACATGCATCATTTTCACAAGTATATAACTTTTCAAATCAATGCATCGTGCACATAATATTCACTTTTATCAAATAATGATAAATACATTTAGAACCACATATTCAATGAGTTCCAAAATCTATTTCTAAAACTATACTCTTCTTGAACTATGTGCCAATTCGTAAGTATAATAAATATTTTAACACATTTCATAAACTTATAATAGTATAAATAATTTATAAACAGAAACAATAATACATTTATAGTTCAAGAAGAGCATGGGGTACGTCATAGAAAGAAGTATCTACTCACAAGGTAGGGCTCCTGGTTGGACAGCCCTAAAATATACTTTTCCAAGCTGAATTTGACCAATTAGACCTCAAAAACGTGTCCAGAGGGTCCAAAGACTTAGAAAATGACTTCGGGAGCTTGGTCACTATTCACTCGCTGGAAATCACTATTCACGACGAACAAAAAGTTGTTAGATAGTTGAAAATTTTCATATCCCAAGGTTTAACTAGCCCCTGAATCTATCTACGGTGTCAGAATTTCAATTAGAGGTCTATAAGTAAGAGTTTCAGAGTTTACCTTTTTCTGAGATTTTCTACTTCAGATCTTCGGCGATTCAACAGCTGATTTGAAAATTTGATCGGTCAAAATCGTAGTATTCTTCGTCCTGAATTCAGTAACACCCTTAGTTTTGAGATCGGAAGCCAATAGGCACTCCAGATCTAGAGAAGAAATTGAAGGTTACTATTCACTCACTATTTATCTTCTCCATTTTTTTCTCGAATTTCTGGCCTCCGTCCCCGATTCTCCTTTCCCCGTTTTGTTTTTTATATAATAATTATTATTTAATAATTTAATAATTAAATAATAAGATTTTCCTTTAAATAAATTCATATAAATTCCGTTTTCATCCTAAAATATCCCAAAAATTTCTAAAAATTTCTATTCCCATAAAAATTTAGTTAAACTCTTAAATCATGATTTTTCTAGATAAAAATCGTAATAAAACAAATCTCAAAATAAATATCTTTATACATATTAAAAGAAAGAATATGTCTAAAAATACAATAAAAATTCATTAAAGACCAATATAATTATTTCAAGTAAAACAATAATTATTTTAATTAAAAATAGACTTACTTTTAGTAGAACATAATCATTTAAACAAATAAAAATATATTTGTTTAGAACAAAACATTATTATTTAAAACTAAAAATTATAGGATGTTACATGTACCGGAGAGTAGAAAGTACTCACCATGACCAGAGTAGCTTGATATGAAATAATTTGATAGCCATCATATGATATTCTAAAAATAGTAATTCATGCCATACATGTCATTACTGTATGATTTTCATGTGCATAGATAAAGTGCATTCATGTGACCTAAGGTATTTACTATAGCTTATACAGATGAACATGACATGATAAACTATATTGATGATAATTATAATTTATTGTTGAACCTATTGAGATTTAATTCTCACTATTTTCCATATCATGTTCAGAAGACTAAATATGTAGATATTCTCTATGACTAGCTTTTAACATACATTGGGTCGAGTTGGCTAAGATCTTGGTGAAGGTACAACCACCCACACCTGTATTGTCACACCCCTAATTTTAGAGCACATGAAACACATACTTTACGATCATATATTTTCCATAACATGTATAATACACTATTTTACAGATATGTATTTCCATATATATACAAAATCTATAAACATCAGAGTACAGCAGAAGTAGGGATATTGCTTGTGGTGTTCAGAACATACTCTAAAGTACAAGTACAATATAAATCAAAATCTATGAGCCATGGAAACAAAGTAGGCTCACCCAGATCATGTCGTCTAGTTGGTCAACTATCTGAAAGGGAAAAACCAAACTCTATATCCTTATCAAAAAAACATATAAATATCGTGTAGTGAGTTTGACAACTCAGTGAGCAGATAAAACCTCCTATGACCTCTTAGGTCAACATATGGATGTACTCATATATTAAAATTTATCACATTGAAATTTATAGTTCAGAAGTACATCCATATAGGACTCTCATTTCAAATATTCTCAGTTAAAATCACATTCAAATATCCAAAACCATATACTATAATGTATAATCATTATTCAAATATTATTATACTTCAAAATATTTCTCATGAAAACATTAGGAGGATCCCATCTCAAAACCACCATATCAGAGTTCAGGCTCTTCCGTATTTTGTTGGTGTAGGATTTGCCTAAACTCAGCATCCTGTTGAGGTTTGCCCTACCACCATTCAAGAGGATATGCGAAGGGACTCTAATATGGGTATTTCCTAAGCACACAGCAAGGGAAGGCAAATTATATCTCATATAGTTGGCATCTCGCACATATAGGAGGCATCCCACTTTCCTTCACATATAATATCCCGTGTGTTGGCCGACACATGAGGCTAGCACCACCCCCTGCTAGCTAGGTTATCAAGGTGCACCAGGGCTAACATTGCCTATTATTAGCAAACAATGTTTCCAATAGGATTCCTCCACAGATATAATCCATTATAAACTTCTCAATACAGCTCATCTGTCATAAATTACCCAATCAAGGTTTCTCACATATATATGTCCTTTCTCAAGGCAAATCATATAGCTTTATAAATCAATGCCACTTGCATAAATGTTCACTTTATCATTTAAAGAGAAATACATGTAAAATCAGATGTACCATGAGTTTAGAAATCTATTTTCAAAACTATACTCTTCTAGAACTATATTCCAAATTGTAAGTAATTCAGATAATTTAATGCATCTTAGAAACATATAAAAGTGTAAATATCTTATAAACATAATCAAATACACATTTAAAGAGCAAAAAGAGTATAGGGCAAGTCATAGAAAGAGTCATATACTTACAGGGTAAAGGCTCCAGATTGGACAGCCCCAAAATGTACTTTTCCAATCCACATTTGACTAAACAAACTTCAAAAATGTGTTTGGACAGTCCAAAAATTAAGGAAATGACTCTGGGAACTTTGTCACTATTCATGGCCAGAAAACACTATTCACCGCCGAAAAATATTATTTATTAAGAACAAAAAGTTGTCAGATAGCTAAAAAATTTCATATCCTAAGGTTTATCTAGCTCCTGAATCCATCTACAGTGTCAGATTTCCAATTTGAGGTCTCTAAGTAAGAGTTTCAGAGTTTACCTTTTTCTGAGATTTTCTACTTCTAATCTACGACGATTCAATGACTAATTTGAGAAATTGTTCAGTCAAAATCGTAGTACTCTTCATCCTGAATCCATTGGTACCATTAGTTTTGAAATCAGAGGTCAATAGGCACTCCAAATCTAGAAAGAAAATACGGAGGTACTATTCATTATTCACACTATTCACCTTCTCTCCGATTTCTGCATTCCGTCTCCCCGTCCTCCTTTTCTTCTATTTTTATTATGATTTATTTTATAATAATAATTATTATTATTTAATAATTAAATATTTAGATTATTTTTATTTTATTTCATATATATTCATATAAATACCATTTTTCATCCTAAAATATCCCAAAAATTTCTAAAAATTTACATTCTCATAAACCTTTAGTTAAACTCTTAAATCATGATTTTTTTTATAAAAATATTAATAAAACAAAATCACAAAATAAATATCTTTATACATAATAAAAGAAATAATATTTCTAAAAATAAAACAAAAATTTATTGAAGGCCAATATAATTATTTTAAGCAAAACAATAATTACTTTAATTAAAGGTATACTTGCTTTTAGCATAACATAATCATTTTTAAACAAATAAACATATATTTGTTTATAAAAAAGCATTAGTATTGAAAAATATTACGGGATGTTACATTCTTTCTCCCTTAAGAAATTCGATCCCCGAATTTTAGCCCATGCTACCACATGTAGGGAATGAAATCAAGGCATAACTTGGAGTTAGTAACCTTATTACTCAAATAATTGAGGATATCTTTTCTGTATATCATCTTTACTTTTAATATGTCTCTTCACTTGAGTAATTTTTCCATATAACTTAACCATAGGGATTTCTTTCATCCATAAGTTCTTCACTTGTCAATAAACAATAGACATCGATTTTACCCATAGTTAAGCCAAATTTTTGTCCAATTGAATTTCTTGGAATTACGTAACATAAGAAGAATCTAATAGGTACTTTTTTAGAATTGATACAAGAAATACTATATCCACATTACTTAATCCTGATGGCAAAGTTAGGCAATGTACCACTATGCCTACTTTGTTCAAGTTTTCAAAAGAGTCAATATACTAGAGCTTAACTTTTTCCCTCTTTCCAAACCTCGTTACCTTTCATTGGTGAGTCCTTCAAGAATATGTGATCATCAACTAATAATTTCTAGTGCTCAACATTCATGGTCCCTTTAGACTTTTGACTTGTATTAAATTGCTTGTATTCCTTTTCTAATCAATTTCACTTTATGCAAAATACTCAACAGATTATATATATACATATAAGGAACTCTTAAATCATTGTGTATCTCATTCCTTTATATCCTCAAGATCGCGTGCATATATCTATAGGTCGATATTAGGAAATGCACACAAAAAAGATCATATTTACATCCATATTGGGTAACTATATTTTCTTATTCCAGAATTCTATCAAGTCATCTTTAATTTTCACATGTCAACATCATCCTATGGATATCATCATCTTAATCTATCATTTATTTTTTTTATCCTAAAATCTATTAATCAATATGTTAAACATACGTAGTAATAAATCCACCAAACCTTTTATAACGTTTAGGGTTTAGGGTTTAAGGTTTATCTTTTAAGATTTTCAGAGTTTACCTTTTTCTGAGATTTTCTACTTCCGATCTATGGTGATTCAACGGCTGATTTGAGAAATTATTCGGTCAAAATCATAGTACTCTTCGTCCTGAATCCATTGGTACCATTAGTTTTGAGATCAGAAGCCAATAGGCACTCCAAATCTAGAAAGAAAATATGAAGGTACTATTCACTATTCACACTATTCACCTTCTCTGTGATTTCTGCATTTCGCCTCCCCCTCCCCCTTTTTTTTTATTTTATAATAATAATAATTATTATTTAATAATTAAATATTTAGATTTATTTTTATTTTATTTCATATACATTCATATAAATACCGTTTTTCATCCTAAAATATCCCAAATGTTTTTAAAAATTTACATTCTCATAAACCTTTCGTTAAACTCTTAAATCATGATTTTTCTTGATAAAAATCTTAATAAAACAAATCACAAAATAAATATCTTTATACATAATAAAAGAAATAATATTTCTAAAAATAAAATAAAAATTTATTAAAGGCCAATATAATTAGTTTAAGCAAAACAATAATTAATTTAATTAAAAGTATACTTTCTATTAGCATAACATAATCATTTTTAAACAAATAAACATATATTTGTTTATAACAAAACATTAGTATTGAAAAATATTACGGGATGTTACACGTATCCCTAGAACTGGTTAATATGGATGACTAAGTTGTAGACATATATGTGTTTGATTTTTTGTAAGGACGTTTTCAATTAATGATGTGTATGTAAACCCAAAATTGTATCAGTGTTATTGGTATACCATAAACCTTAATTATGCTTGGTTAATTTACTTGAATGCTATTATGATTTAAATAGTTAGAAGTAAAGAGGTAATGTCTTCATGGGATTTTACAAATATATATATATATATATATATATATATATATATATATATATATATATATGTATGTATCTTTGTATGTATGTATATATATGTATATATGTAGAAAAATAAATAAATAATGGAGTTATTACAGCGAATATATTGTTGGGTTTAACCCAGAAACTGAATGCACTTTACAAAGGAGAAGAAGAAGAAAGCATCAAAATCCTGTACCATCTACTATGGTAGATTTAGACAATAAATCTCTTAAAGAATTCACCGCCCCGAATACTCATGGCCTAAATCTAAGTATAGTTAAACTAGTTTTAGAGGCCAATAACTTTGAGTTGAAGCTTTCTCTTCTTTAGATGGTTCAACAAAATCAATTTGGAGGGTCCCTTACCAATGACCCAAATCTCCATTTATCAGTCTTTCTAGAATACTGTGATACATTGAAGCTGAATACAATATCTTCTGATGCTATCCGACTGAGGTTGTTCCCATTCTCTTTGCGGGACAAGGCCCGAGCATGGTTACACTCCCTTCCATTAGGGTCTATAACCACTTGGTAGCAACTTGCACAAGCCATATTAGCCAAGTACTTCCCCCCAATTAAGACAACTGATCTCAAAAATCAAATTACTACTTTTGCTCAAAGAAATGGTGAGTCATTATATGAAGCTTGGGAGAGATTTAAGGAGTTTCTCAGATTATGCCCTCACCATAGGTTAGAGAAATGACTTATAGTCTATACATTCTACAATGGACTTATATACAACACCTATTTGTCTGTGGACGTTGTAGCAGGAGGAGTCTTAATGAATAAAATAGTTGATGAGACTTATAAGCTGATTTAAGATATTGCTCAGAATCACTACTCTTGGTCTAGTGAGAGGTAGCCATATAGGAAATTAGCAGGTACGTATGAAGTTGATGCATTTAATCATCTAACTTCTAAGATTGATGCATTGTTTCAGAAGCTAGATAAATTAAGCATCAATGTTGTTAGTTCTTCTCTATCTTCTGCATGTGAGATTTAGGGGTGTGTTGACCATGTAGCCAATGAATGCTACCTTGGAAACCTTACACCTCAGGATTGTGCACATGTAAACTTTGTTAATAGAAATCAAAGAAACAATCCATACAACAACACTTATAATCCAAGCTAGAGGAATAATCCAAATCTATCTTACAAGCCTAATGTGAATCAACCTCCTCAAAATAATTTTAGGCAACCTCCTGGGTTTTAGAAGTAGATGTCATTCAACCCTCCTCCTCAGCCAAAGTGAAATTCAGAGGCTCTAATGAAGAGCTTTATAGCTACTCAGAGTAAACAGAATGATGAGTTCAGAGCCCATAACCATTCAATGAATAAGGCTATAAAAGACTTAACCTCTAAGGTTAACTCGCTTGCTAATCATAATAAAATGTTAGAAACTTAGATAGCACAGTAAGCTAGCTCTTCAAGCAGGAACTTTGACAAATTCCCTAGCCAACCTGAGAACCCAAGAGAACATTACAAGGCTATCACTTTGAGAAGTGGTAAGCAGTTAGGTGTTTCAGAAGAAAAAAAGAAAGACAAGGATGAAGAATTAAAATATATGCCTAAATAAGCAACTGTAAAGGAAGAGCAAATAAGGGAGAGGAAAGAAGAAGATGAGCCTAAATTTGTGGCTTCAGAGCCATACAAGCTACCAATACCTTTTCCCTAGAGACTAGCCAAGACAAATTTAGAAAAACAGTATGGAAAGTTCCTTGATATGTTAAAAAAGCTGCACATTAATATTCCATTCTTAGAAGTCATCTCTCAGATGCCTTCCTATGCTAAATTTTTCAAGGAAATCCTCTTAAATAAGAGGAAAATTAAGGAATATGCCACAATAGCATTAACTGAAGAGTGCAGTGCATTGATCCAAAATAAGCTATCTTCTAAACTCAAGGACCCTGGTACATTTTGACCAAAGACTCACATTTTTGTTATCTCGGCTTCAAATGCTGAGGAGTTGATTGATGCTTTACAAGCATATGTTCATATACCTGATCCAACTATGGCTCAAATAGAATGGACGACAGACAAATGCAGGAAGCGCAAATTGGATTTGGATCTTCATCTTTAGATGTAGTAAAACGTAGCCATTGTTGTACCACTTTTACTTTCTTAGAGTCTACTTGGATACCATCATTACCAACCATACTCCCTTAGAGTTGGTAAAACTATCTTTAAATGTTGCTTATGATCCTCTGAACTTTTGAAATATTCTAGTATATCATCAATATATATAATAATAAATTGATCCAGAGATGACCTAATTACTATTCATTAAATCTATGAATGCAGCTAAGATATTTGTCAATTTAAATGACATCACCAAGAATTCATAATGCCCATAATAAGTCCTAAAATAAAATTTTTGTACATCCTCTTCTCTTATCCTTAATTAATGTTACTCATATCCCAAATCAATTTTTGGAAAAAGATTGAACACATTATAACTGATCAAATAGGTAATCTATATGAGGTAATGGGTCACCTTATTCAACTGTCTATAATCTATGCATAGTCATAGTGATCCATCTTTCTTTTTCACAGATAAAACTGGAGCACTCCGAATAAAAGCACTAGGGCATTTAAATCCCTTGTCTAACAAGTCTTGTAACTATTTTTTTTTAAATTCAATCGATATCATTCTATATAGGGATATAGATACTAGTTGGGTTCTAAGGAGTAAATCAATATCAAATTCTCAAATTACTGTGACAAGGTTGTGCAGGGTTTCCTCCGCATTGTTTGCCGGATTCCTCCTTGGTGGTGCCATTTCCTACTATGGCAAAAATAAAGTTATGATGCTATTGAGGTGATCAAGCCCAATAGTTAGTTTCAAAAAAAATATTTAACAGCAGTCATAACACCACCTCGGCATATAGATAGGAAACACTAGTAATTTATTACCTATATGAAATCACTAATCCCCTACACAGCACTACCACAACATACTCAAGATACTATAAGATCAATTTAGATAACCAACCACCCACTGGCTATCTAAGATCGACCTGCTCTGATACCAATTATGTAACAACCTCTTTTTATTTATTATTTATTATACAATATAGAGTTCACATACACGTCATTAATCAAAATGTACGTACAACAAAAATCAAACACATAAATAACTACATCTTATTTATTCTGGTTGACCAATTTCGGAGGTTCGGGAGGTTACACCTTCACCGGGATCTGAACCAACTCGACCACAAACATATTATTTGATTCTGGGATCTGCCCAACATAAAGTAACTCGATCCAACGTACACTAAAAGTCAAAGCCATAGAAAAATCTGCATAACTAATTTTCTGAACATGACATGGAAATATAGTGAGAATTAAATCCCAGTAAATTCAACAATAAATCATCATCAATATAGCTCATCACGTCATGTTCAGCTGTATAACCTATAGTAAATATCTTTGGTCACATGAATGAACTATATCTATGTACATGAGAATCGTACATTAATGACATGTATGACAGGATTAATTAGTTTTAGAATATCATATGATGACTATCAATTTATTCTCATATCAAGCTACCCCGGTCAGGGTGAGTATTTTCTACTCTCCGGTGTGGGCTTTTCTCGCTCCGTCCGACATGGCACACTTTCTCTTTCTTTTCTCATTAACATGATCATAACCGTTGGTAGGGCATCCCCTACTGGTGCACCACACGGATCGCCATGTGACCATGCTTATTTCTTTTCTTTTTACAATAATAGCCAAAAATATGATTTCTGAACACTGCTCACTAATCAGCCCATATCTACCTCATATGGACTCCAAATTGAGTGATTCTAGTGGCTAAAAATCCGGGACACATATATCTATAATTCTTATGTTAACCATTTATATTAATTCCCTACAGAAACTTACCTAAAATTAAAACACATATGCTATCTTAAAATATTCTTCCCTGATTAACCAATTTCTGACCACTACATACTAATCGGACCATATCTATGTCATATGGACTCCAAATTGAGTGATTCTAGTGGCTAAAAATCTGTGAGACATATATCTACATATTTTATGTTAACTATTTCTTTAAATTCCTTACTGATTCTTCCTAGAAATTTAAAAACAGAAGCTTAAAAGTTTGTCATCCATAGCCATACCTATGCAAAACTATCTACACCAGCCTAAGTATTCAAACATACATAATATGTAACATGATATAGCAACATCCATGACTAATCATCAAAGTTCTAAGATCAAAATCTCATATAAATATTATAAGTTTCAAAGTTTTCTTCAAAAAGAAATATTGTTAAACTTACCTTGAGCAATTAGTCCTCTAGATTTCTCTTTCCCCTTTCTTCATTTCTTCCTCTCCTTTCCTCACTCTACCTTGCTTCTATTTTTCCTCTCCCTCACTTGGACAAAATTCCAATGTTATAAGGGTAGGTTTTGCTTATATAGACTATCAAATAATTTACCTTTCATAATCGTGGGTCTACCTTATCACAATTAGGATGCACTTGGTTGAATTTTTGAAAAACAAACAACTTATGTTCTTGTCTTCCTCTTCCTTAGTCAAGATATGCATAGGAAAAGGAGATTTGTATTTTGAAAATTATGATGATATGTTCTTAAGATAAGGGACAAGGTCCCTTTGATTTAGGGATACATTTCATTTTCTTTTGTCTTAATCAAGTATGATAGGTTTGCCTTTTTAGGTGGCAAATTTCCAACCCTTGAATCTTCCTTGCTTAGCTAAAATTATTTGTGTAGGATAAGGATGTTTTGTCATAATTCTATGTATTATTATCCACTTTCTAAAATTATGAGTGTAGTATATAGATGTTTTGTCCTAATGCCATGTATTATCATACCACTTGCTAAAATTATGAATGTAGGATATCACACCACTTGCTAAATTTTTGTCTTAATGCCATGTCACCTAATCTTGATTACACCATTATTCCATCACTTTATTTTTATTTTTCCTCTTGGGTTTGGGCTCATTCTTGCCCATTTTCTTTACTTTGGTTAAAATTCTACCTTTCATAATGGACTTTTCACATTTTCATGATTTTTGGGCTACCGGTCCAATTTCTATATCCTAGTCCAAGTCTATGTTTTATTTCTTCCTTGGGCTATCTTATTGGCTTGCTAAAAATTCATGTGAAGTAGAAAAACTCTATATGAAGTGTCCATAGGTAAAAGCCCAATTTATGGGTGGAGATACTAAACTTAGTAACTTTAACTCTTAAATTAGGAAAATTTACCCTAATCCAATCTTCTCAAAATTTTAATACATTTACTGACTTCACAAAAATTTATTTTTCTTACCCAAGAATTTCACCTTTCTTTAGTATATTTATTTTAAATATTTCCTCTTAAGTTTTCTCTCTTTACCTATTCCATTAATGTTAGAATATTTCTATGCATATACGTAAGGTAAAAAATTTATAAGGATTATATTTCCTTAGATATCTAAAAATTGTCTAATAAATTTTATTTTCTTATGGGATGTTACATACAGACCATCTTTCAAGGCTGAGGCAAGATTCAATGAGAGATGATAAAGATGAGCTGCCTATAGATGATTCTTTTCTTGATGACTAACTCTTTGTAGTCACTTATACTGATGCTCTTTGGTATGCAGATTTTGTAAACTATTTGGCATGCATGATTTCACCTGCGGGTCTAAACTATTATCAAAGAAAGAAGTTTTTATCTGATATCAAATCCTACTACTGGGATGATCCATGCCTTTACAAATGGTGTGCAAATGGCATCTTTTCTAGATGTATTCCAGAAAAAAAAAGGTACATAATGTCATCTATCATTGTTATAATTCACCTTTTGGAGGCACCTCAAAGATTATAGCTAAGAATTGTCAAGCTGGTTTCTATTGCCCTTTGCTCATCAAAAATGTGCATTACATCCTAGTAGCTGTGGATTACGTTTCTAAGTGGGTAGAAGAAGTAGCATTTCCCACTAACGATGCTAGAGTGGTTGCCAAACTCTTCAAGATAGTGATTTTTCCAAGATTTGGAGTGCTCCGAGTTGTAATAAGTAATGGTGGTTCCCACTTCACTAAGCAACAATTTTAGAACCTCTTGAAGAAATATAGAGTCACTTATAAAATGGCTCTAGCATATCATCCCCAAACAAGTGGGTAAGTTGAGATATCCAATAGAGAAATCAAGGTTATCTTGGAGAAGACTGCATTAAAGGCAAGAAAAGATTGGTTTCTTAAGCTTGATGACGCACTATGGGCCTACAGAACATCATATAAAACTTCCACATGGACCATACCCTTTCGGTTGATATATGGAAAGCCTTTCCACTTGCCAGTAAATCTTGAACATAAGGCATATTAGGAAATAAAAATAATTAATTTTGACTTAAAAGGCACTAAAAAATGGAGATGCTTACAATTGAACGAGCTAAATGAGTTGAGACTTAATCCATATGATAGTGCTAGGTTGTATAAGGAAAGAACAAAGAGATAGCTTAATAAGCACATTTTGAAGCGTAAATTTCAAGTAGGAGATTGGGGCATTGTTGGTAATGCAAAGTATTTATGCAATGTCAGAACGCAAGTGCACGTGTCGTGACCAAGAAATATAATGATGAGTGAGTATCGTCCCACGAGGAGTATACTAGAAACTACTATAGAATGCTTTGATTTGTGAAATGCTATAGTAAAATTCTGTTGGTTCACACGAGTTAATGTTTTGGAGAAATTAAAATGTAATAAACTAGACAGCACTTAATTAAATTGAGAGACTCTAGGTTATGAAGAAGAAGATATTAGGTGAACTAGGGTTGCATCAAGGTCACTATGAACTTCTGCACTCATTTTGCTCTAGAAATTGCTATAGCAATTGCTTCGGTGCCCAGTCTACTCTTGAAGGGAGTCTTTCCAGACTACAATTCCTTGCACTTTTAGGGTCTGGATATACATCCCTGCATCAATCCCAACCCTAGAGTTGTACTCGAAACCCCCAACTCTTGGGTCAAATGAGACAACCATACATTCCTATATTGGTTATGCCCACACATCCAACTCTTTTCCAACATTCACCACCTTTCCAGGTTAATGATAGCCTAAGCTTTCCTCTTTCTAATTTTAGTTAGCAGGAGGAGTTAAGATATACAAACACAGTTGGATGTCACAATGTTGCTGCAGCAAAATCATTTATAAATTAAATGTGCATGTGTTCGTTGCAACCCATCTACAACCCTAGCTGGAAAATTAGCCCAGCCTTATATCCAAACCAACTACAAACATTAGATTAACCAGTGTGCAGAGGGGAAAAATACAACTATATGAAAAGAGAAATGCAGTTTCTTGTTGACAAAAAAAAACTAAAAAGAAAGGTGAAAGAAATCCCTCAACAACAGTCCCCTTCCTTGCTCCTTTGCTTCACCATCCAAGGTTGTCCTATACTAGCCCAGAGTGTAACTATGCAGCCCCCTCTAGACAAGCATTTCAGGCTTCCTATTTCGGTCTTCTTCTGTCAACCCCTATCCGTCCCCCCTGTGCTTTCTGCTTTTCCCCTTTTATAAGCGATCCTTGTGGTCCCATAAAGGTGGCCTGGTCTACTGAAATTCTCCCTGCTTTTTGGCCAGCACCTCTATAAGCAGCTTTCCATTCACTTTCAGTAATGGAGGCTGTTCTTGTACCTCCAGCAATTTGCTGTGTCAGCTGGGCGCTCCTTTTTCCCCCTGCTGAGTGGTTGGTGCGTACTGTCGCAGGTACACCCAAATTGATACCTTACCTCAAAACTAACTTGTAGTAGTGGGAGTAAGGGATGATCCTACAGAGATTGGAATTACCTTGTGTGATTGAGAAATGGGAGATTGTTAATTGCAAATAAAACCAAGTAAACAATAATGAAAGAAATTAAGAGAGAGTAATTAATGATAAAGACGTTGGTTTCGGTTAATATCCACCATTAAGGGATTGTATTGATCATTGACAACATAATCAGTCTGTAATTGAATATTTATCATGGGGCTTCTAACCATGTTCCTCCTTAAGTCTAGTAAATTAATGACAATTACATCAATTAAACCCTAATTAACAAGCAATCCTTTAGTACATTGGTAAAGCATAACTTATTAACCGCATGAAGAACTAGAGAAACTAATAGAGCTAAACAAATATAAACACATCGGTTATATCTAATTTAGTTAATTATTCATCATAGGTTCAATGATTTATAATCCAAAATCCTCAAACCTATTTGCCTCATGAATCACAAAATTGAAGACTTTGTTCAAAACATAAATCAGCGATAGATTAAGATAGATAATATATTAGTAGGCCTCCTAGCAATCATATGAATAATCATTGAGAAGAAGAACAGATAAATAATTAATACTCAATTCAAATTGAAATAATAAAATCAAATCCACATCTCACAATGCATGAAGATCCCTTGAGGTTTCAACCTACCTCAACCAACTAAAAAGAACTAGCCACTCAGGGCCATAGGAAAAGCTAAAGAAGAATTGAAGAATGTAATTAAGAATTTGGATGAATGATTGAATAAATTTTCTGTTTGCTTTCCTCCTTTTTTATAGATTAACTCCTCCTAATCGAAGTAGAGTGTTTCTAGGTCAAATCCCGGTCCATTGGGCTTCAATTGGAGTTGAAAAACCTAAAAAAATCGGGAATTTAGCGACCTGGTGCGGCAGTAGGCGCCGCGACGCTCCAAGTCTGCAATGACGCAGCAGTGCGGCGCCTAAAATATTCCAGAATTTGCCAAAGTGCCAAACATGAAAGTTGTAGCTATATGTCTCTTCTTTTCATAGCCGCTAGAATCACCTTAATCTAATCTAAATTGAATGAGATATGCGAATATTAGTTACCAAAGGTCAGAATTCATCCTGCTGCATTGTGATTCTAAATTTCAAGCTCTGTAACACTATTAAATCTCCTGAATTTCACCACATCTTCAACATAAAATTTGTACATAATTGTGTTATCTTTTTACAGCCACTTGAATCACTTTGATGGGAGTTCATAAGAGGGATATATCATCAAAATAGTGCTAAAAGGTCTGAAATCGCTATAATGTAGCATTTTTCCATGAATTTCTTATCTTTTTCTTCTCTTTTCTTCTTCCTTTGTTCCTACAACACAAAACAAAAAACTAAGCTAATCCCTAATTATATTTTACTTAAATTAAACAAAAAGTAAGTTTAAAGGTATTAATATCATGCTTAATTAAGATCACATCAAATACCCCCACACTCAACCTTTTGCTTGTCCTCAAGCAAAATAATCCCTAAAGACAAAAAAAACAACAATCAATAATGTAGTGTGTGTTAGGCTTACCAAAAGTTTGGCTCATAACATAAAAATATACTCTAGAAAAATTTTGGAAAGTCATAATCATGCACAAGATTAACACAAATGCAATCTATTATTTTATCCTTCTGAATCCCTAGTGTGTGTGTGTTTTTGGGTCAATAAATTGTTTTTTACCCAGATGAGTTTATATATCCCAAAATTTTGATTGTAGATCTCTAATTAGTTTAGGATTTCCATATGCTTATTCTTCATGACACTCTCCACTAATGTAGGCCAAAACTACCTTTAGGATCAATAGGACTTTATTTAGCTTGTAACATGGCCAGGGTATAAGGTAAGATAAAAAGATACAAATTTAGATTTAATCACCTAGCACCACATGATTAAATATGATCTCTTGAGCTTTTCTAAATTTGGGGTGATTTCTCCCCCCACACTTATTTTCTTGTTTCAATTGAATTTAATCTATCATTTTTCCTCAATTCTCTATTTTTTTTTCAGCATTCGGATTTTTCTTCTATTTCCTTTGCATAATTCTTTTTTTTTCATAATTCTTTTCTTTTCCTTACTCCACCCTTCCACCCTTCTGTAAATATAGCTCTACAAAATAAGTATTCAGAAAAATAATCATGGAGTGAGTGAATAGGATCAAAAATAAGGATATTCATACAAAATTTGGTTTTCAGCTTGTTTGTGGTTTTTAGAAGGAAAAGTTCATTAAGCTCAAGATAGAGGAACTAAGGATATTTCATTGCTTAGGTTAGGCTAGAAAGGCTCAATCTATCCAATAATGCCTAAATCATCTCCTAAATAATAGTATTAGCCTAAGATTTCGCCTCAAGTAGCATTCGACTAAGTTCTAGAATCCTGTGGAGATCATAAAATATATTTAAATTATATAAACCTTCTCTAAGTAAAAGATAAAATTGACTGCCCAAAGTTATTTTGCAAAAATATTTCAGGATTCTAAAGTCAAAAGTAATAAATTGCAAAAGGGATAAAATTACATATAACCATGAATTTTCTATATTTTTCAAGAGTTAAAAAAAATTGGACAATCATATCATTGGCTGTTGGTTGTGCCTAACATCCAAAAACATAAATTGAACACTCACACAATAACTCAATTAGCTAAACGCAATAAAAGTGCATTAATAGTGAAAAATCAGAAAATAGATGCTCATAATAGGGTCACAATGATTTAGAAAAATATACGTCCACCCCCACACTCAAAATTTACATTGTCCTCAATGTAAAAGAAAGATAAAAATTATGGAAGGATATAGAAAAACATATGAGTTAAGTGAACTTCCCTGAATTTGTTTGAGTTAGAATGAGCGTGTTGCATTGCTGGATCTTGAATTTTCTGCTTTCCACTTTTTTGTTTGACCATGTTGAGTTGTCTCCCAATAAGCGCCTTTGTTTAATGTCTTTGGCTCGACCCAGCTCCCTATCTTTGTTCATGGAGGCTCTTTGATGTTCACTTTAAATTTCTGGAACTGATTCAATCCTTGAAATCCACTGCATAACTAGAAGCCACATTAGTAATAACAAGTGGTCCTAACCAAGGGAGAGATTTATTACCTTTAAGTGGTCTAACCCCTTTTATTTCTATAACTTGATGCAACTTTTTAGTCGAGTCTATGCCTTTAAGGTTTGCAATTGTTTTTGTAATGGCATTTCTTTTTTCTTAAAGAATATGCATAAATTCCTCTTCTTTTTTAACATTTAAACTTTTTGCAACTATAATAGGTGATGCATCTCCTACTTCCAAGTATTTCAGGTGAGTTGGAAGAGATGAAAAAATTGATCCACGGTCCTGCAAAACAGAAGGTGCAAGAGTAATATCACAATTTGATAATTCCATATAAGCAACCTTACCTTTTGGTGGCCCTTCTGAAAAATCATTGAGTGCAGCCAGTTTCTCCTTCGTTTCTTCATCTAAGTCTATCTCACCATCATCTTCTACTATAGATTTGTTCACACTTTCCTCCATTTTATCCTTTTCATCTAATTCAAACACTTCATATGCCAAAGAATCAAGTACATCAATGGAATAAACAGGAGTATCATCACCTAGGTGTTTCATGGCTTCATACATATTGAATTTTATTACTTCACTATCAAATTCCATAGTGAGTGTACCATTGTGAACATCTATTTTGGTTTTAGAGGTTTTCAAGAATGGTCTCCCTAATAATATTGGAGACGTAAAATCCCCATTGTCCATGTCAAGCACATAAAAATCTGTAGGGAACACCAAATCATCTACCTGCACTAAGACATTCTCAATTATTCCCTTAGGATATGCAGTGGACCTGTCTACTAGTTGAATTATCAAATTTGCAGAGTTCAATGGTCCCAAATTCAAAGATGTATACACAGAATATGGCATAACATTGATGGAAGCTCCTGAATCTAACATAGCCTTTTCAATGCGAGTTCTCCCAATTTTCCATGGAATAGTAAACATATCTGAATCCTTGCATTTAGTAGGGAGTTTTTTTTGTATCATAGCATATACATTCTGAGTCATATGAACCTTTTCAAAATCCTTTAATTTTTGCCCTTCTTTTTTAGTACATAGTTCTTTCTAGAACCTTACATATCTTGGCACTTGTTTAATGGTATCTAGAAGGGGGAGATTAACTTCACATTTTCTAAAGATGTCATACAATTCAGAAGTTTTCTCATTTAGCCTATTCTCTTTAAGAGCTTCTGGAAAAGGAGGCATTACTTCATAATTTGGAGTAGATAGAGACTTACCTGTAGATTCTTCTTTCTCCTTATTTAATTTCTCATGCTTTTTAGGAGAAGAAAGGGATGGTAAACCTTCAGTTTCCTTACCATTCATTGAAATAATTGCACTGACATTTTCTCTAGGATTTACCACAGTTTGAGAAGGTAACTTACCTGAGTTTTGAGCATCCAATCGACTCACTGTGGTTGCTAACTGACCTACTTGAGTTGTCAGATTCTGAATGCTGGCTCTTGTCTCTTGCTGAAATTGATGAGAATTATGTACAAGAGTTTTCACAACATCTTCCAAGGAATTACTTTCCTGGTGATCCTGAGATGTATTTTGTCAAGGATAATAGGCTTGCTGATTTTGCTAAAAATTTTGTCATGCAGGCCTATTTTGTGTATTCCCATATATGAAATTAGGATAATCCTTCCATCCAGGATTGTATGTATTAGCATAAGGATCATACCTCTTTGGTTGGTCAGGAAAACCTCCTACAGCATTTGCTTATTCTGTGAATTTCTCTTGAAGTGTAGGGCACATATTAGTGGAGTGCCCTGTTGCTGAACATATTCCACAGACTTTAACTTGCTGTAGTGTACCTGTAGCCATTTGACGCACAAGAGAGGTAAGTTCAGATATTTGATTCTGAAGAGAAGTAGTACTTACCTCATAGGCATGCCTAATAGGAGGATCATGCCTAATGCCAAATTATTGGGAATTGGCAGCCATATTTGATATCAGGACTCTGGCTGCTTCAGGAGTCTTGTTTACTAGTGCTCTTCCACTAGCTACATCTATCATGCTCCTGTCTCCTTGTAAAAGACCTTCATAGAAATATTGGATTAGTTGCTGCTCACTAATCTTATGATGTGGCCAGCTTGCACAAAGCTTTTTAAACCTCTCCCAATATTCATAAAGTGTCTCACCATGCAATTGCCTAATGCCGCATATTTCTTTCCTCATAGTAGAGGCTCTAGATGCAGGAAAATAATGTTCTAAAAACATTCTCTTCATCTCATTCCAAGTAGTGATAGTACCAGAGGGCAAATAATACAACCAATCTTTGGCTAAATCTCTTAATGAAAAAGGAAAAGCCCTGAGTTTTATTTGTTCCTCAATTACTCTAGGGGGTTTCATACTGGTACATACCACATGAAATTCCTTCAAATGTTTATGCGGATCTTCACCTGTAAGACCATGAAAATTAGGTAAGAGATGAATTAATCCAGATTTCAACTCAAAATTAACATTGTCATCAAGATTAGGAAAAGTAATGCATAACGGTTGATGATGCAAATCTAGAGCTGCAAGCTCCTTCATAGTGGGGTGCCTCGCCATGGTTACTTCCTCTTTTTCTTGATCAATGTCCTCTTGAAGTTCTCTTCTGTCCCTGTATACAGATTTTCTAATATCTGGATTGAACTCTAAATTTTAAGAATTAGAAGAACGAGTAACAGGCATAAATCAAAAGAAAATCACAAAAGTAGTAGACGCAGTCCCCGGCAACGGCGCCAAAATTTGATGCATACTGTCGCAGGTACACCCAAATTGATACCTTGACTCAAAACTAACCTGTAGTAGTGGGAGTAAGGGTCAATCCCACAGAGACTGGAATTACCTTATGTGATTGAGAAATGGGAGATTGTTAATTGCAAATAAAACTAAGTAAACAATAATGAAAGCAATTAAGAGAGAGTGATTAATGATAAAGACATAGGTTTCGGTTGATATCCACCGTCAAGGGATTGCATTGATCATTGACAACATAATCAGTCTATAATTGAATATCTATCATCGGGTTTCTAACCCCGTTCAAAACATAATTCAACGGTAGATTAAGACAGATAATATACTAGTAGGCCTCCTAGCAATCATATGAATAATCATTGAGAAGAAGAACAAATAAATAATCAATACTCAATTCAAATTGAAATAATAAAATCAAATCCACATCTCACAATGCATGAAGATCCCTTGAGGTTTCAACTTACCTCAACCAACTAAAAACAACTAGCCACACAAGGCCATAAGAAAAGCTAAAGAAGAATTGAAGAATGTAACTAAGAACTTAGATAAATGATTGAATGAATTTTCTGTTTGCTTTCCTCCCTTTTTATAGATTAACTCCTCCTAATCAAAGTAGGAGTGTTTCTAGGTCAAATCACGGTCCATTGGTTTTAATTTGAGTTGAAAACCCTAAAAATCGTGAATTCAGCAACCTAGTGCGGCGGCAGGTGCCGCGGAGCGCTACAGTGGCACCGCAGCGCTCTGAGTCCGCAATGACGCAGTGCCATGGCTCTCTCTTATGAGCATTGCGGCATCCTGAAAATTCCAAAATTTGCCAAAGTGCCAAACACGAAGGTTGTAGTTATATTTCTTTTATTTTCATAGCCATTAGAATCACCTTAATCCAATGTAAATTGAAGAAGATATGCTAAAATTAGTGACCAAAGGTTAGAATTTATCTTGCAGCACTGTGATTCTGATTTGCAAGCTCTGCAACGCTATTAAATCTCCTGAATTTCACCAAGAGTTCAACATAAAAGTTGTAAATAATTGTGTCATCTTTTCACATCCCTTTGAATCACTTTGATTGGAGTTCATAAGAGGGAGATATGATTCAAAACAATGCTAAAAGGTCTGGAATAGCTACAATGTAGCATTTTTCCATGAATTTCTTATATTTTTCTTCTATTTTCTTCTTCCTTTGTTCCTACAACACAAAACAAAAAATAAACTAATTCCTAATTATATTTTACTTAAATCAAACAAGAAGTAAGTTTAAAAGTATTAATATCATCCTTAGTTAAGATCACATCAGTGGTGGCCGCACCTGCTACACAGCTCTGACTCCTTGCCACCTGCACCATATCACAAAAGGTAAGCCTCCCATCTTATGCATCATATTAAAAAGGACCAAGATTACCTAACACCACCCGGTTTGCTGCCTTAAATGCTGCGCATGTATACTGAATTGTCACAGCAAACAGAATGGGTGATCTTGTGTCCGTGGGAGTCTAAATATTCTATTATCAGGGGGGAGGAAAGCTAATAAGTCAGAATGCATATTAAATATCCTTGGAGAAACATAGAGAAACTCTAATGAATTAGAGTTATCAAATCCCCACAAACTTAAATGGTTGCTTGTCCTCAAGCAATTTGCTCTAACCACTACACTTCTTTTCTTAAGCCCCAACTCCTTTCCTAGTATAGTTCCATTTGGTCATGCTACTAGCCCTCAACTCTCAGGGTTGTTTCCATATAGGGATTACCACCTGCCTTCTATCTTTTTCCCCAACCTCAACCAGAACCTTCATCGATGTTGTGTGTGTGATGTGGACAGTTTTGTAAGAGCCACTTGGATTAAGATTAGGTCAAAGTCCTAAGATTTTCCTACTAATATATCGAGTCTCCTTAATCAGGACAAGTTGGCATACTACATAGGCACAGCCAGGGCAAATAAGATGGGGTAGCTCCCTGATTTTTGATTTTTTGATTCTTTTGCAAAAGTATTTATTTTACTTTTCACTTTTTTTTTATCCACAAAGGTCATTAGTGCCTTTTGACACAAATGCCAACATGTGAGATGAAGGCACCCGGTTACTCAGCATTATTACCCTTAAACAAAATCCTACTCATACCTCTATGTTTCTGTTTTACGCAAAAGTACACATAGGGCTCATGCATACCCCTGGTTACTAAGAAACAATAGAGGCATTGGAGTGGCAACATTTCTCTCCTCTTCCTTTCTTTCCCCCAAACTTAAACCTTTCTGACCATCGCCCATGGCTCTTTTTGTATTTAGCAGGAGACTATCAACATTAACTATAAAAACTTAGGTCCAATTCCTGAAGAATCACCAGATTTCTCTTGCTAAAACCAACCATAGTTCTGTGTTAATTAGAAGAAGGTTCTAGTTGTGTGGGGTTGGCATGCAAATTCTCTATTTGGGTTATCAATAAAGTTCCAGACTTCCTTATAGAGTTTCCTAGAGCTAACAGCAGGTCATGAAATACACATGCTAGACTCATCTCACTTCTTCTTCTTTTTAGGTAAAACAAAAAGTAATTGTAAAAATTCCCTAATTGCTAAAGTTATCAGACGTAGACTCACATTCAAGCACAATCACACAGAAATTCATACCAGAACAAACACAAATTGAAATACACTCATTCAGTCAAACACAACAATTGCCACAACAAACACTAAAGCAAATACTAAAGCTACACTAATTCCATCCCCAGCACAAAAAATGCCACTACAAACACTAAAGCAACAATAATTTCACCTTCCCCCCAAACTTAAAGATGAGCAGTGTCCTCACTGCTGATTTTATTGCAAAACCCATAAAAGAGGAAAAGTACAGGAATAACAACATGTAAAGCAATAGTGAAAATATGAAAACAGAAGAAGGGAAATAAAAGGTAAGGGGACTCCCTGAGGGTGTTTGTAGGGATGCTGCAGCACCCTAGTGGCATTGACCCCCTTAAGACTTTGAGGTGCTACGGAGCCCACTCCTTCGTTGAGTTGATCTTTGTGGGCTCTGGATTTTAGCCTTCCCTTTCTGCATTATGGCTGCCCTCTTTGTAAGTGGCTCTTCATCCTCTGAGGACTCATTTTCCTCATGAGTCCTTGGTGGGCAGGGCTGCTGCTCATGGCTATGGGAAGAGTCTTGGGACTCTTGACTCTCTTTAGACTGAGGCCTTGGGTTCCTCTATTCTTTTCCAGTTGTGTAATGCAGTAGGTCTTAGGGGAAGTCTGGAAAGGGGAAGAACTGTCTGAAATTTTGCTCGATTGTTTTCTAGAGGGCAATGTCCCTCTGCTGTTGGTACTTCCAAAAGGTGTGCTAGTGTTTGAGGAGCAGAGATTGCTGTTGTAAGATAGTGGTTTGCTGCTGAAGCAGTAGGTGTAGGGTCTTGTCAACTAGATGAGGAACAGAGGTGGAGGCAGCTGGCCCTTCAGAATGTGATAGGGCTTGTGTTGCAGCTGGTGGATCTGGAGCAACTTTTTCTTGGACAATTCGGGCTATGGTCATGATGCTAATGGGGCTGCCTCCCTTGAGTGTCTCCTCATCGATTGAGATGGGCACCCTGCTGTCCTGGCACAGCAGGGTGATGAGGGAAAGGAAGAATAGACTTCCTTTCTTGCGGCTTGCACACACTCGAATTTGTTCGTTGATGACCTTGCCTACGTTAATAGACCTGCCCGAGATAATGGCATCCATCATTGCCACTCTATCTCTGCTCACCGTTTGCCCATGAGTAGAGGCAAAAGGCGAGTTTTGAGAAAATGGTACCAAACCTTGGCCGCAGGCACCAAGAAAGCTTGATTAATTGTGGCAACACCCTGGGAAGATCTATCCCAGGTGGTGCTTGGGATACATACCTAGGCTAGCATTGCTTGCCAGTCATGGTCTTACAGAGCCTCTGAATGTGCTTCGTAATCATCGTCCTCATCAAGCAATTTATAGGCTTTGTTGATTGTGGCTTGGTCGAATAAAAGCCGGGTATCCCTGACTCTGACCCATTCTTTGGCGTTCTACAGAAAGTTGGCGTAGAACTCCCTCACCAGAGGGATAAGGGCAGGCTTGGGGTGGGTGGCGAAGGTCTCCCATCGTCGTTGCTTCACCACTGCTGCCACATACATTGGCAGACCCAGATCTTCAAGTATGGTGAAGGCAAAGCCTTTCTCTGCGCCAAAATTTTGTTGAATGGTCTCTTCATCGTGATGCCTCTTGTTCTCCTCGGAGGTAAACTTCTGCATCTTGCTTGCCTTTCGTGCTACGGTCTTGACCCTCGGCATTGTTGGCTAGTGGAGATTCTGAAAGATGCAGGTCTGCTTTGTGCAAAGAGGGTTCCGGGATATGAAGGGATGAGAGTACAAGAGAGTACCTAGAATGTGAAGGGGTTGAGAGAGAGTTGCAGAGACGAGTACCCCAGGCTGGGTTGGATGGAATGAGGGGGTGTACGTGACTTATGGGATTCTCAAAGTTTTCTCGGCCCTTTTTATTTTTTTTGAAGGGCTGAGGGCTTTTACTACAGCAATTCCTGTGGCAAAAACTAGCTTCCCTATGAGTTTGCTATAACAAGTCTTGTGACGAAAGCTGGCTTCCAAACACTTTTGCCACAGCAAAACAAGACTACCTTACACATGCTTTTGCTGCAGCAGGACAAAAACTGACCCTCAGCCTGATGTTCTCTCCCTCCTACAAAACGAACACAATTGATATTAGAGTCATAATTTAAGCTACCTAACAATTGTAAACTAAAACAACAATGCATGAAACATGGGTTGCCTCCTATGAGCGCTTGTTTTAGAGTCAATAGCCTGACTTCTTCCCTGTTCATCCTTCTTGCAATTGGAGTAAGGTGTGCTGGCGATCCACATCACCTCCAAGGTAGAGCTTGATCTGTTGTCCGTTAACCCTAAATGTCCTCCCTTCCTTTTCTTCTTCCAGTTCCACAGTTCCAAAAGGGAAGACTTTGCTGATGCGAAAGGGGCCATACCAACGAGATTTTAATTTCCCAGGGAACAAGGTTAGCCTGGAGTTGTATAGCAGCACTCTCTACCCTACTTTGAATTCCCTTGGCTGTATCCTCTTATCATGCCATTGCTTTGCTTTCTCTTTGTATAGCTTGGCATTCTCATAAGCTTGTCCACTGAATTCATCCAGTTCGTTTAGTTGCAGCATTCTTTTCTCACCCGCAGCTCCCAAATTCAGATTTAACTCTTTCATTACCCAATATACCCGATACTCTAGCTCTACTGGCAAATGACAAGCCTTACCAAACACAAAATTGTATGGTGACATCCCCATAGGTGTTTTATAGACTATTCTATAGGCCTACAATGCATCATCTAACCTTGAGGACCAATTCTTCCTAGTTGAGCCAACCATTTTTTCCAGTATCCTCTTGATTTCTCTATTGGAGACTTTAGCCTGCCTACTGGTTTGTGGATGATATGCTGTTGCCACCTTGTGTCTCACGCCATATTTGGCCAGCAGTTCTCTGAATTTCCTGTTACAGAAGTGGGATCCTCCATCACTGATAATGGCTCTGGGGGTTCCAAACCTTGTAAAAATGTTCTTTTTCAGAAATTTGGTTACCACCTTTGCCTCGTTAGTGGGAGACGCACTTGCTTCTACCCATTTTAAGACGTAGTCAACAGCTACTATGATGTATTGGTTCCTAAAACTCGAAGGGAAAGGGCCCATGAATTCTATTCCCCATACATCAAACAATTCCACTTCTAAAATGTTGTTCAGCGGCATTTTATGTCTTCTGGATATGTTTCCTATTCTCTGGCACCTGTCGCATTGTAACACAAAGGAGTGGGAGTCCTTGAATAGAGAAGGCCAGTAGAACCCTACCTATAATACCTTGTTTGCAGTCCTCACTCCTCCAAAGTGGCCTCTATAGGGTGAAGCATGGCATTGCTGTAGGATTTACTCCATTTCTTCACTGGGAATGCATCTTCTTATCATCTGATCAGCATACTACTTGAAGATGTATGGTTCATCCCAGTAATATAAATTCACATCATGTAGAAATTTCTTCTTTTGCTGGGACGTCAACTCTGGTGGGAGCAGGCCACTCACCAGGTGGTTTACATAATCAGCGTACCATGGCACACCAACTTGGGTTATAAAGAAGAGTTGTTCATCTAGGAATTTTTCATTAATTTCCTCTTCTTCTGCACTGTCCTATTCCAGTCTGGAGAGATGATCTACCACCTGAGTCTCTGTTCCCCTTCTATCCCTGATCTCCAGATCAAATTCTTATAGCAAAAGCACGCATCAAATGAGTCTTGGCTTGTAATCCTTTTTCTTAACCAGGTGCTTGATGGTGGAATGGTCTATGTGCACAATTACTTTTGTTCTTACCAAATATGATCTGAATTTCTCAAAAGCAAATACTACTGCAAGCATCTCCTTCTCTGTTACGGTGTAGTTGAGCTGGGCCCCTTGCAGCGTTTTGCTTACATAATATATAGAATGAAAAACCTTATTCCTACGTTGCCCAAGGATGGCTCCTTATTCTGCTTCACTTGCATCACACATTAGTTAAAATGGAGAAGTCCAGTCTGGTGCCATAATAACTGGTGCTGAACTCAATTGGTTCTTGAGGTCATAGAATGCTGCCATGCAGTTTTCATCAAATCATAAAGTTCTGTCTTTCTCTAGCAAGCTGCATAGAGGTTTCGTAACCTTGGAGAAGTCCCTGATGAACCTTCTGTAGAATCCTACATGGCCAAGGAAGCTTCTGATGCCCTTGACTGATGTGGGAGGGGCAGCTTCTCTATGATATCTACTTTGGCTTTGTCAACCTCTAGTCCATTTTGAGAGACTTTGTGTCCCAGCACAATCCCTTCCTTCACCATGAATTGACACTTCTCCCAATTCAGTACTAAGTTTGTTTCCTCACATCTTTGTAGGACCTTAGCAAGGTCAAGGTTTCCCAAACATAAGTCAAAGGAGTCCTCGAAAACTGAGAAGTCATCCATGAAAATTTCCAAAAATTGCTCATCCATTTCTATGAAAATTGCCATCATGCATCGTTGAAAAGTTACTGGAGCATTGGATAACCTAAACGGCATTCTTCTAAATGCAAAAGTTCCATAAGCACATGTGAATGTGGTCTTATACTGGTCTTCGGGTGCTATAGCAATCTGATTGTAGCCTGAATACCCGTCTAGAAAACAATAGTATTCCCTTATTGCAAGTTTATCCAGCATCTGGTCTATGAATGGCAGGGGGAAATAGTCTTTCCTTGTGTTTTTGTTCAATCTTCGATAGTCCATGCAAATCCTCTAGCCAGTCACCACCTTGGTGGGGATGAGCTCACTGTTTTCATTTTCCACCACAGGCATGCCCCATTTCTTAGGAACACATTAGACTGGACTAACCGAGGAATTGTCTGATATGGGGTAAATAATCCCAACATCTAACCACTTTATGATTTCCCTTTTTACCAGCTCCTTCATTATTGGATTGAGCCTCCGTTGGGGTTCAATGGACCATTTTTCATTGCTTTCTAAAAGGATCTTATGCATACAAAATGAGGGGCTGATACCTTTGATATCAGCAAAGGTCCAACCAATAGCTTTTCTAAATCTTTTCAACGTCAAGACTAGTTTCTCCTCTTGCTCTTTTGTCAAGAGTGCTGAAATGATCACAGGAAGGGTGGTTGTTTCGGCTAGATACACATACTTGAGATGTGCTGGTAATGGCTTCAACTCCAAGATTGGTGGTTCCTCTACGGATGGCTTAGGCAGCTTTGCTTCTAGTGAGGACATGTCTAAGGGCTCATTCATCAGTCCCTGCCTCCTAGTGCCATGTCTGGCTTTAATCCAGGTCCATTCTTTCTCATTTTCCCCCTCTAAATCTAAGTTATCTGCCCATTTAACTAGTGATGGGCCCTTGCAGCATTTTTCAAATTGCTCTAATGATAATGTGTCTATCACAGACACAACTGAACATTCCTTTACTTCACTAGGAAATTTCATAGACTGGAATACATTGAATGTGACCTGCTCATCCTGTACTCTCATGGTTAATTCCCCTTTTTGGACATCAATTAAGGTTCGACCAATTACTAGGAATGGCCTGCCCAAAATAATTGGCACCTCTGCATCAGCTTCATAGTCCAATATTATAAAGTCCACTGGGAAAATGAATTTGTCCACCTTAACTAGGACATCCTCAATTTTTCCTTCAGGATGTGCAATGGATCTGTTTGCCAATTATAATGAGACCATGGTAGGCCTTGCTTCTCCAATCCCCAGCTTCTTGAATATGGCCATTGGCATAAGGTTGATGCTTGCTCCCAAGTCATAGAAGGCTTTGCCAAAATACTAGTTCCCAATGGAACATGGTATGGCGAAGCTACCTGGATCTTTGAGTTTGAGAGGTAGCTTATTCTACAGCACAACACTACATTCTCGTGTGAGGGCAACAGTCTCAAATTCCCCAAATCTTCTCTTTTTGGTCAAGATGTCCTTCATGAACTTTACATAGTTTAGCATTTGCTCTAATGCTTCCACCAAGGGGATGTTAATATGCAGCTGCTTGAGGACATCCAGAAATCTTCTGAACTGATGGTCATTCTGTTGTTTTTGAAATCTTTGAGGAAATGGTGGAGGTAACTTGGTCTGCTGCACGTTTTGTTGTGGCAAAGCTGCAGTATTTTGCTGTGGCAAAGCTGCAGACTTTTCTCCAGAGATTCCTGCTTCATCACTTGCCTCTTCCACCGGCCTCTGCTTGTCTTTCTTCTTTTCTAGGGGTACAGTAGGGTCTTTTTGGTCATGTCTTCTTGCTTGGGGTGCTTCCACTACTTTGCCACTTCTAAGAGCTATAGCCTTACTCTTTCCCTTCTCTCCTAGGGACTTCACTATTGCTTAGAAGTGTCCCTAGGGGTCTTCTTTTCAATTTATTGGCGATCTGCCCGACTTGGGTCTCCAGATTTCTCAATGTTGTATCTTGACTCTGAATCACAGCATCATTTCTTGCCATATACTCCTTTAGCAGGGATTCCAATGAAGTGAGAGTTTTCGTAGGCTAATGCCTTTGCTGTTGAAAGCCTGGGGGTGCCTGTGGTCTTTGTGGGATAGAGTTGCTTCCCTGTCCAGTGCCATAGTTACTCCAAGAAAAATTGGGATGCTAACTCCAGCCTAGGTTATACGTGTTTGAATAGGGATTGTTGTTATGATTCAAGGGATAGCTTTCGAATAAATGAGGCCCATTGCACAAAACACACGATACTCCATTCTCCTAGACTGCATTAGCTGTTTGAGAGCGAATCAGCTACTGGTTTTTCAGGACATTCACAAATGAAGCTAGCTGGGTTGTGAGAGAAGTGACTTCACTCACTTCATGCATGCCTACTATCTTTTTGCCAGTTGAGACTCTATCCATAGGCCATTAATAGTTATTGCTAGCCATTCTTTCGAGCAGCTCGTGTGCCTCATTGTATGTTTTGGATAGAAGTGCCCCATTAGCTATTGCATTCACTATGGTTCGTGTTTGAGCATTAAGGCCATTGTAAAAGGTCTCCATTTGAATGCATTATGGGATTCCTTTGTGGGGACATCTCCGTAGTAGCTCTCTATACCTTTCCTAGGTGTCATATAGCAATTCCCCGTCTAGTTACTGGAAGGACGTGATATCATTCCTTAATCTTGCATTCTTGGTAAGTAGGAAGTATTTTGGAAGAAACATCTCTACCAAATAACTTCAATTTGCAATAGAATCGGGTGACAGAGAGTTTAACCACGCCCTAGCTCGATTTCTTAATGAGTAGGGGAACAGTTTATGTAACATCCCTAATTTTGTTTCATGTATTAATAAAAGTACAAGAGTATTCAAAGTAACATCCCTAATTTCATTTCTTTTATTGATAAAGGTACATAAATATTTAATTAAGGAAATAAAATTTATTAGACAATTTTTAGATATCTAAGGAAATATAATCCATAGAAATTCTTCACCTTACGTGTATGTATAGAAATGTTCTAATATTAATGGAATAGGAAAAGAAAGAAAACCTAAGAGGAAATATTAGAAAGAAGCATGCTAAAGAAAGGTGAAATTCTTAGGCAAGGAAGATAAATTTTTGTGAAGTAAGTAAAGGTATTAAAATTTCAAGAATATTGGATTAGGGTAATTTTTCTTAATTTAAGAGCAAAAGTTACTAAGTTTAGTATCTCCACCCATAAATTGGGCTTTCACCTATGGACACTTCATATAGAGTTTTTCTACTTCACATGAATTTTTAGCAAGACAATAGGATAGCCCAATGAAGAAATAAAACATAAACTTGGACTAGGATATAGGAATTGGACTGGTAGCCCAAAAATCATGAAAATGTGACCAAGCCCATTATGAAAGGTAGAATTTTAACCAAAGTAAAGAAAATGGGCAAGAATGAGCCCAAACGCAAGAGGAAAAATAAAAATAAAAATAAAAGTAAAGTGATGAAATAATGGTGTAATCAAGATTAGGTGACATGGCATTAAGACAAAAATTTAGCAAGTGGTGTGATATCCTACATTCATAATTTTAGCAAGTGGTATGATAATACAAGGCTATAGGACAAAACATCTATATCCTACACTCATAATTTTAGCAAGTGGTATCATAATACATGGCATTAGGATAAAACATTCCTATCCCACATAAATAATTTCAACCAAATAATGGAGATTCAAGGGTTAGAAATTTGCCACCTAAAAAGGCAAACCTATCATACTTGATTAAGACAAAAGAAAAAGGAAATGAATCCCTAAATCAAAGGGACCTTGTCCCTTATCTTAGAAACATATTATCATAATTTTCAAAATACAAATCTCCTTTTCCTATGCATATCTTGACTAAGGAAGAGGAAGACAAGAACATAAGTTGTTTGTTTTCCAAAAATTCAACCAAGTGTAACCTAATTGTGATCAGGTAGACCCGTGATCATGAAAGTTGAATTATTTGGTGGTCTATATAAGAAAACCCACCCTTAAAAAATTATAATTTTGTCTAAGTAAGGAAGAGGAAAAATAGAAGCAAGGTAGAGTGAGGAAAGGAGAGGAAGAAAGGAAGAAAGAGGAAGAAGAAGTCTAGGGGACTAAGTGCTCCAGGTAAGTTTAACAATATTTCTTTTTGAAGAAAAGTTTTGAAACATGAAATATTTATATGGAATTTTGATCTTAGAACTTTGACGATTGGTCATGGATGTTGCTATATCATGTTACATATTATGTATGTTTGAATACTTAGGTTGGTGTAGATAGTTCTGCATGGGTATGGCTATGGGTGGTAGAATTTTAAGCTTCTGTGTTTTAATTTCTGGGAACATTATATAGGGAATCTAAACAAATGATTAACATAAAAAATGTAGATTTATGTCTTATGGATTTTTAGCCACTGGAATCATTCAATTTAGAGTTCATATAAGGTAGATATGGTCCGATTAGTAAACAAAGGTCAGAAAATGGTTAATTAGGGAATAATATGTTATTATAGCTTCAGTGTTTTACTTTCTGGGAACATTATATAAGGAATTAAAATAAATGGTTAACATATGAATTATAGATATATGTATCATGTATTTTTAGCCACTGGAATCATTCCATTTAGAGTTCATATGAGGTAGATATGTTCTGATTAGTAAACAAAGGTCAGAAAATGGTTAATCAGGGAAGAATATGTTAGGATAGTTTCGGTGTTTTAGTTTCTGGGAACATTCTATAAGTAATTAAAATAAATGGTTAACATATGAATTATAGATATATGTGTCACGGATTTTTACCCACTGGAATCACTTAATTTGGAAATCTTATGAGGGCGATATGGATAGATTAGTAGGTAGAGGTTAGAACCTTTCTGAGATGAAATAACCTTTACATTGAGGGAGTAATATCACCTTGATTGCTTAATATTTCGCTACAATGTTCAACATAATAGTTTTAGATAATTGTTTGATCTTGAAATTGACACCAAGATCACCTACATCGATGTTAAATTGAGGGATTTATTCTCTTATTAGTAAGAGAATGTTAGATAGGATGAAAACCTGCATCAAAAAAATAAAGAAATAAAATTAATATTTAAAAAAGAAGATGAATCTTATAAATGAAAATAATAAATGACTAGTATAGCCAGAGCCATTGCTATTGTATGAACTTCTTACCATCTTAACTGTGAAATTTTGACATGGAAATATTTTATAAAGTGATATTTGAAATGGTTATGTTCATGGCATGATTACCAATAATTTTTGGTAATAGTTATATTTTGATGAACATACTTGTTATTGAAAGCATATTTTTGGCTATCATTGTGGAAAGAAAAGAAATGAGCATGGTCACATGGCAATCCATGTGGTGCACCAGTAGGGGACGCCCTACCAACGGTTATGATCATGTTAATGAGAAAAGAAAGAGAAAGTGGGCCATGTCGGATGGAGCGAGAAAAGCCCATACCGGAGAGTAGAAAATACTCACCCTGACCGGGGTAGCTTAATATGAGAAATAATTGATAGTCGTCATATGATATTCTGAAAATAATTAATCCTGTCATACATGTCATTACTATACGATTCTCATGTACATAGATATAGCGCATCCATGTGACCAAAGTTATTTACTGTAGTTTATACAGCTGAACATGACGTGATGAGCTATATTGATAATGATTTATTGTTGAACTTACTGGGATTTAATTCTCACTATATTTCCATGTCATGTTTAGAAAATTAGTTATGCAAATTTTTTCTATAGCTCTGGCTTATTGTGCACGTTGGATCGAGTTATTCTATGATGGGCGGATTCTAAATAAAATGTTTGTGGGCGAGTTAGCACAGATCCCGGTGAAGGTGAAACCACCCACACCCGAATCTCCAGAATTGGTCAACCAGGATAAATAAGATGTAGATATTTATGTGTTTGAAATGTTGTACGTACGTTTTGATTAATGATGTGTATGTGAACTTTATATTGTATAATTAAAAAAAAGTTGTTACATAATTGGTATCAGAGCAGGTCGATCCTAGATGGCCAGTGGGTGGATGGTTATCTGAATCAATCTTATAGTGTCTTGAGTATGTTTGTGGTTGTGCTGTGTAGGGATCAGTGAATTCATATAGGTAAGAAATTACTATTGTTTCCTACCTATATGCCGAGGTGGTATTATGACTGCTGTTAAATATTTTTGAACTAACTATTGGGCTTGATCACCTCAATAGCAGCATAACTTTGTTTTTGCCATAGTAGGAAATGGCACCACCAAGGAGGAATCCAGCAAATAATGCGGAGGAAACCCTGCACAACTTGGCCACGACAATTCGAGACCAAGTCATAACCACTAATCAAATTCTACAATACCTCCAGAATGCTAATAACTCGAATGGTGTGAATGGTGTTAACAACCGGATGGCTGGAAATGATAATGGCATATCCGAGTTCCTGAGGACTAGGCCACCTTCTTTTCAAGGCGGCTTTGACCCAATTATAGTTGAAAGATGGATAAGGGAGTTAGAGAAAATCTTTGAAGTGATGGGCTGTACTGAGGAGCAGCAAGTAATATTTGCTGCATATATGCTAAAAGATGAAGCAAAATACTGGTGGTGTGGAGCTAGAGAACTTTTAGCTCACCAGGGAAGGCAGATCACTTGGCAGGTGGTCAAAGACACCTTTTTGGAAAAGTACTTTCCAAGTACTATGCGGGCAAAGAAAGAGATTGAATTTCTCCAACTCAGGCAGGGTAGCATGACTATAGACCAATACATCGCGAGGTTTGAGGAATTAAAGTTCTCCTCTTATCTGCGATTTAACACTGATGAAGCATGGAAGGCTGTTAAGTTCGAAGCGGGACTGAACCCAGACATAAAGAATGCTTTTATGGCTATAGAGATTAGGGAGTTTGTGCCTCTAATCAATAAATGCAGAAGTTGAAGAGTTGAGTACTTGGTTACATTCTCCTGTGTTTATCAAACCTAGAAGTTGAACTGAAGCTTGATGAAATCCCAATAGCCAATGAGTTTCCTAAAGTATTTCCACCAAATATTCTAGGCTTACCTCCTGAGAGAGAGATAGAGTTCTTTATTGATCTCCTACTCGGGACAGGGCCTATCTCTATTACACCTTATAGAATGGCCTCAAAGGAACTACAAGAACTCAAGAAATAGTTGGAGGAATTGTTAGAAAAGCAATTCATTAGACCGAGTGTATCACATTGGGGAGCTTTTGTATTATTTGTTAAGATGAAAGACGGGAGCCTCAGACTATGCATAGACTACAAACAGCTGAATAAGGTGACTGTAAAAAAAAATACCCTCTCCCTAGGATAGATGACTTACTGGATCAACTAAAAGGAGCCTCCATCTTGTATAAGATTAACTTGAGGTTGGGATACCATCAGATTAGGATCATGGAGAAGGATGTACCAAAAATCGCTATCAGGACTAGGTATGGGCACTAGGAGTTTCTCGTAATGCCCTTCGGGTTGACAAATGCACCTACAATTTTGATGGATTACATGAATCACATTTTTTGACCCTACCTAGATCGATTTATGGTAGTGTTCATTGATGACATCTTGATATACTCTAAGAGTGAGAAAGAAAAAAAACAACATCTTTGAATCGTGCTACAAGTGCTAAAAGAGAAAACATTGTATGCCAAATTAGAGAAGTGTGGATTTTGGTTGTCAAAGGTAAAGTTTCTTAGACATTTCATTTCCAATAGAGGGGTAGCAGAAGACCCTAGCAAGACGGAATCAGTGATTCAATGGGAGAGACCAAAGACATTTATAGAAGTCACAAGTTTTCTGGATTTGGCAAGATACTACATGAAGTTCATACAAGGCTTCTCTCGTATATCCTTTCCATTGACTAAATTGACTAGGAAAGGAAGTCCCTTCAAATGGATAGATGAGTGTGAAGATAGTTTTTAGGAGTTTGAGAAAAGATTGACCACTCTTCTTGTTTTAATTATTCCAGACCCTATAGAATATTTTGAAGTGTATAGTGACGCTTCAAAAAAAGGGCTGTGGTGTGTGCTAATGCAAGACAAGAGAGTAGTTGCTTTTGCCTCTAGGCAACTAAGATCCCATGACGGAAATTATCCAACCCATGATCCTGAATTGGTAGCGCTGGTATTTGCCTTAAAGATTTGGAGACACTATTTATTCGAAGCAACATTTAAAGTATACTGTGATCACAAGAATCTTAAGTACCTTTTTGATCAGAATGAGTTAAATATAAGGCAACAAAGATGGGTAGAATTCCTTGATAACTGCAAGTTTGGGATAAAGTATAATCCAAGAAAGGCAAATTTTGTAGTTGATGCCTTGAGTCAAAAAGCTCTATACATGGGTCAGGTGATGGTGTAAGAGATGCAGATGCTAGAGGAGTTCCAAAATTGGAAGCTGGCCACTACTCTTACTCCAAAGAAGCTAATCATCAATGGGTTGAGTATAGAGTGTTACCTTAGAGCCCATATTAAAGGGGCTCAACTCATGACCAATACCTACAGGATCACAAAGATCAAGATAATTTTTTTGTCTCAGAAAATGGAGTAACCATGTATCAAGGAAAGGTTGCGTCCCTCAAGAACAATATTTGAGGACTAAGATCTTGTAAGAAGCACATCAGAGTAAGTACAAAGTCCATCTTGGATCCACTAAAAGGTATCAGGACTTAAAGAGGATCTACTGGTGGCTAGCGATTAAAAAGGACATTGTTGAGTTTGTGGCGAAATTCTTAATTTTTCAGAAGGTGAAGGTAGAGCATCAAAAGCCAGTGGGATTTCTACAAACTCTTAAGATCCCTAAATGGAAATGGGATAGTATTTTGATGGACTTTGTGGTGGGTTTACCTAAGACTTTAGTTGGACATGACTATATTTGGGTAATAGTAGATAGATTAATCAAATATGCTCATTTTCTGCCTATAAAGATTAACTATTTACTAGAAAAATTGGCCTCGTTGTACGTTTAGGAAATAGTTAGACTACATCGAATTCCTTTAAATATCATTTTTGACAGAGATCTGAGGTTCACATCGAGGTTTTGGAAGGAGTTGCAGGAAGCTTTTGGAACCCAATTGTGGTTCAATGCTGCCTACCATCCTCAGACTGATGGGCAAACAGAATGGACCATTCAAACCCTAGAAGATATTTTAAGGTTCTATGTGATAGAGAAAGGTAAAGGATGGGATAAGTACCTACCTTTAGTGAAGTTTACTTGTAATAATAGCTATCACTCTTTTATTAAGATGGCCCCCTATAAAACTTTATATGGTAATAAGTGTCGATCTCCACTACGTTGGTTTGAGGTAAGAGAAAAGCATTTGCTCGGTCCTAACCTAGTTCAACAAACCACTGATGACAAGAGACAAAATACTTACAGCTTAGAGTCGACAAAAAAGTTACTATGATAAGACATAGAGACCTCTGGATTTTGAGAAAGGAGACCTTGTATTTTTGAAGGTTTCCCCGACTACTGGAGTTGGTAGGTATCTCAAGACCAAAAAGTTAAGTTCCCAATTTTTGGGACCCTACCAAATTTTGAGGAAAGTAGGGATGTCAGCAGATCAAGTTGCCTTTCGACCTAATTTGTCCAACCTGCATAATTTTTTGCATGTATCACAGCTCTAGAAGTATTTTCCAAATTCCTCACATGTAATATGGGATGAACCAATCCAAATAGAGGAGAACAAGACATACTAGCTAGTACCAGCATATATATTAAACACTAACGTGAAGCAATTGACGAATAAGACCATTCCCCTGGTTAAGGTGTTGCGGGAAGGTTTGACTATGGAAAAAGCAACTTGGGAGGTGGAAGAAGTCATGAGAAAGAAATATCTACAATTATTCTTATTAGGTGTTTTCTAAAATTTTGAGGACAAAATTTCTTTTAGGGGGACAATAATGTAACATCCTTATTTTTGTTTCTTTTATTAATAAAGGCACATAAATATTTAATTACAACAACTAAGCCTTTTTCCATAGTCAAACCTTCCCACAACAATAATGTAACATCACTAGGTGGGGTTGGCTACATGGATTAAACGACACCACAGTGGCCCATCATGAATGATATTAAAAGATAGGTTATTAACTATTAAATCATTCTTAATAGTTTCACCAATTTTTTTCTTTGGCCTCCCTCTACCTCTAACTATTGAACTATTCTCCATCTGATTTACTCTTCTCATTAGGACTTCTGCAGGTCTTCTCCACACATGACCAAATCACCTTAAGCGAGATTCCACCATCTTCTCCACAATAGGTGCTACCCCAACCTTCTCTCTAATGCACTCATTTCTAATCATATCTCTTCTAGTGTCCACACATCTAGTGGAACATTCTCATCTTTGCAACATTGAGTTTATCTTCATGTTGTTTTTTAACCGCCCAACATTCAATACCATACAATATAGTAGGTCTTATAGCCATACAATAGAATTTTTCTTTAACTTTGAGTGACACTTTTTTTTATCACAAATGACACTCGAAGCTTTCCTCCATTTCATCTATCCTGCTTGAATCCTATGGTTTATGTAACAACCTTTTTTTTTTCTTTATTATTATACAATATTGAGTTCACATACAAGTCATTAATCAAAACGTACATGTAACATATCAAACACATAGATATTTACATATTGTTTGTTTTGGTTGACCAATTCTGGAGATACAGGTGCAGGTGGTTGCACCTTCATCGGGATCTGAGCCAACTCGACCACAAACATCTTATTTGATTCTGAGATCTGCCCAACATAAAGTAACTCGATCCAATGTGCACTAAAAGCCAAAGCCATAGAAAAAGCTTCATAACTAATTTTCTGAACATGATATGGAAATATAGTGAGAATTAAATCCCAGTAAGTTCAACAATAAATCATCATCAATTTAGCTCATCACGTCATGTTCAGCTGTATAAACTACATAAAATATCTTTGGTCACATGAATGCATTATATCTATGCACATAAGAATCATACAGTAATGATATGTATGACAGGATTAACTATTTTCAAAATATCATATGATGGCCATCAATTTATTCTCATTTCAAGCTACCCCGGTCAGGGTGAGTATCCTCTACTCTCCGGTACGGGCTTTTCTCGCTCTGTTCGACATGGCACACTTTCTCTTTCTTTTCTCATAATTATAATCATAACCGTTGGTAGGGCGTCCCCTACTGGTGCACCACACGGATTGCCATGTGACCATGCTCATTTGTTTTCCTTTCACAATGATAGCCAAAAATATGCTTTCAATAACAAGTATGTTCATCAAAATATAACTATTACCATAAATCATTGGTAATCATGCCATGAACATAACTATTTCAAATATCATTTTATAAAATATTTCCATGTCAGAATTTCACACTTAAGATGGTAAGAAGTTCATACAATGGCAATGGCTATGGCATATACTAGTCATTTATAAGATTTGTCTTCTTTTTTAAATATTAATTTTATTTCTTTATTTTTTTGATACAGGTTTTCATTATATCTAACCTTCTCTTACTAATCAGAGCATAAATCCCTCAATTAAACTCCGATGTAGGTGATCTTAGTGTCAATTTCAAGATAAAACAATTATCTAAAACTATTATGTTGAACATTATAGCGAAATATTAATAAATCAAGGTGATATTACTCCCTAAATGTACAGGCTATTTCTTCTCGGATAGGTTCTGACCTCTACCTACTAATTGGACCATATCTACCTCAAATGGACTCCAACATGAGTGATTCCAGTGGCTACAACTCCGTGACACACATATCTATAATTATTATGTTAACCATTTATTTTAATTCCATACAAATAATTCCTAGAAATTAAAATACAGAAGCTATCCTAACATATTCTTCCCTGATGAACCATTTTCTGACCTTTGACTACTAATCAGCTCATATCTTCCTCATATGGACTCCAAATTGAATGATTCCAGTGGCTGAAAATCTGTGACACACATATCTATAATTATTATGTTAACCATTTATTTTAATTCCATATAGATAATTCCCATAAAGTAAAATACAGAAGCTATCCTAACATATTCTTCCCTAATGAACCAGTTTCTGACCTTTGACTACTAATCGGACCATATCTACCTCATATGGACTCCAAATTGAATGATTCCAGTGGCTTAAAATCCGTGACACATATATATTTAATTCTTATGTTAACCATTTATTTTAATTCCCTACAGAGAATTCCCAGAAATTAAAATACAGAAGCTAAAAATGTTGCCACCCATAGCCATACCTATGCAGAACTTTCTATACCAGCCTAAGTATTCAAACATACATCACATGCAAGATCAATATGTAACATGATATAGCAACATCCATGACCAATCATCAAAGTTCGAAGATCAAAATCTCATATAAATATTATAAGTTTGAAAACTTTTCTTCAAAAAGAAATATTGTTAAACTTACTTGGAGCACTTAGTCTTCTAGACTTCTCCTTCCTCTTTCTTCCTTTCTTCCTCTCCTTTCCTCACTCTACCTTGCTTCTATTTTTCCTCTCCCTCACTTGGACGAAATTCTAATGTTGTAAGGGTGGGTTTTCTTATATAGACCACCAAATAATTCAACTTTCATGATCATGGGTCTACCTTATCACAATTAGGATACACTTTGTTGAATTTTTGGAAAACAAACAACTTATGTTCTTGTCTTCCTCTTCCTTAGTCAAGATATGCATAGGAATAGGAGATTTTTATTTTGAAAATTATGATGATATGTTCTTAAGATAAGGGACAAGGTCCCTTTGATTTAGGGATTCATTTCCATTTTCTTTTGTCTTAAACAAGTATGATAGGTTTGCCTTTTTAGGTGGCAAATTTTTAGCCCTTGAATCTCCATTATTTGGTTGATATTATTTGTGTGGGATAGGAATGTTTTGTCCTAATGCCATGTATTATCATACTACTTGCTAGAATTATAAGTGTAGGATATAGATGTTTTTGTCCTAAAGCCTTGTATTATCATGCCACTTGCCAAAATTATGAATGTAGAATCACACCACTTGCTAAATTTTTGTCTTAATGCCATGTAATCTAATCTTTATTATTATTACATTATTATATCATCACCTAATTTATTTTATTTTATTTTTCCTCTTGGATTTGGGCTTATTCCTACCCATTATAGGCTTATTCCTACCCATTTTCTTTGCTTTGGATAAAATTCTACCTTTCTTGGAAGGCTTAGTCACATTTTCGTAATTTTTGGACTATTTGTCCAATTACTATATCCTAGTCCAAGTCTATGTTTTATTTCTTGCTTAGGTTATCCAATGGGCTTGCTAGAAACTTATTTGAAGTGGAAAAACTCTATATGAAGTGTCCATAGGTAAAAGCCCAATTTATGGGTGGAGATACTAAACTTAGTAACTTTTACTCTTAAATTAGGAAAAATTACCCTAATCAATCTTCTTGAAATTTTAAGACCTTTAATTCACAAAAATTTATCTTCCTTACCTAAGAATTTCACCTTTCTTTAGCATGTTTATTTCTAATATTTCCTCTTAGGTTTTCTTCCTTTACCTATTCCATTAATATTAGAACATTTCTATGCATATATGTAAGGTGAAGAATTTATAAGGAAAATATTTAAAAATTACGGGATGTTACAGTTTACGTCCTCCTTTATTTCGCCATCATTTTGTATAATAGACCCACGATATTTAAAACTTGTAACTTGTTTTAATATATGGTCTTCAAGTTTTACATCTAAATTCGTGTTTATTCATCTTTTACTAAAAATGCATTCCATATATTATGTTTTATTTCTACTTATACGAAAACCATGTGTTTCTAAAATATATCTCCATGACTCTAACTTCATATTTATTTCCTCTTTTGATTCACCAACTAAGACTATATCATCTACAAAAATCATACATTGAGGCGCCAAATCTTGTATATATTCAGTAACTACGTCCGAAATCAAGTTAAAAAGATACGGACTTAGAGAAGGCCCTTGATGTAGTCCAACAGTTATGGAAAAATCCTTTGTGTCCCCATTTTGTGTTTTCACGCAAGTCATGATCCTATCGTATATGTCTTTGATTGTGCGAATATACACAATACGTACTCATTTCTTCTCTAAAGCCTTCCATAAAACCTCTCTTAGCACTCTGTCACATGCCTTTTCCAAATCAATAAAAATCATATGCAAATCTTTTTGTCTTCTTTGTTGCCTTTCCATCAATCTCCGCAGTAAATAAATTGCTTCCATAATTGATCTTCCTGGCATAAAACCAAATTGGTTGTCTGTGACTATAGTCTCTTGTCTTAATCTTTGCTCAATGATCTTCTCCCATAACTTCATAGTGTGGCTCATGAGCTTAATCCCTCGATAGTTAGAACAGTTCTGTATGTCCCCCTTATTTTTATAGATGGGGATTAAAGTACTTCTCCTCCATTCATCCGGCATTTTCTTAGATTTCATTATCATATTAAACAACTTAGTGAGCCAACTTATACCTTTCCTTCCTAAACTTTTCCACACCTTAATAAGTATATTAGTACGTCCTACTACTTAGCCATTTTCCATTCTCTTCAAAGCCTTTTCTACTTCAAACTCTTGAATTCTACAATAACAAGTATAATCACGGTTCTCATCTGCAATATTTAGTCTGTCAAAGTCACTAGTCAACTCATGTTCTTCTTAAAAAAGCCCTTGAAAGTAACTCCTCCATTGTTCTTGGATATCTTGCTCCCTTACTAAAACATTACCCTCTTCATCTTTAAAATATTTCACTTGATCTAAGTCTCTTGTCTTTCTTTCCCTACTCTTCGCAAGTTTGTAAATTTTTCTTTCCCCATCCTTAGTTCCTAAAGATTGATATAGCCCCTCAAAAGCTCTAGATCTCGCTTCACTCACAACTTTCTTAGAGTCTTTCTTAGCCACTTTATATTTATCCTAGTTTTTATTATCTTTACATAAGTGCAACTCCTTATAACACTCTTTTAACCTTAATCTTATCTTGCACCTCTGCGTCCCACCACCAAGATTCTTTAACCTTTGGTCCAACGCCTCTTGACTCTCCGAGTATCTTTCTTGCCATATTTCTTATCCCTTTGGCCATCTCGTCCCACATATCATTAGCATTTCCTTGGACCTCCCAAAGCCCCTCTTTCTCCACTCTTCTTTGAAAACTCATTTGTTGTTCATTCTTCAAAGACCACCACCTAATTCTGGGAACTGTTTTCTTACTCTTTCTTTCTACTCTTCTCTTAACTCGTACATCCAAAACTAAAACTCTATGTTGGGTAGCCAAGCTCTCTCCAGGTATGACTTGGCAATTTATGCAAAACCTTCTATCTGATTTCCTTACCAAGAAGAAATCTATTTGAGAGCTTTCTCCTCCACTCTTTTTATATGATAAGATGTTCTATCCACTTCTTAAAGCAAGTATATGTTATAGTAAAATTATAGGCTAAAGAAAATTCAAGATAGTTTTACCCTTTTCATTTGCTTCTCCTAATCCAAAACCTCCATGTATACCCTTGTATCCTTTATATTCCCTCCCTACATGTCCATTCAGATCCCCTCCTAGGAAAATCTTTTCTCCCAGAGGTATTTCTTTAATCAAACCTTCTAGATCCACCCAAAAAGTTCTCTTATGATGATCCTCTAATCCAACTTGGGGTGCATACAGACTAAACACATTAAAAGTGCCCCACTCAACTACCAGCTTTAAAGCTATAATCCTATCTCCTAATTTTTCACATCTACCACATTGTTCCTCCACTCCTTATCAACTATTATACCTACACCATTGCTAGTTCTTGTCTTGCCGGTGTACCAAAGTTTAAAACCTAAAGAATCTAATTCCTTTGCCTTTTCTCTTACCCACTTAGTTTCATATGGACACATGATATTGATCCTTCTCCTAATCATGGTATCAACTATTTCCATTGATTTTTTGTAAGTGTGCCTACATTCCAAGTTCCAAAACAGATCTTACCCTTATGAACTAACTTTTTTGCCCACACCCATTCATTAAATTGTGGGAACCCTTGCTTATTTTTCACTGTAGGTGCTGATGCAATGGCCCTTGCTCTTTTGACACTGCACTCTAGCTATACAATGTGTTTCTTCCAGGCAACGACCTAGCTTTAACACTATTGCTTCATTTATCCATGTTCATGTAGCTACAACAAAGTTTTACGTTGGTTGTCACATGCCTAACACAACCCTCCTTTTTTATCCTAGCTTAGGACCGGCTTGATATCTAAGAGAATATAAGCCTTAGAAATTCTTCACCTTATGTGTATGTATAGAAAATGTTTCTAACATTAAGGGAAAAGATAAAGAGAGAAAATATAAGAGAAAAAAAATTATAAATAACGTCCTAATGAGAGGTGAAATTCTTAGGTAAGAAAGATAAATTTTTGGAAGAAAGTAAAAGTCTTGAAAATTTAAGAAGATTGGATTAGGATAATTTTTCCTAATTCAAGAGCTATAATTCCTAAGTTTAACATCTCCACCCATACATTTGGGCATTCACCTAAGGACACTTCATATAGATTTTTTCCACTTCACATGACTTTTTAGCAAGACAATTGGATATCCCAAGCAAGAGATATAACATAGACTTGGACTAGGATATAGGGGTTGGACCGATAGCCCAAAACTCATGAAAGTGTGGCCAAGCCCACTATAGGAGGTAGGAATTTCAGTCAAAGCAAAGGAAATGGGCAAGAATAAGCCTAAATTCAAGAGGGAAAAATAAGAACCATGTGATGAAATAGTAGGTAAAAATACATGGCATTAGGACAAAACATTTGTATCCTATACTCATAATTTTTGCAAGACATGTGATGATATAGTAGGTAATAATACATATCATTAGGATAAAATATCCCTATCCTACACAAATAATTTCAACCAAGCATGGGAGATTCAAAGGCTGAAAAATTACTATTTAGAAAGGCAAATCTATCATACTTAAGTGAAACAAAAGAAAAAGGAAATGAATCCCTAAATTAAGAGGACCTTGCCCCTTGTCTTGAGAACATTTTATTATAATTTTCAAATAAAAAATCCCCTTTTTGCTATGCATATCTTAACTAAAGGAGAGGAAGACAAGAACATGATTTGTCTTACCCCAAAAAGCAACCTAGTCCATCCTAATTGTAATAAGGTAGACCCATAATTATGAGAGGAGGACCACTTGATAATTTATTTAAGCAAAAACCACTATTATAATATTAGAATTTCATCCAAGTGAGGGAGAAGGAAAAATAGGAGCAAGGTAGAGTAAGGAAAGGAGAGAAATAGAGGAGAAGAAAGGAAGGAAGAAGAAGGAGAAGTCTAGAGGACTAAGTACTCAAGGTAAGTTAGCTTAATCTCCCCTTGAATCCATCTTCTCTCTTCAACCTTGGGTTTCAAAAATCATCCTCCCTCTCTTATTCAAGCTGCTGGAAAATTTAAGGGAAGGAAGGAATCTTGCCAATTCCTTTAAAAGGAAACAAGAAAAAGAATTCACTTAGTGAGATAAGGAGATCTTTTGGTAGGTTTAACAATATCTCTTTTTAAAGAAAAGCTTTGAAATTTGTAACATTTACATGGTACTTTGATCTTAGAACTTTGATGAATTTTACAATATTTTCTACCTTGATGATTGGCCATGGATGTTGCTATATCATGTTACATGTTGATCTTGCATGTGATGGATGTTTTGAATAGTTCAGTTGGTGTGGAAAGTTCTGCATAGATATGGCTATGAGTAGCAAAATTTTAGGGATTTTATGCTGTTGTTATGTATATTTGAATGTGGTGAAAAATTGATGGAATACGATTAGATTGATAAAATGAGTATGGCCTTAAACACTTAGAAGAAGACCATGAGAAATTTCTGTTAAGAAACACCCTTAATAAGACATGATTTGATTTCTGTTTTCTTGAGAAGTATATGATGGAATATGTTAAATTAAGTGTAAGTTATCTAATTAAAATTTTGAAATGAGTAATCTTATGGTTAGATGTAAAATATGAAGAAAATGGAAGAGGGCATAATAAAAGGATGAGCTAGAACCTTAGGATGGGTTTGGTTAGAAAATTGGATTTTTGAGTAACTAGGGAAGTTTTGATTTATTAAATTATGGGAAGAATATGTCAGAAATTAAAAGAAATGGTTAACATAAAAAATATAGATATATGTCTCATGGATTTATAGCCATTTGAATCACTCAATTTGGATTGGATATAAGGGAGATATGGTCAAGTTAATAAGCATTAGTCAGAAACTAGTTAATTAGGGAAGAATCTGTTAGGTAAGCTTTGAATTGATAGGCAAAATATGTAGGGAATTAAAAGCATTGGTTCATATAAAAAAATGTAAGTATATGTCTCACAAATTTGTAGCCACTAGAATTACTCAATTTAGAGTCCATATGAGGGAGATAATGTTAAATTAGTAAGTAGAGGTTTAAACCTACCCGGGAAGAAATAACATCAAATTTGAGGGAGCAATAACACCAAGATTCCTTACTATTTCACTAAAAATTTTAACATAAGAGTTAGAGAGGATTCTAATAACTTTAAATAAACACCAAGATCAACTCAATCGAAGTTAAAATAAGGAAGTTAATCTCTGATTAGTGAGAGAAAGTCAGGCTGGATGAAAACTTACATTAAGGGACGAGACACAACACAAAGCATGGCCGTGTTCTAAGATACGACCAGGCCGTGTTCGGTATGGGTAAGGGCTTATTGAAGCCTAGAGTATGGCTGTGTTACATGAAATGGCCAGGCTGTGTTGGAAGTTAGTAAAGTTTATTTTCAACATTTTTCTACCCTAAATGAACCTCATTAAATATAGGGTAAAAATAGAAACCTAATTGAAGAAGAATGCCCTATAAAATTTGTGAGAACATGTGTTGGAAATGATATAAGAAGGAGGAAAGTGACTAGAGGCCAAGCATAAAGAAAATCAAAAGATGAAAATAATATTTAAGAAAGAAGAAGAATCTTATAAATCAAAATAATAAATGACTAGAGTATGCCATAGCCATTGACATTGCATGAACTCCTTACCATCTTTAGTATGTAATTTTGACATGGAAATATTTGATAAAGTGATATTCGAAAATGATTATGTTCATGGCAAGATTACATTTTACCAATGATTTTTGGTAATGGTTAAGCTTTGATGATAAATTATGGCATGTGAGTATAATGAACATACTTTCTATTAAAATCATATTTTTGGCTATTAATGTGAAAAGAAAAGAAAAGAAAATACTCGAGTATGGTCATATGGCAATTTGTATGGTGCACCAGTAGGGGACATCCTACTCACAACTATAATTATGCAAATGAGAAAAGAAAGAGAAAGAGTGTTGTAACATCCCTAATTTCATTTCTTTTATTAATAAAGGTACATAAATATTTAGTTAAGAAAATAAAATTTATTAGACAATTTTTAGATATCTAAGAAAATATAATCCTTAAAAATTCTTCACCTTATGTGTATGTATAGAAAATGTTTCTAACATTAAGGGAATAAGTAAATAAAGAAAAACCTAATAGGAAAAAATTTGCAATAACACATTAAAGAGAGGCGAAATTCTTAGGTAAGGGAGATAAATTTTTGGGAAGTAAGTAATGGTCTTGAAATTTTAGGAAGATTGGATTAGGGTAATTTTGCCTAATTCAAGAGCTAGAGTTACTAATTTAACATCTCCACCCATAAATTGGGCTTTGATGATAATAGTTTTAGATAATTGTTTTATCTTGAAATTGACACCAAGATCACCTACATCGGAGTTTAATTGAGGGATTTATGCTCTGATTAGTAAGAGAAGGTTAGATATGATGAAAACCTATATAAAAAAATAAAGAAATAAAATTAATATTTCAAAAAGAAGACAAATCTTATAAATGACTAGTATATGATATAGCCATTGCCATTGTATGAACTTCTTACCATCTTAAGTGTGAAATTTTGACATGAAAATATTTTATAAAGTGATATTTGAAATGGTTATGTTCATGGCATGATTACCAATGATTTTTTGTAATAGTTATATTTTGTTAAACATACTTGTTATTGAAAACATATTTTTGGCTATAATTGTGAAAATAAAATGAATGAGCACGGTCACATGGAAATTCGTGTGGTGCACCAGTAGGGGACTCCCTACCAACGGTTATGATCATGTTAATGAGAAAAGAAAGAGAAAGTGGGCCATGTTGGACGGAGGAAGAAAAGCCCGTATTGGAGAGTAGATAATACTCACCTTGACCGAGGTAGCTTGATATGAGAATAAATTGATAGTCATCATATGATATTCTAAAAATAGTTAATCATGTCGTACATGTCATTATTGTATGATTCTCATGTACATAGATATAGTGCATTCATGTGACCAAAGATATTTGTTGTAGTTTATACAGCTGAACATGATGTGATGAGCTATATTAATGATGATTTATTATTGAACTTAATGGGATTTAATTCGCACTATATTTCTATATCATGTTCAGAAAATTAGTTATGCATATTTTTCTATGGCTCTGGCTTTTAGTGCACGTTGGATTGAGTACTTTATGTTAGGCAGATCCCAGAAGCAAATAAAATGTTTATGGTCGAGCTGGCTTAGATCCCGGTGAAGGTGTAACTACCCGCACTTGTATCTCCGGAATTGGTCAACCAGAATAAATAAGATGTAGATTTTTATGTTTTTGATATGTTGTACGTATGTTTTGATTAATGACATGTATGTAAACTCTATATTGTATAATAATAAATTAAAAAAAAAGTTGTTACATTGTTCAAGAAGAGTATTACTTTGCATATTGATTTCAAAATCCATTGAACATGTGTTTCTAAATACATTTCTCATCATTTTGAAAAGAGAATATTTTTGTGCACGTGGGATTGATTTGTATAACTATAAGGTTAAATTGGAAAAATTGCATGGATATGTATTAAACTCATAATGGAAAGTTTCTGATAGAGGACTAAACTCATATTGAAATTTCCATATCAGACTGTAACTTTTGTATTGAACAATATTGTATTTATGCAATTATTTTTCTATAGAAGAATTCTATTAGAAACATTATTTGCTAACAGCAGGAGATGTTAGCCCTAGTTCAATTTGAAACCATAGCTAGCAGGGGTGTTGCTAACCTCATGTGATGGTCAACACACAAGATATGATATGTGTAGGAAAGCGAGATTCCTCTTATCTGGGCAAAATGTCGACTTTCTGATAAATGATTTGCCCTCCCTTGCTATGTGCTTGGGATTATCTGATGGTTCTAATATTGGTTTCTCTTAATATTTACATGTGAAATATTTTGTTGCACAACAATACTTATTTTATGACCATGCCATTCTGTATTTGGTTTTGGACATCTGACTATCTTTTGAATTGAGAATATTTGAAATGCGGGTCCTATATGGATGTATTTTCGAACTATATTTTATATGTGACAATTTTAACATATGATGCATCAATATGTTGGCCTAGAAAATCAAGGGAGGTTTTATCTACTCACCGAGTTATCAAACTCACTACACGATATCTCTATGTTTTTTAGATAAAGATACAAAGTTTAGTCCTGCAGATAGGTGATAAGTTAGGTGACATACTTTCTAGTTGAGCCTACGTTGTTTTTAAGGCTCACAATATTTGGATTATACTATATTTGTATCCTAGAGTATGCTCTATATGCCATAAGAAGGATCCTTACTTCTATTTTTACTTTGATATTTATAAACTTGATCTGTATATTATGTATACATGGGACAACCTATATGTATCTATTTCCATGATAAAGGATTGTATTATGCATGTTATGGTAAACAATTGTTTGTGAAATATGAATCTCACATGCCCTTAAATTAGGTAGAGATCGTACTAGTTTTCATTATTTCTTTTATGGTTGCTACCCCATTAGAAGAATTTTTGCTAGTGAATGATGTGTATAAGTCTTGTAAGATTTTGATAACAGACAAAGAAACTCTTGCAAAATTGATAGTTCTAGATATGGTAGATTTTGATGTGATACTTGGAATGGATTGATTGGCATCATGCCATGCCATATTGGACTATCACCTTTAAGGTTATTAAATTCAATATTCCTAGAGAATCCCTATTTTTGATACACAAATATCGTAGTGAGGTACCCGGTAATCTAACTTCTGCTTTAGTAGCTCATAAGCTATTACAAAAAGGTTTCCAAGGATATTTGGTAGTTAAAGATGTTGATATGAAATACACCAATGTAGAGAAGGTTCCAATGGTTAGAGAATTCTTTTATGTGTTCCCTGAGGAATTGTTAGGATTACCCCCAAAACGAGAAATTGAGTTCGGTATTGATTTACTTCTTAGAACCCAACCAATGTCTATACCCCCATATAGAATGCCACCAATTGAACTCGAGGAATTTAAGAATCAGTTGCAAGATTTGTTAGATAAAGGATTAATATGCCGTAGTACTTCTCCTTGGGATGCTCCAGTCTTATTTGTGAAAAAGAAGGATAGGTTACTACGATTGTGCATAGATGACAAATAGTTGAATAAGGTGACAATGTGTAATAAATACCCATTACCTCATATAGATTATCTGTTTGACCAGCTACAGGGTGCTTAATGTTTTATAAAAATTGATTTAAGATCTGGGTATCATTAATTGAGGATCAGGGAGGAGGTTATTCTAAAAATTGATTTCAAGACTCGGTATGGGCATTATAAGTTCTTAATGATGTCATTTGGTTTGACAAATGCCCCAGCTGCATTCATGGATTTTATTAATAGAGTATTTAATCCCTTCTTAGATCAATTTGTTATTGTATAGATAGATGATATCCTAGGATATTCAAAGAGTTCAAAGGAATATGAGCAACATTTAAGGATGGTTTTACAAACCCTAAGAGAACACAAACTGTATGCTAAGTTTTCAAAATGTGAATTTTGGCTTAGTAGTGTTATTTTCTTAGGGCATGTGGTTACCAAGGATGGTATTCAAATTGACCCTAAAAAAGGTGGAAGTGTTGCAGTAATGGCCACGCCCTACCAAAGTTACAAAGATCAGTAGTTTTCTTGGTCTAGTAGGTTATTACCATAGATTTGTTAAAAAAAACTTCAAAAATTGCTTCTCCTTTGACGAGGTTAACAAGGAAGGGAGTAAAAGTTTGACTGGTCAGATGAATGTGAAAAAAGTTTCCATAAACTAAAGGAATGTTTTATTACGGCATCAATTTTATCTATTCCTTTAGGTACTAGAGGATACACAGTATATTGTAATGCATCGAGGATTGGACTAGGGTATGTGTTGATGCATCACAGTCGAGTTATTACATATGCGTCCAGGCAACTTGAATAACATGAGCAAAATTATTCAATTGATGATTTAGAGATGGCAGCGGTGATTTTTGCTCTAAAAAATTGGAGGCATTATCCGTACGGTGAGTCGTGTGAAATTTATACAGATCATAAAAGCCTTAAATATATTTTTCAGCAAAAAGATCTTAACTTGAGACAAAAGAGATGGATGAAGATACTTCACTATTATAATTGCACTATTTTGTATCATCCTGGTAAGGCAAATATAGTGGCAGATGTATTGAGTAGAAAGTCTATGAGTAGTTTGGCTCATATCACTGAGTTAAGGAGGTTATTGGTTAAAGAAACGCATAAGTTGGAAAATCATGGGATAATACCAGAAGTAAAGGAGCCTAGGATACTATTGGCCCATGTACACCTTCAATCATCTTTGGTAGAACAAGTGAAAAAGGTACAGGAAGAAGACTCCTATTCATGCAAAAAAATGAAAAGGTAAGAAATGGTAGTGATGCTAAATTTACTATAGACTCTAAAGGAATCTTGAGATTAGGCAAGAAGTTGTGTGTGCCGAATAAAGAAGAACTCAAGAAACATATTCTAGAAGAAGCCTATCAATCTACATATACCATTCATCTTGGATCAACTAAAATGTATCAAGATTTAAAAGAAATTTATTGGTAGGATTGTATAAAGAAAGATATAGCTAATTATGTTTTTCGATGTTTAACATGTCAACAAGTAAAGGCAGAACATAAAATGCTGGTGAGGTTACATCAACAAATAGAAATACTGAATGAAAATAGGAGAGATTGACTAAGTCAGCACATTTTCTATCAGTGAAAACTACCTACAATGTAGTTTTTGGTCGAGATAGATTGACTCAGTATGCAAATCTATATTTAAATGAGATAGTGAGACTTCATAGGGTACCGATATCGATTATTTTTTATCGAGGACCACAATTCACAACTCGTTTTTGGAAAGCCTTCTAAGAAGCTTTGGGCACAAAGTTAAATCTCAGTACTGTTTTCCATCCTCAAACATATGGACAATCTTAGCAGACCATTCAAATATTGAAAGACATGCTTCGGGCATGTGTGCTTGATTTTCAAGGTAGTTGGGAAAGATTCTTTCCCTTTGCTGAGTTTGCTTATAACAATAGTTATCTTTCCAGTATTGAAATGGCCCCTTTTGAGGCATTATATGGAAGGCATTATTGTTCTCTTATTGGATGGTTTGAATTGGAAAAAGCTAAGATTTTAGGGCCTGATCTAGTATAAGATGCACTTGATAAGGTAAAGTTGATTAAGGAAAGATTATTGGCAATTCAGAGTAAACAAAAAGCTTATGTTGATAACCGATGCCGACCCTTGGAACTTGTCATGGGTGAACATGTCTTCTAGAAAATTTCTCCCATGGAAGGGGTAGTGAGATTTAGGAGAAAAGGAAAATTAAGTCCATAAGACATAGGTCCATTTGAAATTCTTGATAAAATTGTCCCAGTAGCTTATCGTTTGGCTTTGCCACCTAAATTGAATAATGTCCATCCAGTCTTTCATGTGTTTACGCTACGAAAGTATTTGCCAAATACCACACATTTAATTTGTAACACCCCTAAGATTTAGTAATTTTCATTTATGTGCAGATTATTAAAAGAAATAAAGGAGTATGGATGAAATTGAAAGCTTTTAAGTATGAAAATTAAAACTTATTAATATTTTTGGGGTCAAATTATAATTTCCTAAAATTTTAAGGGTCAAAATGTAATTAATAAAATTTGCAAGGACTTCCTCCAATAATTAGCAAATTTTCAAATAGTCCCTCCATCATTTATTTATAAAAAAAAAAGACAAAAAAGCTTTCTATAAAACGGTGATGAATTGTGTTTCTCTTTCTTCTATTTTCTCTCTCTAGATCTAGAGTACTTATGAGCATCTGATCTCAAAATTTAGGGTACCAATGGATTCAGGACGAAGAGTACTATAATATTGGCTAGATAATTGAAAATCTTAGAAAAATGTAAACTCTAAACATTTGAAACTCCTATTTAGAGACCTCAAATTGAAAATCTAACACTGTAGATGGATTTAAGAGATAGATAAACTGTAGGATATGAAGTTTTATAGTTATCCGACAAATTTTGGTGTCATGAATAGTAACCCGACTAGTGTGAATAGTGATTCTGGCCAATGCGAACAGTAACTATGACCGACATGAATAGTATTTTGGCTGATGCGAACAATTTTCCATCCTTGAACAATAACCATCGATTCACCAGCGTTGACTGAGCTCATGGAGTCATTTCCTAGGTTTTTGGACCCTTCGGACTCGATTTTGAGGTCTATTTAGTCACATTTGGATTGAAAAAGTGCATGTTAGGGCTATTCAACCTAGAGCCTTACCCTGTGTGTAGATAATTCTTTCTATGACTTACGCTATGCTCTTCTTGAACTTTAAATATATAATTGGTTTTGTTTACAAGTTATTTATACTTTTATATGTCTCTAAAATGGATTAAATTACCTGATTTGTTTATAATCTGGCATATAGTTCAAGAAGAGTATGGTTTTGAAAATGGACTTTTCAACTCATTGAATATGTGATTCTAAATGTATTTCTCATCATATGGTAAAGGAAATATATTGTGCACGTGGCATTGATATGTAAAGCTATAAGATTTCTTAGAAAAGGGCATGTATATGTGATTACCTTGGTTGGGAAGTTTTTGACAAAAGAATTGTACTAAGACTGAAAATTCTGAATTTGTATTGAAACCTCTATTTTGAACGATATGGCATATGTATAAATAGTTATTTTTGTGGAAGAATCCTATTGGAAACACTATTTGCTAATAGCAGTTGATATTAACCCTAGTGCACCTTGACACCTCAGCTAGCATGGGTGGTGCTAGCCTTGTGTGACGGCAAACACACGGGATATAATATGTGAAGGAGAGTGGGATGCCTCCTATTTGGGCTAGATGCCAACTATATGATATGTGATTTACCTTTACTTGAAGTGATTGTATGTATTAGCATAAGGATCATACATCTTTGGTTGGTCAGGAAAACCTCTTACAGCATTCGCTTGTTCTGTGAATTCCTCTTGAAGTGTAGGGCACATATCAGTGGAGTGCCCTGTTGCTGAACATATTCCACAGACTTTAACTTGATGTAGTGTACCTGTAGCCATTTAGCGCACAAGAGAGGTAAGTTCAGATATTTGATTCTGAAGAGAAGTAGTACTTACCTCATAGGCATGTCTAATAAGAGTATCATGCCTAATGCCAAATTGTTGAGAATTGGCAGCCATATTTGATATCAGAATTTTGGCTGCTTCAGGAGTCTTATCTATTAGTGCTCCTCCACTAGCTGTATCTATCATGCTCCTATCTCCCTGCAAAAGACCTTCATAAAAATATTGGATTAGTAGCTGCTCACTAATCTGATGATGTGGGCAGCTTGCACAAAGTTTTTTAAACCTCTCCCAATACTCATAAAGTGTCTCTCCATGCAATTGCCTAATGCCGCATATTTCTTTCTTGATAGTAGCTGCTCTAGATGCAGGAAAATAATGTTCTAAAAACATTCTCTTCATCTCATTCCAAGTAGTGATAATACCAGAGGGCAAATAATACAACCAATCTTTGGTTGAATCTCTTAATGAAAAAGGAAAAGCCCTGAGTTTTATTTGTTCTTCAGTTACTGCATGGGGGCTTCATGCTGGTACATACCACATAGAATTCCTTCAAGTGTTTATGCGGGTCATCACCTGCAAGTCCATGAAAATTAGGTACGAGATGAATTAATCCATATTTCAACTCAAAATTAACATTGTCATCAAGATTAGGAAAAGTAATGCATAAGGATTGTTGATGCAAATCTGGAGCTGCAAGCTCCTTCAGAGTGGGGTGCCTCGCCCTGGTTACTTCCTCATTTTCTTGATCAATGTCCTCTTGAAGTTCTCTTCTGTGCTTGTATACAGATTTTTTAATATTTGGATTGAACTCTAAATTTTGAGAATTAGAAGAACGAGTCACAGGCATAAATCAAAATAAAATCACAAAAACTAATAGACGCAGTCTCTGGCAATGGCGCCAAAATTTGGTGCGTACTGTCGCAGGTACACCCAAATTGATACCTTACCTCAAAACTAACCTGTAATAGTGGGAGTAAGGGTCGATCCCACAGAGACTGGAATTACCTTATGTGATTGAGAAAGGGGGGATTGATAGTTGCAATTAAAATAAAGTAACTAATAATAAAAATAATTAAGAGATTAATGAGAAAAGCATTGGTTTCAGTTGATATCCACCGTCAAGGGATTACATTGATCATTGACAACATAATTAATCTGTAATTGAATATCTATCATTGGGTTTCTAACCCTGTTCCTCCTTAAGTCTAGTAAATTAATGACAATCACACCAATTAAACCTTAATTAACAAGCAATCCTTTAACACATCGGTAAAGCATAACTTATTAACCGCATGAAGAATTAGAGAAACTAACAGAGCTAAATAAATATAAACACATCGATTATATCTAATTTAGTTAATTATTCATCATAGGTTCAATGATTTATAATCCAAAATCCTCAAACCTATTTGCCTCATGAATCACAGAATTGAAGACTTTGTTCAAAACATAATTCAGCGGTAGATTAAGATAGAAAATATACTAGTAGGCCTCCTAGCAATCATATAAATAATCATTGAGAAGAAGAGCAGATGAATAATCAATACTCAATTCAAATTGAAATAGTAAAATCAAATCCACATCTCACAATGTATGAAGATCCCTTGAGGTTTCAATCTACCTCAACCAACTAAAAAGAAGTAGCCACACAAGGCTATAAGAAAATCAAAAGAAGAATTGAAGAATGTAACTAAGAACTTGGATGAATGAATGAATCCTCTGCTTGCTTTTCTCCCTTTTTATAGATTAACACCTAATCAAAGTAGGAGTGTTTCTAGGTCAAATTTCAGCCTATCGGGCTTCAATTGGAGTTGAAAACCCCTAAAAATCACGAATTCAAGGACCTGGTGCGGCAATGGGCACCGCAGCGCCTAGAAAATTCTAGAATTTGTGAAAGTACTGAACACGAAAGTTTTACCTCTATGTCTCTTCTTTCCATAGCCGCTGGAATCACCTTAATATGATCATAATTGAAAGCAATATGACAAAATTAGTGACCACAGGTCAGAATTCATCCTGCTGCACTATGATTCTGATTTGTGAGCTCTGTAACGCTATGAAATCTCCCGAATTTTGTAATAAACGTAAAATTTAACAAAAATTCAAATTAAAGGAAATTTAGAATAAAAGAGAGAATTTTGAAAATAGAGATAAGAATCGGTGAAAATAAGTTTATTTATTACATGGATTAAAAAATTACAAAAGAAATATGAGAATTTATGTTTTGGCGAGCTATAAGCAAATATATTTTTATTTATGTAGAAATGATTATGATTTGTTAAAAGTAAGTGGACTTTTAAGTAAAAGAAGTATTGTGTTGCTTAAAATAATTATACCGACCTCTATTGAATTTTTATGGTATTTTTAGAAATATTCTTTCTGTTAATATGAATAAAGATATTTGTTTTGAAATTTGTTTTATTATGATTTTTATCAAGAAAAATCATGATTTAAGAGTTTAACTAAAGATTTATGAGAAAAGAAATTTTTAGAAATTTTTAGGATATTTTATGATGAAAAACGGAATTTATATGAATTTTTATAAAAGAAAATCTTATTATTAATTATTTAATAATTACTATTATATTTAAAAAAAAAAGCAGAATGTTAAAACGGAAGCCGGGAGAGGAATCGAGAAAGAGGAAAAAAAATCGAAGAAATGCACAGTAGTGAATAGTGAGTGAATAGTGATATCCAATTTTTTCTTTCGATTTGGAGTGCTTATGGGTTTCCGATATCAACACTAAAAGTGTTATTGAATTCACAACGAAGGGTACTTTAGTTTTGACTGATCAGTTTTTCAAATCAACCGTTGCATCGTCGTAGATCTGAAGTAGAAAATCTCGGTAAAAGGTAAGTTCTGAAAAACCTTACTTAGAGACCTCAAATTAGAAATCTGACACCGTAGATGGGTTCAGAAGCTTGATAAACATTAGAATATGTAATTTTTTGGTGATTTGGTAACTTTTTATGTGGCGGTGAATAGTAATTTTTGACATGAATCTTGGCGGATGAATAGTGATTTCGGCGATGAATAGTTTTTCCGGCGGTGAATAGTAACCGAGCTCATTTAAGGTTTTTGGACCCTCCGGATACGTTTTTGAAGCTTATTTGGTCAAATTCAGACTAGAAAAGTGCATTTTAGGGCTGTCCAATTCGAAGTCCTTACACTATGAGTAAATGATTTTTCCTATAGCCTATTTATTTTACTCTTCTTGAACTTTACATGGATAATGAGTATGATTACATGTTATTTATATGTTCATATGTTTCTGAAATGGTTTGGAATATTTGAAATGATTGAGAAATGATATCTAGTTCAAGAAGAGTATGATTTTTGAAATAGATTTTGAAATGCTTTGAATACGTTATTTCTAAATGCATTTCGCATTACATGGCAAAGAAAATATGATATGCATATGACATTGATTTTACAATGTTATGTTTGCCTCGGATATGGGCATGATTATATGATTTCTATGATTGAAAAATTTATAATAAAAGATTTTGTACTGAGATTGAAAGCTCTGTTTTGAATGATATGAAAAGTGATAAGTTGCCGAATATAATTGTATGGCGAATTGTTTGATAATGATGCATTGCATATGATGGATATGCACTTTTATACATGTTTATATATTCGTATAAAAATATATATGTATTGATGAGAAATGACGGGATTATATGGCTTGAGACGGTATTGTGAAGGTGGTAATAGTGGTAATGTGAGGAGGCAGTAGAGTGATGAACTCACACTCCCTAATTACCTATTGTGATGATGACAGTGGTAATGTGAGGAGGCAGAAGGGTGATGAACTCACATTCTCTGTTGATCTATTGAAGTTGTAGTCAGTGGTAATGTGAGGAGGCAGTAGGGTGATGAACTCACATTCCCTGATTACCTATTGTGATTGTGACTATGGTAATGTGAGGAGGCAGAAGGGTGATGAACTCACATTCCATGTTTATCTATTGAGTATATTGAAAGTTATGACATACTTGAGCATTATATAAAAGAATTTATTTTTATTGCATATCAAATTCGATTTAAGATCGATTTGTATCATATGTGGTTACAGATATTTGTATGTGATTTGAACTGAGATTTTTTGAAATGCGGGTCCCATATGAATGTACTTTTGAATGTAACTTTTCAATATGAGAAACTTTGAAATGAAAAGTACATCCATATGTTGACCTAAGAGGTTATAGGGGGTATTATCTGCTCACTGAGTTGTAAAACTTACTACACGATGTGGATCTATTTTTCAGATAAAGACACAGAGTTTGATCCAACAACTAAGTGATCGACTAGAGGTCGTACTTCATTTGGGAGCCTAAATTGTTTTTAGGCTCTCAATGTTTTATATTGTAATATATTTGTACTCTAGAGTTGCTCTGAACGTCACAGGCAGGATCCTTGTTTCTGCTGTACTCTGATGTATATGTACTTGATTTGTATATGGTATCTGTATGGGAAAACCTATATGTATATGTTTCCTTGATAAAGGATTGAAATATTTATGTTTATGGAAAATATATGTTCATAATATACGTGTTTCACGTGCCCTAAAATTAGGGGTGTGACAAGTTGGTATCAGAGCATTAGAGTTCCCTGTGACAATCAGAGCAAAGGATTCTTTAGTAGGACCTTTAGTATCGATATGAGCCGGACATATTTATACTTCAGGTGCTGCTAAGGGATTCTATAGGATTTCAAATTCCTTTATATTCCAAGTTGCTAAAGTTTATAGTATAAGATGGATTGAATATTGTGACATCTTAAGAGATATCTATGAATCAATTACAGCTTGAAGTGAAAGGGAGAGGCATCCCAGAGAATTTAAAGAATTGATACAGATACTAATTATGATGGTTTCTGAATGTGACATCCGTTATACCGGTTGTCTAGATATAGTAGACTGTGATGTGATATTAAGAATGGATTAGTTGGTATTATGTCATGTCATTTTGAAATGTCACTTTAAGGTGATTAAATTCAATATTCTTGGAGAATTTTCTTTCTTGATACAAGGGGATCGTAGTGAGATACCCAATAATCTAATCTCTGCTTTAACATCCCATAAGTGATTACAAAAAGGTGCCAAGGATAGTTGGCAGTGGTGAGAGATGCTGATATAAAGTATACCACTGTAAATCAAGTTCCAGTGATTAGAGAATTTTCTGATATAATTCCTGAGGAATTCCAGGATTACCCCAAAATAATAAATAGAATTTCGTATTGATTTATTTCCTGGCCAGCGTCTATATTTCCATATAGAATGGCACCCATTGAACTTAAAGAACTGAAAAAGAAATAGTTATAAGACATGTTAGACAAGGGATTTAAAAGCCCTAGTACTTTTACTTGGAGTGCTCCAGTTCTATCTATGAAAAAGAAAGATGAATCACTATGACTATGCATAGATTATAGACAATTGAATAAAGTGACAATGTGGAATAAATACTCATTACCTCATATAGATGATATGTTTGACCAGCTACAAGGTGCTCAATATATTTTTTAAAAAAATTGAATTGATTTGATATCTGGATCTCATCAATTGAGGATAAGGGAAGAGGATATTCGAAAAATTTCTTTTAGGACTCGTTATGGTATTATGAGTTCTTGGTGATGTCATTTAGTCTGACAAATGCCCAGTTGCATTCAAGGACTTGATAAAAAAAAGAGAGTATTGAAGCCATCCCTGGATTAATTTGTTATTATAATTATTGATAATATACTAGAATATTTCAAGAGTGCAGAGGATCATAAGCAATATTTAAAGATAGTATTACAAACTCCAAGGGAGTATTAGCTATATGCTAAGTTTTCAAAATATGAGTTTTGACTTAGTAATAGTACTTTCTTAAGGTATGTGGCTAGCAAGATGGTATCCAAGATAACCCTAAGAAAGTAAAAGTGGTACAGCAATGCCCACATCTTGCTACAGTTACAGATGAAGATCCAAATCCAATTTGCGCTTTCTGCTATGGTCTGTTGTCCATTCTATTTGAGCTGTGATTGGATTAGGTACATGAACATATGCTTGTAAAGCATCAATCAACTCCTCAGCATCTGAAGCTAAGATGAGAATTCGTCGTGCTGAGTGTGGGATAAACCTTTATTCCACAGCATGATCAAGGAAAGATAACAAACCATCAAAGAAGTGATTAACATTTAACAAACCTATTGGTTTGTGATGCATATTCAGTTGTGCCCAAGAGACTATTTGGAAAATCTCCTCTAAAGTACCAAAACCACCTGGTAAGGCAATGAAGGTGTCAGCATTGCTCATCATTCTAGCCATGCGTTCATGCATGGAAGCTACTCTATATTCTTCCCCAATTGTTTTCCCTATGTTGCTGGATGCAGCTAGAGCTGTAGAAATAATACCTAGAACTTGGCATCCTCCTACATGTGCAGCTGTAGCCACACACCCCATTAACCCACAGTTACCTCCACCATAGACTAGATGAAGTTTTCTTCTGGCCAGCACCATACCCAGGTTTTGTGCTGTTTTCACATATTCCCCATCTTTTCCAGGACTGGAACCACAAAAGACACAGATATTTTGAAACTGATGGAATGCGGTTCCTTCCATAATTTCTATCACCTTAACTCTGAGTATGAAAATAAAGATACTAATGTAGAACTCATAGAAGGGCATATTTATAATAGCTATGCGAATAGGCCGGATATTATTAGAACAACTATGTGAGTGATTGGTGGATATCAGCTAAATTAAAGGTAAAAAAAAACGGCAAGCATGTATATGTATAGTAGTTATGACTGTGACCCATATTAAGCACATAAATAGCATAAGATAAGATATCACCAGAAATCTGTCTTTTTCTTGTTGTCTTTGATGAAGCATTGATGTCTTGAAAGGTTGTAGGTGATAGCCGTCATTGTAAAAAAGAAGAAAAAGAAAAAGAGTGAAAATGCAAACCAATTAATTGTTGAAGAGGAATAATCAAATGGTTTTTTTTGTTTTCTCAATGTTTTTACCAGTCGACTATTGGTTTATAAGTCGACTAGCTATTTTGAGAAATTTTAATTTGGACTGGTTATTTACAGTTGATTGATTATATATATATTGAAACAACCAACTGCATCCTACCAGTTAACTATATGCTCTTGTTATTCACAGACTTTATAGGCTCAGAAATATTTCTTTTCCATATGATATGCTTCCGCCGAATAACAATATCTTTGAATTAAATTTTGGCACATATATTCAAAATTTGCGGCCACCGATTGCGGCCACCGATTTTCGTTGAAATAGCAGCTAGATTTTGTTTAAAGATTTTCAAGAATTACGCCCACCGATTTTAATTTCCTGTCAATGTTTTGTCCAAACTTCTAACTTCCTATTTTGGCACCATGCTCTATTACGTGTTTCGAATTTTCTGCTGCATTGCCCTACATTAATATTTGGCATTAAATGTAAGATTTTGATTAGTAGATTAAAGTAATAGAGATTTTGAAAAGGATAGATGGATGATGATGTAATGGTGCTTTGATGAATGTAATCAAAGGAATTAACGGTGTTGAAGTTTTTGAGGAGTAAAGTATGGAAAGTAAGATTTAAGCTAATCTCAAAATTTTTAATTTGGAAACATGGAGAATATTTTGAGAATCATCTTTGAGAATAATGTAAGTGATTAAGATATTTGTGTTAATGATTTATACCTTGCTAAATTGAGACTAATATCTAGAATGTAAATTATGTTGAGATTGGAAATTCACATATGGATAATTGTTGAGAAAGGAGATTTCAGAAGAAGCCATAGATTGTGAATATGGATGACTCGAGGTAATAAGGATATACTGAGATACATACATGTGAAATTTTTCATTAACGGGTATGTTGGCAAGTACGAATTGAATATATTATCTCAAGAGAGTTATTCAGAAAATCTTAGGATCTTTATTAGATTATAGTATGACTGATACTAAATTTAAATGATGTGTTTATACATTAAAAATTATGCTTTAAGTATCTTTATATTATTGTGGTGAAAGTTGGGAGAAATTATTTGTTCTTAATTGAACTTGCTCATATCAGCAATTATGATGCCAATATACAATGGCATCATTTGAAGTTTTACATGAACATCATAGGTTTCTTAATATGTGAGTGAATTGAGAAAAGTTAAACTTTTTGGAAATCTAATTTGGAATAACATGCAATAGATAGAATATGAATTATTTAAATTGATGATGCTAGTTTGGAGAGCATGCTACAAGCATATTTTTTTAAGATAGGTAGGAGATTTCTTAATAGAATTTGTCTATAATAAAATGATATTAGAAGATTTAAGCCTTATGTAAGAGGTGTTACAAATGTTCTGTTAAATAACTCAGTGGAGTTAGATTTATTATAAGATGACATTGATCAAGTGAAATTGATTAGAAAAAGAATATTGGAAACTCAATACAAGTCAAAAGTTTATAAGGACTATGAATGTTGAGCACTAGAAATTATTAGTTGGTGACTATATATATTCTTTAATGACTCACCAACGAAAGAGGTAATGAGATTTAGAAAGAAAGGAAAGTTACACTCTCGGTATATAGAACCATTTGAAATTCTTGATAAAATCGGTCCAGTGACTTATCGTTTAACTTTACCATCTGAATTGGGTAATGTCCATCTAGTTTTTCATGTGTCTATGCTACAGAAATATTTACCGGATTCTACACATGTTATACAGTGTCCATAGATTCAGTAACAGAAAGATTTAAGCTATGAGGAACAACCAATAGCAATAGTGGACAGATAAGTAAAGAAGTTACGGTCAAAAGAAATACCTACAGTAAAGGTGATATGGAAAAATCACTCTACTGAGGAAGCTACTTGGAAAAGGAAAAATGATATATGTGTCAGATATCTGTATTTATTTGAACAATGAGGTTAGTGTTTATCTGCAACTGTGGTGATGAAATTCGGGGACCGAATTTCTTTAAGGGGGGAAGAATGTAATAACCATAAAATTTAACAAAAATTCAAATTAAAGGAAATTTAGAATAAAAGAGAGAATTTGGAAAATAGAGATAAGAACCGGTGAAAATGAGTTTATTTATTACATGGATTAAAGAATTATAAAAGAAATATGAGAATTTATGTTTTGGCGCGCTATAAGCAAATATATTTTTATTTATGTAGAAATGATTATGATTTGTTAAAAGTAAGTGAACTTTTAAGTAAAAGAAGTATTTTGTTGCTTAAAATAATTATACTGACCTCTATTGAATTTTTATGGTATTTTTAGAAATATTCTTTCTTTTAATATGAATAAAGATATTTGTTTTGAAATTTGTTTTATTATGATTTTTATCAAGAAAAATCATGATTTAAGAGTTTAACTAAAGATTTATGAGAAAGGAAATTTTTAGAAATTTTTGGGATATTTTATGATGAAAAACGGAATTTATATGAATTTTTATAAAAGAAAATATTATTATTAATTATTTAATAATTATTATTATATTTAAAAAAAATAGAATGTTAAAACGGAAGCCGGGAGAGGAATCGAGAAAGAGGAAAAAAAATCGAAGAAATGCACAGTAGTGAATAGTGAGTGAATAGTGATATCCAATTTTATCTTTCGATTTGGAGTGCTTATGGGTTTCCGATATCAAAACTAAAAGTGTTATTGGATTCACGATGAAGAGTACTTCAGTTTTGACCGATCAATTTTTCAAATCAACCGTTGAATCGCCGTAGATCTGAAGTAGAAAATCTCGGTAAAACGTAAGTTCTGAAAAACTTTACTTAGAGACCTCAAATTAGAAATCTGACACCGTAGATGGGTTCAGAAGCTTGATAAACATTAGAATATGTAATTTTTTGGTCATTTGGTAACTTTTTATGTGGCGGTGAATAGTAATTTTCGACATGAATAGTGCGAATGAATAGTGATTTCGGCGATGAATAGTGGCGGTAAATAGTGTTTTCGGCGGGGAACAATAACCAAGCTCATTTAAGGTTTTTGGACCCTCCTGACACGTTTTTGAAGCTTATTTGGTCAAATTCAGACTAGAAAAGTGCATTTTAGGGCTGTCCAATTCGGAGCCCTTACACTGTGAGTAAATGATTTTTCCTATAGCCTGTTTTTTTTACTCTTCTTGAACTTTACATGGATAATGAGTATGATTAAATGTTATTTATATGTTCATATGTTTTTGAAATGGTTTGGAATATTTGAAATGATTGAGAAATGATATCTAGTTCAAGAAGAGTATGATTTTTGAAATAGATTTTAAAATGCTTTGAATACGTTATTTCTAAATGCATTTCGCATTACATGGCAAAGAAAATATGATATGCATATGACATTGATTTTACAATGTTATGTTTACCTCGGATATGGGCATGATTATATGATTTCTCTGATTGGAAAATTTATAATAAAAGATTTTGTACTGAGACTGAAAGCTCTGTTTTGAATGATATCGAAAGTGATAAGTTGCCGAATATGATTGTATGGCGAATTGTTTGATAATGATGCATTGCATATGATGGATATGCACTTTTATTCATGTTTATATATTCATATAAAAATATATATGTATTGATGAGAAATGACGGGATTATATGGCTTGAGACGGTATTGTGAAGGTGGTATTAGTGGTAATGTGAGGAGGCAGTAGGGTGATGAACTCACATTCCTTAATTACCTATTGTGATGATGACAGTGGTAATGTGAGGAGGCAGAAGGGCGATGAACTCACATTCTCTGTTGATCTATTGAAGTTGTAGTCAGTGGTAATGTGAGGAGGCAGTAGGGTGATGAACTCACATTCCCTGATTACTTATTGTGATTGTGACTATGGTAATGTAAGGAGACAGAAGGATGATGAACTCACATTCCATGTTTATCTATTGAGTATATTGAAAGTTATGACATACTTGAGCATTATATAAAAGAATTTATTTTTATTGCATATCAAATTCAATTTAAGATCGATTTGTATCATGTGGTTACAGATATTTGTATGTGATTTGAACTGAGATGTTTTGAAATGCGGGTCCCATATGAATGTACTCCTGAATGTAACTTTTCAATATGAGAAACTTTGAAATGAAAAGTACATCCATATGTTGACCTAAGAGGTTATAGGGGGTGTTATCTGCTCACTGAGTTGTAAAACTCACTACACGATGTGGATCTATTTTTCAGATAAAGACACAGAGTTTGATCCAGCAACCAAGTGATCGACTAGAGGTTGTACTTCAGTGGTGAGCCTAAATTGTTTTTAGGCTCTCAATGTTTTATATTGTAATATATTTGTACTCTAGAGTTGCTCTGAACGTCACAGGCAGGATCCTTGTTTCTACTGTACTCTGATGTATATGTACTTGATTTGTATATGGTATATGTATGGGAAAACCTATATGTATTTGTTTCCTTGATAAAGGATTGAAATATTTATGTTTATGGAAAATATATGTTCATAATATACGTGTTTCACGTGCCCTAAAATTAGGGGCATGACAAATTTGACCAAGTGTTCAACATAACAGTTGTAGATGATTGTGTTAGATTTTCATAGACACTTGAATCAGTTTGATTGGAGTTCATAAGAGGGCGATATGCTCAAAACAGTGCTAAAAGGTTTGGAATCGCTACAATGTAGCATTTTTCCATAAAGTTCTTATCTTTTTCTTCTCTTTTCTTCTTCCTTTGTTCCTACAACCCAAAACACAAAAATAAACTAATTCCTAATTATATTTTACTTAAATCGAACAAAAAGTAAGTTTAAAGATATTAATATCATGCTTAATTTAGATCACATCAGCTTGGTCACATTTTCTTGATTTTTGGGCTATCGGTCCAACTTCTATATCCTAGTCCAAGTTTATGTTTTATTTCTTGCTTAGGTTATCCTATTGGCTTGCTAGAAATTTATGTGAAGTGAAAAAACTCTATATAAATTGTCCATAGGTGAAAGCCCAATTTATGGGTTGAGATGTTAAACTTAGTAACTCTAACTCTTAAATTAGGAAAAATTACCCTAAACCAATTTTCTTGAAATTTTAAAACCTTTACTTACTTCACAAAAATTTATCTTCCTTACCCAAAAATTTCGCCTCTCTTTAGTATGTTATTCCTAAATTTTTCTATTAGGTTTTTTTCTCTTTAACTATTCCCTTAATGTTAGAAATATTTTCTATGCATACACATAAGGTGAATAATTTTTAAGGATTATATTTCTCAAAAATCTAAAAATTGTCTAATAAATTTTATTTCCTTAATTAATTATTTATGTACCTTTATTAATAAAAGAAACGAAATTATGGATGTTACATTAAATATTCATGTACCTTTATTAATAAATGAAATGAAATTACAGATGTTACATGTTGTTCATGTTCTTTCTCACTCTTGGAGTATATCAAGATGTCATCAATGAACACTACCACAAATTTATCTAAGTAGGGTCAAAAAATGCAATTCATGTAGTCTATAAAAATTGCAGGTGCATTTGTTAACCCGAAGGGCATTACGAGAAACTCTTAGTGCCCATACCTAATCCTGAAAGCTATTTTTGGTACATCCTCCTCTTTAATCCTAATCTCAAGTCAATTTTAGAAAAGATGGAGGCTCCCTTCAGTTGATCTAATAAATCTTCTATCCTAGGGAGATGATACTTATTTTTGATAGTCACCTTATTCAGCTGTCTGTAATCTATCTATAGTCTTAATCTCTCGTCTTTCTTCTTAACAAACAACATAAGAGCTCCCTAAGCTGATACACTTGGCCTAATGAATTGCTTGTCTAATAGTTCCTCCAACTATTTCTTGAGTTCCTGTAGTTCCTTCAAGGCCATTCTATAAGGTGCAATAGAGATAAGCCTTGTCCTAAGTAGGAGATCAATAGAGAACTCTAGCTCTTTCTTGGGAGGTAAGTTTGGAATATTTGATGGAAATACTTTAGGAAACTTGTTGGCTATTGGGATTTCATCAAGTTTCGGTTCGACTTCTAAGTTAGATAAATACAAGAGAATGTATCCAAGTACTCCATTATATTACATCCTCTTCCATTTTCTTTACATCTAATTATTTTCCATCAAATTTTCACAACATTCAAATATACAAAATAGTAGCATAAAAATCATAAAATTTTACCACCCATAGCCATACATATGCAGAACTTTCCATACCAACCAAAATGTTTAAAAAATCCATCATATGCAAAATAACATGTAACATAATATAGCAACATCCATGACCAATCATCAAAGTAGCAAATATTGTAAATTTTATCAAAGTTCTAAGATCAAACTCCTATATAAATGTTACAAATTTCAAAGATTTTCTTCAAAAAAGGGGATATTGTTAACCCTACCTAAAGATCTCCCTAGCTCACTCATTAAATTCTTTCTCTTGTTTCCTCTTAAAAGAAGTAGCAAGATTCCTCCCTTCCTTTAGCTTTTCTAGCCACTTAAATAAAATAAGGAGGGTGAGTTTTAAACCTCAAGGATAAAGAGACAAGATGGATTTAAGTGGAGATTTAGCTAACTTACCTTGAATATTTAGTCCTCTAGACTTTTTCTTCTTCTTCCTTCCTTTCTTCTCCTTTCTTTATCTCATTTCCTCACTCTACCTTGCTTCTATTTCTTCCTCTCCCTCACTTGGATGAAATTGTAATGTTATAAGGGTGGGTTTTTCTTAAATAAACTATCAAGTAGTTTAACTTTCATGATCATGGGCCTACCTTATCACAATTAGGATGTACTTGGTTGTGTTTTTTTTTTGGGAAAAACAACTCATGTTCTTATCTTCCTCTCCCTTAGTCAAGCTATGCATAGAAAAAGGAGATTTGTATTTTGAAAATCATGATAAAATATTCTTAAGACAAGGGACAAGGTCTCTTTGATTTAGGGATTCTTTTCCTTTTTCTTTTGTCTCACTCAAGTATGATAGGTTTGCCTTTCTAGATGGTAAATTTTTAACCTTTGAGTCTCCCTTGCTTAGCTGAAATTATTTATGTAGGATAAGGATTTTTTTTTCATAATGTTATGTATTATTACCCACTTGTTGAAATTATGAATATAGGATATAGATTTTTTGTCCTAATGCCATGTATTATTACCTACTTGTTGAAATTATGAATGTAGGATATAGAAGTTTTGTCTTAATGCCATGTGACCTAATCTTGATTATTATTACACTACTAAATCCTCACATGATTCTTATTTTTTCTTCTTGGATTTGGGCTCATTCTTACCCATTTCCTTTGCTTTCCCTGAAATTCTACCTTTCATGAAGGGCTTGGTCACATTTTCATGATTTTTAGGCTACCGGTCCAACTTCTATATCCTAGTCCAAGTCTATGTTTTATTTCTTACTTGGGCTATCCTATTGGCTTGCTAGAAATTCATGTGAAGTGAAAAAACTCTATATGATGTGTCCATAGGTGAAAGCCCAATTTATGGGTGGAGATGTTAAACGTAGTAACTCTAACTCTTGAATTAGGAAAAATTACCCTAACCCAATCTTCTGGAAATTTTAAGACCTTTACTTACTTCCCAAAAATTTATTTTCCTTAACATGTTATGAACCTTTATTAATAAAAGAAACAAAATTAGGGATGTTACATTAAATATTTATATACTTTTTATTAATAAATAAAACGAAATTAGAGATGTTACATTTGCCTTAAAGATTTGGCGACACTATTTGTATAGGGCAACATTTGAAATATACTGTGATCACAAGAGTCTTAAGTATTTTTCTGATCAGAACGAGTTAAATATGAGGCAACAAAGATGGGTAGAATTTCTCAAAGACTACAACTTTGAGATAAAGTATCATCCAGGAAAGAAGAATGTTGTAGCTAATGCCTTGAGTAAAAAATCTCTGCACATAGGTTAGATTATGATGTATGAGATACAGATGCTAGAGGTGTTTTGAAATTTGAAGCTGGCCACTACTTTTACTCTAAATAAGCTAATCAACAATAGGTTTAGTATAGAGTGTGACCTTAGAGCCCAGATTAAAGAAGCTCAAGCTCACGACCAATATTTACAAGATCACAATGATTAAGATAATTTTTCTGTTTTGGAAGATAGAGTAATCATGTATCAGGGAAGGATTTGTGTTCCTCTAGAATGATAGTTAAGGACTAAGATCCTATAAGAGGCACATCAGAGTAAGTACACAGTCCATCCTAGATCCACTAAAATATATCAGAACTTAAAGAAGATGTACTAGTGGCATGAAAAAGGACATGGCTGAGTTCATGGAAAAATGTTTAATTTTTCTTAAGATCCCTAAATGGAAATGGGATAGTATTTCGATGGACTTTGTGGTGAGCTTACCTAAGACTTCAGTTAGACATAACTCTATTTGGGAAATAGTAGACAGATTAACCAAATCTGCTCACTTTCTGCCCATAAAGATTAACTATTCACAAGACAAATTAGCCCAGTTGTACGTTTAGGAAATAGTCAGACTGCATGGAATTCCCTTAGATATCGTTTATAACAAAGATCTGAGGTTCACGTCGAGGTTTTGGAAGGCGTTGCAGGAAGATTTTGGAACCCAATTACGGTTTAGTACTGCCTACCATCCTCAGGATGATGGGCAGATAGAACAGACCATTCAAACCCTAAAATATATGTTGAGGGCTTGTGTGATAGATCAAGGTAAATGATGGGATAAGTATCTACCTTTAGTGAAGTTTTCTTAAAATAATAGCTATCACTCTAGTATTAAGATAGCCCCCTACGAGGCTTTATACGGTAGGAAGTGCTAATCTCCACTATATTGATTTGAGGTAGGAGAAAAGAACTTGTATGGTCCTGACCTAGTTCAACAAACCACTGAGCAAATCAAGATGATACGAGACAAAATATTTACAGCTCAGAGTTGACAAAAGAGTTACTATCGTAAGAGATATAAACCTCTGGAGTTTTAGGAAGTAGGCCATGTATTTCTAAAGGTTTCCGCGACTACTGGAGTTGGTAGGTATTTCAAGACTAGAAAGATAAGTTTGTAATTTTTGGGACCCTACCAAATTTTAAGGAAAATAGGGACGTCAGCATATCAAGTTGCCCTTCCACTTAATTTTCCCTCTCACTATATTTTCATATCATGTTCAGAAGAATAATTATGCAAATTTTCTCTATGGCACTGGCTTTTAGCGTACGTTGGATCGAGTTACTCTATTTTGAACGGATCTCAGTAATATACATGGTGTCTATGGTCGAGTTGACTAAGATCCTGGTGAAGGTACAACCACCCGCACCCGTATTTCCAGAACTGATCAACAGGGATGAATAAGATGTAATTATATGTGTTAGACTTTTGTACGGATGTTATTGATTAGTGATATGTATGTAAAATCTGTATTGTATAAATTAAATAAGTGTTATTTTGAGTTAAGTTGTAATGAGGTAATAACTTCATGGTATTTAAAAAAAATTGTTACATAAATGGAGATGCTACACTTGGAAGCAACGTAGACTCACCCACATAATATGTCACCTAACTGATCACCTATCTGTAGGATCAAACTCTGTATTTTAATATGAAAAATGTGAAAATATCGTGTAGTGAGTTTAACAACTCAGTGAGTAAATAATACCTCCTATGACCTCTTAGGTTAGCATATGGATGTACTTATATTTTAAAATTTGTCACATAGATAATACAGTTCAGAAGTACATTTATATGGGACCCGTATTTTAAATATTCTCAATTCAAAGGATATTCAGATATCCAAAACCATATGCAGCACGATATGATCATTAAAGAAATGTTGTTATGCTCAGTTGTATAAGCTATAGTAAAATATTAAGATTTGGAGATAAAATCATAACTTTTAATGCACCTGCCTCACTCGGTTATCTTGTCAATGCAATGAAAACATAACTCATTTGCTATACACATATTGACTGATCGACTACAGTCATAATAAGTGATCAGGAAATGTGAGTACATCACCCTCCTACCCCCCCCACATTACCACTATCATCCAGTTGGAGCAGTCCTCCCCTGGCTCACTCAGGCTAATAGGGCGTCCCCTATTCGGTACCGTCACAAGCCATACAACTCGTTGATATTCATCCATACATATAAATACATGTAAAATTATCAAGCAACTCGCCATGAGATTTATGCTTGTCATATTTATCAAGCAACTTGCCATGAGCTTTACGCTTGCCATAATTACCAAGCAACTCGCCATGAGCTTTACGCTTGCCATTCAATCTCATTTATAATATGACATGCCTCATTTTCACAAGTATATAGCTTTACAAATCAATGCATCATGCACATAATATTCACTTTATCAAATAATGATAAATACATTTAGAACCACATATTTAATGAGTTCCAAAATATATTTCTAAAATCATACTCTTCTTGAACTATGTGCCAGTTCGTAAGCAAAATAAATATTTTAACACATTTTAGAAATTTATGATACCAAAAATGATTGTAAACAGAAAAAATTATACATTTATAGTTTAAGAAGTGCATGGAGTAAATCATAGAAAGAATTATCTATTCACAAGGTAAAGGCTCCAAATTGGATAGCCCCACAATGCACTTTTCCAATCCACATTTGACTAAACAAACTTAAAAAACATGTTTGGTGGGTCCAAAAATCAAGGAAATAACTCCAAGAACTTTATCACTATTCATGGCCAAAAAACACTATTCATTGCTAGAAAATACTATTCACCAAGAACAAAAAGCTGTCAGATAGTTGAAAAATTTCATATCCTAAGGTTTATCTAGCTCTTGAATCCATCTACAGTGTCAGATTTCCAATTTGAGGTCTTTAAGTAAGAGTTTCAGAGTTTACCTTTTTCTGATATTTTCTACTTCCGATCTACGACGATTCTACGGCTAATTTAGGACATTGTTTGATCAAAATCGTAGTATTTTCCGTCTTGAATTCAGTGGTATCCTTAGTTTTGAGATCAGAGGCCTATAGACACTCTAAATTTAGAGAAGAAAATAAAAATTACTATTTACACTATTCATTCTCTTCCATTTTCACGTTTCGGTTTCTGTCTTCCCTCCCCCTTTTCTTTATTCTTTATAATAATAATAATTATTATTATTTAATAATTAAATAATGTAATTTTATGTTATATATATTTATATAAATACTGTTTTTCATCCTAAAACGTCCCAAATTTTTTTCCTTTTACGTGTTTATACATATAATTTTCACCCACCTCCACTATGCATATCATAATATATACATGCAATATCTTGTATTTTTTATTTTTAAATAATAATGTTTTGCTATAAACAAATATGTTTTTATTATTTTTTTAAATTATTATGCATGTTTTACTGGAAGTAAATATATTTTTACTTAAAATAATTATTGTTTTGCTTAAAATAATTATATTGGCCTTTAATACATTTTTGTTTTATTTTTAGAAATATTTTTTCTTTTATTATGTATAAAGATATTTATCAAGAAAAATCATGATTAAGAATTTAACTAAAGGTTTATGAGAATGGAAATTTTTAGAAATTTTTGGGATATTTTAGGATGAAAAATGGTATTTATGTGAATATATATGAAATAAAATAAAAATAAATTTAAATATTTAATTATTTAATAATAATTATTATTATTATAAGGAAAAGAGAATTGGGGGACGGGGAGACGAAATGTAGAACAAGGGAGTTGCAGAAACTTTCGTGAATAGTAATGAATAGTAACATCCATTTTTCTCTCTAAATCTGGAGTATCTATTGGCTTTCGATCTTCAAACTGAGGGTACCACTGGATTCAGGACAAAGAATGCTACGATTTTGACCGATCAATTTTTCAAATCAGCCGTTGAATCGTCGTAGATCTGAAGTAGAAAATCTCAGAAAAAGGTAAACTCTGAAACTCTTACTTAGAGACCTCCAATTGAAAACCTGACACCGTAGATGGATTCAGGAGATAGATAAACCTTAGGATATAAATATTTTCGACCATCTGATAGCTTTTTGTTCGTCGTGAATAGTGATTTCCGGTGAGTGAATAGTATTTTCTAGCGATGAATGATGTTTTCCGGCAGTGAACAGTGACCAAACTCTCGAAGTCATTTTCTAAGTTTTTGGACCCTCCAGATATGTTTTTAAGGTCTATTTGATCAAATTGAGATTAAAAAAGTACATTTTAGGGCGGTCCAATCTGGAGCCCTTACCTTGTGAGGAGATGATTCTTCCTATGGCTTGCCCTATGTAACAACTCCATTTATGTAACAATTTTTTTTAAAATACCATAAAGTTATTACCTCGTTACAACTTAACTCAAAATAACACTTATTTAATTTATACAATACAGAGTTTACATACATATCACTAATCAATAACATCCGTACAAAAGTCTAACACATATAATTACATCTTATTCATCCCTGTTGACCAATTTCGAAGATACGGGTGTGGGTGGTTGCACCTTCACCGGGATCTTAGTCAACTCGACCATAGACACCATATATATTATTGGGATCAGCTCAAAATAGAGTAACTCGATCCAACGTACGTTAAAAGCTAGTGCCATAGAGAAAATCTGCATAATTATTCTTCTGAACATGATATGGAAATATAGTGAGAATTAAATCCCAGTAGGTTCAACGATAAATCATCAATATTGTTCATCCTGTCATGTTCATCTGTATAAACTACAATAATTATCTTTTGGTCATATGAATGCACTTTATCTATGCACATGAAAAATCATACAGTTATGACATGTATGGCAAGAATAACTATTTTTAAAATATCAAATGATGGCTATCAACTTATTCTTATTTCAAACTACCTCAGTCAGGGTAAGTACTCTCTACTCTTCGGTACAGGCTTATCTCGCTCCGTCCGACCTGACACACTTTCTCTTTCTTTTCTCATTATGATAATCACAGCCGTTGGTAGGGCGTCCCCTACTAGTGCACCACACGGATCGCCATGTGACCATGCTTGTCTCTTTTCTTTTCACATTAATAGCCGAAAATATGATTTTAATAACAAGTATGTTCATTATACTCTCATGCCATAATTTATCAAAGCATAATCATTCCCAAAACTCATTGGTAAAATGCAATTATACCATGAACATAATCATTTTTGAATTTCAATTTATAAAATATTTCCATGTCAAAATTACACACTTAAGATGGTAGGAAGTTCATGCAATGGTATAGGGCATAAACTAGGCATTTATTATTTTCATTTTATAAGATTCTTCTTATTTCTTAAATATTATTTTCATCTTTTCATTTTCTTTATGCTTGGCCTTTAGTCACTTTCTTCCTATTTATATCATTTCCAACACATGTTCTTACAAATTTTATAGGGCATTCTTTTCCAATTTAATTTCTATTATTACCTTATAGTTAAAGAGGTTCATCTAGGGTAGAAAAATGTTGAAAATAAGCTTTACCAGCTTCCAACACGTCCTGGCCATGTTCTAGGACACGGCCATGCTTTAAACGTACTCAAAAACAGCCCTGAACACGGCTTACCCGTACTTGAAGCAACCCAAAACACGGCCTGGCCATATTCTGTGACCTTTGCTCATTAATCAGCATATAACTCCCTCAATTTAACTCCGATTGAGGTGATCTTAGTGTCTATAGAAAGCTAAGAAAATTATCTACAATTATTATGTTAATAATATTAGTAAAGGAGTAAGAAATATTGGTGTTATTACTCCCTTAAATTCAATGTTAATTTTTCTCGGGTAGGTTTTGACCTTTACTTACTAATCTGATTCCAGTTGGACTCCAAATTCAATATCTCCCTGATTTGGGCTCCAAATTGAGTGATTCCAGTTGCAAAACATCCATGAGACATATATCTATAATTGTTATGTTAACAAGTTATTTTAATTCCCTACAGAAGGTTCCCAAAAATTCAAACACAAAAGCTTTCCTAATAGATTCTTCCCTAGGTAACCATTTTCTGATCACTGCTTACTAATCGGATCATATTTATCTCATATGAACTCCAAATTGAGTGATTCCAGTGGCTAAAATCCGCTAGACATAGATCTACATTTTTTATGTTAACTATTTATTTTAATTCCTTACCAATTCTTCTCAGAATTTTAAAAACAGAAGCTTAAAGTTTTACCACCCATAGCCATACCTATGCAGAACTATCTACACCAGCTTAAGTATTCAAACATACATCACATGCAAGATCAATATGTAACATGATAAAGCAACATCCATGACCAATCATCAGAGTTCTAAGATCAAAATCCCATATAAATGTTACAAATTTCAAAACTTTTCTTCAAAAAGAAATATTGTTAAACGTACCTAAGAATCTCCCTAGCTCACTTAGTGAATTTGTTTTCTTGTTTCTGCTTGAAAGAAGTAGCAAGATTCCTCCCTTCCCTTAGCTTTTCTAGTAGATTAAATAAGAGAAGCAGGGTGAGTTTTTGAACCTCAAGGATGAAGAAGAAAAATGGATTCAAGTGGAGATTAAGCTAACTTACCTTGAGTACTTAACCCTCTAGACTTCTCCTTCTTCTTTCTTCCTTTCTTCTACTCTCTTTCTCTCCTTTCCTCACTCTGCCTTCCTTCTATTTCTCCCTCTCCCTTACTTAGATGCAATGAAAATGTTATAGGGGTGGATTTTGCTTAAATAGACCATCAAATAATTCACCTTTCATGATCATGGGTCTACCTTATCACAATTAAGATACAATTGGTTGAATTTTTGGAAAACAAACAACTTATGTTCTTGTCTTCCTCTTCCTTAGTCAAGATATGCATAGCAAAAGGAGATTTATATTTTGAAAATTATTATAATATGTTCTTAAGATAAGGGATAAGGTCCCTATGATTTAGGGATTCATTTTCTTTTTCTTTTGTCTTAATCAAATATTATAGGTTTGCCTTTTTAGGTGGAAAATTTCTAACCCTTGAATCTCCATTATTTGGCTGAAATTATTTGTGTGGGATTGGAATATTTTGTTATAAGGCCATGTATTATCATACCACTTGCTAAAATTATGAGTGTAGGATATAGATTTTTTGTCCTAATGCCTTGTATTATCATACCACTTGCTAAAATTATGAATGTAGGATCACATCACTTGCTAAATTTTTGTCTTAATAACATGTAACATAATCTTTATTATTATTATACTATTATATCATCACATAATTAATTTTATTTTATTTTTTTCCTCTTGGATTTCGCTTTATTCCTGCCTATTATGGGCTTATTCCTACCCATTTCCTTTGCCTTGGATAAAATTCTACCTTTCTTGGAGGGCTTGGTCACATTTTCATAATTTTTGGACTATCGGTCCAATTTCTATATCCTAGTCCAAGTCTATCTTTTATTTCTTGCTTAGGTTATCCAATGGGCTTGCTAGAAACTTATGTGAAGTGGAAAAAATCTAGATGAAGTGTCCATAGGTAAAAGCCCAATGTATGGGTGGAGATGTTAAACGTAGTAACTCTAGTTCTTGAATTAGGAAAAATTACCCTAATTCAATGTTCTTGAAATTTTAAGACATTTACTTGTTTCCAAAAATTTATCTTCCTTTCCCAAGAATTCTGCATCTCTTTAGTATGTTATTTCTAATTTTGCCTATTAGGTTTTCTCTCTTTGCTTGTTCCCTTAATGTTAGAAACATTTTCTATGCATACACATAACGTGAATAACTTCTAAGGATTATATTTCCATAGATATCTAAAAATTATCTAATAAATTTTATTTCATTAATTAAATATTTATTTATCTTTAAAGAAACAAAATTAGGGATGTTACATTAAATATTTATGTACCTATATTAATAAAAGAAACGAAATTAAGGATGTTACACCCAATACTCTTCTTGATCTTTAGGCATATGTATGATTATGTTTATGAGATATTTACACTTTTATATCTTACTGAGATGCATTAAAATTATCTGAATTGCATACAATTTGAAATACAGTTTAAGAAGAGTATAGTTTTAAAACTGGAATTCTGAATTCATGGTGTATCTGATTTCCCATGTATTTCTCATTAAATGATAAAGTGAATATTTATTCTTGTGACATTATTTATAAAGCTACATGATTGCCTCAAGAAAGGGAATGTACATGTGATATACCCTGAATGGGGAATTTATGACAGATGAATCTGTACTGAGAGTGAAAGTTTGCATTATATTGTGAATTTTATACTAGATTATATGGCATATGTGCATGTGATATTGATTTATACAGTGATATGTTTGCCTCGAATATGGGCATTTATACGTGAGATGCCATTTATATGGGCGAGATGCCATTTATATGAGATGTGATTTTCCTTCCCTTGCTGTGTGCTTGGGAAATACCCATATAGAGTCCCTTCGCGTGTCCTCTTGAATGGTAGTAGGGCAAACCTCAGTGGGATGCTGAGTTTAGGAAAATCCTATACCACCAAAGTACGGAAGGGGTTAAACTCTGATATGGTGGTTCTAATATGGGATCCTCCTAAGATTTTTTATAAGAAATTTTTTAAATGCATATCACCGTTTGATTATTGATTATATTGTATCATATTTGGATACAGATATTTGAATTGATTTAAATTGAGAATATTTGAAAATGCGGGTCCCATATGGATGTACTTCTGAACTATAGATTTTGATATGATAAATTTTAACTAATGAGTACATCCATATGTTGATCTGAGAGGTCATCAGAGGTATTATCTGCTCACTGAGTTCTAAAACTCACTACACGTGGTTGATATGGTTTTTAGATAAAGACCTAGAGTTTGGTCCTGCAGCTTCTTAATCGACTAGGTGTCATACTTCTGTGGTGAGCCTAAATTGTTTATTGGCTCTCAGTGTTTTAAATTGTAATATAATTGTACTCTAGAGTTGCTCTGAACGCCACAGGCAGGGTTCCTGCTTTTGTTGTTACTCTGATGTTTATAAACTTGATTTGTATATGGTATATGTATGGAAGAATCTATATATATCTGTTTTCATGATAAATGATTGGAATAATCATGTTTATGAAAAATATATGATTGTAAAGTATGTGTTTCACGTGCTCTAAAATTAGGGGCGTGACAAGTTGGTATCAGAGAATTAAGTTTCCTTGTGGCTATCAGAGCAAAGGATTCTTTAGTAGGACCTTTAGTATCGATATGAGCCGGACATATTTATACTTCAGGTTCTGTTGAGGGATTCTATAGGGTTTTAAATTCCTTTCTATCCAAGTTGCTAAATTTTCTAGTATAAGATAGATTGAATATTGTGACATCTTAATAGGTATATATGGGTTAAGTATTGCCTAAAAGTGAAAGGGATAGTTATCCCAGAGAATTTAAAGAATTGAGACAAATGCCAAATATGATCATTTCTGAATGTGATATTTGTTGTACCTGGTTGTCTAGATATGGTAGACTTTGATGTGATATTGAGAATGGATTAGTTGGCATTATGTCATGTCATTTTGAAATGTCACTTTAAGGTGATTAAATTCAATATTCTTGGAGAATTTTCTTTCTTGATACAATGAGATCGTAGTGAGATACCCAGTAATCTAATATCTGCTTTAATATCCCATAAGTGATAATAAAAAGGTGTCAAGAATATTTGGCAGTGTTGAGAGATGTTGATATAAAGTATACCAGTGTAAATCAAGTTCTAGTGGTTAGAGAATTTTTTGATGTGATTCCTAAGGAATTGCTAGGATTACCCCAAAACAATAAATAGAATTTGGTATTGATTTATTTCCTGAAACCTAACCAATGTCTATATTTCCATATAGAATGTCACCTACTGAACTTAAAGAACTGAAAAAGAAATAGTTACAAGACATGTTAGACAAGGGATTTAAAATCTCTATTACTTTTACTTAGAGTGCTCCAGTTCTATCTGTGAAAAAGAAAGATGGATCACTATGACTATGCATAGATTATAGACAGCTGAATAAAGTGACAATGTGGAATAAATACCCATTACCTCGTATAGATGATCTATTTGACCAGTTACAATGTGCTCAATATTTTTCAAATTGAATTGATTTGAGATCTAGATATCATCAATTAAGGATAAGAGAAGAAGATATTGCAAAAATTACTTTCAGGATTCGGCATAGACACTATGAGTTTTTAGTTATGTCATTTGGATTGACAAATGCCCCAGCTATATTCATAGATTTAATGAATAAGTAATTAACCCATCCCTGAATCAAGTTGTTATTATATTTATTGATGATATACTAGAATATTTCAATAGTTCAGAGGATCATAAGCAATATTTAAAGACAATTTTACAAACTCCAAGGGAGTATCAGCTATATGCTAAGTTCTCAAAATACGGATTTTGACTTAGTAATATTACTTTCTTAAGGTATGTGGCTAGCAAGATGGTATCTAAGAAAACCCTGAGAAAGTAAAAGTGGTACAGCAATGTCCACATCTTGCTACAATTACAGATGAAGATCCAAGTCCAATTTGCACTTTCTGCTATTGTCTGTTGTCCATTCTATTTGAGCTATAATTGGATCAGGTACATGAACATATACTTGTAAAGCATCAATCAACTCCTCAGCATCTGAAGCTAAGATGAGAATTCGTCATGCTGAGTGTGAGATGAACCTTTGTTTCACAGCATGGTCAAGAAAAGACAACAGACCATCAAAGAAGTGGTTAACATTTAACAAACCTATCGGTTTGTGATGTATATTTAGTTGTGCCCAAGAGACTATTTGGAAAATTTATTCTAAAGTACCAAAACCCCTTGGTAAGGCAATGAAGGCATCAACATTGCTCATCATTCTTCCCCAATTGTCTTTCCTATGATGTTGGATATAGCTAGAGCTGTAGGAATAATACCTAGAACTTGACATCCTCCTACATATACAGTTGTAGACACACACCCCATTAACCCACGGTTACCTCCACCATAGACTAAATGAATTTTCTCCTGGCCAGCACCATACCCCAGGTTTTGCGCTGCTTTCACATATTCTCCATCTTTCCTAGGACTGGAACCACAAAAGATACAAATATTTTAAAACTGACGAAATGCGATTCCCTCCATAGATGTACACACTTTAACTATGAGTATGAAAGTAAGGATACTAATGTGTGTATTTATAGAATTCAGGGAAGGACATACATATGATAGCTATGTGAATAGGCCAGGAATAATTAGAATAGCTATGTGAGTGATTGGTAGATATCAGCTATATTGAAGGTGAAATTTTCAAAAATAACGGCAAGCATGTATATGTACAGTAGTTGTAATAGTCGCTCATATTAGGCATATAAAGAGAATAAGGTTAAGATATCACCAAAAAATTTCCTTTTTCTTGTTGTCCTTGATGAAGGATTGATGTCTTAATTCTTGTAGAGAAGTTATAGATGATAGGCGTCATTGTAAAAAAAAAGAGTGAAGATGCAAACCAGATAATTATTGAAGAGGGATAATTAAATGATTTTTCTTGTTTTCCCAATGTTCTTTCCAGTCGACTATCGATATTATTAAGTCGACTAGCTATTTTGAGAAATTTTAATTTGGACTGGTTATTTTACAGTTGATTGATTACATATATTTTGAAGCAATCAACTGCATCCTACCAACTAACTATGTATTCTTTGATTTTCAAAGACTTTTATAAGCTCAGAAAGGTTTCTTTTTCCATGTACTATCTTTCCACAGAATACCAACAGATTTAAAGTAGATTTTGACACATATATTCAAAATTTGCGATCACTGATTTTTGCCGAAATAACAGCTAAGTTTTCTTTACAAATTTTCAAGAATTACGGCCACCGATTTTAACTCTCTCCAATGCTTTGTCCAAACTTTTGACTTTCTATTTTGGCACAGTTCTCTATTATATTTTTCATCTGTTCAACTGTATCCTCCTTGATTAATGATTGGTATTAAATGCAAGGTTCTTTTTCTTATTACAAGGAGGGTTAATTTATTTTCTTTGAAACTCAGTTATTATGGTGTCCAAGTGGTTAGTAGGTTAAAGTATTGAAAAGTTTGAAAGGAATAGATGGATGATGGCCTTATAGTGTTTTGACGAATGTAATCAAGAATATTAGTGGTGTTGAAGTTCTTGAGAAAGAAAATATGAGAACTAGGATTTAAATTAATCTTTGAACTCTTAATTTGGAAATATGAAGAATATTCTGAGATTCATGTCCGAAAATAATGTAAGTGATCAAGATATTTGTGTTAAAGGTTTATATTATGCTAAATCGAATCTAGTATCTAAGATGTAAATTATGTTGAAATTGAGAATTCATGTTTGAGTAATTGTTGGGAAAGATCTTCTTGAAATGATTGGATGAATTAAATGGGATTGATATAAGCTAGAATGAGGTGGTTTTGGATATGATAGAAGAACTTATTGAAATTATTGATAATGAATTTATTGGTGTTAATAATAGGGTATAGAGTTATTGTGATGAGGTAAGTTGGAATTATTAGACATGTGCCAATGCTACATAAATGTTAAAAAGGATTGGTAGATTTATTGCTACGTATGTTTAACATATTGATTAAAGGATTTTAGGATAAAAATAGATGATAGATTAAGATGATAATATTCATGGGATGATGTTGATATTTAAAAACCAAAAATGACTTGATAGAAGTTTGGAATAAGAAAAGATAGTTACCCAATATGAAGGTGAATATGTTCCTTTATGTGTGTGTTTCCTAATATCGACTTATAGATATATGCATGTGAGCTTGGGGATATAAAGGAATGAGATACTCAATGGTTTAAGTGTAACATCCCTAATTTCATTTCTTTTATTGATAAAAGTACATAAATATTTAATTAAGGAAATAAAATTTATTAGACAATATTTTAGATATCTAACGAAATATAATCCTTAGCAATTCTTCACCTTATGTATATGCATAGAAAATGTTTCTAACATTAAGAGAACAAATAAAGAGGGAAAACCTAATAGAAAAAAAAAATTAGAAATAACATACTAAAGAGATGTAAAATTCTTGGATAAGGAAGGTAAATTTTTAGAAACAAGTAAAGGTCTTAAAATTTCAAGAACATTGGATTAGGGTAATTTTTCCTAATTCAAGAACTAGAGTTAGTAAGTTGAAAATCTTTACCCATACATTGGGCTTTTACCTATGGACACTTCATATAGAGTTTTTCCACTTCACATAAGTTTCTAGCAAGCCCATTGGATAACCTAAGCAAGAAATAAAACATAGACTTGGACTAGGATATAGTAATTGGACCAATAGCCCAAAAATTATGAAAATGTGACCAAGCTCTCCAAGAAAGGTAGAATTTTATCCAAAGCAAAGAAAATGGGTAGGAATAAGCCCATTATGGGTAGGAATAAGCCCAAATCCAAGAGGAAAAATAAAATAAAATAAATTAGGTGATGATATAATAATGTAATAATAATAAAGATTATGTTACATGGCATTAAGACAAAAATTTAGCAAGTGGTGTGATTCTACATTCATAATTTTGGCAAGTGGCATGATAATACAAGGCTTTAGGACAAAAACATCTATTTCCTACACTCATAATTTTAGCAAGTGGTATGATAATACATGGCATTAGGACAAAACATTCCTATCCCACACAAATAATATCAACCAAATAATGGAGATTCAAGGGTTAGAAATTTGCCACCTAAAATGGCAAACCTATCATACTTGTTTAAGACAAAAGAAAATGGAAATGAATCTCTAAATCAAAGGGACCTTGTCCCTTATCTTAAGAACATATCATCATAATTGTCAAAATACAAGTCTCCTTTTCCTATGCATATCTTGACTAAGGAAGAGGAAGACAAGAACATAAGTTGTTTGTTTTCCAAAAATTCAACAAAGTGTATCCTAATTGTGATAAGGTAGACCCATGATCATGAAAGGTATATTATTTGGTGGTCTATTTAAGCAAAACCCACCCCTACAACATTTTAATTTCGTCCAAGTGAGGAAGAGAGAGAAATAGAAGGAAGGTAGAGTGAGGAAAGGAGAGAAAGAGAGGAGAAGAAATGAAGGAAGAAGAAGGAGAAGTTTAGAAGTTTAAGTACTCAAGGTAAGTTAGCTTAATCTCCACTTGAATCCATTTTTCTTCTTCATCCTTGAGGTTCAAAAATTCACCCTCCTTCTCTTACCTAAGCTGCTAGAAAAGCTAAAGGAAGAGAGGAATCTTGCTACTTCTTTCAAGAGGAAACAAGAAAACCAATTCACTAAGTAAGTTAGGGAGATTCTTAGGTAAGTTTAACAATATTTCTTTTTGAAGAAAACTTTTGAAACTTATAATATTTATATGAGATTTTGATCTTAGAACTTTGATGATTAGTCATGGATGTTGTTATATCATGTTACATATTGATCTTGCATGTGATGTATGTTTGAATACTTAGGTTGGTGTAGATAGTTCTGCATGGGTATGGCTATGGTTGGCAGAATTTTAAGCTTTTGTGTTTTAATTTCTGGGCACAATCTATAAGGAATTAAAATAAATGGTTAACATATGAATTATAGATATAGGTGTCATGGATTTTTAGCCACTGGAATCAGTCAATTTAGAGTTCATATGAGGTAGATATGTTTCGATTAGTAAACAAAGGTCAGAAAATGGTTAATCAGGGAATAATATGTTAGGATAGCTTCGGTGTTTTAATTTCTGGGAAAATTATATAAGGAATTAAAATAAATGGTTAACATATGAATTATATATTTATCTGTCACAGATGTTTAGCCACTGGAATCACTTAATTTGGAATTCTTATGTGGGAGATATAGTCAGATTAGTAAGTAAAGGTTAGAACCTACCCGAGAAGAAATAATATTGAATTTAAAGGAGTAATAACACCAAGATTTATTACTATTTTGCTGATTATTATTAACATAATAGTTTTAGATAATTTTCTTAGATTTCCAAAGACACCAAGATCACCTCAATTAGAGTTAAAATGTGGGAGTTATACTCTGATTAGTGAGCAAAGGTCACAGAACACGGCCAGGCCGTGTTCTGGGTGCTTCAAGCACGGGTTAGCCGTGTTCGGGGGTGTTTTTGAGTACATTTGAAGTATTTTTAAATTATGGTCGTGTCCTGGAACATGGCCAGACCGTGTTGGAAGCTGGTGAAGCCTATTTTCAACATTTGTCTACCCTAGATGAACCTCTTTAACTATAGGGTAATAGTCGAAATCAAATTGGAGAAAAATGCTCTATAAATTTGTAAGAACATGTGTTAAGTGTAAATGAAAATAATAAACGACTAGTATATGCCATTGCTATTGCCATTATATGAACTTCTTACCATCTTAAGTGTAAACTTCTGACATGGAAATATTTTATAAAGTGATATTTGAAATGTTTATGTTCATGGCATGATTACCAATGATTTTTGGTAATAGTTATATTTTGATAAACATACTTGTTATTGAAAGCATATTTTTGGCTATCATTGTGAAAAGAAAAGAAATGTGCACGGTTACATGGCAATCCGTGTGGTGCACGAGTAGGGGACGCCCTACCAATGGTTATGGTTATGATTATGAGAAAAGAAAGAGACAGTGTGCCATGTCGGACGGAGCGAGAAAATCCCGTACTAGAGAGTAGAGGATACTCACCCTGACTAGGGTAGCTTGAAATGAGAATAAATTGATGGCCATCATATGATATTCTGAAAATAGTTAATCGTGTCATACATATCATTACTGTATGATTCTTATGTGCATAGATATAATGCATTCATGTGACCAAAGATATTTTTTGTAGTTTATACAGCTGAACATGACGTGATGAGCTTTACTGATGATAATTTATTGTTGAACTTACTGGGATTTAATTCTCACTATATTTCCATATCATGTTCAGAAAATTATTTATGCAGCTTTTGTTTCTAAGGCTCTGACTTTTAGTGCACATTGGATTGAGTTACTTTATGTTGGGCAGATTTCAGAATCAAATAAGATGTTTGTGGTCGAGTTGGCTCAGATCCCGGTGAAGGTGCAACCACCTGCACCTGTATCTCCGGAATTGGTCAACCAAAATAAACAAGATGTAAATATATATGTGTTTGATATGTTATACGTCTGTTTTGATTAATGACATGTATGTGAACTCAATATTGTATAATAAAAAAAAAGAGGTTGTTACATAATTGGTATTAGAGCAGGTCGATTCTAGATGGTCAGTGGGTGGTTGGTTATCTGAATCGATCTTATAGTATCTTGAGTATGTTGTGGTAGTGTTGTGTAGGGGATCAGTGATTTCATATAGGTAGGAAATTACTAGTGTTTCCTATCTATATGCCGAGGTGGTGTTATGACTGCTGTTAAATTTTTTTTTAAAAAAACTAACTATTGGGCTTGATCACCTCAATAACAGCATAACTTTATTTTTGCCACAGTAGGAAATTGCACCACTAAGGAGGAATTCCGTAAACAATGTGGAGGAAACCCTACACAACCTTGCCACGGTAATTTGAGAATTTAATATTGATTTACTCCTTAGAACCCAACTAGTATCTATAACCTTATATAGAATGATATCGATTGAATAAAAAAAAATTTTAGTTACAAGACTTGTTAGACAAGGGATTTAAATGCCCTAGTACTTTTATTTGGAGTGCTCTAATTCTATCAGTGAAAAAGAAAGATGGATCACTATGACTATGCATAGATTATAGACAGTTGAATAAGGTGACAATGTAAAATAGAAACCCATTAGCTCGTATAGATTACCTGTTTGACCAGTTATAAGGTGTTCAATATTTTTCCACAAATAGATTTGGGATATGAGTAACATTAATTAGGGATAAGAGAAGAGGATGTAGGACTTATTATGGGCATTATGAGTTCTTGGTGATGCATTTAAATTGACAAATCTTTAGCTGCATTAATAGATTTAATGAATAGTAATTAGGTCATCCCTGGAATAATTTGTTATTATATATATGGATGATATACTAGAATATTTCAAAAGTTCAGAGGATCATAAACAACATTCAAAGATAGTTTTACCAACTCTAAAGGAGTATGGTTGGTAAATATGGTATACAAGTAGAGTCTAAGAAAGTAAAAGTAGTACAATAATAGCTACGTTTTACTACATTTAAAGATGAAGATCCAAATCCAATTTATGCTTCCTGCGGTTATCTGCCATCCATTCTATTGGAGTAATAGTTAGATCAGGTACATGAACATAGGCTTGTAAAGCATCAATCAACTCCTCAGCATTTGAAGCTGAGATGAGAATTTGTCGTGCTGAGTGTGAGATAAACCTCTGTTCCACAACTTGATCTAAAAAAGATAACAAACCATCAAAGAAGTGATTAACATTTAACAAACCTATCGGTTTGTGATGCATATTCAATTGTGCCCAAGAGACTATTTAGAAAATCTCCTCTAGAGTACCAAAACCACCTTGTAAGGCAATGAAGGCGTCAGCATTGCTCATCATTCTAGCCATGCGTTCATGCATGGAAACTACCATATATTCTTCCCCAATTGTCTTTCCTATGTTGCTGGATGTAGCTAGAGCTATAGGAATAATACCTAGAACTTGGCATCCCCCTGCATGTGCAGCTGTAGCCACACACCCCATTAACCCACAGTTACCTCCACCATACACTAAATGAATTTTTCTCCTAGCCAGCACTATACCCAGATTTTGTGTTGCTTTAACATACTCCTCATCTTTTCCAGGATTGGAACCACAAAAGACACAGATATTTCGGAACTGACGGAATGCGGTTCCCTCCATAATTTCTATCACCTTAACTTTGAGTATAGACAAAGATACTAATAAAAGTATTTATAGAACTTAGAGAAGGGCATATTTATAATAGCCATGCGAATAGGCCGGATATTATTAGAATAACTATGTGAGTGATTGGTGGATATCAGCTAAATTAAAGGTAAATTAAAAAAAAAAAATCAAAAATGACGGCAAGCATGTATATGTACAGTAGTATGACTGTGACCCATATTAAGCACATAAAGAGTATAAGATAAGATATCACCAGAAATCTATCTTTATCTTGTTGTCTTTGATGAAGCATTGATGTTTTGATTCTTGTAGAAAAGTTGTAGGTGATAGCCGTCATTGAAAAAAAAATGCAATTAAATGATTTATTTTGTATTCTCAATGTTTTTGCCAGTCGACTATCAGTATTATTAAGTCGACTAGCTATTTTGAGAAATTTTAATTTAGACTGGTTTTTTTTTACAATTGATTGATTACATCTATTTTGAAGCAATCAACTGCATCCTACCAGTTAACTACATATTCTTTGATTTTCAAAGTCTTTTATAAGCTCAGAAATGTTTCTTTTCCATGTGATATCTTTCCACCGAATACCAATAGATTTAAAGTAGATTCTGACACATATATTCAAAATTTGCGGCCACCGATTTTTGCTGAAATCATAGATAGATTTTGTTTACAGATTTTCAAGAATTACGGCCACCGATTTTAATATTTTTCAATGCTTTGTCGAAATTTTTGACTTTCGCTTTTGGCACCATTCTCTATTATGCTTTTCGTCTGTTTCACTCATTAACGGTTGGCATTAAATGCAAGGTTATTTTCCCTCATTGCAATGAAAGATAATTTCTTTTCTTTAAAACTCGGTTATTATGGTGTCTAAGTTGTTAGTAGGTTAAAGTAATAAAAAGTTTGAAAAGAATGGATGGATGATGGTCTTATGGTGTTTTGACGAATTAGTGGCGTTGAAGCTCTTGAGGAATAAAATATAGGAAGTAGGATTTAAATTAGTCTTTGAACTATAATTTGGAAATATAGAGAATATTCTGAGAACCATGTCCGAAAATAATGTAAGTGATCAAGATATTTGTGTTAAAGGATTATATCATGCTAAATTGAGTGTAGTATCGAGGATGTAAATTATGTTGGAATTAAGAATTCATGTATGAGTAATTGTTAGGAAAAATCTTCTTGAAATGATTGGGTGAATTAAATGGGAGTGACATAAGCTAGAATGAGGTGCTTATGGAGATGATAAAAGAAATAATTGAAATTTTTGACAATGAGTTTAATGGTGTTAATAAGTTGGTATAGAATTACTGTGATGAGGTAAGTTGGAATTATTAGACCTGTATCAAGGGTACATAAATGTTATTAAATGTTTGAAGGATTTAGTGCAACGTATGTTTAACATATTGATTAAAGGATTTGAGGATAAAAATAGATGATAGATTTAAGACGATGATATTCAGGGGATGATATTAATATATGAAAAAAAAAATGATGACTTGATAGAAGTTTAGAATAAGAAAAGATAGTTACCCAATATGAAGTTGAATATGTTCCTTTATGTGTGTGTTTTCTTACATCAACCCATAGATATATCCATGCGGGCTAGAGGATATCAATTGAAGAACTTATGAGTGAAAGAAATCCTTATGGTTAAGTTATATGGCAAAATCACTCAAGTGAATAGACATATTAAAAAGTAAAGATGTCATACAGAAAAGATATCTCTAATTATTTAGGTAATAAGCTTGGTAACTCTGAATAATGCCTTAATTTCATTCCCTACATGTGGTAGGATGGATTGAAATTCGGGGACCGAATTTCTTAAGGGGGGAAGAATGTAAATCCCATAATTTTTAGATATTTTCCTTAGAAATTCTTCACCTTACATATATGCATAGAAATGTTCTAATATTAATGGAATAGGTAAAGAAAGAAAACCTAAGAGGAAATATTAGAAATAAAGATGTTAAAGAAAGGTGAAATTCTTAGGTAAAGAAAGATAAATTTTTGTGAAGTAAGTAAAGGTCTTAAAATTTCAAGAAGATCGGATTAGGGTAATTTTTCTTAATTTAAGAGCAAAACTTACTAAGTTTAGTATCTCCACCCGTAATTGGGCTTTAACCTATAGACACTTCATATAGAGTTTTTCTACTTCACATGAATTTTTAGCAAGCCAATAGGATAGCCCAAGGAATAAAAAAAACATAGACTTGGACTAGGATATAGAAATTGGACCAGTAGCCCAAAAATCATGAAAATGTGACCAAGCCTATTATGAAAGGTAGAATTTTAACCAAAGTAAGGAAAATGGGCAAGAATGAGCCCAAACCCAAGAGGAAAAATAAAAATAAAAATAAAATTAAAGTGATGAAATATTGGTATAATCAAGATTAAGTGACATGGCATTAAAACAAAAATTTAGCAAGTGGTGTGATTCTACATTTATAATTTTGGCAAGTGGCATAATAATACAAGGCTTTAGGACAAAAACATCTATATCCTACATTCATAACTTTAGCAAGTGGGTAATAATACATAGCATTATGACAAAACATCATTATCCTACACAAATAATTTTAGTTAAGTAAGGAAAATTCAAGGGCTAGAAATTTGCCACTTAAAAAGGAAAATCTATCATACTTGATTAAGACAAAAGAAAAAGGAAATGAATCCCTAAATCAAAGGGATCTTGCCCCATATCTTAAGAGCATATCATCGTAATTTTCAAAATACAAATCTCCTTTTTCTATGCATATCTTGACTAAGGAAGAGGAAGACAAGAACATAAGTTGTTTGTTTTCCAAAAATTCAACAAAGTGTATCCTAATTGTGATAAGGTAGACCCATGATCATGAAAGGTGAATTATTTGGTGGTCTATATAAGAAAACTCACCCTTACAACATTAGAATTTCGTCCAAGTGAGGGAGATCAAAAATAGAAGCAAGGTAGTGTGAGGAAAGGAGAGGAAGAAAGGAAGAAAGAGGAAGGAGAAGTCTAGGGGACTAAGTGCTCCAGGTAAGTTTAACAATATTTCTTTTTGAAGAAAACCTTTGAAACTCATAATATTTATATGAGATTTTGATCTTAGAACTTTGATGATTGGTCATGGATGTTGCTATATCATGTTACATATTGATCTTGCATGTGATGTATGTTTGAATACTTAGGTTGGTGTAGATAGTTCTGCATGGGTATGGCTATGGTTGACAGAATTTTAAGCTTCGATATTTTAATTTCTAGGAACAATCTATAAGGAATTAAAATAAATGGTTAACATAAGAATTAAATATATATGTGTCACGGATTTTCACCCACTGGAATCATTCCATTTGGAGTCCATATGAGGTAACTATGGTCTGATTAGTAGTCAAAGGTCCGAAAATGAATCATCAGGGAAGAATATGTTAGGATAGCTTCGGTAATTTAATTTCTGGGAATTATTGGTAGGGAATTAAAATAAATGTTTAACATAAGAATTAAAGATATGTGTGTCATGGATTTTTAGCCACTGGAATCATTCCATTTGGAGTCCACATGTGGTAGATATGGTCCGATTAGTAAGCCAAGTCAGAAAATGGTTCATCAGGGAAGATTATGTTAGGACAGTTTTTGTATTTTAATTTCTGGGAATTATATGTATGGAATTAAAATAAATGGTTAACATGAACGTTATATATCTATGTCTCATCGAAATATACCCACTGGAATTATGCAATTTGGAGTTCATATGACGTAGATATGATCCGATTAGTAAGCAGAGGTCAGAAAATGTTTATTCGGGGAAGAGTATGTTATTAATGTTTTAGTTTTTGAATTTCTAGGAATATTCTACAGGGAATTAAAATAGTGCGCCAACATAACAATTATAGATATATGGCTCATGGATTTTTACCAACTGGAATAACTCAATTTGGAGTTCCAATTTGGGAGATATGGTCTAATTAGTCAGTAAAGGTCAGAACCTATCCGAGAGGAACTATCCTGTATTTTGAGGGAGTAATATCACCTTTGTTTCTTAATTTTTCAATACAATGTTCAACATAATAGTTTTAGATAATTGTTTTATCTTGAAATGGACACCAAGATCACCTACATCAGAGTTAAATTGAGGGAGTTATGCTCTGATTAGTAAGAGAAGGTTAGATAGGATGAAAACCTGCATCAAGAAAATAAAGAAATAAAATTAGTATTTAAAAAAGAAGATGAATCTTAATAAATGACTAGTATAACCATAGCCATTACCATTGTATGAACTTCTTACCATCTTAAGTGTGAAATTTTGACATGGAAATATTTTATAAAGTGATATTTGAAATGGTTATGTTCATGGCATGATTACCAATGATTTATGGTAATAGTTATATTTTGATGAACATACTTGTTATTGAAAGCATATTTTTGGGTAACATTGTGAAAAGAAAAGAAATGAGCACGGTCACATGGCAATCCGTGTGGTGCACCAGTAGGGGACGCCCTACCAATGGTTATGATCATGATAATGAGAAAAGAAAGAGAAAGTGGGCCATGTCGGACGGAGCGAGAAAAGCCCGTACCGGAGAGTAGAGGATACTCACCCTGACCGGGGTAGCTTGAAATGAGAATAAGTTGATGGCCATCATATGATATTTTGAAAATAGTTAATCATGTCATACATATCATTAAAGTATGATTCTTATGTGCATTGATATAATGCATTCATGTGACCAAAGATATTTTTTGTAGTTTATACAGCTGAACATGACGTGATGAGCTTTACTGATGATAATTTATTGCTGAACTAACTGGGATTTAATTCTCACTATATTTGCATATCATGTTCAGAAAATTATTTATGCAGCTTTTGTTTCTAAGGCTCTGGCTTTTAGTGCACATTGGATCGAGTTACTTTATGTTGGGCAGATTTCAGAATCAAATAAGATGTTTGTGGTCGAGTTGGCTCAGATCGCGGTGAAGGTGCAACCACCCGCACCTGTATCTCCGGAATTGGTCAACCAAAATAAACAAGATGTAAATATTTATGTGTTTGATATGTTATACGTCTATTTTGATTAATGACATGTATGTGAACTCAATATTGTATAATAAAAAAAAAGAGGTTGTTACAATTTATATGAATATATATGAAATAAAATGAAAATAAATCTAAATATTTAATTATTAAATAATAATAATAATTATTATAAGGAAAAGAGAATTGGGGGACAAGGAGATGAAATGTAGAAGAAGGGAGCTACAGAAACTTTCGTGAATAGTAATAAATAGTAACATCTATTTTTCTCTCTAGATTTGGAGTTCCTATTGGTTTCTAATCTCCAAACTGAGGGTACCACTGGATTTAGGAAGGAGAATACTACGGTTTTGACCGATCAATTTTTCAAATCAGCCATTGAATCGCCGTAGATTTAAAGTAGAAAATCTCAGAAAAAGGTAAACTCTAAAACTCTTACTTAGAGACTTCCAATTGAAAATCTGACATCGTAGATGGATTTAGGAGCTAGATAAACCTTAGGATATGAATATTTTCGGCCATCTGACAGCTTTTTGTTCGTCGTGAATAGTGATTTTTGGCGTTGAATAGTGTTTTTTGGCGGTGAATAGTGACCAAGCTCCCAGAGTTATTTTCTAAGTTTTTGGACACTCCGGATATGTCTTTGAGGTCTATTTGATCAAATTGAGATTGGAAAAGTACATTTTAGGGCTGTCCAATCTAGAGCCCTTACCCTGTGAGTAGATGATTCTTCCTTTGGCTTGCCCTATACTCTTCTTGATCTTTAAGCATATATATGATTATGTTTATGGGATATTTACAATTTTATATGTTACTGAGATGCATTAAAATTATCTAAATTGCATACAATTTGAAATACAGTTCAAGAAGAGTATAGTTTTGAAACTAGATTTCTGAACTCATGATGTATCCGATTTCACATGAATTTCTTATTAAATGATAAAGTGAATATTTATGCATGTGGCATTATTTATAAAGCTATATGATTGCCTCGAGAAAGGGCATGTACATGTGATATACCCTGAATGGGCAATTTATGATAGATGAATCTGTACTGAGACTGAAAGTCTACATTATATTAAGAATTTTATACTAGATTATATGGCTTATGTGCATGTGATATTGATTTATACAGTGATATGTTTGCCTCGAATATGGGGATGTATACGTGATTCCCTTGATTGAGAAGTTTTGACAGAGGAATATACTGAGAATGAAAATGATGTATTATAATTGTACCTTTGTTTTGATTAATACGGAATATATGAGATTATGGTTTTATGGAGGAATCCTATTGAAAATACTGTCAACTAACAATAGGTGATGTTAGCTCTGATGCACACCTTGATTGCCTCAGCTAGCAGGGGGTGGTACTAGCCTCATGTGAAGGCCAACACACGGGAGATGATATGTGATTGAGAGTGGAATGCCTCTTATACGGGCGAGATGCCATTTATATGAGATGTGATTTGCCTTCCCTTACTGTGTGCTTGGGAAATACCCATATAGAGTCCCTTCACGTGTCCTCTTGAATAGTAGTAGGGTAAACCTCAACGGGATGCTGAGTTTAGGTAAATCCTATACCACCATAGTACGAAAAGGGTTAAACTCTGATATGGTGTTTCTGATATGGGATCCTCCTAAGATTTTTTATAAGAAATGTTTTAAATGCATATCACTGTTTGATTATTGATTATATTGTATCATATTTGGATACAAATATTTGAATTGATTTAAACTGAGAATATTTAAAAATTCTAAATTAAGTGATTCCAGTGGCCAAAAATCCGTGACACATATATCTATAATTCTTATGTTAACAAGTTATTTTAATTCCCTACATAAGGGTTCTAGAAATTCAAAAACAGAAGCTTTCTTAACATGTTCTTTCCTGATTAACCATTTTCTGAACACTGCTTACTAATCTATCCATATCTCTGTCATAAAAATTCTAAATAAAGTGATTCTAGTGGATGAAAATCTGTGACACATATGTCTATAATTCTTATGTTAACAAGTTATTTTAATTCCCTACAGAATGGTTCCAGAAATTTAAAAATAGAAACTTTCCTAACAGATTCTTCTCTGATTAACCATTTTCTGAACACTACTTACTAATCAGACCATATCTACCTCATATAGACTCCAAATTGCGTGATTCTAGTTGCTAAAAATCCGTAAGACATATATCTATAATTGTTATGTTAACAAGTTATTTTAATTCCTTACATAATGTTCCCAGAAATTCAAAAACAGAAGCTTTCCTAACAGATTCTTCCCTGATTAACCATTTTCTGAACACTACTTACTAATCAGACCATAGCTACCTCATATGGACTCCAAATTGAGTGATTCCAGTTGTTCAAAATCCGTGAGACATATATCAATAATTGTAATGTTAACAAGTTATTTTAATTCCTTACAGAATGGTCCCAGAAATTCAAAAACAGAAGCTTTCCTAACAGATTCTTCCTTGATTAACCTTTTTCTGAACACTACTTACTAATCAGACCATATCTACCTCATATGGACTCCAAATTGAGTGATTCCAGTTGCTAAAAATCCGAGAGGCATATATCTATAATTGTTATGTTAATAAGGTATTTTAATTCCTTACAAAATGGTCCCAGAAATTCAAAAACAGAAGCCTTCCTAACAGATTCTTCCCTGATTAACCATTTTCTGATCTCTGCTTACTAATTGGCTCATACCTACCTCATGTGGACTCCAAATTGAGTAATTACAGTGGCTAAATATCCGTGAGACATATATCTACATTATTCATGTTAACCATTTATTTTAATTCCTTACCGATTCTTCCCAGAATTTTAAAAACAGAAGCTTAAAGTTCTACCACCCATAACCATACCTATGCAGAACTATCTAAACCAGCCTAAGTATTCAAACATACATCACATGCAAGATCAATATGTAACATGATAAAGCAACATCCATGACCAATCATCAAAGTTCTAAGATCAAATTCCCATATAGATGTTACAAATTTCAAAGCTTTTCTTCGAAAAGAAATATTGTTAAACTTACCTAAGAATCTCCCTAGCTCACTTAGTGAATTGGTTTTCTTGTTTCCTCTTGAAAGAAGTAGCAAGATTCCTCCCTTCAATTAGCTTTTCTAGCAGCTTAGGTAAGAGAAGGAGGGTGAGTTTTTGAACCTCAAGGATGAAGAAGAAAAATGGATTCAAGTGGAGATTAAGGTAACTTACCTTGAGTACTTAGCCTTCTAAACTTCTCCTTCTTCTTCCTTCCTTTTTTCTCCTCTCTTTCTCTCCTTTCCTCACTCTACCTTGGTTCTATTTCTCTCTCTTCCTCACTTGGACGAAATTAAAATGTTGTAGGGGTGGGTTTTGCTTAAATAGACCACCAAATAATACACCTTTCATGATCATGGGTCTACCTTATCACAATTGGGATACACTTTATTGAATTTTTGGAAAACAAACAACTTATGTTCTTGTCTTCCTCTTCCTTAGTCAAGATATGCATAGGAAAAGGAGATTTTTATTTTGAAAATTATGATGATATGTTCTTAAGATAAGGGACAAGATCCCTTTGATTTAGGGATTCATTTCGATTTTCTTTTGTCTTAAACAAGTATGATAGGTTTGCCTTTTTAGGTGGCAAATTTCTAGCCCTTGAATCTCCATTATTTGGTTGATAATATTTGTGTGGGATAGGAATGTTTTGTCCTCATGCCATGTATTATCATGCCACTTGCTAAAATTATGAGTGTAGGATATAGATGTTTTTGTCCTAAAGCCTTGTATTATCATGCCACTTGCCAAAATTATGAATGTAGAATCACACCACTTGCTAAATTTTTGTCTTAATGCCATGTAACCTAATCTTTATTATTATTACATTATTATATCATCACCTAATTTATTTTATTTTATTTTTCCTCTTGGATTTGGGCTTATTCCTACCCATTATGAGCTTATTCCTACCCATTTTCTTTGCTTTGGATAAAATTCTACCTTTCTTGGAGGGCTTGGTCACATTTTCATAATTTTTGGGCTATCGGTCCAATTACTATATCCTAGTCCATGTCTATGTTTTATTTCTTGCTTAGGTTATCCAATGGGCTTGCTAGAAACTTATGTGAAATGGAAAAACTCTATATGAAGTGTCCATAGGTAAAAGCCCAATGTATGGGTAAAGATGTTAAACTTAGTAACTCTAGTTCTTGAATTAGGAAAAATCACCCTAATCCAATGTTCTTGAAATTTTAAGACCTTTACTTGTTTCTAAAAATTTATCTTCCTTTTCCAAGAATTTTGCATCTCTTTAGTATGTTATTTCTAATTTTTTTTCCTATTAGGTTTTCCCTCTTTATTTGTTCTCTTAATGTTAGAAACATTTTCTATGCATATACATAAGGTGAAGAATTTCTAAGGATTATATTTCTTTAGATATCTAAAATATTGTCTAATAAATTTTATTTTTTTAATTAAATATTTATGTACTTTTATTAATACATGAAACGAAATTAGGGATGTTACACAATACACATATGCATGCACACAAGACTTGGAATAGGAACATCACGCCCCATCATCTGTTCCATTAGGCAAGCAGAATCACGCCCCATCATTTGCTCCATAAGGGAAGCAGAAGCACTCATGCATGCACTTAAGTTATGCGGCAGCATATGTTAAGGCAAGCAGAATTGTTTTCCTTTTACGTGTTATATATATATTTTCACCCACCTCCACTATGCATATTATAATATATATATATATATATATATATATATATATATATATATATATATATATATATATATATATATATATATATATATATATATATATATATATATATATATATATATATATATATATATATATACGGCAGCATATGTTAAGGCAAGCAGAATTGTTTTCCTTTTACGTGTTATATATATATTTTCACCCACCTCCACTATGCATATTATAATATATATATATATATATACACAAATGCATGCACTTACGTGGAGAAGCAGTAAGAAACCTACCTCCCTGCCCTGCAGAACCCAAGGATTCCCTGCAATAATAGTAGCCAGCATCATGCATTTCGGTAATGGGGTAGTAGGTTCACACCACCCTTGCCTCATGAAAGCAGCAGAAAAGAGAGAGGGAAGGCAGCCAGAAAACTTAAGAGACAAGAGGAAGAAAGAGAGAGAGAGCAGCCAGGAAGAAGAAAAAATCTGAGAGAGGAGGAAGAGAGAGAAAGCAACCAGAAAATATTGAGAGTTCCTTCTTCCTTCTTCCCTCACCATAAGGCAGTGAGAGTGAGAGTGAGTGCTAAAATTTGAATCTTTGCTCACCCCATATCTTGTGTAAAAAAATGTAGCTGAGTTGCAGGAGAAACCAAGAGGAGAAGCAAGTTAAAAATTGAGAGCCATAGGAGTAGGTTTGCACAAGGTAATTTTGGCTTCTTGTAAAAATCTAGTTTAGAGTTTATTAGGCTAACTTTAGGTTCTGCATGGATGAATTTCTGGCTAATAATTATATAAAATATGAAAACATGTTCAACATAGAAGTTTTATCCCTATCTCTTATAATTCCATAGCCTTTGGAATCACATCAATCGGATTTAATATGAGAGAGTTATACTCTAAGGAACGATGAGAGGTCAGAATCGGGTCTAGAATTCAGAATGGTGAGAATAGCTTCATTTTCGAATTTCTGAGACTAACCTATAAGGAATATGAAGACATAATTAACATGAAAAGTGTATATATATTTCTCACGGTTAAATAGCCACTGGAATCACCCAATTTGGAGTCCATATGAGTGAGTTATGGTCTGATTAGTGAGTAAAGGTCATAGAGCACAGAAGGGTTAGGCTTGCGAACACCGAAACCTTTTTGCACCTGAAAATATTGGCTTGGTAAATTGAGTAAATGGCCTTTAAATTCTCTAATTTTTGGTAAGAAAAGTAGAAAAATGTTCATAATCAATTTTATAAATTTTCGTCATTTTTGAGAACCTACAACTAGGCCTTTTGCAATCAAAACAGTGCTGAGAAAAAAACTACAGAACAGCTTAGGTTATTGATGAAACTACTAAACATTTAAGGGGTTAGAGGTTGAAGCTTTGTATGATAATTTTATGACAAGTTAAAGGGATTATAATTAAGTTCCCCAACAAATTTGAAGGAATTATGGGTAGTTTAAGTCATATAATAAAATATATAAATTCTATAGTACAGGAAGTGAGTCAAAACAAACCATAACTGGGGATAGCCTTTAAAACTTGGATTATTCGAGGGGACAAATGAATTATTTTTTGCTTGAAAATCTTATGGTAATTATATAATATATCTAGGATGCTTCATATAAAATATCACGAATTTTGAAGAAGTTTGACCAATCCAAAGGAATGAAAAACAGAATAGAAATGGAACTAAAACCAATATGAACTATTCTGGGTTATGGAGGTAGTTCTTGGGGTTGAATGGAAGAGTTAAGGGCTGAGAGAACCACTAAATAAAATAAACATGTAAAGGTACCTCCATACAAAATTTTAGAATTTTTAGAGAACTTTTATCATATTTAATAATAACCCCAAATCTCAACAGAATCACAGTTTTGTTTTCGGGAGCAGAAGATTTTAAACTAGAGACTTATGACTTTAGGTGCTAATATGCATGCATTAACCAAAAGCTCTTATCTGTTTTAGTTTGAGTTGCTGGTATTAACCTTGGCAGCCTTGGAAAGGAAGTGATTTGTGCTGGAATTGAGGTAGCTAACTTTTCTTTAGAACACTCTTTATATTTATGAACTTGAATTTATCAATTTTAACTAGTTGTTTGACTTTTATGCTATGATGAATGATGGTCTAAAGATATGTTATGTATGCATTCTCGAGAATTAAGGTGGTGCCCAAAGTGTGCCAAGTTAGCCCCATTTCTCCTACGTATTGGCCAATAATAGGAGATGTATAACTCTTTTGCAGGTATGAGACTGCATTGGGTAAGTAGACCAAAATGTTATGGGTCCCTAGTGTGACCAAGATGATGTATGTATGTATAGTCAATGCTTATGTTTCAATGAAATAAATTGAGATGTTTTAAGGAATGGAATGTGTACTTTTTTTCTAAAAAGTTTGCTAGCTATTAAGATTGTCATCTTATCTTTTTATGTCCACATAATCACATTCCAGGTACTCCAGCAAGAAGTGAGCAATAGGAGTCTCAAGGTTGACTCATCTGATTATGGATATGGATTGTATTTTCTTTGGTTGTGTAATATTTGTGGGATGATTTAGTTAAGTGCCAAGTCCCTTTTAGACAGCTTATAATGTGATGTAAAATAAGTTATGGACTATACCATTTTTTTATGGCATGAGAGCCTTTTGTTGTAAGTAATGCATATAATGTCTAGTTAGTTGCCTATAAGGAAATGAAATTTGAAAATGTTTGGAATAGCCTGAAGCACTTTTATGCTTACCCAAGAAAGATAACAAACAATATAAGTGAATAGGTTAATTTATGGGCTAGGTAGACATTGCTAGAAATTTATAGATAAGAAAAAAAAATGTATAATACTAAATTCTCTTAAGTGGAATATTCTATGATGTGGATGTATGAAATAAGATGTTAGTCAGTAGGGTGTGACATGTTACAAGATTCAGTTCTTTGCCCAAGAACCAAGGGAAGCTATCACTTTAGGAGAAAACTCAATTCTTATTAATAATCAAATCTCTAAATTATATGAACATAAAGAACCTTTATATAGTCAATCAATCCTAAAACTAGTAGGAAACCCTTACCACTATTAATTGAACTTTGAATAGAATATGACCCAAACAACACTAGTTTTTTGACCCAACTAAACTAACAAAACAAATAAACCCATAATTAAACTAATATTTGGCATGTGTAAAGAATAGGCCCAATTTAAATTAAATACTAATAAATCCCAAAAGAAGGCATATAATATAAAGCCCATAATACATCTTAGTCCATGCAGATTTGGGCTAGTTGTTTTCAATATCCAACAAGCTCTATTTTTCCCCAAAGAATGTCCATCTATTCGGCCTCAAGCTTATGCTTCAAGTTGCTCTCTTTAATGCCATCCTTAAGGCTGCAAAAATGTGATCCACTTGATGATTTGACTTAGGCCAACAACTTCCTCTTTAGCTTGCACATCCAATATCAAGCCCAATAAAGCTTCTTTGGCCCGTTTTTCCTTGCACTTAGTCATTGGACCGCCAATCCCTTGCAAAGGATCTTGGGAACGGTTTGGAAAATGTTTGACAACACCTTGATCTCCATCACCTTCCTATATCATTTTCTATCTATTTGTATTTAATTTGTCTATCCATTGAAATGCATGTAACCAAGTAACAGAAAACATACATTCCACATCAATTATACAACCAAAAATTTTAAAGCATATCATTAACTCTTGCGTATTTGTTTACACCTAAGTGCTAAGATGACTTAAATGGGTAGGAAAATGGGGAAGAAATCTGTAATGCCCCCAATTTTCAAACACGTGAAACAAACATTTTTTCTCTTACGATCAGATACTTTTCATAACATGCATAACACTATTCTTTGTCATAGAAATAGATACATATAGGTTCTCTCATGTATATACATTATACAGATCAAGTTATAAATTTCAAAGTAACAATAGAAGCAGGGATCCTGCTTGTGGCATTCAAAGCACACTCTAGAATAAAAATACAATATAATTCAAAACTGTGAGCCTCGAAAACAACGTAGACACACTTAGAGAATATGTCACCTAACTGATCACCTATTAGTAGGATCAAACTTTGTATTCTTATCTGAAAAATGTGGAAATATTGTGTAGTGAGTTTGACAACTTAGTGAGCAGATAATACCTCTTATGACCTCTTAGGTCAGCATATGGATGTACTCATATTTTAAAAATTGTCACATAGAAAATACAGTTCAAAAGTACATCTATATGGGACCTTTATTTCAAATATTCTCAAATAAAAGGATATTTAGATATCCAAAACCATATTCAGCACAGTATGATCATTAAACAAATGTTGTTATACTTAATTGTATAAACCATAGTAAAATATTAAGCTTTTGAGATAAAGTTATAACTTTTAATACACATGCCTCATTTGGCGATCTAGTGCACTCAATTTAAAATGACCTGCCTCACTCGGCGATCTGGTCAACTCACACACTCAATTCACTCATTTGCTATACGCATAGTGACCGATCGACTATAGTCATAATAGTGATCAGGGAATGTGAGTTCATCACCCATCTATCTCCTTACATTACCACTGTTACCCTGTTGGAGCGGCCTTCCCTTGGCTCACTTAGGCTAATAAGGTGTCCCTTATTCGGTACCATCACTAGCCATACAACCCATCGATATTCATCAAATGCAATGTATAATTATCAAGCAACTCGCCATGAGCTTTACACTTGCCATTAGATCATAATCAGCAACTTTATAGTTTTACAAATCAATGCCTCATGCACATAATATTCACTTTATCAAATAATGATAAATATATGTGAAATTAGATATACCATGAATTCAGAAATCCATTTTCAAAACTATACTCTTCTTGAACTATATTCCAAATTGTAAGCAACTCAGATAATTTAATGCAGTTCAGAAACATATAAAAAGTGTAAATATTTTGTAAATATAATCAAATACACGTTTAAAGATCAAGAGGAGTATAGGGCAAGTCATAGAAAGAATTATCCACTCACAAGTTAGGACTCCAGGTTGGACAGCCCCAAATATATTTTTTCTAGTCAAATATGATCAAATAGATCTCAAAAATGAGTTCGAAGGGTCTAAAAACCTAGGAAATGACTCTGAGAGCTTGGTCAACGCTGGTCACTATTTACCATTGGAAAACACTATTCATACCCGCCGGATTTACTGTTCACGATGCATAAAAAGGTGTCAGATGGCTAAAAAAATTCATATCCTAAAGTTTATCTAGCTTCTGAATCTATCTACGATGTCAGATTTTCAATTTAAGGTCTCTAAATAGAAGTTTCATAAGTTACCTTTTTCTAAGATTTTCTACTTCCAATTTATGGCGATTCTGCAGCTGATTTGAAACATTTTTCGGTCAAAATTGTAGTGTTCTCCATCCTGAATCTAGTGGTACCCTTAGTTTTGAGATCGGAAGCCAATAGGCATTCTAGAACTAGAGAGAAAAATGAATGTTACTATTCACACTATTTATACTATTCATACTATTCATCGATTATAGAAAATGATTTCTAAACCTCTTCCATCACTCCATCCCCTTTTCCTTTCCTTTTATTTATTTATTATTATTTAATAATTAAATATTCAAAATTTATTATTTTTATTTTTATTATATACATATAAATACTATTTTTCATCCTAAAATATCCCAAAAATTTCTAAAAATTTACATTATTATTAAACTTTAGTTGACCTCTTAAATCATGACTTTTCTTGACAAAAATTTTAATAAAACAAATCACAAAATAAATATCTTTATACATAATAAAAGAAAGAGTATTTCTAAAAATAAAACAAAAGTTTATTAGAGGCCAATATAATTATTTTAAGCAAAACAAAAATTATTTTAATTAAAAAATATATTTTCTTTTAGCAAAACATAATCATTTAAAATAAAAATATATTTTTATCGTAAAACATTAATATTTAAAAATTACGGAATATTAAAAAATCAGCTATGGCAATGTCCATAAGATAGTGTGAGATGAATTGGCCCTAATACCTTTGAAAACACATTCTTAAGAAAAAAAAATGTAAGAGCTTCTTATTTTGGAAGAATTAAGAAAGATAAAATTGGAATTTTTGGCTAATTAGGGGTAAAACATTGAGTGAGAAATTAAGATATGAGAATAACATTGATTAGTGATAAAAAAAATAATTAACATTGATTAGTGACATCTAAACAAGCCGTGAGGAAGAGATAAAGGACAAAGTTGGAATTATGAACAAGTGGCATGGTAAAAGTGAAATTAAGGGGGTTAATTGTTGAACAAGAAAAATTCCTTACCTATATTTTAATCAAGATAGTGCAAGGTGTAACATCCCTAAAATTTAGTAATTCTCATTTATGTATGGATTATTAAAAGAAATAAAGGAGTAGGGATGTAATTGAAAGGTTTTAAGGATGAAAATAAAAACTTGTTAATTTTTTTGGGGTCAAATTGTAATTCCCTAAAAGTTTAGGGGTCAAAATATAAATAATTAAATTTGCAAGGACTTCCTCTAACAATTAGCAAATTATTAATTGGTCCTCCATCATTTTTTAAAAAATCTTTCGTAGGTTTATTGGGAGATTACTATTCACTCTTTCTCCTCCATTTTCTCTCTCTAGATTTAAAGTATTTTCGAGCATCTGATCTCAAAACTAAGGGTACCACTAGATTCAGGATTGAGAGTACTATAATATTGGCCGAAGAATCACTACAGATTGAAATTGAAAATCTTAGAAAAATATAAACTCTGAAACTCCTATTTATAGTCCTCAAATTGCAAATTGGACGTCATAGATGAATTCAGGAGATAGATAAACCTCAGCATATAATTTTTTTTAGCCATTTGACAACTTTTTGTGCGTTGTGAACAGTAAATTCAGCCGGTATGAATAGTAATTTCAATGGTAAATAGTATTTTCGATCGTGAATAGTCTATCAGTTGACCAGTGTTGACCAAACTCTCAGAGGCCAAAATTCACGATCCTAGAGTCATGTCATAGGTTTCGAACCCTCCGGACTCGATTTTGAAGTCTATTTGATTAAATTTAAATTGAAAAAATAAATTTTGGGGCTGTCTAACCTAGAACCTTACACTGTGAGTAAATAATTCTTTCTATGACTTACCCTATGCTCTTCTTGAACTTAAAATGTATAATTGGTTCTATTTACAAATTATTTATACTATCATAAGTTTCTGTAATATGTTAAAATATCTGTTTCGCTGACAAACTAGCACATAGTTCAAGAAGAGTATGATTTTGAAAATATATTTTGAAACTCATTGAATATATGGTTATAAATATATTTATCATTATTTGGTAAAGTAAATACTATGTGCATGAGGCATTGATCTGTAAAGCTATAAAGTTACTGATTATGATTGAATGGTAAGCGGAAAGCTCATGACAAGTTACTTGATAAGTATATATTGTATTTGATGAATATGCATTTATATATACATATATATATATATATATATATATATATATATGGATGAATATCGACGGGTTGTATGGCCTGAGCTGGTACCGAGTAGAGGACGCACTATTAGCCTGAGTGAGCCAAGGGAAGTTCGTTCTAACTGGGTGATAGTGGTAATGTGAGGAGGTAGATGGGTGATGAACTCACATTTCCTGATCACTTATTGTGACTGTAGTTGATCGATCGCTATGCGTATAGCAAATTAGTGAATTGAGTGTATTGAGAACTGTAACATGCTTGAGCATTATGTAAAAAGAGTGGATTTTTAGTGTATATATAGTATGTTAATTATGCATCAACGAAAGTTATGACTTTATCTCAAAAGTTTAATATTTTACTATAGCTTATACAACTGAACATAACATCATCCCTTGCTGCGTGCTTGGGAATATTTGATGGTTTTGATATGGGTTCCTCCTAATATTTTTGCGTGAAATATTTTAATGCATAACATTTGTTTAATGATTAAACCATGCTGAATATGGTTTTGATTATCTGAATATCCTTTGATTTGAGAATATTTAAAATACGGGTCTCATATGAATGTATTTCTGAACTATATTTTTTATGTGACAAATTTTAAAATATGAGTACATCTATATACTGACCTAAGAGGTCATAGGAGGTATTATCTGCTCACTAAGTTGCCAAACTCACTACACGTTATTTCTACATTTTTTAGATAAGAATATAGAGTCTGATTCTGTATATAGGTGATCAGTTAGGTGACATATTCTCTGGGTGAGTCTATGTTGCTTTCAAGGCTCACAATTTTTGAATGATATTGTGTTTGTATTTTAGAGTATGCTCTGAATGCCATATGCAGGATCCCTACTTCTGTTATTACTTTGACAATTATAACTTGGCCTGTATAATGTGTATATATGAGAAAACCTATATGTATCTATTTCCATGACAAAGAATAGTGCTATGCATGTTATGGTAAATATCTGATTGTGAAAAAAATATTTGTTTCAGATTCCCGTAAGTTAGGGGCATTACATAAGGCCTTCTTAAAGAGCAAGCTTCAGCCAAAAGAGAAGAAGAGAAGAAGAAAGGAAGGAAAATTTGATATGCTAAAGAGAAAGGAACAAAGAAAGAAAAAAGAAGAAAAAGAAATATCCATGGTAATTCATCTTCCTTCTCATCTTAACCCTCTTAAATCCTCTATTTCATCCATGAGAAAGTGCAAAAAAAGAAAGAAAAGAAAAAAAGGAGTTTGGTGTTAAAGAAAGAGAACTACAATAAACCAAGGGGAACTCATGTAGAAAACTATAGGAAGTTGATTCTAGGTAGGTTTAACAATAATTTTTTGTTGAAAATCCTCATATTTTGCAAGTTTTAAGTGAAGTTCTAAGATTATATTTTCATGAAATGTAATCCTGAAAATATGGTTATGGTTGATGGCCATGAAGTATTGGTATTTGGATGAATATATGATTTATGCATCATGTATGGAATATGCCTTGAATGAGTAGAATTTTGCATGGAGTAGCTAACATTGAAGTATTATTTAATCTCTAATATTGTTGTTTTACTCTTATTTAATTTTATAGCTTGTGGAGAGTGCCCTATAGGGTGAGTGAGATGTAAAGTTCACATTGAAAACAATAATGATGATAAAAAAATTTCTTTTGGCATGCTAGAATGTATTGGCCTAATTCTTCATGTTTCCATATGATAAATTAGCATTGTGTCCTAGAACAAAACTCCAAGCAATTATAAAAAGAGAGAGGAACTATGCCTAGGGTGTGGTTTTATGTTATTGGCCAAATGAGGGATAATGTAGCATAAGAGATTTTAACATGGAAATTATAACATCCCTAATTTCTTTTCTTTTATTAATAAAGGTACAAAAATATTTAGTTAAGGAAAAGAAAATATCCTCAAATTTTTGAGAAGCAGGTAAGCTCCGAATTTTGGAGACAAAATTCCTTTTAAGGGGGGAGAAATGTAACATCCCAGATTTTAATAAGTGGAAAATAATTCCCATGGTGAAGGGAATGAAAGAGAATAAAATGGAACATTGATGAAACCTTAGAAAAATGATAAAGTGCATAAATGGCAAAAGTGTAATTCTTAAAGAAAGAGAAGGCATGTGTTAAGGAGGGGCAACCTTCTAGAAGCTTGGAATTAAGATAATATTTTCCCTTGATTGGAAATAGAAATCGACTAAGGAGGGAGAGGGATGGCATATTGGAGAAGCTTGGATTAAATAATCTTATCCTTGGCTTGGAGAAGAAGCCTTGACTTGGAGAAGTCTTGGATTGGAGGAGAAGTAGGCCAAAAGATCAAGGGGGAAGAGAGGTGGCGGCCAAGAAAAAGAAGAGAAGAGAGAGAGGTCGAGAGAAGGAGAGGAAGGAAAAGAAGAGAGAGAAAGGCAGCAAAGGTGAAGATCCAAGAGAAAGGAAGAAGGAGAAGTGATCAAGAGAAGGAAATCCAAGGAAGGTTTGACAAGAGAAAGAATCTCTGATTTGGTAGGTTTAACATTATTCATATCTCCATGGAATTTAATATATTTTGAATGATTTATAAGTGTTTCAAATATCCTCTTTTTGATGATTCATGATGTATATTTATGTGTGGCCATGAAAAGTAAGAGTTGGATGCATAGAACATACATGTGTTTGCTGAAATTGGCTTGAAAAGGTTGAAAATCGATGCTCTGAATGGTTGGTTCTGCGGGTTATGATTTATGTCGAATTTGGAATATGTTCAAAAGATGATTTGTAGCCATGTTTCTTAGCTTTCTAATGTCTCTGGAATCAACTTAATCGGATTTGAAACGAGAGAGATATTCCCTGATGAGTGAAGAAAGGTCACATGTAACGAATAGAGTCACGATTCTGTTTTAGTACACCTTTATCACCTGTTTCTAGTTCTAATTTGATAGTAGTAAACATAAAAGTTGTAGATAATTGTCTTAACTTTCCACAAACCCTGAAATGACCTTAATCGGAGTTAAAATGAAGGAGTTATTGTCTTTTTAGTAAGAGAAGATCCGGCTGGATGGAGATCTAGAGTGAAGGAAAACCCGAAGCACGGCCGTGCTTGGAGACACGGCCAGGTCGTGCTTTAAGCTATTTTGTGATTTTGCAGCACTGTTTGTACAGCTTGAAGCACAACCGTGCTTGATGTTGGAATTGCTCTGTTTTGCATTTGAAAGGCTCTAAATGAACTCCAATAAATGGATGATTTTAAGGGGAACTAAAATACAAATAAATACCTTGTTAATGATGCATTGTAGTGTGAATTCTATCCTTTTGTTATGAGAAATTAAGTCACATATTGCATATTGATGATATGTATGTTTAATGTATGGATAAAAATACATATTAATGAGACCTATTCAATTGAATTTGTTATATATTGAAGAGATATATGTAAGTGAATTGCATATGAGCTATATGTGCAATGTATGGATAAAATGCATGTTGATTTGATGCCTATGCTAGTATATCAATGCATGAGGATTACATGATGTAAGGTATGGATTATTGGTAAGTGTATTAATACATATTTGTTAAATGATATGGTAATGATGTTATGCATGATGTTGGTGATGTGCTTGGTTAATGCATAATCATATTGTGATGGTCATGATGATTAAAGAAGATGGGGTGTACATTATTATATGACAATAAAGGGGTTATTACATAGTGATCGTATGAAGAGATGAAGTTGATTATGGATGGTAAACATGATGATATAGGTGAATTGTTAATGTATCCATGGTTATATCATATTAATGTATATGGTTGAGATGTGGTTACAGATGATTAGTCACTGAATGTTGAGATGTGGCTACAGACGATTAGTCACTGAGTGTGGAGATGTGGCTACAGAAGATTAGTCATTGAGTGTTAAGATGTGACTACAGACGATCAGTCACCCTAAATGAAAGCACTGTAAAGATAGATATACAAGCATATTATTGAAGTATAACTGGTTATTATACATGCTTGATATTGATGCATAACCTGTCTATTGAACATGGAAGCATGCTATACATTCTTGTTATTTTGTCATATACAAAGAGAAAATGTTTTATGTAGTTTATACAATTGGACATAACACTTTGTTTTCCTTATTTACAGTATAATGCTTTTAATGTTAAACTTATTGGGAACCTCCGTTCTCATTATTGTTGGTGTTATGTTCAGATAAGAGCGAACGATATGCTAGTTGCTTCCATGCACTTGATCATAGAAGATCCAGTGGATGGCGATGCCTTGTACAAATCCTGATGCCAGCACCACCACCTCCACCCTTTACACCTAGGGGAGATGTGTAGTATAGGGTTCATGTTAAGTGGATGTAGTTATGTGTCTCAGTGTCGCTTATGTATAAATATTCATCTTTGATGTAGTTTTAGTTATTGTGATAATGGAATATTAACTGCTTATATATTTATGTATGGTTTGCTGCTTGGAATGTGTTATCAGTTGTTATTTATATATATATATATATTAAAACCGATCGTTACAAGTTGGTATTAGAGCAGGTCAATCCTAGGTGACCGTGGGGGTGGACGGTTACCTATATCGATCTAAGGATGTCTTGAGTGAACGTGTGGCTATGTAGTGTAAGGTAGCATATAGTGTCAGTAAGGAAATCATTACTGTTTGCTATCTGTGTCCTTGAGTGGTGAAATGACTACTGTAAAAATATTTAATTGACTGTTGAGCCTGATAACCTCAATAGTGACTGACTTCTTTTAATTGATACAGTAGGTGATGGCACCACCGAGGAGAGATTTAATGAAAAAGTATGGAAGCTACCCTACACGATTTAGCCATAGCGATTTGAGACCAAGTGTCTGACACAAATCAAATCTTGCGACATATGCAGAATGATAGCAATGTCAATGAGATTGGAGGAAATCAGAGAAACACAGGGAATGAAAATGGCTAGGCAAAATTTATGAGGACACAGCCTCCTTCTTTTGTGGGGAAGTATGAGCCGATAGTAGCTAAAAAGTGGTTGACCGAGTTAGAAAATATTTTTGAAATTTTAAACTACTCTAACGAGCAGAAAGTTAACTTTGTTGTGTACATGTTGAAAGAAGAAGCTGAATATTGGTGGATGGGAGCTAGGGAGTTGTTGATTCATCAAGGCAAATAGATTACATGGCAGGTGTTTCAAGAAAATTTTCTGGATAAGTATTTCCCCAGCAGTGTGAGCGTCGAAAAGAAGGTTGAATTTCTTCAACTTAAACAAGGCAGCAGGACTGTGGACTAGTAGATCTTTAATTTGAGGAATTGGCCAAATTTTCAACCTATCTGATATATAATCTAGATGAAGTCTAGAAAGCCGTGAAGTTTGAAGCAGGTTTGAATCCCGAGATTAAAAGTGCTATAGTTGCCTTGGAGATATGAGAATTTGCTCCTTCAGTCAACAAATGCCAGTTGTTAGAGAAAAACTTAAAAGCAATCAAAGAGGAAAAAGAGAAGCGGATTCTACAGAAGAGAAAGAGGGAGTCTTCAACCTTTGACAAAAGCATGAGAGGGAGGAATGAAACCCGCGATGGAAGGCCCATTGCAATGAAATCTAGATTTTAACCACTAAATGTTGCAATGGATAGATGTGGAAAGTGTGGACGGCCACATGGAAATAAACCATGTCTTATCAGCCAAATGACTTGTTATCGCTGTGGACAGAATGGGCACTTAGTACGACAATGCCCACAAGGGGATGGAACAGGACAAGAACAATGACAACAGATGAAAGGGAAAAAGAAGATGATATGATGTAATGATAAGTCGACATTAAGGCTTGTAATGTATAATGCGTGCATGGTTGCAAGATGTCAAATATATTAATAAATATTTGTTATATGATGATGAAAATGGTGGAAATGATGTCATGAATATAGTTGAATATAATATCATTGCTATGTTTTGAGGTATGTGAGCAGCAGGGGGGAAAGGCTCACATTACCTTGTTGTTTGTTGTTTAGCTATGTGAGTAGCGGGGGGGGGAATGGCTTATATGTCTATGTGTTTGGAGGTATGTGAGCAGCAGGGGGAATGACTCACATTACCTTATTGTTTGTTATTTGGCTACATGAGTAGCGGGGAGGGGGAATGGCTCACATGGCTATATGTTTGGAGTTATGTGAGTAGCGGGGGGAGGGGGGGAATTTCTCACATGGCTATGTGTTTTGGGATATGTGAGCAGCGAGAGGGAATGACTCACATGATCTTGTGATGTTGTTGGGCGATATGAGTAGCGAGGGGAATGGCTCATATTGTTGTGTTGTGGGGATAAGTGAGCAGCGCCCCGAGGGGGGGGAATGGCTCACATGATCTTGTGATGTTGTTGGGTGATATGAGCAGCGGGGGGAATGGCTCATATTGTTGTGTTATGGAGATATGTGAGCAGTTGGGGGGGATGGCTCATATAATTTTGTGATGTTGTTGGGCTATATGAGGAGTGGGGGGAATGGCTCATATTGTTGTGTTGTAAGGATATGTGAGCAGCGAGGGGGAATGGTTCACATGATCTTGTGATGTTGTTAGGCGATATGAGCAGCGGGGGGGAATGGCTCACATGTCCTATGATGTTGGGCTATGTGAGTAGCGAGGGGTAATGAATCACATTATCTTGTTTTTGAGGCAGATAAGATATCAGGAAAAGAAAGTATCCTCAAATTTTTGAGAAGCAGGTAAGCTTCGAATTTTGGGGACAAAATTCCTTTTAAGGGAGGAGAAATGTAACATCCTAGATTTTAATAAGTGGAAAATAATTCTCATGGTGAAGGGAATGGAAGAGAATAAAATGGAACATTGATGAAATCATAGAAAAATGATAAAGTCATTAAATGGAAAAAGTGTAATTCTTAAAGAAAGAGAAGGCATGTGTTAAGGAGAGGCAACCTTCTAGAAGCTTGGAATTAAGATAATATTTTCATTTGATTTGGAATAGAAATCGAATAAGGGGGAGAGGGATGGCTTATTGGAGAAGCTTGGATTAAATAATCTTATCCTTGGCTTGGAGAAGAAGCCTTGACTTGGAGAAGTCTTGGCTTGGAGGAGAAGTAGGCCAAAAGATCAAGGGGGAAGAGAGGTAATGGCCAAGAAAAAGAAGAGAAGAGAGAGAGGCCGAGAGAAGGAGAGGAAGGAAAAGAAGAGAGAGAAAGGCAGCAAAGGTGAAGATCTAAGAGAAAGGAAAAAGGAGAAGTGATCAAGAGAAGGAAATCCAAGGAAGGTTTGACAAGAGAAAGAATCTCTGGTTTGGTAGGTTTAACATTATTCATATTTCCATGGAATTTAATGTATTTTGAATTATTTATAAGTGTTTCAAATATCCTCTTTTGATGATTCATGATGTATATTTATGTGTGGACATGAAAAGTGAGAGTTGGATGCATAGAACATACATGTGTTTGCTGAATTTGGCTTGAAAAAGGTGAAAATCGGTCCTTTGAATGGTTGGTTCTGCTAGTTATGATTTATGTCGAATTTGGAAATCTATTTAGAAGATGAGTTGTAGCCATATTTCTTAGCTTACTAATACCTCTAGAATCACCTTAATCGGATTTGAAATGAGAGAGATATTCCCTAATGTGTGAAGAAAGGTCAGATTTAACGAACAGAGTCATGACACTGTTTTCATACACCTTTCTCACCTATTTCTATTTCTAATTTGTTAAAGTAGTAAACATAAAAGTTATATATAATTGTCTTAATTTCTAAAAACACTGAAATCACCTTACTCGGAGTTAAGAAAAGGGAGTTATGGTCTTTTTAGTAAGAAAAGGTCTAGTTGGATGAAGATCTAGAGTGCTGGGAAACCCGAAGCATGGCCGTGATGGGAGACACTGCTAGGCCGTGCTTCGAGCTGTTTTGTGATTTTTCAGCAGGGTTTGCATAGCTGGAAGCACGACCGTGCTTGATGCTGGAATTGCTCTGTTTTGCATTTTGAAGGCTCTAAATGAACTATAATAAATGGATGATGTTAAGGGGAACTAAAATATAAATAAATACCTTGTTAATGATGCATTGTGTAACATCCTGGATTTTAATAAGTGGAAAATAATTCTCATGGTGAAGGGAATGGAAGAGAATAAAATGGAACATCGATAAAACCATAGAAAAAGGATAAAGTCGAATTAAAGCATTTGGTGGAATTTTTCTACAACCAAACAAAGCCTTATCTAAAGTCATAGTTCAATTGTGATGGGATGGAAAGAGTGTAATAGTTGGATAAAGTAAGGTCTTGAGATAGGAGGATGATGGCTTGTTAAGGAAGGCTAAATAAAATATCTTATCTTTGCTTGACTCAAGGGTGAATCGACTAACCCAAGGGAGAGAAGGGGAGAGGGATGGCTTGGAGAGGAAGCCTTGACTTGGCAAAGTCTTGGTTTGGAGAGGAAGCTTGACTTGACTAAGTCTTAGTTTGGAGAAGAAGTAGGCCAAAAAGGTGAAGGGGAAGAGAGGTGGCAGCCAAGGGAAAAGGAGAGAAGAGAGAGAGGCCGAGAGAAGGAGAGAAAGAAAAATAAGAGAGAGAAAGGCACAAGGTGAAGATCCAAGAGAAAGGAAGAAGGGAAGTGATAAAGAGGAGGAAATCCAAGAATAGAAAGAATCTCTAGTTTGGTAGGTTTAACATTATATATATTTCCATGGAATTTCATGTATTTTGAATGATTTATAAGTGTTTCATATACCTTCTTTTGATGATTCATTATGTATATTTATGGTTGGCCGTGAAAGGTGAGAGTTGGATGCATAGATCATACATGTGTTTGCTGATTTTGGGCTTGAAAGGGGTGAAAATAAATGCTCTGAATGTTTGGTTCTGAGTGTTATGTTTTATATCAAATTTGGAAATCTGTTCAAAAGATGAGTCGTAGCCCTGTTTCTTAGATTTCTAATGCCTCTTGAATCACCTTAATCGAATTTGAAAGGAAAGAGATATCCCCTGATGAGTAAAGCAAGGTCAGATTTAACTCACAGAATCGCGATGCTGTTTTCGTTCACCATTTTCACCTATTTTTGTTTCTAATATGTTAAAGTAGTAAACAAAAAAGTTGTAGATAATTGTCTTAGATTTCTATAGACACTAAAATCACCTTAATAAAAGTTAAATTGAGGGAGTTATGGACTTTTTAGTAAGAGAAGGTATGGCTGGACGAAAATCTGGACTACAGGGAAAACCCGAAGCACGGCCGTACTTGGTGACACGGCCAGGCCGTGTTTAAGGATGGATTTGCTCTATTTTAAATTTTGAAGGCTTTAAATGAACTCCAATGAATGGATGATGTTAAGGGAAACTAAAATACAAATAAATACCTTTTTAAAGATGCATTGTAGTGTGAATTCCATCTTTTTATTGTGAGAAATTGAATCACATGTTGCATAATGATGAGATGTATGTTTAATGTATGGATAATAATACATATTAATGAGACCTATGCAAGTGAATTTGTTATATATTGATGAGATATATGTAAGTGAATTGCATATGAGCTAGATGTGTAATGCATGGATGAAATGCATGATGATAAAGGTAAGTTGTTTGATGTATACATGGTTATATCATGTTGATGTACATGGTTGAGATGTGACTACAGACGATTAGTCACTAAGTGTGGAGATGTGGCTACAGACGATTAGTCACTGAGTGTTGTGATGTGCCTATAGACGATCAGTCACCTTGCATGAAAGTGCTGCAAAGATAGATACACAAGCATATTATTGAAGTATAACCTGGTTATTATACATGCCTAATATTGATGCATAACCTGTCTGTTGAATATGAAAGCATGCTATACATTATTGTTATTTTATCATATACAAAGAGAAAATGTTTTCTATAGTTTATACAGTTGGACATAACACTGTGTTTTCCTTATTTACCGTATGATGCTTAATGTTAAACCTATTGGGAACCTCTGTTCTCATTATTGTTGGTGTTATGTTCAGATAAGAGCAAACGATATGCTAGCTGCTTCCGTGCACTTGATCATAGAAGATCCAGTGGATGGCGAATCCTAGTACAGATCCTAATGCTAGCACCACCACTTCCACCCTTTACACCCAGGGGAGATGTGCGGTATACGGTTCATTGTTAAGTTGATGTAGTTATGTGTCTTAGTGTCGTTGATGTATAAATATTAAACTTTGATGTAGTTCGAATAATATGATAATGAAATATTAGCTTCTTATATAAATATGTATGTGGTTCGCTGTTAGAATGTGTTATTGGTCGCTATAAAAAAAAATCGGTCGTTACATATTGTAGTGTGAACTCTATCCTTTTATTATAAGAAATTAAGTCACATATTGCATATTTATGATATGTATGTTTTATGTATTGATAAAAATACATATTAATGAGACCTATGCAAGTGAATTTGTTATATATTGAAGAGATATATGTAAGTGAATTGCATATGAGCTATATGTGCAATGTAGGGATGAAACACATGTTGATTTGATGCCTATGCTAGTATATCAATGCATGAGGATTACATGATATAAGGTATAGATTATTGGTAAGTGTATTAATACATATTTTTTAAATGATGTGGTAATGATGTTATGCATGATGTTGACGATGTGCTTGGTTAATGCATAATCATATTGTCATGGTCATGATGATTAAAGAAGATGAGGTGTACATTATTATATGACAATAGAGGGGTTATTACATAGTGATTGTGTAAAGAGATGAAGTTGATTGTGGATGGTAAGCATAATGATATAGGTGAGTTGTTGATGTATCCATGGTTATATCATATTAATGTATATGGTTGAGATGTGGTTACAGATGATTAGTCACTGAATGTTGAGATGTGGCTACAGACGATTAGTCACTGAGTGTGGAGATGTAGCTACAGACGATTAGTCACTGAGTGTTGAGATGTGGCTATAGACGCTCAGTCACCCTGCATGAAAGCACTTCAAAGATAGATATACAAGCATATTATTGAAGTATAACCTGGTTATTATACATGCCTGATATTGATGTATAACTTGTCTATTGAACAGGGAAGCATGCTATACATTCTTGTTATTTTATCATATACAAAGAGAAAATATTTTTTGTAGTTTATACAGTTGGACATAACACTGTGTTTTTCTTATTTACAGTATGATGTTTTTAATGTTAAACCTATTGGGAACCTCTGTTCTCATTATTGTTGGTGTTATGTTCAGAGAAGAGCAAATGATATGCTAGCTGCTTCCGTGCACTTGATCATAGAAGATCCAGTGGATGGCGATGCCTTGTATAGATCTCGATGCCAGCACCACCTCCTCCACCCTTTACACTCAGGGTAGATATGCAGTACATGGTTCATGTTAAGTGGATGTAGTTATGTGTCTTAGTGTCACTTATGTATAAATATTCATCTCTAATGTAGTGTTGGATATTGTAATAATGGAATATTAACTACTTATATATTTGTGTATGGTTCGCTGCTTGGAATGTGTTATCGGTCGCTATATATATATATATATAAACTGGTCGTTACATTATGTGTACTGGACGTGAATGATATAAAGAGGAAGGTTTTAGAGGAAGCTTATCAGTCAACCTACACTATCCACTCAGGAGCCACTAAGATGTACCAAGATTTCAAAGTGCTATATTGGTGGAATGGTATGAAAGTGGATGTAATAAAACTCGTCACCTAATTCTTAGTGCGTCAACAAGTAAAATCAAGACATTAGAAACCTATAAGGTTGCATTAATATATAGAAATACTAAAATGGAAATGGGAAAGAATTACTATAAATTTTGTCGCTAGACTACCAAGGACCTAAAAATGATATGCCTCAATGTGGGTGATTATTTATTGGATGACAAAATCATCCCATTTCTTACCAATAAAAACCGCGCATGATATAGCTCATTATGCTAGCCTTTATTTGAATGAAATAGTCAGGCTACTTAGAGTTCTAATATCTATCCTATCTGATTGTGGCTTGCAGTTTACAACTGGATTTTAGAGAGCTTCCTAAGAAGCCTTAGGATGATATTATATTTTAACACAACCTTATATCCTTAAATTGATGATCAATCTAAACAAACAATTCAGATCTTAGAGGATATGCTTCAAGCATTTATTTGGGAGTTAGGAGGGAACTAGGAGAAATATTTAGCTTTAGCAAAAGTCACTTATAATAATAGTTATCAAGCAAGCATTCAAATGCCTCAATTCAAGGGAAAATATGGAAGGCATTGTCCGTCCTTAATAAGTGGTTTAAAGAGGCAGAAACCAGGTTTATAAGACCAAATCTAGAATAAGAAACAATTGATAAGTTGAGGTTAATAAGAGAAAGATTATTGGCCACACAAAACTGACAAAAAACTCTTGTAGATCACAGAAACCATGAATTAGAGTTCATTGTTGGTGATCAAGTGTTTCTTAAGGTATTGTTGATGAAAGAGGTAATGAGATTCAAAAAGAAAGGAAAAATAAGTCCCTAATATATTGGCCCTTTTGAGATCATGGATAGAGTTAGATTAGTGGCATATTGTTTAGCTTTACCACTTGAATTTGTAGAGATTCATCCAATATTTCATATTTCTATGTTATGAGTATTTACTAGATCCTTTCCATGTTATCTAACCCTAAAAGGTACACTTAGATAAAGACTTGTCATATGAAGAAAACTTGGTATCTAGTATTGATAGACAAATAAAGAAATTGAGGTTGAAAGAAATCCCCACAATGAAGGTAAAATGGCATAACAATTCTACAGAGGAAACAATATAGGAATTTGAAAATCATATACAGATAAGATACCTATAACTCTTTGATTAATAAAGTACAAATTTCTCTCTTACTAATATGAATTAATAATTTGAAATTTAAAGACTGAATTTCTTAAAGGGGGATAATAACCTTATAAATTTTTGAAATGACCTATGTTATCTTGTTAGAAGGAAATTTTTGAAATGGCATATGATAATTTATTAAAAGAGAAAGCATGCTTTAAACTATGAAATTATTTCTTTGGGAAACTTGGAAAACTAGTTAATTTGCATAAGAAATATTGTTTGTTCTAGTTTCCAATTTTAATGCTACAACATTATGAAAATTACAACCACATCCTCTATTTTTAGTTTCCAATTTTGCCCTTATAAATTTATAAAAATCCCAACTATGTCCCTTTTTTTAGTTTCCAATTTTAACCATACAGCTTTGTGAAAATCCCACTTATGTCCTTTTTGGTTTCCAATTTTGTCCTTAAAACTTTATGAAAAATCCAAGAATACCTTTCATAAATTTTGATTTTTGGAAATGACTATTTTTCCCCTTAAGCAACTATGAAATGACCAAAATACCCTTGGATCTTTATCTCCTTCTAAAGCTATAATTTGTTGGAAAAATCTAGCAACTTGCTTCCTACTTCAAGCTAAACAAAGTAGCATATCTTCTTCCATTTAGGATCTCTTATTCCTCCCAAATTATAGCCAAACAAATAACCTTTCATAAGGTTAAAATATACACTTTGGTGGTAGAAAACATAGAGAAGTGTAGCACCAAGATTCAAGCCATTTTTAGGTGATTTTGAAGAGGTGGACAACTTAAGGTAATGGGTTGGAATCCTTAGGTTTTTTTATGTTATTTGAATATTATATGTTTATATTCATGTTTAGGACATATTATAAAACTATCATGCAAACTTTCATTCTTAAATAACATCATTTAGGGACTTAACTCACAAGAACTATGCTTCTACAAATAATACCATGAATAGTACCCATGTGATTATGTTACCTCTTGAAACATCCTAATAATGGAGTATGAGTTGGAGATTCAAATAACGGATTTAGGTTTAGAAAAGTTTTTGAAGAATTGGTTTATTTCATGACATGAATCTTGTAGGTTATGGATTAATATGGTATTATAGATTAATATATATTTGAATGCTATGAGAACTTAATCCACATGTTAAAGAAAATTGAAGGTAGATTTCAAAAGGCAATGGATGATTAAGTGTGGCAAAATTCTAATTTTAAAATTAGTAATTTTACAACATGTAAGCTTACTAATTTTCTTTAATATGAATATTTAGGTTTTAAAGTGTGTCAAGAGTGATTTGGAATCAAATTGGATTGTTGGAAGACCAAAGGATTGGAAGCAATTTAGACACTTAGAGTCTCCAAAAATTGTGAGTAGATATTATTTACTAAATCATATTTTTGAAGAATGACTTTTACTTGATTTGCATGTTACAATCTATGCTATAAGATGCTTACTCAAGTTTGCATAACTTGGCTTTTTACATGTTTTCTATGCATTTAAAGAATTGCATTTATTTACCCTTATATTTTATGTGTTAATTTAAATTTGTATTATGGTAGAATGGATTTCATTCTTAGAATTTTACGGATGTAAAATGAGCCTTTATTATGAAGTCCCGCCATGCCATATGATATAAAATTTTGAAAATGGCCTAACTGTGATTTTGGAAAATAAACATGAAAGTATAAATTACCATTTTATTTGGCTTGGGTGGAATAGAGCCCTTTACTACAATGTGGTGATAGCTCATTGATTGGAAATCTATTGATGACTAATAATGCTATATGGAATGAATTATATTGAGATTAGAAAGTGGCCTATATGATATTGATTTGAAAATGTATAAAGTATTGATATTCATTTGAAATGAGAAGTGTAACGACTCCATTTTTTTATACACTCATGAAGTCATTACAACTTAACTACTGAATCTCTTTCTTCAAGACACTTTTTAAGCAGGCATAATTATGATTAAATGGGTGTAATCTCATTAAACATGAATGTTGCCATAAGTTTGTGTACATACCAATACCCATAAACAAAAGATAAAACATATTCATTCTTACGCCTTATTCATCCATATTGACCTCGTCCAGGGACTGGTGTGGTTGACGACACCTCCACCCGGATCTCGGTCAAATCTACTTTAGACAATTCATTTATTACTTGGATCTGCCCAATATAGGGTATGCTAAACACCAGTCATAGAGAATAGCTGTATGTTATTACTTCTTATCTGAACATAACATGAAATTATAGTAAGATATAATAATCCCAGTAAGTTCAATAATAAATCATAATCATCTTGAATATTAGTCATCATGTCATGTTTTGCTATATAAACTACAGCAAGTTCATCAAGCGACATTAATGCATTGTATCTATGAACATGAAAATCATGCAGCAATGACATGTATGGCAAGAATATAATTTCTTCATAATATCATAGGCATGTATAACCATTTCAAATATAAAGGGCAAGACCAATTATTAAAAAAGGTCATGGCATAACAAATTTAAAACTTCATCATATGATGGCTATTAACGATTCTCATCATATCTTTTCTTTCTTAGTCAAGGTGAGCATGATTTTCTCGCTCTGCTCACTTCTGAACAAGCTTTTCTCGCTTTACTCACTTTTGAACATGTTTTTCTCACTTTGTTCAGACATGGCAGAATATTCTTTCATTTCACATCATGCTTATCTCATCATAGTAGTGAATAGGGCATCCCTTACTAGTGCACTACACGGACTGCCATGTGACCATGCTTGTCTCTTTCCTTTTCACATTAATAGCCAAAATATGATTTCAATAACAATTATGCCCATATTGCCATATGCCACAATTTCTCATCAAAGCATAATCATTTCAAAAATCACTTTTACAAAACATAATCATGCCAAAATCACATACTTTGGATGGTAAAGAATTCATGCAATGGCAATGGCTATGGAATACACTAGTCCTTTATTATTCTCATTTATAAAATTCTTCTTCTTTCTTAAATCTTATTTTATCTCTTTATTTTCTTTATTTTTGGTATCTAGGGCAATGACTCCATTTTTTTTTAATATACATATCAATGTACAGTCATTACCTTTTTGCTGATAACTGCTTAACTCATAATATTCAATTAATTTATCCAAACATAATTGAGGTTTAAGATTTACAATTAACATTGTATGAGTTCTCTACCTTCCTAAGTATGTGATTGTGGCATGATTATGTTTTATAAAAATGATTTTTGAAATGATTATGCTTTGATTGGCAATTATGGCGTGTGAGCATAATGGGCATCCTTGTTATTGAAATCATATTTTGGTTATTAATGTGAAAAGGAAAGAAACGAGCACGGTCACGGGACGGTCTGTGTGGTACATCGGTAGAGGACGACCTACTCACAGCTATGAATATGATAATAAGAAAAGAATGATGAGAAAAGAAAGAGAAAGTGTGCTATGTCAAACAGAACGTGAAAAGCTAGTACTAGAAGTAGAGAATACTCACCCTAGTTGGGGTAGCTTGATATGAGAATAAGATAACAGCCATCATATGATAAAACTTTGATTTTTTGACATGCCATGACCTTTTAAATAGTTGATCTTGCCCTTGATATTTGAAATAATTATACATGCCCATGATATTCTAGAAATAAGTACTCATGTCATACATACTATTACTGCATGATTTGCATGTGCATATATATAATACATTCATGTGCCTGATGAAACTTTACTGTAACTTATATAGCTGAACATAACATGATGAGTAATATTATTGATGCATATGATTTATTGTCGAACCTACTGGGATTTAATTATTACTATATTTCCATGTTTTGTTTAGATAATTAGATATGCAGATTTTCACCATGATTCTTATTTTTGCTATACAATGGATCGAGTTGCCCTACTTGGGGCAAATACCAATTATATGTTATGTGTCCATAGTGAGTGTGACTAAGATTCTGGTGGAGGTGCCGCCACCTGCACCTGTATCCCCAGAAGTGATCAATGTATATGAATAGGATGTAGAGATATATATGTTTGACTTTTGTACAGGTGCTTTTGACTAACCCACCTAGATGTTAATTGTATTTGTGATATATTATTGGGTGTCTTTCTTGGTTTTGACATGTTTCAGGTAACACCTAAATACTAATGATGTGTATATGAACTTGCAATAGCATAAATGTTAATGGTAGACTTTAAATCTTAATTTTACTTGACTAAATTAATTGAACATTATGAGATAAAAAATTTGAAGTAAAAAGGTAATGACTTCATTAGTTATTGTATTGATATACATATATAAAAAGATTGAGTCATTACATAATTGATATCAGATCAAGTCGATTCTAGATAGCCAATGGATGGATGGTTATCTAAATAGTGTCTTGAGTATGTTTGTGGTTATATTGTGTAGGGGCTTAGTGATTTCATATAGGTAAAAAATTACTAGTGTTTTCTATCTATATGCTGATGTGGTGTTATGACTGTTGATAAATATTTTTGAACTAACTATTGAGCTTCATCTCCTCAATAGTAGTAAAACTCTATTTTTGCCACAATAGGATATGGCACCACCGAGGAGGAATCCAATAAACAATGTAGAGGAAACCTTACATAACCTGACAATAGAGATTTGAGACTAAGTTACGATCACCAGTCAAATTCTCTATTACCTCCATGATATATATAGAAACTCGAATTGGGAGAATAGTGCAAACAACTAGGTGACTGGAAGCAATAACATCTTATATGAGTTCTTAAGAACCAGACCACCTTCTTTGCAAAGCAACTATGACCCAACTGTAGCTGAAAGGTGGATAAGGGACCTAGAGAAAATATTTGAGGTGATGGGATACACTGATGAGCAACAGGTTATCTTTGTTGCTTGTATGTTGAAGGATGAAGTTGAGTATTAGTGGCAAGGGGCCAAGGAGATTCTAATCCACTAGGGAAGGAAAATCACCTGGCAGGTGTTCAGTGATACTTTTATGGAGAAGTACTTCTTAAGTATTATGTATGCTAAGAAAGAGATCCAATTTCTCTAGCTCAGGCAAGTTAACCTATCAGTAGACTAGTACATCGCGAAGTTTGAGGAGTTTTTCTAAGTTCTCCTCTTACTTGCAGTTTAACGATAATGAAACATGGAAGACTGTTAAGTTTGAAGCAAGGTTAAAACCAGAGATTAGTAATGTAGTGGTAGGTATAGAGATATAGGAGTTTATACCCTTGATCAATAAATGTAGACTCATGGAAAAGATTTTATAGGCAATGGTGGACGAGAAGCAGAGGTAGAACCTATGGAAGAGAAAGAAAGGGTTCCCTAACCCTAGCAGGAATATGAGGGGAAGAGGATATGGAACTGGCAAAAGACCAATGATTGTGGGTCCTCAACATTTCCAATAGGACTCTGCCACAGTCAAGTGCACTAAGTGTGGGCGTATGTATGGAAACTGGCCATGCTATATGGGATAAGACATTGACTTCAAATACGGGCAGAAAGGGCATTTTGCAAAAGCCTGGCCACAAAACGTGGGGAAGTAGCCAAAATAGAGGCCTTAGCTAAAAGGAAGATTCTTCACCCTAAGCGATCAAGAGGCGGCTCAATCCTCTGAGATAATTCAAGGTATATACTATATTCATGGGTTTTCTCTTATGGTGTTGTTTGACTTTAGTGCTAGTCTTTTATTTATAATAGAAGAATGTGTTAGGAAGCTTCAGTATCCTATTTCTGAAACCCCTTATGAGCTATCTGTAGTAACCCTTATAGGGGAACGATTCTTAACTTTCTCTATGTGTAAGGACTGTCAGGTCAACATCTAGGAGAAAACATTTCTTGTTGACTTTGTCTGTCTACCTTTAAGAGGCATTGATGTTATTTTGAGGTTAGACTGGATATCTAGAAACCAAGTCTTGCTAAATTGTTGCACTAAGACAGTTGAATTTCTACCTCCTACAGGGCCTATTTCCATTGCACCCTATAGAATGGCCTTAAAGGAATTACAGGAACTCAAAAATTAACTAGAGGAACTATTAGACAAGTAATTCAATAGACTGAGTATATCACCTTGGGGAGCTCCTGTACTGTTTGTCAAGAAGAAAAATGGGAGCTTAAGACTATGCATAGACTACAAACAGCTGAATAAGGTAACTGTCAAGAACAAGTACTCTCTCCCCAGGATAGATGACTTATTGGATCAATTGAATGAAGCCTCTATCTTTTCTAAGATTAACTTAAGGTCAGGATATTATCTTATAAGAATCAAGGAAGAGGATGTACCAAAAATAGCCTTCAGCACTAGGTATAGGGACATGAGTTTCTCGTAATGCCTTTCGGGTTGACGAACGCACTGACATTTTTCATGGATTACAAGAATCACATTTTTTGACCTTACCTAGATCAATTTGTGGTGACGTTCATTGATGACAATTTAGTATGTTCTAAGAACGAGGAAGAACATAAACAACGTCTCTGAATAGTGCTATAAGTGCTTAAAGAGAAAAAGTTGCATGCTAAATTAGAGAAGTGTGAATTTGGCTAAAAGAGGTGAAGTTTCTCGAACATATGTAACATCCCTAATTTCGTTTCATGTATTAATAAAAGTACATAAATATTTAATTAAGGAAATAAAATTTATTAGACAGTATTTTAGATATCTAAGGAAATATAATCCTTAGAAATTCTTCACCTTATGTATATGCATAGAAAATGTTTCTAACATTAAGAGAACAAATAAAGAGGGAAAATCTAATAGGAAAAAAAAATAGAAATAACATACTAAAGAGATGCAAAATTCTTGGATAAGGAAGAAAATTTTTTAGAAACAAGTAAAGGTCTTAAAATTTCAAGCACATTGGATTAGGGTAATTTTTCCTAATTCAAGAACTAGAGTTACTAAGTTTAACATCTTTACCCATACATTAGGCTTTTACCTATGGACACTTCATATAGAGTTTTTCCACTTCACATAAGTTTCTAGCAAGCCCATTGGATAACCTAAGCAAGAAATAAAACATAGACTTGGACTAGGATATAGTAATTGGACCGATAGCCCAAAAATTATGAAAATGTGACCAAGCCCTTTAAGAAAGGTAGAATTTTATCCAAAGTAAAGAAAATGGGTAGGAATAAGCCCATCATGGGTAGGAATAAGCCCAAATCCAAGAGGAAAAATACAATAAAATAAATTAGGTGATGATATAATAATGTAATAACAATAAAGATTAGGTTACATGGCATTAAGACAAAAATTTAACAAGTGGTGTGACTCTACATTCATAATTTTGGCAAGTGGCATGATAATACAAGGCTTTAGGACAAAAACATCTATATCCTACACTCATAATTTTAGCAAGTGGTATGATAATACATGGCATTAGGACAAAAGATTCCTATCCCACACAAATAATATCAACCAAATAACGGAGATTCAAGGGCTAGAAATTTGCCACCTAAAAAGGCAAACCTATCATACTTATTTAAGACAAAAGAAAATGGAAATGAATCACTAAATCAAAGGGACCTTGTCCCTTATCTTAAGAACATATCATCATAATTTTTAAAATACAAATCTCCTTTTCCTATGCATATCTTGACTAAGGAAGAGGAAGATAAGAATATAAGTTGTTTGTTTTCCAAAAATTCAACAAAGTGTATCCTAATTGTGATAAGGTAGACCCATGATCATGAAAGGTGTATTATTTGGTGGTTTATTTAAGCAAAACCCACCCCTACAACATTTTAATTTTGTCCAAGTGAGGAAGAGAGAGAAATAAAAGCAAGGTAGAGTGAGGGAAGGAGAGAAAGAGAGGAGAAGAAAGGAAGGAAGAAGAAGGAGAAGTTTAGAAGGCTAAGTACTCAAGGTAAGTTACCTTAATTTACACTTGAATCCATTTTTCTTCTTCATCCTTGAGGTTCAAAAACTCACCCTCCTTCTCTTACCTAAGCTGCTAGAAAAGCTAAGGGAAGGGAGGAATCTTGCTACTTCTTTCAAGAGGAAACAAGAAAATCAATTCACTAAGTGAGCTAGGGAGATTCTTATGTAAGTGTAACAATATTTCTTTTCGAAGAAAAGCTTTGAAATTTGTAACATCTATATGGGAATTTGATCTTAGAACTTTGATGATTGGTCATGGATGTTGCTTTATCATGTTACATATTGATCTTGCAAGTGATGTATTTTTGAATACGTAGGCTGGTTTAGATAATTCTGCATAGGTATGGCTATGGGTGGTAAAACTTTAAGCTTCTATTTTTAACATTCTGGTAAGAATCGGTAAGAAATTAAAATAAATGGTTAACAAGAATAATGTAAATATATGTCTTACGGATATTTAGCCACTGAAATTACTCAATTTGGAGTTCATATGACGTATATATGGTCTGATTCGTAAGTAGTGTTCAGAAAATGATTAATCAGGGAAGAATCTGTTAGAAAAGCTTCTATTTTTGAATTTCTAGGACTATTCTATAAGGAATTAAAATAACTTGTTAACTTAACAATTATAGATATATGTATGATGGATTTTTATCAACTGGAATCACTCAATTTAGAGTCCATATGAGGTAGATATCGTCTGATTAGTAAGTAGTGTTCAGAAAATGGTTAATCAGGGAAGAATCTGTTAGAGTAGCTTCTGCTTTTTGAATTTCTGGGACCATTCTGTAAGGAATTAAAATAACCTGTTAACATAAAAATTATAGATATATTCTCACAGATTTGTAGCAACTGGAGTCACTCAATTTGGAGTCCATATGAGGTAGATTTGGTCTGATTAGTAAGTAGTGTTCAAAAAATGATTAATCAGGGAAGAATCTGTTAGGAAAGCTTCTATTGTTGAATTTCTGGGATCATTCTATAAGGAATTAAAATAAATGGTTAACATAACAATTATAGATATATGTCTAACGGATTTTTAGCAACTGGAATCACTCAATTTGGAGTCCATATGAGGTAGATATAGTCTGATTAGTAAGTAGTGTTTAGAAAATGGTTAATCAGGGATGAATCTGTTAGAAAATCTTATATTGTTGAATTTCGGGGACCATTCTGTAGGGCAATAAAATAACTTGTTAACATAACAATTATATATATATGTCTCACGGATTTTTATCAACTGGAATCACTCAATTTGGAGTCCATATGAGGTAGATATGGTTGGATTAGTTAGCAAAGGTCAGAAAATGGTTAATCAGGAAAGAATATGTTAGGATAGCTTTTGTCTTTGAATTTCTGGGAACATTTTGTAGGGAATTAAAATAAATGGTTAACATAACAATTATTTCTATATGTGTCATGGATTTTTAGCCATTGGAATAACTTAATTTGGAATTCAGATGAGGGAGATATGGACAGATTAGTAGGTAAAGGTCAAAACCTATCCGAGAGGAAATAATCTATACTTTGAGGGAGTACTATCACCTTGATTTCCTAATATTTCACTAAATTGTTCAAGATAATAGTTTTAGATAATTGTTTTATCTTGAAATTGACACCATGATCACCTACATTGGAGTTCAATTGAGGGAGTTATGCTCTGATTAGTAAGAGAAGGTTAGATGTGATGAAAACTTGCATCAAGAAAATAAAGAAATAAAATTAATATTTAAAAAAGAAGATGAATCTTATAAATGAAAATAATAAATGACTAGTATATGCCATAGCCATTGCCATTGTATGAACTTCTTAGCATCTTAAGTGTGAAATTTTGACATGGAAATATTTTATAAAGTGATATTTGAAATGGTTATGTTCATGGCATGATTACCAATGATATTTGGTAATAGTTATATTTTGATGAACATATTTGTTATTGAAAGCATATTTTTAGCTATCATTGTGAAAAGAAAAGAAATGAGCACGGTCACATGGTAATCCGTGTGGTGCACGAGTAGGGGACGCCCTACCAACGGTTATGATCATGTTAATAAGAAAAGAAAGAGAAAGTAAGCCATGTCGGACAAAGCGAGAAAATCCCGTACCGGAGAGTAGAAAATACTCACCCTGACCGGGATAGCTTGATATGAAAATAAATTGATAGTCATCATATGATATCCTAAAAAAATAGTATTTATGCCATACATGTCATAATTGTACAATTTTCATGTGCATGGATAAAGTGCATTCATGTGACCTAAAGATATTTTCAGTAGTTTATACAGATGGACATGACATGATGAACTATATTGGTGGTAAATTATGATTTATTGTTAAACCTACTGGGATTTAATTTTCACTATATTTCCGTATCATGTTCAGAAGAATAATTATGCATATTTTCTCAATGACACTTATTAATTCCGTACGTTGGATCGAGGTGCCTTACCTTGGGAAACTATCAGTTATATCAGATGTATCTAGAGTAGATGTGACTGAGATTCCGGTGGAGGTTCCACCCGCACTAGTGTCCCCGGAAGTAATCGACATAGATGATTAGAGCTAATATGTATCTTTGTACAAATGTTTGTAAAATAATGGTGTGCAGTTTGTAAAATACTGGTGTGTATGGAAACTCAGTATTGTATCACTGTTAATAACAATTATGCTTGGTTAAAGTGATTATTATTACGAGTTAAGTGGTTAGAATTAAAGTAGTAATAACTTTATGGAATTTTACAAATATAAAAAAAAATTGTTACATTTACATAAATGAAGTTGTTACATAGTTGGTATCAGAGCAGGTCGATCTTAGATGGTCAGTGGGTGGATGGTTATCTAAATCGATCTTATAGTGTCTTGAGTAAGTTGTGGTTGTGCTGTGTAGGGGATCAGTGATTCATATAGGTAAGAAATTACTAGTGTTTCCTATCTATATGCTGAGGTGGTATTATGACTGCTATTAAATATTTTTGAATTAACTATTGGGCTTGATCACCTCAATAGTAGCATAACTTTATTTTTGCCACAGTAGGAAATGGCACCACTAAGGAGGAATCCAGCAACCAATGCAGAGGAAACCCTGCACAACCTTGCCATGACAATTCGAGACCAAGTCATGACCACCAACCAAATTTTATAATATCTCCAGAATGCTAATAACCCAAATGGTGAGAATGGTGCTAACAACCGGATGGCTGGAAAAGATAATGGCATATTTGAGTTCCTAAGGACTAGACCACCTTGTTTCCAAGGTGGCTATGACCCAACAGTAGCCGAAAGGTGGAGAAGGGAATTAGAGAAAATCTTTGAAGTGATGGGCTGTACTGATGCAAGTTATTTTTGCTGCATATATGTTAAAGGATGAAGCAGAATACTGTTGGCATGGAGCTAGAGAACTTTTAGCTCATCAGGGAAGACAGATCACCTGACAAGTGTTCAAGGACTTTTTTTGAAAAGTACTTTCCAAGTACTGTATGGGCAGAGAAAGAGATCAAATTTCTCCAACTCAGGCAAGGCAGCATGACCACGGACCAGTATATTGCAAGGTTCGAGGAGCTGTCTAAGTTCTCCTCTTATCTGCGATTTAACCCAGATGAGGCATGGAAGGCGGCTAAGTTCAAAGCGGGACTAAACCCGGAGATAAAGAATGCTGTTATAGCTATGGAGATTAAGGAGTTTGTACCTCTGATAAATAAATGCAGACTCCTAGAAAAGAGGAAGAAAAATTTTCCCAACCCTGGAAAGATCGTGAGAAGAAGTGGATATGGAGCTGGTAAGTGGCCATTGACTGCAGTTCCTAGACCTTTTCAACAAGACATCGCCTCAGTCAAGTGCGCTAAGTGCAGACGCATACATGGTAACCGGCCATGCTACGTGGGACAAGATGTCTGCTTCAATTGCAGACAGAAGGGACATTTTGCGAAAAACTGCCCACAGAATGTGGGGAAGCAGCCATAACAGAGGCCTCAGGTGAAAGGAAGGGTTTTCACCCTGAGTGGCCAAGAGGCACTTAATCTTCTGAAATGATTCAAAGTACATGCTATATCTATGGATTTGCTCTTATGGTGTTACTTGACTCTGGCGCTAGTCATTCATTTATATCGGAAGAATGTATTAGGAAGTTTCAGTTTCCTATTTCTGAAACTCCCTATGAGCTATCTATAGTAACCCATACAGGGGAAAGGGTATTAACTTCCCCTGTATGTAAGGACTATCAAGTCACCATCCAGGAGTAAAAATTTTCTGTAGACCTCGTCTGTTTACCTTTAAGAGGTATTGAGGTCATTCTAGGGTTAGATTGGATGTCTAGAAATTGAGTCTTACTGAATTGTTGTAACAAGACCGTTGAATTTCTACCTCTTACTCTGAAAGAGGAGGTCCAGTTATTGATGCTTAATTCTAATCAAGTTAATAGGGAGTTGAAGAATGGAGTACTTGGATACATTCTCTTGTATTTATCAAACCTAGAAGTCGAATCGAAGCTTGATGAAATCCCAATGGCCAACGAGTTTCCTGAAGTATTTCCATCAGATATTCCAGGCTTACCTCCCAAGAGAGAGATAGAGTTCTCTATTGATCTCCTACCTGGGACAGGGCCTGTCTCTATTGCACCATATAGAATGGCCTCGAAGGAACTACAGGAACTCAAGAAGCAGTTGGAGGAACTATTAAACAAGCAATTCATTAGACCGAGTGTATCACCTTAGGGAGCTCATGTATTGTTTGTTAAGAAGAAAGACGAGAGCTTGAGACTATGCATAGATTACAAACAGCTGAATAAGGTGACTATAAAAAACAAGTACCCTCTCCCTAAGATAGATGACTTATTGGATCAAGTGAAGGGAGCCTCTATTTTTTCTAAAATTGACTTGAGGTCAGGATATCATCAGATTAGGATCAAGGAGGAGGACGTACCAAAAACTGCCTTCAGGACTAGGTATGGGCACTATGAGTTTCTTGTAATGCCCTTCGGGTTGATGAATGCACCTGCAATTTTCATGGATTACATGAATCGCATTTTTTGACCCTACCTAGATCAATTTGTTGTAGTGTTCATTGATGACATCTTGATATATTCTAAGAGTGAGAAAGAACATGAACAACATCTCCGAATCGTGCTGCAAGTGTTGAAAGAGAAAAAGTTATATGCCAAATTGGAGAAGTGTAAATTTTAGCTGTCAGAGGTGAAGTTTCTCGGACATATCATCTCTTATAGAGGGGTAGCCATAGATCCTAGCAAGACGGAAGCAGTGATTCAGTTGGAGAGACCAAAGACGGCTACAAAAGTCAGAAGTTTCCTGGGTTTGGCAGGATACTATAAGAGGTTTATACAAAAATTCTCTCGTATAGCCTTGCCATTAACTAAATTGACCAGGAAGGGAAGTCCTTTCAAATGGACTGATCAATGTGAAGCTAGTTTCTAGGAGCTGAAGACAAGACTAACCACTCCTCCTGTTTTAATTATTTCGGACCCCACAGGACATTTTGAAGTGTATAGTGATGCTTTAAAGAAAGGGCTAGGATGTGTGCTGATGCAAGATAAGAGAATAGTTGCTTACCCCTCTAGGAAACTGAGACCCCACCAAGGAAACTATCCAACCCATGATCTTGAATTGGCGGCAGTGGTGTTTGCCATAAAGATTTGGTGACACTATTTGTACGGGGCAACTTTTGAAGTATATTGTAATCATAAGAGTCTTAAATACCTTTTTGATCAGAAGGAGTTAAATATGAGGCAACGAAGATGGGTAGAATTCCTCAATGACTACAAGTTTGAGATAAAGTATCATCCCGGAAAGGCGAATGTTGTAGCAGATGCCTTGAGTCGAAAATCTCTGCACATGGGTCAGATGATGGTGGATGAGATGCAGATGCTAGAGGAGTTTCGAAATTTGAAGCTAGCCACTACTCTTACTCCAAAGAATGTAGTCATTAATGGTTTAAGTATAGGGTGTGACCTTAGAGCCCATATCAAAGAAGCTCAAGCTTACGACTAATACTTACAGGATCATAAAGACCAAGGTAATTTTTCTGTCATGGAAGATGGAGCAATCATGTATCAAGGAAGGATTTGTATCCCTCAAGAACGGAAATTGAGGACTAAGATCCTGTAGGAAGCGCATTAGAGTAAATACACAGTCCATCCTGGATGCACTAAAATGTACCAGAATTTAAAAAGGATGTATTGGTGGCCAGGGATGAAAAAGGACATTGCCAAGTTTGTGGCGAAATGTCTCATTTGTCAAAAGGTGAAGGTGAAGCATTAAAAGCCAACGAAATTTCTACAAACTCTTGAGATCCCTAAGTGGAAATGGGACAGTATCTCAATGGACTTTGTTGTGGGATTACCTAAGACTTCAGTGGGACATGACTCTATCTGGGTAATAATTGACAGATTAACCAAATATGCTCACTTTTTGCCCATAAAAATTAACTATTCACTGGATAAATCAGCCTAATTGTATGTCCAGGAAATAGTTAGACTGCATGGAATTCCCTTAAATATCGTTTCTGATAGAGATCCGAGGTTCACATCGAGGTTTTAGAAGGCATTGCAGGAAGCTTTTGGTACTCAATTACGGTTTAGTACTGCCTATCATCCTCAGACTGACGGGTAAACAGAACGAACCATTCAAAACCTAGAAGATATGTTGAGGGCCTGTGTGATAGAGCAAGGTAAATGATGGGATAAGTACCTACCTTTAGTATAGTTTGCTTATAATAATAGCTATCACTCTAGTATTAAGATGGCCTCATATGAAGCTTTATACGGTAGAAAGTGCTGATCTCCACTATGTTGGTTTGAGGTAGGAGAAAAGAACTTGTTGAGTCCTGATCTAGTTCAACAAACCACTGAACAAATCAGGATGATACGAGACAAAATACTTATAGTTTAGAGTCGGCTAAAGAGTTACTATGATAAGAGACATAGACGTCTGGAATTTGAGGAAGGAGACCATGTATTTCTAAAACTTTCTCCAACTATTGGAGTTGGCAGGTCTTTGAAGACCAGAAAGCTAAGTCCGCGATTTCTGGGACCCTACCAAATTCTGATGAGAGTAGGGACGTCGGCATATCAAATTGCTCTCCCACCTAATTTTTCCAACCTGCATAATGTTTTCCACGTATCACAGCTGCGGAAGTATCTTCCAGATTCATCACATGTAATACAGGATGAACCAATCCAAATAAAGGAAATCATGACATACCAGCTAGTACCTGCATCCATATTGGACACTGACGTGAAGCAACTGAGAAATAAAACCATTCCCCTTGTTAAGGAGTTATGGGAAGGTTTGACTCTGGAAGAAGAAACTTGGGAGCTGGAAGAAGTCATGAGGAAAAAATATCCGCAATTGTTCTTATTAGGTAATTTTTGAAATTTTCAGGACAAAATTTCTTTTAGGGGGAGAGAAATGTAACATCCCTAATTTAGTTTCATGTATTAATAAAAGTACATAAATATTTAATTAAGGAAATAAAATTTATTAGACAATATTTTAGATATCTAAGGAAATATAATCCTTAGAAATTCTTCACCTTATGTATATGCATAGAAAATGTTTCTAACATTAAGAGAACAAATAAAGAGGGAAAACCTAATAGGAAAAAAAAATAGAAATAACCTACTAAAGAGATGCAAAATTCTTGGATAAGGAAGAAAAATTTTTAGAAACAAGTAAAGGTCTTAAAATTTCAAGAACATTGGATTAGGGTAATTTTTCCTAATTCAAGACTAGAGTTACTAAGTTTAACATCTTTACCCATACATTGGGCTTTTACCTATGGACACTTCATATAGAGTTTTTCCACTTCACATAAGTTTCTAGCAAGCTCATTGGATAACCTAAGTAAGAAATAAAACATAGATTTAGACTAGGATATAGTAATTGGACCAATAGCCCAAAAATTATGAAAATGTGACCAAGCCCTTTAAGAAAGATAGAATTTTATCCAAAGCAAAGAAAATGGGTAGGAATAAGCCTAAATCCAAGAGGAAAAGTACAATAAAATAAATTAGGTGATGACATAATAATGTAATAATAATAAAGATTAGGTTACATGGCATTAAGACAAAAATTTAGCAAGTGGTGTGATTCTACATTCATAATTTTGGCAAGTGGCATGATAATACAAGGCTTTAGGACAAAAACATCTATATCCTAAACTCATAATTTTAGCAAGTGGTATGATAATACATGGCATTAGGACAAAACATTCCTATCCCACACAAATAATATCAACCAAAGAATGGAGATTCCAAGGCTAGATATTTGCCACCTAAAATGACAAACCTATCATACTTGTTTAAGACAAAAAAAAAGGAAATGAATCCCTAAATCAAAGGGACCTTGTCCCTTATCTTAAGAACATATCATCATAATTTTCAAAATAAAAATCTCCTTTTCCTATGCATATCTTGACTAAGGAAGAGGACGACAAGAACATAAGTTGTTTGTTTTCCAAAAATTCAATAAAGTGTATCCTAATTGTGATAAGGTAGACCCATGATCATGAAAGGAAGGAAGAAGAAGGAGAAGTTTAGAAGGCTAAGTACTCAAGGTAAGTTACCTTAATCTCCACTTGAATCCATTTTTCTTCTTCATCCTTGAGGTTTAAAAACTCACCCTCCTTCTCCTAACTAAGCTGCTAGAAAAGCTAAGGGAAGGGAGGAATCTTGCTACTTCTTTCAAGAGGAAACAAGAAAACCAATTCACTAAGTGAGCTAGGGAGATTCTTAGGTAAGTTTAACAATATTTCTTTTCGAAGAAAAGCTTTGAAATTTGTAACATCTATATGGGAATTTGATCTTAGAACTTTGATGATTGGTCATGGGTGTTGCTTTATCATGTTACATATTGATCTTGCATGTGATGTATGTTTGAATACTTAGGCTGGTTTAGATAGTTCTGCATAGGTATGGCTATGGGTGGTAAAACTTTAAGCTTCTGTTTTTAAGATTTTGGAAGAATCGGTAAGGAATTAAAATAAATGGTTAACTTGAATAATGTATATATATGTCTCATGGATATTTAGCCACTGAAATTACTCAATTTGGAGTCCATATGAGGTAGATATGGTCTGATTAGTAAGTAGTGTTCAGAAAATGATTAATCAGGGAAGAATCTGTTAGGAAAGCTTCTGTTTTTGAATTTCTGGGACCATTATGTAAAAAATTAAAATATCTTTTTAACATAACATTTATAGATATATGTCTTACGGATTTTTAGCAACTGAAATCACTCAATTTGGAGTCCATATGAGGTAGATATGGTCTGATTAGTTAGTAGTGTTCAGAAAATGGTTAATCAGGGAAGAATCTATTAGAAAAGCTTCTATTTTTGAATTTCTGGGACCATTCTGTAAGGAATTAAAATAACTTGTTAACATAACAATTATATATATATGTCTCATGGATTTTTCGCAACTAGAATCACTTAATTTGGAGTCCATATGAGGTAGATATGGTCCGATTAGTTAGCCAATGTCAGAAAATGGTTAATCAGGGAAGAATATGTTAGGATAGCTTTTGTGTTTGAATTTCTGGGAACATTCTGTAGGGAATTAAAATAAATAGTTAACATAAAAATTATTTCTATATGTGTCACAGATTTTTAGCCACTAGAATACCGTAATTTCGAATTCATATGAGGGAGATATGGAGAGATTAGTTGGTAAAGGTCAAAACCTATCCGAGAGGAAATAATCTGTAATTTGAGGGAGTAGTATCACCTAAATTTCTTAATATTTCGCTAAACTGTTCAACATAATAGTTTTAGATAATTGTTTTATCTTGAAATTCCCACCAAGATCACCTACATCAGAGTTCAATTGAGGGAGTTATGCTCTGAGTAGTAAGAGAAGGTTAGATATGATGAAAACCTGCATCAAGAAAATAAAGAAATAAAATTAATATTTAAAAAAGAAGACGAATCTTATAAATGAAAATACTCAATGACTAGTATATGCCATAGCCATTGCCATTGTATGAACTTCTTACCGTCTTATGTCTGAAATTTTGACTTGGAAATATTTTATAAAGTGATATTTGAAATGGTTATGTTCATGGCATGATTACCAATGATTTTTGGTAATAGTTATATTTTGATGAACATATTTGTTATTGAAAGCATATTTTTGGCTATCATTGTGAAAAGAAAAGAAATGAGCACGGTTACATGGTAATCCGTGTGGTGCGCCAGTAGGGGACACTCTACCAACGGTTATGATCATGTTAATAAGAAAAGAAAGAGAAAGTAAGCCATGTCGGATGAAGCGAGAAAATCCCGTACCGGAGAGTTGAAAATGCTCACCCTGACCGGGGTAGCTTGATATGAGAATAAATTGATAGTCATCATATGATATCCTAAAAAAATAGTATTTATGCCATACATGTCATAATTGTACAATTTTCATGTGCATGGATAAAATGCATTCATGTGACCTAAAGATATTTTCTGTAGTTTATACAGATGGACATGACATGATGAACTATATTGATGGTAAATTACGATTTATTGTTGAACCTACTGGGATTTAATTCTCACTATATTTCCATATCATGTTCAGAATAATAATTATGCATATTTTCTCGATGACACTTATTATTTCTGTACGTTGGATCGAGGTGCCCTACCTTGGGAAACTACCTGTTATATCAGATGTATCTGTAGTAGATGTGACTGAGATTCCGGTGGAGGTGCCACCCGCACCAGTGTCCCCGGAAGTAGTCGACATAGATGATTCAAGCTAATATGTATCTTTGTACAAATGTTTGTAAAATAATGGTGTGCAGTTTGTAAAATAATGGTGTGTATGGAAACTCAATATTGTATCACTGTTAATAACAATTATGCTTGGTTAAAGTGATTATTATTACGAGTTAAGTGGTTAGAATTAAAGTAGTAATAACTTCATGGAATTTTACAAATATAAAAAAAAATTTGTTACATTTACATAAATGGAGTTGTTACAACATATCATCTTAAATAAAGGAGTAGTTATAGACCCTAGCAAAATGAAAGTAATGATTTGGTGGGAAAGGCCGAAGACAGTTACAGAAGTTAGAAGTTTCCTATGTTTGGTAGGATATTATAGGAGGTTGATACAAGGCTTCTCTCGTATAGCCTTTCCATTGACTAGATTGACAAGGAAGGGAAGTCATTTCAAGTGGACCAATCAATGTGAAACTAGTTTCAAGGAGTTTCAAATAAGATTGACCACTTCTCATGTTTTAATTATTCCAGACCCCACAGGAAATTTTGAAATGTATAGTGACGTTTCAAAGAAAAGGCTGGGGTGTGTGTTAATTCAAGACAAGAGAATAATTGCTTATGCCTCTAGGCAACTAAGACCCTATAAAGGAAATTATCCAACCCATGGTCTTGAATTGGCATTGATGGTGTTTGCCTTAAATATTTGGCGACACTACTTATACGGAGCAACACTTGAAGTATTCTTTGATCACAAAACTCTTAAGCATCTCTTTGATGATAAGGAGATAACTATAAGGCAATGGAGATGGGTATAATTCCTCAATGATTATAAGTTTGAGATAAAGTATCATCCAGGGAAGGAAAATATTGTAGCTAACGCCTTGAGTCTAAAATCTCTTCACATAGGTCAAATGATGGTGTATGAGATGCAGATGCTAGAGGAGTTTCAAAATTTGAAGTTGGCCACTACTCTTACTCCAAAGTCTACTTTTACTCTAAATAAGCTAATCATCAGTGGATTGAGTATAGAGTGTGACCTTAGAGCTTACATTAAATAGGCTTAAGCTCACAACCAATACCTATAGAGTCACAAAAATCAAGATAATTTTTCTATCTTGGAAGATTGAGTAATCATGTATAAAGGAAATGTTTGTGTCCCTCAAGAACGAAATTTGAGGACTAAGATCTTGCAAGAGGAACATCATAGTAAGTACACAATCCATCTTGGATCCACTAAAATGTATCAAGACTTAAAGAGGATGTACTAGTGGCCAAGGATGAAAAAGGATGTTGTTGAGTTTGTGGTTAAATGTTTAATTTGTCAGATGGTGAAGGTGGAGCATCAAAAGCCAACAAGATTTCCACAACCTCTTGAAATCCTTGAATGAAAATGGGATAGTATTTTGATGGACTTTGTAGTGGGCTTACCTAAAACTTCAACTGGACATGACTATATCTAGGTCATAGTAGACAAATTAACCAAATTTACACACTTTCTACCTATAAGGATTAACTATTCATTAGACAAAATTGCTTAGTTGTACATATAGGAAATAATCAGACTACATAGAATCCCTTTAAATATCATTTTTGACAAAGACCCGAGGTTTACATTGAGGGTTTGGAAGGCGTTCCAAGAACCTTTTGGAACGTATGTGCGGTTTGTAACATCCCGTAATTTTTAGATATTTTCCTTATAAATTCTTCACCTTACATATATGAATAGAAATGTTCTAATATTAATGAAATAGGTAAAGAAAGAAAACCTAAGAGGAAATATTAGAAATAAACATGTTAAAGAAAGGTGAAATTCTTAGGTAAAGAAAGATAAATTTTTGTGAAGTAAGTAAAGGTCTTAAAATTTCAAGAAGATTGGATTAGGGTAATTTTTCTTAATTTAAGAAAAAAAAGTTACTAAGTTTAATATCTCCACCCGTAATTGGGCTTTAACCTATAGACACTTCATATAGAGTTTTTCTACTTCACATGAATTTTTAGCAAGCCAATAGGATAGCCCAAGGAAGAAATAAAACATAGACTTGGACTAGGATATAGAAGTTGGACCGGTAGGCCAAAAATCATGAAAATGTGACCAAGCCCATTATGATAGGTAGAATTTTAACCAAAGTAAGGAAAATGGGCAAGAATGAGCCCAAACCCAAGAGGAAAAATAAAAATAAAAATAAAATTAAAGTGATGAAATATTGGTGTAATCAAGATTAAGTGACATGGCATTAAGACAAAAATTTAGCAAGTGGTGTGATTCTACATTCATCATTTTGGCAAGTGGCATAATAATAAAAGGCTTTAGGACAAAAACATCTATATCCTACATTCATAACTTTAGCAAGTGGGTAATAATACATAGCATTATGACAAAACATCATTATCCTACACAAATAATTTTAGTTAAGTAAGGAAAATTCAAGGGCTAGAAATTTGCCACTTAAAAAGGCAAATCTATCATACTTGATTAAGACAAAAGAAAAAGGAAATGAATCCCTAAATCAAAGGGATCTTGCCCCATATCTTGAGAACATATCCTCATAATTTTCAAAATACAAATCTCCTTTTTCTATGCATATCTTGACTAAGGAAGAGGAAGACAAGAACATAAGTTGTTTGTTTTCCAAAAATTCAACAAAGTGTATCCTAATTGTGATAAGGTAGACCCATGATCATGAAAGGTGAATTATTTGGTGGTCTATATAAGAAAACCCACCCTTACAACATTAGAATTTCATCCAAGTGAGGGAGAGCAAAAATAGAAGCAAGGTAGTGTGAGGAAAGGAGAGGAAGAAAGGAAGAAAGAGGAAGGAGAAGTCTAGGGGACTAAGTGCTCCAGGTAAGTTTAACAATATTTCTTTTTGAAGAAAACTTTTGAAACTTATAATATTTATATGAGATTTTGATCTTAGAACTTTGATGATTGGTCATGGATGTTGCTATATCATGTTACATATTGAGCTTGCATGTGATGTATGTTTGAATACTTAGGTTGGTGTAGATAGTTCTGCATGGGTATGGCTATGGTTGACAAAATTTTAAGCTTCGGTAATTTAATTTCTGGGAACAATCTATAAGGAATTAAAATACATGGTTAACATAAGAATTAAAGATATATGTGTCATGAATTTTCACCCACTGGAATCATTCCATTTGGAGTCCATATGAGGTAGCTATGGTCTGATTAGTAGTCAAAGGTCAGAAAATGAATCATCAGGGAAGAATATGTTAGGATAGCTTCGGTAATTTAATTTCTGGGAATTATTGGTAGGGAATTGAAATAAATGGTTAACATAAGAATTAAATATATGTCTGTCATGGATTTTTAGCCACTGGAATCATTCAATTTGGAGTCCAAATGTGGTAGATATGGTCCGATTAGTAAGCCAATGTCAGAAAATGGTTCATCAGGGAAGATTATGTTAGGACAGCTTTTGTATTTTAATTTCTGGGAATTATCTGTATGGAATTAAAATAAATAGTTAACATACGAATAATAGATATGTGTGTCATGGATGTTTAGACACTAGAATCATTCAATTTGGAGTCCATATGAGGAATTTATAAGCTGATTAGTAGTCAAAGGTCAGAAAATGGTTCATCAGGGAAGAATATGTTAGGGAAGCTTCTGTATTTTAATTTTTTGGAATTATCTGTATGGAATTAAAATAAATGATTAACATGAAAGTTATATATCTATGTCTCATGGAAATATACCCACTGGAATTATGCAATTTGGAGTTCGTATGAGGTAGATATGATCCGATTAGTAAGCAGAGGTCAGAAAATGTTTATTCAGGGAAGAGTATGTTATTAATGCTTTAGTTTTTGAATTTCTGGGAATATTCTATAGGGAATTAAAATAGTGTGCCAACATAACAATTATAGATATATGGCTCATGGATTTTTACCAACTGGAATAACTCAATTTGGAGTTCCAATTTGGGAGATACGGTCTAATTAGTCAGTAAAGGTCAGAACCTATCCGAGAGGAACTATCCTATACTTTGAGGGAGTAATATCACCTTCGTTTCTTAATTTTTCGCTACAATGTTCAACATAATAGTTTTAGATAATTGTTTTATCTTGAAATGGACACTAAGATCATCTACATCATAGTTAAATTGAGGGAGTTATGCTCTGATTAGTAAGAGAAGGTTAGATAGGATGAAAGCCTGCATCAAGAAAATAAAGAAATAAAATTAGTATTTAAAAAAAAAGATGAATCTTAATAAATGACTAGTATAGCCATAGCCATTGCCATTGTATGAACTTCTTACCATCTTAAGTGTGAAATTTTGACATGGAAATATTTTATAAAGTGATATTTGAAATGGTTATGTTCATGGTATGATTACCAATGATTTATGGTAATAGTTATATTTTGATGAACATACTTGTTTTTGAAAGCATATTTTTGGCTATCATTGTGAAAAGAAAAGAAATGAGCACGGTCACATGGCAATCCGTGTGGTGCACCAGTAGGGGACGCCCTACCAACGGTTATGATCATGATAATGAGAAAAGAAAGAGAAAGTGGGCCATGTTGGACGGAACGAGAAAAGCCCGTACCAGAGAGTAGAGGATACTCACCCTGACCGGGGTAGCTTGAAATGAGAAAAAGTTGATGGCAATCATATGATATTTTGAAAATAGTTAATCCTATCATACATATCATTACAGTTTGATTCTTATGTGCATAGATATAATGCATTCATGTGACCAAAGATATTTTCTGTAGTTTATACAGCTGAACATGACATGATGAGCTTTACTGATGATAATTTATTGTTGAACTTACTGGGATTTAATTCTCACTATATTTCCATATCATGTTCAGAAAATTATTTATGCAGCTTTTGTTTCTAAGGCTCTGGCTTTTAGTGCACATTGGATCGAATTACTTTATGTTGGGCAGATTTCAGAATCAAATAAGATGTTTGTGGTCGAGTTGGCTCAGGTCTCGGTGAAGGTGCAACCACCCGCACCTGTATCTCCGGAATTGGTCAACCAAAATGAACAAGATGTAAATATCTATGTGTTTGATATGTTATATGTATGTTTTGATTAATGACATGTATGCGAACTCAATATTGTATAATAATAAAGGAAAAAAAAAAGGGGTTGTTACACGGTTCAGTACTGTATATCATCCTCAGACTGGTGGGCACAAAGAATGGAGCATCCAAGCCCTAGAAGATATGTTGAGAGCTTATGTGATGGATTAAGGCAAAGGATTTGATAAGTTCCTACCTCTAGTAGAGTTTGCTTCTAATAATTGCTTTCACTCTAATATTAAGATGGCCCCATATGAAGTTTTATACGGTAGGAAGTGTTGATATCTACTATGTTGGTTTGAAGTAGGCGAAAAGAACTTACTTGTTTAGAAAAAATACTTACTACTCAAAGTTAGCAGAAGAGTTACCATGATAAGAGATATAGACCCTTAGAGTTTGAGGAAGGATACCAAGAATTTCTAAAGGTTTCCTTGACTACTAGAGTTGGTAGGTCTCTCAAGATAGAAAAACTGAGTCCTCCATTTTCTACCAAATTTAGAGGAAAGTTGGGACGTCAACATATCAAGTTTCCCTCCCACCTAACTTGTCCAACCTGCATAATGTCTTCCATGTATCATAGCTCTTGAAATATCTTCCAAACTCTTCACATGTAATATGAGATCAACCAATCCAAGTAAAAGAGAACATGACGTATTAGCTAGTACCGGGATCCATCTTGGACACCGATGTGAAGCAATTAAGGAATAAGACCATCTCCCTAGTTAAGGTGTTATGAGAAGGTTTAACTCTAGAAGAAGCAACTTGGAAGCTGGAGGAAGTCATGAGAGAGCAATATCCGCAATTATTCTCATAAGGTAATTTTTAAAATTTTGAGGACAAAATTTCTTTTAGGGGGAGAGAAATATAGCATCCCGAATTTCTTTTTCTTTTATTAATAATGGAACATAAATATTTAATTAAGGAAATAAGAGAAGGATAAAGACTTACGAAACAATTTTTGATAGATATCTAAAAGAATATCAGTGTTAGAAATTCTTCACCTTATGTGTATGCATAGAGAATTTTTCTAACATTAAGGGAATAGGAAAAAAGGAGAAAACCTAAGAGAAAAAATTATAAATAACACCTTAGGGAAGGATGGAATTCTTGAGTAAGAAAAATAAATTTTTGGAAGTAAGTAAAGGTTATAAAATTTCTAGAAGATGGATTAGGGGAAAATTTTCCTAATTCAAGAATTAGAGTTTCTAAGTTTAACACCTCACCCCATACATTTGGACCTACACTTATGGACACTCCACATAGAATTTTTCCACCTCACATAAGTGTTTGGCAAGTCACATGGTTGGCCCAAGTGGGAAACATGACATAAACTTGGATTAGGATGGAGAAATTGGGGCAAGAACTTAAAACCCATGAAAATGTGGCCAAGCCCTCCATTATGGGTAGGAATTTTAACCAAACCAAGAAAATGGGTAGAATGAACCCAAATCCAAGAGGAAAAAATGAGAGCCATGTTATAAAATAGTAGTGTAAGAGTAAGCAATGATTACTCATCATGGAATGTACAATAGGCAAGATTTGGCAACTCTAACAAGTTAGGGAAATACTATTGCATGAGTGCTCCATAAGCAAGCATATTTGTCACATGGTTTTAAACCAAAAAACATCCCCACACTACACATATAATTTTGGTCAAGCAAGGAGAAAGGAAGGGCTGAAAATTTGCCACCTCAAAATGAATTTAATAAGCCTTTGAGTGAGCCAAAAGAAAGGGAAAATAAATCCCAAAACTTGAGGAGATCTTGCCACTTGTCTTAAGCCCATCTCACTATAATTTTCAAACCCCAAATCCCCTATTTTTCTATGAACATTTTGGCCAAGGGAGAGGAAGAGAAGACCATGATTTTTCCTCCCCCAAGAAGCAACCATATGCACCCTAATGATGACAATATGGAATGTCCCACAAGTAAGGCTTAGACCCATGATTATGAGAGGTTGACCACTTAATTTTTTAAGTAAAACCCATCCTTAGCATATGAGAATTTTGACCAAGAAAGGGAGAGGAAAAAATAGAAGCAAGGTAGAGAAGAGAAAGGAGAGAAAGAGAGGAGAAGAGAGAAAGGAAGAAGAAGAAGTTTAAAGGACTAAGTGGTTAGGGTAAGTTAGCTTAACCTCCACTTGAATCCATATTTTCTCTTCATCCTTATGGTTTAAAACTCACCCTCCTTCTCTTATTTAAGCTACTGGAAAAGCCTAGGGGAGGAAAGAATCTTGCCATTCCTTCAAAGAGAAAACAAGAAAGGGAATTCACTAAGTGAGTTAGGGAGGTTTGTAGGTAGGTTTAATAATAAATTTTTTTAAAAGAACATTGAAATTTTGTAACATTATTTAGGACTTTGATCCTAGGACTTTGGTGATATTTGTAATAGTTTTCTACTTTGATGATTGGCCATGGATGTTTATATCATGTTACATGTTAATCTTGCATGTGATGGATGTTTGAATACTTAGGTTGGTATGGAAATTTCTGCATGGATATGGCTATGGGTGGCAAAATTTTATGGCTTTTGTGTTGCTTTCATGTATATTTGAATGTGGTAACAAGTGATGGAATATGGTTAGGTTGACAAATAAATATGCCCTTAAACACATAGAAGAAAACCATAAGAAATTTTTGTTGGAAACACCCATGATGATGTATGATTTGATTCTATTTTCTTGAGAAGTGGATGATGGAATTTGTTAAAATAAGTGTAATAAATCTAATTAAAATATTGAAATAATCAACCATATGGTTAGGTGAAAATTTGGAAAATGGAAGAGGACTTAATGCAAGAAGGAACTAGGACTTTAGAATAGCCTAGGCTGGAAAATTGGATTTCAGAGTAACCGAGGAAGCTTCTATTTTTGAATTTCTACAATAAACCTATAGGGAATTAAAAGAAATGGTTAACATGGAAAATATAGAGATATGTCTCACAGATTTTGAGCCACTAGAATCACTAAAGTTTGAGTTCATACGAGAGAGATATGTTGCAATATGTAAGTAGAGGTTAGAACCTACCTGAGAAGAAATAATAGTGAGATTGAGGGAGCAATGACATCAATATTTCTTAATATTTTACTAAAATTTTCAACATAACAGTTTTAGATAATTGTCTTACCTTTTTATAGGATCTATAATGACTTAATTTAGAGTTCAAATGAAGGAGATATGGGCCATAAAGTGATAAGAGGTCTGGGTCCAGAAATCCAAAATGTATTTTGGGCCCTAATACTTAAAGAAATGGTAATTTCCAAGAAAAGAGGTATAAAAAACCTTAAAAAAATTGATGAAAATAGTTTATAAAAGCTCATAGGTAAAAGAGGTGATAAAAGGGAGTTTTAAGAATAAGAGAATGTGTTAAAAATAATTTAAGTAGGAGGAAAGTGATTAGAGGCTAAAAATAAAGAAAATAAAGAGATAAAATAATATTTAAGAAATAAGAAGAATCTTATAAATGAAAATAATAAAGGACTAGTGTATGCCCAAGCCATTACCATTGCATGAGTTTTCTACCATCCTAAGTATGTGATTGTGGCATGATTATGTTTTGTAAAAATGATTATGATTTGATTGGAAATTTTGGCATGTGAGCATAATCGGCACACTTATTATTGAAATCATATTTTGGATATTAATGTGAAAAGAAAATAGACGAGCACGGTCATATGTCGGTCCATGTGGTACACTAGCAAGGGATGACTTACTTACGGCTATGATTATGATGATGAGAAAAGAAAGAGAAAGTGTGCCATTTTGGACAGAGTGAGAAAACCCCCTACCAGATAGTAGAGAATACTGACCCATGCCAAAGGTAGCTTGATATGAGAAAAAGTTAATAGCCATCATATGATAAAACTGTGATTTTCTGACATGCCATGACCTTTTAAATAGTTGATCTTGTCTTGATATTTGAAAGATTATACATGCCCATGATATTCTAGAAATAAATACTCATGTCATGCATACTATTGTTGCATGATTTGCATGTGCATAGATAAAGTACATTCATGTGGCTAGATGAAATTTTGCTGTAGCTCATACAGCTGAACATAACATGAAGGCTAATATTATTGATGAATATGATTTATTATTGAACCTGCTGAGATTTAATTCTTACTATATTTCCATGTTATGTTCAGATAACTATATATGTAGATTTTCACCATGACTATTGTTTTTGTTATGTGATGGATCAAGTTTTCCTACTTGGGGAAAATACAGATTATATGTGATGTGTTTGTGGTAAGTGTGACTGAGACTCTAGTAGAGGTGCCGCCACGCGCACCTGTATCCCTAGAAGTGGTCAACGAAGATGAATAGGATGTATATATATATATATATATATATATATATATATATATATATATATATATATATATATATATATATATATATGTTTGACTTTTGTACTGGTTCTTTTGACTAACCTCACCCGAATGCTAATTGTATTTTTGATATAGTGTTGGGTGTCTTTCTTGCTTTTGACATGTTTTAGGTAACACCCAGATACTAATGATGTTTATATGAACTCACAATAGCATAAATGTTAATGGTAGACTTTAAATCTTAATTTTTCTTGACTAAATTAATTGAAAATTATGAGATAAACAATTAGAAGTAAAGAGGTATATATGTATGTATATATATACATATATATATATACATACATATATATGTATATATGTATATATGTATGTATGTATGTATATGTATGTATATATATGTATATATCATATATATGTATATATGTATATATGTATGTATGTATGTATATGTATGTATATATATGTATATATATATATATATGTATATACATATATATATATACATATATATGTATATATATATATACATATATACATATATACATATATATGTATATATATATATATATGTATATATATATATATATGTATATATATATATATATATATAAGTGGAGTCGTTACATGTAGTCACTTTCTTCCTACATAAATTATTTTCAACACATGCTCTTATTCATAAAATTCTATTTTATCACCTCTTTAACTCTTGTCACTGTTTTATCCATATCTCCTTTATTTGAACTCCAAATTAATTGATTGTAGAGCCTATGGAAATCTAAGACAATCCTATAAAACTCTTATGTTGAACATTTTGGCAAAAACCTAAGAAATCGTGGTGTTATTACTACATCAAGTTCATTATTATTTCTTCTTAGGTATGTTCTGATCTCTACTTACTAATCGGACCATATCTCCCTCATATGGACTCCATATTGGGTAATTCCAGTGGTTAAAAATCTGTGAGACATATATCTACATTATTCATGTTAACCATTTCTTTTCATTTTGCACCTATTGCTCTTAGAAATTCAAAAATAGAATATTCCCTAGGTTACTCTGAATTTCAGTTTTCTTAGCCTAGAATTTCCTAAGGTTCTAGTTTCCTTCATTTGTTAAGTTCTCTTCCATCCTTCTTCCTAAACATAGGGTTGATCATTTCAACATTTTAATTGGATTCCTTGAACTTAATTTAACATATTCCTTCATCTACTTCTAGAGAAAAGTAGAATCAATCATGCATCTTTAAGAGTGTTCTTCAACCGAAATTTCTCATGGTCTTCTTCTAGATTTTTAAGGCGATACTTATTTTATCAACCTAACCTTCTTCCATCAATTTTTTCACATTCAAATATTCATAAAAATAGAAGCACCATAGCCTAGAATTTTGCCACCCATAGCTAAGACCATGCGAAAAATTCCATACCAACCTAAGCATTTAAACATCTATCACATGCAAGTGTTATGTATGTTTTATAAATAACTGCAAGCGCACGGCGTAACTGTAGCTAGCTCGGCGAGTATAGATCGTATTCCACAGAGAACAATGGTCAATTACTAGAATTATACGAATCAAGCTATCTAAATCAATGTAATTCAATGAGAGAGTGTGACACAATTAATTCAATAAGTAATTCAATTGACAAAAGCCTAAGGTTAGGGTTTACCACACTTATGATATTCAACAATCACTATATACCTCTAATTACAATTATCTAGGTAATTAGGGATGGTTTAGCCTTAACTAACTAATAACCTCTTTCAAGGATTACTAATCGTACCTAGGTTAATCCAATTGCCTACTTTCGTGGTTCTTAGTTCAACCAAAGTCCATTAAGTTCTATGCCAAGCATGGAATGCAATTAATCGGTTTTCTCGTGCCCACTAATTGATTCAATTCCTAGAGAACCTTAAATTACTTTCGTGATTAAGATATCCCTAATTAACTATTAAGTTTTAGTATTAACTTTCACCTTTCAGTTCATCGGTTAATTGTAACATCCTTAATTTCGTTTCTTTTATTGATAAAGGTACATAAAAAATTTAATTAAGAAAATAAAATTTATTAGACAATATTTTAGATATCTAAGGAAATATAGTCCTTAGAAATTCTTCACCTTATGTATATGCATAGAAAATGTTTCTAACATTAAGAGAACAAATAAAGAAGGAAAATCTAATAGGAAAGAAATTAGAAATAACATACTAAAGAGATGCAAAATTCTTGGATAAGGAAGATAAATTTTTAGAAACAAGTAAAGGTCTTAAAATTTCAAGAACATTGAATTAGGGTAATTTTTCCTAATTCAAGAACTATAGTTACTAAGTTTAAAATCTTTACCCATACATTGGGCTTTGACCTATGGACACTTCATATAGAGTTTTTCCACTTCACATAAGTTTCTAACAAGCCCATTGGATAACCTAAACAAGAAATAAAACATAGACTTGGACTAGGATATAGTAATTGCACCAATAGCCCAAAAATTATGAAAATGTGACCAAGCCCACCAAGAAAGGAAGAATTTTATCCAAAGCAAAGAAAATGGGTAGGACAAGCCCATAATGGGTAGGAATAAGCCCAAATCCAAGAGGAAAAATAAAATAAAATAAATTAGATGATGATATAATAATAAGAATAAAGATTAGGTTACATGGCATTAAGACAAAAATTTAGCAAGTGGTGTGATTCTACATTCATCATTTAGGCAAGTGGCATGATAATACAAGGCATTAGGACAAAAACATCTATATCCTACACTCATAATTTTAGCAAGTGGTATGATAATACATGGTATTAGGACAAAACATTCATAGCCCACACAAATAATATCAACCAAATAATGGAGATTCAAGGGCTAGAAATTTGCCACCTAAAAAGGCAAACCTATCATACTTGTTTATGACAAAAGAAAATGGAAATGAATCCCTAAATCAAAGGGACCGTGTCCCTTATCTTAAGAACATATCATCATAATTTTCAAAATACAAATCTCCTTTTCCTATGCATATCTTGACTAAGGAAGAGGAAGACAAGAACATAAGTTGTTTGTTTTCCAAAAATTCAACAAAGTGTATCTTAATTGTGATAAGGTAGACCCATGATCATGAAAGGTGAATTATTTGATGGTCTATATAAGAAAACCCACCCTTACAACATTAGAATTTCGTCCAAGTGAGGGAGAGGAAAAAAAGAAGCAAGGTAGAGTGAGGAAAGGAGAGGAAGAAAGGAAGAAAGAGGAAGGAGAAGTCTAGGGGACTAAGTGCTCCAGGTAAGTTTAACAATATTTCTTTTTGAATGAAACTTTTGAAACTTATAATATTTATATGAGATTTTGATCTTAGAACTTTTATGATTGGTCATGATGTTTCTATATCATGTTACATATTGATCTTGCATGTGATGTATGTTTGAATACTTAGGTTAGTGTAGATAGTTCTGCATGGTTATGGCTATGGGTGGCAGAATTTTAAGCTTCGGTATTTTAATTTCTGGGAACAATCTATAAGGAATTAAAATAAATGGTTAACATAAGAATTAAATATATATGTGTCATGGATAATTAGGCACTAGAATCATTCAATTTGGAGTCCATATAAGGGAGATATGAGCCGATTAGTAGACAAAGGTCAGAAAATGGGTCATCATGGAAAAATATGTTAGGATAGCTTCGGTATTTTAATTTCTGGGAACAATCTATAAGGAATTAAAATAAATGGTTAACATAAGAATTAAATCAATATGTGTCATGGATATTTAGGCACTGGAATCATACAATTTGGAGTCCATATAAGGGAGATATGAGCCGATTAGTAGACAAAGGTCAGAAAATGGGTCATCAGGGAAAAATATGTTAGGATAGCTTCGGTATTTTAATTTCTGGGAAGTATCTGTAAGGAATTAAAATAGCGCGCCAACATAACAATTATAGATATATGGCTCATGGAATTTTACCAACTGGAATAACTCAATTTGGAGTTCATATGAGGTATATATGATCCGATTAGTAAGCAGAGGTCAGAAAATGTTTATTCACGGAAGAGTATGTTATTAAAGCTTTAGTTTTTGAATTTCTGGGAATATTCTGTAGGGAATTAAAATAGCGCGCCAACATAACAATTGTAGATATATGGCTCATGGAATTTTACCAACTCGAATAACTCAATTTGGAGTTCATATGTGGTATATATGATCCGATTAGTAAGCAGAGGTTAGAAAATGTTTATTCACGGAAGAGTATGTTATTAAAGCTTTAGTTTTTGAATTTCTTGGAATATTCTGTAGGGAATTAAAATAGCGCGCCAACATAAAAATTGTAGATATATGGCTCATGGAATTTTACCAACTGGAATAACTCCATTTGGAGTTCAAATTTGAGAGATATGGTCTAATTAGTCAGTAAAGGTCAGAACCTACACGAGAAGAAAAAAAATACTAAATTTAAAGGAGTAATAACATCATGATATCATATTATTTTGTTGATATGATTAACATAATAGTTTTAGATAATTGTCTTAGCTTTTCATAGAAACTAAAATCATCTTAATCGGAGTTAAAATGAGAGAGTTATGCTCTGATTTGTAAGCAAATGCTGTGTTAAAAGTTAGTAAAACCTATTTTCAATATTTTTTTTACCCTAGATGAATTTTTAAGGTAATAGTAGAAATCAATTTGAGGAAAAATGCTCTATAAAATTTGTAAGAACATGTGTTGGAAATGATATAAGTAGAAATAAAATGACTAAATGCCTAGACATAAAGAAAATGAAAAGATGAAAATAATATTCAAGAAAGAAGAAGAATTTTATAAATGAAAATAATAAATGCCTAGTGTATGCCCTAGCTATTGCCATTGCATGAACTTACTACCATTTTAAGTGTGTACTTTTTAACATAGAATTTACCCTAGTACTCATATAAATTTCCAAGAAGTTTTGAAAGTGCCGGTTTTATTTGAAAAATCTTAGTATGCTCCGTGGTTGCAGTATGTCCACATCAGAAAAGAATTATTCTAGTTACTGGAAAAAAAATTGTGATTTGTGAAAAGTGCATGTCTAAGGAAAGCTCTGGCAAGGAAAGACTTGGTACTTAAGCGTGTCCATTAGTGACCCACCTCTCTTTTCTGGGAACTTTCCTGGTGCGCTGTTTACAGACTACAATTACTATCCAGTTACCGAGGTATTAGTGTGGAATTTTGACATGAAAATATTTTATAAAGTGAAAATTAGAATGAATTTTGAGAATGATTATGTTTTGATACATTATGACATGAGAATATAATGAACATACTTGTTATTGGAATCATATTTTCGGCTATTAATATGAAAAGAAAAGAAATGAGCACGGTCACATGGAAATCCGTGTGGTGCACCAGTAGGGGACGCCCTACCAACGGTTATGATTATGTTCATGAGAAAAGAAAGAGAAATTGTGCCATGTCGGACGGAGCGAGATAAGCCTGTACCGAAAAGTAGAGAATACTCACCCTGACCGGGGTAGCTTGAAGTAAGAATAAGTTGATAGCCATCATATGAATTTCGAAAAATAGTTATTCATGTCATACATGTCATAACTGTATAATTTTCATGTGCATGATAAAGTGCATTCATGTGACCTAAAGATATTTTCTGTAGTTTATACAGCTGAACATGACGTGATGAACTATATTGATAATGAATTATTGTTGAACATACTGAGATTTAATTCTCACTATATTCCATATCATGTTCAGAAAATTAGCTATGCAGTTGTTTTCAATGAGACTTATTATTGCCGTACGTATGATCGAGGTGCCCTATCTTGGGCAAATACCTATTATTGCGGATATATCAGTTGTTGAAGTGACTGAGATTCCGACGGAGGTGCCACCACCCGAACCAGTGGCCCCGGAAATAGTCTATGTGGAAGATTAGGGCTTATATGTACATGTATGTCTTGTACAAATGTTTGTATTAATGATGTGAGTGTAAACTTAGTATTGTATAATTAAATAAATGTTATTGTGAGTTAAGTTGAGGTAATAACTTCATGATGTTAAATAAATAAAAAAATTTGTTACATAAATGGAGCTGTTACATTAATAACCTAAGATGTGATAAATATTGGCCAGACATTCATCAACTCATATAATATATGCATAATAGCCAATCCTACTTAACCACAAATAATCTCAATTAGGGTTTGAACAATTCCTATCAACAATATATCATCACATCATAAATGGGTTTACCAAAACCCTAGATCAATATCTACTCACACATAATGGAAATATAAATCATAATCCAATTCATTGAATAACTCATAAGTGTTCAATACAATCAAAGAGAGAGAATAGAAGTAGAAGTAGAAGTAGAAGTAAAGATGGAAAGATAAAACCTATTTGCAGAATGTACTGAATACAAACTTCAATCAATGTAAATTCTACTCTTTATGCATAAAGTAATCATTAATCCTACTTCAAACCTAATCTAGTCGTGTTTCTTAAGTTTAATACTAAGTAAAAGTAGGTATGTATCGGTCTGGATCTCTTTGGTTGCATTTCCCCCTGAATATATATAACTTCGGCTGCTGAAAAACCTAAAAAATGCAAACTATACAGACCCGAAGCACAACCGTGCTTCATGACACAGCCTGGCCGTGCTTTGTGCTGGAAAACTAGGAAAAATCACATTTTTTGCACAGAGCACGACCTAGCCATGTTTGAGGCTGCCAGGCTCTTTTCTTGCCAATTTCTTTAGGGCCTCTTTCCTTCCTCCTCAACATGTTTCAAGTCCATATGGCTCCTCACATAAGTGTTTTTCCCTGCTTCTTGGCCTTTTTTGCTCACCTATAAACATAAAACAAACCAAAGCAGTATCCAAAGCAAAGCATAACCAAAAACAGGGAAATAATCACAAGTTTACTATTAATTAGGGGATTAAATATAATCATCAAACACTCAATTTTCTCCTTTATCAGCAAGATCAATATGTAACATGATATAACAACATCCATGGCCAACATTAAAATAGGAAAATATTACAAATATCTTTGAAGTTCTATGATCAAAGTCTCAAATAATGTTACAAAAGTTTCAAAGTTATTTCAAAAAGAGATATTTTTAAACCTACATACAAATCTTCATAGTTTACTTAGTTAGTTCCCTCTTCTTGTTTTCCCCCTTAAAGGAATGGCAAGTTGTTTCCAATAAATTGAATAAGAGAAAGAGAGTAAGTTTTAGACCTTAAAGATGGAGAGAAAGAATGGGTTAGGGTGGTGATCTTGTTTACCTACTTTGAGCCCTTAGGTTTCCCTCACCTTTTCATCTTCTTCCTTTCTTTTCTCTCGTTGCTTCTGTTCCCTTGCTATCTTTACCTAGCTGAAACACCCTTTAATGGAATGGCCAAGTGTTTTATTCATCTCATGGTCAAAGGATATCCAAGTATGACCTTATCTTCTTTACTTATGGGAAACCCTCTTGGTACATCATTATGGCCTTTCATGTAATGCTTTCTTTGTAGATGATTGACTCATGCTTCTCTTCCTTCTTGTTCCTGTAACAAATCTATTTTTTTTACATATATATATGTATATATATATATATATATATATTTATAATCCCATGAAGTTATTACCTTTATTTAACTTATAATAACATTCAATTAATTTAACCAAGCATAATTAAGGTTTACCCATCATTAATTAACAACATCTATACACAAATAAAACACATATATGTCTACATCTTATTCATACATATTGACTAGTTTCGGGGATATGGGTGTGGGTGGTTGCACCTTCACCGAGATCTTAGCCAACTCGACCACAATCACCTTATTAAATTCTGGAATCTGCCCAACATAGAGTAATTGGTTCCAACGTGCATTAAAAGCAAAAGCCATAGAAAAATCTACACAACTAGTTTTTTGAACATGATATGGAAATATAGTGAGAATTAAATCCCAGTAGGTTCAACAATAAATCACAATTATCATCAATATACATAATCATGTCATGTTCATCTGTATAAGCTACAACAAATATCTTAGGTCACAAGAATGCACATGAAAATCATATATTAATGACATGTATGGCATGAATAACTATTTTCAAATTACCATATAATGGCTATCAACTTATTTTCATATCTAGCTACCCTGGTTAGGGTGAGTACTTTCTACTCTCAGGTACATGCTTTTCTTTCTTTGTCCGATATGGCACACTTTCTCTTTCTTTTCTCATTAATAGCCAAAATATGATTTCAATAACAAGTATATTCATTATACTTACATGCCATAATTTTTCATCAAAATATAATCATTACCAAAAATCATTGGTAATCATGACATGAACATAATCATTCCAAATATCACTTTATAAAATATTTTCATGTCAAAATTACATAATTAAGGTGGTAAGGAGTTCATGCAATGGCCATGGCTATGGCATACACTAGTCATTTATTATTTTTATTTATAAGATTCTTCTTTTTTAAATATTATTTTTATCTCTTCATTTTCTTTATGCTTGGCATGTAGTCACTTTCCTCCTACTTATATAATTTTCAACATATGTTCTCACAAATTTAATATGGCATTCTTCTTCAATTTGGTTTCTATTAATATCCTATAGTTAATGAGCTTCACTTAGGGTAGAAAAATCTTGAAAATAAGCTTTACCAGCTTCCAACACGGCCTAAATGTATCCTATAACACAGCTTGGCCATTTCCTGTAAAACAACCATGTTTTAAGCTACAAAATGCCCTTTCCAGCACAGAACACGGCCTAGCCATGCCTTGGAATATGGCCATGCTCTATGTTGTGTTATTCCATAATACAGGTTTTCGTCCTGCCTGTAACATCCCTAATTTCGTTTCATGTATTAATAAAAGTACAGAAGTATTCAAAGTAACATCCCTAATTTCATTTCTTTTATTAATAAAGGCACATAAATATTTAATTAAGGAAATAAATTTATTAGAAAATTTTTAGATATCTAAGGAAATATAATCCTTAGAAATTCTTCACCTTATGTGTATGCATAGGAAATGTTCTAACATTAAGGAAATAGGTCAAGATAGAAAATCTAAGAGGGAAAATTAAAAATAACATACCAAAGAAAGGAGAAATTCTGGGGTAAGGAAGATAAATTTTTGTGAAGTAAGTAAAGGTCTTAAAATTTCAAAAAGATTGGATTAGGGTAATTTTTCCTAATTCAAGAGCTACAGTTACTAAATTTAACATCTCCAACCATAAATTGGGCTTTCACCTATAGACACTTCATATAGAGTTATTCCACTTCATATAAATTTTTTAGCAAGCCAATAGGATAGCCCAAGAAAGAAATAAAATATAGACTTGGACTAAGATATAGAAATTGGACCGGTGGCCCAAAAATCATGAAAATGTGACCAATCCCATTATGAAAGGTAGAATTTTAGCCAAAGTAAAGGAAATGGGCAAGAATGAGCCTAAATCCAAGAGGGAAAAATAAAAATAAAAATAAAAATCATGTGATAAAATAATAGTGTAATCAAGATTAGGTGACATGGCATTAAGACAAAAAATTCAACAAGTGGTGTGATAAATATCTATATTTTAAACTCATAATTTTAGCAAGTGGTGTAATAATACATGGCATTAGGACAAAACATCTATATCCCACACTCATAATTTTAGCAAGTGGTATAATAACATATGGCATTTGGACAAAACATCCCTATCCTACACAAATAATTTCAGCCTAGCAAGGGAGATTCAAGGGCTAGAAACTTGCCACTTAGAAAGGCAAATCGATCATACTTGTATGAGACAAAAGAAAAAGGAAATGAATCTCTAAATCAAAGGGACCTTGTCCCTTGTTTTAAGAACATTTTATCATGATTTTCAAAATACAAATCTTCTTTTGCTATGCATATTTGACTAAGGGAGAGGAAGACAAGAACATGAGTTTTATTTCCCGTAAAAAGCAATCAAGTGCATCCTAATTGTGATAAGGTAGACGCATGATCATGAAAGGTGAATTATTTGATAGTTTATTTAAGCAAAACCCACCCTTATGACATTAGAATTTCATCCAAGTGAGGGAGAGGAAAAACATAAGCAAGGTAGAGTGAGGAAAGGAGGGGAAGAGAGGAAGAAAGAGGAAGGAGAAGTTTGGAGGACTAAGTGCTCAAGGTAAGTTAGCTAAATCTCCACTTGAATCCATCTTTTATCTTCATTCTTAAGGTTCAAAAAACTCACTCTCCTTTTCTTATTTAAGCTGCTAGAAAAGATAAGGGAAGGGAGGAATCTTATTACTTCCTTCAAGAGGAAAGAAGAAAACGAATTCACTAAGTGAGCTAGGGAGATCCTTAGGTAGGTTTAACAATATTTCTATTTGAAAAGTTTTGAAATTTTTAACATTTATATGGGATTTTAATCTTAGAACTTTGATGATTGGTCATGGATGTTGCTATATTATGTTACATATTGATCTTGCATGTGATGTATGGTTGAATACTTAGGCTGGTGTAGATAGTTCTGCATAGGTATGGCTATGGGTGGCAAAATTTTTAGCTTCAATTTTTAACATTATGGAAAGAATCGTTAAGGAATTAAAATAAATGGTTAACATGAAAAATGTAGATCTATGTCTCACGAATGTTTAACCACTGGAATCTCTCAATATGGAATCCATATGAGGTAGATATGGTTTGATTAGTAAGCAGTGATCAGAAAATGATTAATCCGGGAAGAATCTGTAAGGAAAGCTTCTGTGTTTGAATTTCTAGGAACATTCTATAGAGAATTAAAATATTCATTAACATAAAAATTATAGATATATGTGTCATAGAATTTTAGCCACTGGAATCACTCAATTTGGAATTCTTATGAGAGAGATATGGACAAATTAGTAAGTAGAGGTCAGAACCTACCTGAGAAGGAATAACCTATCAATTGAGGGAATAATATCACCAAGAATATTTAATGTTGGGCTAAACTGTTCAACATAATCATTTTAGAGAATTGTTTTATCTTTAAATTGACACAAAGAGCACCTAAATCAGAGTTAAAATGAGGGATTTATGCTCTAATTAGTAAGAGAAGGTCAAATAGGATGAAAACCCACATCTAGAAAATAAAGAGATAAAAATAATATTTAAAAAAGAAGATTCTTATAAATGAAAATAATAAATGACTAGTATATGCCATAGTCATTGCCATTGCATGAATTCTTTACCATCTTAATTGTGTAATTTTGACATGGAACTATTTTATAAAGTGATATTTAAAACAGTTATGTTTATAGCATGCTTACCAATTATTTTTGGTAATAATTATATTTTGATGTAAGTTTAATGAACATACTTGTAATTGAAATCATACTTTTTGCTATTATTGTGAAAAGAAAAGAAATGAGCACAGTCACATAGCAATCCGTGTGGTGCACCAGTAGGGGACGCCCTACAAACAATTATAATTATGTTAATAAGAAAAGAAAGAGAAAGTGTGCCATGGCGGATGGAGCAAGAAAAGCCCATACCAGAGAGTAGAAAATACTCACCCTGACCAGAGTAGCTTAATATGAGAATAAATTGATCACCATCATATGATATTTTAAAAATAGTTAATCTTGCCATACATTTCATTACTGTATGATTTTCATGGGCATAGATAAAGTGCATTCACGTGACCAAAGGTTTTTATTGTAGCTTATACAGATGAACATGATGTGATGAGCTATATTGATGATGATTATGATTTATTGTTGAACCTACTGGGATTTAATTCTCACTATTTTTCCATATCATGTTCAGAAGATTAACTATGCAGCTATTCTCCATGACACTAATTATGGCTGTATATTGGATCGAGCTACCCTACGTTGGGCAACTACCTATTATATCGGATATATCTGTAATAGACGTGACAGAGATTCTGGTGGAGGTGCCGCCACTCGCACTAGTGTCCCCTAAAGTAGTCTACGTGGATGATTAGGGCTAATATGTATATGTTAGACTTTTGTATAGATGTTTGCAAATTAATGATGTGTATGTAAACTCAGTATTGTATAAATTAAATAAATGTTATTTTGAGTTAAGTGGTAATGAGGTAATAACTTCATGAAATTTTACAAATATAGAAAAAAATTGTTACATAAATAGAGTTGTTACACTAACTGACCTTCTCTCACTAATCAGAGCATAATACCCTCATTTTAACTTTGACTTAGGTGATCTTAGTGTCCATTTAAAGATAAAACAATTCTCTAAAACTAGTATGTCGAACATTTTAGCGAAATCTAAAGGTGTTCTGGTGATATTACTCCATCAATTTAAACATTATTTTTTCTCAGGTAGGTTTTGACATTTACTTACTAATTTGACCATATTTTCCTTATACGAACTCTAAATTGAGTGATTCCAGTGGGTAAATTTCCATGAGACATATATCTATATTTTTATGTTAACTAGTTATTTTAGTTCTTTACAAAAAAATTTCAAAAATTAAAACACAGAAGCTCTCCTAACAAATTCTTTCCTGGTTAACCTTTTTCTGACCACTGCTTACTAATCTGACCCATATCTACCTCATATGGACTCCAACTTGAGTGATTCCAGTGGCTAAAAATCTATGAGATATATATCTATATTTTTTATATTAATCTTTTCTTTTAATTACTAACTGATTCTTCCCAAAATTTGAAAAATAGAAGCTTCCTTGGTTACTCCGAAATCCAGTTTCCTAACCAAACCTTTTCTAAGGTTTTAATTTATCATTTTATTATGTCCTCTTCCATTTTTTTCTTAATTTAAATCTAATCATATTCCATCAATTTTTCAACGCATTTTAATATACAAAATAGCAGCATAAAAATCTTAAAATTTTGCTACCCATAGCTATACCTATGTAGAACTTTCCACACAAACCTAAGTATTCAAACATACATCACATGCAAGATCAACATGTAACATGATATTGCAACATCCATGGCCAATCATCAAGGTAACAAATATAGTAAATTTCATCAAAGTTCTAGGATCAAAATTCCATATAAATGTTTCTAATTTAAAAGCTTTTCTAAAAAAATATTGTTAAACGTACCTAATGATCTCCCTAGAGCACTTAGTGAATTATTTTTCTTGTTTCCTCTTGAAGAAAGTGTCAAGATTCCTCCCTTCCCTTAGCTTCTCCAACAACTTGAATAAGATAAGGAGAGTGAGTTTTTGAACCCCAAGGATGAAGAGAAAAGATGGATTCAAGTGGAGATTAAGCTAACTTACCTTGAGTACTTAGTTCTCTAGACTTCTCCTTCTTCTTCCTTCCTTTCTTCTCCTCTCTTTCTCTCCTTTCCTTACTCTACCTTGCTTCTATTTTTCCTCTCCCTCACTTGGATGAAATTATAATATTATAAGGGTGGGTTTTTCTTAAATAAACTATCAAGTGGTTCTCCTTTCATGATTATGGGTCTACCTTATCACAATTAGAATGAACTTGGTTATTTTTTAGGGAAAGACAACTCATGTTCTTGTCTTCCTCTCCCTTAGTCAAGATATGCATAGTAAAAGAAGATTTGTATTTTGAAAATCATGATAAAATGTTCTTAAGACAAGGGACAAGGTTCCTTTGATTTAGGGATTCATTTTCTTTTTTCTTTTGTCTCACATAAGTATGATAGGTTTGCCTTTCTAATTGGCAAGTTTCTAACCCTTGAATCTCCCTTTCTTGGCTGAAATTATTTGTGTAGGATATGTATGTTTTGTACAAATGCCATGTATTATTACACTACTTGCTAAAATTATAAGTGTAGGATATAGATGTTTTGTTCTAATGCCATGTATTATTACACCACTTTCTGAAATTATGAGTGTATGATATATATATTATCACACTACTTGCTGAATTTTTGTCTTAATCCCATGTGACCTAATCTTTATTACACTATTATTTTATCACATGATTCTTATTTTTTCCTCTTGGATTTGGGCTCATTCTTGCCCATTTCCTTTGCTTTGGCTAAAAGTGTACCTTTCATGAAGGGCTTGGTCACATTTTCATGATTTTTTGGCTATCGGTCTAACTTCTATATCCTAGTCCAAGTCTATGTTTTATTTCTTGCTTGGGCTATCCTATTGGCTTGCTAGAAAATCATGTGAAGTGGAAAAGCTCTATATGAAGTGTCCATAGGTGAAAGCCCAATTTATGGGTGATGTTAAACTTAGTAACTTTTGCTCTTGAATTAGAAAAAATTACCCTAATCCAATCTTCTTGAACTTTGAAGACCTTTACTTACTTCATAAAAATTTATCTTCCTTACCCAAGAATTTAGCCTCTCTTTAGTATGTTGTTTCTAATTTGTTCTATTAGGTTTTCTCTCTTTACCTATTCCCTTAATGTTAGAAACATTTTCTACACATACACATAAAGTGAAGAATTTCTAAGGATTATATTTCTTAGATATCTAAAAATTGTCTAATAAATTTTATTTTCTTAATTAAATATTTATGTACCTTTATTAATAAGAGAAACAAAATTATGGATGTTACATTAAATATTTATGTACCTTTATTAATAAATGAGACAAAATTATGGATCTTATAGTTCTAATCGAAGTGTCACTCAAGGAGAAGGGTTAAGTTGCTTGAAATTTTGTGATTTAATTGGCTTAAGACAAGTGGCAAGAGCTCGCCAAGTTTTGGGATTGATTTCCCCTTTCTTTTGGCTCACTCAAAGGTTCATTAAATTCATCTTACGTGGCAAACTTTCCAAGCCTTCCTTCCCTCCTTGCTTGGCCAAAACACGTGTTTAGGGTGGGGATGTTTTTGCCTCAAAGCCATGTGACAAAAATGCTTGCTTATGGATCCCTCATGCAATAAAATTTTCCTAACTTGTAGAACTCACCAAAATCTGGTTTATTGTTCATCTCATGATGGGTAATCTTTGTTACTATTCTACTACTATTACATCATGTGACTCTCCTTTTTTCTCTTAAATTTGGGCAACATTTTCCCCCTTGGGCTTAGTTTACCTTTCCTTCCTTTCTTGCTTGGGTCGAAATCTCCACCTAAGAGTGGAGGGCTTGGCTCACATTGACATGGTTTGAGTTGTTGGCCCATCCTCTTCATCCTAGTTCAACCCTATGTCATGACTCTTTATTAGATTATCCATGTCATTTGCCAATAACTTGGTTAGGTGCAAAAATCCCAGTTGAAGTGTCCATGAGTTGATATCAAAGGTGGAGGCCCAAAAGTGTGGGGTGATGTAATATCCTATATTTTTTTATAAACAAGTATTATTTTTAAATGATTATATTTTGTTAAAAGCAACCATACTTTTAATTAAAATGATTTTTATTTTTTTCTAAAATAATTATATTTGCCTCTAATAAATTTTTATTTTATTTTTAGAAATTTTCTTTCTTTTAATATACATGAAGATATTTTATATTGTAATTTTTTTTATTAAAATTTTATCAAGAAAAGTCATAATTTGATATTGCAACTAAAGTTTTGCAAGAACATAAGTTTTAAGAAATTTTTGGGATGCTTTAGGATGAAAAATAATATTTATATATACATAATCAAAGAATAAATTTTAAATATTCAATTATTAAATAATATTAAGTAAAAAAGAGAGAAGGGAAACGTGAAAGAGCAGAAGTAGAAAACTTGGTATGCATCCCCTCCATTCTTCTTCTCTTTACTTTCTCTCTCTAAAATTAAACTTCTCTCTATGATATCTCACAATATATGCATCCAATTAAGATACCGGAAGTACAATTGGACTCGTGACGATGAAAGCTTCAAAACTCACTAATCAATTTTGTCGAAAACTCGCTGGAAGTTCGCCGAAAATGATGAACAGTAACCACGAGGTAAAGTTTATAATTTTGAAATTTCTTGGTGTTCTCTGGTGATTTTGGCCCTAGAATCATGTTTAAGAGGTAGAATAATCCTTATATGCAAAACGTTTTGGCTGGATAGCATGATTTGAAGCTTTAAATCATGAAAATTTCTTAGATGAACAGTATTGTGAAAAGTGTTTCTGCCTGTGTGAACAGTGCGTGAACAATACTTGCACAATGAATTTTTGGATTTCAAAATAGCTAAGTTGAAGTGAATAATTTGGAGATGTTGATGATTAATTTTATTTCGAAAAAGGCAAGAAAAGCTAGTCCAATTGAAGCTTCAAATTGGTGAGTAAATCACATAAATTATGGCATGGAGAAAAGAATTATAATTTATCTCTAATTTTATAAATTATATAATATGGTTATGTAATGTAAATTTATGACTATTTTCACATGTCGAGATTGTGACTTAGGTGATGTTTGAGATTTGGATGGTATGTCACTAAAATATATGAATGTGTGAGAAGTGAATTAAGATGGGTAGATAGTAGACATGTTAGGAATGGTGAAAGTAAGATATGTTAGGATTGCTTAAGGATTGACTAGTGATGGAAAAGTGTCATAAGAGGAAGATTTGAACATATTGGGTTTACTTGAGGATAGGTAAGACAAAATTAGGAAATTTAAGATTTCAATTTGTTGGAAGTGATTAATGTATCGAGTTTATTTTTATCACAATGGTGTGAAATGTTCTAACCAAAAATTTTAATATCATGATCTCTCGTAACGTATGATACTTATACTATGAACACATATAAGTATGTGAATATTTATGTATAACGGAATCTTAAATAATATTTAATGTTGCAACCTTAATGGACCATGAATTATTGAGCAATGATATATCTTTATAAGATTGGAGAAAATGAAAAATGAGATATAACTACCAAAAATAAAATTTCTTTATTTATGTGAGCACATGGATATGTGTATGTACACTTTATAAATACAAATATGAGTCAAAAAAGGAATGAAAGTGATATGACTAAATTCGATGATTATTGTATTTGATATGCAGTGGCAGAGAAAGTATTCTCTGTGGATATAATGATTATGATTATGTGATCACAATGGGTTATCACTTGATATTAAGTAAAACAATACTTTATTTCTAAAACCTAGAAACAATAAAATAAATAATAATTACATTGGATTCCTTTTTGGAAACACTGTCAACTAATGGTGGAGATTGTTAGCCTTGTTGCACCTTGTAACTTTAGCTAGCAAGGAAGTTGCTAGCCCCTTGTGTGAAAGCGCACATGAGGATTGAATTGTAAATAAATATGGAGTTAAGGTATGTCTCGTCCAATAGCCTGTGGCATTTGGCCCGGTTACCTATCATGAGAATGCGGTGATTTACCCATCTTATTGCTGTGTGCTTAGGATAATCATCATATGGAAATGTTAGGGCGTTAAGGGGAGTGTAACAACTCCATTTTTTTTACATAAATACATATATATAAAATTTTAAAATCCCATGAAGTCATTACCTCTTTACTTCTAACTATTTAACTCATAATAATATTTAATTAACTTAACCAATCATAATTAAGATTTATGGTATATCATTAACACTGATACAATTATGAGTTCACATACACATCATTAATTAAAAGCGTATATACAACAATTAAATACATAAATGTCTACATGTTATTCACCCATATTGACCAAATCTGGGGATACGGGTGTGGGTGGTTGCACCTTCACTAGGATCTTAGTCAACTCGATTCAATGTACGCTAATAGCCGGTCAAAGAGAATATCTACATATTTAGTCTTTTGAACATGATATGGAAATATAGTGAGAATTAAATCCCAATAGGTTCAACAATAAATCAGAATTATCATAAATCATAATTACGTCACATGAATGCACTTTATCTATGCACATGAAAATAGTACAGTAATGACATATATGTTATGAATAACTATTTTCATAATATCATATGATGGCCATCAACTTATTTTCATATCAAGCTACCCCGGTCAAGGTGAGTACTTTCTACTCTCAAGTACAGGCTTTTCTCCCTCCATCTGACATGGCACAATTTCTCTTTCTTTTTCCATTAACATAATCATAGCCGTGAGTAGGGCGTCCCCTACTGGTGCACCACACGAATTGCCATGTAACTGTGCTTGTCTCTTTTCTTTTCACGTTAATAGCCAAAAATATGATTCCAATAACAAGTATGTTCATTTTACTCACATGCCCTAATTTATCATCAAAGAATAATCACTACAAAAAATTATTGGTAAAATGCAACCATGTCATGATCATAACCATTTTCAAATATCACTTTATAAAATATTTCCATGTCAAAATTTACACACTTAAGATGGTAAGGAGTTCATGCAATAGCAATGGCTAAGGCATACACTAGTTATTTATTATTTCTATTTATAAGATTCTTCTTCTTTTTTAAATATTATTTTCATCTTTTTATTTTCTTTATACTTGGCCTTTAGTTACTTTCGTCCTACTTATATCATTTCTAACACTTGTTCTCACAATTTTTATTGGGCATTTTTCTCCAATATGGTTTCTATTATTACCTTATAGTTAATGAGGTTCATTTAGGGTAGAAAAATGTTTAAAATAAGTTTTACCAGCTCCTAACATACCCTGGCCATGCTTGAAAAGTACTTTAAACGTACTCAAAAACAAACCTGAACACAACCTTTTAGTGCTGAAGAAACCCAGACACGGCTTGGCCATGTTGTGTGACCTTTCCTCACGTATTCAACCATATCTCCCTCATAAGAACTCCAATTGAGGTGATTCCAAAGTCTATAAAAATATAAGACAATTATCTACAACTTTCATGATTATTATTTCTTCATATTCCTTATGAATTATTCCCTAAAAATTGAAGACAAAAGCACTTACATTTACCACCCTGGATTCTAGACTGATTCTGGGCTCTACTCATTAATCAACCATATCTCCCTCATATGCACTCCAAATTAAGTGATTTCAGAGCCTATAGATCTGTGAGACATATATCTATATTTATTATGTTAATATTTTCTTTAATTCCTGATAAATTTTGACCAAAAATTCAAACATAGAAGCATACTTAACAGATTCTTCCCTAGTTAGCTAGTTTCTGACCGCGATTTACTAATTTAACCATATATCCCTCACATTGAATCCAAATTGAATGATTTCAGTGCCGAACAATCCGTGAGATATATATCTACATTTTTTATGTTAACCATTTCTTTTAATTCTCAACCTATTCTTCCCAGAATTCCAAAGTTAAAAGCTTCCCTGGTTACTCCGAAATCCAGTTTTCTTATCCTAGCCTTTTCCAAAGTTCTAGTTCATCCTTTAATTAAGTCCTCTTCCATTTTTCTTCCAAATTTCCACATAACCAAAGAATTAATCATCTCAACATTTAATTATATTTATTACTTAATTTAACATATTACATCATCAACTTCAAAAGAAAAACAGAATCAAATCATGCATCACTAATGGTGTTTCCCAACAGAAATTTCTCATGTTCTTTTTCTAAATTTTTAAGGCCATACTCATTTTATCAATCTAATCATATTTCATCAATCTTTTACCACATTCAAAAATACATAACAGCAGCATAAAATTCCTAAATTTTTGCCAACCATAGCTATATCTATGCAGAAATTTTCATACCAATTGAAGTATTCAAAACATCCATCACATACAAGATTGATATGTAACATGATATAGCAACATCCATGGCCAATCATCCAAGTAGCAAATATTATAAATTTCATCAAAGTTCTAAAATCAAAATCACAAAGAAATGTTACAAATTTCAAAGTTTTTCTTCAAAAAGAGAAATTGTTAAACATACCTAAAGATCTCCCTAGTTTACTTAGTGAATTCTTTTTCTTGTTTCCTCTTGAAGGAAGTAGCAAGATTTCTCCCTTCCCTTAGCTTTTCTAGCAACTTGAGTACTTAGTCTTCTAGACTTCTCCTTCTTCTTCTTTTCGCTTTTCTACTCTCTTTCTCTCCTTTCTTCACTCTACCTTGCTTATGTTTTTCCTCTCCCTCACTTGGATGCATTTATAATGTTATAAGGGTAGGTTTTGCTTAAATAAACTATCAAGTGGTTCACCTCTCATAATCATGGGTATACCTTATCATAATTAGGATGCACTTGGTTTTGGGAAAAGACAACTCATGTTCTTGTCTTACTCTCCCTTAGTCAAGATATGCAAAGAAAAAGGAGATTTGTATTTTGAAAATCATGATAAAATGTTCTTAAGAGAAGGGACAAGGTCCCTTTGATTTAGGGATTCATTTCTTTTTTCTTTTTTCTCACTCAAGTATGATAGGTTTGCCTTTCTAAGTGGCAAATTTCCAACCCTTGAGTCTCCCTTGCTTGGCTGAAATTGTTTGTGTAGGATAAGGATGTTTTATCATAGTGCCATGTATTATTACCTACTTGCTGAAATTATGAATGTAGGTTATAGATGTTTTGTCCTAATGCCATGTGACCTAATATTGATTATTATTACACTACTATTTCTTCACATGGTTCTTATTTTTTCCTCTTGGATTTGGGCTCATTTTTGCCCATTTCCTTTGTTTTGACTGAAATTCTACCTTTCACGGAGGGCTTGGTCACATTTTCATGATTTTTGGGCTATCGGTCCAACTTCTATATCATAATCCAAGTCTATGTTTTATTTCTTGCTTCGGCTATCCAATTGACTTGCTAGAAACTCATGTGAAGTGGACAAACTCTATATAAAGTGTCCATAGGTGAAAACCCAATGTATGGGTAGAGATGTTAAACTTAGGAACTCAAGCTCTTGAATTAGGAAAATTTATCCTCATCGAATCTTCTTGAAATTTTAAGACCTTTACTTCTGAAAAATTTATCTTCCTTACCCAAGAATTCCGCCTCTCTTTAGATGTTATTTCTAATTTTTTCCATTAGCTTTTCTCTCTTTACTTATTCCCTTAATGTTAGAAACATTTTCTATGCATACACATAAGGTGAAGAATTTTGTGAAGAATTTCTAAGACTTATATTCCTTAGATATCTAAAAGTTATTTAATAAATTTTATTTCTTTAATTAAATATTTAAGTACCTTTATTATTAAAACGAATGAAATTAGGCATGTTACATTTCTCTCCCCCTAAAAGAAATTTTGTCCTCAAAATATTAGAAATTACCTAATAAGAACAATTGCAGATATTTCTTCCTCATAACATTTTCTAGCTCCCAAGTTGATTCTTCCAGAGTCAAACCTTTCCAAGAATTTCGCTCCTCTCTAGAATGTTTTTTCTAATTTTTTTTCCACTTAGATTTTCTTCCTTTTTCCTATTCCTTTAATGTTAGAAAAATTCTCTATACCTACACATAAGTTGTAACAACTCCATTTAAGTAACAAATTTGTTTTTTAAATACCATGAAGTTATTACCTCATAACAACTTAACTCAAAATAACATTTATTTAATTTATACAATACAGAGTTTACATACATATCATTAATCAATAACATCCGTACAAAAGTCTAACACATAAAATTACGTCTTCTTCAACCCTGTTGACCAGTTCTGGGGATATGGGTGCGGGTGGTTGTACCTTCACCGAAATCTTAGTCAACTCGACCATAAACACCATATATATTACTAGGATCAGCTCAAAATAGAGTAACTCGATCCAACATACGCTAAAAGCTAGTGCCATAGAGAAAATCTGCATAATCATCCCAGTAAGTTCAACAATAAATCATCATCAATATAGCTCAACACGTCAAGTTCAGTTGTATAAACTACAGTAAATATCTTTGGTCACATGAATGCACTATATCTATGCACATGAGAATCGTACAATAATGATATGTATGATAGGGTTAACTATTTTTAGAGTATCATATGATGACTATCAATTTATTCTCATATCAAGCTACCTCAGTCAAGTTGAGTATTTTCTACTCTCTGGTACAGGCTTTTCTCGCTCCGTCCAACATGGCACACTTTCTCTTTCTTTTCTCATTAGCAAAATCATAACCATTGGTAGGGCGTCCCCTACTGGTGCACCACACGGATTGCCATGTGACCGTGCTCATTTCTTTTCTTTTCACAATAATAACCAAAAATATGATTTTAATAACAAGTATGTTCATCAAAATATAATTATTACCAAAAATCATTGGTATTCATGTCTTGAACATAACCATTTCAAATATCACTTTATAAAATATTTCCAAGTCAAAACTTCACACTTAAGATGGTAAGAAATTCATGCAATGGCAATGGATATGGCATATACTAGTCATTTATTATTTTCATTTATAAGATTCTACTTCTTTTTTAAATATTATTTTTGTTTAATTATTTTCTTGATGCAGGTTTTCATCCTATCTGACCTTCTCTTACTAACCAGAGCATAACTCTCCAATTTTTACTCAAATTTAGGTGATCTTGGTGTCAATTTAAAGATAAAATAATTATCTAAAACTATTATGTTGAAAGTTTAGCGAAAGATTAAGGAATCATTGTGATATTACTCCCTCAAAATACAGGTAATTTGCTCTCGGGTAGATTCTGACCTCTACTTACTAATATGTCTACCTCTCCCTCACAAAAATTCCAAATTGAGTGATTCCAGTGGCTAAAAATCTGTGACACATATAGATATAATTTCTATGTTAACCATGTATTTTAATACCCGACAGAATGTTCCCAGAAATTAAAACACAGAAGCTATCCTAACATATTCTTCCCTGATTAACCATTTTTTGACTATTGGTTACTAATCGGACCATATCTTCCTCATATGGACTCCAAATAGAGTGATTTTAGTAGCTAAATATCCGTGAGAAATAGATCTACATTTTTCATGTTAACCATTTGTTTAAATTCCCTACTGATTCTTCCCAAAATTTCAAAAAACAAAAGCTTAAAATTTTGCCGCCCATAGCCATATCTATGCAAAACTATCTATACCAGTCTAAGTATTCAAACATACATAATATGTAACATGATATAGCAACATCCATGACAAATTATCAAAGTTCTAAGATCAAACTCTCATATAATTATTACAAGTTTCAAAGCTTTTCTTCAAAAAGAAATATTGTTAAACTTACCTTGAGCACTTTGTCCTCTAGACTTCTCCTTCCTCTTTCTTCCTTTCTTCCTCTCCTTTCCTCACTCTACCTTACTTCTATTTTTTCTCTCCCTCACTTGGACAAAAATTCTAATGTTGTAGGGGTGAATTTTACTTAAATAAACTAACAAATAATTCAACTTTCATGCTCATGGGTCTGCCTTATCACAGTTACGATACACTTGGTTAAATTTTTGGAAAAAAAATAACTCATGTTCTTGTCTTCCTCTTCCTTAGTCAAGATATGCACAGGAAAATGAGATTTGTATTTTGAAAATTATGATAATATGTTCATAAGATAAGGGACAAGGTCCCTTTGATTTAGGGATTCATTTCCTTTTTCTTTTGTCTTAATCAATTATGATAGGTTTGCCTTTTTAGTTGTCAAATTTCTAGCCCTTGAATCTCCATTATTTGGTTAAAATTATTTGTGTGGGATAGGAATGTTTTGTCCTAATGTCATGTATTATCATACCACTTGCTAAAATGATGAGTGTAGGATATAGATGTTTTGTCCTAAAGCCTTGCATTATCATACCACTTGCTAAAATGATGAGTGTAGGTTATAGATGTTTTGTCCTAAATCCTTGTATTATCATACTACTTGCTAAATTTTTGTCTTAAAGACCTGTAACCTAATCTTTATTATATTATCACATGATTTATTTTATGTTATTTTCCCTCTTGGATTTGGGCTTATTCCTACCCATTTCCTTTACTTTGGATAAAATTCTATCTTTCTTGGAGGCCTTGGACACATTTTCATAATTTTTGGGCTATCGGTCCAATTTCTATATCCTAGTCCAAGTCTATGTTTTATTTCTTGTCTAGGTTATCCAATGGGCTTGCTAGAAACTTATGTGAAGTGGAAAAACTTTATATGAAGTGTCCATAGGTGAAAGCCTAATGTTTGGGTGAATATGTTAAACTTAGTAACTTTAGTTCTTGAATTAGGAAAAATTACCCTAATCCAAACTTTTCTTGAAATTTTAAGACCTTTACTTGTTTCCAAAAATTTATCTTCCTTACCCAAGAATTTCACCTCTCTTTAGTATATTATTTCTAATTTTTCCTCTTAGATTTTCTCTCTTTACTTATTCCATTAATGTTAGAACATTTCTATGCATACACGTAAGGTGAAGAATTTCTAAGGATTATACGTAGCCCTTTCTTTGAAGTGTCACTATGCACTTCAAAATGTCTTGTAGGGTCTGGAATAATTAAAACAGGAGGAGTGGTCAGTCTTGTCTTAAGCTCTTGGAAACTAGCTTCACATTGATCAGTCCATTTGAAAAGACTTCCCTTCCTAAACAATTTAGTCAATGGCAAGGTTATATGAGAGAAGTTTTGCATAGATATGGCTATGGGTGGCAAAATTTTAAGTTTCTGTGTTTTAATTTCTGTGAATATTTTGTAGGGAATTAAAATAAATTGTTAACATAAAAATTATACCTATATGTGTCATGGATTTTTAGCCACTTGAATAACTCAATTTGGAGTCCATATAAGGAAGATTTGGTCCGATTAGTAACCCATGGTCAAAAAATGGTTAATCAGGGAAGAATATGTTAGGATAGCTTCTGTGTTTTAATTTATGGGAACATTCTGTGGGAAATTAAAATAAATGGATCACATAATAATTATAGAGATAGGTGTCACAGAATTTTAGCCACTGAAATAACTCAATTTGGAGTCCATATGATGTAGATATGGTCTGATTAGTAAACAATGGTCAGAAAATGGTTAATTAGGCAAGAATATGTTAGGATAGCTTCTGTGTTTTAATTTCTGGGAATAGTTTGTAGGGAATTAAAGTAAATGGTTAACATAAAAACTATTTCTATATATGTCACGGATTTTTAGCCACTCGAATCACTCAATTTCGAAATGTTATGAGGGAGATATGGATATATTAGTAAGTTGAGGTCAGAATCTACCTGAGACCAAATTACCTGTATTTTGAGGGAGTAATATCACCATGATTCCTTAATCTTTTGCTAAATTATTCAACCTAATAGTTATAGATAATTATTTAATCTTTAAATTGACACTAAAATCACCTAAATCCGAGTTAAAATGGGGGAGTTATGCTCTGGTTAGTAAGAGAAGGTCAAATAGGATGAAAACCTGCATTAAGAAAATAATGAAACAAAAATAATATTTAAAAAAGAAGAAGAATCTTATAAATGAAAATAATAAATGACTAGTATATGCCATAGCCATTGCTATTGCCTGAATTTCTTACCATCTTAAGTGTGAAATTTTGACATGAAAATATTTTATAAAGTGATATTTGAAATGGTTATGTTCATGACATGAATACCAATGATTTTTGGTAATAATTATATTTTGGTGAACATACTTGTTATTGAAATCATATTTTTGGTTATTATTGTGAAAGAAAAAAAATGAGCACGGTCACATGGCAATCCGTGTGATGCACTAGTAGGGGATGCCCTATCAACGGTTATGATTATGCTAATGAGAAAAGAAAGAGAAAGTGTGCCATGTTGGACGGAGCGAGAAAAGCCCGTACCGGAGAATAGAAAATACTCACCTTGACCGGGGTAGCTTGATATGAGAATAAATTGATAGTCATCATATGATATTCTGAAAATAGTTAATCATGTCATACATGTCAATATTGTACGATTCTCATGTGCATAGATATAGTGCATTCATGTGACTAAAGATATTTATTGTAGTTTATACAGTTGAACATGACGTGATGAGCTATATTGATGATGATTTATTGTTGAACTTACTGGGATTTAATTCTCACTATATTTCCATGTCATGTTCAGAAGAATGATTATGCAGATTTTCTCTATGGGACTGGCTTTTAGCGTATGTTGGATCGAGTTACTCTATTTTGAGCTGATCCTAGTAATATATATGGTGTCTATGGTCGAGTTGACTAAGATTCCGGTGAAGGTGCAACCACCCGCACCCGTATCTCCGGAACTGGTCAACAGGGTTGAAGAAGATGTAATTATAGATGTGTTAGACTTTTGTACAGATGTTATTGATTAATGATATGTATGTAAACTTTGTATTGTACAAATTAAATAAATTTTATTTTGAGTTAAGTTGTAACGAGGTAATAACTTCATGGTATTTAAAAAAATTGTTACTTAAATGGAGTTGTTACATAATTGGTATCAGAGCAGGTTGATCCTAGATGGCTAGTGGGTGGATGGTTATCTGAATCGATCTTATAGTGTCTTGAGTATGTTGTGGTTGTGCTGTGTAGGGGATCAGTGATTTCATATAGGTAAGAAATTACTAGTGTTTCCTATCTACATGCCGAGGTAGTGTTATGACTGTTGTTAAAAAATTTTGAACTAACTATTGGGCTTGATCACCTCAATAGTAGCATAACTTTGTTTTTGCCACAGTAGGAAATGGCACCACCGAGGAGGAATCCAGCAAACAATGCGATGGAAGCCCTGCACAACCTGGCCACGACAATTCGAGACCAAGTCATGACCACTAACCAAATTCTACAATACCTCCAAAATGCTAATAACTTAAATGGTGTGAATGGTGTTAACAACCGGATGGCTGGAAATGATAACGGCATATTCGAGTTCCTGAGGACTAGGACACCTTGTTTTTAAGGTGGCTTTGACCTGATTGTAGCTGAAAGATGGATAAGGGAGTTAGAGAAAATCTTTCAAGTGATGGGCTGTACTGAGGAGCAGCAAGTAATCTTCGCTGTATATATGCTAAAAGATGAAGCAGAATACTGGTGGCGTGGAGCTAGAGAACTTTTAGTTCACCAGGGAAGGCAGATCACTTAGCAGGTGTTCAAAGGCAGCTTTTTAGAAATATACTTTCCTAGTACTATGCAGGCGGAGAAGGAGATCGAATTTCTCCAACTCAGGCAAGGCAGCATGACTGTAGACCAGTACATCGCGAGATTTGAGGAGTTGTCTAAGTTCTCCTCTTATCTGCGATTTAACCCAGATGAAGCATGGAAAGCTATTAAGTTCGAAGCAGGATTGAACCCAGATATAAAGAATATTGTTATAGCTATGGAGATCAAGGAGTTTGTTCCTCTGATAAATAAATGCAGACTCTTGGAGAATAGTTTTAGGGCAGTGGAGAAGGAGAAACAAAGACGGAACTTTTGGAAAAGGAAGAACGGGCCACAAAATTTTAACAGAAATGTCAGAGGAAAAGGACAGGGTATTGGCAAGAGACCAATGACTGTGAGTCCTCAACCCTTCCAACAAGACCTCACCTCGGTCAAGCACACTAAGTGCGAACGCATGCATGGTAACTGGCCATGCTACATGGGACTAGATGTTTGCTTTAAATGCGGACAGAAGGGCCATTTTGCAAGGAGCTGCCCACAAAATGTGAGGAACCAGCCAGAACAGAGGCCTCAGGTGAAAGGAAGGGTTTTCACCTTGAGCAGCCAAGAGACAGTTTAATCTTCTGAAATGATTCAAAGTACATGCTATATTTATAGATTTGCTCTTATGGTGTTGTTTGACTCTAGTGCAAGTCATTCATTTATATCGGAAGAAAGTATTAGGAAGTTTCAGTTTCTTAATTCTGAAACTCCCTATGAGCTATCTGTAGTAACCCCCATAGGGGAAAGGGTATTAACTTCCTCTATATGTAAGGATTGTTGATAAAGGGGTATTTTGAGTACTTAAAGGCTATATTTTATCCCCTAATTCATAGTAAACTTGTGGTTATTTCCCTGCTTTTGGTTATGCTTTGCTTTGGATACTGCTTTGGTTTTTTTTATGCTTGTAGGTGAGCAAAAGAGGCCAAGAAGTAGGGCAAACACTCATGATAAGTGACAAATGGATATGGAACAATGTTGAGGAGGAAGCAAGGAGCAAGCCCACCAAAAATCAGCAAATTCTGAGCATGGCAGCATGAAGCACGGCCAGGCTGTGCTCTGTGCAAGAAGCTACAGATTCTCCCAGAAACCCGCCCGAAGCACGGCCAAGCCGTGTCCTGGACCACGACTGTGCTGCGGGTCTGCGAGCTCTGTGTTTTTTAGGGTTTTGGCCACTCAAAGTGTTATATATTGAGGGGGAAACGCAGGAGAAGGGGGGGAGGACCGAAAATACACTTGGGGAATGAGTTCTTAGGCTTAGGAAACACCTTAGGGTTAGGTTTAGAGTAGGATTAATGGTTCAATTCATGTTCTAGGTTAGATTTCACATTGATTCAGCATTGTATTTCATTTCTACATTCAGCAATCCAGGTTTTATCTTTCCATCTTTACTTCTACTTCTACTTTTACTGCTTTCTCTTGGTTTGTACTGAATACTTATGGTTTGCTTAATGAATTTGGTTTTAGTTTATCTTTTTATCATGCTTGAGTAGATTTTGATCTAGGGTTTTGGTAAACCCACTTTATGATGTGATGATACACTCTGCACATTGAACAATTGGAACCTTAATTGTGTTATCTATGGTTAAATTAGGATTAGCTATTAAGTATTGGTTATATGAGTTGATGAATGTTTGGCCAATGTTTATCACGTCTTAGGATATTAATTGATGGACTGAAAGTTGAAGATTAATACTGGAACCTAATGGTTAATTAGGGATACCTTAATCACGAAAGTAGTTTAAGGTTCTCTAGGAATGAATCAATTAGTGGGCACGAGAAAACCGATTAATTGTATTCCATGGTTGGCATAGAACTTAATGGACTTAGGTTGAACTAAGAACCACGAAAGTAGGCAATTGGATTAACCTAGGTACGATTGGTAACGCTTGAAAGAGGTTGCTAGTTAATTAAGGCTAAACCATCCCCAATAACCTAGATAATTGTAATTAGAGGTATAAATTGGATGTTGAATATCATAAGTGTGGTGAACTGTAACCCTAGGTTTGTTTAATTGGTTATTTTCATATGTTTCATTGTGACAAACTCTCTATCGCTTTACATCGATCTAGATAGCACTTTTTGTGAAATTCTGGTAGTTGACATTGCTCTCTGTGGAATACGACCCGTATTCGCCAGACTAGCTACAGCTACGTCGTGCGCTTGCGGTTATTTGGTAAAACTTACACGCAACAAGTTTTTGGCACCGTTGCCGGGAAACAAAGTCAATATTAGAAATTTTACGAAATAGCTAGACTAGATCATTTTCTTTTCAGATTTTTCTGCATAATTTTCTTTTGCTGACTTTTTGCACCTTTTTCATCCTTCATATGTGCGTAGCTATTATATTTAAAGAGGGGACAAAATCCTTGTTGAATTTGACCCTGAGATTCAGCGCACCCTGTGGAGGAGAAGAAGAACACAGCAACAAGAAAATTCTGCAGCTACAATGGGGGAGAGAGATAACCGATCTCTAAAGGATTTGACCGCCCCAGATACACATGGCCTGAATCCCAGCATTGTCAGGCCAGTTGTTGAAGCTAACAACTTTGAGCTGAGGCCCTCTCTTTTGTAGATGGTTCAGCAGAATCAATTTGGAGGGTCACTTACTGAAGACACTAATCTCCACCTGTCAGTCTTCTTGGAGTACTGTGACACCTTGAAGCTGAATGGGGTATCCTCAGATGCCATCAGGTTGAGACTATTCCCTTTCTCATTGAGGGACAAGGCTCGTGCATGGTTGCATTCTCTTCCATCAGGGTCTATCACCACTTGGCAGCAGCTTTCTTAAGCTTTCCTGGCCAAGTATTTCCCACTGAGCAAGACAGCCCATCTGAGGAATCAGATCACCACTTTTGCTCAAAAAGATGGTGAGTCATTGTATGAGGCTTAGGAAAGATTTAAAGAGCTTCTCAGAATATGCCCACACCATGGGTTAGAGAAGTGGCTTATAGTTCATACCTTCTACAATGGACTGATTTACAGCACCCGTATGTCTGTGGATGTTGTACCTGAAGGGGCCTTTATGAATAAAATTGTAGATGAGGCATATGAGCTAATTGAAGATATGGCTCAAAATCACTACTCATGGTCTAGTGAAAGGCAACCGAGGAAACCGGCAGGTATGTATGAAGTAGATGCGTTTAATCATCTTACTTTTAAGGTTGATGCATTGTTTCAAAAGTTAGATAAATTGAGCATTAATGCTATTGGTTCTTCTTCATCTTCTACATGTGAGATCTGTGGGTGTGTTGGCCATATGGCCAATAATTGTCAATTTGGAAATTCTGCAACTCAGGATTGTGAACAGGTGAACTTTGTGAATGATAATCAGAAAAGTAATCCCTATAGCAACACCTACAATCCAGGCTGGAAGAACCACCCGAATCTATCTTACAAGCTGAATGCAAATCAGCAGCCTCAAAATAACTTTAGACAACCCCCTGGGTTTCAGAATCAGAGGTCGTTCAATCCTCCTCCTTTTCAGCCAAAGTCAAATCTGGAGGCTCTGATGGAGAATTTTATCTCCACACAGAGTAAGCAGAATGATGAATTCAGAGCCCAGAACCATTCCATGAATGAGGCTATTAAAGATTTAGCCTCCAAGGTAGACTCACTTGCTACTCATAGCAAGATACTGGAAACTCAAATAGCACAGCAAGTAAGTCTACCTAACAGGAACTTTAGCAGACTTCCAGGCCAAACTGAGAACCCCAGAGAGCATTGTAATGCCATTACTTTGAGAAGTGGTAAGCAGTTGGCTAGATCTGAGAGAAGTGGGGAGGTAAAGACAAATGAACCTCAGGCTGCATCTGAGAAGAAATTAGAAAAGGAACCAAAAGAAGAGGAAAAGAAGGAAGATGAGCCAAAATACGTGGCTCCTGAACCATATAAGCCACCAATTCCTTTTCCTCAAAGATTGGTTAAGGCTAAGCAAGAGAAGCAGTTTGGGAGGTTTCTGGATGTGTTGAAGAAGCTGAATATCAATATCCCATTTCTAGAAGCCATCTCCCAAATGCCATCCTATGCAAAGTTCCTGAAAGAGATCATCTCAAACAAGAGGAAGATTGATGAGCATGCTGTGGTGGCCCTGACAGAGGGATCAAGTGCATTAATCCAGAATAAGCTTCCTCAAAAGCTTAAGGATCCCGGGAGCTTCTCCATTCCTTGCTCCATAGGAGATATGAAGATTGATCGAGCCCTATGTGACCTTGGAGCAAGTGTCAGCCTCATGCCTCTCTCGGTGTGCAAAAAGCTTCAGATGGGTGACTTGAAGCCTACCACCATTTCTCTTCATTTGGCTGACCGATCCATCAAGCATCCGGTAGGTATATTAGAGGATGTTCCTCTAAAGGTAGGTAAATTTTATATACCGGTTGATTTTTTTATTTTAAAGATGGAGGAAGATGATAAAATCCCCATCATTCTTGGAAGGCCTTTCCTAGCTACAGCTAGTGCAAATATAAATGTAAAAGATCGAAACCTTTCTTTGAATGTAGGGGATGAAAAAGTAGAGTTTAATTTGAATGATGATATGAACCCCCCATCTTTAAGTGGATCATGCTGTCTGATTGGCTTAAAAGAACCTCATGTGAATGATAATGCCATAAATTTTTCTCCTTCTGACCCACTTGAGTTATGCTCTGTGGAAAGTTCTTTGAATTATGTCAAACAGAGGGAGGAAAAGCAAGACATTGAGGAGGAAGTGAAAGATACAAAGCTTGAACCTAAACCACCTCCTCAAAGCTTAAATGAAGCAAAGAAAGAAAGGAAGGAGCCAAGGGGATCTTTGAAGGGCATTAGGCAAAGCCTCAAGCAACATACTAAGAGGCAATGGATAGCAAAGAGAGTTATTGAAACTCTCTTCAAGCCTCCATGAGTGGAAATCAAGCCAAAGAATCGAGCTAATGACTTTCAACAAGCGCTTTGTGGGAGACAACCCACATTTTAATTTTTTTAAAGTCTCCTTTGGTTTTGTTTTCTAGTTTTTAGTTTTCATCTTTAATATTAGTTTATTTCTTTGGTTATAGGTTTAATTAGGGTTTCCTCATGTATTTTAGGTCTATTCCGATGTGCCCAAGACGATATAAAAGGCTAAAAATCGAGGGAAGTCAAGGAGAATCAAAAGCTGAGGCAAAATTTGAGGTTTTGCAGCTTCCAGCCTGCAACACAGCTAAGCCGTGTCTTACACCATGCCCGTGCTGCAAGCACGGGCCAAAATCTACAAAATTTGGAGAAACCCGTGAGAAGCACGGGCAGGCCGTGTCCTAGGACATGGCTGTGCCCCAGGCAAAAAAAAAGGGAGAGAAAGAGAAAAGCATAAGTGGGCCAAGTAAGCAAGTTACTTCTCCCTTTGCCTGTACTTTTATTGATATTGACATTGAGGACAATGTCAAGTTTAAGCATGGGGGAGTGACTTTAGGATTGTGCTTTTTACTGGTTGCATATTTTATCTCCTGTTTCATTGTATAATCATAATGTTTGCTATTTTAGAGATAGATTGGCATAATATAGGTTGATTTTAGCTCACGAACATGTGATGCACAATAAGATATGAAATAGGTAGTTATAATTTTAGTCTCTCTCTTCTAGGATTAAACCTCTAATTTTTTGAAAAATATCTCTCTATTGTGCTGTGAATTGTATGTTATTTTTGATTTTAACACTATGAGAGTGTGAAGGTAGGGAGAGGTGAAAAATGAGGGAATGTGCACCCCAAAAAGTTTTCACTCTGAGTACCATTTCAAGGCACCAAAAGGCCTTAGTATGAGTACCTAGATGCCTTTACCCTAGTGAGATGGAGCATAAAATGCACTCACCGCATATTTCTAAAAAAAGAAAAAAATTAAATGAATGAAAAAGAAAAAAAGAAAATGATGGAAAGTAAAAGAGTTTGAATGAGAAAAAAGAGTGATAAAATAGAAATAAGGGTAAGGCAACATAGGGAGATCTAAAGGATGAGGTAGCCTACTTGAGTGACAGAAAATCAATTAGATGCATACATTCAATGGTACTAATAGAAGCAGATATATAATAGGAGAATTTTGGTTTAGTTTTAGAAGAACAGAGACTATCTTGTAAATGTCTATTCATATATCTATTGTGTGCACACAGATTAAGTGACAAATTATCCATATTGCATTTTTCTATCTTTTAGAATATGATTGCATCTTTCCCCCTTCCTGATATGATATGTTATTTGCTTGAGGACAAGCAAAGGTTTAAGCATGGGGGAGTTGATAAAGGGGTATTTTGAGTACTTAAAGGCTATATTTTATCCCCTAATTCATAGTAAACTTGTGGTTATTTCCCTGCTTTTGGTTATGCTTTGCTTTGGGTACTGCTTTGGTTGTTTTTATGCTTGTAGGTGAGCAAAAGAGGCCTAGAAGCAGGGCAAACACTCATGATAAGTGACAAATGGATATGGAACCATGTCGAGGAGGAAGCAAGGAGCAAGCCCACAAAAAATTAGCAAATTCTAAGCATGGCAGCATGAAGCACGGCTAGGCCGTGCTTCGTGGCATGCACCATGGCCAGGCCGTGCTCTGTGCAAGAAGCTGTAAATTCTCCCAGAAACCCACCCGAAGCATGTCCATGCCATGTCCTGGACCATGGCCGTGCTGCAGGTCTGCGAGCTTCGTGTTTTTTAGGGTTTTGGCCGCCCAAAGTGTTATATATTGAGGGGGAAACATAGGAGAAGGGGGTGAGAACCGAAAATACAATTGGGGAATGAGTTCTTAGGCTTAGGAAACACCTTAGGGTTAGGTTTAGGGTAGGATTAATGGTTCAATTCATGTTCTAGGTTAGATTTCACATTGATTCAGCATTGTATTTCATCTCTACATTCAGCAATCTAGGTTTTATCTTTCCATCTTTACTTCTACTTCTACTTCTACTGCTTTCTCTTGGTTTGTACTGAATACTTATGGTTTGCTTAATGAATTTGGTTTTAGTTTATCTTTTTATCATGCTTGAGTAGATTTTGATCTAGGGTTTTGGTAAACCCACTTATGATGTGATGATACACTTTGCACATTGAATAATTGGAACCCTAATTGTGTTATCTATGGTTAAATTAGGATTAGCTATTAAGTATTGGTTATATGAGTTGATGAATGTTTGGCCAATGTTTATCACATCTTAGGATATTAATTGATGGACTGAAAGGTGAAGATTAATACCAGAACCTAATGGTTAATTAGGGATACATTAATCACGAAAGTAGTTTAAAGTTCTCTAGGAATGAATCAATTAGTGGGCACGAAAAAACCAATTAATTGTATTCCATGGTTGGCATAGAACTTAATGGACTTAGGTTGAACTAAGAACCACAAAAGTAGGCAATTGGATTAACCTAGGTACGATTGGTAACGCTTGAAAGAGGTTGCTAGTTAATTAAGGCTAAACCATCCCCAATAACCTAGATAATTGTAATTAGAGGTATAAATTGGATGTTGAATATCATAAGTGTGGTGAACCGTAACCCTAGGTTTGTATAATTGGTTATTTTCATCTGTTTCATTGTGACAAACTCTCTATCGCTTTACATCGATTTGGATAGCACTTTTTGTGAAATTCTAGTAGTTGACATTGCTCTCTGTGGAATACGACCCGTACTCGTCGGACTAGCTACAGCTACGCCGTGCGCTTGCGGTTATTTGGTAAAACTTACATGCAACAATTGTCAAGTCACCATCCAGGTGAAAATTTTTTCTGTAGACCTCGTCTGTTTACCTTTAAGAGGTATTGAGGTCATTCTAGGGTTAGACAGGATGTCTAGAAATTAGGTCTTGCTGAATTGTTGTAACAAGACCATTAAATTTCTACCTCCTTATCCAAAAGAGGAGGTGCAGTTATAAATGCTTAATGCCAATCAAGTTAATAGGGAGTTGAAGAATGGAGTACTTGGATACATTCTCTTGTATTTATTAATCCTAGAAGTCGAATTGAACCTTGATAAAATCCCAATAGCCAACGAGTCTTTATTGCACCTTATAGAATGGCCTCGAAGGAATCACAAGAACTTAAGAAATAGTTGGAGGAACTGTTAGACAAGCAATTCATAAGACCAAGTGTATCACCTTGGGGAGTTCCTGTATTGTTTGTTAAGAAGAAAGACAGAAGCCTTAGACTATGCATAGACTATAGATAGCTAAATAAGGTGACTATCAAAAACAAGTATCCTCTCCCTAGGATAGATGACTTATTGGATCAACTGAAGGGAGTCTCTATCTTTTCTAAGATTGACTTGAGGTCAGGATATCATCAGATTAGGATCAAGGAGGAGGATGTACCAAAAACTGCCTTCAGGACTAGGTATGGGCATTATGAGTTTCTTGTAATGCCTTTCGGGTTGACAAATGCACCTGCAATTCATAGATTACATGAATCGCATTTTTCGATCCTACCTAGATCAATTTGTGGTAGTGTTCATTGATATATTCTAAGAGTGAGAAAGAACATGAACAACATTTTTGAATTGTGCTACAAGTGCTGAAAGAGGGAAAGTTGTATGCCAAATTGGAGAAGTGTGAATTTTGGCTGTCATCTCTAATTGAGGGGTAGCCATGGATCCTAGCAAGACGGAAGCAGTGATTCAATGGGAGAGACCAAAGACGGTTATGGAAGTCAGAAGTTTCTTGGGTTTGGCAGGATACTACAGGAGGTTTATACCAAACTTCTCTCGTATAGCCTTGTCATTGACTAAATTGACCAGGAAGAAAAGTCCTTTTAAATGGACTGATCAATGTGAAGCTAGTTTCCAAGAGCTTAAGACAAGACTGACCACTCCTCTTGTTTTAATTATTCCAGACCCTATAGGACATTTTGAAGTGTATGATGACGCTTCAAAGAAAGGGCTAGGGTATATGCTGATGCAAGATAAGAGAGTAGTTGCTTACGCCTCTAGGCAACTAAGACCCTACGAAGGAAACTATCCAACCCATGATCTTGAATTAGTGGTAGTGGTATTTGCCTTAAAGATTTGGCAACACTATTTGTATGGGGCAACCTTTGAAGTATATTGTGATCATAAGATTCTTAAATACCTCTTTGATCAGAAGGAGTTAAATATGAGGCAACGAAGATGGGTATACTTCCTCAATGACTACAAGTTTGAGATAAAGTATCATCCAGGAAAGGCGAATGTTGTAGCAGATACCTTGAGTCAAAAATCTCTGCACATGGGTCAGATGATGGTGTATGAGATGCAGATGCTAGAGGAGTTTTGAAATTTGAAGCTAGCCACTACTCTTACTCCAAAGAAGCTAATCATCCATGGGTTAAGTATAGAATGTGACCTTAAAACCCAGATTAAAGAGGCTCAAGGCCATGACCAATACTTACGGGATTATAATGATCAGGATGATTTCTCTATTTCGGAAGATGGAGTATTCATGTACCAAGGAAGGGTCTGTGTTCCTCAAGACTGATAGTTGAAGACTAAGATCCTACAAGAAGCGCATCAGAGTAAATACTCAGTCCATCTTGGATCCACTAAAATGTACCAGGACTTAAAGAGGATGTATTGGTGGCCACGGATGAAAAAGAACATTGCTGAGACTGTGGCGAAATGTCTAATTTGTCAGAAGGTGAAGGTAGAACATCAAAAGCCAGCAGGATTTTTACAACCTCTTGAGATTCCCAAATGGAAATGTGATAGTATTTCAATGGACTTTTTCATGGGCTTACCTAAGACTTCAGTTGGACATGACTCTATCTGGGTAATAGTTGACAGATTAACCAAATTTGCTCACTTTTTGCCCATAAAGATTAACTATTCACTGGACAAATTGGCCTAGTTATACGTCCAAGAAATAGTTAGACTACATGGGATTCCCTTAAATATCGTTTTAGATAGAGATATGAGGTTTACGTCAAGGTTTTGGAAGGCGTTGCAGGAAGCTTTTGGAACCCAGTTGCTGTTCAGTATTGCCTACCATCCTCAGACTGATGGGCAGACAGAATGAACCATTCAAACCCTAGAAGATATGTTGAGGACCTGTGTGATAGAGTAAGGTAAAGGATGGGATAAATACCTACCTTTAGTGGAGTTTGCTTATAATAATAGCTATCACTATGGTATTAAGATGGCCCCCTATGAGGTTTATACGGTAGAAAGTGCCGATCTCCACTATGTTGGTTTGAGGTAGGAGAAAAGAACTTGTTGGGTCTTGATCTAGTTGAACAAACCACTGAACAAATTAGGATTATACGAGACAAAATGCTCACAGCTCAAAGTCGGCAAAAGAGTTACTATGATAAGAGACATAGACCTCTGGCGTTTAAGGAAGGGGACCATGTATTCCTAAAACTTTCCTCGACCACTAGAGTTGGTAGGTCTCTCAAGATCAAAAAGCTAAATCCGTAATTTTTGGGACCCTACCAAATTTTGAAGAAAGTAGGGACATCATCATATCAAGTTTCTCTCCCACCTAATTTGTCCAACTTGCATAATGTTTTCCATGTATCACAGCTCCGAAAGTATCTTCTAGACTCCTCACATATGATACGAGATGAACCAATCCAAATAAAGGAGAACATGACATACCTGATAGTACCAACATCTATATTGGACACTGACGTGAAGCAATTGCGGAACAAAACTATTCCCCTAGTTAAGGTGTTATGGGAAGGTTTGATTCCGGAAGAAGCAACTTGGGAGCTAGAAGAAGTCATGAGGAAGAAATATCCGAAATTGTTCTTGTTAGATAATTTCTGAAATTTTGAGGATAAATCTCTTTTAGGGGGAGATAAATGTAACATCCCAAATTTTGTTTCATGAATTAATAAAAATACAAAAGTATTCAAAGTAACATCCCTAATTTCGTTTCTTTTTAAGGTACATAAATGTTTAATTAAGGAAGTAAAATTTATTAGACAATTTTTAGATATCTAAGGAAATATAATCCTTAGAAATTCTTCACCTTACGCGTATGCATAGAAATGTTCTAACATTAATGGAATAGGTAAAGAGAGAAAACCTAAGAGGAAAAATTAGAAATAATATACTAAAGAAAGGTGAAATTCTTGGGTAAGGTAGACCCATGATCATGAAAGGTGAATTATTTGGTGGTCTATTTAAGCAAAACCCACCACTACAATATTAGAATTTTCATCCAAGTAAGGGAGAGAAAAAATAGAATAAAGGTAGAGTGAGGAAAGGAGCGGAAGAAAGGAAGAAAGAGGAAGGAGAATTCTAGAGGACTAAGTGCTCAAGGTAAGTTTAACAATATTTCTTTTTGAAGAAAATGGTTAATCAGGGAAGAATATGTTAGGATAGCTTCAGTGTTTTAATTTCTGGGAACATTCTATGGGGAATTGAAATAAATGGTTAACATACAAATTATAGCTATATGTGTCACGGAGTTTTAGCCATTGGAATAACTCAATTTGGAGTCCATATGAGGGAGATATGGTCCAATTAGTAACTAATGGTCATAAAATGGTTAATAATGGAACAATATGTTAGGATAGCTTCTGTGTTTTCATTTCTGGGAACATTTTGTGGGGAATTAAAATAAATGGTTAACATAACAATTATAGCTATATGTGTCATACATTTTTAGCCATTGGAATAACTCAATTTTGGAGTCCATATGATGTAGATATGGTCCGATTAATAAGCAATTGTTAGAAAATAGTTAATCAGGGAAAAATATGTTAGGATAGCTTCTGTGTTTTAATTTCTGGGAACATTCTGTAGGGAATTAAAATAAATGGTTAACATAAAAATTATCGCTATATGTGTCATTGATTTTTAGCCATTCGAATCACTAAATTGGGAATTTTTATGAAGGCGATATGAATATATTAGTAAGTAGAGGTCAGAATCTACCCGAGACCAAATTACCTGACTTTTGAGGGAGTGATATCACCATGATTCCTTACTTTTTCGCTAAACTATTCAACATAATAGTTTTAGATAATTATTTTATCTTTAAATTGACACCAAGATCACCTAAATCCGAGTTAAAATGGGGGAGTTATGCCCTAGTTAGTAAGAGAAGGCCAGATGGGATGAAAACCTACATCAAGAAAATAATGAAACAAAAATAATATTTAAAAAAGAAGAAGAATCTTATAAATGAAAATAATAAATGACTAGTATATTCCATAGCCATTGCCATTGCATGAATTTCTTACCATCTTAAGTGTGAAATTTTGACATGAAAATATTTTATAAAGTGATATTTGAAATGGTTATGTTCATGACATGAATACCAATGATTTTTGGGAATAATTATATTTTGGTGAACATACTTGTTATTGAAATCATATTTTTGGTTATTATTGTGAAAGAAAAGAAATGAGCACGGTCACATGGCAATCCGTGTGGTGCATAAGTAGGGGATGCCCTACCAACAGTTATGATTATGCTAATGAGAAAAGAAAGAGAAAGTGTGCCATGTTGGACGGAGCGAGAAAAGCCCGTACCGGAAAATAGAAAATACTCACCTTGATCGGGGTAGCTTGATATGAGAATAAATTGATAGTCATCATATGATATTATGAAAATAGTTAATCCTGTCATACATGTCAATATTGTACGATTCTCATGTGCATAGATATAGTGCATTCATGTGACTAAAGATATTTATTGTAGTTTATACAGTTGAACATGACGTGATGAGCTATATTGATGATGATTTATTGTTGAACTTACTGGGATTTAATTTTCACTATATTTCCATGTCATGTTCAAAAGAATGATTATGCAGATTTTCTCTATGGCATTGGCTTTTAGCGTATGTTGGATTGAGTTACTCTATTTTGAGCTGATCCCAGTAATATTTATGGTGTCTATGGTTAAGTTAACTAAGATTCCGGTAATGGTTCAACCACCCACACCCGTATCTCCGAAACTGGTCAACAGAAATGAATAAGATGTAATGATATATGTGTTAGACTTTTGTATGGATGTTATTGATTAATGATATGTAAGTCCTAAAGGCAGTTTTTGGTACATCCTACTCCTTGATCGTAATCTGATGATATCCCAACCTCAAGTCAATCTTAGAAAAGATAGAGGCTCCCTTCAGTTCATCCAATAGATCATCTATTCTAGGGAGAGGATACTTGTTTTTGATAGTCACCTTATTTAGCTGTCTATAGTCTATTCATAGTTTAAGGCTTCCGTCTTTCTTCTTAATAAACAATACAGGAGCTCCCCAAGGTGATACACTTGGTCTAACGAATTGCTTGTCTAACAATTCCTCCAACTGTTTCTTAAGTTCTTGTAATTCCTTCGAGGCCATTCTATAAGGTGCAATAGAGATAGGCCCTATCCCAGGTAAGAGATCAATAGAGAATTCTATCTCTCCCTTGGGAGGTAAGCCTGGAATATCTGATAGGGCACCACACTTTAGAAAACTCGTTGACACTTTCTCTTTCTTTTCTCATTATCATAATCATAATCGTTGGTAGGGTGTCCCCTACTGGTGCACCACACGAATTGCCATGTGACCGTGCTCATTTCTTTTCTTTTTGAAATAATAACCAAAAATATGATTTCAAAAACAAGTATGTTCATCAAAATATAATTATTACCAAATATTATTGGTATTCATGTCATGAATATAACCATTTCAAATATCACTTTATAAAATATTTCCATGTCAAAATTTCACACTTAAGCTGGTAAGAAATTCATGCAATGGCAATGAATATGGCATATACTAGTCATTTATTATTTTCATTTATAATATTCTTCTTCTTTTTTAAATATTATTTTTCTTTCATTATTTTCTTGATGCAGATTTTCATTATATCTAACCTTATCTTACTAACCAGACCATAACTCCGCCATTTTAACTCGAATATAGGTGATCTTGGTGTTAATTTAAAGATAAAATAATTATCTAAAACTATTATGTTGAACAATTTTGCGAAAGATTAAGGAATCATGTTGATATTACTCCCTCAAAATACAGGTAATTTGGTCTTGGGTAGATTCTAACCTCTACTTAATAATATATCCATATCTCCGTCATAAAATTTCTAAATTGAGTGATTAGAGTGGCTAACAATCCATGACACATATAGCTATAATTTTTATGTTAACCATTTATTTTAATTCCATACAGAATGTTCCCATAAATTAAAACACAGATGCTATCCTAACATATACTTCCCTGATTAACTATTTTCTTACCATTGCTTACTAATCAAACCATATCTACATCATATGGACTCTAAATTGAGTTATTCCAGGGGATTAAAATCCGTGACACATATAGCTTTAATTGTTATGTCAACCATTTATTTTAATTCCCCACAGAATGTTCCCAGAAATTAAAACACAGAAACTATCCTAACATATTCTTACCTAATTAACCATTTTCTGACTATTGGTTACTAATCGGACCATATCGTCCTCATATGGACTCTAAATAGAGTGATTCTAGTGGCTAAATATCCGTGAGAAATAGATCTACATTTTTCATGTTAACCATTTGTTTAAATTTCTTACAGTTCTTCCCAGAATTTTAAAAAACAGAAACTTAAAATTTTGCCACCCATAGCGATATCTATGCAAAACTATCTACACCAATCTAAGTATTCAAACATACATAATATGTAACATGATATAGCAAGATCCATGACCAATTATCAAAGTTATAAGATCAAACTCTGATATAAATATTACAAGTTTCAAAACTTTTCTTCAAAAAGAAATATTGTTAAACTTACCTTGAGCACTTAGTCCTCTAAACTTCTCCTTCATCTTTCTTCCTTTCTTCCTCTCCTTTCCTCACTCTACCTTGCTTCTATTTTTCCTATCCCTCACTTCGACAAAAATTCTAATGTTGTAGGGGTGGGTTTTGCTTAAATAGACCACCAAATAATTCACCTTTCATGATCATGGGTCTACCTTATCAAAATTCGGATACACTTGGTTGAATTTTTGGAAAACAAACAACTTATGTTCTTGTCTTCCTCTTCCTTAGTCAAGATATGCATAGGAAAAGGAGATTTATATTTTGAAATCTATGATAATATGTTCTTAAGATAAGGGACAAGGTCCCTTTGATTTAGGGATTCATTTCCTTTTTCTTTTGTCTTAATCAATTACGATAGGTTTGCCTTTTTAGGTCGTAAATTTCTAGCCCTTGAATCTCCATTATTTGGTTGAAATTATTTGTGTGGGATAGGAATGTTTTGTCCTAATGTCATGTATTATCATACCACTTGCTAAAATGATGAGTGTAGGATATAGATGTTTTGTCCTAAAGCCTTGTATTATCATACCACTTGCTAAAATGATGAGTGTAGGATATAGATGTTTTGTCCTAAAGCCTTGTATTATCATACCACTTGCTAAATTTTTGTCTTAAATCCATGTAACCTAATCTTTATTATATTATCACATGATTTATTTTATTTTATTTTTCCTCTTGGATTTGGGCTTATTCCTACCCATTTCCTTTACTTTGGATAAAATTCTACCTTTCTTGGAGGGCTTGGACACATTTTCATAATTTTTTGGCTATCGGTCCAATTTCTATATCCTAATCCAAGTCTATGTTTTATTTCTTGTTTAGGTTATCCAATGGACTTGCTAGAAACTTATGTGAAGTGAAAAAACTCTATATGAGGTGTCCATAGGTGAAAGCCCAATGTATGGGTGAATATGTTAAACTTAGTAAATTTAGTTCTTGAATTAGGAAAAATTACCCTAATCCAATGTTTTCTTGAAATTTTAAGACCTTTACTTATTTCTAAAAATTTATCTTCCTTGCCCAAGAATTTTACCTTTCTTTAGTATATTATTTCTAATTTTTCCTCTTAAGTTTTCTCTCTTTACCTATTCCATTAATGTTAGAACATTTCTATGCATACACGTAAGTTGAAGAATTTCTAAGGATTGTATTTCCTTAGATATCTAAAAATTGTCTAATAAATTTTATTTCCTTAATTAAATATTTATGTACCTTAAAAAAATGAAATTAGGGATGTTACTTTGAATACTTTTGTATTTTTATTAATTCATGAAACGAAATTAGGGATGTTACATAAGTTGAAGAATTTCTAAGACTTTTATTCTTTTAGATATTTATCAAAAAATTCCTTAGTAAGTCTCTATTCTTCTCTTATTCCCTTAACTAAATATTTATGTGCCTTTATTAATAAAAGAAAAGAAGTTAGGTATGTTACATTTCTCTTCCCCTAAAAGAAATGTTATCATCAAAGTTTCATAAATTACCTAATTAAAATAATTGCGAATATTTCTTCTTCATGACCTCCTCCAGCTTCTATGTTGCCTATTTTGGAGTCAAACCTTTCCATAACACCTTTACTAGGGGAATGGTCTTATTTCTTGACTACTTCCCGTCAGTGTTAACAATTGATGCTGATGTTAATTGATATTTATGGGCAAAAAATGAGCATATTTAGTTGATCTATACACTATTACCCAGATGTAATCATATTTAATTGAGGTTCTAGGTATTCCTACTACAATGGCCATTGAAATGCTTTCCTATTTCCATTTTGAGATCTCAAGAGGTTACAACATCTGGATTCTAAACTGCTTTTGACCTTTACTCATTAATCAGCAATATCTCCCTCAGGTGAAGGATGGAGCTAAATAGTAGTGGCGAGGAGCTAAAGAATTGATAATTCACCAGGGAAGGCAGATCACTTGACAGGGGTTCAAGGAACCTTTTCTAGAGAAGTACTTTCGAAGTACTGTACGGGTAGAGAAGGAAATCAAATTTCTCCATCTCAGGTAGGGTAACATTTCAGTACACCAGTACATCCCTAAGTTCACAGAGTTGTTTAAGTTCTCCTTTTACTTGCTGTTTAACCCTGATGAAGCAAGGAAGGCTATCAAGTTTGAAGAAGAGCTTAACCTAGAGATCAGGAATACGATGGTAGCTGTGGTGATAATGGATTTTGTACCCTTGATCAATAAATGTAGACTCTTGAAGAAAAGTTTGAGGGTAGAGGAAGACGAGAAGAAGAGGAAAAACCTGTGCAAGAGGAAGAAATGATTCCCTAACCCTGGAAGGAATGGGAGGGGAAGAGGTTATAGAGCTGCCAAAAGGCTAACGACTGTGGGTCCCCGACCTTTCCAATAGGACTCTGCCACAATTAAGTGCGCAAAGTGCAGGCGTATCCATGAAAATCGACTATGTTACATGGGACAAGATATCTACTTTAAATACGGACAGAAGGGGCACTTTACAAAGAACTACCTATAAAACGTGGGGAAGTAGCCAGAATAGAGGTCTAAGGTGAAAGGAAGAGTCTTCACCCTAAGCTGTCAAGAAACTACCTAATCCTCCTAAATGATTCAAGGTACATGCTATATCCATGGGTTTGCTCTTATGGTGTTATTTGACTCTGGTGCTAGTGATTCATTTATATTAGAAGAATGTGTTAAGAAGCTTCAGTATCCTACTTCTGAAACACCTTATGAGTTATTTGTAGTAACCTCCACAGGGGAAAGGTTTTTAAGTTCCTCTATATGTAAGGACTGTCAGGTCACTATCCAGGAGAAAACCTTTCATGTAGACCTTGTATGTGTACCCTTAAGGGGCATTGATGTCATTCTGGGGTTAGACTAGATGTCTAGAAATTAGGTCCCGCTACATTGCTGCACTAAGTCCGTTGAATTTCTACCTCCTACTCCATCAAAGAAGATACAACTATTGATGCTTAATACCAACCAACTCAATCTGGAGTTAAAGAGTTAAGAACTTGGATACATTCTCCTGTGTTTATCAAGACTAGAGGTTGAACTGAAGCTTGATGAAATCCTAATAGTCAATGAGTTTCTTGAGATATTTCTATTAGAGATTCCAGGCTAACCTCCTAAGAAAGAGATATAGTTTTATATTGATATTTTACCTGGGATAGGGCCTATCTCCATTGTTCCCTATAGAATGGCCGCGATGGAACTACTAGAACTCAAGAAATAGCTGGAGGAACTATTGGACAAGCAATTCATTAGACCAAGTGTGTCACCTTAGGGAGCTCCTGTATTTTTTTAAAGAAGAAAGACAAGAGACTGAGACTATGCATAGACTACAGATAGTTAAATAAAGTGACTGTCAAGATCAGGTATGCTTTCCCCAGAAAAGATGACTTATTGGATTAATTGAATGGAGCCTATGTCTTTTCTAAGATTGAATTGAGATTAGGATATTATCATATCAGAATCAAGGAGGAGGACGTATAGAAAATAGCTTTCAAGACTAGGTATGAACAGTATGTGATCGTGCTCGTCTCTTTTATTTCCTTTTCTTTTCAATTTAACATCCAAAATATGATTTCAATAATAAGTATTGTAACATCCCTAATTTCGTTTCATGTATTAATAAAAGTACAAAAGTATTCAAAGTAACATCCGTAATTTCATTTTTTTATTGATAAAGGTACATAAATATCTAATTAAGGAAATAAAATTTATTAGACAATTTTTAGATATCTAAGGAAATATAATCCTTAGAAATTCTTCACCTTACGTGTATGTATAGAAATGTTCTAATATTCATGGAATAGGTAAAGAAAGAAAACCTAAGAGGACATATTAGAAATAAACATGCTAAAGAAAGGTGAAATTCTTAGGTAAGGAAGATAAATTTTTGTGAAGTAAGTAAAGGTCTTAAAATTTCAAGAAGATTGGATTATGGTAATTTTTCCTAATTTAAGAGTAAAAGTTACTAAGTTTAGTATCTCTACCCATAAATTGGGCTTTCACCTATGGACACTTCATATAGAGTTTTTCTACTTCACATAAATTTTTAGCAAAACAATAGGATAGCCCAATGAAGAAATAAAACATAGACTTGGATTAGGATATAGAAATTGGACAGGTAGCCCAAAAATCATGAAAATGTGACCAAGCCCATTATGAAAAGATAGAATTTTAACCAAAGTAAAGAAAATGGGCAAGAATGAGCCCAAACCCAAGAGGAAAAAATAAAAATAAAAATAAAATTAAAGTGATGAAATAATGGTGTAATCAAGATTATGTGACATGGCATTAAGACAAAAATTTAGCAAGTGGTGTGATATCCTACATTCATAATTTTAGCAAGTGGTATGATAATACACGGCTTTAGGACAAAACATCTATATCCTACACTCATAATTTTAGCAAGTGGTATGATAATACATGGCATTAGGACAAAACATTCCTATCCCACACAAATAATTTCAACTAAATAATGGAGATTCAAGGGCTAGAAATTTTCCACCTAAAAAGGTAAACTTATCATACTTGATTAGGACAACAGAAAAAGGAAATGAATCCCTAAATCAAAGTAACCTTATCCCTTATCTTAGAAACATATTATCATAATTTTCAAAATACAAATCTCCTTTTTCTATGCATATCTTGACTAAGGAAGAGGAAGACAAGAACATAACTTGTTTGTTTTCCAACAATTCAACCAAGTGTATCCTAATTGTGATAAGGTAGACCCATGATCCTAAAAGGTGAATTATTTGATGGTCTATTTAAGCAAAACCCACCCTTACAACATTATTATTTTCGTCCAAATGAGGGAGAGGAAAAATAGAAGCAAGGTAGAGTGAGGAAAGGAGAGGAAGAAAGGAAGAAAGAGGAAGGAGAAGTCTAGAGGACTAATTGCTCCAGGTAAGTTTAACAATATTTCTTTTTGAAGAAAAGTTTTGAAACTTGTAATATTTATATTAGATTTTGATCTTAGAACTTTAATGATTGGTCATAGATGTTGCTATATCATGTTACATATTATGTATGTTTGAATACTTAGGCTGGTGTAGATAGTTCTGCATAGGTATGCCTATGGGTGGCAAACTTTTAAGCTTCTATTTTTAAAATTCTGGGAAGAATTGGTAAGGAATTAAAACAAATAGTTAACATGAAAAATGTAGATGTATGTCTCATGGATTTTCACCCATTGGAATCACTAAATGTGGAGTCCATATGAGGTAGATATGGTTCAATTAGTAAGCAATGGTCAGAAAATGGTTAATCAGGGAAGAATATGTTAGGATAGCTTCTATGTTTTAATTTCTGGGAACATTCTGTCGGGAATTAAAATAAATGGTTAACATAAGAATTATAGCTATATGTGTAACGGATTTTCATCCACTAGAATCGCTCAATTTGGAGTACATATGAGGTAGATATGGTCTGATTAGTAAGCAATGGTCAGAAAATGGTTAATCAGGGAAGAATATGTTAGGATAGCTTCTGTGTTTTAATTTCTGGGAACATTCTGTAGGGAATTAAAATAAATGGTTAACATATGAATTATAGCTATATGTGTCAAGGATTTGTACCACTAGAATCACTTAATTTGGAATTATTATTAGGGAGATATGGACAGATTAGTAGGTAGAGGTCAGAACCTACTCGAGAAGAAATAACATGTTCTTTGAGGGAGTAATATCACCACTATTTCTTAATATATTCGTTCAACTGTTCAACATAAGAGTTTTAGATACTTGTTTTATCTTTAACTGCATATCAATATCACCTAAATCGGAGTTAAATTGAGGGAGTTATGCTCTAATTAGTTAGAGAAGGTCAGATAGGATGAAAACCTGCATCAAGAAAATAAAGAAATAAAATTAATTTTTGAAAACAAAAAGAAGAATCTTATAAATGAAAATAATACTAGTATATGCCATAGCCATTGCCATTGCATGAACTTCTTACCATCTTAAGTGTGAAATTTTGATATGGAAATATTTAATAAAGTGATATTTGGAATGGTTATGTTTATGGCATGGTTACCAATGATTTTTGGTAATAATTATATTTTAATGAATATTCTTGTTATTGAAAGCATATTTTTGGATATTATTGTAAAAAGAAAAGAAATGAGCACGGTCACATGGCAAATCCGTGTGGTGCACCAGTAGGGGACGCCCTACCAATGGTTATGATCATGTTAATGAGAAAAGAAAGAGAAAGTGGGCCATGTCGAACGGAGCGAGAAAAGTCTGTACCGGAGAGTAGATAATACTCACCCTGACCGGGGTAGCTTAATATGAGAATAAATTTATAGTCATCATATGATATTCTGAAAATAGTTAATCCTGTCATACATATCATTATTGTACGATTCTCATGTACATAGATATAGTGCATTCATGTGACCAAAGATATTTGCTGTAGTTTATATAGATGAACATAACGTGATGAGCTATATTGATGATGATTTATTGTTGAACTTACTGGGATTTAATTCTCACTATATTTCCATATCATGTTCAAAAAATTAGTTATGCAGATTTTTTCTATGGCTCTGGCTTTTAGTGCACGTTGGATCGAGTATTTTTGTGTTGGGCAGATCCCAGAAGCAAATAAAATGTTTGTGGTTGAGTTGTCTTAGATCCTAGTGAAGGTGCAACCACCCGCACCTGTATCTCCGGAATTGGTCAACCAAAATAAACAAGATATAGATTTTTTTGTGTTTGATATGTTGTACGTATGTTTTGATTAATGACATGTATGTAAACTCTATATTGTATAATAATAATAATAAAAAAGTTGTTACAAGTATGCCCATTATGCTCACATGCCACAATTGCTCATCAAAGCATAATCAATTCAAAAATCATTTTTACAAAACATAATCATGCCAAAGTCACATACATAGGATGGTAAAGAATTTGTGCAATGGCAATGGCTAGGGCATACACTAGTCTTTTATTATTTTCATTTATAAGATTATTCTTCTTTCTTAAATATTATTTTGTCTCTTTATTTTTGGCCTCTAGTCACTTTCCTCCTACTTAAATTATTTTCAACACATGCTTTTATTCATAAAGTTCTATTTTATCAACTCTTTTACCTATGATCTTTATACATTATTTTTCATTAATTTTTTCAAAGGTTTTTAATACCTCTTTTTATTGGAAATTACTACTTCTGTAAGTATTAAGGCCCAAAATGCATTCTAGATTTCTTAGTCTAGACCTCTTGTCATTGTTTGGTTCATATCTCCTTTATTTGAACTCCAAATTAAGTGATCCTAGAGCCTATGAAAAGATAAGACAATCCTATAAAACTATGATGTTGAATATTATGGAAAAAACCTAAGAAATCCTGGTGTTATTACTCCTTGAAATTCATTGTTATTTCTTCTATAGTGTGATCTGACCTATGCTTACTAATCAGACCATATCTACCTCATACGGACTTTAAATTGGGTGATTCCAATGGGTAAAAGTCAAAGAGAAATATATCTAAAATTTCTATGCTAAACATTTCTTTTAATTACTTAAAGTTGTCTCCAAAAAAATTTGAAAATAGAAGCTTCCCTAGGTTACTCCGATTTCCAATTTTCATAGCCTATCATTTCCTATGGTTCTAGTTTCCTTCTTTTGTTAAGTTATCTTCCATTTTTCTTCCAAAACCTTCACCTAACCATAGGGTTGCTCATTTCAACATTTTAATTATATTCCTTGCACTTAATTTAACATATTCCATCATCCATTTCTCAAGAAAAAAAGGAATCAATCATGCATCATTAATAGTGTTCTTCAACCAAATTTTCTCATGGTCTTCTTCTAGATTTTTAAGGCCATACTTATTTTATCAATCTAACCTTCTTCCATCAATTTTTCCACATTTAAATATTTATAAAAACAGAAGAACCATAGCCTAGAATTTCACCACCCATAGCCAAGGCCATGTAAAAAGTTCCATACCAACCTAAGCATTTAAACATCCATCACATGCAAGATCAACAGGTAACATGATATAGCAACATCTATGGCCAACATTAAAAGAGAAAAATATTACAAATATCTTCAAATTTCTAGGATAAAAGTCCCAAATAATGTTACAAAAGTTTCAAAGTTCTTTCAAAAGGAGATATTGTTAAACCTACCTACAAATCTTCCTAGCTTACTTAGTGAGTTTCCTCTTATTGTTTTCCAGCTTGAAGGAATGGAAAGTTTCTTCCCCCTAACTTTTCCAAAAGCTTAAATTAGAGAAAGAGGGTAAGTTTTAGACCCAAAACATGGATAGAAAGAATGGGTTAGGGTGGTAATATTATTTACGTACCTTGATCCCTTAGGTTTCCCACACCTTCTCCTCTTCTTGCTTTCTTTCTTTGGTTCTGCTCCCTTACTATCTTCACTTTTCCAAAAAACTCCTTTATGGAGTAGCCAAATGTTTTATTCATCTCATGGTCAAAGTATCTCCAAGCTTCACCTCATTTTCTTTTCTTGTGGGAAATCCTCTTAGTACATCATCATGGCCTTTCATTTAATGGTTTCCTTGTATATGATTGACTCGTGCTCCTCTTCCTTCTTGTTCTAGCGGAAGTGTCACTCAAGGGGAAGGGTTAAGTTGCATGAAAGTTTATGATTTAATTTAATTAAGACAATTGGAAAGAGCTCCTCAAGTTTTGCGATTCATTTCCCCTTTCTTTTTGCTCACTCAAAGGTTCATTAAATTCATCTTAGGTGGCAAAATTTATAGCGCTTCCTTCCCTCCTTGATTGGCCGAGATAAATGTTTAGGGTGGGGATGTTTTTACCTTAATGCCTTTTGACAAAAATGCTTGCTTATGGAGCACTTATGCAAAAAAAATTTACTAACTTGTAGGACTCACCAAACTTTTGCTTATTGTTCATCTCATGATGGGTAATCTTTATTACTATTCTACTTCTATTATATCATATGAATCTCCTTTTTCCTCTTCGATTTGGGCTCTATTTTCTTTCTTGGGCTTGGTCTTCCTCTCCTTCCTTTCTTGCTTGGGCCAAAATCTCCACCCAAGAGTGGAGGGCATGGCTAACCTTCACATAGTTTGGGTTATTGGCTCATCCTCTTCATCCTAGTTGAAGCCTATGTCATGAATCTTTATTCGGATTTCCATTTCATTTGCCAATAACTCATTTAGGTGAAAAAATCCTAGTTGAATTGTCCATAAGTTGATATCATAGATGGAGGCCCAAAAGAGTGGGGTGAGGTTTTAAACTTAGGAATTTTAGTTTTTCAATAAGGAAAAATTCCCCCAATCCATCTTCTTGAAATTTCAAAACCTCTATTCACTTCTAAAAATTTATTTTTCTTACCCAAGAATTTTGCCTCTCTCTAGGATGTTTTTTCTAATTTTTTTCCTATTAGGTTTTCTCCTTTTTTCCTATTCTCTTAATGTTAGAAAACTTCTCTATGCCTACACATAAGGTGGTGAATTTCTAAGACTTATATTCTTTTAGATATTTATCAAAAAATTTCTTAATAAGACTTTATTCTTCTCTTATTCCCTTAAATTAAATATTAATGTGCCTTTATTAGTAAAAGAAAAGAAATTAGGGATGTTACAAGAAGGATTATAGAGTGAGGTCTTCAAAAGATAATATCACGATGTTTTTTATGCTTTAATTCACTTATTTTATTTCTCACACTTATTTTATTACATTGGAGGAATCAATGTCAGAAAAATTGTAAGTTAGTAGTAGTGATTGCTAGCCTTGTTGCACTTTGAACAATAGTTAGTAGGTATAAAAGTGTCATGATTCTAGTAATGTAGAACTTTATAAAAGAATTCCAAAAGGCTCAACATCACGACGATGGTATTGTAGTGCTATGACACTTGGAGAAACCTCATATGAACAGGAAACAAAAACGATGGCATCATGATGGTGAAACCCTAGCACCACGATGCTCGAAGCTTTATACTTTGACTACAACATTAAGAGCACCAATGTTGCAACAATGGAAAGCCAGTACCCCAATGCTGTAACAACTCTATTTTCTTTTACATATATACATATATATAAAATTTTAAAGTCCCATGCAGTCATTACCTTTATTTAACTCATAATAACATTCAATTAATTTAACCAAGCATAATTAAGGTTTACACATAATTAATTAACAACATCCATACACAAATCAAACACATATATGTCTACTTCTTATTCATCCATATTGACTAGTTTCGGAGATACGGGTGCGGGTGGTTGCACCTTCACTGGGATCTTAGCCAACTCAACCATAAACACCTTATTAATTTTTGGGATCTGCCCAACATAGAGTAACTCAGTCCAACGTACACTAAGAGCCAGAGTCAAAGAAAATTCTACAAAACTAGTTTTCTGAACATGATATGGAAATATAGTGAGAATTAAATCTAGTAGGTTCAACAATAAATCACAATTATCATCAATATAGATCATCATATCATGTTCATCTATATAAGCTACAACAAATATATCTTAGGTCACATGAATGCACTTTATCTATACACATGAAAATCATATAGTAATGACATGTATGACATGAATAACTATTTTTAGATTACCATATGATGGTTATCAAATTATTTTCATATCAAGCTTCCCCGGTCAGGTTGAGTACTTTCTATTCTCCGATACAGGCTTTTCTTGCTCCCTCTGTAACATCCCTAATTTCGTTTCTTTTATTGATAAAAGTACATAAATATTTAATTAAGGAAATAATATTGATTAGACAATATTTTAGATATCTAAGGAAATATAATCCTTAGAAATTCTTCACCTTATGTATATGCATAGAAAATGTTTCTAACATTAAGAGAACAAATAAAGAGGGAAAACCTAATAGGAAAAAAAATTAGAAATAACATACTAAAGAGATGCAAAATTCTTGGATAAGGAAGATAAATTTTTAGAAACAAGTAAAGGTCTTAAAATTTCAAGAACATTGGATTAGGGTAATTTTTCCTAATTCAAGAACTAGAGTTACTAAGTTTAACATCTTTACCCATACATTGGGCTTTTACCTATGGACACTTCATATAGAGTTTTTCCACTTCACATAAGTTTCTAGCAAGCCCATTGGATAACCTAGGCAAGAAATAAAACATAGACTTGGACTAGGATATAGTAATTGGATCGATAGCCCAAAAATTATGAAAATGTGACCAAGCCCTCCAAGAAAGGTAGAATTTTATCCAAAGCAAAGAAAATGGGTAGGAATAAGCCCACAATGGGTAGGAATAAGCTTGGGCAAAAAGAGGAAAAATAAAATAAAATAAATTAGGTGATGATATAATAATGTAATAATAATAAAGATTAGGTTACATGGCATTAAGACAAAAATTTAGCAAGTGGTGTGATTCTACATTCATAATTTTGGCAAGTGGCATGATAATACAAGGCTTTAGGATAAAAACATCTATATCCTACACTCATAATTTTAGCAAGTGGTATGATAATACATGGCATTAGGACAAAACATTCCTATCCCACACAAATAATATCAACTAAATAATGGAGATTCAAGGGCTATAAATTTGCCACCTAAAAAGGCAAACCTATCATACTTGTTTAAGACAAAAGAAAATGGAAATGAATCCCTAAATCAAAGGGACCTTAACCCTTATCTTAAGAACATATCATCATAATTTTCAAAATACAAATCCTCCTTTTCCTATGCATATCTTGACTAAGGAAGAGGAAGACAAGAACATAAGTTATTTGTTTTCCAAAAATTCAACAAAGTGTATCCTAATTGTGATAAGGTAGACCCATGATCATGAAAGGTGTATTATTTGGTGGTCTATTTAAGCAAAACCCACCCCTACAACATTTTAATTTCGTCCAAGTGAGGAAGAGAGAGAAATAGAAGCAAGGTAGAGTGTGGAAAGGAGAGAAAGAGAGGAGAAGAAAGGAAGGAAGAAGAAGGAGAAGTTTAGAAGGCTAAGTACTCAAGGTAAGTTACCTTAATCTCCACTTGAATCCATTTTTCTTCTTCATTCTTGAGGTTCAAAAACTCACACTCCTTCTCTTACCTAAGCTAATAGAAAAGCTAAGGGAAGAGAGGAATCTTGCTACTTATTTCAAGAGGAAACAAGAAAACCAATTCATTAAGTGAGCTAGGGAGATTCTTAGGTAAGTTTAACAATATTTCTTTTTAAAGAAAACTTTTGAATCTTATAATATTTATATGAGATTTTGATCCTAGAACTTTGATGATTGGTCATGATGTTGCTATATCATGTTACATATTGATCTTGCATGTGATGTATGTTTGAATACTTAGACTAGTATAGAAAGTTCAGCATAGTTATGGCTATGGGTGTAAAATTTTTAGCTTCTGTGTTTTAATTTTTAGGAATTATCTATAGGGAATTAAAATAAATGGTTAACATAAGAATTAAAGATATATGTGTCACGGATGTTTAGCCATTGGAATTATTCAATTTGGAGTCCATATGAGGTAGATATGGTCCTATTCGTAAGCAAAGGTCAGAAAATGGTTCATCAGGGAAGAATATGTTAGGATAGCTTTTGTGTTTTAATTTCTGGGAATTATTTGTATGGAATTAAAATAAATAGTTAAGATAAGAATTAAAGATATAGGTGTCACGGATTGTTAGCCACTAGAATCATTCAATTTGGAGTCCATATGAGGTAGATATGGTTCGATTAGTAAGCAAAGGTCAGAAAATGGTTCATGAGGGAAGAATATGTTATGATAGCTTATATGTTTTAATTTATGGGAATTATCTGTAGGGAATTAAAATAAATGGTTAACATAAGAATTAAATATATATGTGTCACGGATTTTTAGCCACTGGAATCATTCAATGTTTTGTCCATATGAGGTAGATATGGTCTGATTAGTAAGCAAAGGTCAGAAAACGGTTCATTAGGGAAGAATATGTTAGGATAGCTTCTGTGTTTTAATTTTTGGGAATTCTCTACAGGGAATTAAAATAATTGGTTAACTTAAGAATTAAAGATATATGTGTTTCAGAGTTTTAGCCACTGGAATCATTCAATTTGGAGTCCATATGAGGTAGATATGGTTCGATTAGTAGTCAAAGGTCAGAAAATGGTTCATCAGGGAAGAATATGTTAGGATAGCTTCTGTATTTTAATTTTTGGGAATCATATGTATGAAATTAAAATAAATTGTTAACATAAGAATTATATCTATGTGTGTCACGGATTTTTAGCCACTGGAATAATTCCATTTGGAGTCCATATGAGGAAGATATGAGCTGATTAGTAGTCAAAGGTCAGAAAATGGTTCATCAGGGAAGAATATGTTAGGATAGCTTCTGTATTTTAATTTTTGGGAATTATCTGTAAGAAATTAAAATAAATGGTTAACATAAGAATTATAGATATGTGTATCATGGATTTTTATCCACTGGAATCACTCAAGTTGGAGTCCATATGAGGAAGATCTAGTCCGATTAGTAGGTAGAGGTCAGAACCTATCCGAGAAGAAATATCCTATACATTTAGGGAGTAATATCACCTTGATTTCTTAATATTTCGCTATAATATTCAACATAATAGTTTTAGATAATTGTTTTATCTTGAAATTGACACCAAGATCACCTACATCAGAGTTCAATTGAGGGAGTTATGCTTTGATTAGTAAAAGAAGGTTAGATATGATGAAAACCTCCATCAAGAAAATAAAGAAATAAAATTAATATTTAAAAAAGAAGAAGAATCTTATAAATGACTAGTATATGCCATAGCCATTGCCATTGTATGAACTTCTTACCATCTTAAGTGTAAAATTCTGACATGGAAATATGTTATAAAGTGATATTTGAAATGGTTATGTTCATGGCATGATTACCAATGATTTATGGTAATAGTTATATTTTGATGAACATACTTGTTATTGAAAGCATATTTTTGGCTATCATTGTGAAAAGAAAAGAAACGAGCACGGTCACATGGCAATCCGTGTGGTGCACCAGTAGGGGATGTCCTACCAACGGTTATGATTATGATTATGAGAAAAGAAAGAGAAAGTGTTCCATGTCGGACGGAGCGAGAAAAGCCCGTATCGGAGAGTAGAGGATACTCACTCTGACCGAGGTAGCTTGAAATGAGAATAAGTTGATGGCCATCATATGATATTATGAAAATAGTTAGTCTTGTCATACATATCATTACTGTATGATTCTTATGTGCATAGATATAATGCATTCATGTGACCAAAGATATTTTCTGTAGTTTATACAACTGAACATGACATGATGAACTATATTGATGGTAAATTATGATTTATTATTGAACCTACTAGGATTTAATTCTCACTATATTTCCATATCATGTTCAGAAGAATAATGTAGATTTTCTCAATGACACTTATTATTTTCGTACGTTGGATTGAGGTGCCCTACCTTGGGCAACTACAAGTTATATCAGATGTATATGTAGTAGATGTGATTGAGATTCTGTTGGAGGTGCCACCCGCACCAGTGTCCCCGTAAGTAGTCGACATAGATGATTAGAACTAATATGTATCTTTGTACAAATGTTTGTAAAATAATGGTGTGTAGTTTGTAAAATAATGGTATGTATGGAAACTCAGTATTGTATCACTGTTAATAAGAATTATGCTTGGTTAAAGTGATTATTATTATGAGTTAAGTGGTTAGAATTAAAGTAGTAATAACTTCATGGAATTTTACAAATATAAAAAAAAATTTGTTACATTTACATAAATGGAGTTGTTACACCCTCCGACATGAAACACTTTCTCTTTCTTTTCTTATTAACATAATCATAGTCGTTGGTAGGGCGTCCCCTATTGGTGCACCACACGGACCGCCATGTGACCATACTTATTTCTTTTATTTTCTCATTAATAGCCAAAAATATGATTTCAATAACAAGTATATTCATTATACTCACATGCCATAATTTTTTTTATCAAAATATAATCATTACCAAAAATTATTGGAAATCATGACATGAACATAATCGTTTCAAATATCACTTTATAAAATATTTCTATGTCAAAATTACACACTTAAGATGGTAAGGAGTTCATGCTATGGCTATGGCTATGGCATACACTAGTAATTTATTATTTTCATTTATAAGATTCTTCTTCTTTTATTAAATATAATTTTTATCTCTTCATTTTCTTTATGCTTGGCTTCTAGTTACTTTCCTCCTACTTATATCATTTCTAACACATGTTCTCACAAATTTAATACAACATTTTACTTCAATTTGGTTTCTATTAATATCCTATAGTTTCATTTAGGGTAGAAAAATGTTTTAGGCTTCAAAATGCCCTTTCCAGTTTAGAACATGGCCATGCTCTATGTTGTGCTATTCCTAAATGTAGGTTTTCGTCCTACCTGACCTTTTCTCACTAATCAGAGCAGAACTTCCTCATTTTAACACTGAATTAGGTGGTCTTGGCATGCATTTGAACTCCGAATTAGGTCCTACTTGCCTGCTTACTAATCTGACCATATATACCTTATATGGACTCCAAATTGAGTGATTCCAGTGGCTAAAAATCCGTGAGACATATATCTATATTTTTCATATTAACCATTTCTTTTAATTACAAACTGATTCTTCCCAGAATTTGAAAAAAAAAACCTTTTCTAGTTACTTCGAAATCCAGTTTCCTAACCAAACCTTTTCTAAGGTTTTAGTTCATCATTTTATTGTCCTCTTCCATTTTCTTCTTAATTTAAATCTAATCATATTTCATCAATTTTTTTACTACATTTAAATATACAAAATAGCAGCATAAAAATCTTAAAAGTTTGTCACTCATAGCCATACCTATGGAGAACTTTCCACACCAACCTAAGTATTCAAACATACATCACTTGCAAGATCAACATGTAACATGATATAGCAACGTCCATGGCCAATCATCCAGGTAACAAGTATAGTAAATTTCATCAAAGTTCTAGGATCAAAATCCCATATAAATGTTTCTAATTTCAAAGCTTTTCTAAAAAGAAATATTGTTAAACCTACCTAAAGATCTCCCTAGCTTACTTAGTAAATTCATTTTCTTGTTTCCTCTTGAAGGAAGTAGCAAGATTCCTCCCTTCCCTTAGTTTTTCTAGCAGCTTAAATAGAGAAGGAGGTTAAGTTTTTGAACCCCAAGAATGAAGAAAAAAGATAGATGCAAGTGAAGATTAAGCTAACTTACCTTGAGTACTTATTACTCTAGACTTCTCCTTCCTCTTTCTTCCTCTCTTCTCCTCTCTTTCTCTCCTTTACTCACTCTACCTTGCTTATGTTTTTCCTCTCCCTCACTTGGACGAAATTATAATATTATAAGGGTGGATTTTGCTTAAATAAACTATCATGTGGTTCACCTTTCATAACCATGAGTCTACCTTATCACAATTAGGATGCACTTGGTTGTTTTTTAGGGAAAAATAACTCATATTCTTGTCTTCCTCTCCCTTAGTCAAGATATGCATAGCAAAAGGAGATTTGTATTTTGAAAATCATGTTAAAATGTTCTTAAGACAAGGGACAAGGTCCCTTTGATTTAGGGATTCATTTCTTTTTTCTTTTGTCTTAATCAAGTATGATAGGTTTACCTTTTTAGGTGGCAAATTTTTAGCCCTTGAATCTCCCTTGCTTGGCCGAAATTATTTGTGTAGGATAAGGATGTTTTGTCATAATTCTATGTATTATTATCCACTTGTTGAAATTATGAATATAAGATATCGGTGTTTTATCCTAAAGTCATGTATTATTACCTACTTATTAAAATTATGAATGTAGGATATAGATGTTTTGTCTTAATGCCATGTAACCTAATCTTGATTATTATTACACTACTATTTCCTCACATGATTTTTATTTTTCCTTCTTGGATTTGGGCTCATTCTTACCCATTTCCTTTGCATTGGCTGAAATTCTACCTTTCATGAAGGACTTGATCACATTTTCATGATTTTTGGGCTATGGGTCCAACTTCTATATGTAACAACTCCATTTATGTAACAAAACTTTTCTATATTTGTAAAATTTCATGAAGTTATTACCTCGTTACAACTTAACTCAAAATAACATTTATTTAATTTATACAATATTGAGTTTACATACACATCATTAATTTACAAACATTTGTACCAAAGTCTAACATATACATATTAGCCCTAATCATCCACGTAGACTACTTCCGGGGACACTGGTACGGTTGGAGACACCTCCACTGGAATCTCATCACGTCTATTACAGATATATCCTATATAATCGGTAGTTGCCCAAGGTATGGCAGCTCAATCCAACATACAACAATAAAAAGTGTCATGGAGAATAGTTGCATAGTTAATCTTCTAAACATAATAAGAAAAAATAGTGAGAATTAAATCTCATTAGGTTCAACAATAAATCATAATAATCATCAATATAGCTCATCCCATTATGTTCATCTGTATAAGCTACAGCAAAAACCTTTGGTCACATGAATGCACTTTATATATGCACATGAAAAACATACAATAATGACATGTATGGCATGATTAACTATTTTCAGAATATCATATGATGACTATCATCTTATTCTCATGATGAGCTACCCCGATCAGGGTGAGTATTTTCTACTCTCCGGTACGGGCATTTCTCGCTCCGTCCAACATGGCACAATTTCTCTTTCTTTTCTCATTATCATAATCATAGTCATGGCTAGGGCATCCTCTATTGGTGCACAACACAGACCGCCATGTGACTATGTTTATTTCTTTTCTTTTCTTTTCACATTAATAGCCAAAAATATGATTTCAATAACAAGTATGTTCATTATACTCACATGCCATAATTTTTCATTAAATATAATTATTACCAAAAATCATTAGTATCATGCCATAAACATAATCGTTTGAAATATCACTTTCTAAAATATTTTTAAGTCAAAATTACACACTTAAGATGGTAAGCAATTCATGCAATGGCAATGGCAATGGCTATGGCATATACTAGTCATTTATTATTTTCGTTTATAATATTCTTCTTCTTTTTTAAATATTATTTTTATCTCTTTATTTTCTTGATATAGGTTTTCATCCTATCTGACCTTCTCTTACTAATCTAAGCATAGCTCCCTCATTTTAACTCCTATTTAGATGATCTTAGTGTCTATTTAAAGATAAAACAATTATCTAAAACTATTATCTTGAATAGTTTAGCCAAATATTAAATATTCTTGGTGATATTACTCCCTCAATTGACATGTTCTTCCTTCTCGGGTAGGTTCTGACCTCTACTTACTAATCTATCCATATCTCTCTCACAAGAATTCCAAATTGAGTGATTCCAGTGGCTAAAATTATGTGACACCTATATCTATAATTTTTATGTTAACCATTTATTTTTAATTCCCTACCAAATTTTCCCAAAAATTCAAACACAAAAACTTTCGTAACAGATTCTTCCCCAATTAATCATTTTCTGACCACTGCTTAGTAATCAGACCATATCTACCTCATATGGACTTCAAATTGAGTGATTTCAATGGCTAAAAATCCGTGAGACATAAATCTACATTTTGCATGTTAACCATTTATTTTAGTTCCTTACCGATGCATCCCAGAATTTTAAGAATAGAAGCTTAAAATTTTGCCACCCATTGCCATACCTATGCAGAACTATCTATACTAGCCTAAGAATTCAAACATAAATCACATGCAAGATCAATATGTAACATGATATAACAATATTCATGACCAATCATCAAAGTTTTAAGATCAAAATCCCATATAAATGTTACAAATTTCAAGACTTTTCAAAAATAAATATCATTAAACCTACCTAAGGATCTCCCTAACTCACTTAGTGAATTCGTTTTCTTGTTTCCTCTTGAAGGAAGTAGCACGATTTCTCCCTTCCCTTAGCTTTTCTATAAACTTAAATAAGAGAAGGAGGGTGAGTTTTTGAACCTTAAGGATGAAGAGAAAAAATAGATTCAAGTGGAGATTTAGCTAACTTACCATGAGCACTTAGTCTTCTATTCTTCTCCTTCCTCTTCCTTCCTCTCTTCTCCTTTCTTTCTCTCTTTTCCTTGCTTATGTTTTTCCTCTCCCTCACTTGGACAAAATTCTAATGTTATAAGGGTGGGTTTTGCTTCAATAGACTATCAAATAATTCACCTTTTATGATCATGGGTCTACCTTATTGCAATTAGGATGCACTTGATTACTTTTTGAGAAAAGACAACTCATGTTCTTGTTTTCCTCTCCATTAGTCAAGATATGCATAGCAAAAGAAGATTTTTATTTTGAAAATCATGATAAAATGTTCTTAATACTAGGGACAAGGTCCCTTTGATTTAGGGATTCATTTCCTTTTTCTTTTTTCTTACACAAGTATGATAGGTTTGCCTTTCTAAGTGGCAAATTTCTAGCCCTTAAATCTCCCTTACTTGGCTGAAATTATTTGTGTAAGATAGAGTTGTTTTTGTCCTAATGCTATGTATTATTATACCACTTGCTAAAATTATGAGTTTAGGATATAGATGTTTTGTCTAATGCCTTGTATTATCATACCACTTGCTAAAATTAAGAATGTAGGATATAGATATTGTCACACCACTTGCTAAATTTTTGTCTTAATGTCATGTAACCTAATCTTTAATATTATTACACTATTATTTCATCACATGATTTTTTTTGTCTCTTGGATTTGGGCTCATTCCTACCCATTTCCTTTGCTTTGGATAAAATTCTACCTTTCTTGGAGGGCTTGGTCACATTCTCATAATTTTTGGGCTATCGGTCCAACTTTTATATCCTAGTCCAAGCCTATGTTTTATTTCTTACTTAGGTCATCCAATGGCCTTGCTAGAAACTTATATGAAGTGGAAAAACTCTATAAAAGCCCAATTTATGAGTAGAGATGTTAAACTTAGAAATTTTTAACTCTTGAATTAGGAAAAACTACCCTAATCCAATCTTCTTAAAATTTTAAGACCTTTACTTACTTCACAAAAATTTATCTTCCTTACCAAAGAATTTTCCCTATCTTTTGTATGTTATTTCTAATTTTTTCTATTAGGTTTTCTCTCTTTACTTGTTCCCTTAATGTTAAAAACATTTTCTATGCATACACATAAGGTGAAGAATTTCTAAGGATTATATTTCCTTAGATATCTAAAAATTGTCCAATAAATTTTATTTCCTTAATTAAATATTTATGTATCTTTAAAGAAACAAAATTAGGGATGTTACATTAAATATTTATGTACCTTTATTAATAAAAGAAACGAAATTAAGGATGTTACACTATATCCTAGTCCAAGTCTATGTTTTATTTATTGCTTAGGCTACCCTATTGGCTTGCTAAAAATTCATGTGAAGTGGAAAAACTCTATATGAAGTGTCCATAGGTGAAAGCCCAATTTATTGGTGGATATGTTAAACTTAGTAACTCTAGCTCTTGAATTAGGAAAAATTACCCTAATCCAATCTTCTTGAAATTTGAAGACCTTTACTTACTTCACAAAAATTTATCTTCCTTACCCAAGAATTTTGCCTATCTTTAGTATGTTAATTTTTTTCTATTAGGTTTTCTCTGTTTACCTATTCCCTTAATTTTAGAAACGTTTTCTATGCATACTCATAAGGTGAAGAATTTCTAAGGATTATATTTCCTTAGATATCTAAAAATTGTCCAATAAATTTTATTTCCTTAATTAAATATTTATGCATCTTCAAAGAAACAAAATTAGGGATGTTACATTAAATATTTATGTACCTTTATTAATAAAAGAAACGAAATTAGGAATGTTACAAATGCTAGTGTGGAAAAATTATTTTTAAATATATGTGTTGAGCTTTAGAGAAATGGCATCTCATACATCACTTGGTAGACTTTTCTCCCATCTTCTATTTTTCTTTTTATGGTCTTGCATGGCTAGGTTATTTTAGTTGGTCCAAATAGGCGAAAGCCTCAAATGTTATGACCATATGAGATTAGGATTTTGTGTTTATTTATTAAATTTATATTTGAGTATTAGTTTTTTTCTCCTTCATCTTAAGATTTTCTCAATTGATTGCTAGAAATGATATGCTAGTTAATTACTTAATTTAATCAATTGCTAATTTAGATATCAAATATGAATCATTAGGAATTGTAATACTTTGGAAGAATAATTCACTTGATGAAATGCAACCATTTATGCTTGTATTGTTTATCTTTACCGATTCCTTTATTTATTATTCCAATTGCTAGATTAAATATTAGGTACTTAAATAAGGTTGGTTAGGAATTAGGGTTAGTTGGATCACTTGTTTCTAATTAACTAAAATTAAAGAGGGATAGGAAGTTAGTTCTAATGGTAAATATTCAAATGTGAATTGAATTATAAGAATCAATGATTAGGGGTATAATTTTGATGGTGGAAATTGACTTTGGCTAATGCTTATCTCATTGCTTAAATATCTTATTGCTCATTTGATTTATTTTTAGTTGTTACTTTAAATTTTCATACTCAGTCCCCTATCTTTATTTAAAAAAGTATAATTACTAACTAATCACTCTCTGTTAGTTTGATCCTTACTTCTGCTACTGAATTTATTTATTTCCAAGAGTAAGGTTTATTATTTTTGGGTGCCTATGACAACACACCAATGGTTAACTTATATTTTTATGAATGTAAATAAGGGGATTGAGAATAAAAGCATATTAGAATATAAACAACTAAAAAGAAATCAAAAGTGCAATAAGAGATTTAATTAATAAGATGAGTATTGGCCAAAGTTAACTTCCACCATCAAAATTATACCCCTGATCATCAATCCACATAATTCATTTCATTTTTGAATATTTACCATAGGAACTATTTTCCTATCCCTCCTTAGTTATTTAATTAGAAATAAGTGATCTACTTAATTCTAACTACTAAACAACCCTAGAAAAGCACTAAGAGTTTAATTCAGTAGTAGCCTTAAGAGTTAGAGAGATCGGTAACGCTAAACAACACAAATACAACTCACTACATTTAATTTAGTACATTATTCTCTAGGTTTAACAATTCCTTTCGTATCAACCCATTAATCCTATTTTCTTTGTAAATTAGGGGGATTAAAAAATTATGTATTTGATATCTAATTTAACATTAGATTATATCGATTAATTAAGTAAGAGATCCTTTCTATAAATTAATTAAAATAATAATGAGATGATGATCATAAGAAATATTAATATTTAAATCATAAATTGAATGATTAAAATATAAAAAAATAATCTAACGAGATTATAAATTCTTAGGTTTTTATTTCCCCGAGCCAATTTAAGTAAACTAGCCATGTAGGTGTTGTGTGCATTTTATAAATAACCGCAATCGCATGGCATAGCTATAGCTAGTCTGGTGAGTACGGGTCGTATCCCACAGAGAACAATTATCAATTACTACACTTTTACGAAGTATGCTATCTAAATCAATGTGATTCGATGAAAGTTCGTCATAGTTAAACTAATAAGTAATCCAATTAATAAAAGCCTAGGGTTAGGGTTTAGGACACTTATGATATTCAAAATTCAATATGTACCTCTAATTGCAACTATCTAGGTTATTAGGGATGGTTTAGCCTTAATTGAGTAGCAACCTCTTCCAAGCATTACTAATCATACCTAGGTTAATCCAATTATCTACTCTCGTGGTTCTTAGTTCAACCTAAGTCCATTAAGTTCTATGCCAACCATGGAATACAATTACTCGATTTTCTCGTGCCCACTAATTGATTCATTCCTAGAGAACCTTAAATTAGTTTCATGATTAAGATATCGCTAATTAACTATTAGGTTCCGGTATTAACTTTCACCTTTCAGTTCATCAGTTAATATCCTAAGACGTGATAAATATTAGCTAGACATTCATCAACTCATATAATCAATGCATAATAGTCAATCCTATTTAACCATGGATAATACAATTAGGGTTTTAACAATTTAATTGGCACAATGTATCATCACATCATAAGTGGATTTACCAAAACCCTTGATCAAATCTACTCAAGCATAATTGAAACAGAATCAAAATCATCTTCATTAAGTAAATCATTAAAGTTCAATACAAATGAAGAGAAAGGAGTAGAAGAAGAAGTAAGTGCAGAATACAAAGATAAAACCTGGTTGCAAAATGTTATAGAGGTATAATGCTGAATCAATCTTAAATCTAACCTATGAACATGAAAGTAAACACTAATCCTACTCTAAACCTAATCTATTGGTGTTTACTCAGCCTAAAACTGAGTAAAAGATAGTATGAATGTGTCTAGATATCCTTCTATGCATTTTCCCATGTATATATATCATCTTGGTTGCTCAAAACCCTAAACATCACGTGGCGTACAGACACGAAGCACGATGGTGCTTCTTGACACGGCCTGGTCGTGCTTCAAGTTGGATTCTGGGACTTCTCTCTATCTTTTACATAGAGCACAACCTAGTCGTGCTTCATACACACCAAGCACAACCTAGCCGCGTTGGGGGCTGCAAGTATCTTTTCTTGCCAATTACTTTAGGGTTGCCTCCTTGCTTCCTCCTCAGCATGTTCCAAGTCCATATGGCACTTCTCATGAGTGTTTTCCTTTGCTTCTTGGCCTCTTTTGCTCACCTACAAGCATAAAACCAACCAAAGCTGTATCCAGAGCAAAGCATAAGCAAAAGCAGGGGAATAATCACAAGTTTACTTTAAATTAGGGGATAAAATATAATCATTAAGCACTCAAATTTCTGCTTTATCCACTCCTCCATGCTTAAACCTTTGCTTGTCCTGAAGCAAATAACATGTCATATCAGTAGGAAGAGGGGAAGATGCATATAAATTCCAGATAACATATAAATGCAATATAGGAAATTCTTCACTCAATTAATGTGAACACAATATATATATATAAATAGAAATTTATTATATAGTCTTTGTTCATCTAAGACTAAACCCAAAGTCCTCTATTATATATCTGCTTCTATTATTACCATTGAATGCATGCGTCAAATTGATTTTCAGACACTCGAGTAGGCCACCTCATCCTTTAGATCTCCCTAGGTTGCTGTACCCTTATTTCTATTTTCACTCCATTTTTTTCATTCATACTCTTTTATTTCTCACTTTCTTTTTCTTTCTTTTCTCTTTTTCATTAATTTTCTCTTTTTTTAGGAATATGCAGTGAGTGCATTTTATGTTCCATCTCACTAGGGTGAAGGCATCTAGGTACTCATACTAAGGCCTTTTTGGTGCCTTGAAGGGGTACTCAGAGTGAAAACTTTTTGGGTTTTATATTCTCTAATTTTTCACCTCTCCCTTCCTTCACACTCTCATAGTGTTAAAATCAGAAATGGCATACAGTTTACAACGCAATAGGAGAGATATTTTTCAAAAGTTAAAGGTTTAATACTAAAAGAGAGAGACTAAAATGACAACTACCTCTTTCATATTCTATTATGCATCACATGTTTATGAGTTAAAATTAACCTATATTACATCAATCTATCTCTAAAACAGCAAACAATGTGATTATGCAATGAAACAAGAGATATTCAACCAATAATAACTAAAAATTCAATTAGTGAAAACCGCAGGCCTAAAGTCTACTCCCCCATACTTAAATTTGATATTGTCCTCAGTGTCAATAATAATGAAAGTGCAGGCAAATGAAGAAGTAACACTTACTTGCTTACTGGTCGTCTGGAGGAGGTGGAGGTTCAATTAAGTTTAAAAGGGGAGTGGGATAAGTAGGATCAAAATCCAATTATCACACTAATGTAGCCAGATAAGTATGCTATTTAATTTTCAAATCCAAAGTTAGGATGACAAAGTGAAAGAAATCAAAGGATCGATCAATTGCCAATTTCAAATCCAAAATAATGCAAGCTAGCATAATTCTATCAAATATTCAATATGTTCTAAACAATGCTCTTGTGCAATTGGACTCAAATCAAAGCAATATGGTTAAACTAGAAATCAATTCAAAGCCAGTTTCTCATGCAGTGCAAAGCCAGTTTAAAATTAGTTAAAGTACAATGTAATGTCTAGGCATAAAATAGGCAACAAATAATTTCCAATGGTGCAAAATTTTTCCAGAAAAACTAGTGAAATAAGCTAATCCACTTACAAGAGTCAATATGAGCATTCAAGAAATTCTACCACATGCAAACCAGATAATGGTAGATGAGCAAGGAAAGATTCAGAGCAATGTAAAATCCTTAAGGAATAATGGATAATGAAAAATTCCAATTTAGCTAAATTCCTAAAGTCAATTGAAGTCCAAAATCAGAGAAGATCTTTTTCAATTTCAAATATGACAAATTGTCATTAATTGAAAATAGGCAAGAGCAATACACCATGTAAATCCATGTGTAGAGGCAATAACAAAATTCAAGCCAAAATAAATGTAAATGAATAAATAACAACAACCAACAAGTTAGAGTTACCAGCAAATCCACATGTAGGCATTCCAAATTTGGCAGAATTTTTGCTAAAACCTAGTGTAATAGGCAAAATAAACAAAGACCAGGGCAAGAGGTAACAATATCCAAACTAAGTAATGCACCAAGTCAATATGCAGAATTCATTAGTATGTAAGAAAGTTTTCAGCATGTAGAGAATGTATTCCCAAATACATCCATTCAACAAAACATATACAATAAATTTAGAACTAAAGCTTTGGGAGTATTGCATTAATCTCAAAAGGAAACTTTTCAGCAAACTAGGAAATCCAAAATTAGAAAATTTCACCCCATATAGATAAACCATCCAGCAAGTCTAATAATGGGAAGGGAATTCCAATTTAGAAAATTGAAATTTAAGTGCATAAATTTGAAATATCCAAACTAGAGCAATCCAAACAACTAGAAAATTCAATACTTATGCAATTCAAGTTATGTAGAAATTTTCAAAACCAGTCCATTTATGCCATAGATGCAAAAAAATTCAAATATATAAATTAATCCAATTCAATCCAGATGAATAACAAAGTTCAACCATCAGGGAAGTACAATCCAAATAAAGGAAATTAGACACAAAGCAGAGGTAAAAATTATACCTGGATGAAGCCATGATGGTAATGCCAATCGTAGGGAATGGAGTCTAGTGCAGGGAGGTATGGGGCTCTCGAGTGAGACAAGGGAATAATGGGAGAAGGAGTGGGTGAGCACGGTAATTTCTAGGTGAGGGGGAGAGTGCATGGGAGAATGGGAAGTGGTATGGTTTTTGGGCTAGGCATGGGTGGATAAGGTTGCTGAAGGCACTAGTAGAAGGGGAACACGGGTTAGTAAAGGAGATGGGATTTTTGGGTTACAGGAGAGAGCTGGGTACAGGGGAATAGAGCGAGAGTGGAGGGAGAAGGCAAGGTGAGGTGTGGATTGGGCACGGAAGTGGCTGGGATTTGGGTTGCAGAGGGATTCACTAGGTGTAGGGGAAGCTAGGCTACGGGAATGGTTAGGTGTGGGGATACCGAGAGGGTAAAAGAAGAGGCGAGGTGTGTGTAGGAGAGCTTTGGGTTGGCTAGAGTGAAAGGGAATTAGGAGAGAAAGGAATGGTAGGCTATGGGTGAAGGGTAAACACGATAGAGATGGGAGAGGAATGAAGGGAAGGAGGATTAGGGCTCGGGTTAGGTATGGGCTGGAGGGAAGAAAGGGATGAGAGCTTGGAGAAGGAGGAAGAAGGATTTTATAGAGAATTTGTATGGAAATTAGTAGGAAGAAGGAGATGGGAGCACGTGAATACAAGGAAGAAGACACGGGCAAAAAGAGACACAAAGCACGGGATAAACACGGGGAGAAGAGGGTCCAAACACGGGGTGAAAAAAGGGATTTCTATGCCTTTTTTAAATCCTTGTGCTTGAAGCACGGCCGTGTTTTGGGCTGAAATTTCAAAAACTCCTCGACAGTGGCCTATGTTGGATGGCACAGCGTGGAAGTGCTTGACATAACTCTAAGCATGACCATGGTGGGAGACACGGCTTGGCCGTGCTTCGTGCTGGAAGCTATATTTCCCAAGATTTTTCCTGTGTTTGCTGGCATAGGAAAGGAGTGTTGGGTCTCGACGTGAGGCACGGCTGTGTCTGGTGACACCGTTGGCCCATGCTTGGCATTGGAAGTGCCAAAATCTCAAAATTGTTGGCATGTGCTTGAAGCACGTGTGTGCTCTGTGGCACAGGTTACCCGTGTTTGGTGCTGGAACTCACTTTTCATCAAAAATTGTTGCAGTTTTTTATCCTTTTTAATTTCCCTTAATTTTCATCCTTTAATTCAACCTTGGGAACATGGGAATGGACCTAAAAAATCATATGGAAACACTCATTAAACTCCTAACCTAAGAAACTAACTAAATTAAAGATAAAAACAAAAGGAAACTTAAAAATTAAAATGTGGGTTGCCTCCCACAAAGCAATTATTTAAAGTCATTAGCTTGACTCCCTTTCATTCTTTTACTCAAGGAGGTTTGAAGAAAGTTTGAATGACTTTCTTTTTAATCCATTGCCTCTTAGTATAATGCTTGATCCTTTATCTAATAGCTTTCAAGGATCCTTTTGGCTCATTCTTTTCCTCCTTAGCTCCATTGAGGTTGAGAGGAGGTGGCTTAGGTTCTACTTTTGGAACTTGGATTGCCTCCTCAATAGTCTTCTTTTCTTTTCCCTATTTATAATAAACAAAAGAACTTTCCACAGAGCATAACTCAAGTGAGTTAGAAGGAGAAAAATTTATGGCATTATCATTCATATTAGGTTCAGGTAAACCAATCATATAACAAGATTCATTTAGAGAAGGAGGGTTCATTGTATCACTCAAATTAAATTCTACTTTTTCATCCCCTACCTTCAAAGAAAGTTTTCCATCTTTTACATTGATATTTGCACTTGTTGTGGCTAGGAAAGACCTTCCAGGAATGATGAGGATTTTGTCATCTTCCTCTATCTCTAAAATTACAAAATCAAAAGGTATATAAAACTTACCCACCTTTAGAGGAACATCCTCTAATATACCTATCAGATGCTTGATGGATCGGTAAGCCAAATGAAGAGAAAGATTGGTAGGCTTTAAGTCACCCATTTGAAGCTTCTTACAAACTGAATGAGGCATGAGGCTCACACTTGCTCCAAGATCACATAGAGCTTTATCAATTTTCATATCACCAATAGAGCAAGGAATTGAGAAGCTTCCAAGATCCTTAAGTTTTTGTGGTAGCTTATTTTGAATTAAAACATTAGATCTCTATATCAGTGCCACAACAATATGCTCTTCAATTTTCCTCTTATTTGAGAGGATCACTTTCAAGAACTTTGTATAAGAAGGAATTTGGGAGATGGGTTCTAGGAAATGGATATTGATATTAAGCTTCTTTAAAACATCCAAAAACCTCCCAAATTACTTCTCTAACTTAGCCTTAACCAATCTTTGAGGAAAATGGATTGGTGGCTTGTAAGGTGTAGGAACCACATATTTGGGCTCTTCTTCCTTCTTTTCCTTTTCTTCTGGTTCCTCTTCTCTTCTCTTCTCAGACGTAGCCTTAGGTTCATCTTCTTTTATCTCTCATCTTCTCTCTGATTTAGCCAATTGTTTACCACTTCTCAGGGTAATGGCATTACAGTGCTCCCTATGGTTGTTAGTCTGACTTGGAAGTCTGCCAAAGTTCCTATTAGATAGGCTTGCTTTCTGTGCTGTTTGAGTTTCCAGCATCTTACTATGGGTAGAAAGTGAGTCAACCTTAGAGACTAAATCTTTTATAGCCTCAGTCATTGAGTGGTGCTGGGCTCTAAAATCATCATTATTTTGACTCTGTGTAGTGATGAAATTCTCCATTAGAGTCTCCAAATTCGATTTTGGCTGTGCAAGAGGATTGAATGGCCTCTGATTTTGAAACCCAAGAGGTTGCCTAAAACTATTCTGAGGTTGATTCGTATTTGGCTTGTATGAAAGATTTGGGTGATTTCTCCAACTCGGATTGTAGGTGTTGCTGTAGGGATTGTTTCTTTGGTTATTGTTCACAAAACTTACCTGCTCACAATCTTGAGATATAGAGTTTCCAAGTTGGCATTCATTGGCCACATGACTAACACCTCCACAAATCTCACATGCAAAAGATGGAGAAGAGCCAACGGCATTGATGCTTAATTTATCTAATTTTTGAAATAGGGCATCAACTTTAGAAGTTAGATGATTAAATGCATCTACTTCATACGTACCTGATGGTTTTCTTGGCTGCCTCTCACTAGACCATGAGTAATGATTTTGAGCTATATCTTTAATCAGCTCATATGCCACATTTACCTTTTTATTCATCAAAGCTCCTTTAGTTGCAGTATCCATAGACATACAGGTGCTGTAGATTAGTCCATTATAGAATGTATGGACTATGAGCCACTTCTCCAATCCATGGTGTAGGCATATTTTGAGGAGCTCTTTAAATCTCTCTGAAGCTTCATATAAAGACTCACCATCTTTCTTTGCAAAAGTAGTTATCTGATTTCTTAGATGAGCTGTCTTACTTGGTGGAAAGTATTTGGCCAAGAAAACTTGAGAAAGCTACTACCATATAATTACTAACCCTGATGGAAGATAATGTAACCATGCACAGGCCTTGTCCCTCAGAGAAAATGGGAACAATCTCAGTTTAAAGGCATTAGATGATACTCCATTCAGCTTGAAAGTATCATAATATTCTAAAAATACTGATAAGTGGAGATTAGGGTTTTCGATAGGTGACCCTCCAAATTGATTCTGCTGAACCATTTTAGAAGATAAGGCTTCAACTCGAAGTTGTTGGCCTTAATAACTGGTTTGACAATGCTTGTGTTCAGGCCATATGTATCTAGGGTGGTGAAATCTTTAAGAGATATATTATCTCTTTTCGCCATGGTAGGTGCAGCAGAATCTTGTTGCTATCTTCTTCTTCTCCTTCTTAGGGTACGTTTAATTTTCGGATCAAATTCAGTAAAGATTTCATGACCTTTTTGCATAAAATAGCTATACACCTACAAAAGAAGAAAAGAGGCAAAAATCAGCAAGATAAAATATGCAAAAAAAGAAAAAAGAAAAAGGATATAGTCTAGCTATTTCACAAAGTATCTAATATTGACTATTGAATCCCCAACAACAGTCCCAAAAACCTTGTTATGTGTGTTTTATAAATAACTACAAGCACACGATGTAGCTGTAGCTAGTCCAGCGAGTACGGGTTGTATCCCACAGAGAACAATTATCAATTACTAGACTTTACGAAGTATGCTATCTAAATTAATGTGATTCGATGAGAGTTTGTCACAATTAAACTAATAAGTAATCCAATTAATAAAAGCCTAGGGTTAGGGTTTACCACACTTATGATATTCAACATTCATTATGTACCTTTAATTGCAACTATCTAGGTTATTGGGGATGGTTTAGCCTTAATTAACTAGCAACCTCTTTCAAGCGTTACTAATCATACCTAGGTTAATCCAATTGCATACTCTCGTGGTTCTTAGTTCAATCTTAGACCATTAAGTTCTATGCCAACCAAGGAATACATACAATTAATAGGTTTTCCCGCGCACACTAATTGATTCATTCCTAGAGAACCTTAAACTACTTTCGTGATTAAGATATCCCTAATTAACTATTAGGTTCAGATATTAACTTTCACCTTTTAGTTCATCAGTTAATATCCTAAGACGTGATAAATATTAGCCAGACATTCATCAACTCATATAATCAATGCATAATAGTCAATCCTAATTAACCATGGATAATACAATTAGGGTTCCAACAATTTAATTGGCACAGTGTATCATCACATCATAAGTGGGTTTACCAAAACCCTAGATCAAATCTACTAAAGCATAATTGAAACAGAAATCAAAAGCATATTCATTAAGTAAATCATTAAAGTTCAATACAAACAAAGAGAAAGGAGTAGAAGAGGAAGTAAGTGTATAATAGAAAGATAAAACCTGGTTACAGAATGTGATAGAGATACAATGTTGAATCAATCTCAAATCTAACCTAAGAACATGAAAGTAAACACTAATCCTACTCTAAACCTAATCTAATGGTGTTTGTTAAGCTTAAAACTGAGTAAAAGATGGTTTGAATGTGTCTGGATATCCTTCTCTACATTTTACCATGTATATATATCAACTTGGCTACTCAAAACCCTAAAAGTCACATGGTGTATAGACACGAAGCACGGCTTGGCCGTGCTTCGAGCTAGATTCTAGGACTTCTCTCTATCTTTTGCATAGAGCATGGCCTGGTCGTGTTGAGGGCTGCAAGTTTATTTTCTTGCCAATTTCTTTAAGGTTGCCTCCTTGCTTCCTCCTCAGCATGTTCCAAGTCTATATGTCACTTCTCATGAGTGTTTTCCTCTTCTTCTTGGCCTCTTTTGCTCACTTACAAATATAAAACCAACCAAAGTAGCATCTAGAGCAAAGCATAAGCAAAAGTAGGGGAATAATCACAAGTTTACTTTAAATTAGGGGATAACATATAATCATTAAGCACTCAAATTTCTCCTTTATCAGTAAGGGCATGTGAGACTAAACTGAAAAACTAAAGAAGAATAAGAGGGAGAAAAGACTATCAAAAGATAACTAAACAAATGCTAAACTCAGCTATTTAAAAATAACTTTGCTGCATGCCGTCATGACACTTGGATTGCACCATTGTGACACTTCCATTTATGGAATCTTATTTAAACTAAGTTTCTTTCTTGAATTGCCGCTTTAGGATTTTAGCATCTCAACATTGAGCATACAAAAATCCAGCTTTGAAGTTCTACATTCTAGCATTGGAACTTTCGCTTCTCGCTAGCATGATGCCGAGGTTCTAGGTTTCTTCAATATTTTCTATTTATTCTCCCATCACTATGCTGAATAGTTGCCATTGTAATGTTGATCATTCTATCTTGGATAATTTCATTTTCAGCTACTTTTCTCCAATTATATATCAAATATAAAATTGTTTGAACCCTTTAACTTGCAAAGCAACTAGGGTTAATGATTTGTTACGTTAGGAATAGTTAGATTTAGGAAGAATAATTCACTAGATTAAATGCAACCGCTTATGCTTGTATTGTTTATCTTTACCGATTCCTCTATGTCGTATTGTAATTGCTAGATGAAATCTTAGGCACTTAAATAAGGTTTTTCAGGGATTAGTGTTAGTTAGATAACTTATTTCTAATTAACTAAAACAAAGCAGGGATAGGAAGTTAGTTCCAATAGTAAATATTTGAATGTGAATTGAGTTATAAGAATAAATTATTAGGGGTATAATTTTGATCATGGAAGTTAACTTTAGCTAATGCTCATCTTATTGCTTAAATCTCTTATTGGTCATTTGATTTAATTTTAGTTGTTACTTTTTATTTTCATACTCAATCCCCCATCTTTATTCACAAAAGTATAGTTACTAGTTAATCACTCTTTGTGGTTTTGACCCTTACTGTCCTTACTACATTTATTTATTTCCAAGAGTACGATTTATTATTTTTGGTTGCCTATAACAACACACCAATGTTAACTTAAATTTATAATTTTTTCAATATAAATAGAGGGATTAATAATAAAAGCATATTAGAATATAGAAAACTAAAAAGAGATCAAAAGTGCAATAAGAGATTTAAACAATGAGATGAGCATTGGCCAAAGTTAACTTCCACCATCGGAATTATACCTTTGATCATCGATCCACATAATTCAATTCACTTTTGAATATTTACAATACGAAATATTTTCCTATCCCTACTTAATTAGTTAATTAAAAATAATTTATCAAATTAACTCTAACTACTAAACAATTCTAAATAAGAACTAAGAGTTTAATTCAATAGTAGCTTTAAGAATTAAAGAGATCGGTAAAGTTAAACAACACAAACACAAGTCACTGCTTTTAATTTAGTCATTTATTCTTCCTAGGTTTAACAATTCCTAAGGTATCAAACCATTAATCCTAGTTGCTTTGTAAATTAGAGGGATTAATCAATTGAGGATTCAATATCTAATTTAGTAGTATATTATATTGATTAATCAACTAATGGTTACTTTCTATCAATAAATTGAAATAATAATGAGATGAAGATCATAAGAAAAATTGATACTTAAATCATAAATTGAATGATTAAAATACAATAAAAATTAACCTCACAAGGTTATAAATTATGAGCTTTTCATTTCCCCAAGCTAATCAAATTAAACTAGCCATATAGTAGCATGAGAGACTAAATAGAAAAACTAAAGAAGAATAAGAGGGAAAAAGGTTTGTCAAAAGTTAACTAAACAAAAGCTAAACTCATATATTTAAAAGCAAATTTGCTACACTACCGTAGTGGTCCCAGGATTACAGCGTCATGATACTGCTTTGGTACGCACATTCGTAGGTGCACCCAAATTAATATCTTAACTCTCAACTAACCTATAGTCGTGGGAGTAAGGGTCGATCCCACAAAGACTAGAATTACCTTATGTGATTGAGAGAAGGGGGATTTGATAATTAAAAATAACAAGGCAAACAATAATGAAATTAATTAAGAGAGTAATTAATGAGAGAGGCGTTGGTTTCGATCGATATCTACCATCAAGGGATTACATTGATCATTGACAATATCATGAATATTAAATCAAATATCTACCATTGGCATTCTACCTTTGTTCCTCCTTAAGATTAGTAAATTGATAACAATAGCACTAATTAAACCTTAATTAATAAGATATCCTTTAGCACATCAGTAAAGTCTAACCTATTAATTTCATGAAGAACAAGAGAAAATGATAGAGAAATATAAATATAAATACGTCGGTTAAATTTAATTTAGTTGATCATTCATCATAGGGTTAATGATTCATAATCCAAAATCCTTAATCCTATTTGTTTTATGAATACAGTAATGAAAAGTTTCTTCAAAACTTAATTCAGCAGTAGATTAAAATAGACAATATACTAGTAGGCTTTCTTAGCATTTATATGAATAATCATTAAGAAAATAAAAGTCGATGAATAATCAATACCTGATTAAGATTGAACTAATGTAATCTATTCCAAATCTCACAATGCATAACGATCCCCTTGAATTTTCAATCTTCCTCTACCAACTAAAAATAAATTAGTCATGTAGGGCCATGAAATAATCTAAGCAAGAATTAAAGAAGGTAATTAAGAACTTGAATCCTCTTTGATGCTTCCTTTCTTCCCTTTTTATTTATTGGCTTCTATTAATTGATGTAGAATTTTTTCTAAGTCAAAATTTGGCCCGATAGGCTCCAATTAGAGCCAAAAAGACCTAAAATCATAAATTCAGCATTATGGTGCGGTGGTGAATGCTGTTAATGAAAATACTCTAACAGGGAGCCACGATGCTTTGGAAACTAGCATAGGGGCATTGTGGTGCGCTGGGTCTGGCACTGCGGTACTTAGTCTGCTTTGACTCGGGCACCGCGGTGCTTTGTTTTTGGGTTCTTCAGCATTGCGATGCGTTGGGGAGCACCGCAGTGCTACGGACAAGCCTTGACATAGCACCACGATGCTCTCCTACTAGTGCTGCGTTGCCTAGAAACTTTTGGATTTTCCAAAGTGTCAAACATAAAAGTTGTAGCTCTATGTCTCTTCTTTCCATAGCTACTATAATCACCTCAATCGGAGTTCAAATGAGAGAGATATACTTCAATTAGTGACGGATGGTCGAAAATCAGCATTTTTCCATTTTTTTCTCTCTATTTTCCTCTTCTTTTCTTCTTTATTATTCCTAAAACATGAAACCGAAACTCAATTAAATCCTATTTATTTTCTACTCAAATTAAATAAAAAGAAACTTAAAACATGTTAAAGACATGCTTAATTTATAGCATATCAAATACCCCCACACTTACTATTTTGCTTGTCCTCAAGCAAATTAATCCATGTGAACAATATTCAATATATGAGATGAGTGAAAGACTTACCATTATGTTGAATCATAGTGAAAATTGTATGCTCTTAAAGAAATTTCCGAAAATTTTATAATTATGTGCAATATTTAACTCAAATGCAATTCATGATTTATTTTCTAGATCCCTGAGTGTGGGTCTGTCTTTGAGCAGTTCAACCATCTTTCACCCAAATGAGTTTATATATCTCAAGAATTCAAGTATGGATCACTTTTTAGGATTTCCATATGCTTATTTTTCATGCTACTCTCCACTAATGTAGGCTAAAACTACTTTTTAGGATCAAAAGGGCTTTAATCAGCTTGTAATGTGGCTAGGCTATAGGGTGAGACAAAAGATATAAATTTAGACTTAACCACCCATCACCACATGATTAAGTATACTTCTCTTGGGCTTTCTAAAGTTTGTGGAATTTCCTCCCCATGCTTATTCCTTTACTTTACTAAATTCATTTTTTCTTTTCTTTGATTCTCTATTTCTTTTTTTTTTCACTGCTTAGACTTTCATCAGTATTTTTGGAATTTTTCTTTTCTTTTGATTTTTTTTCTTTATTTTTTCCTACCTCCTCCTTTCCACCCTTTCATTAATGTAGCTCTACAAAACAAGCATTTCAAAATTAATCATGGAGTGGGTGAATAAGGAAAAACAAATAAAGGAATTAATAATAAAATTTGGTCTTGACTCTGCAATGGGTATGAAAAAAAAAATATTAATTAATCTCAAAATATAGGTGCTAAGGATATTTTATTGCTTGGGTTTGGATTAAAAGGCTCAACCTCATTAAATAATTTCTAAATCATCTCCTAATTAATAGTATCAGCCTAGGATTTCACCTCAAGTAGTATTTAAATAAGTTTTGGAAAATTGATGAGATCATAAAATATTTTGAGTTATATAAACTTTCTCTAAGTAAAAGATAAATTAAATACCCAAAGTTGTTGTGCAAAATAGTTTCAGGATTCTAAAAAGATAGATAATAATAATAAATTGCAAAGAAATTAAAATGACTCATAATCATATTTTCCTACGTTTTTTAAGAGCAATTAGCAATTTAAACATTTATATCATTGGCTATTGGTTTGACTAACACTAACTCAAAGATTGAAATAAGTTCACATGCTCACCCCATTCAATAACTCGAATTAAAAGTGCATAGATCATAGAAGCAAAGTAAATAGTGCACAAATATATGATTTATTATACAATCATCCAGCTAAATCATAAAGTGACCCCCTACACTTAAGAACTTACATTGTCCCCAATGTAAAATAGAAAGGAAAAGGATAGGAAAGACAAGTAATAAAATGAGGAGGAGTTTAGTTGAACTTCCTTGAATTTATTTAGGATAGAATAAGAGTGATGCATTACTAGTCCCTAAATATTTCTAATTTCCACTTTTTTTTACTAAGTTGGGTTGCTTCCCAACAAGCACCTTTGTTTAATGTTGTTGGCTCGACTCACAACTCATGATGTCATTCATGGAGGATCCTTCATGTCTACTTTAATTTGAAATTTCTTGGATTGATTCAAGCCCTGAAATTCGACTGCATGACAAGTAATCACATTAGTAATAACAAGGGGTCCTAACCAAGGGAGCGATTTCTTACCTTTGTAGGGTCAAACCCCTTTGATTTCTAGAACTTGATGTAACTCTACAGTTAGGTCTATGCCTTTAAGGTTTTCAAGTGTTTTTATAATGACATTTCTTTTTTCCTGAAGAATATGCATCAATGAATTCTTTTTTAGCACCTAGATTCTTGGCAACTATGATAGGTGGCGCATCCCTAACTTCCAAGTATTTCAAGTGATTGGGAAGAGGTGACAGATTTGATCCAAGATCCTGAAAAACAAAAGGTCCACTTGCATTAGAATTTAGTACTGAGGTAGAGGGATCCTTACCTGTTTACTGTACTTTTGGAGCTTCCTTATCATTCTCCTGCAAGTGAACACTCAAGGATGATTTCTCAACCTTTGTCTCTGAAGGCTCAACATCCTGTGCTATAGAATCTACCATATTAATAGCATAAGTAGCAAGATCTTTCATGGCATTGTAATTACTAAATTTCATAATTTTTCCATCAAATTCCATTGTTAGTGTGCCACTATGAACATATATTATGGCCTTCGATGATTTTATGAATGGTCTCCCTAACAAAATTAGAGTGGTTTGATCACCACTCTTCATATTAAGTACATAAAAATCAGCTGGCAAAATCAAATTAGTAACTTGCACTAAAACATCCTCAACTATACCCTCAGGGAGGGTATTAGATTTATCAGCCAATTGAACTATAACACTAGTTTCTTTTAGAGGTCCTAGTGCTAAAGATGCATAAACATAGTATGGCATGACATTAATAGATGATCCTAGATCTAACATGGCTTTCTTGAATGTAGTTTTCCCTATAAAGCATGGAATAGAAAACATACCTTGGTCCTTGCATTTTGTAGGGTGTTTTCTCTGAATAATTGTAGAAACATGCTCACCTACTGTTACTTTCTTAGCTTCTTTCAAATTTTGCTTCTTTTGTTGGGTGTGTAATTCCCTTAAGAAATTGGCATAGCGAGGTTCCTAACTGATTGCATCCAAAAAAGAAAGATTCACCTCACACTTTCTAAAGGTATCATATAATTCAGAAGTTCTCTCATTCATCCTATTTTCCTTTAGAGCTTCAGGAAAGGGAGCTGTAGATTTGTATTAAAATAAAGGTGTAGACTTACCTTTTGGATGCTTACCTACCATGGTTGCATTATTCTTTTCTCCCTCTTGCTCAGTTGGTGCATGTACCTCTTGCATTGGGATCTCAACTTCTTTATCTCCTTGTAGCAAGATTGCACTTACATTTTCCCTTGGGTTTACCACAATTTGAGAGGGTAACTTACCTAAATTTTGAGCCTCTAATTCGCTAACTGTGGTTGCTAATTGGCCCATCTGATTTGCCAAGCTTTGAATACTAGCTCTTGTCTCTTGTTGAAATTGTTGAGTGTTATGTGTAAAGGATTTAACAATATCTTCTAAAGAAGTACTTACCTGGGAATCCTAAGATGTAATATGTCTAGGATAATAGGCCTATTGATTATGCTAAAAATTTTGTTCTGTAGGTCTATTTTGTGCATTCCCCTACCTAAAATTGGGATGATCCTTCCATCTAGGATTATATGAATTAGCATAAGGATCATACCTCTTTGGTTATCTAGAGAAACTTCCTACAGCATTAGCTTATTCTGTGGATTCCTCTTGAAGTGTAGGGCACATATCAGTTGGGTGCCTCTTTACTGAACATATTCCATAAATTTTCAATTGCTACAGTGTACCTGTAGCAATTTGGCTTACAAAAGAGGTCAGTTCAGAGATCTGTTGCTGAAGGGTGGAATTACTTACCTCATGGGCATGTTGAACTGGAGAATCACGCCTAACGCTAAATTGTTGGGAATTGGTAGCCATGTTTGATATCAAGATTCTGGCTACTTTAGGAGTCTTATCTACTAGTGCTCCTCCACTTGCTACATCTATCATACTCTTGACTCCCTGTAAAAGACATTCATATACTTGTCTAATGCTGAATATTTCTTTTCTTATATTTTCGGCTCTAGATGCAGGAAAATATCTCTCTAAAAATAATTTATTCATCTCATTCCAAGCAGTAATAGTGCCAGATGGTAAATAATACAACCAATCTTTGGCTGAGTCTCTTAAAGAAAAAGGGAAAGCCTTGAGTTTAATTTGTTTTTCTGTTACTCCAAGGGGCTTCATACTGGTACACACCACATGCAATTTCTTCAAGTGTTTATATGGGTCTTCACTTGCAAGATCATGAAAATTGGGTAAGAGATGAATCAGTCCAAATTTTAATTCAAAATTAATATTTTCATCAAGGTTAGGAAAAGTAATGCATAAAGGTTGATGGTGTAGATCTAGAGCTACAAGCTCTTTCAGAATGGAGTACCTGGCCATGATTACTTCTTCCTTCTCTTGATGAATGTCCTCTTGAAGTTCTCTTCTTTTCCTGTGAATAGATTTTCCAATATTTGGATTATATTGTAAATCTTGAGAATTAGAAGAACGAGTCACAAGCATAAATCAAAATAAAGTCACAAAAAGGTAATAGACGCAATTCCCGGTAACAGTACCAAAACTTGGTGCACACTGTCGCTGTTGCACCCAAATTAATACCTTATCTCTCAACTAACCTGTACTTGTGGGAGTAAGGGTTGATCCTACAAAGAGTAGAATTACCTTATGTGATTGAGATAAAGGGGATTTGATAATTGTGAATAACAAGGCAAACAATAATGAAAGTAATTAATGAGAGAGGCATTGGTTTCCATTGATATCCACCATCAAGGGATCGAATTGATCATTGACAATGTCATAAATATTAAATCAAATATCTACCATTAGAATTTTGTCCCTATTCATCCTTAAGCCTAGTAAATTGATAATAATCGCATCAATTAAACCCTAATTAATAAGATATCCTTTAACACATCAATAAAGTTTAACATATTAATTGCATGAAGAACAAGAGAAAATGATAGAGATAAATACATATAAACACATTGGTTATATTTAATTTAGTCGATCATTCATCATAGGGTTAATGATTTATAATCCAAAATCCTTAATCCTATTTGCTTCATGAATACAGTAATGAAAACTTTGTTCAAAACTTAATTCAGTAGTAGATGAAAACAGATAATATATTAGTAGGCCTTCCTAGCATTTATATGAATAATCATTAAGAAAAGAAAAGTAGAGACATAATCAATAGCCAGTTAAGATTGAAGTAATGTAATCTATTCCAAATCCCACAATGCATAACGATCCCCTTAAGGTTTCAATCTTCTTCTACCAACTAAAAATAAATTAGTTACACTGGGCCATACGAAAATTTAAACAAGAATTAAAGAAGGTAATTAAGAACTTGAATCCTCTTTGATGCTTCCTTTCTTTCCTTTTTATAGATTGGCTTCTCCTCCTTGTAGTAGAATTGTTTCTAGGTCAAAATATGGCCTGTCAAACTTCAAATAGAGCAAAAAAGACCTAAAAATTGTGAGTTCAGCATTTTATTGCAGTGGCGAGCACCGTGGCGAGCTACACGGGCGTCGCAATGCGACGAAAATACTTTGATGAGGTGCTATGGTGCCTGACCTAGTGCCTTAACAATTTTTCTTCTTCAGCTTGGGCACTGCGGCTCTTTGGTCTATCTCTACAGCGCTTCGGTTCTGGGTTCTTCAGCACCCCACTACTACAGACAAGCCTTGACGCGACGCCGTGTTGCCCAGAAACTTCTAAATTTTGCCAAAGTGCTGAACACAAAAGTTGTAGCTCTATATCTCTCCTTGCCATAGCTACTGGAATCACCTCAATTTGAGTTCAAATGAGGGAGATATGCCTCAATTTGAGTTCAAATGAGGGAGATATATCTCAATTTGAGTTCAAATGAGGGAGATATGCCTCAATTTGCGGCGGAGGGTAAAAAATCAGCATTTTTCCATATTTTCTCTCTATTTTCCTCTTCTTTTCTTCTTTATTATTCCTAAAACATAAAACACAAAAATCAATTAAATACTATTTATTTCCTAATCAAATGAAATAAAAATAAACTTAAAAAATGCTAAAGACATGCTTAATTTATAACATGTTATGCTTCTTTTGGAATCCTATTTAAATTGGGTTTCTTTCTTGCATAGTAACTTTAGGATTATACCATCACAACATTGTGCATTCAAGAATCCATCTCTGAAGTTCTACATTCTGGCGTTACAACTTTAGATTTCTTCACTCTTTTCTAACAATTTTTCCATCACTATGTTAAGTAGTTCCCATCCTAATACTGACCATTCTATCTTGGCTAATTGCATTTTCAACAACTTTGCTCCAAGTTTGCTTTCTTCTATATCTAATTCCTTCAATTGCTTCCTAAATAACAATATGAGATTACTAGGGTGTAATTAAGTATAAGATAAATATAAAATACTAGGTATTGATGGGGAATAACACTACATAACATAGATACATCAAATTCCACCACACTAAACCTTTGCTCATCCTTAGGCAAGTGTTAATGTCACTACTACATCTAGTTTGCAATGCCATTAACAAATAATAATCAAACTTTTCAAAAACTCATAGCATATAATGAATTAAACATCATTTTCAACTACTTAATAGCAACTCCACTTTGAAGATGATAATAAACTAAACATGCAAACCTCACAGAGATAAGCACTTTTCTTTCATGTGTTTGGAAGGTATATGTTCCACTCAAATTGTTTTTAGAGGAAATGGTCTACCATAGGCTTACACATTTTCTCATTCTGCATCATTAAGATCACATAAACAATATAAATTCTAAAGAATTTTTTATGGTTGTAGGATTAAGGTTGGAAGTGTTTTAGTTGCGGAATTAGCTTAAAAGCCATACAACTAGTAGAGTACAATTAATTCAACTCAAGCTCAAATGTATAAGGCATATAAAATGATTTACTCCATTTAGGATGCTTTTCACTTGGGCTCCAAAGCATTCAAAATATGTATTATTCTTGTAGAGTAATCTATTTATTTGGAGCAAGGTATTCAATTTTCTCCACAACTACTTCCACTTTGGATATATTTCATTTTCTTTCTTTTCCCTTTCTTTTTCATTTGATAATAGTTGGAGTGCTCAAATTTAGAGTGAAAATCTAGTACCCTTTTCATCAATCACAACATGACTATTTTTAGATACCCCTATATTTATTCCTTCTTGCACACCCATATATAACATAATTAATGAATAACGCTCCTTTAGCTCCTTCACTTAAGTAAAGGCACAGTTTTATCTAGTATTAAGCTTGCAATATGGTCTTACAAAAATAAAGGTAATAAAGCTAAAAAGTATAGCAAGTAAAGATTAATTTCATGATTAACTATTTGTCTAAGTAGCCTATAGCAAATAATGCCCCAATCATATTTATACATATATGTGTTGATGTGAGTTCTAGAGGTAAAAATAAAATAAGAATATCTCTTATGAAAGAAAAAAGAGACTATTATAGACAATTGAATTTAAGGTTCAAAATATTACTGGTTTTTCCTACTAATTTTAGTTATTTTCAAGGAAATTACTAGTTAAATTGTAGAAAATATTGTTTGTCCAAACATGTTATGAAATTTTCAAGCCTAATTGAACTTTGCTTGAGGCATAAACAACTAATTAATGTTAAAAGCCTTAAAAATAGAGTAGCATAAGAATTTGAAAAGCATACCTAAAACCATCTAAATCCTTCCCCCACACATAAAACTTACATATCCCCAATGTAAAGTAAAATGAAGAAAAGGGTAAAACTACTAAACTAGAAACTTGTAAATGCAAAAATAATAAAATGAAATTATTGAACTCCTTAAGGTTGGCCCCCAAGCAGTGTCTTGTTTATTTTCATTGGCTCAATTAAATGCTCCTTTAATCAAGAGGAGTTTGATCCTCAATGTCCACTTTGATCTTGAATGGCTTGGAGTTTGCAAGACTTTGTAGTTCAACTGCACCATGAGGAAAAATATCAGTAATAACTAGAAGTCTAGTTAAATGAGAACTCAACTTACCTAAAAATAAATAAAGCCTTGAATAGTGTTTGGAATCACTCTTAATTTTATCTTTTTGAACCTTAACCAATTCATAAGATGGTTTCCCTCTTTGTTCAAGTAGGGAATGACATAGGCAAGTGGATGTGTCGATTCCCTTAAGATTTGTAATTTTTTTACCAATAGATATTTTGTGCATTTTGAGAATATGCACAAGCTTCTCTTCTTACAATGCACTATGTAACATCCTTTTTTTTTAATTATTATACAATATTGAGTTCACATACACGTCATTAATCAAAACGTACATGCAACATATCAAAGACATAGATATTTACATCTTGTTTATTTTGGTTGACCAATTCCGGAGATACAGGTGCGGGTGGTTGCACCTTCACCGGGATCTGTGCCAACTCACTCACAAACATTTTATTTAGGATCTGCCCATCATAGAATAACTCGATCCAACGTGCACTAAAAGCCAGAGCTATAGAAAATCTGCATAATTAATTTTCTGAACATGATATAGAAATATAGTGAGAATTAAATCTCAGTAAGTTCAACAATAAATCATCATCAATAAAGCTCATCACGTCATGTTCAGCTGTATAAACTACAGAAAATATCTTTGGTCACATGAATGAATTATATCTACGCACATAAGAATCATACTGTAATGATATGTATGACAGGATTAACTATTTTCAAAATATCATATGATGGCCATCAACTTATTCTCATTTCAAGCTACCCCAGTCAGGGTGAGTATCCTCTACTCTCCGGTACGGGCTTTTCTCGCTCCGTCCGACATGGCCCACTTTCTCTTTCTTTTCTCATTATCATGAGCAGAACCGTTAGTAGGGCGTCCCCTACTGGTGCACCACACGGATTGCCATGTGACCGTGCTCATTTCTTTTCTTTTCACAATGATAGCCAAAAAAATGCTTTCAATAACAAGTATGTTCATCAAAATATAACTATTACCATAAATCATTGGTAATCATGCCATGAACATAACCATTTCAAATATCAATTTATAAAATATTTCCATGTCAGAATTTCACACTTAAGATGGTAAGAAGTTCATACAATGGCAATGGCTATGCTTATACTAGTCATTTATTAAGATTCATCTTCTTTTTAAATACTAATTTTATTTCTTTATTTTCTTGATGCAGGTTTTCATCTTATCTAACCTTCTCTTACTAATCAGAGCATAACTCCCTCAATTTAACTCTGATGTAGGTGCTCTTGGTGTCAATTTTATGATAACACAATTATCTAAAACTATTATGTTGAACATTGTAGCAAAATATTAAGAAATCAAGGTGATATTACTCCATAAATGTATAGGTTATTTCTTCTCAGATAGGTTCTGACCTCTACCAACTAATCGGACCATATCTACCTCATATGGACTCCAACTTGAGTGATTCCAGTGGCTAAAAATCCGTTACACACATATATATAATTCTTATGTTAATCATTTATTTTAATTCCATACAGATAATTCCCAGAAAATAAAATACCGAAGCTGTCCTAACATATTCTTCCCTGATGAACCATTTTCTGACCTTTGACTACTAATAAGCTCATATCTTCCTCATATGAACTCCAAATTGAATGATTCCAGTGGCTACAAATCCATGACACACATAGCTATAATTCTTATGTTAACCATTTATTTTAATTCCATACAGATAATTCCCAGAAATTAAAGTACAGAAGCTGTCCTAACATAATCCTCCCTGATTAACCATTTTTTGACCTTTGACTACTAATCAGCTCATATCTTCCTCATATGGCCTCCAAATTGAATGATCCCAGTGGGTAAAAATCCGTGACACACATAGCTATAATTCTTCGGTTGACCATTTATTTGAATTCCCTACAGATAACTCCCAGAAATTAAAATACAGAAACTGTCCTAACATATTCTTCCCTGATGAACCATTTTCTGACCATTGACTACTAATCGGACCATATCTACCTCATATGGCCTCCAAATTGAATGATTCCAGTAGATAAAAATCCGTGACACACATAGCTATAATTCTTATGTTAACCATTTATTTTAATTCCATACAGATAATTCCCAGAAATTAAAATACAGAAGCTATCCTAACATATTGTTCTCTGATGAACCATTTTCTGACCTTTGCTTACTAAGCGGACCATATCTACCTCATATGGACTCCACATGGAATGATTCCAGTGGCTAAAAATCCATAAGACATATATCTATAATTCATATGTTAACCAGTTATTTTAATTCCTTATAGGTTGGTCCCAGAAATTAAAACACCGAAACTAAAAATTCTGCCACTCATAGCCATAACCATGCAGAACTATCTACACCAACCTAAGTATTCAAACATACATCACATGGAAGATCAATATGTAACATGATATAGCAACATCCATGACCAATCATCAAAGTTCTAAGATCAAAATCTCATATAAATATTATAAGTTTCAAAAGTTTTCTTCAAAAAGAAATATTGTTAAACTTACCTGGAGCACTTAGTCACCTAGACTTCTCCTTCCTCTTTCTTCCTTTTTTCCTCTCCTTTCCTCACTCTACCTTGCTTCTATTTTTTGTCTCCCTCACTTGGATGAAATTCTAATGTTTTAAGGGTGGGTTTTCATATATAGACAACCAAATAATTCACCTTTCATGATCATGGGTCTACCTTATCACAATTAGGATACACTTTGTTGAATTTTTGGAAAACAAACAACTTATGTGCTTGTCTTCCTTTTCCTTAGTCAAGATATGCATAGGAAAAGGAGATTTGTATTTTGAAAATTATGATAATATTTTCTTAAGATATGGGACAAGGTCCCTTTGATTTAGGGATTCATTTACTTTTTCTTTTGTCTTAATCAATTATGATAGGTTGCCTTTTTAAGTGGCAAATTTCTAGCCCTTGAATCTCCATTATTTGGTTGAAATTATTTATGTAGGATAGAGATGTTTTTTCCTAATGCTATGTCTTATCATACCCCTTCCTAAAATTATGAGTGTAGGATATAGATGTTTTTGTCCTAAAGCCTTGTATTATTATGCCACTTGCCAAATTGATGAATGTAGAATCACACCACTTGCTAAATTTTTGTCTTAATGCCATGTCACCTAATCTTGATTACACCAATATTTCATCACTTTAATTTTATTTTTATTTTTATTTTTTTTTCCTCTTGGGTTTAGGCTCATTCTTGCCCATTTTCTTTACTTTGGTTAAAATTCTACCTTTCATAATGGGCTTGGTCACATTTTCATGATTTTTGGGCTACCGGTCCAATTTCTATATCCTAGTCCAAGTCTATGTTTTATTTCTTCTTTGGGCTATCCTATTGGCTTGCTAAAAATTCATGTGAAGTAGAAAAACTCTATATGAAGTGTCCATAGGTTAAAGCCCAATTACGAGTGGAGATACTAAACTTAGTAATTAAGAAAAATTACCCTAATCCGATCTTCTTGAAATTTTAAGACCTTTACTTACTTCACAAAAATTTATCTTTCTTTACCTAAGAATTTCACCTTTCTTTAGCATGTTTATTTCTAATATTTCCTCTTAGGTTTTCTTTCTTTACCAATTCCATTAATATTAGAACATTTCTATGCATATATGTAAGGTGAAGAATTTCTAAGAAAAATATCTAAAAATTACGGGTTGTTACATTCTTCCCCCCTTAAGAAATTCGGTCCCCAAATTTCAATCCATCCTACCACATGTTGGGAATGAAATTAAGGCATTATTCAGAGTTACCAACCTTATTACCTAAATAATTAGGGATATCTTTTCTGTTTAACATCTTTACTTTTTAATATGTCTATTCACTTGAGTGATTTTGCCATATAACTTAACCATAAGGATTTCTTTCACTCATAAGTTCTTCAATTGATATCCTCTAGCTCGCATGGATATATCTATAGGTCGATATTAGAAAACACACATATAAAGGAACATATACACCTTAATATTGGGTAACTATCTTTTCTTATTCCAAACTTCTATCAAGTCAATTTTTTTTTTCATATATCAACATCATCCCCTGAATATCATCATCTTAATCTATCATCTATTTTTATCCTCAAATCGTTTAATCAATATGTTAAACATACGTAGCAATAAATCCTTCAAACCTTTAATAACGTGTTCCATTGACACATGTCTAATAATTTCAACTTAACTCATCACGATAATTCTATACAAGCTTATTAACACCATTAAACTCATTGTCAAAAATTTCAATTATTTCTTCTATCATATCCAAAAGCACCTCATTCTAGCTTATGTCAATCCCATTTAATTCACCCAATCATTTCAAGAAGATTTTTCCTGACAATTACTCATACATGAATTCTCAATTCCAACATAATTCACATCCTAGATACTAGACTCAATTTAGAATGATATAATCCTTTAACACAAATATCTTGATCACTTACATTATTTTTGGACATGGTTCTCAGAATATTCTCTATATTTCCAAATTAAGAGTTCAAAGACTAACTTAAATCCTACTTCCTATATTTTATTCCTCAAGAACTTCAACACCAATAGTTCTCTTGATTATATTCGTCAAAACACCATAAGACCATCATCTGTCCATTCTTTTCAAACTTTTCATTACTTTAACCTACTAACAACTTAGACACCATAATAACCGAGTTTCAAAGAAAAGAAATTATCTTTCATTGCAATGAGGGAAAATAACCTTACATTTGATGCCAACCGTTAATGAGTGAAACAGACGAAAAGCATAATACAGAATGGTGCCAAAAACGAAAGTCAAAAATTTCGACAAAGCATTGAAAAATATTAAAATCGGTGGCTGTAATTCTTGAGAATCTGTAAACAAAATCTATCTATGATTTCAGCAAAAATCGGTGGCCGCAAATTTTGAATATATGTGTCAGAATCTACTTTAAATCTATTGGTATTCGGTGAAAAGATATCACATGGAAAAAGAAACATTTCTGAGCTTATAAAAGTCTGTGAAAATCAAAGAATATGTAGTTAACTGGTAGGATGCAGTTGATTGCTTCAAAATAGATGTAATCAATCAACTATAAAATAACCAGTCCAAATTAAAATTTCTCAAAATAGCTAGTCGACTAAATAATACTGATAGTCGACTAGCAAAAACATTGAGAATACAAAATAAATCATTTGATTGCATTTTTTTTTCAATGACGGCTATCACCTACAACTTTTCTACAAGAATCAAGACATCAATGCTTCATCAAAGACAACAAGATAAAGACAGATTTCTAGTGATATCTTATCTTATGCTCTTTATGTGCTTAATATGGGTCACAGTCATACTACTGTACATATACATGCTTGCCGTCATTTTTTAAATTTTTTTTTATTTACCTTTAATTTAGTTGATATCCACCAATCACTCACATAGTTGTTCTAATAATACCCGGCCTATTCGCATAGCTATTATAAATATGTCCTTCTCTAAGTTCTATAAATACTTACATTAGTATCTTTGTCTATACTCAAAGTTAAGGTGATAGAAATTATGGAGGGAACCGCATTCCGTCAGTTTCGAAATATCTGTGTCTTTTGTGGTTCCAGTCCTGGAAAAGATAAGGAGTGTGTTAAAGCAGCACAAAATCTGGGTATGGTGCTGGCTAGGAGAAAAATTCATTTAGTCTATGGTGGAGGTAACTGTGGGTTAATGGGGTGTGTGGCTACAGCTGCACATGTAGGGGGATGCCAAGTTCTAGGTATTATTCCTACAGCTCTAGCTACATCCAGCAACATAGGGAAGACAATTGGGGAAGAATATAGGGTAGCTTCCATGCATGAACACATGGCTAGAATGATGAGCAATGCTGATGCCTTCATTGCCTTACCAGGTGGTTTTGGTACTCTAGAGGAGATTTTACAAATAGTCTCTTGGGCACAACTGAATATGCATCACAAATTGATAGGTTTGTTAAATGTTAATCACTTCTTTGATGGTTTGTTATCTTTTCTAGATCAAGCTGTGGAACAGAGGTTTATCTCACACTCAGCACGACGAATTCTCATCTCAGCTTCAAATGCTGAAGAGTTGATTGATGCTTTACAAGTCTATGTTCATGTACCTGATCTAACTATGACTCCAATAGAATGGACGGCAGATAACCGCAGGAAGCGTAAATTGGATTTGGATCTTCATCTTTAAATGTAGTAAAATGTAGCTATTTTTTTGTACTACTTTTACTTTCTTAGAGTCTACTTGGATACCATATTTACCAACCATACTCCTTTAGAGTTGGTAAAACTATCTTTGAATGTTGCTTATGATCTTCTGAACTTTTGAAATATTCTAGTATATCATCCATCTATGTAATAACAAATTGTTCCAGGGATGACCTAATTACTATTCATTAAATCTATTAATGCAGCTAAAGATTTGTCAATTTAAATGCATCACCAAGAACTCATAATGCCCATAATAAGTCCTACATCCTCTTCTCTTATCCTTAATTAATGTTACTCATATCCCAAATCTATTTGTGGAAAAATATTGAACACCTTATAACTGGTCAAACAAGTAATCTATACGAGCTAATGGGTTTCTATTCTACATTGTCACCTTATTCAACTGTCTATAATCTATGCATAGTCATAGTGATCCATCTTTCTTTTTCATAGATAGAACTGGAGCACTCCAAATAAAAGTACTGGGGTATTTAAATACCTTGTCTAATAAGTCTTGTAACTAAATTTTTTTTTAATTCGATCGATATCATTCTATATAGTGATATAGATACTAGTTGGGTTCTAAGGAGTAAATCAATACCAAATTCTCGAATTGCTGTGGCAAGGTTGTGCAAGATTTCCTCCGCATTGTTTGCCGGATTCCGCCTTGGTGGTGCCATTTCCTACTGTGGGAAAAAATAAATTTATGTTGCTATTGAGGTGATCAAGCCCAATAGTTAGTTTCAAAAAATATTTAACAGCAGTCATAACACTACCTTGGCATATAGATAAGAAACACTAGTAATTTCTTACCTATATGAGTCACTGATCCCCTACACAGCACAACCACAACATACTCAAGACACTATAAGATCGATTCAGATAACCAACCACCCACTGGCCATCTAGGATCAACCTGCTCTGATACGATTTATGTAACATCCTTTTTTTTTAATTATTATACAATATTGAGTTCACATACACGTCATTAATCAAAACGTACATACAACATATCAAAGACATAGATATTTACATCTTGTTTATTTTGGTTGACCAATTCCGGAGATACAGGTGCGGGTGGTTGCACCTTCACCGGGATCTGTGCCAACTCGCTCATAAACATTTTATTTAGGATCTGCCCATCATAGAATAACTCAATCCAACGTGCACTAAAAGCCAGAGCTATAGAAAATCTGCATAACTAATTTTCTGAACATGATATAGAAATATAGTGAGAATTAAATCTCAGTAAGTTCAACAATAAATCATCATCAATAAAGCTCATCACGTCATGTTCAGCTGTATAAACTACAGAAAATATCTTTGGTCACATGAATGCATTATATCTACGCACATAAGAATCATATTGTAATGATATGTATGACAGGATTAACTATTTTCAAAATATCATATGATGGCCATCAACTTATTCTCATTTCAAGCTACCCCAGTTATGGTGAGTATCCTCTACTCTCCGGTACGGGCTTTTCTCGCTCCGTCCAACATGGCCCACTTTCTCTTTCTTTTCTCATTATCATGAGCAGAACCGTTGGTAGGGCGTCCCCTACTGGTGCACCACATGGATTGCCATGTGACCGTGCTCATTTCTTTTCTTTTCACAATGATAGCCAAAAATATGCTTTCAATAACAAGTATGTTCATCAAAATATAACTATTACCATAAATCATTGGTAATCATGCCATGAACATAACCATTTCAAATATCACTTTATAAAATATTTCCATGTCAGAATTTCACACTTAAGATGGTAAGAAGTTCATACAATGGCAATGGCTATGCCTATACTAGTCATTTATTAAGATTCATCTTCTTTTTAAATACTAATTTTATTTCTTTATTTTCTTGATGCAGGTTTTCATCCTATCTAACCTTCTCTTACTAATCAGAGCATAACTCCCTCAATTTAACTCTGATGTAGGTGATCTTGGTGTCAATTTCAAGATAACACAATTATCTAAAACTATTATGTTGAACATTGTAGGGAAATATTAAGAAATCAAGGTGATATTACTCCATAAATGTAAAGGTTATTTCTTCTCGTATAGGTTCTGACCTCTACCAACTAATCGGACCATATCTACCTCATATGGACTCCAACTTGAGGGATTCCAGTGGTTTAAAATCCGCGACACACATATATATAATTCTTATGTTAATCATTTATTTTAATTCCATACAGATAATTTCCAGAAATTAAAATACAGAAGCTGTCCTAACATATTCTTCCCTGATGAACCATTTTCTGACCTTTGACTACTAATAAGCTCATAGCTTCCTCATATGGACTCCAAATTGAATACTTCCAGTGGCTAAAAATCCACGACACACATAGCTATAATTCTTTTGTTAACCATTTATTTTAATTCCATACAGATAATTCCCAGAAATTAAAGAACATAAGCTGTCCTAAAATAATCTTCCCTGATGAACCATTTTTTGACCTTTGACTACTAATCAGCTCATATCTTCCTCATATGGACTCCAAATAGAATGAGTCCGGTGGCTAAAAATCCATGCCACACATAGCTATAATTCTTATGTTAACTATGTATTTGAATTCCCTACAGATAATTCTCAGAAATTAAAATATAGAAACTGTCCTAACATATTCTTCCCTGATGAACCATTTTCTGACCTTTGACTACTAATCGGACCATATCTACGTCATATGGACTCCAAATTGAATGATTCCAGTGGATAAAAATCCGTGACACACATAGCTATAATTTTTATGTTAACCATTTATTTTAATTCCTTACAGATAATTCCCAAAAATTAAAATACAGAAGCTATCCTAACATATTGTTCTCTGATGAACCATTTTCTGACCTTTGCCTACTAAGCGGACCATATCTACCTCATATTGATTCCACATGGAATGATTCCAGTGACTAAAAATCCATGAGACATATATCTATAATTCATATGTTAACCAGTTATTTTAATTCCTTATAGGTTGGTCCCAGAAATTAAAACACCGAAGCTAAAAATTCTGCCACTCATAGCCATAACCATGCAGAACTATCTACACCAACCTAAGTATTCAAACATACTCACATGCAAGATCAATATGTAACATGATATAGCAACATCCATGACCAATCATCAAAGTTCTAAGATCAAAATCTCATATAAATATTATAAGTTTCAAAAGTTTTCTTCAAAAAGAAATATTGTTAAACTTACCAGGAGCACTTAGTCTCTTAGACTTCTCCTTCCTCTTTCTTCCTTTCTTCCTCTCCTTTCCTCACTCTACCTTGCTTCTATTTTTCGTCTCCCTCACTTGGACGAAATTCTAATGTTTTAAGGGTGGGTTTTCTTATATAGGCCACCAAATAATTCACCTTTCATGATCATGGGTCTACCTTATCACAATTAGGATACACTTTGTTGAATTTTTGGAAAACAAACAACTTATGTTCTTGTCTTCCTCTTCCTTAGTCAAGATATGCATAGGAAAAGAAGATTTGTATTTTGAAAATTATGATAATATGTTCTTAAGATATGGGACAAGGTCCCTTTGATTTAGGGATTCATTTACTTTTTCTTTTGTCTTAATCAATTATGATAGGTTGCCTTTTTAAGTGGCAAATTTCTAGCCCTTCAATCTCCATTATTTGGTTGAAATTATTTATGTGGGATAGAGATGTTTTTTCCTAATGCTATGTCTTATCATACCACTTCCTAAAATTATGAGTGTAGGATATAGATGTTTTTGTCCTAAAGCCTTGTATTATTATGCCACTTGCCAAATTGATGAATGTAGAATCACACCACTTGCTAAATTTTTGTCTTAATGCCATGTCACCTAATCTTGATTACACCAATATTTCATCACTTTAATTTTATTTTTATTTTTATTTTTCCTCTTGGGTTTAGGCTCATTCTTGCCCATTTTCTTTACTTTGGTTAAAATTCTACCTTTCATAATGGTCTTGGTCACATTTTCATGATTTTTGGGCTACCTGTCCAATTTCTATATCCTAGTCCAAGTCTATGTTTTATTTCTTCCTTGGGCTATCCTATTGGCTTGCTAAAAATTCATGTGAAGTAGAAAAACTCTATATGAAGTGTCCATAGGTTACAGCCCAATTACGGGTGGAGATACTAAACTTAGTAATTAAGAAAAATTACCCTAATCTGATCTTCTTGAAATTTTAAGACCTTTACTTACTTCACAAAAATTTATCTTTCTTTACCTAAGAATTTCACCTTTCTTTAGCATGTTTATTTCTAATATTTCCTCTTAGGTTTTCTTTCTTTACCTATTCCATTAATATTAGAACATTTCTATGCATATATGTAAGGTGAAGAATTTCTAAGAAAAATATCTAAAAATTACGGGATGTTACACACTAAACTTCAAAGAGATGATCACCAGGGGTGATTGTCCAACAAACATACACTTAAGTTGGTTGGGAAATTAGGCCTAGGTTAGGATTCTTCAAAAGAGAGGGCACATGTATTTTATTGGAAATTGGCAATGTAATATGTGGTTCCTCACCTAATTTCTATATAATTAAGGATTTCTTTACTGTAGTATTATTTTTCTACATTTCAGTATTTAAGTTAAATTCCTTAACCTCTTTCTCAATAAGCTCACTAGTGTCAACTTTCCCTTTTTCCTTTCCATTAAGTGTAGAATCATTCTTCACTAAATAATCAATCACATTTATAACATAGATTGAATGTAAACTAGTGCCCTTACACTGAGGTATTCTATCACCATTGGCCGTGTCAGTCCTTTCCTCTTTTTACTTTGTTGATGTAGTGCCTCCTTTACTATAGTCTTAATTTCCTTACTACTTCTCAAAATGATTGTATTTGTATTTTCTTTTAGAATGGCTAGCATTTGAAAGGGTAAGTCCATTCATTTTTTGAGCCTTAAAATGGCTAATTATAGCTGCCATTTGACCCACCTAATTTTTCAAATTCTTCCTACTAGCCTTCATCTCCTATTGGTATTGCAAAGTAGTATGTTCTTCTAAAGACATGCCTAACTTTGGCTATAGATATTGTTAGTAATATAGGTAGTTTTGAGCCTAATATATTTTTGGATCCCCATAGCCAAGGTAGACATGATCATATTATACATGTTGGAGTAGGGATCATACCTTATAGTTTTATAGGAAAACTACATACCATATTTCCTGCTTAAATGGCTCTTCTTGAAAAGTTGGGCACCTATAACTTAGGTGTCTTATTACTAAATAATTCCTATGAGCCTTCACCGTTTGCCTATTTCCTATAGCCATTGATGAACAAGGGTAGCCAAATTTGTAATTTGTTGTTCAAGGGATGAAACACTTACCTCACTAGCATGCCTTAATAGAAGGCATAGCCTAGTGCAAAACTGCTAAAAATTGGTTGATGTGTTCTTAATCATATTTGCAGTAATAATTAGTAAGAGAGAAAATAAGAGTCATAAAAGCACAAATTCAATAAGTTGCATTCCTCAACAACGACGCCAAAATTTAGTGTTTGTTGTAAGAGGCACCCAAAATTAATAAAACCTTACCCCTAAAAAATAAACATAGTTGTGTGAGTAAAGGTCGAATCCACAATGAGTGGTTAATCGAAACTTATACTTTTGTGAATATAAATAGTGGGATTAAGGATAAAAGCATATTAGAAAATAAACAACTACAAAGAAATCAAAAGTGCAATAACAAATTTAATCAATGAGATAAGCATTGGCCGGAATCAACTTCCACCATCAGAATAATCATATATCCATATAATTTAATTCACATTCAAGTATTTAAACTTCAACCTATTTTCTTATCTGTTAGGCTAGACAACCAACACCCAAGAAGGGGTTGAATTATGTTTTAATAAACCATTGATGCTTTTCACTAAAGCTTAAAACAAAACATTTTGATGCTATTATAAACTTAAATATGAATGCATATTTCAAACATTTAAAATAGCATATAAAAGGTGATGCATATTTAAGCAAGATTGGACAAGGATAAAGATATTTTAGAAAGGCCGCAAGATAAAACAGAATATCATAATATATATATATATATATATATATATATATATATATATCAAAAAAATAGACTGTGACAGATAAAAGAGCAAGGGAGAGAAAAGCAAACACAAAGGTTTATACTTATTCAACTTAACCATTGAGCCTACATATAGTCCTCAAGCTGTAACTTGATATTTTCCACTAAACCACAAGTTTAATTAAGCACCTGTGAGCCTCTTTACATCAACACAACTCTACAGAGATTGAAACTAGGTTATCTCCTTATACAACATTTTACAATAACAAACATTGGGCTCCTATTCACAAAGTCGTCAAGGTTCCCTACATTCGACTCAAACCTCTCAAAAGAGACGATTAGAAGGAACGAAAGCTCTCTTATAGAGTATGAGTATGACAAATTTAGCTCTAAAGAAAAAAGTAGAGGAAAACAAGAGCTCAAGGAAATAATAAAATGAAAAAAATGATTTTTCTCTTTTTATAATGCTCAAGACATTTCATATCTATAGAGAAATGAGAATTGTACCTATCGAGGGTCATTTAAGATAAAAACCAATGATATTTTTGCCATTATAAGGCTACTTGTTTCATTCTAGATATGCACTAGGCACCTACTGTAAACTAAAGTGCCTGCTAATCATGGAATCTCTAACTTTTAAACTTGTCCATAATGTCATCGGGCTTCTGATGACTGCTACATGTGCCTATTGTACTGGAACTTCAAATTACAAAGAGCTATAAGTGCCTAATGACATCTATGGGCTTATGATGAATTTGCTAGAAGTTATTCAAAATCTAGAAGCCTATAGATATAAATGTCATTAGCAAAGCTTGTTGGTCATTGGTTTGTAACATTTGCTCAATAGGCTTCTATAATATTAAACAAGTTTACAAACTAAACAACCAACTATGTTTTGAAAACCAGTACTTCAAGATTTTGAAAACATTTTAAGAGCTCAAGGTTTCCTACGTTTTATTTTACAAAGAAACTAGCACTAAAGTAATATAAAGAGATAAAGAAACTTGCAAAACATGATTCCTTAGCCTTGGTTCCATGTAAACCTTTGGTGCATCCCTTGAATATCTTTATGATAACTTTATGCATTCCAAGCTTCAAAGTTATCACTCATTTTTATTTGTTTCTTGGAGCTTCTTTCTCCAAGCTTCTTGCTTTTAGACTAACCTATACAAAGAGTTTAAGTTGCAAACCAAAGGTTAGTCCAAAGAGTAACACATAATTCAAATATATATCCAATTGTAAGATATAAACATTTTGAAACATTATTGGATATATCTATATACAAGCATAAACACAAGCATGGTGCATAGAGCATGATTAAAAAGAGATATTACATATTAAGGCATACAATCATGTTTAACACATAAGATCAAATAAACACACACTTACAATATATATGATAGCATACATGATTGCACACGCATTTGTCTTCATCAAAACCTAGCACATGACTATATGACTAACAATCTCCCCCTTTTGATAATGACCAATCAACATAGAAAAATATGTTCTTCTCTACTTATATGACATCAATAAAATAGTATAGGGAAAGGAAAATCCTTTTCTCCCACTATCCATGAGAAGCACAAGATATCAAAAGGGCAAAGCATATGGTCATCTTTTTCAAATAGCATATATGCAATGGTATAATCAAAGAGATTTTTAGATTATGAGAAAAGCTAAAAGATATGAAAAATTGGCAAGGATTTTTGCTCCCCCTCAAAACATGCATACCAACAAAAGAAGAGATACCAAACATTCCAAACAAGATTGGCATACATATAGTTTCTTTCAAGAGATGAAAGCAACAAAGATAAAAAGATCACAAAAGGGCTTCCCTTAAGATATGAACTTATAGAACAAGGTAAAATAAAGCTTAAGATCAAAAGATTTACCTATTGTAAGTTAGCAACCTTATGAAAGATTTTGTGCATTAAGCACATAACACATTTAAGCACTGACATACATTTTGCTAGCATATATAAATAGAATACAAGATACTATATACGTATATCAAAAGGCATATATCATTATGTACCTTATCAAGAACAAGAAAAAAATATGAACATGCATTTTTATCAAGCACATAATATAAGCCATGCATTAAAACATATATGTATTAAACACAACATCAAGCAAGCATAAACCATATTCTTATCACAAGACATTAAAAAAGAAGTTTTCTCCTCAAAATAGATTTTAAAGGATGAACACAATATGAAAAATAGTTTTTTTTTGTTATGAAATAACTTTTTCAAGAGGCATAAAGAGAGTAAAAAGATACTTGCTAAAACCCGAGTCCTTCTATAAAAAAACTTATGTTATTTGCATAGCATATATCTTTGACAATGATATTATATAAATTACAGATATGCTAATACAAGGAATATAGTTCATACTTTCTTAGAGAGGACACAAGAATTAAAGCTTCTTATATATTTTCAAGAGTCAAAAACATTTTCACAAAGCTGATTTTCAACATGAAAGAGGTTTGAAAATACTTTTTGAAAATTGAAGGCTTATGAAAAGCAAACAAAAAGCACTTACTCATTCAAACAACAAGGTAAAGTACGTAAAAAGTATAAGGCTTACATGTTACCCAAAGAGTTGCTTCTATTTGTTTCCATCAAGTAAGCATACCATAAAAAACCATTCTTCCTCTAGTAGATGCCATTTGTTGATATATCTTGGTGATGCTTTGGTCAAGGTGGTGAGACTTGAGGTTACTTATTAGTTCCTTATAGTTGTGAAAAAATGAAGTAAAGAAATTTTCTGGATAACCAATAGGCGTCTATTGTGTTATGTTTTTCCTCTAAACGAGCATTTCCCAATTGAATAGGTGCCTATTGCTTTCTTTGGGCATCTTTTTTCTTTTGTTATTAAGGGACTCTCCTATTTAGTTTCCTAATAAACCTACTAGGCACCTACTTGTTTCTATTTTCTCTAAAATATTTCACTTGCAACACAAAATCATTTTTTTTATTGGTACCTAATTCTTTTTTGGGTTATTGAGGATTAGTTTATAAAAAAACTTTAATTCTATTTAGGTCATATCAAGATTTTTTTAGCATAAAGGGAATTAAGCACAACATATTCAAAATACCCTTAAAGATATTAGTAAATATGAATATTTAAGGGAAAAGATACTTAAGCATGGATATTAAGCACGACACATGTAAGATCATAATACAAGGATATTAAGCGTAATCAAAACATATATCAATGATGTATATTAATAAGAATGCAATGTTATGCTCACAATGAGTATCAATAATAGTGACATAAGAAGTTTCATGACTTGTTACCTTGGTCTTTGTATATGGAGGATGCCATTTTCTTACCTAATGCTTCTTCAAATGAGTTTTTAGCTTTGAAAGTTTAGCATCAATCATTGAAGAAGCTATATTTGGTTGGTCTTTCTTTGCTTGATCAAATTGTCCATCATTGTATGACTTTCTCTGCAAAATAAAAGTGATAGGAGTTTTTGATACCCATCTCAATTTGGGTAATTTGATGTTAGTGCAAACAAATTTGGAACTCAAATTTAGTTTCTATTTAAACCATTTCTCCTAATAGAACATAGGTGTAAAATATGTCTTTTATGACCATAGAAATTGCACATGACAAATTTAGAAAAAAATTTCTTTTGAAGAGGATAAAATTTAAAATGGTTTGTTTTAAAGCTACTTCTTGACTTTTCATTAAATACTAATTGAAATCTTAATAGGTATAACATTGTCAAAATTAGGAACATAACTAACTGAGCATTTAAGATTTAAGGATGTATCTTCATGTGAATCTTCAAAGGCACTTTTAACATAGAAAAACTATTACTAAATTCAAAAGAGAATACCTTTAGGTCTCTTTGAACTAAAAAGCATGAGTTTTCTAATTATAGCTCAAATTGCTCTTCTTCGTGATTGCTGCCCTTTTGTTGCTTTTGCTCATCTTGGTTTTTCCCTTTCATTTCTTTTGTAGCTCAAATTGCTCGTCTTTATTTTGTTGCTTTTTCTCTAAGAGCATACCTCTAGGACTCTTTGAACTAAAAAGCATGAGTCATCTAATTATAGCTCAAATTGCAGTTCTTTGTGATTACTGCCCTTTTGTTGCTTTTGCTCATCTTGCTTATCATAAACATCTCTATGAAGGATATCATGGTTAGCAAGATAGGTACAAATAAGATATTTCCCAATTGAATTAGAGTAGTTTCTTACAATAGCTTATGCATTCTCATTCAAGCCACCATATAAAATTTACATAGCTTTGACGTTTAAATAGAATTGTCTCTTATTATAATCTCTCTAATGTTTTCTTAATTTAAGGATAAGACCATTTTCTACAATATCATATAAATATAAAAAATCAATGGATTGTAGATAAGTTTCTATTCTTTCATCCCAAAAAATAAAGTCTTTAAAATTAGAAAAAGATGCATCTAGAAATGAGGATTATAAATATCAAGACCTTCCATTATTGAAAACCCTTCATCAGTTGTCACATAAACTCTTGAGATGGTTAAGTAATTCACTAGGAACCCTAGCTTTGATACTAATTATTATGCAATGGAACCAACACCTAAAAGGAAGTGAATTGGATGTTTTAGTAAACCATGGAAGTTTTTTACTAAATCTCAAAGCCAAACCTTTGAACTTAAATATGAATGTACATTTTAAACAATAAAGAAATCATGTAAAACTTGATGCACATTTAAGCAAGATTATACAAAGATAAAGCTATTTTGGAAAAATGACTAGATAAAAAAGAATCTCAAAATATGTATATAAGAAAATAGATTGCAATAAATAAAAAGTAATAGAGAGATAAGAAAACATAAAGGTTAATCTTGGTTCAGCTCAACTACTGAGCCTATAACAAGTCCTTAAGCTGCAACTTGAGATTTTCCATTAAACCACAAGTTTAACCAGGCACTTATGAGGCTCTTTACATTTACACAACTTTGCAGAGTTTGAAATCATGTTCTCTCTCTATCTAGATTCCCACACCTAAACTCTTTAAAGTTCCATCCTTTTGACTCAAACCTCTCAAAATAAAATACTAGAAGGCAGAAAACCTCTCTTATAGAGTATCTATATGAAAAATTCAGTTGTCAATAGAAAAAAGAAGAAGTGGAAAACAAGATCTCAAGGATATAATAAAATGATAAGAATAATTTTTATCTTGCTTCAATGCTTAAGACATCTAGTATTTATAGAGAAATGAGAATTATAGTCATCAGGGGTCATTTAAGATCAAAAGAAATGATTTTTTGTTGTTATAAGACTATTAATTTCATTCAAGAAACGCACTAGGAGCCCATTCTAAGCTATAGGTACATGTTCATCATGGAATCCTATATTTTTAGCTTGACCAAAATGTTATTAGGCTTTCAATGATTGCTATAGGCATATGTTGTACTGGAATTTCAAATATAAATGGGCTTTCAATGAATTTCCTAAAAGTTAGTTTTCAAACTCCAGAAACCTATAGGCATCTAATGTCATCAACAGAGGCCTGTTGGTAACTGGCTTTCAACTTCTACATAAATTTAAGCAAATGAAGGTCTATTGACTCAATGGGCTTCTATCACACTTTAAAAGACTTTCTTTTCAGCAAGTTTACAAACTAAACAATCAACTATGTTTCGAAAACCAATACTTAAGATTTTAAAAACATTTAAAAGCCCAAGGTTTCCTAAGTTTTCTTTTACAAAGAAACTAAGACTAAATTAATCTAAAGAGATGAAGCAACCTTTAAAACATGGTTCTTTGGTATTGCTTCCATGCAAGCCTTTGAAGCATCCCTTGAATAAATTCAAAGCTATTACTCATTTTTATTTATTTCTTGGAGCTTCTTTCTAAAAGGTTTTTGCTTTTAGGCCAACCTATACAATTAAGAGTTTAACTTGTAAACTAAGGGGTTAGTCCAAATAGTAACACATAATTGAAGCATATATCTAATTGTAAGATATAAACATTTTGCAACACTATTGGATATATCTACATGCAAGCATAAAGACAAGATCAAATAAACACACTTGTAATACAAATGACATCATACATGATTGTAGACATATTTGTCATCATCAAAACCTATGGTACAAGGCTATAGGGTTAACACTACCCCTCTTTATTTTTTAGTTAATTAGAAACAAGCATCTAATTAACCCTAACGACTAAACAAACCTAGACAAGTGCTAAGTGTTTAATTCAATTTCAGCCTTAAGAATTTGAGAGATCGGTAATGCTAAATAACACAAACACAAGCGATTGCATTTAATTTAGTCAATTATTCTTCCTAGACTTGAAAATTCCTAAAGCAGCAAACCATTAATATTAGTTGCTTCTTAAATTAGAAGGATCAAGCAATACTATATTTGATATCTAATTTAATAGGAGATTATATCGATTAATTAACTAGTGGATCCTTTCTAGCAACTAATTGAAATAATCATCAGATGAAGAATAAAATAACAACTAATCGTCAAATCATAAATTGAATGATCAACACACAAAATATGATCTCACATGGTCATAAATTCAAAGGCTTTCATTTCCTCAGACCAATCAAAGTAAAATATCCACACAGGGCTATAAGAAACTAAACAAAACAACTAGAGTAGAATAAGAGGGAAAAATGTCTATGAAGAGATATGTAAATGAGGCCTAAACTTAGCTATTTAAAACAAATTTATCACACTGGCGTCATGACACTAGGGTTGCACTATCACAATGCTACCATTTTTAGAATCCAATTCAAATGAGGTTTGTTTTTGGTGTTATGAATATGGGATTATACGATCGTGACACTAGGAATTTAGGTATTTGGTTATAAAGTTCTATATTTTGGTGTCTTGAGTTTGACTTTTCATTCCCGTGATGCTAAGGTTATATATTTCTTTTCTCTTTTGTATCAATTCTAGCATTGTGATGATGAATAGGCATTATCGCGAAGCTGACCATTCTATTTTGGATATTTGTATTTTGATATCTTTTTGCTATATTTTAACTTATTTTTGCATCTAATGCCTCCAATTGATTCCTATCACAATATTTAGTTATTAGGTGTAATTAGGCATCAAATAGATATAAAAGACTAAGTATTATTGGGGGAAAACATAACATGTTATAGATACATCAATACCCATTCTAAGCCCCCCTCAAAATCACCATGCATAGATCTTTGAAGAAATATGTAACACACATCTTCTAATGTTCCTTCCACATAAGCATAGAAAAAGCGACGTCAATTATACAAAATAATATTATTTTCATTGGGGTTATGAGCATAATATTAGTGATTACTAGACCTTAAAGGACAAGATAGAGGACCAAATAAGGAGAAGGTATCTAGGGAGGTATATGTAGCAATAGAACATAAGGTAGTAGATGACCCGATGGGCCACTAATACAGGGGTAGGAATAAACTTAGGAATAATGCTTCGCTAGCATTGCCCTTGCTAGCCAATTAGGTAGAGTAGAATGCTTAGTAAAATAAGTGCATAGCCAGGGTAATACATGTAATAATGGGAGGGGTTGTCATCCCAAATGAAAAGAAAATAGGTCAACTGGTATGTATTAACCCTTGAAAAAAATTCCCACAAATGAATCTTAATTATGAATAAGTGGACTTCCATAACATTCATAGATGATGACTTTCATGGGATTGACCCAAAGCATAACAAGTATATGTTAATCATAGTGATCATAGCAAACTATGCGATTAAATGTGTACTAGTTAATCAAGGAAATTCAGTTAAAATTCTATACTATAATGCCTTCAAAAATTTAGGCTTGTCAAATAGTTATATTTTCTTTTAAGCACTAATTTAATTCCTAAGGTCTTAAGTACCAACTGAAAGCATTATCAGGCTCTAAGTGTAACAACTCTATTTATGTAAATGTAACAATTTTTTTTTTTATATTTGTACAATTCCATGAAGTTATTACTACTTTAATTCTAACCACTTAACTCGTAATAATAATCACTTTAACCAAGCATAATTGTTATTAGCAGTGATACAATACTGAGTTTCCATACACACCATTATTTTACAAACTACACACCATTATTTTACAAACATTTGTACAAAGATACATATTAGTTCTAATCATCTATGTCGACTACTTCCGGGGACACTGGTGCGGGTGGCACCTCCACCGGAATCTCAGTCACATCTACTATAGATACATCTGATATAACTGGTAGTTCCTCAAGGTAGGGCATCTCGATCCAACGTACGAAAATAATAAGTGTCATTGAGAAAATCTGCATTATTCTTCTGAACAAGATATGGAAATATAGTGAGAATTAAATCCCAGTATGTTCAATAATAAATCATAATTTACCATCAATATAGTTCATCATGTCATGTTCAGCTGTATAAACTACAGAAAATATCTTTGGTCACATGAATGCATTATATCTATGCACATAAGAATCATACAGTAATGATATGTATGACAGGATTAACTATTTTTAGAATATCATATGATAGCCATCAACTTCTTCTCATTTCAAGCTACCTCAGTCAAGATGAGTATCCTCTACTCTCCGGTACAGGCTTTTCTCGCTCCGTCAGACATGGCACACTTTCTCTTTCTTTTCTCATAATCATAATCATAACCGTTGGTAGGGCGTCCCCTACTAGTGCACCACACGGATTGCCATGTGACCGTGCTCATTTCTTTTCTTTTCACAATGATAGCCAAAAATATGCTTTCAATAACAAGTATGTTCATCAAAATATAACTATTACCATAAATCATTGGTAATCATGCCATGAACATAACCATTTCAAATATCACTTTATAAAATATTTTCATGTTATAATTTTACACTTAAGATGGTAAGAAGTTCATACAATGGCAATGGCTATAGCATATGCTAGTCATTTATAAGATTCGTCTTCTTTTTTAAATATGAATTTTATTTCTTTATTTTCTTGATGTAGGTTTTCATCATATCTAACCTTCTCTTACTAATCAGAGCATAACTCCCTCAATTGAACTCCGATGTAGGTGATCTGGGTGTCAATTTCAAGATAAAACAATTATCCAAAACTATTATGTTGAACATTGTAGCGAAATATTAAGAAATCAAGGTGACATTAATCCGTAAATGTACAGGTTATTTCTTCTCGGATAGGGTCTGACCTCTACCTACTAATCAAACCATATCTACCTCATATGGACTCCAACTTGAGTGATTCCAGTGGCTACAAATCCGTGACAGACATATCTATAATTCTTATGTTGACTATTTATTTTAATTCCATACAAATAATTTCCAGAAATTAAAATACAGAAGCTATCCTAACATATTCTTCCCTGATGAACCATTTTCTGACCTTTGACTACTAATCAGCTCATATCTTCCTTATATGGACTCCAAATTGAATGATTACAGTATCTAAAAATCTGTGACACACATAGATATAATTCTTATGTTAACCATTTATTTTAATTCTATACAGATAATTCCCATAAATTAAAATACAGAAGCTAACCTAACATATTCTTCCCTGATAAACCATTTTCTGACCTTTGACTACTAATCAGACCATATCTACCTCATATGGACTCCAAATTGAATGATTCCTGTGGTTAAAAATCCGTGACACATATATCGTTAATTCTTATGTTAACCATTTATTTTAATTACCTACAGATAATTCCCAAAAATTAAAACACATAAGCTATCCTAATATATTCTTCCCTGATGAACCATTTTCTGACCTTTGACTACTAATCAGACCATATCTACCTCATATGGACACCAAATTGAATTATTCCAGTGGATAAAAATTCATGACACATATATCTTTAATTCTTATGTTAACCATTTATTTTAATTCCTTACAGATAATTCCCAGAAATTAAAACACATAACCTATCCTAACATATTCTTCCCTGATGAACCATTTTCTGACCTTTGCAAACTAATCGGACTATATCTACCTCATATGGACTCCAAATTGAATAATTCTAGTGGCTAAAACTCCGTGACACATATATCTTTAATTCTTATGTTAACCATTTATTTTAATTCCCTATAGATAATTCTCAGAAATTAAAACACAGAAGCTAAAATTTTTGCCACCCATAACCATACCTATGCAGAACTTTCTATATCAGTCTAAGTATTCAAACATACATCACATGCAAGATCAATATGTAACATGGTATAGCAAAATCATGACCAATCATCAAAGTTCTAAGATCAAAATCTCATATAAATATTATAAGTTTCAAAAGTTTTCTTCAAAAAGAAATATTGTTAAACTTACCTAAGAATCTCCCTAGCTCACTTAGTGAGTTGGTTTTCTTGTTTCCTCTTGAAAGAAGTAGCAAGATTCCTCCCTTCCCTTAGCTTTTCTAGCAGCTTAGGTAAGAGAAGGAGGGTGAGTTTTTGAACCTCAAGGATGAAGAAGAAAAATGGATTCAAGTGGAGATTAAGGTAACTTACCTTGAGTACTTAGCCTTCTAAACTTCTCCTTCTTCTTCCTTCCTTTCTTCTCCTCTCTTTCTGTCCTTTTCTCACTCTACCTTGCTTCTATTTCTCTCTCTTCCTCACTTGGACGAAATTAAAATGTTGTAGGGTTGGGTTTTGCTTAAATAGACCACCAAATAATACACCTTTCATGATCATAGGTCTACCTTATCACAATTAGGATACACTTTATTGAATTTTTGGAAAACAAACAACTTATGTTCTTGTCTTCCTCTTCCTTAGTCAAGATATGCATAGGAAAAGGAGATTTGTATTTTGAAAATTATGATGATATGTTCTTAAGATATGGGACAAGGTCCCTTTGATTTAGGGATTCATTTCCATTTTCTTTTGTCTTAAACAAGTATGATAGGTTTGCATTTTTAGGTGGCAAATTTCTAGCCCTTGAATCTCCATTATTTGGTTGATATTATTTGTGTGGGATAGGAATGTTTTGTCCTAATGGCATGTATTATCATACCACTTGCTAAAATTATGAGTGTAGGATATAGATGTTTTTGTCCTAAAGCCTTGTATTATCATGCCACTTGCCAAAATTATGAATGTAGAATCACACCACTTGCTAAATTTTTGTCTTAATGCCACGTAACCTAATCTTTATTATTATTACATTATTATATCATCACCTAATTTATTTTATTTTATTTTTCCTCTTGGATTTGGGCTTATTCCTACCCATTTTCTTTGCTATGGATAAAATTCTACCTTTCTTGGAGGGCTTGGTCACATTTTCATAATTTTTGGTCTATCGATCAAATTACTATATCCTAGTCCAAGTCTATGTTTTATTTCTTGCCTAGGTTATCCAATGGGCTTGCTAGAAACTTATGTGATGTGGAAAAACTCTACATGAAGTGTCCATAGGTAAAAGCCCAATGTATGGGTAAAGATGTTAAACTTAGTAACTCTAGTTCTTGAATTAGGAAAAATTACCCTAATCCAATGTTCTTGAAATTTTAAGACCTTTACTTGTTTCTAAAAATTTATCTTCCTTATCCAAGAATTTTGCATCTCTTTAGTATGTTATTTCTAATTTCTTTTTCCTATTAGGTTTTCCCTCTTTTATTTGTTCTCTTAATGTTAGAAACATGTTCTATGAATATACATAAGGTAAAAAATTTCTAAGGATTATATTTCCTTAGATATCTAAAATATTGTCTAATAAATTTTATTTCCTTAATTAAATATTTATGTACTTTTATCAATAAAAGAAACAAAATTAGGGATGTTACACTAAGTCACCCTAAGTGACTGACTGTTCACTAAGTGTGTAGATGTCAAATTTGTTATGGTATTTGCACCCATGGCCTACAATGCCATCTTAGAAATACCATCCTTAAATAAGAGCAGGGCAATGAGTTATCCATACAATCCTATGCGATAGGTTTTGTGTAACATCCCTAATTTCATTTCTTTTATTAATAAAGGTACATAAATATTTAATTAAGAAAATAAAATTTATTAGACAATTTTTAGATATCTAAGAAAATATAATCCTTAGAAATTATTCAACTCATGTGTATGCATAGAAAATCTTTCTAACATTAAGGCAACAAGTAAAGAGAGAAAACCTAAAAGGAGAAATTAGAAATAACATACAAAAGAGAGGCAAAATTCTTTGGTAAGGAAGATAAATTTTTGTGAAGTTAGTAAAGGTCTTAAAATTTTAAGAAGATTGGATTCAGGTAATTTTTTCTAATTCAAAAGTTAGAAATTTCTATGTTTAACATCTCCACCCATAAATTGGGCTTTCAACTATGGACACTTCATATAGAGTTTTTCCATTTCACATAAGTTTTTAGCAAGCCCATTGGATAGCCTAAGCAAGAAATAAAACATGGACTTGGACTAGGATATAGAAGTTGGACCGATAGCTCTAGAATTATGAAAATGTGACCAAGCCCTCTATGAAAGGTAGAATTCTAGCCAAAGCAAAGGAAATGGGTAAGAATGAGCCCAAATCCAAGAGGTAAAAAAATAAGAATCACGTGGGGTAATAGTACTGCTATAACATCCCAATTTTTAATAAGTGGGAATTAATTCTCATGGTGAAGGGAATGGAAGAGAATAAAATGGAACATTGATAAAATCTTAGAAAAATGATAAAGTGGCTAAATGGCAAAAGTGTAATTCTTAAAGAAAGAGAAGGCATGTGTTAAGGAGAGGCAACATTCTAGAAGCTTGGGATTAAAATAATATTTTCCCTTGTCTTGGAGGAGGGTTCGACTAAGCTTGTTGGAGAAGCTTGGATTAAAATATCTCACCCTTGGCTTGGAGAAGAAGAAGTTGACTTGACTAAGTGGCTTGGAGGAGAAGTTGGCCAAAAAGATAAAGGGGAAGAGAGGGGTGGCCAAGGAAAAAAGGAGATAAGGGAGAGAGACTGAGAGAAGGAGAGGGAGAAAAGAAGAGAGAGAGAGAGAGAGAGAGGAGAGAGAAAGGAACAAGGTGAAATCCAAGAGAAAGGAAGAATGAGAGTGATCAAGAGGAAGAAATCCAAGGAAAGCTTGAGAAGAGAAAGAATCTCTGGTTTGGTAGGTTTAACATTATTCATGTTTCCATGGCATTTAATGTATATTGAATGATTTATAAGTGTTTCATATATCCTCTTTTGATGATTCATGATGAATATTTATGGTTGGCTATGAAAAGTGAGAGTGTGATGCATAGATCATACATGTGTTTACTGATTTTTGGCTTGAAAATGGTGTAAATCTCGATGGTCTGAATGATTGGTTCTGTTGGATATGAGTTGTATCAAATTTGGAAATATGTCTAACATATGAGTTGTAGCCCTGTTTCTTAGCTATCTAATTCCTCTAAAATCACCTTGATCTGATTTGAAATGAGAGAGATATACCTTGATGAGTGAAGAAAGGTCAGATTTAACGCAAAAAATCATGACACTATTTTCAGACACAGTTTTCACCTATTTATGTTTTTAATCTGTTAAATTAGTCAACATCAAAGTTGTCAATAATTGTCTTAGCTTGCTATAGACACCGAAATCAACTTAATCGAAGTTAAATTGAGAGAGTTATGGTCTTTGTAGTAAAGGAAGGTCAGACTAAACGGAAATCTGGGCTGCAGGGAAAACCTGAAGCACGGCCGTGCTTGGTGACACGGCCAGGACGTGCTTCAGGCTATTTTGTGGTTTTTCAGCACAGTTTGCATAGTTTGAAGCACAACCGTGCTTGAGGCTATTGTTGCTCTGTTTTGCATTTTGAATGCTCTAAATGAACTCCAATGAATGTATGATGTTAAGGGGAACTAATGTACAAATAAATACCTTTTTAATGATGCATTGTAGTGTGAATTCTATCCTTTTATTATGAGAAATTAAATCACATGTTGCATATTGATGAGATGTATGTTTAATGTATTGATACAAACACATATTAATGAGATCTATGCAAGTGATTTTGTTATGAATTGATGAGACATATGTAAGTGAATTGCATAGGAGATATATGTATGATGCATTAGAGTGTTAATTCCATTCTTTTATTATGAGATATATGTACAATGTATGGATGAAATGCATGTTGATGTGATGCCTATGCTAGTATATCAATGCATGAGGATTACATGATATAAGGTATGCATTGTTGGTAAGTGTATTAATACATATTTGTTAAATGATGTGGTGATGATGTTATGCATGATATTAGTGATATGGTTGGTTAATGCATAATCCTATTGTGATGATGGTCATGATGATTAAAGAATATGATATGTACATTAATGTCTAATGATGGGGGGGTTGTTACATAGTGATTGTATGAAGAGACAAAGTTGATTGTGGATGGCAAGCATGATGATACATGTGAGTTGTTTGATGTATACATGGTTATATCATGTTGATGTACATGGTTGAGATGTGACTACAAACGATTAGTCACTGAGCATGGAGATGTGGCTACAGACGATTAGTCACTGAGTGTTGTGATGTGGCTATAGATGATCAGTCACCCTACATGAAAGTACTACAAAGATGGATACACAAGCATATTATTGAAGCATAACCTGGTTATTATACATGCATAATATTAATGCATAACCTGTCTGTTAAATATGAAAGCATGCTATACATTCTTGTTATTTTATCATATACAAAGAGAAAATGTTTTCTGTAGTTTATATAGTTGGACATAACACTGTGTTTTCCTTACTTAACGTATGATGGTTTTAATGTTAAACCTATTGGGAACCTTCGTTCTCATTATTGTTGGTGTTATGTTCAGATAAGAGCAAACGATACGCTAGCTGCTTCCGTGCACTTGATCATGGAAGATCCAGTGGATGGCGATGCTTTGTACAGATCCCAATGCTAGCACCACCTCCTCCACCCTTTACATCCAGGGGAGATGTGCGGTATAGGGTTCATTGTTAAGTTAACGTAGTTATGTGACTCAATGTCACTGCTGTATAAATGTTAATCTATAATGTAGTTCGAATATTATGATAATGAAATATTAGCTGTTTATATAAATGTGTATGGTTCGCTACTTAGAATCCATTATCGGTTGCCATATATATATATAAATAAACAAAACCGGTCGTTACAAGTGCAATAATAATCAAGATTAGGTCACATGACATTAAGACAAAACATCTATATCTTACATTCATAATTTCAACAAGTAGGTAATAATACATGGCATTAGGATAAAACATCTATATCCTACATTCATAATTTCAACAAGTGGATAATAATACATAGCATTATGACAAAACATCCTTATCCTACATAAATAATTTCAGCCAAGTAAGGGAGATTCAAGGGCTGAAACTTTGGCACTTAGAAAGGCAAACCTATCATACTTGATTAAGACAAAAGAAAAAGGAAATGAATCCCTAAATCAAAGGGACCTTGTCCCTTGTATTAAGAACATATTATCATAATTTTCAAAATACAAATCTCTTTTTTCTATGCATATCTTGACTAAGGAAGAGGAAGACAAGAACATGAGTTGTTTTCCCCAAAAAACAACCAAGTGCATCCTAATTGTGATAAGGTAGACCCATAATCATGAAAGGTGAACCACTTGATAGTTTATTTAAGCAAAACCCACCCTTATAACATTATAATTTAGTTCAAGTGAGGAAGACAAAAAATAGAAGCAAGGTAGAGTGAGGAAAGGAGAAAAAGAGAGGAGAAGAAAGGAAGGAAGAAGAAGGAGAAGTCTAGAGGACTAAGTACTCAAGGTAAGTTAGCATAATCTCCACTTGAATCCATCTTTTCTATTCATCCTTGGGGTTTAAAAAACTCACCCTCCTTCTCTTATTTAAGTTGCTAGAAAAGCTAAGGGAAGGGAGGAGTCTTGCTACTTCCTTCAAGAGGAAACAAGAAAGAGAATTCACTAAGTGAGCTAGGGAGATATTTAGGTAGGTTTAACAATATCTCTTTTTGAAGAAAATCTTTGAAATTTGTAACATTTATGTAGGATTTTGATCTTAGAACTTTGATGAAATTTATAATATTTTCTACTTTGATGATTGGTCATGGATGTTGCTATATCATATTACATGTTATTTTGCATATGATGGATGTTTTGGACATTACGGTTGGTTTGAAAAGTTCTGCATAGGTATGGGCTATGGGTGGTAAAAATTTTATTATTTTTATGCTACTACTATTTATATTTGAATGTGGTGAAAAATTGATGGAATATGATTATATGTAAAAAAAATGGAAGAGGATGTAATATAATGATGAACTAAAACCTTAGGAAAGGATTGGTTAGGAAATTAGATTTCGGGGTAACTAAGGAAGCTTTTATTTTTAAAATTCTGGAAAGAATCGATTAGGAATTAAAAGCAATGGTTAACATGAAAAATGTAGATTATAGCCATTGGAATCACTTAATTTAGAGTCCATTTTAGGGAGATTTTGCCTGATATGAAAGCCGTGGTCAGAAAATGGTTAACTAGAGAAGAATCTATCAGGTATGCTTCTGTGTTTGAATTTATAGGATAAATCTATAGGGAATTAAAAGAAATTCTTAACATGAAAAATGTATATCCATGTTTCATGAACTTTTATCCATTGGAATCAATATAAGGGAAATATGATCTGATTAGTAAGTAGAGGTCTGAACGTACCCAAGAAAAAATAATATTGAATTTGAAGGAGTAGTAACACCATGATTACTTAAAATTTCACTAAAATGTTCAACATAAGGATTTTAAAGGATTGTCTTATCTTTCAATTGACACCAAGATCACTTTAATTGGATTTAAAATGAGGGTGTTATGCTCTGTTTAGTGAAGAGAGGAAAATAATATTTAAAAAAGAAGAATCTTATAAACAAAAATAATAAATGACTAGTGTATGTCATAACCATTGTAGAATCTTACCATCTTAAGGTCCCGTTTGGCAGATGGAAATAAGGGCATGGGAATGGAATGTAATAGGCATTCCATTCCTTAGTTTGGTAGGTGGAAGTAGTGAAAATTGTGGATCCCACGAAATGCTAATTACCTCCGAAAACAGGTGGAAAGTGAACAGTGAGATGGAATGGAAAGCAAAAAGACTGAAATACCCTTCATTATTTTATTTATTTATAAAATTTTCTATAATTAAAAATATATATATTTAAATTAAAATTTTCAATATTGTTTAACAAAATTTAATTCAAAATTTTATATTAATAATAATTTATTTTATTTTTTATTTATAATATTTAAAATAATTTTTTAAGTTAAAATAATATTACTATAATAATTTTATTTTTCAAGGGTATTTTTGTCTTTTTGACAATTTTTATTCTGTTCCATTCCATTGACTTGCCAAACGCAATTTTAATCACAACATTCCATACCATTCCATTTGAATCCATTCCTTTCCATTCCAGTCTCAATTCCCATTCCTATTCTCTCTGTTGCTACCAACCAAATGGGATCTAAGTGCATAATTTTGACATAGAAATATTTTATAAAATGATATTTGAAACAATTATGTTTATGGCATGATTACCAATGATTTTTGGTAATGATTATATTTTGATGAAAATTATGACATGTGAGTATAATGAACATACTTGTTATTGAAATCATATTTATGGTTATTAATGTGAAAAGAAAAGAAATTAGTACGGTCACATGGCGGTCTGTGTGGTGCACCAGTAGGGGACACCCTACCAACGGCTATGATTATGTTAATGAGAAAAGAACGTGTGTTATGTCAGACGGAGCGAGAAAACCTCATACCGAAGAGTAGAAAGTATTCTATAACATCGCTAATTTCATTTCATGTATTAATAAAAGTACAAAAGTATTCGAAGTAACATCCCTAATTTCGTTTCTTTTATTGATAAAGTAAATAAATATTTAATTAAGGAAATAAAATTTATTAGACAATTTTTAGATATTTAAGGAAATATAATCCTTAGAAATTCTTCACCTTACGTGTATGCATCCAAATTTTTTAACATTAATGGAATAGGTAAAGAGAGAAAACCTAAGAGGAAATATTAGAAATAAAGATGCTAAAGAAAGGTGAAATTCTTGGGTAAGGAAGATAAATTTTTGTGAATTAAGTAAAGGTATTAAAATTTCAAGAAGATTGGATTAGGGTGATTTTTCCTAATTTAAGAGTTAAAGTTACTAAGTTTAGTATCTCCACCCATAAATTGGGCTTTCACTTATGGACACTTCATATAGAGTTTTTGTACTTCATATGAATTTTTAGCAAATCAATAGGACAGCCCAAGGAAGAAATAAAACATATACTTGGACTAAGCCCACTATGAAAGGTAGAATTTTAACCAAAGGAAAGAAAATGGGCAAGAATGAGCCCAAACCCAAGAGGAAAAAAAATAAAAAATAAAAATAAAGTGATGAAATAATGGTGTAATCAAGATTAGGTGACATGGCATTAAGACAAAAATTTAGCAAGTAGTGTGATATCCTACATTCATAATTTTAGCAAGTGGTATGATAATACATGGCATTAGGACAAAACATCTATATCCTACACTCATAATTTTAGCAAGTGGGTAATAATACATGGCATTATGAGAAAACATCCTTATCCTAGACAAATAATTTTAGCTAAGCAAGGAAGATTCAAGGGTTGCAAATTTGCCACCTAAAAAGGCAAACCTATCACAATTGATTAAGACAAAAGAAAAAGGAAATGAATCCCTAAATCAAAGGTACCATGTTCCTTATCTTAAGAACATATTATCATAATTTTCAAAATACAAATCTCCTTTTCCTATGCATATCTTGACTAAGGAAGAGGAAGATAAGAACATGAGTTGTTTGTTTTCCAAAAATTCAACCAAGTGCATCCTAATTCTGATAAGGTAGACCCATGTTTATGAAAGGTGAATTATTTGATAGTTTATATAAGCAAAACCCAACCTTATAGCATTAGAATTTCGTCCAACTGAGGGAGAGAAAAATAAAAGCAAGGTAGAGTGAGGAAAGGAGAGGAAGAAAGGAAGAAAGAGGAAGGAGAAGTCTAGAAGACTAAGTGCTCTAGGTAAGTTTAACAATATTTCTTTTTGAAGAAAAGTTATGAAACTTGTAATATTTATATGGAATTTTGATTTTAGAACTTTAATAATTGGTCATGGATGTTACTATATCATGTTACATATTATGTATGTTTGAATACTTAGGCTGTTGTAGATAGTTCTGCATAGGTATGGCTATGGGTGGCAAACTTTTAAGCTTCTATTTTTAAAATTTTGGGAAGAATCAATAAGGAACTAAAACAAATGGTTAACTTAACAAATGTAGATATATGTCTCACGGATTTTTAGCCACTGGAATCATTCAATTTAGAGTCCATATGAGGTAGATATGGTCTAATTAGTAAGCAAAGGTCAGAAAATGGATAATTAGCGAAAAATATGTTAGGATAGCTTCTGTGTTTTAATTTTTGGGAACATTCTGTAGGGAATTAAAATAAATCGTTAACATAAAAAATGTAGATCTATGTCTCTCGGATTTGTAACCACTGGATCATTCAATTTAGAGTCCATATCAGGTAGATATGGTTTGATTATTAAGAAAATGACAGAAAATGGATAATCAGCGAAGAATATGTTAGGATAGCTTATGTTTTTTAATTTCTTGGAACATTCTATAGGGAATTAAAATAAATGATTAACATAAAAAATTATCTATATGTGTCACAGAATTTTATCCACTGGAATCACTCAATTTGGAATTCACATTAGGGAGATATGGATAGATTAGTAGGTAGAGATCAGAACTTACCTGAGAAGAAATAACCTTTACTTGGAGGGAGTAATATCACTATGATTTCTTAATTTTTCGCTAAACCACTCAACATATTAGTTTTAGATAATTGTTATATCTTTAAATTGACACCAAGATGACCTAAATCGGAGTTAAATTGAGGGAGTTATGCCCTGATTAGTAAGAGAATGTCAGATAGGATGAAAACCTACATCAAGAAAATAAAGGAATAAAATTAATATTTAAAAAAGAAGAAGAATCTTATAAATGAAAATAATAAATGACTAGAAGATGCTATAGCCATTGCCAATGTATGAACTTCTTACCATTCAAGTGTGTAATTTTGACATGGAAATATTTTGATGAAACATTATGGTATGTGAGTATAATGAACATACTTTTTATTGAAATCATATTTTTGGCTATTATTGTAAAAAGAAAAGAAATAAGCATGGTCACATGGTGATCCGTGTGGTGCACCCGTAGGGGACGCCCTACCAACGGTTATGATTATGAGAAAAGAAAGATAAAGTGTGCCATGTCGGACGGAGCGAGAAAAGCCCGTACCGGAGAGTAGAAAATACTCACCTTGACCGGGGTAGCTTGATATGAGAATAAATTGATAGTCATCATATGATATTCTGAAATTAGTAAATCTTGCCATACATATCATTACTGTACTATTCTCATGTATATAGATAAAGTACATTCATGTGACCAAAGATATTTTTTGTAGTTTATACAGATAAACATGACATGATGAGCTATATTGAAGATGATTTATTGTTGAACTTACTGGGATTTAAATCTCACTATATTTCCATGTCATGTTAAAAAAATTAGTTATGCAGATTTTTCTATGGCTATGGCTTTTAGTGCACGTTGGATAGAGTTACTCTATGATGGGCAGATCCTAAATAAAATGTTTGTGGGCGAGTTAGCTCAGATCTCGGTGAAGTTCCAACCACCCGCACCTGTATCTCCAGAATTGGTCAACCAGAATAAATAAGATGTAGATATTTATGTGTTGAAATGTTGTACGTATGTTTTGATTAATGACGTGTATGTGAACTCTATATTGTATAATAATGAATAAAAATAAAAAAAGTTGTTACATAATTGGTATCAGAGCAGGTCGATCCTAGATGGCCAGTGGGTGGATGGTTATCTAAATCGATCTTATAGTGTCTTGGGTATGTTGTGGTTGTGCTATGTAGGGGATCAATGATTTCATATAGGTAAGAAATTACTAGTGTTTCCTATCTATATGCCGAGGTGGTGTTATGACTACTATTAAATATTTTTAAAACTAACTATTGGGCTTGATCACCTCAATAGTAGCATAACTTTGTTTTTTCCACAGTAGAAAATGGCACAACGAAGGAGAAATCTGACAAATAATGCAGAGGAAACTCTGTAAAACCTTGCCACGGCAATTCGAAAATAGGTCACGACCACCAATCAAATTCTACAATACCTTCAAAATGCGAATAACCCGAATAGTGAGAATGGTGTTAATAACTAGATGGCAGGGAATGATAATGGCATATCTGAGTTCCTAAGGACTAGACCACCTTGTTTTCAAGGCGGCTTTGACCCAATTATAGCTAAAAGGTGGATAAGGGAACTAGAGAAAATCTTTGAAGTGATGGGTTGTACTGAGGAGCAGCAAGTTATCTTCGATGCATATATGCTGAAAGATTAAGCAGAATACTGGTGGCATGGAACTAGAGAACTTTTAGCTCACCAGGAAAGGCAGATCATCTGGTAGGTGTTCAAAGACACCTTCTTGGAAAAGTACTTCCCAAGTACTGTGTGAGCGGAGAAGGAGATTGAATTTTTCCAACTTAGAAAGGGCAGCATGACCGTAGACCAATATATCGCGAAGTTTGAGGAGTTGTCTAAGTTCTCCTTTTATCTGCGATTTAACCCCGATGAAGCATAGAAGGCTGTTAAGTTCGAATGGGATTGAATCCAGAAATAAGGAATGTTGTTGTAGCTATGGAGATAAGGGAGTTTGTACCTCTGATAAATAAATGCAGACTCTTGGAGAAGAGCTTGAGGGCAGTGGAAGATGAGAAACAAAGATGAAATTTCTGGAAAAGGAAGAACGGTCCACAAAACTCTGGCAGAAATGTTATAGGAAAAGGAAAGGGAACTGGCAGGAGGCCAATGACTGCAGGTCCCTGACCTTTCCAGCAAGACCTCACCCCAGTCAAGTGCACTAAGGGCAGACGCATGCATGGAAATCGGCCATGCTACATGGGACAAGATGTCTGCTTCAATTGCAGACAGAAGGGTCATTTTGTAAGGAACTGCCCACAAAATTTGGGGAAGCAGCCAGAACAGAAGGCTCAAGTGAAAGGAAGGATTTTCACCCTGAACGGCCAAGAGGCAAATTAATCCCCTGAAATGATCCAAGGTACATGCTATATCTATAGATTTGCTCTTATGGTGTTGTTTGACTCTGGTGCTAGTCATTCATTTATATCGAAAGAATGTATTAGGAAGCTTCAGTATCCTATTTCTGAAACCCCTTATGAGCTATCTGTAGTAACTCCCACGGGGAAAAGTGTCTTAACTTTCTCTGTATGTAAGAACTGTCAGGTCATTATTCAAGAAAAAACTTTTTCTATGGACCTCGTCTGTCTACCTTTAAAAGGTATTGATGTCATTCTAGGGTTAAATTGAATGTCTAGAAATCGGGTCTTGCTGAATTGTTGCAACAAGACCATTGAATTTCTACCTCATACTTCCGAAGAGGAGATGCAGTTATTGATGCTTGATGCCAATAAAGTCAATATGGAGTTGAAGAATGGAGTACTTGGGTACATTCTCTTACACTTATCAAATATAGAAGTTAAATTGAAGCTTGATGAAATCCCAATAGCCAACAAGTTTCCTGAAGTATTTCCGTCAGATATTCCAAGCTTACCTCCCAAGAGAGAGATAGAGTTGTCTATTGATCTCTTACCTGGGACAGGGCCTATCTCTATTGCACCTTATAGAATGGCCTCAAAAAAACAACAAGAACTCAATAAGTAGTTGGAGGAACTGTTAGACAAGCAATTCGTTAGACCAAGTGTATCGCCTTGGGGAGCTCCTGTGTTATTTGTTAAAAAGAAAGACGAGAGCTTGAGATTATGCATAGACTACAGACAGCCGAATAAAGTGACTATCAAAAATAAATACCCTCTCCCTAGGATAGATGACTTATTGGATCAACTAAAGGGAGCCTCCATCTTTTCTAAAATTGACTTGAGATCGGTATACCATCAAATTAGGATCAAGGAGGAGGATGTACCTAAAACAGCCTTCAGGACTAGGTATGGGCACTATGAGTTTCTCGTAATGCCTTCGGGTTGACAAATGCACCTGCAATTTTCATGGATTACATGAATCACATTTTTTGACCCTACCTAGATCAATTTGTGGTAGTATTCATTGATGACATCTTAATATATTCTAAGAGTGAGAAAGAACATGAATAACATCTCCAAATCGTGCTGCAAGTGTTGAAAGAGAAAAAGTTGTATGCCAAATTGGAGAAGTGTGAATTTTGGCTGTCAGAGGTAAAATTTCTCGGACATGTCATTTCCAATAAAGGGTTAGCTGTAGACCCTAGCAAGACGAAAGCAGTGATTCAATGGGAAAGACTAAAGAAGGTTACAGAAGTCAAAAGTTTCTTAGGTTTAGTAGGATACTACAGGAGGTTTATACAAAACTTCTCTCGTATAGCCTTGCCATTGACTAAATTGACCAGGAAGGGAAGTCCTTTCAAATGGACTGATCAATGTGAAGCTAGTGTCCAAGAGCTTAAAACAAAATTGACCACTCCTCTTATTTTAATTATTTCAGACCCCACAGGACATTTTGAAGTGTATAGTGACGCTTCAAAGAAAGGGCAAGGGTGTGTGCTAATGCAAGATAAGAGAGTAGTTGCTTACGCCTTTAGACAACTAAGACCCCACGAAGAAACTATCCAACCCATGATCTTGAATTGGCGGCGACGGTGTTTGTTTTAAAGATTTAGCGACATTACTTATACGGAGCAACCTTTGAAGTATATTGCGATCACAAGAGTCTTAAATATCTCTTTGATCAAAAGGAGTTAAATATGAGGCAACAAAGATGGGTGGAATTTCTCAATGACTATAAATTTGATATAAAGTATCATCTGGGAAAAGCAAATGTTGTAGCTGATGCTCTGAGTTAAAAATCTCTACACATGGGCCAGATGATGATGTATGAGATGCAGATGCTAAAGGAGTTTCGGAATTTGAAGCTGGACACTAATTTTTCCTCAAATAATCTAATCATTAATGGTTTAAGTATAAGGTGTGACCTTAGATCCCAAATCAAAGAGGCTCAAGTTCACGACCAATACTTACAGGATCATAAAGATCAAGACAATTTTTCTGTCATGGAAGATGGAGCAATCATGTATCAAGGAAGGATTTGTGTCCCTCAAGAACGAGAATTGAGGACTAAGATCCTACAGGAAGCGCATCAGAGTAAATATATTGTCCATCCTGGATGCACTAAAATGTACCAGGACTTAAAGAGGATGTATTGGTGGCCAGGGATGAAAAAGGATATTGCTGAGTTCGTGGTGAAATGTCTAATTTGTCAAAGGTTGAAGGTAGAGCATTAAAAGTCAGCGGAATTTCTACAACCTCTTGAAATCCCTAAATGGAAATGGAACAGTATCTCGATGGACTTTGTAGTAGGTTTACCTAAGACTTCAGTGGGGCATGTCTCTATCTGGGTAATAGTTGACAGATTAACCAAATATGCTCAATTTATACCCATAAAAATTAACTTTTCACTGGACAAATTGACCCAGTTGTACGTCCAAGAAATAGTTAGACTACATGGAATTCCCTTAAATATTGTTTCAAATAGAGATCCAAGGTTTACATCGGGGTTTTAAAAGGCGTTGTAGGAAGCTTTTGGAACCTAGTTACGGTTCAATATTGCCTATCATCCTCAGACTGATGGGCAGATAGAACGGATCATTCAAACCCTAGAAGATATGTTGAGGGCCTGTGTGATAGAGCAAGGTAAAGGATGAGATAAGTACCTACCTTTAGTAGAGATTGCTTATAATAATAGCTATCACTCTAGTATTAAGAAGGCTCCCTATGAAGCTTTATACAGTAGAAAGTGCCAATCCTCACTATGTTGGTTTGAGGTAGGAGAAAAGAACTTGTTGGGTCCTGATCTAGTTCAACAAACCACTGAACAAATCAGGATTATACAAGACAAAATGCTCACAGCTCAGAGTCGGCAAAAGACTTACTATGATAAGAGACATAGATCTCTGGAGTTTGAGGAAGGGGACCATGTATTTCTAAAATTTTTCCCGACTACTAGAGTTGGTAGGTCTCTCAAGACCAAAAAGTTAAATCCGTAATTTTTGGGACTCTACCAAATTCTGAAGAAAGTAGGGACGTCAGCATATCAAGTTGCTCTCCCACCTAATTTGTCCAACTTGCATAATGTTTTCCATGTATCATAGCTCTGGAAGTATCTTCTAGACTCCTCACATGTGATACGAGATGAACCAATCCAAATAAAGGAGAACATGACATACCAGCTGATACCGACATCTATATTGGACACTGACGTAAAGCAATTGCAGAACAAAACTATTCCCCTCGTTAAGATGTTATGGGAAGGTTTGACTTCGGAAGAAGCAACTTGGGAGCCAGAAGAAGTCATGAGGAAGAAATATCCGAAATTGTTCTTATTAGGTAATTTCTGAAATTTTGAGGACAAAATTTCTTTTCGAGGGAGAGAAATGTAACATCCCTAATTGTGTTTCATGTATTAATAAAAGTACAAAAGTATTCAAAGTAACATCCCTAATTTCATTTTTTTTTATTGATAAAGGTACATAAATATTTAATTAAGAAAATAAAATTTATTAGACAATTTTTAGATATCTAAGGAAATATAATCCTTAGATATTCTTCACCTTACGTGTATGCACAAAAATGTTTTAACATTAATGGAATAGGTAAAGAGAGAAAACCTACGAGGAAATATTAGAAATAAACATGCTAAAAAATGTGAAATTCTTGAGTAAGGAAGATAAATTTTTGTGAAGTAAGTAAATGTATTAAAATTTCAAGAAGATTGAATTAGGGTAATTTTTCCTAATTTAAGAGTTAAAGTTACTAAGTTTAGTATCTCCACCCATAAATTGGGCTTTCACTTATGGACACTTCATATAGAGTTTTTTTACTTCACATGAATTTTTAGCAAGCCAATAGGATAGCCCAAGGAAGAAATAAAACATAGACTTGGACTAAACCCACTATGAAAGGTAGAATTTTTAGCAAGCCAATAGAAATTGGACCGGTAGCTCAAAAATCATGAAAATGTGACTAAGCCCACTATGAAAGGAAAACTTTTAACCAAAGTAAAGAAAATGGGCAAGAATGAGCCCAAACCCAAGAGGAAAAAAAATAAAAAAAATAAAGTGATGAAATAATGGTGTAATCAAGATTAGGTGACATGGCATTAAGACAAAAATTTAGCAAGTGGTGTGATATCCTACTTTCATAATTTTAACAAGTGGTATGATAATACATGGCATTAGGACAAAACATCTATATCCTACACTCATAATTTTAGCAAGTGGGTAATAATACATAGCATTATGATAAAACATCTTTATTCTACATAAATAATTTTAGCTAAGCAAGGAAGATTCAAGGGTTAGAAATTTGCCACCTAAAAAAGCAAACCTATCATAATGGATTAAGACAAAAAGAAAAAGGAAATGAATCGTTAAATCAAAAGGACCTTGTTCCTTATCTTAAGAACATATTATCATAATTTTTAAAATACAAATCTCCTTTTCCTATACATATCTTGACTAAGGAAGAGAAAGACAAGAACATGAGTTTTTTGTTTTCCAAAAATTTAACCAAGTGCATCCTAATTGTGATAAGGTAGACCCATGATTATGAAAGTTGAATTATTTGATAGTCTAGATAAGCAAAACCCACCCTTATAGCATTATAATTTCGTGCAAGTGAGGGAGAGAAAAATAGAAGCAAGGTAGAGTGAGGAAATGAGAGAAGTAAATGAAGAAAGAGAAAGGAGAAGTCTAGAGGACTAAGTGCTCCAGGTAAGTTTAACAATATTTTTTTTTGAAGAAAAGTTTTGAAACTTGTAATGTTTATATGAGATTTTGATTTTATAGCTTTAATGATTGGTCATGGATGTTGCTATATCATGTTACATATTATGTATGTTTGAATACTTAGGCTGGTGTAGATAGTTTTGCATAGGTATGGCTACGGGCGACAAACTTTTAAGCTTCTATTTTTAAAATTCTGGGAAGTATTAGTAAGGAATTAAAACAAATGGTTAACATAACAATAGTAGATCTATGTCTCACTAATGTTTAGCCACTAGAATCATTCAATTTAGAGTCCATATGAGGTAGATATGGTCTGATTAGTAAGCAAAGTTCAGAAAATGGTTAATCAAGGAAGAATATGTTAGGATAGCATCTGTGTTTTAATTTCTGGTAACTTTCTGTGGGGAATTAAAATAAATGGTTAACATAAGAATTATAGCTATATGTGTCATGGAGTCTTAGCCACTTGAATCACTCAATTTGGAGTCCATATAAGCTAGATATGGTCCGATTAGTAAGCAAAGGTCAAAAAATGGATAATCAGGGAAGAATATGTTAGGATAGCTTTTGTGTTTTAATTTCTAGGTACATTCTATAGGGAATTAAAATAAATGATTGAAATAAAAATTATAGCTATATGTCTCATGGAATTTTAACCACTGAAATCACTCAATTTGGAATTCTCATTAGGGAGATATGGACAGATTAGTAGGTAGCAGTCATAACTTACCCAAGAAGAAATATTATGTACTTTGAGGGAGTAATATCACTATGATTTCTTAATGTTTCTCTAAGCTACTCAACATATTAGTTTTAGATAATTGTTGTATCTTTGAATTGACAACAAGATCAACTAAATCGGAGTTAAATTTTAGGAGTTATGCTCTGATTAGTAAGAAAATGTCAGATAGGATGAAAACCTGCATCAAGAAAATAAAGGAATAAAATTAATATTTAAAAAAGAAGAAGAATCTTATAAATAAAAATAATAAATGACTAGAAGATGCTATATCCATTGCCAATGCATGAACTTCTTACCATTCTAAGTGTGTAATTTTGACATGGAAATATTTTGATGAAACATTATGGTATATAAGTATATTGAACATAGTTGTTATTGAAATCATATTTTTGGCTATTATTGTAAAAAAAAAAGATATAAGTACGGTCACATGGCGATCCATGTGGTGCACCAGTAGGAGACGCCCTACCAACGGTTATGATTATGAGAAAAGAAAGATAAAGTGTGCTATGTTGAACGGAGCGAGAAAAACCCGTACCGGAGAGAAGAAAATACTTCCCCTGACTGGGGTAGCTTGATATGAGAATAAATTGATAGTCATCATATGATATTCTGAAATTAGTAAATCTTGCCATACATGACATTACTGTACGATTCTCATGTACATAGATAAAGTACATTCATGTGACCAAAGATGTTTGTTGTAGTTTATACAGATGAACATGACATGATGAGCTATATTGATAATGATTTATTGTTGAACTTAATGTGATTTAAATCTCTCTATATTTCCATGTCATGTTCAAAAAATTAGTTATGTAGATTTTTCTATGGCTGTGGCTTTTAGTGCACGTTGGATCGAGTTACTCTATGATGTGTAGATCCTAAATAAAATGTTTGTGGACGAGTTGGCTCATATCCTAGTGAAGGTGCAACCACCCGTACCTGTATCTCCAGAATTACTCAACCAGAATAAATAAGATGTAGATATTTATGTGTTGAATTGTTGTACGTACGTTTTGATTAATGACGTGTATGTGAACTCTATATTGTATAATAATAAATAATAATAAAAATTTGTTACATATTCACCTTGACCGGGGTAGCTTGGTATGAAAACAAGTTGATAGCCATTATATGATATTCTGAAAATAGTTATTCATGCCATACATGTCATAACTGTATGATTTTCATGTGTGTAGATAAAGTGCATTCATGTGACCTAAAGATAATTGTTGTAGCTTATACAAATGAACATGACGTGACAAACATTATTGATAATGATTTATTGTTAAACCTACAGGAATTTAATTCTCACTATATTTCCATATCATGTTTAGAAAACTAGTTTTGCAAAGTTTTCTTTGACTCTAGCTCTCACTATATGTGTGTGTGTGTGTACTATCATATATATTGTAAGTATGTGTGTTTATTTAACTTTGTGAAAAGCATAATTTCGATCTTTAATATGTAATATCTCATATATATCTATATACATATATATGTGTGTGTATATATATATACACACACATATATATGTAAATATATATATACACACATATATATGTATATATATATATATACACACACACACACATATATATGTGTGTGTGTGTGTGTGTGTGTGTGTATATATATATATATATATTAAGTTTAACAAGCATCTAAATATTTATACTGGAGCAATTTTGTACATTAAGTCAGCAACGAGCCCCTAGTGATGGCCTTAGATGCGTATTGGCTTTTGGAATTTGAAAAATAATGGACACAAGCACCAATATGAGCATAAAGTAGTCAACAAATGCCTATGTTGTTCTAGAACTTTGAATTACAAAGCAACAAATGCCTATAGACAATCTGGAAACTTAGAATAAATTATTTAACATGATAACAGGAACATATCGCTTGTAATAATCGCCTAGTGCTTGAATGTAAAATAAATTTATAGACTTACAATGGTTAGATTTCATTGATTCAAGTTGTGAAAAATCTCCAATGCCCATATTTCTCATTTCCTTATAAATACAAGAGGTCTTGAATGTAACATCCTAAGCCTCTAATAAAGTTAGATAAATTTAAGAATAAGTAGAAAATACATATGACAAGTAATTAAGATGCTTAGTTATGTGATTATAAGGAAAGTATAAAATAGGTGACATAGTTAATATTGAATCACATAAATAAAATTCTTAGGATCATAATGGATGTAGAGAGGACACAAATACATTTTTTAAGACATTACTAATCTAGGATGAGTAATAAATTAAGACATATATGAATAAGAATTAAAATGTGTAGTTGTTTGACAATAAAGTCTTTATAAAATATGTGGTACATTTTTATGGTTAGAAGTAATATAAATAAAAAATTTTGGTGCAAATGAGACGAATAAGATACAAATATATTCCTTAGGATGCTACTAATTTAGGGTTAGCAAGATAATAAGGAAGGTAGAAGCATTACGTAATGCTATATATATATATATATATATATATATATATATATATATATATATATATATATATATATATATATATATATATATATATATATATATATATATATATATATATATATATATATATATATATATATATTTCCTCTCATCTCCACCATGCATATCATAATATATATTTACATATGCAAAAGCAGAAGCATTATGTGATGTTATATATATAGATATATTTCCTCTTGCCTCCACCATGCATATCATAATATATATTTACATATACAAAAGCAGAAGCATTACGTGATGCTATATATAGATATATTTCCTCTCACCTCCACCATACATATCATAATATATCTACATATGCATGCACGTGGGACTTGGAATAGTAGAATCACGCCCATCCTTGCTCCATAAAGCAAGTAGAAACACGCCCAACATGTGCTCTAGAAGGCAACATAACAGACCCCACCATCTGCTCCATAAGGCAGTAGAACCACACCCACCCTTGCTCCATAAAGGCACCAAAAACACACCTCACCATCTGCTCCATAAGGCAACAAAAACACGCTCACCATCTTCTCCATAAGGCAGCAGAAACACGCCCACCATCTTCTCCATAAAGTAGTAGAATCACGCCAACCTTCGCTCTATAAGACAAGCAGAAACACTTATGCATGCAAGTTATGTGGCAGCATATGTTTTCCTTTTATGTGTTATGTATATATTTTCACTCACCCCCACTATACAAATTATAATATATATACATACGTATGCACTTACATGGAGAAGCAGCAAGAAACCTACTTCCCTGCCCTGTAGAACCTAGGAAATCCTTGTAACTAAAGCAGCTAGCATCTTGCATTTCGGTAAAAGGGCAGCAAAATCACACCAGCCTTGCCTCACGAAAGCAATAGAAAAGAGAGAGGGGAGGCAGTAGAAAACTTAAGAGACAAGAGGAAGAAAGAGAGAGCAGCCAAGAAGAAGAAAAAAAATATGAGAGAGGAGGAAGAGAGATAAAGTAACCAGAAAATATTGAGAGTTCCTTCTTCCCTTACCTTAAGGCAGTGAGAGTGAGAGTGACTGCTGAAATTTGAAGCTTTTCTCAACCCATATTTTTTGCAAAAAATGTAGCTAAGTTGCAAGGAAAACCAAGAGGAGAAGCAAGTTGGAAATTGAGACCCATAGGAGTAGGTTTGCACATGGTAAGTTTGCCTTCTTTAAAAAATCTAGTTTAGAGTTTATTAGGGTAAATTTAGGACTAATTTCTAGCTAATAATTATATAAAATATGAAAACATGTTCGACATAGAAGTTGTAGCCCTATGTCTTAGATTTCCACAGAATTTGGAATCACATCCATTAGATTTAATATGAGAGAGTTATAATCCAGGGAGTAATGAGAGGTTAGAATCGGGTCTGGAATTCAAACTGGTGAGAATAACATAGTTTTTTGAATTTCTAGGACTAACCTATAAGGAATATGAAGACATGATTAACATCAAAAGTGTATATATATTTCTCACAGTTACATAGCCACTAGAATCACCTAATGTCGAGTCCATATGAGTGAGTTATGGTTTGATTAGTTACTAAAGTTCATAGAGCACAGAAAGGTTAGGTTGAGAACACAGAAACCTTTTCGTACCTAAAAAAATTGGCTCAGTAAATTGAGTAAATGGACTTTTAATTCTCTAACTTTTGGTGAGAAAATTCTTAAAATGTTCACAATCAATTCTGAAAATTTTCGTGATTTTTGAGAACCTACAACTAGGACTTTTGCAATCAAAACAATGCTGAGAACAATCTGCTGGATAGCTTAGGCTGTTGATGGAAATACTAAACATTGAAGAGATTAGATGTTGAATTTTCATATGAAAAGTTTATGACATGTTAGAGGAATTTTTATTATGGATCCCACCAAATTTTAGAGAATTATGGGCAGGTTAATGCACATAATAAAATATAGAAATTTGGTGGGACAGGAAGTCAGTCTGAACAGACCATAACTGGGGACAGCCTTTAAAAATTGGGTTATTCGAGGGGTAAGATGAATTATTTTTTACTTGAAATTTTTATGGTAATTATATAACATACTAGGATTCTTCATATAAAATATCACGAATTTGAAAGAAGTTTTACCAATCCAAAGGAATGCAAAACAGAATAGAAATGGAACTGAAACCAATCTGCACTGTTCTAGGTTATGGAGGTAGTTCTTGGGGTTGAATGCAAGAGTTAAGGGCTGAGAGAACCACGAAATAAAATAAACATGTAAAGGTACCTCCATAAAAAAATTTAGAATTTTTAGAGAACTTCTGTCATATTTAATAATAAACCCAAATCTCAATAAAATCATAGTTTTGTTTTGGCAAGCAGAAGCTCTTAAACTATAGATTTATGACTTTAGATGCTAATATGCATGCATTAACCAAGAGCTCTTATATGTTTTAGTTTGATTTGTTGGTAGTAACCTTGGTAGTCTTGGAAAGAAAGTGATTGTGCTGGAATTGAGGTAGCTAACTTTTCCTTAACACACTCTTTATCTTTATGAACTTGAATTTATCAATTTTCACTGGTTGCCTGACTTTTATGCTTTGATGAATGATGGTCTAAAGATATGTCCACATAATCACATTCCAAGTACTCCAGTAGGAAGTGAGCAACATGAGTTTCAAGGTTGAATCATCTGATTATGGATTGTATTTTCTTTGGTTGTGTAATATATGTGGGATGGCCTAGATGAGTGCTAATTCCCTTTTAGACAGCTTATAATGTGATGTAATATAAGTTATGGACTGTGCCCCTTTCTTTATGGCATAAGATCCTTTTTGCTGTAAGTAATGCATATCATGCCTAGTTAGTTACCTATAAGGAATTGAAATTTGAAAATGGTTGGAATAGCCTAAAGCACTTTTATACTTATCTAAGAAAGATAACAAACAATATAAGTGAATAGGTTAATTTATGGGCTAGGTAGACATTGCTAGAAATTTATAGATAAAAAACATGTAAAATACTAAATTCTCTTAAGTAGAATATTCTATGACGAAGATGTATGAAATAAGATGCTAGTCAGTAGGGTGTGACAAGTTTTGGTATCAGAGCAATAGTTCAGGGATTTATTTATGTGTTTGTACTTATTCTAGGATATTCTAAATTGATTTAGAGTTGAATTATTATGAAGTTGGCTTTTGTTTTAGGGGTTGTTAAATAAAGTGAACATAGTTTATGGTCGTGTGACTAATTATATGAAAAATGTTTGTATATATAATTTTGCACATGGGGAAATGGCATATAAAAGAACCCAGGCTGAGACCCTAAAAGAAATATCTAAGAATATGGAAGCTTTAGCCGCTAGGCTCGATGGGCAAGTTGCAGCCCAAGCCACCACAGCACAAATTCTTCAACAACTTCAAGAAGCCCTTAGACAAGTGCCGTAAGGAAACAATCTTGATGGTGCTGGAGAGGAAAATAGTCCAAGCCAAATGAATAAACTCCTAGCCTAATTTAAGAAGGCCAACCCTCCTTAATTTCTTGGAGAGTATGACCCAGTGATTGCAGAGCAATGAATCATGCAACTGGAGAAAATTTTTGGGGTTTTAGAGTGCAGCACAGACCAAAAAGTTTCCTTAGCCACTTACATGTTAGAAGGTGAGCCAGAGCATTGGTGGAAAAGTATGTAGAGACTACGGCAAACTACTGATACTCCCATTACCTAGGATAATTTTAAAGAAATATTTTATGATAAATATTTCCTAGATAATGTGAAGAATCAAAAAGAGGCTGAATTCATACAGTTGAAGCAAGGAAACATGACTGTACCCCAATATGAGGTAAGTATGAAGAGCTCTCTAAATTTTCCACTAACCTGAAGCATACCCACGATGATGCATGGAAGGCAGCAAATTTTGAGCAAGGATTGAAACCTGAGATTAGAGAAAAATTGGCTACCTTAGAGATACATGATTTTGCCAAGTTAGCAAGCAAATGTAGAATAGCAGAAGAAACTCTGATGAGTGCCAGGGCTGAGAAAAGATTTAGAGACAGTGAGCCTCTAGAGGAAGAGGAAAACCCTGGAACAAAAAGTTTAAGGGGAACAATTCTCAAGTTAGGAGAATGCTGACCCGTAGTGGCCAAACCTCTAGCTAGCCTGCTTGTAATAAATGTGGGAAGAACCATGGAAATAGACCATGTCTAGTTGGTCAAAATGTCTACTATAGTTGTGGAAAATTCGGCCACTACTCTAGGGATTGTAGAACAAGGAGGGGATCAGTTCCTGATGGCAGACCACAGAATCAGGGACGAGTGTTTGCTCTTTCCTAACAGGAGGCTAGCCAATTTCCAAATTTTATCAGAGGTATGTTAATGATCTGAAACTCACTTGTAGATGCATTGTTTGATTCTAGTGCTACACATTCTTTTATTTCATATGATTGTGCTAAGAGTCTGGGCTTGACTGTGGATACTTTGCCATATAATCATTCTATTTCCACACTTACTGGGATTCGTGTCATAACTTATGATGCTTGTATCAATTGTGTTGTACAATTTGATCATAGATGTACCACTTTAGATCTTGTATGCCTTCCTGTTTGATATTGATGTTATTCTTGGAATGAATTGGTTGTCTGCTAATAATGCAATTCTTAATTGTTCTAGAAAATCTATTTCCTTACCTGTTTATGGTCTTACATCTAAACACTCCAATGAAACTTCTTACCTATCCATCACCCAGGCTGAGAGATACCTAAAGAAGGGTTATCAAGGGTTCCTAGTCTTCTCTTCTTTGCAAGCAAAAGTAGAAGGCATGGAAAACATACATGTTGTTAGGGATTACCCAAAAGTATTTCCTAAGGAGTTTAGCAGTCTCCCTCTTGATAGGGAAGTAGAGTTCTCCATTGACTTAGTGCTTGGTGCAGGTCCCATATCTAAGGCTCCATATAGGATGGCTCCTATAGAACTAGCTGAGCTTAAGAAATAGATAGAGAAACTTTTAGATAAGGGACTCATCAGACCCAGTGTATCCCCTTGGGGTGCCCCAGTCTTGTTTGTTAAAAAGAAAGATGGAAGCCTTAGGTTGTGCATAGATTATAAGCAGTTAAACAAAGTAACCATCAAGAATAAATATCCATTACCCAGGATAGATGACTTACTGGATCAATTAGTTAAAGTGTCAGTCTTCTCTAAGATAGATTTGAGGTCAGGCTACCATCAGTTGAGCATTAAGGCCAAAGATGTCCCAAAGACAGCTTTTCGAACTTGATACAGACATTATGAGTTCCTAGTCATACCTTTTGATTTAACCAATGCCTTGGCCATTTTCATGGATTATATGAATAGGGTTTTTAGGCCATACTTGGATAAGTTTGTTGTGGTTTTCATAGATGACATCTTAGTTTATTCTAAGAGCCTTGAAGAACATGAGAATCACCTTTGAATAGTGTTGCAAACCCTAAAGGATAGGAAATTGTATGCTAAGTGTAACAGCTCCATTTATGTAACAATTTTTTATTATTTAACATCATGAAGTTATTACCTCATCTTAACTTACAATAACATTTATTTAATTATACAATACTAAGTTTACACTCACATCATTAATACAAATATTTGTACAAGACATACATGTACATATAAGCCCTAATCATCCACATAGACTATTTCCGGGGCCACTGGTGCGGGTGGCGGCACCTCCGCCGGAATCTCAGTCACTTCAACAACTTATATGTCCGCAATAATAGGTATTTGCCCAAGATAGGGCACCTCGATCATACGTACATCAATAACAAGTCTCATTGAAAACAACTGCATAGCTAATTTTCTGAACATGATATGGAAATATATTGAGAATTAAATCCCAGTATGTTCAACAATAATTCATCATCAATATAGTTCATCACGTCATGTTCAGCTGTATAAACTATAGAAAATATCTTTAGGTCACATGAATGCACATGAAAATTGTACAGTTATGACATGTATGGCATGAATAACTATTTTTCGAATTTCATATGATGGCTATCAACTTATTCTTCCTTCCAGCTACCCCGGTCAGAGTGAGTATTCTCTACTTTTCGATACGGGCTTATCTCGCTCCATCCGACATGGCACACTTTCTCTTTCTTTTCTCATGAACATAATCATAACCGTTGGTAGGGCGTCCCTTACTGGTGCACCACACGGATTGCCATGTGACTGTGCTCATTTCTTTTCTTTTCATATTAATAGCCAAAAATATGATTCCAATAACAAGTATGTTCATTATATTGTCATGCCATAATTTATCAAAACATAATCATTCTCAAAATTCATTGGTAAACTGAAATTATGCCATGAATATAATCATTTTCTAAAAATATGTCCATGTCAAAATTCCACACTAATACCTCGATAACTGGATAGTAATTGTAGTCTGTAAACAGCACACCAGGAAAGTTCCCAGGAAAGAGAGGTGGGTCACTAATGGACACGCTTAAGTACCAAGTCTTTCCTTGCCAGAGCTTTCCTTAGACATGCACTTTTCACAAATCACAATTTTTTTTCCAGTAACTAGAATAATTCTTTTCTGATGTGGAAATACTGCAACCACGGAGCATACTAAGATTTTTCAAATAAAACCAGCGCTTTCAAAACTTCTTGGAAATTTTATATGAGTACTAGGGTAAATTTCATGTTAAAAATTACACACTTAAAATGGTAGTAGTTCATGCAATGGCAATAGCTAAGGCATACACTAGGCATTTATTATTTTCATTTATAAAATTCCTCTTCTTTCTTGAATATTATTTTCATCTTTTCATTTTCTTTATGTCTAGGCATTTAGTCATTTTATTTTTACTTATATCATTTCCAACACATGTTCTTACAAATTTTATAGAGCATTTTTCCTCAAATTGATTTCTACTATTACCCTATAGTTTAAAAAAAATTCATCTAGGGTAGAAAAAATATTGAAAATAGGTTTTACTAACTTTTAACACTACAAAAAATATATCGTGGTATTATTACTCCTTTAAATTTAGTATTATTTCTTCTCGTGTAGGTTCTGACCTTTACTTACTAATTAGACCATATCTCCCAAATTTGAACTCCAAATTGAGTTATTCCAGTTGGTAAAAATCCATGAGCCATATATCTATAATTGTTATGTTGGCGCGCTATTTTAATTCCCTACAGAATATTCCCAGAAATTCAAAAACTAAAGCTTTAATAACATACTCTTCCCTAAATAAACATTTTCTGATCTCTGCGTACTAATTCGATCATATCTACCTCATATGAACTCCAAATTGCATAATTCCAGTGGCTAAATTTCCACGAGACATATATCTATAACTTTCATGTTAACCATTTATTTTAATTCCTTACCAATTGTTCCCAGAATCTTAAAAACAGAAGCTAAAATTTTTACCGCCCATAGCCATACCTATGCAGAACTATCTAAACCAGCCTAAGTATTCAAACATACATCACATGCATGATCAATATGTAACATGATGAAGCAACATTCATGACCAATAATCAAAGTGCTATGATCAAAATCCCATATAAATATTACAAATTTCAAAACTTTTCTTCAAAAAGAAATATTGTTAAACTTACATAAAAATCTCCCTAGCTCATTTAGTGAATTGATTTTCTTGTTTGCTCTTGAAAGAAGTAGCAAGACTCCTCCCTTCCCTTAGCTTTTCTAGCAGCTTAAGTAAGAGAAGGAGGGTGAGTTTTTTATCCTCAAAGATAAAGAAGAAAAAATGGATTCAAGTGGGGATTAGGGTAACTTACCTTGAGTATTTAGCCTTCTAAACTTCTTCTTTTTCCTTCCTTTCTTCTCCTCTCTTTCTCTCCTTTCCTCACTCTACCTTGCTTCTATTTCTCTCTCTTCCTCACTTGGACAAAATTAAGATGTTATGGGGTGGGTTTTGCTTATATAGACCACCAAATAATTCACCTTTCATGATCATGGATCTACCTTATCACAATTAAGATACACTTTATTGAATTTTTGGAAAACAAACAACTTATGTTCTTGTCTTCCTCTTCCTTAGTCAAGATATGCATAGGAAAAGGAGATTTGCAATTTGAAATTTATGATGATATGTTCTTAAGATAAGGGACAAGGTCCCTTTGATTTAGGGATTCATTTCCATTTTCTTTTGTCTTAAACAAGTATGATAGGTTTGCCTTTTTAGTTGGCAAATTTCTAGCCCTTGAATTTCCATTATTTGGTTGATATTTTTTGTGTGGGATAGGAATGTTTTGTCCTAATGCCAAGTATTATCATACCACTTGCTAAAATTATGAGTGTAGGATATAGATGTTTTTGTCCTAAAGCCTTGTATTATCATGCCACTTGGCAAAATTATGAATGTAGAATCATACCACTTACTAAATTTTTGTCTTAATGCCATGTAACCTAATCTTTATTATTATTACATTATTATATAATCACCTAATTTATTTTATTTTATTTTTCCTCTTGGGTTTGGGCTTATTCCTACCCATTATGGGCTTATTCTTACCCATTTTCTTTGCTTTGAATAAAATTTTACCTTTCTTAGAGGGCTTGAACACATTATCATAATTTTTTGGGCTATTGGTCCAATTTCTATATCCTAATCCAAGTCTATGTTTTATTTCTTGTTTAGGTTATCCAATGGGCTTGCTAGAAACTTATGTGAAGTGGAAAAATTCTATATGAAGTATCTATAGGTAAAAGCCCAATGCATGGGTGAAGATGTTAAACTTAATAATTCTAGTTCTTGAATTAGGAAAAATTACCCTAATCCAATGTTCTTGAAATTTTAAGACCTTTACTTGTTTCTAAAAATTTATCTTCCTTATCCAAGAATTTTACATCTCTTTAATATGTTATTTCTAATTTTTTCCTATTAGGTTTTTCCTCTTTATTTGTTTTCTTAATGTTAGAAACATTTTCTATGCATATACATAAGGTGAAGAATTTCTAAGGATTATATTTTCCTTAGATATCTAAAATATTGTCTAATAAATTTTATTTTGTTAATGTACTTTTAACGAAATTAGGGATGTTACACTAAGCTTAGCAAGTGTGAGTTTTGGCTAATAGAGGTGAGATTTCTAAGGCATGTTGTCTCAAAGGAGGGGATAGCAGTGGACCCTAGTAAAGTGGAAGCAGTGGTTAACTGGGAAACACCAAAGACAATCACTAAAATACAGAGCTTTCTAGGTTTAGCAGGATACTATAGGAGATTTATTCAGGGATTCTTTCAGATAGCCATGCCTCTAACTAGGTTAACCAGGAAGGATCACCCATTTGTGTGGGATGGTCGACGTGAGACTAGTTTTCAAGAATTGAAAGTTAGGCTAACCTCTGCCTCAGTGCTAGTGATACCTAACCCTAGTGAACTCTTTACAATATATAGTGATGCATCTAAGAAGGGTTTAGGTTGTGTTTGAATGCAGAAGGGTAGAGTGGTAGCTTATGCTTCTCGACAGCTCAGACCTCATGAGGATAACTACCCCACACATAATCTGGAACTAGCAGCTGTAGTGTTTGCCCTTAAGATTTGGAGACATCATTTGTATGGTGTCAAGTTTGAAGTTTTTAGTGATCACAAGAGTCTTAAGTACCTTTTTGACCAGAAGGAGTTAAATATAAGGCAAAGAAGATGGATGGAATTCCTAAAAGATTATGATTTCACCCTTAACTACCATCCGAGCAAGGCAAACATGGTTGCTGATGCCTTGAGCAGGAAATCCCTCCATATGGCATCATTGATGCTTAAGGAGTAGGAACTAATTGAGGGCATGAGAGATTTGAATCACTCTATTTCTCCACATCCTAGTAGCCTCCTTATGAGTGAATTGAGGATTCATAATGATTTTAGGGATAGAATTAAAGATGCTTAAGTTTTTGATCCATACTTGAAAGACATTAGAGAACAGATATCCCTGCGCAAGTCTAAAGAATTTCACATTGCTGAGGATGGGCTTATCAAGTTTGGAGAGCAGTTGTGTGTACCTGAGATGAAGGAATTGAGAGATAGTATCCTAGCTGAAGCTCATAAGAGTAGGTATACCTTACATCCAGGAGCCATTAAGATGTATCAAGACTTAAAGAGAAGTTTTTGGTGGCTGGGGATGAAAATGGACATAACCCATTATGTGTCTAAGTGCTTAGTGTGTCAGAGAGTCAAGGTAGAACACTAAAAGCCTGGTAGATTGCTCCAACCCTTAGATATTCCTGAGTGGAAATGGGATAGCATCTCTATGGATTTTGTCATGGGTTTTCCTAGGACATCATCTGGCTATGATGTAATTTGGGTAAACATGGATAGACTAACCAAGTCTGCCCACTTCTTAGCCATTAAGACTACCTATTCTCTGGACAAGTTGGCATAGGTGTATGTTCATGAAATTTTCATATTCCATAGGATACCTACCAGTATTGTTTCTGATCGAGACCCCAGGTTTACTGCTAGATTTTGGAGATCCTTGCAAGATGCCTTAAGTACTAAACTTAGGTTTAGCACAGCCTACCATCCACAAACTAATAGGCAGACAGAGATAAGAATTCAAACTTTAGAAGATATGCTTAAGGCTTGCGTATTAGAAATGAAAGGAAACTAGCATGTGTATCTACCTTTAGCTGAATTTGCTTATAATAATAGTTACCATTCCAGTATCTAAATGGCTCCCTTTGAAGCTTTGTATGGAAGAAAGTACAGGTCACCTTTGTGTTGGGTAGAGCTAGGGGATAGGAGTCTTTTAGGCCCTGATTTGGTTGACCAAACCACAAGGCACATTGAACTTATCAAAGAGAAACTACTAGTTGCTCAAAGTAGACAAAAGAGCTAAGCAGATAAAAGAAGAAGGCCCCTAGAATTTGAAACAAGCAACCATGTTTTTCTTAAGGTAACTTTGTTCACGGGGGAGGGGAGGTCTTTGAAAACGAAAAGGCTTAGTCCCAAATACATCGATCCTTTCCAAATTCTTGATCGGATGGGATCAGTAGCTTATAAACTTGCATTTCCTCCAAACCTTTCTCAGATTCATGATGTATTCCATGTTTCCTAGCTCAAAAAGTATAACTCAGACCCTTCACATGTCCTAGAGCACGAATCAATGCATTTAAAAGATACTCTATCATACATTGTAAGGCCAGATCGGATCATTGATGTTAAGACTAAACAACTGAGGAATAAGAACATCCCTCGGGTTAAAGTGGTCTAGAAAGGACTATCCTCTAAGGAAGCAACTTGGGAGACGAAAGAAGAAATGAAGAGAACCTATCCACATCTATTTGAATAAGGTATGTTAAATTTTGTGGACAAAAAATTTTTTTAGGGGGAAAGGAAATGTAACTTCATAAGCCTCTGATAAAATTAGATAAATTTAAGAATAAGTAGAAAATACATATGACAAGTAATTAAGATGCTTAGTTATGTGACTATAAGGCAAGTATAAAATAAGTGACATAGTTAATATTGAATCATATAAATAAAATTCTTAAGATCATAATAGATGGAGAGAGGACACAAATACATTTTTTAAGATATTACTAATCTAGAATGAGTAATAAATTAAGACATATATGAACAAGAATTAAAATGTGTAGTTGTTTGACAATAAAGTCTTTATAAAATATGTGGTACCTTTTTATGTTTAGAAGTAATATAAATAAAACTTTTCTGAGCATAAATGAGAGGAATAGGATACAAATATATTCCTTAGGATGCTACTAATTTAGGATTAGCAACATAATAAGGAAGGCAGAAGCATTACGTGATGCTATATATATACATATACATATATATATATATATATATATATATATGTATATGTATATGTATAAGTATATGTATATGTATATGTATATGTATATGTATACATATACATATACATATACATATACATATACATATACATATACATATATATATATATATATATATATTTCCTCTCAACTCTACCATGCATATCATAATATATATTTACATATGCAAAAGCAGAAGCATTACGTGATGTTATATATATAGATATATTTCCTCTCACCTCCACCATTCATATCATAATATATATTTACATATGCAAAAGTAGAAGCATTACGTGATGCTATATATAGAAATATTTCCTCTCACCTCCACCATGCATATCATAATATATATCTACATATGCATGCACATAGGACTTGGAACAGCAAAATCACGCCCATCCTTGCTCCATAAAGCAAGTAGAAACATACCCAACATGTGCTCTATAAGGCAACAGAACACACCCCACCATCTGCTCCATAAGGCAGTAGAAACACGCTCACCATCTGCTCCATAAGGCAGCAGAAACACACCCCCATCTACTCCATAAAGCAGCAGAATCACGCTAACCTTTGCTCCATAAGACAAGCAGAAGCACTCATGCATGCAAGTTATGTGGCTGCATATGTTTTCCTTTTACGTGTTATGCATATATTTTCACCCACCCCCACTATGCATATTATAACATATATACATACGTATGCACTTATATGGAGAACTAGCAAGAAACCTACTTCCCTGCCCTGTAGAACCCAGGAAATCCCTGCAACCAAAGCAGCCAGCATCTTGCATTTCGGTAAAAGGGCAGCAGAATCACACCAGCCTTGCCTGACGAAAGTAATAGAAAAGAGGGAGGGAAGGCAGCAGAAAACTTAAGAGACAAGAGGAAGAAAGAGAGAGCAGCCAGGAAGAAGAAAAAAATCTGAGAGAGGAGGAAGAGAGAGAAAGCAACCAGAAAATATTGAGAGTTCTTTCTTCCTTCTTCCCTCACCATAAGGTAGTGAGAGTGAGAGTGAGTGCTAAAATTTGAAGCTTTGCTCAACCCATATTTTGTGCAAAAAACATAGCTGAGTTCAAAGGGAAACTAAGATGAGAAGCAAGCTGAAAATTGAGAGCCATAGGAGTAGGTTTGCACAAGGTAAGTTTGCCTTCATGTAAAAATCTAGTTTAGAGTTTATTAGGCTAACTTTAGGACGAATTTCTGGAAAATAATTATATAAATATGAAAACATATTTAACATAGAAGTTGTATCCCTATGTCTTAAATTTCCATATCATTTGGAATCACATTTATCTTATTTAATATGAGAGAGTTATAATCCAGGGAGTGATGAGAGGTTAGAATCGGGTCTGGAATTCAGACTGGTGAGAATAGCTTTGTTTTCCAAATTTCTGGGACTAACATATAAGGAATATGAAGACATGGTTTACATCAAAAGTGTAGAAATATTTCTCACGGTTACATAGCCACTGGAATCAACTAATTTTGAGTCTATATAAGTGAGTTATGGTCTGATTAGTGACTAAAGGTCATTGAGCACATATGGGTTAGGTTGAGAACACAGAAACTTTTTTTGTACCTGAAAATATTAGCTCAGTAAATTGAGTAAACCTTTAAATTCTCTAATTTTTGGTGTGAAAAGCATTAAAATGTTCATAATCAATTCTAAAAATTTTTGTGATTTTTGAGAACCTACAACTAGGCCTTTTACAATCAAAACAGTGCTAAGAACAATCTGCTGGACAACTTAGGCTATTAATTGAAATACTAAACATTGAAGGGGTTAGATGTTGAATTTTCAAATGAAATGTTTTTTACATGTTAGAGGGATCTTGGTTAAGTATCCCACCAAATTTAAGAGAATTTTTGGCAGGATGAGGCACATAATAAAATATAGAAATTTGGTGAGACAGGAAGTGAGTCAGAACAAACCATAACTAGGGATAACCTTTAAAACATGGGCTATTCGAGGGGTCAGATGAATTATTTTTTAATTGAAATTTTTATGGTGATTATATAACATATCTATGATGCTTCATATAAAATATTACAAATTGTAAAGAAGGTTTACCAATCCAAAGGAATGAAAAACATAATAGAAATGGAATTAAAACCAATCTGCACTGTTCTGGGTTATGGAGCTAGTTCTTGGAGTTGAATGGAAGCGTTAAGGGATGAGAGAACAACAAAATAAAATAAACATGTAAAGGTAGCTGCATAAAAAAGTTTAGATTTTTTTAGAGAACTTTTGTCATATTTAATAATAACCCCAAATCTCAACAGAATCATAGTTTTGTTTTGGGGAGCAGAAGCTCTTAAACTAGAAATTTATGACTTTAGGTGATAATATGCATGCATTAACCAAGAGCTCTTATATGTTTTAGTTTGAGTTGCTGGTAGTAACCTTGGCAGCCTTGGAAAGGAAGTGATTGTGCTGAAATTGAGGTAGTTAGCTTTTCCTTAAAACAGTATTTATGTTTATGAACTTGAATTTATCAATTTTCACTGGTTGCCTGACTTTTATGCTATGATGAATGATGATCTAAATATATGTTATGTATACATTCTCGGGAATTAAGGGAGTGCCCAAAGTGTTCCAAGTAAGCCCCATTTCCCTCACGTATTGGCCAATAATAGATGCATAACCTTTTTGCAGGTATGGGACTACATTGGGTAAGTAGACCAAAATGTTATAGATCCTTAGTGTGACCAAGATGATGTATGTATGTATGGTCAGTGCTTATGTTTCAGTGAAATAAATTGAGATGTTTTAAGGAATGGAATGGGTACTGTTTTTCTGAAAAATTTGCTAGCTATTAAGATTATCATCTCATTTTTTTATGTCCACATAATCACATTCCAAGTACTCCAGCAAGAAGCGAGCAATAGAGGTCTCAAGGTTGAATCATCTAATTATGGATTGTATTTTCTTTAGTTGTGTAATATATGTGGGATGGCCTAGATGAGTGCTAATTCTCTTTTAGACAGCTTATAATGTGATGTAATATAAGTTATGGACTGTACCCTTTTCTTTATGGCATAAGATCATTTTTGCTGTAAGTAATGCATATCATGCCTAGTTAGTTACCTATAAGGATTTGAAATTTGAAAATGCTTGGAATAGCCTGAGGCACTTTTATGCTTATCCAAGAAAGATAACAAACGATATAAGTGAATAGATTAATTTATGGGCTAGGTAGACATTGCTAGAAATTTATAGATAAAAAAATGTACAATAGTAAATTCTCTTAAGTAGAATTTTCTATGATGAGGATGTATGAAATAAGATGCTAGTCAGTCGGGTGTGACATTGAACATTTGCAAGTTAAACAAATTGTGAATAACCCCCAACGACCATATTTCTTTCCTCTAATTTTTTGATATAGGGATAAACTCTTATACATACACTCTTTGAAAGAGTATTTGTTAACCTTTTTTTTCATTCATGAGTTATGAATGAAGGGAAAGTCCCTTGAGGTTTTTAGGTGTGGAAACCCAATTAAGATTTATTGTAAGTGGTTGTATAGGGAGAGAACCTAGTTTCTAACTCTGGGAAGTTGGGTTGTTGTAATGGCTCACAAGTGCATGTTAAAATTATGGTGGTTAGTGGAAAATCTCAAGTTACAATTTAGAAACTGGATGTAGGCTCAATGTTGAAGCTGAGCCAAGATAAACTCTTTTTGTTTCTCTCTTTTTCCTTTTCTTTTTAAAGTGCTACAATATTTTTTTTATATATATTCTAGTACACTATTTTCTCTTGTGGTTTTTCTAAAACATTTTTACCTTGGCTTTCACATCTTCTATTATTATTGTTTATTATTTTAACTACATAATCTACTGTAAATTTTTTTGTCATATAAATTTCTCTAATATAAGTTTCTGGTTTATAGTGCATATGTTTTTCTAATACGATTTTGTATTATTCTTTATGCTTTGCTTAAAATATAGATTTATCTTTATGCTAACTTTCTTAAATCATGTACCAAGGTTTACATGATTACTTAAACGTTTGAAGTTTGCATTGAGCTTTTAAGTTAAAAGGTTTTTGAATCAAGCTTTTTGAAAAACTTCCATGCTTTAATGAAACAACCAATTCACCCCTCTCTTGGGCATTGGTTGCCTTGCCTAACATAATGGTATTTACCATTCACTTACTAATGAAGTTCCCAATAGAAAATGGCATAGGGCAGTTCGCCAGGAGTTGCTATTCCATAAGTCTAAAAAAAAGTTTATAAGAACAAGACAATAGGAATAGGAGAGTAACAAGGAAGGAAAACAAGTCAAAGAAAACGTAATAATGATAACCTAATGGACCTAAGGGATAAAGTCTTGGGAAGAAGACCCCAACCATAAGAATATTTGAAAGCAGAACAAATTTATTGGAGTAACAATAGTAGAGAAGTTTGAGTTGGCTCACTTTTATTGACTACCAAAAAGAAAAACTTGAGACATTTCTTGAGGAAGATAATGACACTTTTGCTTGGACACCTACTGATGTGCTAGGTATAGATCCCCACCTTATCTATCATAACTTGTCACTTAAAGGAAGATTGAGTGTCATACAAAAATGACAACATTTTGGGCAAGAAGGGAAAAAATCCATAAAGGAGGTGATAAAGAAGCTCTTACAAGATGGGTTCATAAGGGAAGCAATCTACATTATATGGCATTTAATGTGGTATCTAATGTGTAGATTTCATCAATTTGAATAAGGCCACTCCCAAAAGCCTTTACTAGCTTATAAGCATCGATAGATGGTGTAACAACCCTAAATTTTAATAATTTTCATTTATGTATGGATTATTAAAAGAAATAAAAGAGTAGGGATGTAATTGAAAGGTTTTAAGGACATCCTCCAACAATTGAAATTTTGCCAAATGGTCCCTCCATCATTTAAAAAAAAAAGAAAAAATCAATTGTAACCTTCGTATATGAATAGTGTATCTCTCTCCAATTTTCTCTCTAGATCTAGAGTACCTTCGAGTCTCCGATCTAAAAACTAAGGGTACCATTGGATTCAAGATAAATAGCACTAAGATTTTGGTTGAACAATTTTTTAAATTGGCTGCAGAATCAACGCAGATCAGAAGTAGAAAATCTTAGAAAAAGGTAAGTTCTGAAACTCCTATTTAGAGACCTTAAATTGAAAATCTGACACCGTAGATGGATTCAGGAGATAGATAAACTATAGAATATGAAGTTTTTCAGTCATTTGACAACTATTGATGTCATGAACAGTAACTCCGATCAGTATACATAGTGATTCCTATATGTGTGAACATTAACTCCTACTGACATGAATAGTAATTTTAGCTGATGTGAACATTATTTTCGACCATGAATAGTTACCATCAGTTGATCGAGCTCCTAGAGTCATTTTTTATGTTTATTGACCCTCTAGACTCATTTCTGAGGTCTATTTGGTTAAATTTATATTAAAAAAGAGCATTTTGGAGTTATCCAACCTAGAGCCTTATCTTGTAAGTAGATAATTCTTTCTATGACTTACCCCATTCTCTTCTTAAAAATTAAATGTATAAATGGTTATGTTTACAAGTTATTTATACTATCATAAGTCTTTGAAATGAGTTAAATTATCTACTTTACTTACTAACTAGCATATTGTTCAAGAAGATTATGGTTTTACAAATGGATTTTGAACTCATTGAATATGTGATTCTAAATGTATTTCTCATCATATGGTAAAGGAAATATTTTGTGCACGTGGCATTGATTTGTAAAGCTATAAGATTGCCTTGGAAAAGGACATGAATATATGTTAAACTCTGATGGGAAATTTTCTAAGAGAGGAAATTTATTGAGACTAAAATTTTCTATTATACTGTGAACTCTTTTATGAATGATATGGAATATTTGGAAATATTAATTTCTATGGAGAAATCCTATTGGAAACACTATTTGCTAACAACATGTGATGTTAGTCTTGGTGCACCTTAATACCTCAACTAGCAAGGGTGTTGCTAGCCTCGTGTGATGGCTAACAAACGGGATATGATATGTGAAGAAGAGTGGGATGCCTCATATCTAGGCGAGATGTCGACTATATGATATGTTATTTGCCCTCCCTTGCTGTGTGCTTGGGTGATGTGTTTATAATTAAACATGATTTTAATACCTTTAAACTTAATTTTTGTTGATTTAAGTAGAATATAAATAGGAATTAATTGAGTTTTGTGTTTTATGTTGTAGGAGAAAAGGAAGAAGAAAAAGAGAGAAAAAGATAAGAAATTCATGGAAAAATGCTTAATTGCAGCGATTCCAGACCTTGTAGCACTAAGTAGCCCATACCTTTATCATATGACCTCCAATCAAAGTGATTCAAGTGGCTATGAAACTATAAGACAAATATTAACAACTTTTATGTTGATCACGTTGTCTAATTCAGGATATTTCATAGTATTATAGAGCTTGAAAGTTAACCTATGGTCACTCATTTGGGTATATCTCCCAAGGTTTAGTTCTGATTAAAGTGATTATAGTTACTATAGAAAGATAAAAGACAGGGATACAATTTTTATGTTGACCATTTTTTCAGATTCTGAAGAAATCTTAATGCCACGGCACTCGAAAATCAACGCTGCAAAGCCCAATGCCTAGAATTTTGAGCGTCGTAGCCATTGTAGAATGTAAAAAATGCAATTTTTATGTTATTTTGACTCCAAATAAAGCCTAGAAGCCCATGAACAACCCTAAAATTAATCCTAATTCATTTAGGACTCTCATAACCTCTAAATAAGAGGAAAAGCAAGCACCAAAGGGGGATCCAATCCATCAAAAGGGATTCAAGGAGTAATTTCTCAAGTTTCTTCTTCTTCTTCTTCTTCTTCTTCTTCTTCTGTAGGTTTTTTTATGTCCCTGTAAGGCTAGTTTATTTTTGTTGGTTGAGGAAGATTGAAACCTTAAGGATTTTTTATGCATTGTGAGATGTGGATTTGAGTATATTATATCAATTTTAATTGAGTATTAATTATTCATCCATTCTTATTCCCATGATTGTTTCAATTGATATCTAGGGTGCACACTAGTGATTTCATTGTTTCAATCTACTGTTGAATCATATTTTGAATAAAGTTTTCATTATTATGATTTCATTATTACCCATATAGAGTCATGTCCAATTGAAGTCTTAGGTAAGCCCACCACAAAGTCCACCAAAATACTGTCCCATTTCCATTTAGGGATCTCAAGAGGTTGTAGAAATCTTGCTGGCTTTTGATACTCCACTTTCACCTTATGACAAATTAAACATTTTGCCACGAACTCAAAAATGTCCTTTTTAATCCTTGACCACCAATACATCTTCTTTAAGTTATGATACATTTTAGTGGATCTAGCATGGACTGTGTACTTACTCTGATATGCCTCTTGCATTATCTTAGTTCTCAATTCTTGGTCTTAAGGGACACAAATCCTTCCCTGATACATGATTGCTCCATCTTCTATGATAGAAAAATTATCTTTATCTTTGTGATCTTATAAGTATTGGTCGTGAGCTTGAGCCTTTTTAATCTAGACTCCAAAGTCACACTCTATACTCAAATGATTAGCTTTTTTGGAGTATGAGTAGTGGCCAGCTTCAAATTTTGAAACTTCTCTAGCATCTGCATCTCATACACCATCATCTGACCCTGGTACAGAGATTTCTGACTCAAGGCATCAGCTATAACATTTGACTTTCCTGGACCATACTTTATCTTAAACTTGTAGTCATTGAGAAATTCTACCCATCTTCTTTGTCTCATATTTAACTCCTTCTAATAAAAAAAGTACTTAATACTCTTGTGATCACAATATACTTCAAATGTTGCCCCGTACAAATAGTGTCACCAAATCTTTAAGGCAAACACCACCGCTGCCAAGTAAAGATCACGGGTTGGATAATTTCCTTCATGGGGTCTTAGTTGCCTAGAGGTGTAATCAATTACTCTCTTGTCTTGCATCAACACACACCCCAACCCTTTCTTTGAAGCATCACTATACACTTCAAAATGTCATGTAGGGTCTAGAATAATGAAAACTGGAGAAGTGATCAATCTTGTCTTAAGCTCTTAGAAACTAGCTTCACATTGATCAGCCTATTTGAAAGGACTTCCCTTCTTGGTCAATTTAGTCAATGGCATGGCTATACGAGAGAAGTTTTGTATAAACCTCCTGTAGTATCCTACCAAACCCAAGAAACTTTTGACTTCTATAACCGTCTTTGGTCTTTCCCATTGAATCACTACTTCCATCTTGTTAAGGTCTATGACTACCCCTCTATTGGAGATGACATATCTGGGAAACTTCATCTCTGATAGGCAAAATCCACACTTCTCTAATTTGGCATACAACATTTTCTCTTTTAGGACTTGTAGCATGATTCAGAGATGTTGTTCATGTTCTTTCTCACTCTTCAAGTATATCAAGATATAATCAATGAATTGATCTAGGTAGGGTCAAAAAATGCAATTTATGTAATCCATGAAAATTAGAAGTGCATTTGTCAACCCGAAGGGCATTATAAGAAACTCATAGTGACCATACCTAGTCTTGAAGGCTATTTTTAGTACATCTTTCTCCTTGATCCTAATCTGATGGTAACCCGACCTTAAGTCAATCTTAGAAAAGATTGAGGCTTCCTTCAATTAATCTAATAAGTTATCCATCCTGACCCAGCGCCCCGTTCTTAGATTGCTGAAGCGCCGCGGCGCTCGCTCCCACACCAGAATGTTGAAGTTTCCATATTTCAAATAGTGTGCACCAAATTAAACCCTAATTAATAAGATATCCTTTAACACATCAATAAATTATAACCTATTAATCATATGAAGAACAAGAGAAGCTAATAAAACTAAACAAATATAAACACATCGGCTATATCTAATTTAGTTAACATTCATCATAGGGTTAATAATTTATAATCCAAAATCCTTAATCCTATTTGCTTCAAGAATAGAGTAATGAAAACTTTGTTCAAAACCCAATTTAGTAGTAGATTAAAACAAACAATATACTAGTAGACCTTCCTAGAAATTATAAGAATAATTATTGAAAAGAGAAGAGTAGATGAATAATCAATACTCAATTAAGATTGAACTAATAAAATCTATTCCAAATCTCACAATGCATAACGATCCCTTGCGATTTCAATCTTTCTCTACCAACTAAAAGTAAATCAGCCACGCAGGGCCATAAGAAAATCTAAACAAAAATTAAAGAAGGTAATTAAGAACTTGAATAATCTTTAATGCTTCCTTTCTTCCCTTTATATAGATTAGCTTTTCCTAATTGAAGTAGAATTGTTTCTAGGTCAAAACTCGACCTGTCGGGCTTCAATTAGAGCCAAAAAGACCTAAAAATTGCAACTTCAGTACTATAGTGTGGTGGAAATCACTACGGTGCCCAGAGAATTGTAGAATTTTCTGAACTTCTAACCAAGAAAGTTGTAACTCTATGTCTCTTCTTTCCATAGCCACTAGAATCATCTCAATCGGAGTTCAAATGAGAGAGATATGCCTTAATTAGTGATAGAGGGTCGAAAATCAAAATTTTCCCATATTTCTTCTCTATTTTCATCTTCTTTTCTTTTTTCTTCTTCCTAAAACACAAAACTCAATTAATTTATATTTACATTCTACTTAAATCAAACAAAAAGTAAGGTTAAAGGTATTAAAATCATGCTTAATTATAAACACATCACCCAGGTCTTGCTAACAAAATCAAATTATGGTGCAAATTAATCAAGCATTGAGGCAAGTAATGCAAAAGTTTAATGTGGCAAAGGGAATAATATGGTCAGTGGAGCTATCCAAATTTGGATTTATATATAAACAAAAGCCATTAAACTCCAAGATCTAGTATATTTAATTATTAAAATAACCAAGCCTAAAGAGGTAGGTGACTGATAGAAAAATAATAAGTTCCTATTGTTTGTGTTTTATAAATAACCACAAATGCATGGCGTAAATAAGAGTGTGTCACAATATGTAAATAAGTAATTCAATTAATAAAAGCCTAGGGTTAGGGTTTACCACACTTATGATATTCAACAATCAATATGTACCTCTAATTGCAATTATCTAGGTAATTGGGGATGGTTTATCCTTAATTAACTAATAACGTCTTTCAAGAGTTATTAATCATACATAGGTTAATTCAATTGCCTACTTTTGTGGTTCTTAGTTCAACCTAGGTCCATTAAGTTCTATGCCAACCATGAAATACAATTAATCGGTTTTCTCGTGTCCACTAATTGATTCATTCCTAGAGAAACTTAAACTACTTTCATGATTAAGATATCGTTAACTAACTATTAGGTTCCGGTATTAACTTTTACCTTTTAGTTCATCAGTTAATATCCTAAGATGTGATAAATATTTGCTAGACATTCATTAACTCATATAATCAATGCATAATAGTCAATCCTAATTAACCATGGATAATACAATTAAGGTTCCAACAATTTAATTGGCATAGTGTATCATCACATCATAAGTGGGTTTACCAAAACCCTAGATCAAATCTACACAAGCATAATAGAAACAGAAACCAAAATCATATTTTTTAAGTAAATCATAATAGTTCAATATAAACCAAGATAGAAGAGTAGAAGTAAAGATGGAAGTAAAGTAGAAAGATAAAACTTGATTTTCAGAATGTAAAGATGAAATACAATGCTTGAATTACTGTAAATTCTACTATAAGAACATGAATTAATCACTAATCCTACTCTAAACCTAATTTAACAGTGTTTCCTAAGCCTAAAACCGAGTAAAAGTAAGTTTGAATGTGTTTGGATCCCTTTCTTTGCATTTCCCAATGTATATATATCAACTTGGCTGCTCAAAACCCTAAAAATCATGTGGTGTATGGACATGAAGCATGACCGTGTTCTAGGACACGACCTGACCATACTTCGGGCTAAATTCTGGGACTTCTTAACATCTTTTGCACAGAGCATGGCTTGGCCGTGTTGAGGGCTGTAAGTCTCAAATCTTGCCAATTTCTTCTGTGTTGCCTTTTTGCATCCTCAACTTATTCCAAGTCCATATAGCACTTCTCATGAGTGTTTTTCTTTGCTTCTTGGCCTCTTTTGATCACCTACAAGAATAAAACCAACCAAAGCAGTATCCAGAGCAAAGCATAATCAAAAGTACGGGAATAATCACAAGTTTACTTTAAATTAAGGGATAAATATAATCATTAAGCAGTCAAATTTCTCCCATATCAACTCCCCCATGCTTAAACCTTTGCTTGTCCTCAAGAAAATAACATGTCATATCAATAGGAAGGGGGAAGATGCATATAAATTCTAGATAACAGATAAATGCAATACAGGTAATTTTTTCACTCAATCAATGTGCACACAATAGATATATGAATAAACATTTATTAGATAGTCTCTACTCTTCTAAAACTAAACCCAAATTCTTCTATTAAATATCTACTTCTATTTTTACCATTGGTTTTATACATCAAATTGATTTTTAGACACTCAAGTAGGCCACCTCATCCTTTAGATCTCCCTATGTTACCTTACCCTTATTTCTATTTTCACACTTTTTTTTTCTTTATCATTCATACTCTTTTATTTCTCACTTTCTTTTTCATTCTTTTCTCTTTTTCATTAATTCATTTTTTTATAAAAATATGTAGTGAGTGCATTTTATGCTTCATCTCACTAGGGTGAAGGCAGCTAGGTACTCATACTAAGGACTATTTGGTGCCTTAAAGGGGTACTCAAAGTGAAAGAAATTTGGGATCCATATTCCCTCATTTTTCACCTCTCCCTACCTTCATACTCTCATAGTGTTAAAATCAAACAAGGCATACAATTCACAGTACAATATGATAGATATTTTTCAAAATTTAGAGGTTAAATATTAGAAGAGAGAGACTAAAATGATAACTACCTATTTCATATCCTATTGTGCAACACACGTTCATGAGTTAAAATTAACCTACAATACATCAATCTATCTCTAAAACAACAAACTATGTGATTTTGCAATGAAACGAAAGAGATGCAATATATACAATATATACATGCAAGACAAAAAATTCAACCAGTTAAACCAAAAGCCTAAAGTTGACTCCCCCATGCTTAAATTTGACATTGTCCCTAATGTTAGTAATAATGAAAGTTCGAGCAAAGCAAGAAGTAATACTCACTTGCTTACTGGTCGTCTGGAGGATAAGGTGGAGGACTTGATTTAAATGCCCGGTGTACTAGGCTTGCGTCAGCAACAGGTATACCAGATTTAAGTAATGCAACAATTTCGAATTAGAGCTCAAAGCACGGTCAACAAGTCCCAATATTAAGGAGCATAGAATTTTGAATTCAGTTCAAGGCAAATGGCAAATATAGGGTAAAATGATCTAGGTTAACAACCAAGCCATAAATTGCATCAAGTAGAGTAATGACCAAAATTATCATTCATCAGATAAAGAGACAGCAATATTCAATGACTACCAATTCAGTTTTTAGCATGCAAAGTGTCTACTCTCAATGAGATTTGCCTAGCTAATCATAAATTGAAGTAGATAAATTATGGCTAAATTTAATGTCAATTTATATCTTAGCCAGCAGAGTGCAAGTTAGAATCAAAGCAATCTAGAAGTAATGCACTAATCAAAGAGAGAATCAACTTAGGCAATGCAAAAATTAGAAACCAATAGAAACTATTCAGCAACCCATGAACTTAAAGGCCAATTTCAAATTCCAAATTTAATAAAGATGGATTGATCAATTCGAAATTCAGTTCAAATTTCAATTGCAAGAAAACTACAAATTCATAAGTAGATAAAACCAATGCAATGTGTAGGATAAAATTCAAGCAGAGGATTGCCAACAAAACCAGTAAACTCAACAGGTTAATTTCAATTTCAGCTATATTAGAATTTCATCTTAACTAGGAAACTTAATATCAGAGAATCAAATTCCAAACAAATCAGATATCTCAAAAGCTGAAAACTCAACAAACATATAATCCAAGGTGTAAGACAAACAACAACCAGCAGATGTAAACATACCTCATGCAGTGCAAAGCTAGGCAAAACAATCCAATCAAGCAGATGTTAAAGTCCAAGTAAATTGTAGTGTTGCAATATTTCAACTAGTGATTTGCCAGCAGCAAATTACAGCAAGCACCCAACTTTAACCAGCAGAATTCAGTATCTATGCATCCTAAAACTAGGCCAATTAAGCCTCTAGTGCAGAACATATATTCCTAAATGAATACATTCAGCTAAATTAAAGAGTAGAGAATTGATGGCAGGCAATTTAGTGTAATGAGGAAGTCAGGCAATAACCAGCAAGATTGACAACTAGTTAACCAAGCAAACAAAACCAACTCAGAAGATTCAACAAATATGAACCCAAAGTGCAGGGTTTCTAAGCAATCCAAATGCTACAGAATTTTTTCAAAACCAGTCTAACCAAACCAATGCAGATAAACCATTCAGCAAGTCTAACAATGGGAAGGGAGTTCTAGTTCAGAAACGTGAAGTTCAAGTGCAAAGAACTGATATAATTAAACCAGAACACCAAGTCCAACAAAAATTCAAGCATACATAATTCCAAATGCAGCTTTTAATGTCTAGGTAAACCAGTGAAGAAAAGGCCAGTAATTATTCGCATGAAAACCTATTTAATTAGTCAGAACTATCCAGCATTACATGGCTAATTAAGGGCATAAATTTTTCAACAAATATTCTCAATTCAAGATAAGAGAAGACCATAAAATTTCAATGCAGCAAATCCAGCAGATTGAAGCTCAAGTGTAGAAAGAAAAACTAGAGCAATCCAGAAAATTAAACCAGTGCAATCATGAAGTTCAGAATTTCCAATCCAAAAGTTTAAACAAATTGTAGTAAATCAAAAATTACCTGCATGTAAGTACGATGTAGATGCAGCAATGAGCAACTAGCAACCAGTAATGTAACATCCCGTAATTTTTAGATATTTTCCTTAGAAATTCTTCACCTTACATATATGCATAGAAATGTTCTAATATTAATGGAATAGGTAAAGAAAGAAAACCTAAGAGGAAATATTACAAATAAACATGTTAAAGAAATGTGAAATTCTTAGGTAAAGAAAGATAAATTTTTGTGAAGTAAGTAAAGGTCTTAAAATTTCAAGAAGATCGGATTAGGATAATTTTTTTTAATTTAAGAGCAAAAGTTACTAAGTTTAGTATCTCCACCCGTAATTGGGCTTTAACCTATAGACACTTCATATAGAGTTTTTCTACTTCACATGAATTTTTAGCAAGCCAATAGGATAGCCCAAGGAAGAAATAAAACATAGACTTGGACTAGGATATAGAAATTGGACCGGTAGCCCAAAGGAAGAATTTTAACCAAAGTAAGGAAAATGGGCAAGAATGAGCCCAAACCCAAGAGGAAAAATAAAAATAAAAATAAAATTAAAGTGATGAAATATTGGTGTAATCAAGATTAAGTGACATGGCATTAAGACAAAAATTTGGCAAGTGGTGTGATTCTACATTCATCATTTTGGCAAGTGGCATAATAATACAAGGCTTTAGGACAAAAACATATATATCCTACATTCATAACTTTAGCAAGTGGGTAATAATACATAGCATTATGACAAAACATCATTATCCTACACAAATAATTTTAGTTAAGTAAGGAAAATTCAAGGGCTAGAAATTTGCCACTTAAAAAGGCAAATCTATCATACTTGATTAAGACAAAAGAAAAAGGAAATGAATCCCTAAATCAAAGGGATCTTGCCCCATATCTTAAGAACATATCATCATAATTTTCAAAATACAAATCTCCTTTTTCTATGCATATCTTGACTAAGGAAGAGGAAGACAAGAACATAAGTTGTTTGTTTTCCAAAAATTCAACAAAGTGTATCCTAATTGTGATAAGGTAGACCCATGATCATGAAAGGTGAATTATTTGGTGGTCTATATAAGAAAACCCACCCTTACAACATTAGAATTTCGTCCAAGTGAGGGAGAGCAAAAATAGAAGCAAGGTAGTGTGAGGAAAGGAGAGGAAGAAAGGAAGAAAGAGGAAGGAGAAGTCTAGGGGACTAAGTGCTCCAGGTAAGTTTAACAATATTTCTTTTTGAAGAAAACTTTTGAAACTTATAATATTTATATGAGATTTTGATCTTAGAACTTTGATGATTGGTCATGGATGTTGCTATATCATGTTACATATTGAGCTTGCATGTGATGTATGTTTGAATACTTAGGTTGGTGTAGATAGTTCTGCATGGGTATGGCTTTGGTTGACAGAATTTTATGCTTCGGTATTTTAATTTCTGGGAACAATCTATAAGGAATTAAAATAAATGGTTAACATGAGAATTAAAGATATATGTGTCACGAATTTTCACTCACTGGAATCATTCCATTTGGAGTCCATATGAGGTAGCTATGGTCTGATTAGTAGTCAAAGGTCAGAAAATGAATCATCAGGGAAGAATATGTTAGTATAGCTTCGGTAATTTAATTTCTGGGGATTATTGGTAGGGAATTAAAATAAATGGTTAACATAGGAATTAAATATATGTGTGTCATGGATTTGTAGCCACTGGAATCATTCAATTTGGAGTTCAAATGTGGTAGATATGGTCCGATTAGTATGCCAAGATCAGAAAATGGTTCATCAAGGAAGATTATGTTAGGACAGCTTTTGTATTTTAATTTCTGGGAATTATCGGTATGGAATTAAAATAACGGGTTAACATAAGAATTATAGATATGTGTGTCATGGATGTTTAGACACTAGAATCATTCAATTTGCAGTCCATATGAGGAATATATGAGCTGATTAGTAGTCAAATGTCAGAAAATGGTTCATCAGGGAAGAATATGTTAGGGTAGCTTCTGTATTTTAATTTCTGGGAATTATCTGTATGAAATTAAAATAAATGGTTAACATGAAAGTTATATATCTATGTCTCATGGAAATATACCCACTGGAATTATGCAATTTGGAGTTCATAGGAGGTAGATATGATCCGATTAGTAAGTAGAGGTCAGAAAATGTTTATTCAGGGAAGAGTATGTTATTAAAACTTTAGTTTTTGAATTTCTGGGAATATTCTGTAGGGAATTAAAATAGTGCGCCAACATAACAATTATAGATATATGGCTCATGGATTTTTACCAACTGGAATAACTCAATTTGGAGTTCCAATTTGGGAGATATGGTCTAATTAGTCAGTAAAGGTCAGAACCTATCCGAGAGGAACTATCCTGTACTTTGAGGGAGTAATATCACCTTCGTTTCTTACTTTTTCGCTACATTGTTCAACATAATAGTTTTAGATAATTGTTTTATCTTGAAATGGACACCAAGATCACCTACATCGGAGTTAAATTGAGGGAGTTATGCTTTGATTAGTAAGAGAAGGTTAGATAGGATGAAAACCTGCATCAAGAAAATAAAGAAAGAAAATTAGTATTTAAAAAAGAAGATGAATCTTAATAAATGACTAGTATAGCCATAGCCATTGCCATTGTATGAACTTCTTACCATCTTAAGTGTGAAATTTTGACATGGAAATATTTTATAAAGTGATATTTGAAATGGTTATGTTCATGGCATGATTACCAATGATTTATGGTAATAGTTATATTTTGATGAACATACTTGTTTTTGAAAGCATATTTTTGGCTATCATTGTGAAAAGAAAAGAAATGAGCACGGTCACATGGCAATCCGTGTGGTGCACCAGTAGGGGACGCCCTACCAACGGTTATGATCATGATAATGAGAAAAGAAAGAGAAAGTGGGCCATGTCGGACGGAGCGAGAAAAGCCCGTACAAGAGAGTAGAGGATACTCACCCTGACGGGGGTAGCTTGAAATGAGAATAAGTTGATGGCCATCATATGATATTTTGAAAATAGTTAATCATGTCATACATATCTTTACAGTATGATTCTTATGTGCATAGATATAATGCATTCATGTGACCAAAGATATTTTCTGTAGTTTATACAGCTGAACATGACGTGATGAGCTTTACTGATGATAATTTATTGTTGAACTTACAGGGATTTAATTCTCACTATATTTCCATATCATGTTCAGAAAATTATTTATGCAGCTTTTGTTTCTAAGGCTCTGGCTTTTAGTGCACATTGGATCGAGTTACTTTATGTTGGGAAGATTTCAGAATCAAATAAGATGTTTGTGGTCGAGTTGGCTCAGATCCCGGTGAAGGTGCAACCACCCGCACCTGTATCTCCGGAATTGGTCAACCAAAATAAACAAGATGTAAATATCTATGTGTTTGATATGTTATACGTATGTTTTGATTAATGACATGTATGTGAACTCAATATTGTATAATAATAAAAAAAAGGTTGTTACAAGTAATGCAATGCAGCACAAGGTAATGCAAGATGTGGGAATAAGGGCTTTGGGTAGGCTGGGAGAGGGAGTTGGGAGAGAAAGGAATGGTGGGCTACGAGTGAAGTTAGTGCAGGGAAAATGTTATAGGTTACACACAGGTATTTGGGAAATTTATAGGTTTGGGTGTGCAGGGTTTTTTGGGTTAGTGATGAAGGGCTTTGGGTTGCAGAGAGTATAGGCCGAGGATGAAGGGTATGGGATTTCTGGGTTACGGGAGAATTCTAGTGCAGGGGAATGGTAGGAATAGTGGCCACAAATTGGCTGGGATTTTGGGTTGCAGAGGGAATATGCTGGGTGTAGGGGAGGGTGGGCTATGTGAATGGTGAGGTGTGGGGAGACCGAGAAGGAGAAGGAAGAGGTGAGGTGTGAGTGTAGAGAAGGATTCAGGTAAGGGAATGAAGAAGAAGGGGACCACTGGAATGGGAATTTCTGGTTATAGGAGAACCCAGAGGGAGAGGGATTAAGGCACAGGCATGCGATTGGGGGTGGAGAAAGTTGAAGAAGGAGATGGAGTTGGGAAAAAAATGAGAAAGGTTGCAGAGGGGATAGGAGAGGAGCATGAAGCAACTAGGTGAGGCATGGGCTAGGGCACGGTGAGAATATACTGAGACACAGGAGAAGAAAAGGGAAGAAAAATAGGGATAAAAACTCACCTGGGCTCGAAGCACGGCCGTGCTTCGGGCTGGATTTCTAAAAAATCCTAGAAGTGGCCCGTGTTGAGCAACACAGGCAAGGTGTGCTGGCTTGTGCCTAAGGCACAACTGTGTCAAGAAACACGGCTAGCCCGTGTCAAGATACATGGCCAGCCTATGCTTGGTGCTGGAAGCTCCATTTTTCTCCTAGATTTGGCCTGTGTTAAGGAACATGGGGAGGGTGTGTTACACTGGGCCTAGGGCACGGCCATGTCATGTCACACGGCTTGCTCGTGCTTGGAGCTAGAAGTGCCAAAATCTCCAAAATTTGGCCCATGCTTTGTGACATGGGTAACCCGTGTTTGGTGCTGGAACTCACTATTTCTTTGAAAATTGCTGCAGTGTTTTATCTTTTTAAATTTCCCTTGTTTTTCATCCTTTAATTCAACCTTGGGCACATGGGAATGGACCTAAAAATCAAATGGAAACACTCATTAAACTCCTAACCTAAGAAATTAACTAAATTAAAGATAAAAACAAAAACAAAAAGCAAGAAAACAAAACAAAAAGAAACTTAAAAATTAAAATGTGGGTTGCCTCCCACAAAGTTCTTGTTTAAAGTCATTAGCTCAACTCCCTCGCACTTTATTGGATTGATGGGGGCTCTATGAGAGTTTGGGTGGCTCTATTTTCAACCGGTTGTTCCATGAAAAAGTGCTTGAGGCATTGTTTGTTAACTTTGAAGGATACGGTGGTTTCACTCCATATTTCCACTGCTCCATATAGGAAAACTTGACTCACTTGGAATGGACTGGACCAACGAGAACGAAGATTTCTGGAAAAAGGCTTCAGCCTTGAATTAAATAGTAAGACCTAATCTATTACTTGAAATTGATGCCTTAGGATGTGCTTATCGTGCCATCTTTTGTTCTTTCTTTATAAAACCTAGCACTCTCATATGCATCAAGTCTCAACTTATCTAGCTCATTCAATTGCAGGCATCTCCTTTTTCCAGCAGTTGTCAAGTCAAAATTAATCGTCTTTATTGCCCAATATGCCTTATGTTTGAGCTTTACTTGCAAGTAATAAGGTTTTCCATATATTAACTGGAACGGTGTGGTGCCTATGGGAGTTTTATATGTTGTTTTCTAAGCCCATAGTGCACCATCAAGCTTGAGAGACCAATCTTTTCTTGCCTTTGATACAATCTTCTCCAAGATTGCCTTGATTTCCGTATTCGATATCTCAACTTGTCCACTTGTTTGGGGATGATAAGATAGAGTCATTTTATGAGTGACTCCATAATTCTTCAAGAGATTCTGAAATTTTTGCTCAGTGAAGTGGGAACCACCATAACTTATTATAGCTCGGGGTACTCCAAATCTTGGAAAATCGCTCTCTTGAAAAGTTTGGCAACCACTCTAGCATCATTAGTGGGAGATGCCACTGCTTCTACCCACTTCGACATGTAATCCACAGCTACTAGGAATTCTAAAAGACTATTTCTAATTTTAAAAGACTATTTAGGGGCATTTCATTCCTCCTTGATATATTGCCAATTTTTTGACACCGATCACAAGCTTTTACAATGGTATGCACATCTTTGAAAAGCGAAGGCCAATAGAAACCAGCTTGAAGAATTTTGGTTGTAATTTTTGAGGTGCTAGTATGGCCTCCACAAGGTGAGTTATGGAAATGATATATGACACTATGTACCTCTTCCTTTGGAATACACCTACAGAAGATGCCATTTGCACACCATTTGTAAAGACATGGATCATCCTAGTAGTATGACTTAATATCAAAGAAAACTTTCTTTCTCTAATGGTAGCTCAACCCTTTAGGTAAAATCTTACATGCCAGATAATTTATAAAATCTATATACCAATAAGCATCAGTATGAGTGACTACAAGGATTTGGTCATCGAGAAAATAATCATCTATAGGCAGCTCATCTTTATCATCTCTCATTGAATCTTGTCTCAAGCTTAAAAGATGGCCTACAACCACATTCCCTATTACTTTCTTATCCTGAATCATAAGATCAAACTCCTGTAATAGAAGGATCCATTTAATCAATCTTGGCTTGGCATCCTTCTTATTCAGCAAATATTTGATGGTAGCATGGTCTGTATATATTATGACTTCATATCCCAACAAATATTGGTATAATTTTTCAATTGCAAATACTACTACTAGAAGCTCTTTTTTTGTGGTAGAATAATTGACTTGCGCTTCATCCATGGTTTTGCTGGCATAGTAAATAACATAGGGCTTTTTATCCCTTCTTTGCCCAAGTATAGCTCCAACAGCATAGTCACTTACATCACACATGATCTCAAAGGGAAGGCTCCAATCAGGAGGTTGGATGATTGGTGCAGATATTAGTGCCTCCTTTAACCTCTGAAAAGCACATAAACAATCATTATCAAATAAGAAGGGAGTGTCCTTAATAAGCAAATTAGTTAAGGGTTTAGAAATTTTGGAGAAGTCTTGAATAAATCTTCTGTAGAAGCTTGCATGCCTAAGAAAACTCCTCACTTCCTTAACATTAGATGGTGGTGGCATTTTCTGGATTACCTCAATTTTAGCTTTGTCCATCTCAATCCCTCTCTCAGACACCAAGTGTCCAAGTACTATTCCTTCCCTTACCATAAAGTGGTATTTTTCCCAGTTTAGTACTAGGTTGACTTCCTCAAATATTTTGAGTACCTGTGTCAAATTATTTAAGCAATTGTCAAATGAGGTACCATAGACAGAAAAATCATCCATAAATACTTCTATTATATCTTCAATAAAATCTGAGAAAATAGCCATCATACACCTTTGGAAAGTGGCTGGTGCATTGCACAATCCGAATGGCATCCTTCTATATGCAAAGGTGCTATAGGGACATGTGAACGTCGTATTTTCTTAGTTGTCTGGATGGATAAGAATTTGGAAGAATCCTGAATATCAATCTAGATAACAAAAATGTGAATGTTTAGCGAGTCTTTCCAATAGTTAATCAATAAAAGACAAAGGAAAGTGATCCTTACGGGTGTTCTTATTCAGGTTTCTATAATCAATGCACATACGCCAACCCGTAATAGCTCTAGTAGGAATTAATTCATCGTTGTCATTCTTAATAACATTCATTCCTCCCTTCTTAGGAACTACATGAACAAGACTTATGCACTCACTTTCTGAAATAGGATAAATAATACTTGTATCAAGTAATTTAAGCACCTCCTTCTTGACTACCTCTTTCATGTTTTGATTTAGTCTCCTTTAGTGCTCCCTAGAAGGTTTATGATCATTATCAAGTATAATGCGATGCATGCAAATAGATGGACTAATCCCTTTTATGTCATCAATGCTATACCTAATCACTTTCTTAAACTTTTTGAGCGCATATAATAACTTACCAATTTCTTCAGCATTCAAATCAGCATTCTTAATTACTAGATATGAAGAGTCAGGGTCCAGAAATTCATACCTTAAATTGGATGGAAGTGGTTTGAGTTCTACTTTAGGTTCCTTAATTTCCTTAATAGTTGCTGATTTTTTATTGAGATCCAATTCAAGCTTTTCAGCTTTTGCTTTTAAGTTGAGCATGAGACTCTCATTAAGAATTTAAGCATATGCATCAGCTTCTACCTATTCAGCACAAGCAATAGGACTATCCCCAAGGCAAAGCTCAAGTGGGTCAGTAGAATAAAAACTTAATGCATTTTCAACAATATTCTGCTCAATTACATCAATCATGCAACAAGAATCACCGAAAGATGGGCATTTCATTGCATCATTTAAATTGAACTCAATCTTTTCATCCCCTACATTCAAGAAAAGCTTTCCATCTTTTACATTGATAATTGCACCTATAGTGGCTAGGAAAGGCCTTCCAAGAATGATGGGGATATGGTTATCTTCCTCCATCTCTAAAATAACAAAATCAATAGGTATACAAAATTTACCTACTTTTTGAGGAACATAATCTAATATACCTACCAGATGCGTAACGGATCAGTCTGCCTACTAGAGGGAAAGAGTGGTAGGCTTCAAATCACCCATATGGATTTTCTTGCATATAAATAATGGCATGAGACTCACACTTGCTCTATGATCACATAAAGATCTAGTAATGTGCACATCTCCAATGGAACAAGGTATAGAGAAGCTTCCAGGGTCTTTGAGTTTATGAGACAATTTATTCTGGATTAATGCATTTCACTCTTCAATTAATGCTACTGTGGCATACTCTTCAATCTTCCTCTTGTTTAAGAGGATTTCCTTCAGAATTTTAGCATAAGAAGGCATTTGAGAGACAACTTCCAAGAATAAAATATTAATGTGGAGCTTTTTTAGTACATCAAGAAATTTTCTATATTGCTTTTCTAATTTGGCTTTAGCAAGTCTCTAGGGGAAAGGAACTGGTGGCTTGTATAGTTCAGGACCCACATATTTAGGCTCTTCTTCATATTTCCTTTCACTAATTTGCTCTTCTTCTATAATTACTTGTTCAGGCATATCGCTCAATGCTTCCTCCTTATCTTCCTCTTTTTCCATTGACTCACCCAATTGCTTACCACTTCTCAAAGTGATAGCCTTGCAATGTTTTCTTGGATTCTTAAGTCGGCTAGGGAATTTGCCAAAGTTTCTATTTGAAGAACTAGCTTGCTATACTATATGAGTTTCTAGCATTTTATTATGTATAGCAAGTGAGTCAACTTTAGAGGCTAAGTCCATTATGGCCTCATTCATTTAGTGGTTTTAGGCTCTAAATTCATCATTCTATTTACTATGTGTGGTGATGAAATTCTCCATTAGAGCCTTTAAATTTAACTTTAGATGTGGAGGACGATTGAATGGCCTCTAATTCTGAAACTCAGGAGGTTGCCTAAAATTATTTTGAGGTTGATTCATGTTCGGCTTGTATGAAAGATTTGGGTGATTTCTCCATCCTGGACTGTAGGTGTTATTGTAGGGATTTTTTCTTTGGTTATTGTTCACAAAACTTACATGTTCACAATCTTGAGTTGCAGAGTTTCCAAGCTGGAATTCATTGGCCACATGACCAACACCTCCACAAATCTCACATGCAGAAGATGGAGAAGAACCAATGGCATTGATACTTAATTTATCTAATTTCTGAAACAGGGCATCACCTTTAGAAGTTAGATAATTAAACACATCTACTTCATACATACTTGATGGTTTTCTTGGCTGCTTCTCACTAGACCATGAGTAATAATTTTAAGGCATATCTTCAATCAGCTAATATGCCTCATCAACTATTTTATTCATAATGGCCCATCATGTTGTAACATCCATAGACATTCGAGTGTTGTAGATTAGTCCATTGTAGAATGTATGGACTATGAGCCACTTCTCCAACCTATGGTGTGGACATATCCTGAGAAGTTCTTTAAATCTCTCCCAAGCTTTATCCAAAGACTCACCATCCTTTTGAGCAAAGGTAGTGATTTGGTTCCTAAGATGGGCTGTCTTACTTAAGGAAAAGTACTTGGCTAAAAAGGATTGAGAATGTTGCTGCCAAGTAGTGATGGACCCTGATTGAAGAGAGTGCAACCATGCACAGGCCTTGTCCTTTAGAGAAAATGGGAACAATCTCAGTCTGATGGCATCAGAGGATACTCCATTCAGCTTCAATGTGTCATATGTAACATCCCAGATTTTAATAAGTGGAAAATAATTCTCATGGTGAAAGGAATGGGAAAGAATAAAATGTAACATTGATGAAACCTTAGAAAAAGGATAAGGTGGAATTAAAGCATTTGGTGGAATTTTCCTACAACCAAACAAAGCCTTACCTAATGGCATAGTTTAATTGTAATGGGATGGAAAGAGTGTAATAGTTGGATGAAGTAGGGTCTTGAGATAGGAGGATGATGGCTTGTTGAGGAAGAATAAATAAAATATCTTATCCTTGCTTAACTCAAGGGGAGAGTCGACCAACCAAGGGAGAGAAAGGAAGAGCGATGGCTTGGAGAGAAAGCCTTGACTTGGAGAAGAAGTAGAGAGACAGAGAGAGAAGAGAGAAAGGCACAAGGTGAAGGTCCAAGGATTAGTAGAGAAAGGAAGAAAGAAGACTGATCAGAGAGGAGGAAATCCAAGGAAGGTTTGATAAAAGAAAGAATCTCTAGTTTTGGTAGGTTTAACATTATAAATATTTTCATGGAATTTAATGTATTTTGAATGATTTATAAGTGTTTCAAATATTCTCTTCTGATGATTCCTGATGTATATTTATGTTTAGCCATGAAGAGTGAGAGTTGGATGCATAGATTATACATATGTTTACTGAAATTGGCTTGAAAATGGTGAAAATCGATGGTTTGAATGGTTGGTTCTGTTGGTTATGATTTATATGGAATTTGGAAATCTATTCAAAAGATGAGTTGTTTGTAGCTTTCTAATTCCTCTAGAATCACCTTAATTTGATTTGAAATAAAAGAGATATCACCTAATGAATGAAGAAAGGTTAGATCTAACGCACAGAATTACAATGCTGTTTCAAACAACTTTTCACCTATTTTTGTTTCTAATTTTTTAACATGGTAAGCATAAACATTTTATATAATTGTCTTATCTTTCCATAGATACTGAAATCACCTTAATCAGAGTTAAAATGAGGGAGTTATGGTCTTTTTAGTAAGAAAAGGTCTGACTGGACGAAAATCTGGAGTGTAGAAAAACCCGAAGCACGACCGTACTTTGGGTTGTTTTGTGGTTTGCACAACGTGAAGCACGGCCGTGCTTGGTGACACGGCCAGGTTGTGCTTGATTCTGGAATTGCTCTGTTTTGCATTTTGAAGGTTCTAAATGAACTGTAATAAATGGAAGATGTTAAGGTAAACTAAAATACAAAAAAAATACCTTGGTAATGATGCATTGTAGTGTGAATTCTATCTTTTTATTATGAGAAATTAAGTCACATATTGCATATTGATGAGATGTATGTTTAATGTATGGATAAAAATACATATTAATGAGACCTATGCAAGTGAATTTGTTATATATTGATGAGATATATGTAAGTGAATTGCATATGAGCTATATGTGCAATGTATGGATGAAATGCATGTTGATTTAATGCCTATGCTAGTATATCAATGCATGAGGATTACATGATATAAGGTATGATTGTTGGTAAGTGTATTAATACATATTTGTTAAATGTTGTGGTGATGATATTATGCATGATATTAGTGATATGATTGGTTAATGCATAATCCTATTGTGATGGTCATGATGATTAAAAAAGATTATGTGTACATTATTATATGACAATAGACGAGTTATTACATAGTGATTATATAAAGAGACAAATTTGATTGTGGATGGCGAGCATGATGATAAAAGTGAGTTTTTTGATGTATACATGCTTATATCATGTTAATGTATATGGTTGAACTTGTGGCTACAGACGATTAGTCACTGAGTGTGGAAATGTGGCTACAGACGATTAGTCACTGAGTGTTAAGATGTGGCTGCAGACAATCAATCACCCTGTATGAAAGCACTGCAAAGATAGATATACAAGCATATTATTGAAGTATAACCTGATTTTTATACATGCATGATATTGAAGCATAACCTGTCTATTGAATATGAAAGCATGCTATATATTCTTATTATTTTATCATATATAAAGAGAAAAATGTTTTTTGTAGTTTATACAGTTGGACATAACACTGTGTCTTCTTTATTTACCGTATGATGCTTTTAGTGTTAAACCTATTGGGAACCTCTGTTATCATTATTGTTGGTGTTATGTTCAGATAAGAGCAAATGATATGTTAGCTGCTTCCGTGCACTTGATCATAGAGATTCGGTGGATGGCGATGCCTTGTACAGATCCTGATGCCAGCACCACCTCCTCCACCTTTTACACCCAGAGGAGATGTGCGGTATAGGGTTCATGTTAAGTTGATGTAGTTATGTGTCTCAGTGTCGCTTATGTATAAATATTAATCTCTGATGTAGTTCGGATATTATGATAATGGAATATTAGCTGCTTATATAAATGTGTATGGTTCGCTGCTTGGAATGTGTTATCGGTGGCTATATATATGAAAAAAAGGTTGTTACATCATAATACTCCAGAAACATTGAAAGATGGAGATTGGGGTCTTCAGTAGGCAACCCTCCAAACTGATTTTGCTAAACCATCTATAAAAGAGAAGGCATCAGCTCAAAGTTATCGACCTCAATAACTAGTTTGACTATGCTTGTGTTCAGGCCATGTGTATCCAAGGTGATGAAATCCTTAAGGGATCAGTTATCTCTTTCTGCCTTGGTAGGTAGTGGGATGATCTTGCTATTATCTTCTTCTTCTTCTTCGTAGTGTGCGTTCAATTTTCGAATCAAATTTAGGAAAGAACTCACGTTATATTCGAATAAAAGAGCAACACACCTATAAAGCAAGAAAAAGGAACAAAAATAAAAAGGATAGAATTATGCAAAAAAATTAAAAGAAAAAGATCTAGTCTAGCTATTTCGTAAAATATCTAATATTGACTACTGATCCTTAGAAACGACGCCAAAAACTTGTTGTTTGTGTTTTATAAATAACTGCAAGCACACGGCATAGCTGTAGCTAGTCCGACGAGTATGGGTTGTATGCCACAGAGAATAACTATCAATTACTAGACTTTATGAAGTATGCTATCTAAATCAATGGAACACAATGAGAGAGTGTTTCACAATTAAGTAAATAAGTAATTTAATTAATAAAAGCCTAGGGTTATGGTTTACCATACTTATGATATTCAACAATCAATATGTACCTCTAATTGACATTATCTAGGTAATTGGCGATGGTTTAGCCTTAATTAACTAATAACCTCTTTCAAATGTTATTAATCGTACCTAGGTTAATTCAATTGCCTACTTTCGTGGTTCTTAGTTCATCTTAGGTCCATTAAGTTCTATGCCAACCATGGAATACAATTAATTAGTTTTCTTGTGCCCACTAATTGATTCATTCCTAGAGAACCTTAAACTACTTTCATGATTAAGATATCTCTAATTAACTATTAAGTTATGGTATTAACTTTCACCTTTCAATTCATCAGTTAATATCCTAAGACATGATAAATATTGGCCAAACATTCATCAACTCATATAATCAATGCATAATAGTCAATCCTAATTAACCATGGATAATACAATTAGGGTTCCAACAATTTAAATAGCACAATGTATCATCACATAATAAGTGGGTTTACCAAAACCCTAGAAATCTACTCAAACATAATAGAAACAGAAACCAAAATCATATTTATTAAGTAAATCATAATAGTTCAATATAAACCAAGATAGAAGAGTAAAAGTAGAGATGGATTAATCAGTAATCCTACTCTAAACCTAATCAAATGGTGTTTCCTAGGCCTAAAACTGAGTAAAAGTAAGTCTGAATGTGTCTGTATCACTTTCTCTACATTTCCCAATGTATACATATCAACTTGGCTACTCAAAACCCTAAAAATCACGTGGTGTACAAACACAAAGCACGGTCGTGCTTCGGGCTGGATTCTGGGACTTCTCAACATCTTTTACACAAAGCACGGCTTGGTCGTGCTTCCTATACACCAAGCACGACTTAGTCGTGTTAAGGGTTGCAATTCTTAAATCTTGCCAATTTCTTCTGTGTTTCCTCCTTACATCCTCCTCATCTTGTTCCAAGTCCATATGGCACTTCTCATCAGTGTTTTCCTTTGCTTTTTCGCCTCTTTCGCTCACCTACAAGCATAAAAGCAACCAAAGCAGTATCCAAAGTAAAGTATAACCAAAAGCAGTGGAATAATCACAAGTTTACTTTAAATTAGGGGATAAAATATAATCAATAAGCACTCAAATTTTACCTTTATCAGTTCCCATTTCTGAACATAAATGTTTATGGGTCTTCTAGTAAAATAGTTGAAGGAGTAGGCATAATTATGGAAAGCCTAGATGGTCTGACAGTAGAACTAGCCTTACAAGTAAAATTCAAGTCCTCTAATAAGCAAGCTGAGTATAAAACTTTGATAGTGGGGTTGTGACTAGCTTATGAACTACTAGGAGAATGAAAGTAAATGTTGACTAAGAGTTAGTGGTAAGTTCGATTAACAAGATTTATGAAGTAAAAGAACCTATAATGGTTAGATATGCATAAGAGACTCGAGCATTACTATATGGATTTAAGCAAAATGATGTTGAAAGAATTCTAAAAGCACAAAACAAGAAAGTAGACTCATAATCAAAATTCATAATTTCCATTACATAATGTGGGAATTGGTCAGTAATTAAAACCTCTTTGGATGTACCTAGCATAGATAAAATGGATGTGACCAAGCTAAAAGAGGAGCACTATTAGATAACCCTTATGAAAGCCTATTTGAAAAAAGAAGACCTACCTACCTACTAACTGGTCGGAGGCAAGGAAAATCTTTAAACACAATTGCTTGATAATACTTTAAAGGAGATGTAATGTGCAAAAAAGGCTAAAGTGCACTTCACCTAGGGAGGCTAACTATGTTATAATAGAAATCCATGATGGCATTAATAGAATCAACTTTAGAGTGTAGACAATCTTAAGAAATGCATTGAAGCTAGGATACTATTGGCAAAACAAGCTCAAGGATGCTTGCCAAAGGCATTCCCACCTCATACATACATCCCTGACCAAACTCTATCTCATTATTTCACATTTACGTGGAAAAGAAAATTTGTAAATATTACTATAGATAACTTTACTAAGTAGGTGGAAGCTGAGCCACTCGCTTCTATATTAATTAGTGACACTAAGAAGTTTGTTTGGAATTTTGTGATATGGAAGTTCAAGATCTCGTTCACTTTCATAGTTGACAATAGAAGCGAAAGCTTTAAAACTTTATGCTTAAAGTTGGGCATCAGTTTAAAGACAACTTTTGTGAAACATCCAGCCATAAATGGGTAAACTAAGCTAGCAAATAGAATCATCTTTCAAGGGCTGAAAAAGTGGTTGGAATATGCTAAAGGGAAATTGTAACAACTTTTTATTATTATTATTATACAATATAGAGTTCACATACACTTCATTAATCAAAATGTATATACAATATATCAAACACATAAATATTTACATCTCATTTATTCTGGTTGACTAATTCCGAAGATACAAGTGCGGGTGGTAGCATCTTCACCGGGATCTAAGCCAACTCGACTACAAACATTTTATTTGTTTTTGAGATCTGTCCATCACGAGTAACTCGATCCAACGTGCACTAAAAGCTAGAGCCATAGAAAAATCTGCATAACTAGTTTTCTGAACATGGCATGGAAATATAGTGAGAATTAAATCCCAGTAAGTTCAACAATAAATCATCATCAATATAGCTCATCACGTCATGTTCATCTGTATAAACTATTGCAAATATCTTTGGTCACATGAATGCACTTTATCTATGCACATGAAAATTGTACAATAATAACATGTATGACATGATTAACTATTTTTAGAATATCATATGATGACTATCAATTTATTCTTATATCAAGCTACCCCGGTCAGGGTGAGTATTTTCTACTCTCTAATACGAGCTTTTCTTACTCTGTCCGACATGGTACACTTTCTCTTTCTTTTCTCATTAATATAATCATAACTGTTGGTAGGACGTCCTCTACTGGTGCATCACACGGATCACCATGTGACCATGCTTATTTCTTTTCTTTTCACATTAATAGCCAAAAATATGATTTCAATAACAAGTATGTTCATTATACTCACATACCATAATGTTTCATCAAAATATTTCTATGTCAAAATTACACACTTAAGATGCTAAGAAGTTCATGTAATAGCAATGGCTATGGCATATACTAGTAATTTATTATTTTAATTTATAAGATTCTTCTTTTTTAAATATTATATTTATCTCTTCATTTTCTTTATGCATGGCCTTTAGTCACTTTTCTCCTACTTATATCATTTCCAACACATGTTCTCACAAATTTAATACATCATTCTTCATTAATTTGGTTTTTACTAATATCCTATAGGTAATTAGGTTCATTTAGGGTAAACAAAATGTTGAAAGTAAGTTTTACCAACTTTTGAACTGGCCTAAACATATCCTATAACATGGCTTGGTCATTTACTATAAAAAAAAGCCATGCTTTAGGCTTAAAAATGTCATTTCTAGCACAGAACATGACCTACTTTATGTTGTGTTATTTCCTGATGTAAGTTTTCATCCTGTCTAACCTCCTCTCACTAATTAGAGCATAACTCCCTCATTTCAACACCAATTTAGGTGACCTTAGTGTCAATTAAAAGATACGAAAATTATATAAAACTATTATGTTGAATAGTTTAGCTAAAAATTAAGGAATAATGGTGATATTACTCCCTCAATGTATAGGTTATTTCTTCTCAGGTAGGTTCTGACCTCTACTTACTAATATGTCGATATCTCCCTCATAAGAATTCAAAATTAAGTGATTTTAGTGGCTAAAACTCCACTAAACATATATCTATAATTTTTATGTTAACCATTTATTTTTATTCCCTACAGAATGTTCGCAGAAATTTAAACACAGAAGCTATCCTAACATATTCTTCCCTAATTAACCATTTTCTGACCAATGCTTACTAATCGGACCATATCTACCTTATATGGACTTCAAATTGAGTGATTCAAGTGGTTAAAAATCCGTGAGACATAGATCTACATTTTTCATGTTAAAAATTTGTTTAAATTCCTTACGAATTCGTCCTAGAATTTTAAAAATAGAAGCTAAAATTTTTGCCACCCATAGCCATACCAATACAGAACTATCTACACCAGCCTAAGTATTCAAACATACATAATATGTAACATGATATAGCAACATTCATGACCAATCATCAAAGTTCTAAGGTCAAAATGCCACATAGATGTTGTAAATTTCAAAACTTTTCTTCAAAAAGAAATATTGTTAAACTTACCTTGAGCACTTAGTCCTCTAGACTTCTCCTTCCTCTTTCTTCCTTTTTCCTCTCCTTTCCTCACTCTACCTTGCTTCTATTTTTTCCTCTCCCTCACTTGGATGAATTTATAATGTTATAAGGGTGGGTTTTGCTTAAATAGACTATCAAATAATTCAACTTTCATGATCATGGGTCTACCTTATCACAATTAGCATGCACTTGGTTGATTTTTTTGGAAAACAAACAACTCATATTCTTGTCTTCCTCTTCCTTAGTCAAGATATGCATAGGAAAAGGAGATTTGTATTTTGAAAATTATGATAATATGTTCTTAAGATAAGGGACAAGGTCCCTTTGATTTAGGGATTCATTTCCTTTTTCTTTTGTATTAATCAAGTATGATAAGTTTGCCTTTTTAGGTTGCAAATTTCCAACCCTTGAATCTTCCTTAGCTAAAATTATTTGTATAGGATAAGGATGTTTTGTCATAATGCTATGTATTATTAACCACTTACTAAAATTATGAATGTAGGATATCACACCACTTGCTAAATTTTTGTCTTAATGCCATGTCACCTAATCTTGATTACACCATTATTTCATCACTTTATTTTTTATTTTTCCTCTTAGGTTTGGGCTCATTCTTGTCCATTTTCTTTATTTTGGTTAAAATTCTACCTTTCATAATGGGCTTGGTCACATTTTCATATTTTTGGGCTACCGGTCCAATTTCTATATCCTAGTCCAAGTCTATGTTTTATTTCTTCCTTGGGCTATCCTATTGGCTTGCTAAAAATTCATGTGAAGTATGAATACTCTATATGAAGTGTCCATAGGTGAAAGCCCAATTTATGGGTGGAGATACTAAACTTAGTAACTTTACCTCTTAAATTAGGAAAAATTACTTTAATTCAATCTTCTTGAAATTTTAAGACATTTACTTACTTCACAAAAATTTATCTTCCTTACTCAAGAATTTCACATTTCTTTAGCATGTTTATTTCTAATATTTCCTCTCAGGTTTTCTCTCTTTACCTATTCTATTAATGTTAGAACATTTCTATGCATACACGTAAGATAAAGATTTTCTAAGGATTATATTTCCTTAGATATCTAAAAATTGTCTATTAAATTTTATTTCCTTAATTAAATATTTATGTATCTTTATTAATAAAAGAAACGAAATTAAGGATGTTACATTTCGCTCCCCTTAAAAGAAATTTTGTTCTCAAAATTTCAGAAATTACCTAATAAGAACAATTGTGGATATTTCTTGTTCATGACTTCTTCTAATTGCCAAGTTGCTTCTTCCAGAGTCAAACCTTCCCATAACACCTGAACCAAGGGAATGGTTTTATTTGTCAGTTGCTTCACGTCGGTGTCCAATATGGATGCAGGTTCTAGCTGGTATGTCATGTTCTCCTTTATTTGGATTGGTTCTTCCCATATTATATATGAAGAATTTGGAAGATACTTCCGCAGCTGTAATACATGGAAAACATTATGCAGGTTGGACAAATTAGGTGGGAGGGCAACTTGATATGCTGACTTAGCTTTCTACATTTGAGAGACCTACCAACTCCAGTAATCGGGGAAAGTTTCAGAAATACATGGACTCCTTCCTTAAACTCCAGAGGTCTATGTCTCTTATCATAGTAACTCTTTTTCCGACTCTAAGCTATAAGTATTTTGTCTTGTATCATCCTGATTTTTTTAGTGGTTTGTTGAACTAGATTAGGACACATCAAGTTCTTTTCTCTAACCTCAAACCAACATAGTGGAGATCGGAACTTCCTACCGTATAAAGCTTCATAGGGGGCCATCTTAATACTAGAGCGATAGCTATTATTATAAGCAAACTCCACTAAAGGTAGGTACTTATCTCATCCTTTACCTTGTTCTATAACACAGGTGCTCAACATATCTTCTAGGGTTTGAATAGTCTGTTATGTCTACCCGTCAGTCTGAGGATGGTAGGTAGTACTGAACTGCAACTAGGAACCAAAAGCTTCCTGCAACGCCTTTCAAAACCTTGACGTGAACCTCGAATCTCTATCAGAAACGATATTTAAGGGAATTCCATGTAGTCTAAGTATTTTCTGGACGTATAATTGGGCTAATTTATCCAGTGAATAGTTAATGTTTATGGGTAAAAAGTGAGCAGATTTGGTTAATCTGTCAACTATTACCCAGATAGAGTCATGTCCAACAAAAGTCTTGGGTAAACCCACGACAAAGTCCATTGCAATACTGTCCCATTTCCATTTAGGGATCTCAAGAGGTTGTAAAAATCCTACTGGCTTTTGATGCTCTACTTTCACCTTCTGACAAATGAGACATTTCGCCACAAACTCGGAAATGTCCTTTTTCATCCCTGGCCACCAATACATCCTCTTTAAATCCTAGTACATTTTAGTGCATTCAAGATGGACTGTGTATTTACTCTGATGCGCTTCCTGTAGGATCTTACTCCTCAACTCTCGTTCTTGAGGGACACAAATCCTTCCCTGATACATGATTGCTCCATTTTCCATGACAGAAAAATTACCTTGATCTTTATGATCTTGTAAGTATTGGTCGTGAGTTTGAGCCTCTTTTATCTGAGCTCTAAGGTTACACCTTATACTTAAACCATTAATAATTAGCTTCTTTGGAGTAAGAGTAGGGGCCAGCTCCAATTTTTGAAACTCCTCTAGCATCTGCATCTCATACACCATCATCTGACCCATGTGTAGAGATTTTCGACTCAAGGCATCAGCTACAACATTCGCCTTTCCTGGATAATACTTTATCTCAAACTTGTAGTCATTAAGAAACTCTACCCATATTCGTTGTCTCATATTTAACTCTTTCTGATCAAAAAGGTACTTAAGACTTTTATGATCACAGTATACTTGATGAGTGAGTTTTATACTCATAAATTAAATATTTTCATCTTATCTTTTGCCATAATTAAGCATAAATCTCCCTTACTTGTCTTTAGTTTTGTGTCTTTCTTACAGATGCAGAGAAGAGTAGAAAATGGACTTAATTGGAGGAATCAGAGTTAAATTGTGGTTCTTTGGAAATGATGTCTATAAATCAAGCAGATAAAACAAATTCATTAAGGATGGCTGAGTAAGGAGCATTATCATATTGTCTCTTGAGACGCATCCCAATGGATATATGCACAAATTTATTCTTGATTTATGATCACATTTCCAAAAGAACTAAAACATAAAGATTCAAGGCAAAGCACCCAATGTTGAGAATATGTTTGCTGGTTGCAGTCCAGCCCAACCTTGCTGTAGGACTTGGGCCATATCTCTGAAAATACATATCCAATATGTATGCAATTTGGTAGGTGTGTAGCTGACACAATTGGGTACAACTTTCATGTTCAAGTGGTCAAAAAATACAGACATTAAAAGGGCCAAAAGTGGGCTAGAATAGAATCTGTCTACTGCTGCAGTCCAGCCCGACTTTGCTCTAGTATTTTGACCATAATTCACACATTACGTATCCCATTTGTCCACAATTTGTCTTGACTGAAAGCTAATGAAATTGTCTACAACTTTCGTGTTTATAAAGTAAGACAATTCGGCAGTTTTCAAGACGATATTCAAGGATCAATTTCGGTGCACATATGGAATTCAAATTGTCAACTTTGTACAACTTCCTACCTAACAATTTTGACAATTACCACACCAACCACACTTAATTGTATCTATAAATAGAGGGCTTGAGGGGTGAGTTAAGGAGTTTTTTTTGGGAGAGCTTTGGAGAAAGCTTGGGAAAGCTTTGTTGGAATTCTACGAACTTGTAATGTTATTCTCTCTTTAGACATCTTGTACTTTTCATTTTCTTTCGTAATATTATCATGCTTCTTCATCTTTCATTTCACTTTCTTGCCTTGATCATAGAGAACTAATCTCCTAATGCTAAGGTGAAAGGGTGAAACTCTTGGTATGAGAATAATAATTTATCTAACTCTTAATCTTAATGTTTATCTTTGATATTGTATTTACCTTCCTATTTCTTTTCTCATAATTATTTCTTAATGGCTGGTTTTATCATACTGTCGATTTCTTGTTATTGGCTGGTTTTATTAGACCGCCTATCTCTTATTATTTTCATGGTTGGTTTTGCCACCTACTTCATTTTATTTTACTATTGGATGGCTTTGCCACCTATTATATTTCATTTTATTTTGTTATGTTAATTAATCTTCTACCTTTCATTTTTTTTGCATAAGTTAATCTTGTAAAATGTGAATTTTGATATATTGTAGACAATATAATGATTGGCACAATTTATGCTTGAATCCATTTACAAGTTATCTTTTGCATCTTTGTATTTTTAATCTTGTGAAGTGTGAACCTTGATACATTGTAGAAAATTTTTGGCACAATAAATACTTGAATCACTCTTGATTTATTATAGACAATATGTTGATTGGCACAATGTACCCTTGAATCCATTTTACAAGAATGTTTTAATTATTAGAAAGGAGGTAAATATAATTCATGTATAAACAAAGTTGAGCTTAAATTAACATATCATCCGATTAAAACTTTATTCGTGTAAAGATTCTAATTGAGTAATAAAAGAGTTAAATTTATTTTTATTCGATATACCAAGAGTGGATCTCCTAACCTTAGCATGCTTCTTTACCTTGAATACATCTTCATTTAATTTCAGTATATTAGTTCTTTGCATATTTTGTTCAATATTCCTCTCACAAAACGAGACATCGGGAACTAGGTTAGAAGTATTTATTTCGGATCTATATTAGAATTTTCTCTCAATTGGCAATCTCTGTGGGATCGACCTTGCATACCACTAAATCTATACTCCAATAAATTCGTGCACTTGCGAGTTTTAATTAAAACAACAAGTTTTTGGCACCGTTGCCGGGGATTGCGACGGAAAACCTATTTGGATCCAGGTAAGTACTTTTCTTCCACTAGTTATAGTTAGAACATTTGTTTATTCTGTGTATAGAAATTTTTCTTTAGAATTGTTTCTTGAAAATTGGTGTAGTAATTTGGGTGTATAAAATTGGTTGATTCTGTCAACAAGGCTAAAAGCGCCTAAGGAGTATGGGTTTTAAGAGAAACCATTGTGATTCCTCCATATTTTCCTGGGAATCTACCGATTAAATACTACCCATTATTACTAACACTTTGAAAAAAAAAAGAGTTTGTATAATTTTGTGATTTTTATTTTGTGGTATTTGCATTTTGTAGCCGTTGTGTAGTTAGATACTTTTTCATAATTATGAATCAATTTTTTTAGTTTATGCGTGGTTGGAAACGTGATAAAGATAAGCGGTTGGTTAGGAAAAGTTTAGGGTTAACCATTGAGTGTACAATAGAGACATTAGATTCTGCTGGATCACCATTAAAAATGGAAGAACAAGTTGTGCATAATAAAACTCTTATGGAGTACTTCTCACCTGTCATAGCCAATACTCCATCTTGCATAGTTTTACCACAAACTACTACAACTCATTTTGAACTCAAACCGGCCATACTCCAACTTTTACCATCATTTTATGGTATGGAAAGAGAAGATCCATACATGCACATTAAAGAGTTTCTTGAAATTTGCTCGACCTTTCGCTTCCAGAATTTCAATGATGAATCAATCAGGCTTAGAATGTTTCCATTTTCATTGAAAGATAAAGCTAAAGCCTGGTTGAACTCCCTTCCTACAGGAACTATAACTAGTTGGAACCAATTAGTAAATAATTTTCTGGCAAAATTTTTCCCTATGTCTAAAACTGATGCCCTTCAGAGAGAAATTTCTGATTTTTGTCAAAAAGAGGGTGAACAATTTTTTGAATGTTGGGAAAGATTTAATGATCTTCTTCTGAAATGTCCTCATCATGGTTTTGAAACTTGGAGATTAGTGAAATATTTCTATGATGGCTTAACTTCATCAAACCATCAAATGATCCAAAGCATGCATGGTGGGAGATTTTTACAATTGAATGAGGGGGAAGCTTGGGAATCCTTAGGATCTTTATCTGAAAATTCTCAGCATTGGAACTGCATAGATCCCAGGGATAAAAAGTCTCAAACACAAAAAAAGGGAGGACTTTATGAAGTGAGTGATGATACAGATGTGAGAATTGCCTTAGCTAGCCTGACTAGAAAGGTAGAAGCTTTAACATTAAGCCACACTTTAAACCCTTCTACCAATACTAGGATAGAGGCATGTGCCTTATGTTCTAGTACAGCTCACATTGCACAATCTTGTCCATCTATACCAGCTTACCAAGAGGCATTCTCTGAGCAAGCTAATTCTCTTCAAACTTATGGGAAGTCATCAGATAGCCCATTTGCACCCACATATAATACAAATTGGAGGAATCATCCAAATTTCTCATGGAGGCAAAATCAACCTGCAATGAATCAAAGTGGGCAACAATTTGCCCCTTCTAATTCATACCCTCAAGTTCCTCATCATGCTCCTCCTTTCGGGGTATCTCAACAAAGAAAACCTTCTTTGGAAGATACTCTACAACAATTCATGCAATTAACCCAACAAGTTTTACAATCTCACACTCAGTCCATTTCAAAGATTGAAACACAATTGGGTCAATTAGCCAATGCTGTAGGAGAGAGAGAAAAAGGAAAATTCCCCAGTCAACCTATTCCTAATCCTAAGGGTCAATATGAAGTAGGATCATCAACAAATCCTAAGGAAGAAGTAAAGTCTGTGACAACCCTTAGATCTGGAAAGGTCATTGATAATCATGCTCACATGCCAGAAAATGAGGAACAGAGTCAACATGAATCCCAAACTAATGACTCAAGTGAAAAGAAAAGTGAACAGATTTCTTATGCCCCCAAAGCTCTTTTCCCACAAAGACTTGCATCTGTCAAGAAAGGTACTCAGTATAGTGACATTTTAGAGGTGTTTAAGCAAGTAAGCATTAACATCCCTTTTTTGGATGCTATCAAACAAGTACCCGCATACTCAAAATTTCTGAAAGATCTTTGTACGGTGAAAAGGAAAACTAATGTTCCCAAAAAGGCATTTTTGACTGAACAAGTGAGTTCTATAATTCAGCAAAAGACTCCTGTCAAGTACAAAGATCCAGGTTGTCCTACAATTTCTTGTATTATAGGTGACCATGTGATTAACAGAGCCTTACTTGATCTAGGAGCAAGTGTCAATCTACTGCCGTACTCTGTGTATGAGAAACTTGGGTTAGGAAAGTTGAAACCTACATCAGTGACCCTTCAGTTAGCTGATAGGTCCACCAAAATCCCTAGAGGTGTCATAGAAGATGTGCTCATTAAGGTTGATAAATTCTACTTTCCAGTAGATTTCATTGTTCTTGACACTGAACCTGTTGAGAATACAGAGACACAAATTCCAGTCATTTTGGGTAGACTATTTCTGGCAACATCTAATGCAATTATTAATTGTCGAAATCGAATTTTGAATTTATCTTTTGGAAATATGACTGTGGAATTAAATGTTTTTAATGTCTCTCATCAACCTGTGGACATGGATGATGTGTGTGAGGTCAGCATGATTGAGAGTATAATCTATGACTTATTTGTAAGTTCTTGTGATGATGACCCTTTAGAAAAATGTTTGGCCCACTTTAACATGGATTTGGATGAGGATTGTTTGATCAGTGAAGTAAATTCCCTGTTAGAGACCACTCCATTAATGGATACCAATAAATGGAAAGTTAAAACAGAGATACTTACACCTTCTGAGTCTATTTTATTGCCATCCATAGAGAAACCTCCCCAGGTAGAGTTAAAACCTTTACCAGATTCTCTGAAATATGTGTTTCTAGGACCTTCTAAGACCTTGCCTGTCATTGTAGCATCTGATTTAGATAAAGAACAGGAAGTTAAACTCATAAAAGTCCTTAGTGAACATAGTGAAGCCATAGGTTGGACAATAGCAGACATTAAAGGCATTAGTCCATCATTTGCATGCACAGGATACATTTGGAGGACAATGCCAAAACTTCAAGAGATCCACAAAGACGTCTGAATCCAAACATGAAAGAAGTTGTGAGAGCCGAAGTGATTAAACTTCTTGATGTGGGTGTCATTTACCTAATTTCTGATAGTGCATGGGTTAGTCCTGTTCAGGTAGTTCCTAAGAAATCTGGCATTACTGTAGTCAAGAATGAGAATAATGAATTGATTCCCACTAGAGTACAAACTGGGTGGCGTGTTTGCATTGACTACCGTAAGTTGAATGCTGTTACATGGAAAGACCATTGTCCACTTCCTTTTATAGATCAAATGCTAGAAAGGTTAGCTGGACATGCATATTACTGCTTTCTTGATGGATATTCTGGTTATAACCAAATTCCTATTGCACCTGAGGATCAAGAGAAAACTACATTCACTTGTCCTTTCGGAACCTTTGCCTATCGTCGAATGCCATTTGGATTGTGCAATGCACCTGCTACATTTCAGCGTTGCATGATAAGTATATTTTCTGACATGGTAGAGCGATTTCTGGAAGTATTCATGGATGATTTTTTTGTGCATGGGTCTAGTTTTGAGGAATGTCTACACCATTTAAGATTAATCTTAATTAGGTGTAAAGAAAAGAACCTTGTTTTGAACTGGGAAAAATGCCATTTTATGGTTAAAAAGGGAATTGTTTTGGGGCATGTTGTGTCACATCATTGAGGTAGATAGAGCCAAAATTGAACTGATCTCCAGTCTTCCACCTCTTCGGACAGTAAAAAAGGTACGTTCTTTTTTAGGCCATGCATGGTTTTATCGCAGATTCATCAAAGATTTTAGCAAAATCTCTAGGCCTTTGTGTAGTTTACTTACCAAAGATGCCTCTTTTATCTTTGATGAAGAGTGCTGTCAAGCTTTTGAAAAGCTCAAATTCTTACTCACCTCTGCATCTATCATTAGACCACCTGATTGGAATCTTCCCTTTGAAATCATGTGTGATGCTTCTGATTATGCAATTGGAGCTGTTTTGGGGTAGCGTCTTGATAAGTTTCCATATGTGATATACTATGCTAGTAAAACTCTTAATGATGCTCAATTGAATTATTCTACAACAGAAAAAGAGTTACTAGCTGTGGTATTTGCTTTAGAAAAGTTTAGATCTTATTTATTAGGATCTAAGGTTGTAATTTTTACAGATCATGCTGCACTTAAGTATCTTCTTTCTAAGAAAGATGCTAAAGCCCGATTGATAAGATGGATACTGTTGTTACAAGAATTTGATTTAGAAATTCGAGATAAGAAAGGATCTGAAAATGTTGTGGCTGATCACTTGTCTAGGCTGATAGTTGAATCGGGTGAAAATAACTTGCCAATCAAAGACTCATTTCCAGATGAGCAACTCATGTCCGTTTCTCAGCTACCTTGGTTTGCTGACATTGCTAATTACCTTGTCACAAGTCAAATACCTACACATTGGAGTAAGCAAGATCGGATAAAATTTTTAGCTGAAGTAAAAAAATTCTTTTGGGAAGATCCATACTTGTTTAAGTATTGTCCTGATCAAATCATTAGGAGATGTGTTCCGGAGAGTGAGCAATCTATTGTTATTCATTTTTGTCATGATCATGCTTGTGGAGGTCATTTTAGTGCTAAAAAAATTGCTGCAAAGGTTTTGCAATGTGGCTTTTATTGACCATCACTGTTCAAAGATTGCCATTTGTACTGTAGTTCTTGTGAGCGTTGCCAAAAATTGGGTAGTATCTCACGCAGGAACATGATGCCTCTGACTCCCATTCTTATTGTTGAGATATTCGATGTCTGGGGAGTTGATTTCATGGGTCCTTTTCCTAATTCTTTTGGCAATTTATACATCCTTGTTGCTGTGGATTATGTGTCAAAATAGGTCGAGGCTGTTGCATGTAAAACAAATGATCACAAGATTGTGGTGAAATTCTTGAAAGAAAACATTTTCTCAAGGTTTGGCACACCACGAGTAATCATTAGTGATGGGGGAAAACATTTTTGTAATAGGCATTTTGAGCATTTGATGAAGAAATATGGCATCACGCACAAAGTGGCAACCCCATACCACCCACAAACTAGTGGGCAAGATAGGGAAATTAAAATTTTTTTGGAAAAAACGATTAACCCAAATAGGAAAGATTGGTCTTTGAAACTTTCTGATGCTTTATGGGCTTATCGTACTGCTTTTAAAACCCCTATTGGAATGTCTCCTTACCGGCTTTTGTATGGCAAGGCTTGTCATTTACCTGTTGAAATAGAGCATAAAGCTTATTGGGCCATCAAACAGTTTAACTTTGCTCTTGACAAAGCAGGTTCTCACAGGAAGCTTCAACTCAATGACTTGGAAGAAATACGAAATGATGCATATGAAAGTGCAAAGTTGTATAAGGATCGAATGAAAGTTTTTCATGACAAACATATTTTAAGAAAATCATTTAATGTAGGTCAAAAGGTCCTTCTATATAACTCTCGTTTGCACTTATTTCCAGGGAAACTACGTTCTCGGTGGACAGGCCCATTCATTGTTCGTACTGTTTATCCACATGGTGCAGTAGAGATCGAAAATCCCAAGAACCGTGATGTGTTTAAAGTAAATGGTCAAAGACTGAAAGCATTTTTTGAATTACATAACCCAGAGATAGAGGAGACACATTTGCGTGATCCTGTCTACCAGGATTGATTCACCTCTGTTATTAAAGGTTGTCGTGCACGCTATCTAGGTAAGATTTTTCTTTATTTAACTTGCATTAATTGGTTTTCTCACTGTTATCTTCTTTTGAATTTCCATTGTTTCCTTGCTCTTGTTTTTTTCCCTCTCTTTCACAAAAACAAAAAACAAAAACAAAAAAAACAAAAAAATAATTTTGAGTCGATAATGGAGGACGTTCTCGCACAATCGAAAAATCATTTTCCTTCTCTTCCACCCAATGCATTGACAAAAATTTACAAAGCACGGGTTGAAAGATTGAGCTTAATGATGATCATGGGAATACCTGCTGATATTCGTTGGCTAATTGAAGCTAAGGTACGGTTATCAGGTGAATCTACAAATGATTTCATCTCTTACATGCCTGGTTTAGGAAAAAGTAGTTTTGCTAAAAAGCGCAGAGCTAAACGAATGGGTGTTTGTTACAAATGTGGACGTGAAACTTGTAACAAACGTTGCTGTTCTTTGGGTTGGGTGTCTGTAAATCGGGAAGACAAAATTAAGTTCATTAAGGATGGCTTGAGTAAGGAGTCATTGGATGATGACTTTCATCCAATGTCTCTTGAGACACATCCTAGTGGATCTGTGCATATCGGTACTGTCGGTCTATGGCCCCATTTCAAAAAAGAACATAAACGGTACAGTCTTGGGAATCTGACGTTAAAAGACCCTGTTTTCTAATTTATAAGAAAATTGGATGGGAAGCATATCCTCGACCCATAGAGGGCATTTAAGCCGTTACTGGACGTAAAACTAGAGGAAGATGTGAGCCACAATCACAACTACTGTACATATATATGCGTGCCGTCATTTTTGAATTTTTCACCTTTAATTTAGTTGACATTTTTCGGCCTACTCTTATAGCTATGGAAATTATGCCCCCGGCCTATGTGTAACATCCTTAATTTCGTTTCTTTTATTGATAAAGGTACATAAAAAATTTAATTAAGGAAATAAAATTTATTAGACAATATTTTAGATATCTAAGGAAATATAATCCTTAGAAATTCTTCACCTTATGTATATGCATAGAAAATGTTTCTAACATTAAGAGAACAAATAAAGAAGGAAAATCTAATAGGAAAGAAATTAGAAATAACATACTAAAGAGATGCAAAATTCTTGGATAAGGAAGATAAATTTTTAGAAACAAGTAAAGGTCTTAAAATTTCAAAGAACATTGAATTAGGGTAATTTTTCCTAATTCAAGAACTATAGTTACTAAGTTTAAAATCTTTACCCATACATTGGGCTTTTACCTATGGACACTTCATATAGAGTTTTTCCACTTCACATAAGTTTCTAGCAAGCCCATTGGATAACCTAAACAAGAAATTAAACATAGACTTGGACTAGGATATAGTAATTTCACCAATAGCCCAAAAATTATGAAAATGTGACCAAGCCCACCAAGAAAGGAAGAATTTTATCCAAAGCAAAGAAAATGGGTAGGACAAGCCCATAATGGGTAGGAATAAGCCCAAATCCAAGAGGAAAAATAAAATAAAATAAATTAGATGATGATATAATAATAAGAATAAAGATTAGGTTACATGGCATTAAGACAAAAATTTAGCAAGTGGTGTGATTCTACATTCATCATTTAAGCAAGTGGCATGATAATACAAGGCTTTAGGACAAAAACATCTATATCCTACACTCATAATTTTAGCAAGTGGTATGATAATACATGGTATTAGGACAAAACATTCATAGCCCACACAAATAATATCAACCAAATAATGGAGATTCAAGGGCTAGAAATTTGCCACCTAAAAAGGCAAACCTATCATACTTGTTTAAGACAAAAGAAAATGGAAATGAATCCCTAAATCAAAGGGACCTTGTCCCTTATCTTAAGAACATATCATCATAATTTTCAAAATACAAATCTCCTTTTCCTATGCATATCTTGACTAAGGAAGAGGAAGACAAGAACATAAGTTGTTTGTTTTTCAAAAATTCAACAAAGTGTATCTTAATTGTGATAAGGTAGACCCATGATCATGAAAGGTGAATTATTTGGTGGTCTATATAAGAAAACCCACCCTTACAACATTAGAATTTCGTCCAAGTGAGGGAGAGAAAAAAATAGAAGCAAGGTAGAGTGAGGAAAGGAGAGGAAGAAAGGAAGAAAGAGGAAGAAGTCTAGAAGACTAAGTGCTCCAAGTAAGTTTAACAATATTTCTTTTTGAAGAAAACCTTTGAAACTCATAATATTTATATGAGATTTTGATCTTAGAACTTTGATGATTGGTCATGGATGTTGTTATATCATGTTACATATTGATCTTGCATGTGATGTATGTTTGAATACTTAGGTTGGTGTAGATAGTTCTGCATGGGTATGGCTATGGTTGACAGAATTTTAAGCTTCGGTATTTTAATTTCTGGGAACAATCTATAAGGAATTAAAATAAATAGTTAACATAAGAATTAAAGATATATGTGTCATGGATATTTTGGAACTGGAATCAATCAATTTGGAGTCCATATAAGGGAGATATGAGCAGATTAGTATACAAAGGTCAGAAAATGGGTCATCAGGGAAAAATATGTTAGGATAGCTTCGGTATTTTAATTTCTGGGAACAATATATAAGGAATTAAAATAAATGGTTAACATAAGCATTAAATATATATGTGTCATGGATATTTTGGAACTGGAATAATTCAATTTGGAGTCCATATAAGGGAGATATGAGCCGATTAGTAGACAAAGGTCAGAAAATGGGTCATCAGGGAAAAATATGTTAGGATAGCTTCGGTATTTTAATTTCTGGGAACAATCTATAAGGAATTAAAATAAATGGTTAACATAAGAATAAAAGATATATGTGTCAGGGATATTTTTGAACTGGAATCATGCAATGTGGAGTCCATATAAGGGAGATATGAGCTGATTAGTAGACAAAGGTTAGAAAATGGGTCATCAGGGAAAAATATGTTAGGATAGCTTCGGTATTTTAATTTATGGGAAACATCTATAAGGAATTAAAATAAATGGTTAACATAAGAATTAAAGATATATGTGTCAGGGATATTTTGGCACTGGAATTACTCAATTTAGAGTTTATAAGAGGTAGATATTATCCGATTAGTAAGCAGAGGTCAGAAAATGTTTATTCAGGGAAGAGTATGTTATTAAAGCTTTAGTTTTTGAATTTCTGGGAATATGCTGTAGGAAATTAAAATAGTGCGCCAACATAAAAATTATAGATATATGGCTCATGGAATTTTACCAACTGGAATAACTCAATTTGGAGTTCAAATTTGAGAGATATGGTCTAATTAGTCAGTAAAGGTCAGAACCTACACGAGAAGAAATAATACTAAATTTAAAGGAGTAATAACACCATGATATCATACTATTTTGTTGATATGATTAACATAATAGTTTTAGATAATTGTCTTAGCTTTTCATAGACACTAAGATCATCTTAATCGGAGTTAAAATGAGAGAGTTATACTCTGATTTGTAAGCAAAGGCTGTGTTAAAAGTTAGTAAAACCTATTTTCAATATTTTTCTACCCTAGATGAATTTTTAAGGTAATAGTAGAAATCAATTTGAGGAAAAATGCTCTATAAAATTTGTAAGAAAATGAGTTGGAAATGATATAAGTAGAAATAAAATGACTAAATGCCTAGACATAAAGAAAATGAAAAGAATTATTCTAGTTACTGGAAAACAAATTGTGATTTGTGAAAAGTGCATGTCTAAGGAAAGCTCTGGCAAGGAAAGACTTGGTACTTAAGCGTGTCCATTAGTGACCCACCTCTCTTTTCTGGAAACTTTCCTGGTGCGCTGTTTACAGACTACAATTACTATCCAGTTATCGAGGTATTAGTGTGAAATTTTGACATGGAAATATTTTATCAAGTGAAAATTAGAAAATGATTATATTCATGGCATAATTTCAGTTTACCAATGAATTTTGAGAATGATTATGTTTTGATACATTATGGCATGAGAATATAATGAACATACTCGTTATTGGAATCATATTTTTGGCTATTAATATGAAAAGAAAAGAAATGAGCACGGTCACATGGCAATCCGTGTGGTGCACCAGTAGGGGACGCCCTACCAACGGTTATGATTACATTCATGAGAAAAGAAAGAGAAAGTGTGCCATGTTGGACGGAGCGAGATAAGCCCGTACCGAAAAGTAGAGAATACTTACCTTGACCGGGGTATCTTGAAGTAAGAATAAGTTGATAGCCATCATATGAAATTCGAAAAAATAGTTATTCATGCCATACATGTCATAACTGTATAATTTTCATGTGCATGATAAAGTGCATTCATGTGACCTAAAGATATTTTCTGTAGTTTATACAGCTGAACATGACATGATGAACTATAATGGTAAATTATGATTTATTGTTGAACTTACTGGGATTTAATTCTCACTATATTTCCATATCATGTTCAGAAGAATAAATATGCAGATATTCTCTATGACACTTATTATCCCTGTACGTTGGATCGAGGTGCCCTACCTTGGGCAACTTCCAGTTATTTCAGATATAACTGTCGTAGATGTAACTGAGATTCCAGTGGACGTGCCACCCGAACCAGTGTCCCCGGAAATAGTCGATATAGATTATTAGAACTAATATGTATCTTTGTACAAATGTTTGTAAAATAATGGTGTGTAGTTTTTAAAATAATAGTGTGTATGGAAACTCAGTATTGTATAAATTAAATAAATGTTATATTGAGTTAAGTTGTAACGAGGTAATAACTTCATGGTATTTAAAAAAAAAATTACATAAATGGAGTTGTTACACTATGCACATAGCTATTACAAGTATGCCCTTATTTGAGTCTTATAAATGCGCACCTTATTATCTTCATCCTCATAATCAAAGTCAAGGTGAGTGCAGATATGGAAGGAATAACATTTCGTCACTTTCGTAATATTTGTGTCTTTTGTGGTTCTAGTCCTGGGAAAATGGAGAGTATGTAAAAGCAGCACAAACTTTGGGAATGGTACTAGCCAAGAGAAAGATTCATTTAGTGTATGGTGGAGGTTGTCGAGGGTTAATGGGGAGTGTGTCTGGATCTGCATATCTAGGAGGATGTCAAGTTCTTGGTATTATTCCTACATCTCTAGCTGCATCAAACATAGTAGGAAAAACAATTGGGGAAGAATGTAGGGTATCCTTCATGCATGAACGAATTGCTAAAATGATGTGCAATGCTGACGCCTTTATTGCCTTACCTGGAGGTTTTGGTACTCTAGAGGAAATTTTTCAAATCGTCTCTTGGGCACAACTGAACATGCACCATAAACCCATAGGTTTGTTGAATGTTAACAATTTCTTTGATGGTTTGTTGTCTTTTCTTGATCATGCTATAGAACAAAGGTTTATCTCGTACTCAGCACGTTGGATTCTCATCTCGACCTCGAATGCTGACGAGCTGATTGATGCGTTACAAGCATTTGTTCATGTACCTGATCCAGTTATAGCTCAAATAGATTGGACAATAGAACACCGCAGAAAGCGCAAACTGGACTTAAATCTTCATTTGTAATACCTTTTATTTGCTTGAGTAAATTTGTATTTTCTGTTTAGTTTGTTGCAGGTTCATCTTTTCTTAGATCTCCTTCCAGGTAATATCTCTTTTAATCTTTATTGTTTATTTTGTGTTTCTTCATCTTTCAAAAAAAAAATTGAGTGATGTTTTGGGATTAGGCAAAGCTAGCACCAATGATGAAAATGGTTTAAAATGCTTGTAACCTTTGAAAAATTGATGAGTTCTGGGTGTTATGTGTGAACTTGAACTCTAATGTAACTTATGTTTTATTTAAGAATCTTAATATCTGGTGCACTTAATCTTTTACATTTGACTGATTGTTTATTCAAAAAAAAAAATTTATGTGATTTAGATATGTTAATTGATCTCATAAGACTTTAGAACTTATTCGATTGTCACTTGAGGCAAAATCCTAGACTACTCTCCATTTGAGAAATGAATTAGGCATTTTTGGAATCGTTTGAGTCTTTCAAACCAACCTATACATGATGATATCCCTAGCAACCTATTTTGAGCTTATATTTATCCTTTCTTGAACACCTATATTTCTATCTAGCCTTTAAATAAAAATATGTCTAACTCTTACCTTTCACTCACAGGCATGATCATTTGAAAAGTTATGATTCAAGGGTGGATGGTAGAAGTTTAAAAAAAAAAAAAAGAAGAAAGAAAGTTAATACTCCCTAAATAAATAAGTTTGGGGGTGTTTATATTCAAAAAAAAATAGTATGAGAAAATAAATGTAAGGATGATGAAAAGGTTGGAGATAGAATTCACAGTATAATATCAAAAGTATTTGGGAGGCTTTAAATGATTATGTACGTCGAAGAGTGAGTTGAGCTTTCATTCATATCATTTTATCCACCTTTAACCTGTGCCATACATTACAAGCCTAATGAAAGTCCTAATGATCTTAAATGTTATGATTAGTCTACATTAGTGGAGAGTGACATGAAAAATAAGCTTATGGAGTCTCAAATGCATATATCTAGAGATCTATTTTAAATATTTGATTACATAAATTTATTTGAATGCAAAAAGTCCAATGTCATACGACTACTACACACACACACTTGGGATTCAAGAGTAAACCATATGTTGTATTTGAATAAAAGTTCTACATAACCTTAGAATTCTGATATCTTTCTTGGTTGCACATTTTAGATCCTTGAGGAATGCTTAGTAAGTCAAAAACAATTCATCACTCACTCATCATTTGAATTTTGAAGTTTGTGTGTTTTGCTTGAGGACAAGCAAAAGATTAAGTCTGGGGGTATTTGATGAGTGAGTTTTATACTCATAAATTAAATATTTTCATCTTATCTTTTGCCATAATTAAGCATAAATCTCCCTTACTTGTCTTTAGTTTTGTGTCTTTCTTACAGATGGAGAGAAGAGTAGAAAATGGACTTAATTGGAGGAATCAGAGTTAAATTGTGGTTCTTTGGAAATGATGTCTATAAATCAAGCAGATAAAACAAATTCATTAAGGATGGCTGAGTAAGGAGCATTATCATATTGTCTCTTGAGACGCATCCTAATGGATATATGCACAAATTTATTCTTGATTTATGATCACATTTCCAAAAGAACTAAAACATAAAGATTCAAGGCAAAGCACCCAATGTTGAGAATATGTTTGCTGGTTGCAGTCCAGCCCAACCTTGCTGTAGTACTTGGGCCATATCTCTGAAAATACATATCCCATATGTATGCAATTTGGTAGGTGTGTAGCTAACACAATGGGGTACAACTTTCATGTTCAAGTGGTCAGAAAATACGGACATTAAAAGGGCCAAAAGTGGGCTAGAAGAGAATCTGTCTACTGCTGCAGTCCAGCCCGACTTTGCTCTAGTATTTTGACCATAACTCACACATTACGTATCCAATTTGTCCACAATTTGTCTTGACGGAAAGCTAATGAAATTTTCTACAACTTTCGTGTTGATGAAGTCAGAAAATTCGGCGGTTTGCAAGACGATATGCAAGGATATATTTCGGTGCACATATGGAATTCAAATTGTCAACTTTGTACAACTTCCTACCTAACAATTTTGACAATTACCACACCAACCACACTTAATTGTATCTATAAATAGAGGGCTTGAGGGGTGAGTTAAGGAGTTTTTTTTGGGAGAGCTTTGGAGAAAGCTTGGGAAAGCTTTGTTGGAATTCTACGAACTTGTAATGTTATTCTCTCTTTAGACATCTTGTACTTTTCATTTTCTTTCGTAATATTATCATGTTTCTTCATCTTTCATTTCACTTTCTTGCCTTGATCATGGAGAACTAATCTCCTAATGCTAAGGTGAAAGGGTGAAACTCTTGGTATGAGAATAATAATTTATCTAACTCTTAATCTTAATGTTTATCTTTGATATTGTATTTACCTTCCTATTTCTTTTCTCATAATTATTTCTTAATGGCTGGTTTTATCATACCGTCGATTTCTTGTTATTGGCTGGTTTTATTAGACCGCCTATCTCTTATTATTTTCATGGTTGATTTTGCCACCTACTTTATTTTATTTTACTATTGGATGGCTTTGCTACCTATTCTATTTCATTTTATTTTGTTATGTTAATTAATTTTCTACCTTTCATTTTTTTTGCATAAGTTAATCTTGTAAAATGTGAATTTTGATATATTGTAGACAATATAATGATTGGCACAATTTATGCTTGAATCCATTTACAAGTTATCTTTTGCATCTTTGTATTTTTAATCTTGTGAAGTGTGAACCTTGATACATTGTAGACAATTTTTGGCACAATAAATACTTGAATCACTCTTGATTTATTGTAGACAATATGTTGATTGGCACAATGTACGCTTGAATCCATTTTACAAGAATGTTTTAATTATTAGAAAGGAGGTAAATATAATTCATGTATAAACAAAGTTGAGCTTAAATTAACATATCATCCGATTAGAACTTTATTCGTGTAAAGATTCTAATTGAGTAATAAAAGAGTTAAATTTATTTTTATTCGATATACCAAGAGTGGATCTCCTAACCTTAGCATGCTTCTTTACCTTGAATACATCTTCATTTAATTTCAGTATATTAGTTCTTTGCATATTTTGTTCAATATTCCTCTCACAAAACGAGACATCGGGAACTAGGTTAGAAGTATTTATTTCGGATCTATATTAGAATTTTCTCTCAATTGGCAATCTCTGTGGGATCGACCTTGCATACCACTAAATCTATACTCCAATAGATTCGTGCACTTGCGAGTTTTAATTAAAACAACAACAATACTTCAAATGTTGCACCATACAAATAATGTCGCCAAATCTTTAAGGAAAACACCACCAATGCCAATTCAAGATCATGGGTTGGATAATTTCCTTCATGGGGTCTTAGTTGCCTATAAGCGTAAGCAACTACCCTTTTGTCTTGCATTAGCACACACCCTAGCCCTTTCTTTGAAGCGTCACTATACACTTCAAAATGTCCTGTGGGGTTTGGAATAATTAAAATATGAGTAGTGGTCAATTTTTTTTAAGCTCTTAGAAACTAGCTTCATATTGATCAGTCCATTTTAAAGGACTTCCCTTCATGGTCAATTTAGTTAATGGCATGGCTATAAGAGAGAATTTTTGTATAAACTTCTTGTAGTATCCTACCAAACCCAATAAACTTTTGACTTATGTAACCGTCTTTGGTCTTTCCCACTGAATCACTACGTCCGTCTTGCTAGGGTCTACGGCTACCCCTTTATTGGAAATGACATGTCCGAGAAATTTTACCTCTGACAGCCAAAATCCACACTTCTCCAATTTGGCATACAACCTTTTCTCTTTCAACACTTACAGCACGATTAGGAGATGTTGTTCATGTTTTTTCTCACTCTTAGAATATATCAAGATGTCATCAATGAATACAGCCACAAATTGATCTAGGTAGGGTCGAAAAATGTGATTCAGGTAATCCATGAAAACTACAGGTGCATTTGTCAACCCGAAGGGCATTACGAGAAACTCATAGTGCCCATACCTAGTCTTGAAGGTTGTTTTTGGTACATCCTCCTCCTTGATCATAATATGATGGTATCCCGATCTCAAGTCAAATTTAGAAAAGATGGAGGCTCCCTTCAGTTGATCTAATAAATCATCTACTTTAGGGAGAGGATATTTATTTTTGATAGTCACCTTATTCATCTGTCTGTAATCTGTGCTTAGTCTCAACCTTATGTCTTTCTTCTTAACAAATAATACAGGAGCTCCCCAAGGTGATACACTTGGTCTAATGAATTGCTTATCTAACAATTCCTCCAACTATTTCTTAAGTTCATGTAGTTCCTTTGAGGCCATTCTATAAGTTGCAATAGAGATAGGCCTTGTCCTAAGTAAGAGATCAATAGAAAACTCTATCTCTCTCTTGGGAGGTAAGTCTGGAATATCTAATGGAAATACTTCAGGAAACTCGTTGGTTATTGGCATTACATCAAGCTTTGGTTCAACTTCTAGTTTTGATAAGTGCAAGAGAATGTATCCAAGTACTCTATTCTTCATCTCCCTATTGACTTGATTGGCATTAAGCATTAATAACTGCATCTCCTTTTCTGAAGTAGGAGGTAGAAATTCAATGGTCTTGTTGCAATAATTCAGCAAGACTCGATTTTTAGACATCCAGTCTAACCCTAGAATGACATCAATACCTTTTAAAGTTAGACAGACGAGGTCTATAGAAATAGTTTTCTCCTTAATAATGACCTGATAGTCTTTACATACAGAGAAAGTTAAGAATATTTCCCCCGTGGGAGTTACTACAGATAGCTCATAGGGGGTTTTAGAAATAGGATACTGGAGCTTCCTAATACATTCTTCCGATATAAATGAATGACTAGCACCAGAGTCAAACAACACCATAAGAGAAAATCTATTAATATAGCATGTACCTTGGATCATTTCGGGGAATTGAGTTGCCTCTTGGCCGTTCAGGGAGAAAACCCTTCCTTTCACATGAGGCTTCTCTTCTGGCTGCTTCCCCAAATTTTGTGGGCAGTTCCTTACAAAATGACCCTTTTGTCTGCAATTGAATGGCCTCTTGGCAGTACATCCGCACTTAGTACACTTGATTGTGGAAAAGTTCTGTTGGAAGGGTCGGGGACTTGCAGTTAATGGCCTCGTGGCAGTACCCTATCATTTTCCTCTAACATTTCTGCCAGAGTTTTGTGGACAGTTCTTCTGTTTCTAGAAATTCCATCTTTATTTCTCATCCTCCACTGCCTTCAAGCTCTTTTCCATGAGTCTGCATTTATTTATCAGAGGTACAAACTCCCTAGTCTCCATAGATACAACAGCATTCCTTATCTCTGGGTTCAATCCTGCTTCAAATTTAACAGTCTTCCATGCTTCATTGGGGTTAAATCGTCGGTAAGAAGAGAATTTAGACAACTCCTCGAACCTCACGATGTATTGGTCTATGGTCATGTTGCCCTGTTTAAGTTAGAGAAATTCAATCTCCTTCTCTACTCGCACAGTACTTGGGAAGTACTTTTCTAAAAAGGTGTCTTTGAACACCTGCCAAGTGATCTACCTTCCCTGGTGAGCTAAAAGCTCTTTAACTCCACGCCACCAGTATTCTGCTTCATCTTTCAGCATATATGCAGCAAAGATAACTTAGTGCTCCTCAGTACAACCCATCACATCAAAGATTGTCTCTAGTTTCCTTATCCACCTTTCATCTACAATGGGGTCAAAGCCGCCTTGAAAACAAGGTGGTCTAGTCCTTGGGAACTCAGATATGCCGTTATCATTCCCTGCCATCCGGTTATTAACACCATTCAGGTTATTAGCATTCTGGAGGTATTGTAGAATTTGATTGATGGTTGTGACCTGGTCTCGAATTACCGTGGCAAGGTTGTGCAGGGATTCCTCCGCATTGTTTGCTGGATTCCTCCTTGGTGGTGCCATTTCCTACTGTGGCAAAAACAAAGTTATGCTGCTATTGAGGTGATCAAGCCCAATAGTTAGTTTCAAAAATATTTAACAGTAGTCATAACACCAACTCGGCATATAGATAGGAAACACTAGTAATTTCTTACCTATATGAATTCACTAATCCCCTACATAGCACAACCACAAACATACTCAAGACACTATAAGATCAATTCAGATAACCATCCACCCACTGGCCATCTAAGATCAACCTACTTTGATACCAGTTATGTAACAACTTCTTTTATTATTATTATTTTTATATAATATAGAGTTCACATACACGTCATTAATCAAAACATACGTACAACATATCAAGCATATAAATATCTACAGCTTATTTATTCTGGTTGACCAATTCCGGAGATACAAGTGCGAGTGGTTGCACCTTCAACTAGAGCTAAGCCAACTCGACCACAAACATTTTATTTGTTTCTGGGATTTGCCCATCATAAAGTAACTCAATCTAATGTACACTAAAAGCCAGAGCCATAGAAAAATCTGCATAACTAATTTTCTGAACATGACATGGAAATATAGTGAGAATTAAATTCCAGTAAGTTCGACAATAAATCATAATCAATATAGCTCAACATGTCATGTTCATCTATATAAACTACATCAAATAGCTTGGGTCACATGAATGCACTTTATCTATGCACATGAAAATCATACAGTAATGACATGTATGACAGTATTAACTATTTTCATAATATCATATGATGACTATCAATTTATTCTCATATCAATCTACCCCGGTCAGGGTGAATATTTCCTACTCTTCGGTAGGGGCTTTTCTCGCTCTGTCCGACATGGCACACTTTCTCTTTCTTTTCTCATTGACATAATCATAACCGTTGGTAGGGCGTCCCCTACTGGTGCACCACACGGATTGCCATGTGACCGTGCTCATTTCTTTTCTTTTCACAATAATAGCCAAAAATATGATTTCAATAACAAGTATGTTCATCAAAATATAATTATTACCAAAAATCATTGGTATTCATGTCATGAGCATAACCATTTCAAATATCACTTTATAAAATTTTTCCATGTCAAAATTTCACACTTAAGATGGTAAGAAATTCATGCAATGGCAATGGCTATGGCATATACTCGTCATTTATTATTTTCATTTATAAGATTCTTCTTCTTTTTTTAAATATTATTTTTATTTCATTATTTTCTTGATGCAGGTTTTCATCCTATCTGACCTTCTCTTACTAACCAGAGCATACCTCCCTCATTTTAACTCAGATTTAGGTGATCTTGGTGTCAATTTAAAGATAAAATAATTATTTAAAACTATTATGTTGAACAGTTTAGCGAAAGATTAAAGAATAATGGTGATATTACTCCCTCAATATACAAAAGATTTCTTCTCAGGTAGATTCGGACCTCTAATTACTAATATATCCATATCTCTGTCATAAGAATTCCAAATTGAGTGATTCCAATAGCTAAAACTCCGTGACACATATAGCTATAATTTTTATGTTAACCATTTATTTTAATTCCCTACAGAATGTTCCAAAAAATTAAAACACAAAAGTTATCCTAACATATTCTTACCTGATTAACCATTTTCTGACCATTGCTGACTAATCGGACCATATCTACCCCATATGGACTCCAAATTGAGTGATTCTAGTGGCTAAAAATCCGTGCCACATATAGCTATAATTTTTATGTTAATAAATTATTTTAATTACCTAAATAATGTTCCCAAAAATTAAAACACAGAAGCTAACCTAACATATTCTTCCCTGATTAACCATTTTCTGACCATTACTTACTATTCAGACCATATCTTCTTCATATGGACTGCAAATTGAGTGAATTCAGTGGCTAAAATTCCGTGACACATATAGCTATAATTTTAATTCTAAACATTTATTTTAATTCCCTACAAAATATTTCTATAAAATAAAACACAGAAGCTATCTTAACATATTCTTCCCTGATTAACCATTTTCTAACCATTGCTTACTAATCGGACCATATCTTCCTCATATGGACTCCCAATTGAGTGATTCCAATGGTTACAAATCCATGAGACATAGATCTACAATTTTCAAGTTAACCATTTGTTTAAATTCCATACTGATTTGTCCCAGAATTTTAAAAACAAAAGCTTAAAATTTTGCCACCCATAGCCATACCTATGCAGAACTATCTACACTAGCCCAAGTATTCAAACATACATAATATGTAACATGATAAAACAACATCCATGACAAATCATCAAAGTTCTAAGGTCAAAATCACACAAAGATGTTGCAAATTTCAAAACTTTTCTTCAAAAAGAAATATTGTTAAACTTACCTTGAGCACTTAGTCCTCTAGACTTCTCCTTCCTCTTTCTTCCTTTCTTCCTCTCCTTTCCTCACCCTACCTTGCTTCTATTTTTTCCTCTCTCTCACTTGGACGAAATTCTAATGTTATAAGGTTGGTTTTTGCATAAATAGACTATCAAATAATTCACCTTTGATGATCATCGGTCTACCTTATCACAATTAGCATTCACTTGGTTGATTTTTTTGGAAAACAAACAACTCATGTTCTTGTCTTCCTCTTCCTTAGTCAAGATATGCATAGGAAAAGGAGATTTGTATTTTGAAAATTATGATAATTTGTTCTTAAGATAAGAGACAAGGTCCCTTTGATTTAGGGATTCTTTTTCTTTTTCTTTTTTCTTGATCAAGTATGATAAGTTTGCCTTTTTAGGTGGTAAATTTCTAGCCCTTGAATCTTCCTTGTTTAGCTAAAATTATTTGTGTAGGATAAAGATGTTTTATCATAATGCTATGTATTATTAACCACTTGCTAAAATTATGAGTGTAGGATATAGATGTTTTATCCTAATACCATGTATTATCATACCACTTGCTAAAATTATGCATGTAGGATATCACACCACTTGCTAAATTTTTGTCTTAATGCCATGTCACCTAATCTTGATTACACAATTATTTCAATACTTTATTTTTATTTTTATTTTTCCTCTTGGGTTTGGGCTCATTCTTGCCCATTTTCTTTACTTTGGTTAGAATTCAACCTTTCATAATGGGCTTGGTCACATTTTCATGATTTTTTAGCTACCGGTCCAATTTCTATATCCTAGTCTAAGTCTATGTTTTATTTCTTCCTTGGGCTATGCTATTGGCTTGCTAAAAATTCATGTGAAGTAGAAAACCTTTATATGAAGTGTGTATAGGTGAAAGCCCAATTTATGGGTGGAGATACTAAACATAGTAACTTTAGCTCTTAAATTAGGAAAAACTACCTTAATCCAATCTTCTTGAAATTTTAAGACATTTACTTACTTTATAAAAATTTATCTTCCTTACTCAAGAATTTCACCTTTCTTTAGCATGTTTATTTTTAATATTTCCTCTTAGGTTTTCTCTCTTTACCTATTCCATTAATGTTAGAACATTTCTATGCATACAAGTATGATGAAGAATTTCTAAGTATTATATTTCCTTAGATATCTAAAAATTGTCTATTAAATTTTATTTCCTTAATTAAATATTTATGTATCTTTATTAATAAAAGAAACAAAATTAAGGATGTTACACATGTAAGGTGAAGAATTTCTAAGGATTATATTTCCTTAGAAATCTAAAAATTGTCTATTAAATTTTATTTCCTTAATTAAATATGTATGTATCTTTATCAATAAAAGAAATGAAATTAAGGATGTTACAGAAATAGGTAGATAAACTACCATTCGTCATATAGTCCTACAAATTGATTGTACGAACCTCTATAAGAGAAACTCCCAATGACTCCTATAGAGACCAGAATTCCAACTAACCATAATCTCTATGATGATATAGAGAGAAACCATCAAATGCCAAGACAAGAGCTAGCCATAGCTAAAGAAAAAAGGTTTATAGCCTATCACATCCCCAATTTGTAGGTATGTGACCGACACGAGTGACAAGAATCATCTTATCTCATATTCCTAAAATAGATAGATATGAATATATGATGCAAATGGAATTGGAAACAAAAAATCTAAGGCAATGTTTCAATATATCACACCATGATCGTTTTTGAGTTTATAAACATAAATATCTTGATTCATAACCTTTCTACATTATAACTTTATTCATAAGTTAAGTTTATAATTACAGGTCCATCAAATATGTCAATGCATATCAAATAAATAAGGGAACATAAACCTACATAGGCCTTATAGAGAATACTTTAGAGTGCAAAATATATTAAGTATAATAGAGCATTATAAGCTCTGGATACAAAGTGGGCTCAACTAAAAAAGACCAACCCACTTGTTTTAAAAGGTGAAGGGCTAGTTTTTGTATCTTTATCTAAAAACATTATAACAATAGGTGGAGTTGTTAACTTTGTGAGTAGATAACACAAACAATAACATAACAAATTATACATATGAAGGTCATAATATAAAAGAATTATACAATGACAATAGATATATTTAAACTTCATTATCAATAGATATCTCATGAATTCTAAATTATTATGATATATAACAATATTAAGGAATGTTATAATAAATGCATATTTATCCAGGAGGGTTCTAGTCGAAACCATAGATAAATCCTAAATACATAGCAAGGGAGGGAAATCACCAATTAGGCATTTTACCACACCTTTACAAACATAACATATCTAGTGTGTTGGCTAGCACACAGGCCTAGTAACACCCCTGTTAGCTGAGGTTTCAAGTTGCACTAGGGTTAGCAATATCTGCTACTAACAAAGTTTACAAACATAACTCCTCCCAAAATGTTCAAATTTCACAGATAGAAATTTTTCCCATTTTTTACAATCGCAATAAACTAAATATGAGAATGAATCAATGATGAGAGTGTTGGTCTTGGTTGATATCCACCATCAAGGATTGCATTGATTGTGACAACCTTAATTTTTTAGATACATATATATATAATTTACCCATCCTAAGGCTATTACCTTTTCTCTTTTACCTTTCCTATCTTTTGGTGTTCATCTTGTTTGTTTCAATAGTTGATAGTGATTGAAAAGCAAAGAACATATAACCTCAGTAATTACTAACAAAGCTTATAACCTTTTATTCATTATTTATTCACTTACATCAAACACTAGTTCAAGACATATAATAACAATACAAATTTGTGTCTTCCCTTTTCATAGACCTCTTCAATAAACTGGGTGGATAAAAAGGTACGCATGTTGCAAATTCTAAAATGGCTACTAGTACATGGCATTTCCACTAGCTAATTGGTAGTAATAGGTACATAGCATATGCTTGCATCTTATTCCTCTTCATTCAAACACAACATACTACATACCATGCAATAGATACATATCTAGTGCACATATCACAATGAAAATTATGGCATATATATAAGATCTCATCAGTAAAACACTTGGCTATATCACTTTATCCCATAAAAATCATATCATAAATATATCATGGCATCTCATTTCATAGCTTTCTCATATCATGGCTGTTTACTTTATTTTCATTCTCTGCTATAACTAGGTTAGTATAAGCATGCTTGCCTTGCTCTACTCAACCTTGAACATGTTTTCCTTACTCTATCTAGACATGGCCAAATCTCATATCATATATTATCTGCAAATTTGACGTCATCTATTTGGTACCACACAGAAGCCATGTGACCTTTCTCTAGTCAACTTGCCACTACAAGGTCATCCCTTTCTGTATCTTTTATTTTCTTTTTCATAAATAGCCAAGACATGTTGTCAACTATTATAGCTAGCATACAGGAATATAACCATTTTATGCATAATTTGCCACTAATATCATGCATATTGGTGGGCATTGTAGCAGGTACATTAAATATCATAAATTTTTTACCTCAAGACTAACATGTGTAGTGAGAGTAAAGGTCGATCTCACATAGATTGGTATTACTTTTGTGAACAGAATAAAGGGGGTTTAAGTACTACAATTAAACTAGCAAAGTAGAAAGAGAATGATCGTAATAAAGTAAATGTAAGGGAATTCAATAATAAAAGTGTGTTGTTTTTGGTCAATATCTGCCATCAACGATTGTATTAATCATCAAAAATATAATCAATTTTATATTGAATATCTACCATTGGAATGTTATCCATGTTTCTTCTTAGGGTTAGTTAATTGACAATGATCACCTTAACTAACCATAATTAATAAGAAATCTTAGCCAAGCGATAAAATTCAACTCATTAAATGCATGAAGAATTAGAGAAGCTGATAGATTTAAATAACACAAACATATCAATTATTAATCCTATTCACCTCTTAAATCAAAGGGATCAAAACTCTATGGATCTATGATTCAGCAATAGATTAAAGCAATTAAACTACAAGTGTGCACCCTAGATGTCAATTGAAACAATCATAGGAAGAAAAATGGATGAATAACCAATATTCAAATAAAATTGAATAACAAAACCTTAGTTCAATCTCACAATGCCTAAATCCTTGAGGTTTCAATCTTTCTTAACCAACAAAAGAAAATTAGCTATGCAGGGCCATAAGAAAATATAAGAGAAGAAGAGAGAAATATTGAGAATTAGATTATTGGAGGATGTTTTGCTGCTTGCTTTCCTTCTTCCTAAATGATGTACGATTGCTTTTAGGTCAGGTCCTAGCCTTTTTTTGTCTAACTAGAGTAAAAAAGGACTTAAAATTGTGTTGAAATGCTTGCCAAATCCTTGCTGTGGTGGCGAGCAATGCGGTAGTATGTATGACTCACTTAGAAACTTAGTCGTGCCACATTCTTGATGAGTAGGCACCATGATACTCTGAGTTTTCTAAAATTTACAAACTTGATCAACATGAAAGTTGTACATCTGTCTCATAGCTTTCCATAGCAACTAAAATCACCTTAATTGGAGTTAATATCATAAAGATATGTCTTAATTAGTGATAAAAGTTTAGGATTCACCTTGTAGCACCATGGTTCGGCATTTCCACCACTGTAGCTGTAACAACTCCATTTTTTTACATACACACACACACACACAGATATATATATATATATATTTAAAATTCCATGAAGTCATTACCTTTATTTAACTCATAATAACATTCAATTAATTTAACCAAGCATAATTAAGGTTTACACATCATTAATTAACAATATCCGTACACAAATCAAACACATATATGTCTACATCTTATTCATCCATATTGACCAGTTCCAAGAATACGGGTGCGAGTGGTTGCACCTTCACCGGGATCTTAGCCAACTCGACCATAAACAACTTATTAATTTTTTAGATTTGCCCAACATAGAGTAACTCAATCTAACGTACACTAAGGGACAAAGCCAAAGAAAATCTGCAAAATTATTTTTCTGAACATGATATGGAAATATAGTGAGAATTAAATCCTAGTAGATTCAAAAATAAATCACAATTATCATTAATATAGATCATCATATCATGTTTATCTGTATAAGCTACAAAAAATATCTTAGGTCACATGAATGCACTTTATCTACACACATGAAAATCATATAGTAATGACATGTATGGCATGAATAACTATTTTCAGATTACCATATGATGGCTATCAACTTATTTTCATAACAAGCTTCCCCGATTAGGGTGAGTACTTTCTATTCTCCAGTTTGGATTTTTTTCGCTTTGTCCGACATGGTACACTTTCTATTTCTTTTATCATTAATTAACCATAGTCGTTGGTAGGGTGTCCCCTACTGGTGCACCACACGGACCACCATGTGACTGTGCTTATTTATTTTCTTTTCTTTTCTTTTCTCATTAATAGGCAAAAATATGATTTCAATAACAAGTATGTTCATTATACTCACATGCCATAATTTTTCATTAAAATATAATCATTTCTAAAAGTCATTGGTAATCATGACATGAATATAATCATTTCAAATATCACTTTATAAAATATTTCCATGTCAAAATTATACATTGAAGATGGTAAGGAGTTCATGCAATGGCTATGGCTATGGCATACACTAGTCATTTATTATTTTCATTTATAAGATTCTTCTTCTTCTTAAATATTATTTTTATCTCTTCATTTTCTTTATGCTTGGCCTCTAGTCACTTTCCTCCTACTTATATAATTTTCAACACATGTTCTTACAAATTTAATACGGCATTCTTCTTCAATTTTGTTTCTATTAATATCTTATAGTTAATGAGGTTTATTTAGGGTAGAAAAATGTTAAAAATAAGCTTTACTAGCTTCTAACACGGCTTAAACGTATCCTATAGCACGGCTTGGCCATTTCTTATAAAACAGCCATGCTTTAGGCATCAAAATTCCCTTTCCAGCACAAAACATGGCATTGCCGTGCCTTGGAACACGGTCATGCTTTATGTTGTGTTATTCCCTAATATAGGTTTTCATCCTGCCTAACCTTCTTTCATTAAGTAGAGCATAACTCCCTCATTTTAACTCCAACTTAGGTGATCTTGGTGTCCATTTAAAGATAAAACAATTTGATAAAACTATTATGTGAAAATTTTAGTGAAATCTTAAGGAATATTGGTGATTTCACTCCCTCAAGTTAAACATTATTTCTTCTCAGGGAGGTTCTGACCTTTACTTATTAATCTGACCATATCTCCCTCATATGAACTCCAAATTATGTGATTCCAGTGGTTAAATTTCTGTGAGACATATATCCATATTTTTTATGTTAACCTATTATTTTAATTCCCTACATAATTTTCCCATAAATTCAAACACAGTAGCTTTTCTAACAAATTCTTCCCTAGTTTTTTGACCACTGCTTAGTAATTTGACCATACCTTACTCATATAGACTTCAAATTGAGTGATTCTAGTGGCTAAAAATCTGTGAGACATATATATATATATATTTCATATTAACAATTTATTTTAATTACTAACACATTCTTCCCAAAATTTTAAAAATAGAAACTTCCTTAGTTACTCTGAAATCCATTTTCCTAACCCAACTTTTTTGAAGGTTTTAGTCCATCATTTTATTATGTCCTCTTCCATTTTCTTCTTAATTTACATCTAATCATATTCCATCAATTTTTCACCATATTTAAATATACAAAATAACATCATAAAAATCATAAAATTTTGCCACCCATAGCCATATCTATGCAAAACTTTCCACACCAACCTAAGTATTCAAACTTACATCACTTGCAAGATCAATATATAACATGATATAGCAACATCCTTGGCCAATCATCTAGGTAACAAATATAGTAAATTTCATCGAATTTCTATGATCAAAATCCCATATAAATGTTTATAATTTGAAAGCTTTTAAAAAAAATATTGTCAAACTACCTAAAGATCTCCCTTGCTCACTCAGTGAATTCTTTTTCTTATTTTCTCTTGAAGGAAGTAGCAAGATTCCTCCCTTCCTTTAGCTTTTCTAGCAGCTTAAATAAGAGAAGGAGGGTGAGTTTTTGAAGCCCAAGAATGAAGAAGAAAGATAGATTCAAGTGGAGATTAAGCTAACTTAACTTAAGTACTTAGTCCTTTAGACTTCTCCATCCTCTTTCTTCCTCTCTTTCTCTCCTTTCCTCACTCTACCATGCTTATGTTTTTCCTCTCCTTCACTCGGAAAAAATTATAATATTATAAGGGTGGGGTTTTCTTAAATAAACTTTCAAGTGGTTCACCTTTCATAACCATGGCTCTACCTTATCATAATTAGGATGCACTTTGTTATTTTTTGGGGAAAAAACAACTCATGTTCTTGTCTTCCTCTCTCTTAGTCAAGATATGCATAACAAAACGAGATTTGTATTTTGAAAATCATGTTAAAATGTTCATAAGACAAGGGACAATGTCCCTTTAATTTAGGGATTCATTTCTTTTTTCTTTTTTCTTAATCAAGTATGATAGGTTTGCCTTTTTAGGTGGCAAATTTTCAGCCTTTGAATCTCCCTTGCTTGGCTGAAATTATTTTTGTAGGATAAGGATGTTTTGTCATAATGCCATGTATTATTACCTACTTGTTGAAATTATGAATGTAGGATATAGATATTTTGTCCTAATGCCATGTATTATTACCTACTTGTTGAAATTATGAATGTAGGATATAGATGTTTTATCTTAATGCCATGTGACATAATCTTGATTATTATTACACTACTATTTCCTCACAAGATTCTTATTTTTCCTTCTTGGATTTGGGCTCATTCTTACCCATTTTCTTTGCTTTAGCTGAACTTCTACCTTTCATGGAGGGCTTGGTCACATTTTCATTGTTTATGGGCTATCGGTTCAATTTCTATATCCTAGTCCAATTCTATGTTTTATTTCTTTCTTGGGCTATCCTATTGGCTTGCTAGAAACTCATGTGAAGTGGAAAAAAATTCTATATGAAGTGTCCATTGGTGAAAGCCCAATGTACGGGTGGAGATGTTAAAACCTTAACTTACTTCTCAAAAATTTATCTTCCTTACCCAAGAATTTCACCTATCTTTAGTATGTTATTTCTAATTTTTCCTATTAAGTTTTCTCTCTTTACTTATTCCCTTAATGTTAGTAATATTTTCTATGTATACACATAAAGTGAAGAATTTCTAAGGATTATATTTCCTTAGATATCTAAAAAATTTCTAATAAATTTTATTTTCTTAATTAAATATTTATGTAACTTTATTAATAAAAGAAACAAAATTAGGGATGTTATATTAAATATTTATGTACCTTTATTAATAAAAGAAATGATATTAGAGATGTTACATTTTATATTTATGTACCTTTATTAATAAAAGAAATGAAATTAGGGATGTTACAGTAGCTTTCTAATTTCTCAAGAACTTTCCTATGTGCTCAACAAAAAAGTTTTATATTATTTTCTTAGATTTTCACTGGAACTTGAATAATTTCAATTGGAGTTCATATGAGAGATTTATGGTCTGATTAGTTCTGAAAGGTTTGGAATCACTACATTTTTGCTTTTTTTTATTTCTTTTCTCTTTCTTCTCCTTTCTTATTCCTTTGCTCTTACAACATAAAACACAAAACTAAGCTAATTCCTAATCATATTTTACTTAAATACAAAAAATAAGTTTAAAGGTATTAAAAGCATGCTTACTTTTGCACATATCAAATATCATATGATCAACTCAGATATTTTCAACTTATTTCATACATATATTAGTACAAATAGCAATGCCACTTGGATGCATACGAAATCATTTTCAAATAAGCAAATGCATCCATATCATTCATGCCATCATATCATGTAGTTTACATTTAATAGGGGAATTAATGTCATAGAATGGTGGTCAAGGCCAATTATAAATCCTTCGTGCTATTTATCCTTTATTAATTTAGAATTCCTTCTAAATTCCTTTTTGGCCAAGCTCCCTAGTTTTCACAATTTTTTTTATCCATTTCCACCTTACTTAGTGAAATTCCATTTAAACTCACCAAATTTAACTTATTAACTCTCACTTATTTTATGAATATCATGTATTAAATTTAACATTTCCATCTTCATAATGCCACTAAGTTTATGCTTACTAACCCTAGTGATTATCACCTTGGTCATCTTTTACTTACATTAGACTTATCTTATTTCAAATATTCTTAATTGCATTTTTTGCTTACTATATAAATTCTACTACAAATTCCATCACCCTTTGCATAGCTCATTTTGCCTCAATCTTATACTTAATCAAGATTAGGAAACTATGTCTTTGCATAGGTACTAATATCACCATTCAAGTAGGGATTTCCTTGGTCTAGTAATGCTAAGTAGAAAAAAAATTGTTATTCATTTGGTATGTGGTACTATTCATTTAGTAATTCTCTTTTCTTCCATTATTTGACCTAGCTTGTAACATTCCTAATTTCGTTTCTTTTATTAATAAAGGTACATAAATATTTAATTAAGGAAATAAAACTTATTAAACAATTTTTAGATATCTAAGAAAATATAAGCCTTAGAAATTCTTCACCTTATGTGTATGCATAGAAAATGTTTCTAACATTAAGGGAATAGATAAAGAGAGAAAACTTAATAGGAAAAATTAGAAATAACATACTAAAGAGAGGCAAAATTTTTGGGTAAGTAAGATAAATTTTTGGAAGTAAAGGTCTTAAAATTTCAAGAAAATTGGATTAGGGTAATATTTCAGAATTCAAGAGCTAGAGTTCATAAGTTTAACATCTCCACCCATACATTGGGTCTTCACCTATGGACACTTCATAGAGTTTTTCCACTTCACATGAGTTTCTGGCAAGCCAATAGGATAGCCCAAGCAAGAGATATAACATAGACTTGGACTAGGATATAGAAGTTAGACCAATAGTCCAAAAATCATGAAAATGTGACCAATCCATCCATGAGAGGTAGAATTTTAGCCAAAGCAAAGGAAATGGGCAAGAATGAGCCAAAATCCAAGAGGAAAAAAAAGAACCATGTGGTGAAATAGTAATGTAATAATAATCCAAATTAGGTCACATGGCATTAGGACAAAACATCTATATCTTACACTCATAATTTTAGAAAGTCATGTGATGAAATAGTAGGTAATAATACATAAAATTAGGACAAAACATATATATATCTTACACTCATAATTTCAATAAGCCATGTGATGATATAGTAGGTAATAATACATTGCATTAGGATAAAGCATCCCTATGATACAAAAATAACTTCAGCCAAGCAAAGGAGACTCAAGGTGTGGAAATTTGCCACTTAGAAAGGCAAATCTATTACACTTGAGTGAGACAAAAGAAAAAGGAAATTAATCCATAAATTAAAGGGACTTTGCCCCTTGTCTTGTCTTAAAAAAATTTTATCATGATTTTCAAAATACAAATCTCCTTTTGCTATGCATATCTTGACTAAGGGAGAGGAAGACAAGAACGTGATTTGTCTTCCCTCAAAAAGCAACAAAGTGCATCCTAATTGTGATAAAGAAAACCTATAATTATGAGAAGAGGACCACTTGATAATTTATTTAAGCAAAAACTACTCTTATAACATTATAATTTCATCCAAGGGAGAGGAAAAAAATAGAAGCAAGATAGAGTGAAGAAATGAGAGAAAGAGAGGAAGGAAGAAGAAGGTGAAGTCTAGAGGACTAGTACTCAAGGTAAGTTAGCTTAATCTCTATTTAACTCCATCTTTTCTCTTCATCATTGGGGTTTAAAACTCACCCTCCCTCTCTTATTTAGGTTGCTAGAAAAGCTAAGGGAATGGAGGAATCTTGCCATTTCCTTTGAGAAGAAATAAGAAAAAGAATTCACTAAGCGAGGTAAGGAGATCTTTAGGTAGGTTTAAAAATATCTCTTTTTGAAGAAAAGCTTCAAATTTGTAACATTAATATGGGATTTTGATCTTAGAACTTTGATGAAATTTACAATGTTTGCTACTTTGATGATTGGCCATGGATGTTGCTATATCATGTTACATGTTGATCTTGCATATGATGGATGTTTTGAATACTTCGATTGGTGTGGAAAGTTTTACATAAAAATGGACTCTAAATTCTGTGTTTGAATTTTAGGGAAACATTTTTAGGAAATTAAAAGAAATGGTTCACACACACACACACACACACACATATATATATATATATATGAATCACAAATTTTTAGCTACTAGAATCACACAATTTAGAGTCCATAAGAGGGAGATATGGTTAGATGAGTAAGTAGAGGTTAGAAGTTACCCATGAAGAAATAACATTGAATTTGAGGGAGTAATAACACCAAGATTCCTTACGATTTCACTAAAGTTTTCAACATAAGCATTTAAGAGGATTGTCTTAACTTTAAATGGACACCATGATCACCTCAATCAGAGTAAAAATGAGGTAGTTATCCTTTTATTAGTGAGAGATAAAAATAATATTTAAGAAAGAAGAAGAATCTCATAAATGAAAATAATAAATGACTAGTGTATGTCCAAGCCATTTCCATTGCATAAACTCCTTACCATATTAAGTATGTAATTTTGACATGAAAATATTTTATAAAGTGATATTTGAAAATGATTATGTTCATGGCATGATTCCATTTTGCCAATGATTTTTGGTAATGATTATGCTTTGATGATAAATTTTGGCATGTGAGTATAATGAACATACTTGTTATTGAAATCATATTTTTGTCTATTAATGTGAAAAAGAAATGAAATGAAAAGAAACGAGCACGGTCACATGGAGGTCCATGTGGTGCACCAGTAGGGGACGCCCTACTCATGGCTATGATTATGCTAATGAGAAAAGAAAGTGAAAATGTGTCATATCAGACGAAGTGAGAAAAGCCCATACCTAAGAGTAAAAAGTACTCACCCTGACTGGGGTAACTTGATATGAAAATAAGTTGATAGCCATCATATAATATTATGAAAATAGTTATTCATGCCATACATGTTATTACTGTACGATTTTCATCTATATAGATAAAGTGCATTCATGTGACCTAAGATATTTACTGTAGCTCATATAGATGAACACTATATGATGAGCAATATTGATGATGATTATGATTTATTGTTGAACCTATTGGGATTTAATTCTCACTATATGTCCATATCATGTTCAAAATATTAGATATGTAGATTTTCTCTATAGATCTAGCTTTTAGTGCACGTTGGATCAAGTTACTCTATTTTGGGACAGATCTTAGTGATTAATAAGGTGTTTGTGGTCGAGTTAGCTAAGATCCCAATAAAGGTGCAATCACTAGCACCCGTATCCCCAGAATTGATCAACATGGATGAATAAGATGTAGACATATATATGTTTGATTTTTATACGAATGTTTTTAATTAATGATGTGTATATGAGCCCAAAATTGTATCAATGTTAATAGTATACTATATATATAATGAAGTTGTTACATGGCTCATTTAGGTACTCTATAACCCTTATTATCTTCTCTTTAATACATCATTGAATGATATTTATAATGTATTACTACATCACTTAACATTTCTATCCATTTACAATACTAAATTCCTTCAAATGCTAGGTTAAAATTATAATGATAATTAGATATATTCCTTCTTCATTCTCGGCCAACATAAGTGAAATGCTATAGCCCTTTACTTCACTTTAAAACCTAGTTATTGGTAACCCTTAAATCAACCAATCCACTTAACCATTGTATGCCATTTATATTTCACACATCATCATCACACATTCCTATTTAAAATTATTCTTAAAGTCATAGGTATTTAGATCACATTCCTATTTTCATTTACTTATTTCCTTCATTCCTCAATCTATGACCTAATTAAACATATTTACTTACTAGTATCATTCCTTACATTAACAACTTCCATCAAATTCGTTACATAAAATCAAGCTATACTTAACTCCTTCCATAAACATCACTAATTTCCATCAATTTTCATTCCCATTTAACTATCCCTTTTTCATTAGATTCATTATACATTAGTAATTTTTCATCACCATATATTAAAATTTTGGCTAACATATCAAAAATCCCAAAACTTGCAACTTTCACTTCTTTAACCTCTAGGTTTCTAATTCACAATAGATACCTCAATCTGTTAACATTATACTTAAGTACATTTATATATTTTCCTTAAATTACAAAAACAAAACCTTACTCTTATAAAATTTCTACAATTTTATTTAGTCCTTAAACCCTATTATTGTACATGTCATTCTTCTTATTCATCCTTCCCTTTGGTTTCTCAATTCAACCACCATATGAAATTTACCATCCAAAATTTCCTTAAATTACAAAAAACAAAACCTTACTTACTCTTATAAAATTTCTACCATTTTATTTAGTCCTTAAACCCTATTATTGTACATGTTATTCTTCTTATTCATCCTTCCCTTTGGTTTCTCAATTTGGCCACCATATGAAATTTACCATCCAAATTTTTTTCTTTTATTTAACTATCCATCTATACATTATTTTCTTTCTTAGTGTTCAACCAAGTATGCATAAATCCATTTCTTCATCACAACTTTTGCATAACTTTAACCATTCCATTACTCTCCCTTCTTAGTAACATCTCCTTAATTATTAACCATTTGCTAACACCAACATAAATTCACCAAAATTTTAGCCAAACCACCAAAAGTTCCATAAAAAAATATTTTCATCCATTTGTCATCAAAACTGAAAATCACATATACCACTTCACCATCATCTTAACTGTATAAATTTTGTTCTCAATATATTTTAAGAGCCTTAATTCATTAACCAAAATGGTCCTTTAATTCTCCTATCAATCATTTTTTCCTAGTAACATATATTTAATCTATCAATTACTTCAAAGCATCAAGATATTTCAGTCACAGTGAATTCAGACCTTCTAACACTAATCAAACATAACTCTCATAAAAACTCTGATTGAAGTTATTCAAGTGGCTAGGGAAATCTAAGACAATAATATATCACTATTATATTAAATATTTTTGCTAATTATAGAGAATGAAGGATGTTATGGTGCCTATAAATCTGTGCCAAGATTTGACTCTTGATATATTATTGCTAATTGGCCCATAACTCTCTCATGTGTGGTCTGATTGAGATGATTCCAAATGATATAGAAAGTTAAGACACATAGTTACAACTTTTTTGACTAACACTTTCTTAGATTTTGTAGAAATCCTATCCTAAATATTCATCCATTCCATACAATAATTTCTCAACCATTCAATACAAAATAGCAAGCACAAGCATATGTAATACCTACATCTAGACATTAATCTTCCATGGCCATCAATAAAATCACACTTGAACATCATTTTTCATGACATCTTAAGGCTATGGTCTAACCCTAAATATGAAGAATCCAAAGTTTTAAAATCAAGATTATTGTCAAACCTACTAAAAATAATCTTCTATAAGCTCCTACACTAGTTTTTCCTTGATTCCTCTTGGTTTCCTTTCTTTTCCCTTCACCTTGTGCCACTTCCTTCTTCCTTTCCCCTGCTATTCTGTACTTTTACATGGTTGGAAATGAGCTTAGAGAATCCAAAGTATGGAGAGAAAGGAAGGATGGAGGTAGGGGAAAGGTAACCTGCCTTGGATGCCAATAATTTCCTTCACTTTTATTCTTATCTTTCCTTCTTCTTCCTCGTGGGTTCTCCCATTTTTTCTCCCCCTTGAGGTGGACGAAATTATCCCTCATTGGGCCTCTTGACACACCACTATTCTAAGGGTTCAATGTAACATCCCCCAATTTTATTTTTAATAAATAGCATAATAATTTTAATAGTGAAGGAAAGGAAAAAGAACGAAATAAGACATTGAGAAAGAACCCTGGAAAATAATAAAAGCCCTAAAATGATAAAGTGACTTGAATAGCATAAAGGAAAATCTGTTACCAGATAAATCCCCTTCAGGTGAGCCAAAATAAGTTGGTTTTATCAGTCCATAAGTAATATCCATAGGGGATAAAGAGAAGAATTTTATTATTGAAGAAAAATTGGAAGGGAAAAATTAGAATTTCCTAACCCATTAAGGTTAGAATCAGGCATTAGGAAATGAACTAGGGATATGCTTTTGGTTATGACCCTAAAACCTATTAGCATCTTCCCAAGATAAAATTAATGCATTTGGAGAAATTGAGGAAGCCAAACAAGGCTTAAAGCAATGAATAGTTAGAATGTAATTAAGTGGCAAACTAGTAATTAAGACATAGTTGAAGGATATAATTGGAAGAAAAAAGAGGCTTTTAGGACAAGCCACCAATTTTTTAATATTTTTGGGTTGACTTCAAGGAGAAATTGACCAAGGGTGAGAAAGAGAAGGAGGAAAAAAGGAAAGAAGAAGAAAGAAAGAAAAGAAAGAGAAAAAAGAGATAGAAAGGCTCAAGAAAGGAGCTAAGGTGATCTTCTAAGCACTTAATCTTTTTAATTTCTTCTTTTCTTCATGTTAATCTTCTCAAATATTGGTTTTGGATGTGAAAATTATTGAAAAAATTAGTGGAGGAAGAAGGTCTAAGTGAAGCCAAAACATGGAAAACCAATGGTGTTCTTATTAGCTAGAGAATAAGTAGAATTTTGGTAGGTTTAATAATAATCCTTTATTGGAATTCAATGTCGTTTAGAAAATCTAAAAGTATTTCCAATCTTATACTTTGATTATACATTATGCATATTTATGATTAGCCATGTAAAGTAAAGGTTTGGATGCATATGTAATACATGCATTGTGTTGAAATTTGGCTTTGAATGGATAAAATTTGATGCTTCGAATGGATGGTTCTGGGAGTTATTATTTGTCTTGAATTTGAAAATTTTATTAAAATAAATGTTGTAGTCTTATATCGTAGCATTCTGAGCCTTCTGAAATTACTTCAATTTCATTTAGTGTGAAAGAGTTATGCCAAAGTGAGTGAAGAGAGGTTAGATTTAATGCATAGAGTCATAATGCTAATTTTGAGACACTATTATGTCTATTTTTATTCCTATTTTATCAAATATCAAACATAAAACTTGTATGTTATTGTCTTATCTTTCCATAGTCACAAGAATCACCTCAATCAGAGTTAAAATGAGGGAGTTATGGCATGATTAGTGAGAGAAAGTCTGGCTGGTTGAGAATCTGAAGCACAAGGTAGCTTCAAGCATGGCTGAGTTGCAGGGCATAGTTAGGCCATGACTTGGGCTATTTTGAGAGTTTGAAACACATTTGAGACAACTTTAAAAATGGTTGTGTCATAGGGCAGATCCAGGCCATGTTGGACGATGTAATTTATTTTGTAACTATAATATTTTGGTCCTACAAGATAGAAGATATAACTTAAATATATGCGAGTAAAAAGGATGATTAATAGGACAATTTAGGGCAATTAAAGTGTAATTATGACATAGTATTTAGCTTGACCAAAAGAAACTGCATGAAAAAGTATGGAATTGTCCTTAGCTGTTAAGCATAAAACAATTAGTTAAGGGGAGATGTTTAACAAGAATAGGTGGGCAAGAACTTAAATTAGAATTTAGGGAAATTAGAGGAGATAAAAAGGAAAGGAAGAGATGATATTCAAATATATGTTTAAAATGAATAATGGAAACTAAATGAAGGAGTTAACCAATTTGATAGCTAACATTGTAATGAAATAGATGGAAAAGAGAAATTATGATGTTAAAACAGAATTTACCAAATAAGTAGTAATTAACACATTTAATATCAATAAAATAAGGAAGAATTTTTGGAGGGATTGTATTGACATTTAAAAATATGGAGACTCTTGCAACCACCATTCCATAGCATTAATTTCCACTATTTCTTGCAAGAGGGTGATAGCATGAATAATTTAAACATCTTGCACTAATACATGTTTGATATATGATTTAACATAATGAACTGAGTTACCTAAGCTGCATGATATCAGTGACAAGCATGATTAGCATATACTTATTTTGTCATGTTAATTGAGAAAGAATGATAATATGTATATGGCAGAATATAAAAAGCAAACAGTTTTTCGGGATGACCCTTGTAGTAGCAAGTTGATCAGGTAGGTCGTATGGCTTTAAGATAGTACCAAATGGGGGACGCCCTTTTAGCCTTGAGTGATCTGAGGGGGATTATTGCCACTCTGACCCTGTAATAGTGGTATGTAAATAGTGGATAGGATAATGGCTCACATGACCTTATTATTGAGTTTTAGACAGATGATGAGTAAAATAGCCATCATGTATAATTATCTACTATGACAATAATTTATGTTGAACAGGCATTGATGAGTACTTTTGCATAACATGCATTTATCATGATATATGTGTTTATTATGTATCTGTTATACATGGCCGACGATTTCTGTAGTATATACAACTGGTCATAGCACTATGAGAATCATTTGTTATATACTACGATTATTATTGAATCTATTGGGAACTTTTGTTCTCATTATGGTTTGGTGTTATGTTTAGATACCTAGAGTAGATTCCCTTTATTCAAGACATGATAGGTGTGAATCTATTCAAGATTTCAACACATGTACTACTCTTCCTCCACCCCTTGCATCTAAGGAGTAACATGTTGTCGATTAAGCTGATATTTTTATATATTGAATAGTAAAGTTAATTTACTGTTTGATGCACCTTTGTATTACCATTTTGCTTGTAACATGAATGGTACTTGATTACAAATTTTGAGAAAATGGCAAGGTTATTAGTGTAAGTCAATCAAAGTCCTTACAAAAAAAATATGAGCTCGAACATTGAAGATATTATTACCCCTTGTAAGGATGACTTATCTCTTAAGATTTGGTGTCCCTCTTATTATCGCACCTCATAGCAGTCTCCCAGCCCTCTATATGTTGCTCTTATATTCTCCATTAAAGCCTTAATGAAGTATCTCTATAAGTGTCCTATGAGGTGTCCTAAATTTTGATGAAGGTCATGTTGAATTAGCATGAAGTATCCCACGAGGTGTCCCTTTAGGTATCCTATGAATATTCCTAAGGCCTTGTTTGAATAATTTGCATTCCATATTTTCTTTAATCTTTTTCAATGTCATATAAATTAATAAGGCTTAGGCTCTTAATTAGGGCAATTGGTTTATCTAAATTCCCTTTTTTTTTAATTCACACTTAGTTACCTAAAAATTCCTCTTTAGGCTACTTTAATTTCTTTCAAAACTGAAGACTTGTTTACTTGCTCCTGAAAATTATTTTTCCTTCCAGTATTTCGTCTCACACCTTATCTCATTCCACACAATAACTCTTACTAATTGTTCCTAATAAATTATGAAAATTTTAATACTTATATACATCATTAGGAATTTCTAGGATATATTTCCTTTAATTTTTCTCTTAAAATTTCCATCATTTCCTCATTCTTTTAAAGGAATATTTTCTTGTACTTCATAGTAAACAAAAATGAGGATGTTACATTGATCATCGACATTATAATCAATTCTATATTGAATATCTATCATTGGATGTTATCCCTATTTCTCCTTAGGTTTAGTTAATTGATAACTATCACTTCAACTAACCCTAATTAATAAGCAACCTTAGTTAATCAGTAAAATTTAACTTATTAATTACATGAAGAACTAGATAAACTAATAAAGCTAAACAACTTAGACCCATTAGGTGCATTTAATCTAGTTAATTATTCACTATAGGATAATAATTCATAATCATACAATTATTAATCCTATTTGCCTCTTAAATCAAAGGGATCAAAACTTTGTTAATGTATGATTCAGCAATTGATTGAAAAAATTAAACCACTAGTGTGCACCTGATGTGTGTATAATTAAGCATGATTTTAATACATTCAAAATTACTTTTTGTTTGATTTAAGTAAGATATGACTAGGAATTAGCCTACTTTTGTGTTTTGTGTTATAGGTGCAAAGGAAGAAGAAACAAGGAAAAAAAGAGAAGAAATTTTTCCAGTGAGTCTAGACCTTTTAGCGCTAATTAGACCATAGTTATCTCAAACAAACTCCAATTGAAGTTATTTAGTTGTCTATGGAAATCTAAGACAATAATCTACAATTTTCAAATTCCAAAGAAACTAAAACACCATGGTACCCGAAAGTCAAAACCACGGCATTGTGAGTCAAATTCTTACCTTTCATCCCTAATTAGGGCATAAATATCTCATATGAGCTCTGATTGAGTTGATTCTAGCTGCTATGGAAACTAAGAGACATAACTAAAATTAGTTTTGAACACATTTACAATTCTATAGAAATCCTAGCACCGCAGTGCCCAAAAATTAGAGATGCGGTGCTATCACATGCAGTAGCAAAAAAATATTAGAGCACCGCGTTACCTAAATAGAGTGCCACAATGCTCCAAATGAAGGCCATGGTGCTCCCTATCAGTTTTGACCCTAAGAAGTGTCAAAATACCCCCAAATGAACTTGAATCATAGCCCAATGACCCGAAACTCGATCTAAAGTAATCCTAACCCATTAAGGATGGAAAAATCTATAAATAAGAAACCAAGAAAGCATACAAATCTAATAATCAATAATTCTCTCCATTCTCATTTCTTCTTATCTTTTCTTAGGTTTTCTTATGACCTTGCATGGCTAATTCTCTTTTAATAGTTGAGGAAGATTGAAACATTAAGGATTTTTTATACATTGTGAGATTGGATTAAGGTTTGATTGTTCAATTTTATTTGGGTATTAATTAATCATTTTTTCTTCTATATGGTTGCTTCATATAATTGCTAGGAAGACTACTAGTATATTGTTTGTTTCAATCTACCATTGAATCATATATCAACAAAGTTTTAATCCTTTTGATTTAAGAGACAAATAGGATTAATGATTCTATGATTATGAACTGTTATCATATGATGAGTAATTGAATAGATTAAATATAGCCAATGTGTTTATGTTATTTAGCTCTATCAGTTTCTCTTGTTCTTCATGCGATTAACGAGTTAAATTTTATCAATTGGCTAAAGTTGCTTGTTAATTAGGGTTAGTTGAGGCGAGTTATCAATTAACTAAACCAAAGAAAAAATAGGGATAACATCCTAATGGTAGATATTCAATACAGAATTGATTATTTTGTCGATGATCAATGCAATCCTTGATGGTGGATATCAACTAAAACCAACACTCTTCTCATTAAGCACTCTCACATTCAGTTTGTTGCGATTGTTTCATTCTAACTTTGATTATTTATTTATAGCATTCAAAACACCACAATTATTACATTTACAAAAGGTAATACCAATCTTTAGGAGATCAACACTTACTCTCATTACTATAACTAGTTTTAAGGTATTAATTATATTTGGTGTACCTGTGACAGTATCCATTAGCACCCTAGCTATCAATTGAAATAACCAAGAAAAGAAGAATAGATGAATAATCAATACCCAAATGAAATTGAACAATCAAAATTTAATCAAATCTCACATTGCATAGAATCCTTAAGGTTTTATTCTTCCTCAACCAATAAAAGAGAATTAAGCATGTAGGGCCATAAGAAAACCTAAGAAAATATGAGAGAAGAGAGAATAAAGAGAATTATTAATTATTATATGCATTTTTTATGCTTTCTTGACCTCTTATTTATAGAATTTTACAAACCTAATAGCTTAGGATTTCTCTAGGTTAAGTTCTAGGTTATTAGGCAGCGTTTCGAGTCAATTTTTGGGTGATTTTGATACTTTTCAAGATAAATATTGATGAGGAACACCACGACCTTTATCTGGAACACCATGGCACTATGTACCTGTTGTTCTGGAGCACCACAGTTGTTAATTTAGTCACTGTGAAGCTTTAGAGTTTTTCCTGCTGCAAGTGACAACACCGCAATGTTGATTTTTGAACTCTAGGATTTCTACAGAATTTGAAAATGTGTATAGCACAAAAGTTCTATCTCTATTTCTTAGCTTTCTATGGCCACTAGAATCACCTTAATTAGTTTCCATATAGGAGATTTATTCTAAAATTAGTGATCAAAGGTTAGGATTCACCTCATGGCCCAGTGGCAATAATTTGTGAGCTCTACGACACTCTGATCCTAAATTTGCCAAAGTGAACATGAAAGTTATAGATTATTGTCTTATCTTTCAATAGGAACTTGATTTACCTCAGTTGGAGTTTGTATGAGGGACTTATGGCTTAGTTGGTGACAAAAGGTCTGGATTCACTACAATTTAGCATTTTTTTCATGAATTTCTTCTTCTTTTTTCTCCTTTTTTCTTCTTCCTTTGCTCCTACAACACAAAACAAAAAGCTAAACTAATTCCTATTTATATTTTACTTAAATCAAACAAAAGTAAGTTTTAGGTATTAAAGTTGTGCTTAATTTTTTTCATGAATTTCTCTTTTTTTCTCCTCTTTTCTTCTTTCTTTTGCTCCTACAACACAAAACAAAAAGTTAAGCTAATTCCTATTTATATTTTACTGAAATCAAACAAAAGTAAATTTTAGGTACTAAAGTCATGCTTAATTATGCACATATTAGTAATTCTTCTTTTCTTTCTTATAAACAACCAAGGCATGATGTCAATTATTAAAGGCAACATATAACAATATAAACATACTAACCATACTTTATCGTGGATATCATTCATATACTATATACAACTCAACAATGCTTAATTCATTGCATGCATATATCAATACAATTTAAAAGTGCCATTACGATGCATACTAATCATTTTTAAATAAATAAGTGCATCCATGCCATCACATTATGCAATACTCATTGAATAGGAGGAATTATTGTTATGAAATGTTGGCCATTACTTGATTTTTGATTCTTTTATGCTTAATGTGCTTTATACTCATTCCATTTAATTCTTACTATAATCATCAATTCAAATCATCTACTTCATTTACTTTCCACTAAATATCTCTATTTACTTCATGAGAATTTCTAAATTTCAGTTTGTCTCCAAGCCATATTTCTATGTCTAGTTTCCCCTTTTTATTCCAACCTTTCTTAACCTTCATAAGCCATAAGTTAAAAACTTACATATTTAGTCTATTTTATCCAATTCTTTACCTATTTCTTCTATGTTCAATGATTAAAATTGTAACATTCCTAAGATTTAATAATTTTCATTTATGTTTGGTTTATTAAAAGAAATAAAAGAGTAGTGATGTAATTGAAAGGTTTTAAGGATGGAAACAAAAAACTTATTAATACTTTTGGGGTCAAAGTGTAATTTTCTAAAAGTTTAGGGGTTAAAATGTAAATAATAAAATTTAAAGGACTTCCTCCAACAATTAGCAAATTGCTATTTGGTCCCTCCATCATTTTTTAAAAATCTTCCGTTGGTTTATTGGGAGATTACTATTCACTCTCTCTCCTTTATTTTCTCTCTATAGATCTGGAGTACTTTCGAACATTCGATCTCAAAACTAAAGGTACCACTGGATTTAGAAGAAAGAGTACTACGATATTGACAGAACAATTTTTCAAATCAGTCGAAGAATCATCGTAGATTAGAAGTAGAAAATCTTAAAAAAAATGTAAATTCTAAAACTTCTCTTTAAAGTCCTGAAATTGAAAATTTGACACCATAGATGGATTCAGGAGATAGATAAACTATAGGATATGAAATTTCTCAACCATTTAAAAACTTTTGGTGTCATGAACAGTAACTCTAGCCGACGTGAATAGTTATTTCAGCCGATGTGAATAGTTTTTTTGGCCATGAATAGTGACCATTGGTTGACTGGCGTTGATTGAGTTCCCAGAGTCATTTTCTAGGTTTTTAGACCCTCCGGACTTGCTTCTGAGGTCTATTTGGTCAAATTTAGATTAAAAAAGTGTATTTTTGGCTGTCCAACATGGAGCTTTATCGTGTGAGTAAATAATTATTTCTATGACTTACCCCATACTCTTTTTAAATGTATAATTGGTTCTGATTACAAATTATTTATACTATCATAAGTTTCTGAAATGTGTTAAAATATTTGTCTTACTTACTAACTGGCATATAGTTCAAGAAGAGTATGGTTTTGTAAATAGATTTTGAAACTCATTGAATATGTGATTCTAAATGTATTTAGTGTAACATCCCTAATTTCGTTTCTTTTATTGATAAAAGTACATAAAAATTTAATTGAGGAAATAAAATTTATTAGACAATATTTTAGATATCTAAGGAAATATAATCCTTAGAAATTCTTCACCTTATGTATATGCATAGAAAATGTTTCTAACATTAAGAGAACAAATCAAGAGGAAAAACCTAATAGGAAAGAAATTAGAAATAACATACTAAAGAGATGCAAAATTCTTGGATAAGGAAGATAAAATTTTAGAAACAAGTAAAGGTCTTAAAATTTCAAGAACATTGAATTAGGGTAATTTTTCCTAATTCAAGAACTAGAGTTACTAAGTTTAAAATCTTTACCCATACATTGGGCTTTTACCTATGGACACTTCATATAGAGTTTTTCCACTTCACATAAGTTTCTAGCAAGCCATTGGATAACCTAAGCAAGAAATAAAACATAGACTTAGACTAGGATATAGTAATTGGACCAATAGCCCAAAAAAATTATGAAAATGTGACCAAGCCCTCCAAGAAAGGTAGAATTTTATCCAAAGCAAAGAAAATGGGTAGGAATAAGCCCATAATGGGTAGGAATAAGCCCAAATCCAAGAGAAAAAATAAAATAAAATAAATTAGGTGATGATATAATAATGTAATAATAAAGATTAGGTTACATGGCATTAAGACAAAAATTTAGCAAGTGGTGTGATTCTACAAGTGGCATGATAATACAAGGCTTTAGGACAAAAACATCTATATCCTACACTCATAATTCTAGCAAGTGGTATGATAATACATGGCATTAGGACAAAACGTTCCTATCCCACACAAATAATATCAACCAAATAATGGACATTCAAGGGCTATAAATTTGCCACCTAAAAAGGCAAACCTATCATACTTGTTTAAGACAAAAGAAAATGGAAAAGAATCCCTAAATCAAAGGGACCTTGTCCCTTATCTTAAGAACATATCATCATAACTTTCAAAATACAAATCTCCTTTTCCTATGCATATCTTGACTAAGGAAGAGGAAGACAAGAACATAAGTTGTTTGTTTTCCAAAAATTCAACAAAGTGTATCCTAATTGTGATAAGGTAGACCCATGATCATGAAAGGTGAATTATTTGCTGGTCTATATAAGAAAACCCACCCTTACAACATTATAATTTCGTCCAAGTGAGGGAGAGCAAAAATAGAAGCAAGGTAGAGTGAGGAAAGTAGAGGAAGAAAGGAAGAAAGAGGAAGGAGAAGTCTAGGGGACTAAGTGCTCCAAGTAAGTTTAACAATATTTCTTTTTGAAGAAAACTTTTGAAACTTATAATATTTATATGAGATTTTGATCTTAGAACTTTTATGATTGGTCATGATGTTGCTATATCATGTTACATATTGATCTTGCATGTGATGTATGTTTGAATACTTAGGTTGGTGTAGATAGTTCTGCATGGGTATTGCTATGGGTGGCAGAATTTTAAGCTTTGGTGTGTTAATTTCTGGGAATAATCTATAAGGAATTAGAATAAATGGTTAACATATGCATTATAGATATATGTGTCATGGATTTTTAGCCACTAGAATCATTCAATTTAGAGTTCATATGAGGAAGATATGTTCCAATTAGTAAACAAAGGTCAGAAAATGGTTAATCAGGGAAGAATATGTTAGGATAGCTTCGGTGTTTTAAATTCTGGGAAAATTATATAAGGAATTAAAATAAATGGTTAACAAATGAATTATAGATTTTTGTGTCACGGATGTTTAGCCACTGGAATCACTTAATGTGGAATTCTTATGTGGGAGATATAGTCAGATTAGTAAGTAAAGGTTAGAACCTACCCGAGAAGAAATAATATTGACATTAAGGGAGTCATAACACCATGATTTATTACTATTTGGCTGATAAGATTAACATAAGAGTTTTAGATAATTGTCTTAGGTTTCCAAAGACACCAAGATCACCTCAATCAGAGTTAAAATAAGGGAGTTATACTCTGCTTAGTGAGCAAAGGTCACAGAGCACGGCCAGGCTGTGTTCTGGGTGCTTCAAGCATGGGCTAGCCGTGTTCGGGGCTGTTTTTGAGTACATTTGAAGTATTTTTAAAGCATGGCCGTGTCCTGGAACATGGCCAGACCGTGTTGGAAGCTGGTTAAGCCTATTTTCAACAATTTTCTACCCTAGATGAACCTTTTTAACTCTAGGGTAATAGTAGAAATCAAATTGGAGAACAGTGCTCTATAAATTTGTAAGAACATGTGTTGGAAATGATATAAATAAGAAGAAAATTACTAAAGGCCAAGCATAAAGAGAAGGTTAGATATGATGAAAACCTGCATCAAGAAAATAAAGAAATAAAATTAATATTTTTTTAAAAAAAGACGAATCTTATAAATGAAAATAATAAATGACTAGTATATGCCATAGCCATTGCCATTGTATGAACTTCTTACCATCTTAAGTGTGAAATTATGACATGGAAATATTTTATAAAGTGATATTTGAAATGGTTATGTTCATGGCATGATTACCAATGATTTATGGTAATAGTTATATTTTGATGAACATACTTGTTATTGAAAGCATATTTTTGGCTATCATTGTGAAAATAAAAGAAATGAGCACGGTCACATGGCAATCCTTGTGGTGCACCAGTAAGGGACGCCCTACCGATGGTTATGATCATGTTAATTAGAAAAGAAAGAGAAAACCAGTTGTTAACAGCAAATAAGAGAGTGTAAAATGAAAATCACTGCAAACCAGGGTGTAAAACTAGTCCAAAATGAAAATCAACCACTGAAAGCATGCTTCACTAGTTTTACGTTGTAGGGTCAAGTGTAATCAACTAAACCAAATAGGATTCAAATTTCAGCCAGAAACTATACCTAATCAGCATGGAAGGAATTTATGCAGGAAAAGTAAAACAAAGGAAGAGATAGGGAGAATACCTGAATAGGGCGCAGCAATGTGGAGATGTAAACATAGAGCAAGGGAAAAGGCTAAAGCATGAGAATGGGTATGAGGAGAAGGGTGAAAACGAAGCGTAGAGGGGGTCGATGGGGATGGGAAAAATAGGGGAGGGGGCGCGCAAAAACAAGAATGGGAGATAGGAGGTGGGTTAGGCCATGGATGTTGATGGGAGAAGGAGAAAGAGGGATGGATTGGAAGAAGTAGGGCTTGGATGAGGGAGATGTGGGGTGGGATTGCCCGAAGTGGAGGAAGGTAGAAGAAAGGGGGAGACACGGCTAGGGTTGGGGGAAGCACGGGTAAATGAGGAGAAGAAAAAGAGTTTTTAAAATGGCCTCACTCGCAGCACGGTCGTGCTTCGGGCGGGCTTTGTGCAGCGTGTGTTTTGTGTTTTTTTTTTTTTTAATCACGGGCACGCCCGTGTTCCTTGCGGGTATAGTGCACACACACAAATTTTTTTTTTTGGGCACGGCCGTGTCCTAGGACATGGCCTACCCGCGTTTCTGGCTAGAAATCCCCTATTTTTCAGTTTTTACCTCTTCTTTGATTCTCTTCAAGCACCTTTGCTTCTATCTCTTTTAGACCACTTTGGAACCATCGTAATAGACCTAGAAATCAAGGAAAATATTCAATAAACTCAACCTAAGAAATTAGCTAATTAAAGATGAAAACTAAAACTCAAAGCAAGAAATCAAACAAAGGAAAACTTTACAAATCAAAATATAGGTTGCCTCCCACACAACGCTTGTTTAAAGTCATTAGCTCAACTCCTTTGCTTCTTTAATGGATTGAGGGGGGCTCTAAGAGAGCTTGAGTGGCTCCCTTTTCAACTGGATGTCCCATCACAAAATGCTTGAGACGTTGCCCATTGACCTTGAAAGATCCGGTGGATTCACTTCGCACCTCTACTGCTCCATAAGGAAAGACTCGAGTCACTTGGAAAGGACCGGACCATCTAGAACGTAGCTTCCCGGGAAAGAGTCTTAGCCTTGAGTTGAATAGAAAGATCCAATCTCCTACTTGAAATTGGCGCCTAAGGATGTGCTTATCATGCCATCTTTTTGTTCTTTCCTTGTATAACTTGGCATTTTCATAAGCATCAAGCCTTAGCTCATCTAGCTCATTTAGTTGTAGGCATCTCCTCTTTCCAGCAGCTGACAGGTCAAAATTGATTGTTTTGACCGCCCAATATGCCTTATGCTCAAGCTCTACCGATAAACGACAGGGCTTCCCATATATTAACCGAAAAGGTGTGGTCCCTATCGGTGTTTTATAGGCAGTCCTGTAGGCCCATAATGCATCATCGAGTTTGAGAGACCAATCTTTTCTGGCCTTTGAGACGGTCTTCTCCAATATGGCCTTGATCTCCTTATTTGATATCTCTACTTGCCCACTAGTCTGGGGATGGTAGGCCAGAGCCATTTTATGGGTGACTCCATATTTCTTCAAAAGGTTTTGGAATTGTTGCTCAGTGAAGTGAGAACCTCCATCACTTATTACGGCTCGGGGCACTCCAAATCTCGGGAAAATTATCCTCTTAAAGAGCTTGGCAACCACTTTAGCATCATTGGTGGGGGATGCTACTGCTTCAACCCACTTAGAAACGTAGTCCACAACCACTAGAATGTACTTGTTCCCACATAAAGAAGGAAAGGGACCCATAAAGTCAATGCCCCAAACGTCAAATATCTCAACTTCTAAAATGCTGTTCAGGGGCATCTCATTCGTTCTTGATATGTTGCCAACTCTTTGGCACCGGTCACATGCTTTAACAAAAGTGTGTACATCCTTGAAAAGCGTAGGCCAATAGAAACCAGCTTGAAGAATTTTAGCTGAAGTCTTAGAGATGCTAGTATGGCCTCCACAAGGTGAACTATGGCAATGGTATATAACACTGTAAACTTCTTCCTCTGGTATACACCTTCGGAATATGCCATCTGCACACCACTTGTACAAACATGGATCATCCCAATGGTAGGACTTAATGTCAGAGAAGAATTTCTTTCTCTGATGATAGCTCAACCCCTCATGGAGTATTCTGCATGCAAGAAAGTTCACGAAGTCTGCATACCAAGGAGCATTAGCATAAGTGACCATGAGGAGTTGATCATCAGGAAAGGAATCATCAATAGGCAAATCATCTTTGTCATCTCTTATCAGATCTTGCCTAAGCCTTGGAAGGTGGTCTGCAACCACATTCTCTGTCCCTTTCTTATCTTTGATTACAAGATCAAACTCCTATAGTAAGAGGATCCATCTAATCAGCCTCGGTTTGGCATCCTTCTTACTCAACAGGTATCTGATGGCAGCATGATCTGTGAACACTTCGACTTCTGATCCCAGCAGATATTGTCTAAATTTAACAATCGCGAATACTACTGCCAAGAGTTCCTTTTCAGTGGTAGAGTAGTTGACTTGAGTTTCTTCTAGTGTCTTACTAGCATAGTAGATGACATAGGGCTTTTTGTCTCTCCTTTGCCCAAGTACAGCTCGCACGGCATAGTCACTTGCGTTGCACATTATTTCGAAGGGAAGGCTCCAATCAGGAGGTTAGATGATGGGTGTAGATATAAGCGCCTCCTTCAACCTGCAAAAAGAATGCAAGCAGTCATTATCAAATTGAAATGGGACATCTTTAACAAGTAAATTAGTTAAGGGTTTAGAGATTTTTGAGAAGTCTTGGATGAATCTCCTGTAGAAGCTCGCATGCCCAAGAAAACTTCTCACTTCCTTAACATTTGATGGTGGTGGCATAGTCTGAATCACCTCTATCTTTGCCTTATCCACCTCTATCCCCTTTCAGACACTAAGTGTCCCAGAACTATTCCTTCTCTCACCATAAAGTGGCATTTCTCCCAATTCAGGACCAAATTGACTTCCTCACATCTCTTAAGTACTCGTGTCAAATTTTTCAAATAGTCATCAAATGAGGTACCATAGACTGAAAATTCATCCATAAATACTTCCATTATTTCCTCTATAAAATCAGAGAAAATAGCCATCATACATTTCTGGAAGGTGGCTGGTGCGTTACACAATCCGAATGGCATCCTTCTATATGCAAAGGTGCCATAGGGACATGTGAATGTAGTCTTCTCTTGGTCGTCTGGATGGATAGGAATCTGAAAGAATCCTAAGTATCCATCCAGATAACAGAAGTGCGAATGTTTAGCCAACCTTTCCAATAATTGATCAATAAAAGGTAAAGGGAAGTGATCCTTACGGGTGGCCTTATTTAATTTTCTATAGTCAATACACATGTGCCAACCCATAACAGCTCTAGTAGGGATTAATTCATCATTAACATTTCTAACAACAGTCATACCTCCCTTTTTAGGAACCACATGGACAAGACATACCCATTCACTATCCGAGATAGGATAGATAATACCTGCATCAAGCAATTTAAGTATTTCCTTCTTGACTACCTCTTTCATGTTGGGATTGAGTCTCCTCTGATGTTCCCTGCAAGGTTTATGGTCATTATCAACACTTATACGATGCATACAAACAGATGTACTAATCCCTTTTATATCATCTATACTATACCCAATCACCTTTTGAAATTTTCTAAGTATATCAAGCAACTTACCAGTTTCCTCAGTATTCAGATGAGCATTCACTATGAATGGATATGAAGAGTTAGGGTCCAGAAATTCATACCTGAGAGTGGAGGGAAGAGGTTTTAATTCTACCTTAGGTGTTTTGCCTTCCTCTAAATTAGTTGATTTGTGGTTGTGGTCTTGTTCCAGCTTTTCAGTTTTCACTTTTGAGGTGAGTTTAGGACTCTCATCAAGCAATCTAGTGTAGGCATCAGCTTCTACTTGTTCAGCACAAAAAACAGAACTATCCAAAAGGCAAAGCTCAAGTGGATCAGTAGGGCAAAAAACTCGTTGCATTATCAACAATATTTTGTTCAATTATATCAACCATGCAATAAGTATCACCTAAGGATGAACATTTCATAGCATCATTAAGATTAAATTCAATCTTTTCATCCCCTACATTTAGGGAAAGCCTTCCATCTTTAACATTAATAACGGCACCTGCAGTGACTAGGAAAGGTCTTCCCAGAATGATGGAGATTTGGCTATCTTCCTCCATCTCTAATACCACAAAGTCATTAGGTATGAAAATCTTACCTACCTTTAAAGGAACATCCTCTAATATACCTACTGGGTGAGTAACGGATCGGTCCGCTAATTGTAGAGAAATAGTGGTAGGCTTCAAATCTCCCATCTGGAGCTTCTTGCAAATGGATAGTGGCATAAGGCTTATGCTTTAGGGTGCAGCCAAGTTCGTGCCTTATCCCTTAGTGAGAAAGGGAATAATCTTAACCTGATAGCATCTGAGGAGACCCCATTCAACTTTAGGGTGTCGCAGTACTCCAAAAACATAGAGAGATAGAGATTAGGGTCTTCAGTAGGCGACCCTCCAAACTGGTTTTGCTGAACCATCTGCAAGAGAGATGGCTTCAGCTCGAAGTTATTAGCTTCTACCACTAGCCTCACTATGCTGTGGTTCAGGCCATGTGTGTCCGGGGCTGTGAAGTCCTTTTGTGATTGGTTATCTCTTTCCCCCATAGTAACTGCAGAATTCTCTTGCTGCTTACCTTTTCTTATCCTTTGTAGGTTGCGTTCAATTTCTGGGTCAAATTCAACAAAAATTTCACGCTCTCTTCTCATAAAAGAGAAACACACCTATGGAGAAAAGAAAAGAAACAAAATCAGCAAAAGAAAATTGTGCAGAAAAAAAAACTTAAGAAGAAAAATAAACAGAAATTGGTCTAGTCTAGCTATTTTGTAAAATATCTAATATTGGCTTTGTTCCCAAACAATGGCGCCAAAAACTTGTAAGGTGTGTTTTACTAAATACCGCAAGTGCACGGCGTAGCTGTAGCTAGTCTAGTAAGTATGGGTCGTGTCCCACAGATAACAATGCCAATTACCAGAATCTCACAAACAGTGCTATCTAAATCGATATAAAATGATGGGCAAATATCGCAATTAAACAAGTCGAAGTAACCAATTAAGCTAAGCCTAGGGTTAGGGTTCACCATGCTTGTGATACTCAACAACTGTTATTTACCCCTAATTGCAATTGTCTAGATTATCGGGGATGGTTTAGCCTAAACTAATTAGTAATCTCTTTCAAGCATTACCAATCGTACCTAGGTTAATCAAATTACCTACTTTCGTGGTTCTTAGTCAACCTAGGTCCATTAAGCTTTATGCCAACCATAGAATGCAACTAATCGGTTTTCTCGTTCCCATTAATTGATTCAAGCCTAGAGTATCTTAAACTACTTTCGTGATTAAGACAACCCTAATTAACTATTGGATTTCGGTTTTAATCTTCACCTATTAGTTCATCGATTAAATACCTAATATGTGATAGATTGGTGATCAGGCATTCCATCAACTAATTCAAGCATACAATAGTCAATCCATATCAATCTAGTCCCAATTACAATTAGGGTTCCATAATTCAAATCATAGACATAGTATCATTGTATCACAATTGGGTTTACCAAAACCCTAGATAGAAACTACTCACACATCATAGAATCAGAAATCAAATTCATAATCATTAAATTAACCATGATAATTTGATACAATCTCAAGAGAATGAATGGAGGTAGAAGTAGAGATAAAGAACTGAAGTAGAAGGATATAACCTGGTATGCAGAAAAGTTCAGATGAATTACAATGTTCAATGCAGTAAAATCTATCCTAGAACATCAAAATCCTCAATGATATATGTAAAAATCTAGTCTAAATGTGTTTCCTAAGCCTAGAAACTGATTTCCAAGTGTCTCCTACGGTTCCCCCCGTCTCAGCTGCGCATCCCCCAGCTTATCTTTCAATTTGGGCGGCCAAAACCCTAAAAAACATAGAGCTCGCAGACCCGCAGCACGGCCGTGCTTCAGGTTGGAATTTGGGGAAGTGCAGCATCATCTACACAGAACACGGCCTGGCCGTGTTGCAGGCCACCAAGCACAGCCAGGTCATGCTGCATGCTGTGGTGCTCCTTTCTTCATGATTTTTGCCGTGCAGCCTCCTTCTTCCTCCTCAGCATATCCCAGGTCTTTTAGGGTCTTTCCATGACTGCTTTTCCTTGCTTCTTGGCTTCTTTTGCTCTCCTGAAATCACAAAATGAACTACAGCAGTACCCAGAACAAAGTATAGCCAAAAGTATAAAAATACCCACAAGTTACTATGAATTAGGGGACAAAATATGACCTATAAGCACTCAAAATTCCCCTTTATCAATAGGTGTCCTAGAGAATTTAAAGAATTGAGACAAATGCCAAATAAGATCATTTCTGAATATAATATCTGTTTTACTTGAATGTCTAGATATGGTAGATTTTGATGTGATATTATAAATAGATTGGTTGACAACATGTCAGGCCATTTTAGAATGTCATCTGAAGATGATTAAATTCAATATTCCTGGAGAATCTTCTTTCTTGATACAAGGAGACTATAGTGAGGTACTCAAAAATCTATTCTCTATTTTAGCAGCATATAAGTTATTATAAAAAGGTGCCAAGGATATTTGGCAGTGGTGGGAGATGTTTATATAAAATATACCTGTATAAATCAAGTTCCATTGGTTAAAGAATTTTCTGATGTTATTTCCAAGGAATTACCAGGATTACCTTGAAATGTAAAATAGAATTTGGTATGATTTATTTCTTGGAACTTAACCAATGTCTATATTCCCATATAGAATGACAATGAATGAACTCAACGAATTGAAGAATTAATTGTAAGACTTGTTAGACAAAGAATTTTTACATCCTAGTACTCTCCTTGAGGTGCTCTAGACCTATTTGTGAAAAAGAAAGATGGATCGTTGCGATTGTGCGTAGATTATAAACAGTTGAATAAGGTGACAGTGTGAAATAAATACCTATTACCTCATATAGATGATCTGTTTGACCAGTTACAAAGTGCTCAATATTTTTTCAAAAATTGATTTAAGATATGAGAATCATTAATTAAGGATAAAGGAAGAGGATATTTTAAAAAAATTGCTTTTAGGACTTGGTGTGGGCATTATAAATTCTTAGTGATGACATTTGGTTTGACTAATACCTAGCTACATTCATGGACTTGATAAATAGAGTATTTAAGCCATCTTTAGATCAATTTGTTATTATATTTATTGATGATATACTAGAATATTCCAAGAGTTCAAAAGATCATAAGCAACATTTAGAGATACTTTTACAAACTCCAAAGGAGTATGTTTGGCAAGGATGGTGTCCAAATAAACCCTAAGAAAGTAAAAGTGTTACAGCAATGGTTAAGTTCTATTACAATTAAAGATGAAGATTCAAATCCAATTTGTGCTTCCTGCGGTTGTCTGCCGTCCATTCTATTTGAGCCATAGTTGGATCAGGTACATAAATAAATGCTTGTAAAGCATCAATCAACTCCTCAGTATTTGAGGCTGAGATGAGAATTCGTTGTGCTGAATATGGGATAAACCTTTGTTCCATAGCTTGATCTAGAAAAGACAACAGACCATCAAAGAAATGGTTAACATTTAGCAAACCTATCGGTTTGTTATGTATATTCAGTTGTGCCCAAGAGACTATTTGGAAAATCTCTTCTAAAGTACCAAAACCACCTGGTAAAACAATGAAGTCATCAGTATTGCTCATCATTCTAGCCATACGCTCATGCATGGAAGCTACCCTAAATTCTTCCCCAATTGTCTTCCTTATAATGTTGGATGTAGCTAGAGCTGTGGGAATAATACCTAGAACTTGACATCCTCCTATATGTGCAACTGTAGATACACACCCCATTAACCCACAGTTACCTTTACCATATACTAAATGATTTTTTCTTCTGGCTAGCACCATACCTAAGTTTTGTGTAACTTTCACATACTCTCCATCTTTTCTAGGACTGGAACCACAAAAGACACAAATATTTTGAAACTGACGAAATGTGGTTCCCTCCATAGCTGCACACACCCTAACTTTGAGTATGAAGGTAAAGATACTAACGTGAGCATTTATAGAACTCAAAGAAGGACATACTTACAATAGCTATGCGAATAGGCTGGATATAATTAGAACAACTTTGTGAGTGATTGGTGGATATTAGCTAAATTAAAGGTGAAAATTTTCAAAAATGATGGCAAGCATATATATGTACAGTAGTTGTGATCGTGGTTCATATTAAGCACATAAAGAGAATAAGGTTAAGATATCACCAGAAATTTGTCTTTTCCTTGTTGTCCTTGATGAAGCATTGATGTCTTGATTCTTGTAGGAAATTTATAGATGATAGACATAATTGTAAAAAAAAGAGTAAAAATGCAAACAAATTAATTGTTGAAGAGGGACAATCAAATGGTTTATTTTGTTTTCCCAATGTTCTTGTCAATCGACTATCGGTATTATTAAGTCAATTAGCTATTTTGAGAATTTTTAATTTGGACTAGTTTATTTTACAGTTGATTGATTACATCTATTTTGAAGCAATCAACTACATCCTACCAGTTAATTAAGTATTCTTTATTTTTCACAGACTTTTATAAGTTTAGAAATGTTTCTTTTCCACCGAATACCAACAGCTTTAAGGTAGATTTTGGCACATATATTCAAAACTTGTGGCCACCGATTTTTGCCGAAATAACAGCTAAATTTTGTTTATAGATTTTCAAGAATTACGATCACTAATTTTAATTTTTTTTTTCAACACTTTGTCCAAATTTTTGACTTTCTATTTTGTAACCGTTCTTTATTATGCTTTTCGTCTGTTCTACTGCATTCTTCCTTATTAATGTTTGGCATTAAATGTAAAGTTCTTTTTCCTCATTACAAGAAAGTTAATTTCTTTTCTTTGACACTCAGCTATTATGGTGTCCAAGTGGTTAGTAGGTTAAAGTATGGAGATTTTGAAAAAAATTATCTAACAAAGAATGCATTTTTTTTAAAAAAATCTTTATATCAAGTATGTATAACTGTGTAAGTTGGCAGATTATGTGCAAATTAGAAAGAATAATGAGTTTACAGTAAATATTGATTGTGTATTAAGGTATAAAGAACATCTAAATTTACCTAATGTGGTTGAGAAGGGAAAATAGAATAATTTGAGAACCATGTTCGAAAATAATGTAAAGCGATCAAAGTATTTGTGTTAAGGGTTTATACCATGCTAAGTTGAGTCTAGTACATAGGATGTGAATTATATTGAGATTGAAAATTCACGTGTGAACAATTGTTAAGAAAGGAGATTTTAGAGGAAGCCATAAATTATGAATTTGGATAACCTGAGACAATAAGGATATACTAAGATATGAAAGAATTGTACTAGTATAATGGTAAAAAGAAAATACAAGTGAAATATTTTTCGTTGTTTGATATATCAGCAAGTAAGTATTGAATATATTGTTTCAAAAGAGCTAATCAAGAAGTTTAGAATCTTAGCTAGATTATAGTATAACTGATAATAAATCTAAATGATGTGTTTTTACATTAGAAGTTATGCTTTAGGTATCTTTATATAATTTTGGTAAAAATTTGGAGAAAATTATTTATCCTTAGTTGAACTTGCCCATATCAGTAATTATCAAGCCTGACAAATAAATGACACTATTTGAGGTTTTACATTAAACATCGTAGGACTCCTAATAGGTGGATGAGTTGAATAAGATTAAGTTTTTGAAATCTACTTTGAAATATCATGAAATAGATAGAATATGATTAACCTAAATTGATGATGTTAATTTAGAGAGTATGCTTTAAGCATATGTCTTCGAGTTTGGAGGGAGATCCCTTAAGAGAATTTGCCTATAATAAAGTGTTATTTGATGACTTAAAGCCTGAAGTAAAGGTGTTACAAACTTTCTGTTTGATGACTCAGTGGAGTCAGACTTATCGTAAGATGTCATTGATAAAGTGAAATAGATTGTAAAAAGAATACAAGCAACTCAATACAGGTCAAAAGTCTATAAGGACCATGTATGTTGAGCACTAGAAATTATCAGTTGGTAACCAAATATTTTTGAAGGAATCACCAATGAAAGAGGTAATGAGATTTGGAAAGAAGAAAAATGTTAAACTCTAATATATAGGCTTTTTTGAAATCTTGGACAAAGTATGTATAGTATATATCGCTTAACCTTGCCATCAAGATTAGGTGATGTTTATACAATCTTTCTTGCATTAATGCTAAGGAAGTACTTAACAGATTCTTCTCATGTTATCTAATTCTAAGAAGTTCAATTGGACAAAAATTTGGTTTAATCATGAAGAAAAACCGATGATTATTGTTGATCGACAAATGAAAAAAAAAGTTGTGGTCAAAGGAAATCCCTATGGTTAAGTTATATGGCAAAATCAATCAAGTGAAGAGACATATTAAAAACTAAAGATGATATACAAAAAACATATCCCCAATTATTTAAGTAATAAGGTTGATAACTCCAAATTATGCCCTGATTTCATTCCCTACATGTAATAGGATGGGCTGAAATTCGAGAACAAAATTTCTTAAGGGGAGAAGAATGTAACAACCAGTAATTTTTATTTTTAAATAATAATGTTTTGCTATAAACAAATATATTTTTATTTGTTTAAAAATGATTATTTTATGCTAAAAGCAAGTATAATTTTAATTAAAGTAATTATTGTTTTACTTAAAATAATTACATTGGCCTTTAATAAATTTTTGTTTTATTTTTAGAAATATTATTTCTTTCATTATACATAAACATATTTATTTTGTGCTTTGTTTTCCCTTATGGGTGACGAACTCACATTCCCTGATCACTATTGTGACTGTAGTCGATCGATCACTATGCGTATAGCAAATAAGTGTATGGGTTGTGTAACATCCCTAATTTCGTTTCATCTATTAATAAAAGTACAAAAATATTCAAAGTAACATCCCTAATTTCATTTCTTTTATTGATAAAGGTACATAAATATTTAATTAAAGAAATACAATTTATTAAACAATTTTTAGATATCTAAGGAAATATAATCCTTAGAAATTCTTCACCTTACCTGTACGCATAGAAATATTCTAACATTAATGGAATAGGTAAAGAGAGAAAACCTAAGAGGAAATATTAGAAATAAATATACTAAAGAAAAGTGAAATTCTTGGGTAAGGAAGATAAATTTTTGTAAAGTAAGTAAAGGTATTAAAATTTCAAGAAGATTTGATTAGGGTAATTTTTCTTAATTTAAGAGTTAAAGTTACTAAGTTCAGTATCTCTACCCATAAATTGGGCTTTCACCTATGGACACTTCATATAGAGTTTTTCTACTTCACATGAATTTTAGCAAGCCAATAGGATAGCTCAAGGAAGAAATAAAACATAGACTTGGACTAAGATATAGAAATTGGACCGGTAGCCCAAAAATCATGAAAATCTAACTAAGCCCATTATGAAAGGTAGAATTTTAACCAAAGTAAAGAAAATGGGCAAGAATAAGCCTAAACCCAAGGGAAAAAATAAAAATAAAAATAAAATAAAGTGATGAAATAATGGTGTAATCAAGATTAGGTGACATGACATTAAGACAAAAATTTAGCAAGTGGTGTGATATATTACATTCATAATTTTAGCAAGTGGTATGATAATACATGGCATTAGTACAAAACATCTATATCCTACACTCGTCATTTTAGCAAGTGGGTAATAATACATAGCATTATGACAAAATATCCTTATCCTACACAAATAATTTTAGCTAAGCAAGGAAGATTCAAGGGTTGGAAATTTACCACCTAAAAAGGAAAACCTATCATAATTGATTAAGAAAAAAGAAAAAGGAAATGAATCCCTAAATCAAAGGGTCCTTGTCCCTTATCATAAGAATATATTATCATAATTTTCAAAATACAAATCTCCTTTTCCTATGCATATCTTGACTAAGGAAGAGGAAGACAAAAACATGAGTTGTTTGTTTTCCAAAAATTCAACCAAGTGCATCCTAATTGTGATAAGGTAGACCCATGATTATGAAAGTTGAATTATTTGATAGTATATATAAGCAAAACCCACCCTTATAACATTAGAATTTCGTCCAAGTGAGGGAGAGGAAAAATAGAAGCAAGGTAAAGTGAGGAAAGGAGAGGAAGGAGAAGTCTAGAGGACTAAATGCTCAAGGTAAGTTTAACAATATTTCTTTTCGAAGAAAAATTTTGAAACTTGTAATATTTATATGAGATTTTCATCTTAGAACTTTGATGATTGGTCATGCATGTTGCTATATCATGTTACATATTATGTATGTTTGAATACTTAGGATGGTGTAGATAGTTCTGCATAGGTATGGCTATGGATGGCAAAATTTTAATCTTTTGTTTTTAAAATTTTGGAAAGAATTTGTAAGGCATTTAAATAAATTTTTAACATAAAAATTATAGCTATATGTGTCGCAGAATTATAGCTCTATGTGTCACGGATGTTTAGCCACTGGAATCACTCAATTTGGAGTCCATATGAGATAGATATGGTCCGATTAGTAAGCAATGGTCAGAAAATGGTTAATCATGTAAGAATATATTAGGATAGCATTTGTGTTTTAATTTCTGGAAACATTCTGTGGGGAATTAAAATAAATGATTAACATAACAATTATAGCTATATGTGTCACAGATTTTCAGCCACTGGAATCACTCAATTTAGAATTCTTATGAGGGATATATGGATATATTAGTAAGTAGAGGTCAGAATCTAACCGCGAAAAAATCACCTGTATTTGGAAGGAGTAATATCACCATGATTCCTTAATCTTTCGCTACATTATTCAACATAATAGTTTTAGATAATTATTTTATCTTTAAATTGACACCAAGATCACCTAAATCCGAGTTAAAATGAGGGATGTATTCTCTAGTTAGTAAGAGAAGGTCAGATATGATGAAAACCTACATCAAGAAAATAATAAAATAAAAATAATATTTAAAAAAGAAGAATAATCTTATAAATGAAAATAATAAATGACTAGTATATGCTATAGCCATTGCCATTGCATGAATTTCTTACCATCTTAATTGTGAAATTTTGACATGGAAATATTTTATAAAGTGATATTTGAAATGGTTATGTTCATGACATGAATACCAATGATTTTTGGTAATAATTATATTTTGATGAACATACTTGTTATTGAAATCATATTTTTGGCTATTATTGTGAAAAGAAAAGAAATGAGCACGGTCACATGGCAATCTGTGTGGTGCACCAATAGGGGACGCCCTACCAATGGTTATGATCATGTTAATGAGAAAAGAAAGAGAAAGTGGGCCATGTCGGACGGAGCGAGAAAAGCCCATACCGAACAGTAGAAAATACTCACCCTGATCGGGGTAGCTTGATATGAGAATAAATTGATAGTCATCGTATGATAGTTAATCCTGTCATACATGTCATTACTGTATGATTTTTATGTGCATAGATAAAGTGCATTCATGTGACCAAAGATATTTGCTGTAGTTTATACAAATGAACATGACTTGATGAGCTATATTGATGATGATTTATTGTTGAACTTACTGAGATTTAATTCTCACTATATTTTCATGTCATGTTCAGAAAATTAGTTATACAGATTTTTCTATGGCTCTGGCTTTTAGTGCATGTTGGATCGAGTTACTTTAGGATGGGCAGATCCCAAAAAAAATAAATGTTTGTGGTCAAGTTGGCTCAGATCCCGGTGAAGGTGCAACCACCCGCACCTGTATCTCCGGAATTGGTCAACTAGAATAAATAAGAAGTAGATATTTATGTGTTTGATATGTTGTACGTACGTTTTGATTAATGACGTGTATGTGAACTCTATATTGTGTAATAATAATAAATAAATAAATAAATAAGTTATTACAGGTTGACCAGATCACCGAATGAGGCAGGTCATTTTAAATTGGGTTGACCAGATCGCCGAATGAGGCATGTCATTTTAAAAGTTTATAACTTTATCTCAAAAGCTTATTATTTTACTATAGTTTATACAGCTGAGTATAACAACATTTGTTTAATGATCATATTGTGCTAAATATGGTTTGGATATCAGAATATCCTTTTATTTGAAAATATTTGAAATAGGGGTTCCATATGGATATACTTCTAAACTGTATTTTTTAAGTGACAAATTTTAAAATACGAGTACATCCATATACTGACCTAAGAGGTCATATGAGGTATTATCTGCTCACTAAGTTGTCAAACTCACTACATGATATTTTCACATTTTTCAGATAAGAATACATAGTATGATCCTACAGATAGTTGATCAGTTAGGTGACATATTCTCTAGGTGAGTCTACGTTGCTTGCGAGGCTCACAGTTTTGAATTATATTGTGTTTGTATTATAGAGTGTGCTCCGAACATTATAGGCATGATCTCTGCTTCTGTTGTTACTTTGACATTTATAACTTGGTCTGTATAATGTATATACTTAAGAGAATCTATATGTATCTATTTCCATGACAAAGAATAGTGTTATGCATGATATGGAAAATATCTTATTACGGGAAAAAATATATTTAGGAACCCAAATTTACTTCCTATTCAAACCATTTCTCTTAATAGGATATACGTGGGAAATATGTCCTTTATGACTATAGAAATTACTTATAACAGACTTGGAGAAATTTTTTTTCAAAAAGGATAGTATTTCAAATCATTTTTTTTATGATTACTTCTTGACATTTCATGAAAATCATTTGAAAGAGATTTTGAAGAGGTACTAATTGAGATTTCAAAAGGTTTATCATTGTCAAGATTAGAAGTATCACTAGTAATGCATTTTAAGGATATATCAAAATATGAATCTTCAAATGCACATTTTTCATAAGAAAAATTATCAGATTCAGAAGTGTATACCTCTAGGTCACCTTGAGCTAAAAAGTAAGACTCTTTTAGTTGTAGCTCGATTTGTTCTTCTTCCATATTACACTCTTCATCACTTATCAATGCCTCAATTTAAGTATGCTCTTCTTGCTTCTTATGGAGAAATTTATCAATCAATTCTAGGTTAGTAAGATATGAACAATTAAGAGTTTCCTATATAGCCTTAGCATTGGAGCAATGTTTAACACCAGCATATGCATACTCATTCCAACCGTTAAAAATAATTTGAATAGCTTTGACATACAAATAGAATAGTTTCTTATCACAATCATTCCAATATTTCCTTGATTTAAGGATAAGATCATCTTGTATAATATCCTATAAATATAAATCAATATATTGTGGATAAGACTCCATTATATCCTTCTAAAATGATAAAGCTCCCAAAATAAAAAAAAGATGCATCTAGAAAAAAGAGGTTTATAAATGTAAAAAACTTTCAACATTGAAAACCCTTTACTAGTTTCCATATAAACTCTTAAGACGATTAAGTATTTAACCAAAAGCCTAAGCTCTTATACCAGTTGTTGGACAAGGAAACCAATGTAACATCCTGAATTTTGTTCTTTTTATTAATAAAGGTACATAAATATTTAATTAAGGAAATAAACTTATTAAACAATTTTGAGATATCTAAGAAAATATAAACCTTAGAAATCCTTCAACTCATGTGTATGCATAGAAAATGTTTCTAACATTAAGGGAATAGGTAAAAAGAGAAAGCCTAATAGAAAAAAGTTAAAAATAATGTCCTAAAGAGGGGCAAAATTCTTGGGTAAAGAAGATAATTTTTTTGGAAGTAAAGGTCTTAAAATTTCAAGGAGATTGGATTAGGGTAATTTTTGCTAATTGAAGAGTTAGAGTTCTTAAGTTTGAAATCTCCACCTATACATTTGGGCCTTCACCTATAGACACTTCATAGAGTTTTTCCACTTCACATGAGATTTTAGTTAGCCAAATGGATAACCCAAGCAAGAGGTTGGACCAATAGCATAAAAATCATGAAAGTGTGGCTAAGCCCTCGATGGGGGGGAGGAATTTCAGCCAAGGCAAAGGAAATGGACAAGAATGAGCCTAAATCCAAGAGTAAAAAATAAGAACCATGTGATAAAATAGTAGTGTAATAATAATCAAGATTAGGTCACATGGCATTAGGACAAAATATCTATATCCTACACTCATAATTTCAATAAGCCATGTGATGAAATAGTAGGTAATAATACATGGCATTAAGACAAAACATCCCTATCCTACACAAATAATTTTAACCAAGCAAGGGAGACTCAAGGGCTGGAAATTTTTCACTTAGAAAGACAAATCTATCATACTTGAGTGAAACAAAAGAAAACAAAAATGAATCCCTAAATTAAGGAGACTTTGCCACTTGTCTTGAGAAAATTTTATATTAATTTTTCAAATAACAAATCTTTTTTTCGATGTGCATATCTTGACTAAGGGAGAGGAAGACAAGAACATGATTTGTCTTCCTCCGAAAAACAACCAAGTGCATCCTAATTGTGATAAGGTAGACCCATGATTATGAGAGGAGGACCACTTGAGAATTATTTTTAGGAAAAAAACACTCTTATAACATTAGAATTTTGTCCAAGTGAAAGAGAAGGAAAAATATAAACAAGGTAGAGTGAGGAAAGGAGAGAAAGAGAGGAAGGAAGAAGAAGGAGAAGTCTAGAGGACTAAGTACTCAAGGTAAGTTAGTTTAATCTCTACTTGAATCAATCTTTTCTTTTCATCCTTGGGATTCAAAACTCACACACTCTCTCTTATTCAAGCTACTAGTGAAGGTAAGGGAAGGAAGGAATCTTGCCACTTCCTTCAAGAGAAAACAAGAAAAAGAATTCACTACGTGAAAGAAGGGGATCTTTAGGTAGGTTTAATAATATCTCTTTTTGAAGAAAAGCTTTGAAACTTGTAACATTTATATAAGATTTTAATCTTAGAACTTTGATGAAATTTAAAATATTTTCTACCTTGATGATTAGCCATGGATGTTGTTATATCTTGTTGCATGTTGATCTTGCATGTGATGGATGTTTTGAATACTTTGGTTGGTGTGGAAAGTTCTACATAGATACAGCTATGGGTGGCACAGTTTTAGGGCTTTTATGCTGCTATTATGTAAATTTAAATGTGGTGATCAATTGATGGAATATGATTAGATTGATAAAATGAGTATGGCCTTAAACACTTAGAAGAAGACCATGAGAAATTTCTATTAGGAAACACCCTTAATTGATTAGATTGATTTCTATTTTCTTGAGAAGTAGATGATGGAATATGTTAAATTAAGTGTAAGGAATGTAATTAAAATGTTGAAATAAGTAATCTTTTGGTTATATGTAAATTAGGAAAAAAAATGGAAGAGGACGTAATAAAAGGAAGAACTAGAACCTTAGGAAGGGCTTGGTTAGAAAATTTGATTTCAGAGTAACCAGGGAAGCTTCTGATTTTGAAATTATGGGAAGAATCAGTTATGAATTAAAAAAAATGGTTGACATGAAAAATATAAATATATGTCTAACAGATTTTTAGGCACTAGAATCACTCAACTTATAGTTTATATTAGGGAGATATGATAAGATAAGTAAACAGAGGTCAAAACCTACCCATGAAGAAATAATAGTAAATTGTACGGAGTACTAACACCAAGATGTCTTAAGATTTTACTAAACTATTCAACAAAAAAGTTTTAGAGGATTCTCTTAGCTTTGGATAGGCTTTAGAATCACCTCAATTAGAGTTAAAATGAGGGAGTAATGGTCTGATTAGTGAGGAAAGGTCTCAAAATACGGCCAGGTCATGTTTGAGGTTGTTTTAAAGCATGTTTGAAGTATTTTTCAAGCATGGCCATGTCTTGTAACATGGCCAGGCTGTGTTGGATGTTGTATTATTCTATTTTTCACTATTTTCAATCTAAAAATAGCCTTGTTTGTTGAAGGACTTTTAGTAAACATATATCCAAGAAAAATACTTTTAAAAATGATGATTTTTGTATTACAAAACACCCTTTTCTTTATTTGATTCAAAATGAGTGTTGGGATCCAGTCTAACTTATTCTTAACCTTTTTCTACCCTAAACGAACCTCATTAACTATAAGGTAATTACAGAAACTAAATTGAAGAAGAATACCTTCTAATCTTTGTGAGAGAATGTGTTGGAAATAATGTAAGTCGGAGTAAAGTGATTAGAGGCCCAGAATAAAGAAAATAAGGAGATAAAAATAATATTTAAGAAAGAAGAAGAATCTTAAAAATGAAAATAAGATAAGACTAGTGTATGCCCTACTCATTGCCATTGTATGAACACCTTACCATCTTAATTGTGTGATTTTGACATAGAAATATTTTATAAAGTGATATTTGAATTTGATTATGTTCATGGCATGATTGTATTTTACCAATGATTTTTGGAAAAGAATATGCTTTGATAATAAATTAGGGCATGTGGACATAACAGACATATTTATTTAAAAGATAGTTTTTGTTATTAATGTGAAAAGAAAAGAAAAGAGACGAGCACGGTCGCATGGCAGTTTGTGTGGTGCACCAGTAGAGGAAGCCCAACTCACGGCTATGATTATGCTAATGAGAAAAGAAAAAGAAAGTGCACTATGTCCGATAGAGTGAGAAAAAACTCGTACCAGAGAGAAGAAAATACTCACCCTGATCAGGGTAATTCTAAGAATAGTTATTCATGCCATACATGTCTTTACTGCACGATTTTCATGTGCATAGATAAATTACATTCATGTGACCTAAGGTAATTGCTATAGCTTATATAGATGAACATGACATGAAGAGTTATATTGTTGATGAGTATGATTTATTTGTTGAACCTACTGAGATTTAATTTTCACTGTATTTCCATATCATGTTGAGAAAGCTGAATATGTAGATTTTCTCTATGACTCTAACTTTTAGTGTACATTGAATTGTGTTACTCTATTTTGGGCTGAACCCAATAATTAATAAGGTTTCTATGGTTAAGTTGGCTAAGATCCCGGTTATTGTGTAACCACCCATATCTGTATTTTCGGTATCGGTCAACAGGGATGAATAAGATGTAGACATACATGTGTTTGACTTTTGTATAGACATTTTTAATTAATAATGTGAATGCGAAATCAAAATTGTATTGGTGTTAAGGGTGGACCTTAAACCTTAATTATGCTTGGTTAAATTACTTGAATGTTATTATGAGTTAAGTAGTTATAACTAAAGAGGTAATGACTTCATAAGATTTACAAATATATATATTTTTAAAAAAATGGAGTTGTTAAATTATTGGTATTAGAGCCAGGTTGATCGTAGATGGCCAGTAGGTATATGGTATCTAAATCGATCTTATAGTGTCTTAAGTTTGTTTGTGGTTATGTTGTGTGGGGGATTAGTGATTTCATATAGGTGAGAAATTACTAGTGTTTCCTATCTATATGCCGAGGTGGTGATATGATTGCTGCAAATATTTTTGAACTAACTATTGAGCTTGATCAACTCAATAGCAACATAACTCTATTTTTGCCACAATAGAATATGAGACCACTGAGGAAGAACCCAGCAAACAATGCCAAAAAAGCCCTGCACAACTTGGCTATAGTAATTCTAGACTAAGTCAGCCTCCATCAAATTCATCAGCATCTCTAGAACAATAACAATCTGAATGGAGAAAACAATGCAAACAACCGAGTGGACGAAAATGAGAATGATCTATCTGAGTTCTTGAGAACCAGGCCATTTTCTTTCCAAGGTGGCTATGACCCAATTGTAGTCGAAAGATGGTTAAGGGAATTGGAGAAATCTTCGAGGAGATGGGCTGCATTGATGAGCAGCAAGTTATCTTTGTTGCGTATATGTTGAAGGATGAAGCTGAGTGTTGGTGGCGTGGGGTCAAAGAACTGTTAATTCACCAAAAACAAAAGATCACCTAGAAGGTGTTCAAGGATATTTTCTTGGAGAAGTACTTTCCAAGTACTGCGCAGGCCGAGAAGGAGATCGAATTTTCTCCAACTTAGACAGGGTAACATTTCAATAGATTAATACATCACTAAGTTTGAGGAGTTGTCTAAGTTTTCCTCTTACTTGAGGTTTAACCCTGTTGAAGCATGGAAGGCTATTCAATTTGAAGTAGGATAGAATCCAGAGATTAGGAATATGGTGATAGCCTTGGAAATAAGGGAGTTTGTGCCCTTGATAAATAAATATAGACTTTTGGAGAACAATTTAAGGACAGTGAAGGACGAGAAGCAGAGGAAAAATCTATGGAAGAGGAAGCAAGGTTTCCCTAACCATGGCAAAAACGTGAGGGGAAGAGGATATGGAGCTGGTAAGAGGCCATTGACTGCGGGTCCTTGACCTTTCCAACAATAACTAGCCACATTCAAGTGCATTTAGTGTGGACGTATGCATGGTAACCGGCCATCCTACATAGGACAAAATATATACTTCAAATGTGGATAGAAAGGTCATGTTGTGAAGAAATGCATGTAGAATATAGGGAACCAGTTAGCACAAAGGCCTTAGGTGAAAGGAAGGGTTTTCACCCTGTGTGGCCAAAAAGCAGCTCAATCCTCTGAAATTATTTAAGGTACATGCTACATTTATGGATTTGCTCTTATGGTGTTGTTTAACTCTAGTACTAGTCATTCATTTATATCGGAAGAGTGTATAAGGTAGTTTCAATATCTTATTTTTGAAACTCCATATGAGCTATCTGTAGTAACCTCCACAGGGGAAAGGGTATTAATTTCCTCTGTATGTAAGGACTGTCAGGTCAACATCCAAGAGAAAACGTTTTCTGTAAACTTCGTCTGTTTACATTTAAGAGGTATTGAGGTCATTCTAAAGTTAGACTGGATGTCTAGAAATCAGGTCTTGCTAAACTATTGCTGTAACATCCCTAATTTGGTTTCTTTTATTAGTAGATGTAGATAAATATTTAAGGAAATAAAACTTATTAAATAATTCTTTTTGACATCTAAGAAAATATAAGCCTTAGAAATTCTTCACCTTATGTATATGCATAGAAAATGTTTCAAACATTAATGGAATAGGTAAAGAGAGAAAACTTAATAGAAAACATTAGAAATAACATCCTAAAGAGAGGAGAAATTCTTGGGTAAGGAAGATAAAAATTTTTGGAAGTAACTAAAGATCTTAAAAGTTCAAGAAGATTGAATTAGTGTAATTTTTCTCAGTTCAAGAGCTAGAGTTACTAAGTTTAACATCTCCACCCATACATTGGGCCTTCACCTATGGACACTCAATAGAGTGTGTTCTTCCACTTCACATGAGTTTCCAACAAGCCAATTGGATAACGCAAGCAAGAGATATAGCATACTATTGGACTAGGATATAGAATTGAACCGATAGCCCAAAAATCATTAAAATGTGACCAAACCCTCCATGAGATGTAGAATTTTAGCCAAAGCAAAAGAAATGGGCAAGAATGACCCAAATCCAAGAGGAAAAAATAATAAAAATCATGTGATAAAATAATAGTGTAATAATAATAAAGATTAGGTCACATGGCATTAAAACAAAAATTCAGCAAGTGGTGTGATAATATCTCTATCCTATATTAATAATTTTAACAAGTGGTATAATAACACATGGCATTAGCATAAAACATCTATATCCTACACTCATAATTTTAGTAAGTGGTATAATAATACATGGCATTAGGACAAAACATTCCTATCCTACACAAATAATTTCATCCAAGCAAAAGAGATTCAAAGGCTAGAAACTTGCCACTTAGAAAGGCAAACCTATCATACTTGTGTAAGACAAAAGAAAAGAAAATGAATCCTTAAATCAAAGGGACCTTGTCCCATATCTTATGAACAATTTATCATGATTTTCAAAATACAAATCTTCTTTTGCTATGCATATCTTGACTAAGGGAGAGGAAGACAAGAACATGAGTTGTCTTTCCTCAAAAAGCAACCATGTGCATCCTAATTGTGATAAGGTAGACCTATGATTATGAAAGGACGACCACTTGATAGTTTATTTAAGCAAGAACCACCCTTATAACATTAGAATTTTGTCCAAGTGAGGGAAAAGAAAAATAGAAGCAAGGTAGAGTGAGGAAAGGAGAGAAAAAGAGGAAAAGAGAGGAAGGAAGAAGAAAGAGAAGCCTAGAGGACTAAGTACTCAAGGTAAGTTAGCTTAATCTCTATTTGAATCCATCTTTTATCTTCATCCTTAGGGTTGAAAACTCAACCTCCATCTCTTATTCAAGTTGTTGGAAAGTTAAGGGAAGGGAGGAATCTTGCCAATTTCATCAAGAGGAAACAAGAAAAATAATTCACTAAGTGTGCTAAAGAGATCATTGGGTAGGTTTAAAAATATTTTTTAAAGAAAAAGCTTTGAAATTAGAAACATTTATATAGGAATTTGATCCTAGAACTTTGATAAAATTTACAATATTTTTTACTTTCTTGATTGGCTATGGATGTTGCTATATCATGTTACATGTTGATCTTTCCTGTGATGTATGTTCGAATACTTACGTTGGTGTGGAAAGTTCTACATAGGTATGGTTAAGGGTGGCAAAATTTTAATATTTTTATGGTGCTATTTTGTATATTTAAATGTGGTGAAGAATTGATGGAATATGGTTAGATGTAAATTAAGAAGAAAATGGAAGAGGACAAAATAAAATGATGAACTAAAACCTTAGAAAAGGTTTGGTTAGGAAACTGGATTTCGGAGTAACTAGGGAAGCTTATGTTTTTCAAATTCTCAGAAGAATCAGTTAAGAATTAAAAAAAATGGTTAACATGAAAAATATAGATATATGTCTCAAGGATTTTTATCCACTGGAATCACTCAATGTGGAGTCCATATGAGGTAGATATGGTCATATTAGTAAGCAGTCATCAAAAAATTGTTAACCAGGGATGAATCTGTTAGTAAAGTTATGTGTTTGAATTTTTGGAAAAATTATGTAAGGAGTTAAAATAACTGGTTAACATAAAAACTGTATAGGTCTCACCGAAATTTAGCCACTAGAATCACTCAATTTGGAGTTCATATGAGGGAGATATTGTCATATTATTTAGTAGAGGTTAGAACCTACCCGAGAAGAAATAATGTTTAATTTGAGGGAGTTATATCACCAAGATTCCTTAAGATTTCACTAAAATATTCAACATAATAGTTTTATATAATTGTTTTATCTTTAAATGGACACTAAGATCACCTAAGTCAGAGTTAAAATGAGGGAGTCATGCTCTGATTAGAGAGAGAAGGGCAGGCATGATGAAAACCTGTATGATCGTGTTCGATGTTGGAAAAGGCATTTTAGAGCCTAAAGCATGGCTGTTTTATAGGAAATGGCCAAGCCGTGTTGCAGGATATGTTTAGGCTATGTTGAAAGCTGGTAAAACTTATTTTCAACATTTTTTTACCCTAAATGAACCTCCTTAACTATAAGATAATAATAGAAACCAAATTGAAGAAGAATGACGCATTAAATTTATGAGAACATGTGATGGAAATGATATAAGTAGAAGGAAAGTGACTAAAGGCCAAGCATAAAGAAAATGAAGAGATAAAAATAATATTTACAAAAGAAGAAGAATCTTATAAATAAAAATAATAAATAACTAGTGTATGCCATAGGCATTGCCATTGCATGAACTCTTTAGCATCTTAAGTGTGTAATTTTGACGTGGAAATATTTTAAAGTGATATTTGAAAATGATTATGTTCATGGCATGATTTCATTTTTCCAATGATTGTTGATAATGATTATTCTTTGATGTTAAATTATGGCATATGAGTATAATGAACATACTTGTTATTGAAATCATATTTTTGGCTATTAATGTAAAAATAAAAGAAAAGAAAAGAGATTAGCAGGTCACATGGCTGTCCGTGTGGTGCATCTGTAGGGGACGCCCTACTCACGGCTATGATTATAATAATGAGAAAAGAAAGAGTAAGTGTACCATGTTGGATGGAGCGAGAAATGCCCGTATTGGAGAGTAGAAAATCTCACCTTGACTACGGTAGCTTGATATGAGAATAAGTTAACAGCCATCATATGATATTTTGAAAATAGTTATTCATGCCATCCATGTCATTACTGTACAATTTTCATATGCATAGATAAAGTGCATTCATGTGACCTAAGGTAATTGATGTAGCTTATACAAATGAACATAACATGATGAGCTATATTGATGATCATTATGATTTACTGTTGAAACTACTGGGATTTAATTCTCACTATATTTGCATATCATGTTTAGAAGACTAAATATGCAGACATTCTCTATGATATGCGTTTAGCATACGTTGAGTCGTGTTGGCTAATATCCTAGTGAAGGTGCAACCACCCGCACTCGTATTCCCAAAATTGGTCAATAGGGATGAATAAAATGTGTGCATATATGTGTTTGATTTTTGTATGAATGTTTTTAATTAATGAAGTGTATGTGAACCTAGATTTGTTTCAATATTATTGCTATACTATAAACCTTAATTATGCTTTGTTAATTTAATCGAATGTTATTATGAGTTAAATAGTTAGAAATAAAGAGGTAATGACTTCATGGGATTTTACCAATATATATGTATGTGTAAAAAAATTGAGTTGTTACATAATTGGAAAAATGGAGTTGTTACATAATTAGTATCAGAGCAGGTCAATCCTAGATGGCTAGTGGGTGGATGGTTATCTAAATTTATCTTATAGTGTCTTGAGTATATTTGTGGTTGTGTTGTGTGGTGGATCTATGATTTCATATATGTAAGAAATTACTTGTGTTTCCTATCTATATACCGAGATAGTGTTATGTCTGTTGTAAATATTTTTGAACTAATTATTGGGTTTGATCAACTCAATAGTAGCATAACTCTATTTTTGCCACTATAGGATACGGCACCACCGAGGAGGAACCCAACAAACAATGCAGAAGAAACCTTGCACAACTTCGCCACAGCAATTTGAGACCAAGTTACTGCCACCAATGAAATACTTCAACATCTCCAGAACAATAACAACTTGAATAAAGAAAACAATCCAAACAACCGAGTGGCCAGAAATGATCATGGCCTGTCTGAGTTCCTGAGAACTAGACCACCTTCTTTCCAAGTTGGCTATGACCCAATGGTAGCTGATAGGTGGATAAGGGAATTAGAGAAAATCTTTAAGGTAATGGGCTGCATTAATGAGTAACAGGTTATCATTACTGCTTATATGCTGAAGGATGAAGCTGAGTGTTGGTGGTGAAGGGCCAGAGAACTACTAACTCACCAAAAGAGGCAGATCACTTGGCAAGTCTTTAAAAACATTTTCCTTGAAAAGTACTTTCCAAGTACTGTGTTGACCAAGAAGGAGGTCGAATTTCTCCAACTTAAACAGGGTAGCATGTCAGTAGATCAATACATCACTAAGTTTGAGGAGTTGTCTAAATTCTCCTCTTACTTGAGATTTAACCCTGATGAAGCATGGAAGGCTGTTAAGTTTAAAGTAGGATTGAACCTAGAGATTAAGAATGAAGTGATAGCCTTGGAAATAATGGAGTTTGTGCCCTTGATAAATAAATCTAGACTTTTGGAGAAATGTTTAAGGGCAATAGAGGATGAGAAGCAAAGGTGAAACCTGTGGAAGAGCAAGAAATGTTTTTCTAATCCTAGCAAGAACGTGAAGAAAAGTGGATATGGAGCTAGTAAGAGGCCATTGACTACGAGTCCCCAACCTTTCCAACAAAACCTCGTCTCAATCAAGTGCACTAAGTGCATACGCATGCATGGTAACCGGCCATGCTACATAGGACAAGATATTTGCTTCAATTGTGGACAAAAGGGTCATTCTGAAAGGAATTGCCCACAGAAAGTGGGAATGCAGTTGAAATAGAGGCCTCAAATGAAAGAAATGGTTTTCAACCAGAGCGGCCAAGAAGCGGCTCAATCCTCTGACATGATTCAAGGTACATGCTACATCTATGGATTTTCTCTTATGGTGTTGTTCAACTTTGGCGCTATTCATTCATTTATATCGGAAGAATGTATTAGGAAGTTTTAGTATCGTATTTTTAAAACCCTCTATGAGCTATCCATAGTAACCCCCACAGGGGAAAGGGTATTAACTTTCTCTGTATGTAAGGACTATCAAGTCACTATCTAGGAGAAAAAATTTTCTATAGACCTTGTATGTCTACCTTTAAAATGTATTGATGTCATTCTAGGGTTAGACTGGCTATCTAGAAATCAAGTCTTGCTGAATTGTTACAACAAGACTGTTGAATTTCTACCTCCTACTCCAGAAGAGGAGATGCAGTTATTGATGCTTAATGCCAATCAAGTCAATAGGGAGTTGAAGTATGGAGTACTTAGATACATTCTCTTGTATTTATCAAACCTAGAAGTCGAACCGAAGGTTGATAAAATCCCAATACCCAACGAGTTTCCTGAAGTATTTCCATCAAATATTTCAGGCTTACTTCCCAAGAGAAAGATAGAGTTCTTTATTGATCTCTTACCTGGGACAGGGCTTAGAATGGCTTCGAAGGAACTACAAGAACTCAAGAAACAATTAGAGGAACTGATAGACAAGCAATTCATTAGACTAAGTGTATCACTTTAGGGAGCTCCTGTGTTGTTTGTTAAGAAGAAAGACAGGAGCTAGAGACTATGCATAGACTACAGACAGTTGAATAAGGTGACTATAAAAACAAGTACCCTTTCCCTAAGATAGATGACTTATTGGATCAACTAAAGGGAGCCTCCATCTTTTCTAAGATTGACTTGAGGTCGAGATATCATCATATTAGGATTAAGGAGGAGGATGTACCAAAAATAGCATTCAAGACTAGGTATGGGCACTATGAGTTTCTCGTAATGCCCTTCGGATTGACAAATGCATATGCAATTTTCATGGATTACATGAATTGCATTTTTCGACCCTACCTAGATCAATTTGTGGTAGTGTTCATTAATGACATCTTAATATACTCTAAGAGTGAAGAAGAACATGAACAATATCTCCGAATCGTGTTGTAAGTGCTGAAAGAGAAAAATTTATATGCCAAATTGGAGAAGTGTGGATTTTGGTTGACAGATGTGAAGTTTCTCTGATATGTCATATCTAAGAGAGGGGTAGTCGTAGACCCTAGCAAGACGGAAGCAATAATTCAATGGGAAAGACCAAAGACGGTTACAGAAGTTAGAAGTTTCTTGGGTTTGGTAGGATACTACAGGAGATTTATACAAAACTTCTCTCGTATAACCTTGCCATGAACTAAATTGACCAGGAAGGGAAGTCCTTTAAAATGGACTAATTGATGTGAAGCTAGTTTTCAAAAGCTTAAGACAAGACTAGCCACTCCTCCTATTTTCATTATTCCAGACCCTACAGGACATTTTGAAGTGTATAGTGATGCTTCAAAGAAAGGGCTAGGGTGTGTGCTGATGCAAGACAAGAGAGTAGTTGCTTACGCCTCTAAGCAACTGAGACCCCACAAAGGAAACTATCCAACCCATGATCTTGAATTGGCGGTGGTGGTGTTTTCCTTAAAGACTTGGTGACACTATTTATACGGAGCGACATTTGAAGTATACTATGATTATAAAAGTCTTAAGTACCTTTTTTATCAAAAAGAGTTAAATATGAGGCAACGACGATGGCTAGAATTCCTCAATGACTACAAGTTTAAGATAAAGTATCATCCAGGAAAGACAAATGTTGTAGTTGATGCATTGAGTCAAAAATCTCTGCACATAGGTCGGACGATGGTGTATGAGATGCAGAAGCTAAAAGAGTTTTAAAATTTGAAGTTAGACACTACTCTTACCCCAAAGAAGCTAATCATTAATGGGTTAAGTATAGATTGTGACCTTAGAGCCCAGATTAAAGAGGCTTAAGGTCACGACCAATACTTTTGGGATCATAATGATTAGGATGATTTTTCTATTTCAGAAGATGGAGTAATCATGTATCAAGGAAGGGTTTGTGTTCCTCAAGAATGAGAGTTGAGGACTATGATCCTACAGGAAGCACATCAGAGTAAATACTCAGTCCATCTTGGATCCACTAAAATGTACCAAGACTTAAAGAGGATTATAGGTGGCTAGGGATGAAAAAGGACATTGCTGAGTTTATGGAAAAATGTCTAATTTTTCATAAAGTGAAGGTAGAGCATCAAATGCCAGCGGGATTTTTACAACCTCTTGAGATCCCTAAATGGAAATTGGACAGTATTTCGATGGACTTTGTTATGGTTTTACCTAAGACTTCAGTTGGACAAGACTCTATCTGGGTAATAATTGATAGATTAACCAAATCTACTCACTTTTTACCCATAAAGATTAACTATTCACTGGACAAATTGGCACAATTGTATGTCTAGAAAATAGTTAGACTACATATAATTCCCTTAAATATCATTTCTGATAGAGATCTGGAGTTCACATCGAGGTTTTGGGAGACATTACAGGAGACTTTTGTAAACCAGTTGCGGTTCAGTACTGCCTACCATTCTCAGATTGACGGGCAGACAAAAAGGACCTTTCAAACCCTAAAAGATATGTTGAGGGCTTGTATAATGGAGCAAGGTAAAGGATGGGATAAGTACCTACCTTTAGTGGAGTTTTCTTATAATAATAGTTATCACTGTAGTATTAAGATGGCCCTCTACGAAGCTTTATACGGTAAGAATTATCAATCTCCACTCTGTTGGTTTGAGGTCGGAGAAAAGAACTTGCTAGGTCTTGATCTAGTTCATCAAACCACTGAACAAATCAGGATGATACGAGAAAAAATACTTATAGCTCAGAGTCGGAAAAATAGTTACTATGATAAGACACATAAACCTCTGGAGTTTGAGGAAGGAGACCATGTATTTCTGACGGTTTCCTCGACTACTGGAGTTGGCAGGTATCTCAAGACTAGGAAGCTAAGTCCACAATTTTTGGAACCCTACCAAATTTAGAGGAAAGTGGGGACATCAACATATCAAGTTGCCCTCCCACTTTTCCATGTATCACAGCTACGTAAGTATCTTCTAGACTCCTCTCATGTAATACAAGAAAAACCAATCCAAGTAAAGGAGAACATGACATATCAGTTAGTACCGGCATCTATATTGGACACCGACGTGAAGCAATTAAGGAATGAAACCATTCCCCTGGTTAAGGTGTTATGGGAAAGTTTAACTCCGAAAGAAGCAACTTGGGAGCTGAAAGAAGTCATAAGGAAGAAATATCCGCAATTGTTCTCATTAAGTAATTTCTAAAATTTTGAGGACAAAATTTCTTTTAGAGGGAGATAAATGTAACATCCCTAATTTTGTTTCTTTTATTAGTAGATATACATAAATATTTAAGGAAATAAAACTTATTAAACAATTCTTTTTGATATCTAAGAAAATATAAGTCTTAGAAATTCCTCACCTTATGTATATGCGTAGAAAATATTTCTAGCATTAATGGAATAGGTAAAGAGAGAAAACCTCATAGGAAAAATTAAAAATAACATCCTAAAAGAGGCAAAATTCTTAAGTAAGGAAGATACACATTTTTGGAAGTAAGTAAAGATCTTAAAAGTTCAAGAAGATTAAATTAGGGACATTTTTTCTAATTCAAGAGCTAGAGTTACTAAGTTTAACATCTCCACCCATACATTGGGCCTTCACCTATAGACACTCCATAGAGTTTGTTCTTCCACTTCACATGATTTTCTAGTAAGCCAATTGGATAACCCAAGCAAGAGATATAGCATAGATTTGGACTAGGATATAAAAGTTGGGCCGATAGCTCAAAAATCATTAAAATGTGACCAAGCCCTCCATGAGATGTAGAATTTTAGTCAAAGAAAAGGAAATGGGCAAGAATGAGCCCAAATCCAAGAAGAAAAAAAATAATAAAAATCATGTGATGAAGTAATAGTGTAATAATAATAAAGATTATGTCACAGGGCATTCAGACAAAAATTCAACATGTGGTGTGATAATATCTCTATCACACATTCATAATTTTAGCAAGTGGTATAATAATACATGGAATTAGGATAAAACATCTATATCCTACACTCATAATTTTAGCAAGTGGTAGAATAATAGATGGCATTAGGACAAACACATTTCTATCATACAAAAATAATTTTCGCCAAGCAAGGGAGATTCAAGGGCTAAAAGCTTGCAACTTAGAAAGGAAAACCTATCATACTTATGTGAGACAAAAGAAAAAGAAAAAGAATCCCTAAATCAAAAGGACCTTGTCCCTTATCTTAAGAACATTTTATCACGATTTTCAAAATACAAATCTTCTTTTGCTATGGATATCTTGACTAAGGGAGAGGAAGACAAGAATATGAGTTATCTTTCCTTAAAAAGAAACCAAGTGCATCCTAATTCTGATAAGGTAGACCCATGATTATGAAACGAGGACCACTTGATAGTTTATTTAAGCAAGAACCACCCTTATAACATTAGAAATTCGTCTATGTGAGGGAGAGAAAAAAATTAAAGCAAGGTAGAGTGATCATTGGAGTTCAAAACTCACCCTCCGTCTCTTATTTAAGTTGTTAGAAAATCTAAAGGAAGGGAGTAATCTTGCCACTTTCTTCAAGAGGAAACAAGAAAAAGAATTCACTAAGGGAGCTAGAAAGATCATTAGGTAGGTTTAACAATTTTTTTTTAAAGAAAAGCTTTCAAATTAGAAAACTTTATATAGGATTTTGATCCTAGAACTTTGATGAAATTTACAATATTTGTTACTTTGATGATTGGTCATGTATGTTGCTTTATCATGTTACATGTTGATCTTGCATGTGATGTATGTTTGAATACTTAGGTTGGTGTGGAAAGTTTTGCATAAGTATGGCTATGGGTGGCAAAATTTTAAGATTTTTATGGTGCTATTTTGTATATTTAAATATGGTGAGAATTGATGGAATATGATTAGATATAAATTAGGAAGAAAATGGACGAGGACATAATAAAATGATGAACTAAAACCTTAGAAAAGGTTTGGTTAGGAAACTGAATTTTGGAGTAACCAGGGAGCTTTTATTTTTCAAATTCTGAGAAGCATCAGTTAGGAATTAAAAGAAATGGTTCACATGAAAAATATAGATATATGTCTCACAGATTTTTAGCCACTAGAATCACTCAATTTGGAGTCCATATGATGTAGATATGGTCAGATTAGTAAACTGTGGTAAGAAAATAGTTAACTAAGGAAGAATCTGTTAGGAAAGCTTCTGTGTTTGAATTTATGAGAAACTTATGTAGGGAATTAATATAATTGGTTAACATAAAAAAATATAGATAAATTTCTCACGAAAATTTAGCCACTGGAATCACTCAATTTGGAGTTCATATGAGGGAGATATGGTCAGATTAGAAAGTAGAGGTTAGAACCAACCCAAGAAGAAGCAACGTTGAATTTGAGAGAGTAATATCACCAAGATTCCTTATGATTTCAGTAAAATTTTCGACTTAATAGTTTTCAAGAATTTTTTTATCTTTAAATGGACGTCAAGATCACCTAACTCAGAGTTATGCTCTGATTTGTGAGAGAAGGTCAAGCATAACAAAAACCTGCATAATTGAATAACACAACATAGAGCATGGCTGTGTTCCAAGGCATAGCCAGGCCGTGCTCGGTGCTGGAAAGGGCATTTTGAAGCGTGAAACATGGTTGTTTTATAGGAAATGGCCAAGCCGTGTTACATGATACATTTAGGCCGTGTTGGATGTAACGCCCCTAATTTACGTTACGTAAAATAAAAATTTTTATTATTATTTTCCGCAATCAGATATTTTCCATAAAGATACATAATTCAATTCTTTATCATGGGAACAAATACATATAGGATCTCTTATCTATACACAATATACAGACCAAGTCTATAAACATCAAAGTACATTAGAAATGGGGATCCTGCCTGTGGCGTTCAGAGCACTCTAGAATACAGACATAGTATAATTCAAATACCGTGAGTCTTGGAAGCAACGTAGACTCACCCAGAGAATATATCACTTATCTGTCGAATCAGACTATGATATTCTTATCTAAAAAATGTGGAAATATCGTGTAGTGAGTTTGACAACTCAGTGAGAAAATAATTCCTCCTATGACCTCTTAGGTCAGCATATTAATGTACTTATATTTTAAAATGTGCCACATAGAAAATACAGTTCAGAAGTACATTCATCTGGGACCCGTATTTCAAATATTCTTAAATCAAAGGATATTCATATATCCAACACCATATGCACCATGGTATGATCATTAAACAAATGTTGTTATGCTCAGCTATATAAGTTATAGTAAAATATTATGATTTAGAGATAAAATCATCAATTCAATGCTCCTGCCTCACTCGGCAATCTGGTCAATGCAATGAAAATATAACTCATTTGCTATACGCATAGTGACCTCGACCACAGTCACAATAAGTGATCAGGGATTGTGAGTATATCACCCTCCTTCCCACCCCCACAATACTACTATCAACCGATTGGAGCGGCCCTCCCCCGGCTCACTCAGGCTAATAGGGCGTCCCCTATTCGGTACCCTCACAAGCCATACAACTAGCCGATATTCATCAATACATATAAATATATGTAAAATTATCAAGCAACTCGCCATGAGCTTTATGCTTGTCATATTTATCAAGCAACTCGCCATGAGCTTTATGCTTGCCATTCAATCTCATTTATAATATGACATGCATCATTTTCACAAGTATATAGCTTTCAAATGAATGCATCGTGTACATAATATTTACTTTATCAAATAATGATAAATACATTTAGAACCACATATTCAATGAGTTCCAAAATCCGTTTCGAAAACCATACTCTTCTTGAACTATGTGCCAGTTCGTAAGCAAAATAAATATTTTAACACATTTTAGATATTTATGATAGCATAAATAAATGTAAACAGAAACAATTATATATTTATAGTTCAAGAAGAGTACAGGGTAAATCATAGAAAGAAGTATCTACTCACAAGGTAGGGCTACTAGTTGGACACACCTATAATGTACTTTTTCAAATCGAATTTGACCAATTAGACCTCAAAAACGTGTCCGGAGGGTCCAAAGACTTGAAAAATGATTCCGGGAGCTTGGTCACTATTCACCGCTGGAAAATACTATTCACCCGCCAGAAATCACTTTTTCTGAGATTTTCTACTTTAGATCTACGGCGATTCAACGGCTGATTTGAAATATTAATCGGTCAAAACCGTAGTATTCTTCGTCTTGAATCCAATAGCACCCTCAGTTTTGATATCGGAAGCCAATAGGCATTCCAAATCTAGAGAGAAAGTTGAAGGTTACTATTCACTCACTATTCATCCGTGTCAATTTTTTTTCCCGAAATTCTGGCCTCCGTCCTTTGTTTCTCGATTCTTTTTTCCCTTTTCATTGTTTTTTTTATAATAATAATAATAATTTAATAATTTAATAATTGAATAATTGGATTTTTTTTAAATAAATTCATATAAATTCCGTTTTTCATTCTAAAATATCCCAAAAATTTCTAAAAATTTCTATTCCCATAAACCTTTAGTTAAACTCTTAAATGATGATTTTTCTTGATAAAAATCGTAATAAAACAAATCTCAAAATAAATATCTTTATACATAATAAAAGAAAGAATATTTCTAAAAATACAAGAAAATTTATTAAAGGCCAATATAATTATTTTAAGCAAAACAATAATTATTTTAATTAAAAAATTTACTTTCTTTTAGCAGAACATAATCGTTTTTAAACAAATAAAAATATATTTGTTTATAACAAAACATTGTTATTGAAAAACAAAAATTACGGGATGTTACATTCTTCCCCCCTTAAAAAATTCGGTCCTTGAATTTCAACCCATTCTACTATATGTAGGGAATGAAATCAAGGCATAATTCAGAGTTACCAACCTTGTTACTCAAATAATTGGGGATATCTTTTCTGTATAACATCTTTACTTTTTAAAATGTCTCTTTACTTGAGTGATTTTGCCATATAACTTAACCATAGGGATTTCTTTCATCCATAAGTTCTTCACTTATCGATCAACAATAAACATCAATTGTATCCATAGTTAAACCAAATTTTTGTCCAATTGAATTTTTTTGGAATTAGGTAACATAAGAAGAATTTAATATGTACTTCTTTCGAAACGTCATTACCTTTTTCATTGGTGATTTCTTAAAAAATATGTGGTCACCAACTGATAATTTTTTTAGTGCTCAACATGCATGATTCCTTTAGACTTTTGTCCAATTGAATTTTTTTGGAATTAGGTAACATAAGAAGAATTTAATATGTACTTCTTTCGAAACTTCATTACCTCTTTCATTGGCAATTTCTTCAAAAATATGTGGTCACCAACTGATAATTTTTTTAGTGCTCAACATGCATGATTCCTTTAGACTTTTGGCCTGTATTGAATTATTTGTATTCATTTTCTACTCAATTTCACTTTATATCCTCAAGCCCGCATGGATATATCTATGGATCGATATTAGAAAAACACACCCATAAAAGAACATATTCACATCTATAATGGGGTAACTATCTTTTCTTATTCCAAACTTCTATCAAGTCATTTTTTATTCTCACATGTCAACATCATCCCATGAATAGCATAATCTGAATCTATCATCTATTTTTATCCTAAAATCCATTAATCAATATGTTAAACATACGTAGCAATAAATCGATCAATTCTTTTTAACGTTTATATACCATTGGCACATGTCTAACAATTCTAACTTACCTCATCACAGTAACTCTATACCTTTGTATTAACACCAATAAATTCATTATCAAAAATATCAAACATTTCCTCTATCATATCTAAAACCACCTTATTCTAACTTATATCAATTCCGTTTAATTCAACCAATTATTTCAAGAAGATTGTTCCTAACAATAACTCGTATATGAATTCTCAATTTCAACATAATCCACACCCTAGATACTAGACTCAATTTACCATAATATAAACCTTTAACACAAATATCTTAATCACTTACATTATTTTCGGACATGATTCTCATAGTAGTCTCCATATTTTTAAATTAAGAGGTCAAAGATTAATTTAAATCCTACTTCCCATATTTTATTCCTCAAGAACTTCAACACCACTAAGTCTCTTGATTACATTCGTCAAAACACCATAAGATCATCATCCGTCCACTCCTTTCAAAATCTCTATTACTTTAACCTACTAACCAATTGGACACCATAATAACTGAATTTCAAAGAAAAGAAATTAACCTTCCTTATAATATGGAAAAAGAATCTTACATTTAATACCAAATATTAATGTAGGACAATGCAGTAGAAAATGTGGAGTACTTAATAGAGCATGGTGCCAAAATAGGAAGTTAGAAATTTTGACAAAGCATTGAAATAAGATTAAAATCGAAGGCCGTAATTCTTGAAAATTTGTAAACAAAAATCTAGCTGTTATATCGGCAAAAATCGATGGCCACAAGGTTTGAATATACGTGCCAAAATCTACTTTAAATCTGTTGGTATTCGGTGGAAAGATAGCACGTGAAAAAAAAAACATTTCTGAGCTTATAAAAGCCTGTGAAAATCAAAGAATATGTAGTTAGCTGGTAGGATGCAGTTGATTGCTTCAAAATAGATGTAATCAATCAACTGTAAAATAACCAGTCTAAATTAAAATTTCTCAAAATAGCTAGTCGACTTAAGAATACTAATAGTCGACTGGCAAGAACATTGGGAAAACAAAAATAAATAATTTGATTATCTCTCTTCAACAACTAACTTGTTTGCATTTTCTCTCTCTCTCTCTTTTTTACAATTACACCTATTAATTACAACTTCTCTACAAGAATCAAAACATCAATGCTTCATCAAGAACAACAAGGAAAAGACAAATTTCTGGTGATATCTAAATCTTATTCTCTTTATATGCCTAATATGAGCAACTATCACAACTACTGTACTTACACATGCCTGCCATCATTTTTGAAAATTTCACCTTCAATTTAGCTAATATCCACCAATCACTCACATACTGTTCTAATTATTCCCGGTCTATTCACATAGCTATCATAAGTATGCCATTCTTTGAGTTCTATAAATGCACACGTTAATTTCTTAACTTTCATACTTCAAGTTAAGGTGTGTGCAGCTATGGAGGCAATCACATTTCGTCAATTTCGAAATATTTGTGTATTTTGTGGTTCCAGTCCTGAAAAAGATGGAGAGTATGTGAAAACTGCACAAAACCTGGGTATGATACTGGCTAAGAGAAAAATTCATATAGTCTATGGTGGAGGTAACCGTGGATTAATGGGGTGTGTGTCTATAGCTGCTCATGTAGGAGGATGTCAAGTTCTAGGTATTATTCCTACAGCTCTAGCTGCATCTAACATCATAGGAAAGACAATTGGGGAAGAGTTTAGGGTAGCTTCCATGCATGAGCGCATGGCTAGAATGATGAGCAATGCTGATGCTTTCATTGCCTTACCAGGGGGTTTTGATACTTTAGAATAAATTTTCCAAATAGTCTCTTGGGAACAATTAAATATGCATCACAAACTGATAGGTTTGTTAAATGTTAATCACTTCTTTGATGGTCTGTTGTCTTTTCTTGATCATGCTGTGGAACAAAGGTTCATCTCACACTTAGCATGAAGAATTCTCATTTCGGCTTCAAATGCCGAGGAGTTGATTGATGCTTTACAAGCATATATTCATCTACCTGATCCAACTATGGCTCAAATAGAATGGACGGTAGACAACCGCAGGAAGCACAAATTGGATTTGGATTTTCATCTTGAGATGTAGTAAAACGTAACTATTATTGTACCACTTTTACTTTCTTAGAGTCTACTTGGATACCATCTTTACCAACCATACTCCCTTAGAGTTGGTAAAACTATCTTTAAATGTTGTTTATGATCCTCTGAACTTTTAAAATATTCTATTATATCATCAATAAATATAATAATAAGTTGATCCAGAGATGACCTAATTACAATTCATAATGCCCATAATGAGTCCTAAAAGAAAATTTTCGTACATCCTCTTCTCTTATCCTCAATTAATGTTACTCATATTTCAAATCAATTTTTTTAAAAAAATTGAGCACCTTGTAACTGATCAAACAGAAATAGATCATCTATACGAGGTAATGGGTATTTATTTCACACTGTTACCTTATTCAACTATCTATAATTTATGCATAGTCATAGTGATCCATCTTTCTTTTTCACAGATAGAATTGGAGCACTCCAAATAAAAGTATTAGGGCATTTAAATCCCTTATCTAACAAGTCTTGTAACTATTTTTTTTAAATTCAATCGATATCATTTTATATAGGGATATAGATACTAGTTGGGTTCCAAAAAGTCAATCAATATCAAATTCTATTTTTTGTTTCAGGGGTAATCTAGGTAATTCTTCTGAAAACACATCAGGAAATTTCCTAACTACTGGAACCTGATCTACATTAGTATATTTTATATAAACATCTTTCACCACTGCCAAATATCTTTAGCACCCTTTTTTTTGTAATAACTTATGGTCGCTAAAGGTGAAATTAAATTATTGGGTACTTGCTTCCATGATAGCTTACTACTTGCAACTCCTTTACTAACAGTTTCTGCTATTGATGATATCTTCATACTGTATCAGCTAGATCGCACTTCAAAACACTTAAACAAATTCAACCTATTGTGACTTTATTCTTTAACATGCTTATGCAATATCTTAACAATCAATCATGAAAAATTTATGTCTATCTAAGAGCCCTTCACATGAATTACCCATTTTGCATACCTTAAATTTTAAATTTCCATGAGTAAACCTTCCTTTATCATAGTGCTTATACATAGTATTATTAAAAACCAAACTGTCTTCGAATTCCTTATATCAACAAAATATATCATTGAAAATATTACCTTCATAGATTCTCCGCTCTCAAATTCAATCCAACCCACAACTTACCAAATTCATTTATATATATAGATTCCAACTCATCCATCCAAAAAGAGATTTAAATCTATTTTCAAAACACTCACTTTATTCTAAATCATTATCTTAGAGTTAACAATCTCGATCACATCATAACCCACTATCAATATTATATTAGCTATTCGTCATATTGTTTCACATAAGCAAATCAAACAATGAATTCAAACCTTCTTGACATCTAAACAAGCTATTCCCTTTGTGTTCGAATAGAATTTTCTTATTTTCAACTACTTTCCCAAGAGGGTTCTCTTTATCACTTTTGGTCAAAACAAGTTCAAAAGCTGAACTACTAGTTCATACACAAAAGGTACCATTTAGGACATACGCATATATGTTTAAATTTTGCATATCTAAGGAAAAGAGTTAGAAAGAAGAAAAAGATGACACCCTATAAAATTCAACAACAACACCTTGAGTATAAATATGTTTGTAGTTACATACCCATACTTAAAGTCCTACTACAGAATTCTTTGCTCTATTAGCCACAGAGAAACCTAATGCTCTAATACCAACTTGTAACGCCTCTAATTTACGTTACGTAAAATAAAATTTTATTATTATTATTTTTCGCAATCAGATATTTTTCATAAAGATACATAATTCAATTCTTTATCATGGGAACAGATACATATATGATCTCTCATGTATACACAATATACAGACCAAGTCTATAAACATCAAAGTACAGCAGAAATGAGGATCCTGCCTGTAGCGATCAGAGCACTCTAGAATACAAACATAGTATAATTCAAAGACCGTGAGTCTTGGAAGCAATGTAGACTCAACCAGAGACTATATCACCTATCTGTCGAATCAGACTCTGATATTCTTATCTGAAAAATGTGGAAATATCGTGTAGTGACTTTGACAACTCAGTGAGCAAATAATTCCTCCTATGACCTCTTAGATCAACATATGGATGTACTTATATTTTAAAATGTGTCACATAGAAAATACAGTTCAGAAGTACATTCATCTGGGACCCGTATTTCAAATATTCTCAAATCAAAGGATATTCAGATATCCAACACCATATGCACCATGGTATGATCATTAAACAAATGTTGTTATGCTCAGCTATATAAGCTATAGTAAAATATTATGATTTAAAGATAAAATCATCAATTTAATGCTCCTGCTTCACTCGGCAATCTGGTCAATGCAATGAAAATATAACTCATTTGCTATACGCATAATGACCTCAACCACAGTCACAATAAGTGATCAGGGAATGTGAGTACATCACCTTCCTGCCCACCACCCCCCACAATACCACTGTCACCCAGTTGGAGCGGCCCTCCCCTGACTCAATCAGGCTAATAGGGCGTCCCCTATTTGGTACCATCACAAGCCATACAACCAGCCGATATTCATCAATACATATAAATACATGTAAAATTATCAAGCAACTCGCCATGAGCTTTACGTTTGTCATATTTATCAAGCAACATGAGCTTTATGTTTGTCATATTTATCAAGCAACTCGCCATGAGCTTTACGTTTGTCATATTTATCAAGCAACTAGCCATGAGCTTTACGCTTGCCATTCAATCTCATTTATAATATGACATGCATCATTTTCACAAATATATAGCTTTCAAATCAATGCATCGTGTACATAATATTCACTTTATCAAATAATGATAAATACATTTAGAACCACATATTCAATGAGTTCCAAAATTCGTTTCGAAAACCATACTCTTCTTGAACTATGTGCCAGTTCGTAAGCAAAATAAATATTTTAACACATTTCAGATATTTATGATAGCATAAATAATTGTAAACAGAAACAATTATATATTTATAGTTAAAGAAGAGCACGAGGTAAATCATATAAAGAATTATCTACTCACAGGGTAGGGCTACTGGTTGGACAGCCCTAGAGTGTACTTTTTGAAGTCGAATTTGACCAATTAGACCTCAAAAACGTGTCCGGAGGGTCCAAAGACTTAGAAAATGACTCAGGGAGTTTTGGTCACTATTCACTGAAGGAAAACACTATTCATTCGCCAGAAAAATACTATTCACCCACTGAAAATCACTTTTTCTAAGATTTTCTACTTTAGATCTACGGCGATACAACGGTTGATTTGAAAAATTAATCGGTCAAAACCATAGTATTTTTCGTCCTGAATCCAATAGCACCCACAGTTTTGAGATCAGAAGCCAATAGGCATTCCAGATCTAGAGTGAATGTTGAAGGTTACTATTCACTCATTATTCATTCGTTTCAATTTTTTATCCGAAATTCTGGCCTCCGTCCCTTATTTCTCGATTCTTCTTTCCCTTTTCATTGTTTTGTTTTTTTTATAATAATAATAATTATTTAATAATTGAATAATAGGATTTTCTTTTAAATAAATTCATATAAATTCCGTTTTTCATCCTAAAATATCCCAAAAATTTATATTCCCATAAACCTTTAGTTAAACTCTTAAATCTTGATTTTTCTCGATAAACATCGTAATAAAACAAATCTCAAAATAAATATCTTTATACATAATAAAAGAAAGAATATTTCTAAAAATACAACAAAATGTATTAAAGGCCAATATAGTTATTTTAATTAAAAATTTACTTTCTTTTAGCAGAACATAATCCTTTTCAAAAAATAAAAATATATTTGTTTATAACAAAACATTATTATTAAAAAACAAAAATTACGGGATGTTACATTGGAAGTTGGTAAAGCTTATTTTCAACATTTTCCTACCCTAAATAAACGTCATTAACTATAGTATAATAATAGAAACCAAATTGAAGAAGAATGCCGTGTTAAATTCGTGAGAACATGTGATGGAAATGATATAAGTAGAAGGAAAGTGACTAGAGGCCAGGCATAAAGAAAAATGAAGAGATAAAAATAATATTTAAAAAAGAAGAAGAATCTTAAAAATAATAAATAATAAATAATTAGTGTATGCCATAGGCATTGCCATTGCATGAACTCTTTACCATCTTAAGTGTGTAACTTTAACATGGAAATATTTTAAAGTGATATTTGAAAATGATATAAGTAGAAGGAAAGTGACTAGAGGACAGGCATAAAGAAAATTGAAGAGATAAAAATAATATTTAAAAAAGAAGTAGAATCTTATAAATAAAAATAATAAATAATTAGTGTATGCCATAGGCATTGCCATTGCATGAACTCCTTACCATCTTAAGTATGTAGTTTTAACATGGAAATATTTTAAAGTGATATTTGAAAATGATTATGTTCATGGCATGATTGCATTTTTCCAATGATTTTTTATAATGATTATTCTTTGATGTTAAATTATGGCATATGAGCATAATGAACATACTTGTTATTGAAATCATATTTTTGGCTATTAACGTAAAAATAAAAGAAAAGAAAAGAGACAAGCACGGTCACATGGCTGTCCATGTGGTGCACCTGTAGGGGATGCCTACTCACAGCTATGATTATAATAATGAGAAAAGAAAGGGTAAGTATGCCATGTCGGACGGAGTGAGAAAAGCCCGTACCAAAGAGTAGAAAATACTCACCTTGACCCGGGTATCTTGATATGAGAATAAGTTGACAGCCATCATATGATATTCTGAAAATAGTTATTCATGCCATCCATTTCATTACTGTACGATTTTTATGTGCATAGATAAAGTGAATTCATGTGACCTAAGGTAATTGTTGTAGCTTATACAGTTAAGTATGACACGATGAGCTATATTGATTATAATTATGATTTATCGTTGAACCTACTAGGATTTAACTCTCACTATATTTACATATCATGTTTAGAAGACTAAATATGCAAACATTCTCTATGACTGGCTTTTAGCATATATTGGGTCGAGTTAGCTAAGATCCTGGTGAAGGTGCAACCACTCACACCCGTATCCCCAGAACTGGTCAACAAGGATCAATAAGATGTGTACATATATGTATTTGCTTTTTGTACAGATGTTTTTAATTTATGATGTGTATGTGAACCCAAATTTGTATAAGTATTATTGCTGTAACGCCCCCAATTTATGTTACGTAAAATAAAAAGTTTTTTTTCGCAATCAGATATTTCCCAGAAAGATACATAATTCAATTATTTATCATGGGAAAAAATCCATATAAGATCTCTCATGTATACACAATATACAGACCAAGTCTATAAACATCAGAGTACAGCAGAAACGAGGATCCTGCCTGTAGCGTTCAGAGCACTATAGAATACAAATACAGTATAATTCAAAGACCGTGAGTCTTGGAACCAACGTAGACTCACCCAAAGAATATATCACCTATCTGCCGAATCAAACTCTGATATTCTTATCTAAAAAATGTGGAAATATCGTGTAGTGAGTTTAACAACTCAGTGAGTAAATAATTTCTCTTATGATCTCTTAGGTCAGCATATGGATGTACTTATGTTTTAAAATATGTCACATAGAAAATACAGTTCAGAAGTACATTCATATGAGACCCGTATTTCAAATATTCTCAAATCAAAGGATATTCAGATATCCAAAACAATATTCTACACGGTATGATCATTAAACAAATGTTGTTATGCTCAGCTGTATAAGCAATAGTAAAATATTAAAATTTGGAGATAAAATCATCACTTTTAATGTATCTACCTCACTCGGCAATCTGGTCAATGCAATGAAAATATAACTCATTTGCTATATGCATAGTGGCCTAGACCATAGTCACAATAAGTGATCAGGGAATGTGAGTACATCACCCTTCTGCCTCCCCATATTACCACTATCACCCGGTTGGAGTGGCCCTCCCCCGGCTCACTCAGGCTAATAGGGCGTCCCCTATTTGGTACCGTCACAAGCCATACAACCAGCCGATATTCATCAATACATATAAATACATGTAAAATTATGAAGCAACTCGCCATGAGCGTTACCCTTGCCATTCAATCTCATTTATAATATGACATGCATCATTTTCACAAGTATATAGCTTTACAAATCAATGCATCGTGCACATAATATTCACTTTATCAAATAATGATAAATATATTTCAAACCACATATTCAATAAGTTCCAAAATCCAGTTCTAAAACCATACTCTTCTTGAACTATATGCCAATTTGTAAGTATAACAGATATTTTAACACATTTAATAAACTTATAATAGCATAAATAATTTATAAATAGAAACAATAATACATTTATAGTTCAAGAAGAGCATGGAGCAAGTCATAGAAAGAATTATCTACTCACAAGGTAGGGCTCCTGATTGGACAGCCCTAAATTGTACTTTTCCAAGCTAAATTTGACCAATTAGATCTCAAAAACGTGTCCGGAGGGTCCAAAAACTTAGAAATTGACTCCGGCAGCTTGGTCACTATTCACCGCTGGAAAATACTATTCACCCGCCGAAAATCACTATTCACGACAAATAAAAAGTTGTCAGATAGCTGAAAAATTTCATATCCTAAGATTTAACTAGCTCCTGAACCTATCTACGGTGTTAGAATTTCAATTGGAGGTCTCTAAGTAAGAGTTTCAGAATTTACGTTTTTTTGAGATTTTCTACTTTAGATCTTCGGCGATTCAACGGCTGATTTAAAAATTTGATCTGTCAAAACTATAGTTTTCTTCGTCCTGAATTCAGTAACATCCTTAATTTTGAGATCAGAAGCCAATAGGCACTCCAGATCTAGAGAAAAAGTTGAAGGTTACTATTCACTCACTATTCATCTTCTCCATTTTTTTTCTCGAATTTGTGCCTCCATCCCTTTTCCCGATTACGCTCCTTTCCCTTTTCATTTTTTTTAATAATAATAATTATTATTTAATAATTAATAATAGGATTTTCTTTTAAATAAATTCATATAAATTCCGTTTTTCACCTTAAAATATTTTAAAATTTTCAAAAAATTTACATTCTCATAAACCTTGAGTTAAACTCTTAATTGGATGAATTTGTTGCTTGCTTTCCTACCTTTTTATAGATTCCCTCCTCCTAATCGCAGTAGGAGTGTTTCTAGGTCAAATCGCGGCCTATCGGGCTTCAATTGGAGTCAAGAAACCCTAAAAATCACGAATTCAGCGAACTAGTGTGGCGGCGGGCGCCGCGGCGCTCTAGAAAGCTTCTGACGGGGCACCGTGGCACCTAAGCTAGTTCTAGTGAACTCTGAATTCTAACGCTCGGGCGCCGCGGCGCTGGGCATCGAGCGCCGCGGTGCCCGGTGCTTCTGGGCAACAAATGTTGCGGCGCACTAGGGAGCGCCGCGGCCCTCCGAACCTGCAATGACGCAGCACTGTGGCACCTAAAAAACTATAGAATTTACCAAAGTGGCGAATATGAACGTTGTATCTCTATTTCTCTGCTTTCCATAGCCTCTAGAATCACCTTAATCCAATCTAAATTGAAGGAGATATGCTAAAATTACTGACCAAAGGTCAGAATTCACCTTGCTGCACTATGATTCTGATTTGCGTGCTTTGTAACGCTATGAAATCTCCCGAATTTGATCAAGTGTTCAACATAAAAGTTGTAGAGAATTTTGTTATCATTTTACAGCCACTTGAATCACTGTGATTGGAGGTCATAAGGGGGAGATATTCTCAAAATAGTACTAAAAGGTCTGGAATTGCTGCAATGTAGCATTTTTTCATGAATTTCTTATCTTTTTCTTCCATTTTCTTCTTCCTTTGTTCCTACAACACAAAACACAAAAAAAAACTAATTCCTAATTATATTTTACTTAAATCAAACAAAAATTAATTTTAAAGGTATTAATATCATGCTTAATTAGGATCACATCAAATACCCCCATACTCAACCTTTTGCTTGTCCTCAAGCAAAATAATCCCTAAAGACAAAAACAAAAATCAATATATGTAGTAAGTGTTAGGCTTACCAAATTTTTTGCCTCATATCTTTAAAATATATTCAAGAAATTTTTTGAAAGATCATAGTGATGCACAAGATTAACCCGAACGCAATCCATTTTTTTATTCTCTTGAATCCCGAGTGTGTGTGTGTTTTGGGCTATTAAATTTTCTTTTACCCTAATGAGTTTATATGTCCCAAAATTTTGGTTGTAGATCTCTAAATAGTTTAGGATTTCCATATGCTTATTCTTCATGCCACTCTCCACTAATGTAGGCCAAAACTACCTCTAGGATCAATAGGACTTTATTTGGCTTGTAATGTGGCCAGGGTATAAGGTGGGATAAAGGATACAAATTTAGGCTCAATAACCCAACACCACATGACTAAATATGATCTATTGAGCTTTTTCAAGTTTGGAGGACTTTCCCCCACATTTATTTTCTTACTTCAATTGAGTTTGATTCATCCTTTTCCTTGATTCTCAAAAAGTATTTTTTTTTCAACCACAACACATGCTTTTATTCTCTTTGGAATTTTCTTTTCTTCCTTTTTCATAATTCTCTCTTTTTTTTGTTTTGCATAATTCTTTTCTTTTCTTTGCTCCACCCTTCCACCCTTTTGTCAATTTAAGCTCTACAAAACAAGTATTGAGAAAAATAATCATGGAGTGATTGAATAGGATCAAAAATAAGGATATTCATACAAAATTTGGCTTTCGGCTTGTTTGTGGTTTTTAGAAGGAAAAGTTCATTAAGCTCAAGATAGAGGAACTAAGGATATTTCATTGCTTAGGTTAGGCTAGACAGGCTCAATCTATCAAATAATGCCTAAATCATCTCCTAAATAATAGTATTAACCTAGGATTTCGCCTCAAGTAGCATTCGAATAAGTTCTAGAATCCTGTGGAGATCATGAAATATGTTTGAATTATATAAACCTTCTCTAAGTACAAGATAAATTTAATGCCCAAAGTTATTGTGCAAACATATTTCAGGATTCTAAAGTCAAAAGTAATAAATTGCAAAAGGGATAAAATTACACACAATCATAAATTTTTTATATTTTTCAAGAGCTAAAAAAAATTTGGATAGTTATATCATTGGCTGTTGGTTGTGCCTAACATCCCAAAACATAAATTGAAATACTCACATAATCACTCAACTTGCTAAACGCAATAAAAATGCATTAATAGTGAAAATCAAAAAAATTGATGCTCATAATAGGGTCACAATGATTCAGACAAATAAACTTCCACCCCCACACTCAAACTTTACATTGTCCTCAATGTAAAAGAAAGATAAGAATTATGGAAAGATATAGAAAAACATATGAGTTAAGTGAACTTCCCTGAATTTGTTTGGAGTGGAATGCACATGTTGCATTACTGGACCATGAATATTTTTGATTCCCACTTTTCTTTTTCTTTTTATTTTTATGTTGGGTTGCCTCCCAATAAGCGCCTTTGTTTAATGTCGTTGGCTCGACTCAAGGCTCCTTATGTCATTCAAGGAGGATCCTTGATGTCAACTTTGAATTGGCTTGCCTTTGAATGTGCAGAATTCTGAGGTTCAGCTGCATTATGAAGAGGGAAGTTAGCATTAGTCAAAGATTTAATTAAACGAGAACTCAACTTACCTGGAAATAACCGATGTCTTGAGTAGCTTTTGGCATCCAATTTAATTTCATCCTTTTGAGATTCTACCAAAGCATGTGGTAACTTTCCTCTATCTTTGAGTAGGGCATATTTATTTGAGGTTATAACTACGGGTGGTTCTCCACTGTATATGCCCTTTAAATGGCTAGGGAGGCTCTTTAAGCCTAGGTCAGAATACTGTACAATAGAAGGTACAAGCATCTTATTAGAAATTGGTAACAATATAGAAAGATCCTTACCTGTTTGCTGCACTTCTGGTGCTTCCTCTCCTGCTAAAATATTCTCTTCAAATTTGGCGTTTAGGGTACATTCCATAACCTCTTTCTTAGTAGGCTTACTAGTGTCAACTTCCAAGTCATCTTTTCCATTCAGTGCAGAATTTTCTTCCTTTTGCATTAACGATGCTGGGGCTAGACTTTCAATTTCTGAATTTTGAGCCTTTATCCTGCTGACTGTTGTTGCTAATTGCCCAATTTGATTTGTTAAGTTTTGAATGCTGGCCCTTACCTCTTGTTGAAATTGATGAGTATTTTGTGTAAGAGATTTAACAATATCTTCTAAAGGAGTACTTACCTGGAAATTCTGAGATGTATTCTGTCTAGGATAATAGGCCTGTTGGGTATGGTGAAAATTTGCAAAATTTTGTTCTGTAAGACTATTTTGTATATTCTCATACCTGAAGTTGAGATGATCCTTCCATCCAGGATTGTACATGTTTGAATATGAATCATATCTCACTTGTTGTGGTTCATGGAAACTATTAACCATATTTACCTGCTCAAATGACTCATCATAGAAAGTTGGGTACCCAATAGACGGATGCTCCATGATAGAATGATTTCCATAGAAATTTTCTCTTTGCATATTTTCTACACGTTGACGAATAAGAGAGGTTAAATTTGTAAGTTGCTGTTCAAGGGAAGAACTACATACCTCACCAGCATGTCTTAATGGAGACCCTAGCCTAGTGCCAAATTGTTGAAAATTGGCTACCATATTCAAAGTTATGAAAAAAAAAGAAAAGGAAAAAAAAATCACAAAAGGAAAATATACACAGTCCCCAGCAACGATGCCAAAATTTGGTGTGTACTGTCGCAGGTACACCCAAATTGATACCTTACCTCAAAACTAACCTGTAGTAGTTGGAGTAAGGGTCGATCCCACAGAGACTGGTATTCATTATGTGATTAAGAAAGGGGGGATTGATAATTGCAAATAAAACTAAGTGAACAATAACTAAAGTAATTAAGAGAGAGTGATTAATGATAAAAACGTTGGTTTTGGTTGATATCCACGGTCAAGGGATTATATTGATCAATGACAACATAATCAATCTGTAATTAAATATCTATCATTGGGGTTCTAACCCTGTTTCTCCTTAAGTCTAGTAAATTAATGACAATCACACTAATTAAACCTTAATTAACAAGCAATCCTTTAGCACATTGGTAAAACATAACTTGTTAACCGCATGAAGAACTAGAGAAACTGACAGAGCTAAACAAATATAATCACATCGGCTATATCTAATTTAGTTAATCATTTATCATAGGTTCAATGATTTATAATCCAAAATCCTCAAACCTATTTGCCTCATGAATCGCAGAATTGAAGAGTTTGTTCAAAACACAATTCAGCGGTAGATTAAGACAAACAATATACTAGTAGGCCTCCTAGCAATCATATGAATAATCATTAAGAAGAAGAATAGATGAATAATCAATAATCAATTCAAATTGAAACAATAAAATCAAATCCAAATCTCACAATGTATGAAAATCCCTTGAGGTTTCAATCTACCTCAACCAACTAAAAAGAACTAGCCACGCAGGGCCATAAGAAAATCTAAAGAAGAATTGAAGAACTTGGATGAAGGATTGGATGAATTCTCTGCTTTCTTTCTTCCCTTTTTATAGATTCCCTCCTTCTAATCGAAGTAGGAGTGTTTCTAGGTCAAATCCGGCCTATCGGGCTTCAATTAGAGTCAAGAAACCTTAAAAATCATGAATTCAGCGAACTGGTGCGGCGGCGGGCGCCGCGGCGCTTTGGAAAGCTTCTGATGGGGCACCGTGGCACCTAGGCTAGCTCTAGTGAACTCTAAATTCTGACGCTCGGGCGCCGTGGCGCCCGGTACTTCTGGTCAACAAATGCCGCGGCGCACTAGGGAGCGCCGCGGCCCTCCGAACCTACAATGACGCAGCGCAGCGGCACTCTCTTACGAGCGTCGCGGTACCTGGAAAACTCCATAATTTACCTAATTACCAAACATGAAAGTTGTAGCTCTATGTCGCATCTTTCCATAGCCACTGGAATCACCTTACTCCAATATAAATGGAAGGCAATATGCTAAAATTAGTGACCAAAGATCATAATTCACCCTGCTGCACTATGATTCTAATTTACGAGCTCTGTAACACTATGAAAGCTCCCGAATTTGATCAAGTGTTCAACATAAAAGTTGTAGACGATTGTGTTATCGTTTCACATCCACTTGAAGCACTTTGATTGGAGTTCATAAGAGGGTGATATGATCAAAAAAGTGCTGAAAGGTCTAGAATTGCTGCAATGTAGAATTTTTCCATGAATTGCTTATCTTTTTCTTCTCTTTTCTTCTTCCTTTGTTCCTACAACAGAAAACACAAAACTAAGCTAATTCCTAATTATATTTTACTTAAATCAAACAAAAATTAAGTTTAAAGGTATTAATATCATGCTTAATTAAGATCACATCAACACTTCATATAGAGTTTTTCCACTTCACATAAGTTTCTAGCAAGCCCATTGGATAACCAAGGCAAGAAATAAAACATAGACTTGGACTAGGATATTGTAATTGGATTGATAGCCCAAAAATTATGAAAATGTGACCAAGCCCTACAAGAAAGGTAGAATTTTATCCAAACCAAAGAAAATGGGTAGGAATAAGCCCAAATCCAAGAGGAAAAATAAAATAAAATAAATTAGGTGATGATATAATAATATAATAATAATAAAGATTAGGTTACATGGCATTAAGACAAAAATTTAGCACGTTGTGTGATTCTACATTCATAATTTTGGCAAGTGGCATGATAATACAAGGCTTTAGGACAAAAACATCTATATCCTACAGTCATCATTTTAGCAAGTGGTATGATAATACATGGCATTAAGAAAAAAACATTCCTATCCCACACAAATAATATCAACCAAATAATCGAGATTCAAGGGTTAGAAATTTGCCACCTAAAAAGGCAAACCTATCATACTTGTTTAAGACAAAAGAAAATGGAAATGAATCCCTAAATCAAAGGGACCTTGTCCCTTATCTTAAGAACATATCATCATAATTTTCAAAATACAAATCTCCTTTTCCTATGTATATCTTGACTGAGGAAGAGGAAGATAAGAACATAAGTTGTTTGTTTTCCAAAAATTCAACAAAGTGTATCCTTATTGTGATAAGGTAGACCCATGATCATGAAAGGTGTATTATTTGGTGGTCTATTTAAGCAAAACCCACCCCTACAACATTTTATTTTCATCCAAGTGAGGAAGAGAGAGAAATAGAAGCAAGGTAGAGTGAGGAAATGAGAGAAAGAGAAGAGAAGAAAGGAAAGAAGAAGAAGGAGAAGTTTAGAAGGCTAAGTACTCAAGGTAAGTTACCTTAATCTCCACTTGAATCCATTTTTCTTCTTCATCCTTGAGGTTCAAAAACTCACCCTCCTTCTCTTACCTAAGCTGCTAGAAAAGCAAAGGGAAGGGAGGAATCTTGCTACTTCTTTCAAGAGGAAACAAGAAAACCAATTCACTAAGTGAGCTAGGGAGATTCTTAGGTAAGTTTAACAATTTTTCTTTTTGAAGAAAACTTTTGAAACTTATAATATTTATATGAGATTTTGATCTTAGAACTTTGATGATTGGTCATGATGTTGCTATATCATGTTACATATTGATCTTTCATGTGATGTATGTTTGAATATTTAGACTAGTATAGAAAGTTCTGCATAGGTATGGCTATGGGTGGCAAAAATTTTAGCTTCTGTGTTTTAATTTCTGGGAATTATCTATAGGGAATTAAAATAAATGGTTAACATAAGAATTAAAGATATATTTATCATGGATTTTTAGCCACTGGAAGTATTCAATTTGAAGTCCATATGAGGTAGATATGGTCAGATTAGTAAGCCAAGGTCAGAAAATGGTTCATCAGGGAAGAATATGTTAGGATAGCTTCTGTGTTTTAATTTCTGGGAATTATATGTAGGGAATGAAAATAAATGGTTAACATAATAATTAAAGATATATGTGTCATGGATTTTTGGCCACTGAAATTATTCAATTTGGAGTCAATATGAGGTAGATAGGGTTCGATTAGTAAGCAAAGGTCAGAAAATGGTTCATCAGGGAAGAATATGTTAAGATAGCTTCTGTGTTTTAATTTTTGGGAATTATCTGTAGGGAATTAAAATAAATGGTTAACATAAGAATTAAATATATATGTGTCACATATTTTTAGCCACTGGAGTCATTCAATTTAGAGTCCATATGAGGTAGATATGGTCTGATTAGTAGTCAAATGTCAGAAAATGGTTCATCAGGGAAGAAAATGTTAGGATAGTTTCTGTATTTTAATTTCTGGGAATTATCTGTATGGAATTAAAATAAATGGTTAACATAAGAATTATAGCTATGTGTGTCATGGATTTTTAGCCACTAGAATCATTCAATTTGGAGGCCATATGAGGAAGATATGAGCTTTTAGTAGTCAAAGGTCATAAAATGGTTCATCAGGGAAGAATATGTTAGGATAGCTTCTGTATTTTAATCTCTAGGAATTATCTGTATGGAATTAAAATAAATGGCTAACATAAGAATTATAGATATGTGTGTCACGAAGTTTTTGCCACTGGAATCACTCAAGTTGGAGTCCATATGAGGTCTATATGGTCCGATTAGTTGGTAGAGGTCAGAACCTATCCGAGAAGAAATAACCTGTACATTTAGGGAGTAATATCACCTTGATTTCTTAATATTTCACAACAATGTTCAACATAATAGTTTTAGATAATTGTTTTATCTTGAAATTAACACCAAGATCACCTACATCGGAGTTCAATTGAGGGAGTTATGCTCTGATTAGTAAAAGAAGCTTAGATATGATGAGAACCTGCATAAAAAAAATAAAGAAATAAAATTAATATTTTAAAAAGAAGATGAATCTTATAAATGACTAGTATATGCCATAGCCATTGCCATTGTATAAAATTCTTACCATCTTAAGTGTAAAATTCTGAGATGGAAATATTTTATAAAGTGATATTTGAAATGGTTATGTTCATGGCATGATTACCAATGATTTATGGTAATAGTTATATTTTGATAAACATACTTGTTATTGAAAGCATATTTTTAGCTATCATTGTGAAAAGAAAAGAAATGAGAAGGGTCACATGGCAATCCGTGTGGTGCACCAGTAGGGGACGCCCTACCAACGGTTATGATTATGATTATGAGAAAAGAAAGAGAAAGTGTGCCATGTCGGACGGAGCGAGAAAATGGAGAGTAGAGGATACTCACCCTGACCAGGGTAGCTTGAAATGAGAATAAGTTGATGGACATCATATGATATTCTGAAAATAGTTAATCATGTCATACATATCATTACTGTATGATTCTTATGTGCATAGATATAATGCATTCATGTGACCAAAGATATTTTCTGCAGTTTATACAGCTGAACATGACATGATGAACTATATTGATGGTAAATTATGATTTATTGTTGAACCTACTGGGATTTAATTCTTACTATATTTCCATATCATGTTCAGAAGAGTAATGCAGATTTTCTCAATGACACTTATTATTTCCGTACGTTGGATCGAGGTGCCCTACCTTGGGCAACTACCAGTTATATCAGATGTATATGTAGTAGATGTGACTAAGATTCCGGTGGAGGTGCCACCCGCACCCGTGTCCTCGGAAGTAGTCGACATAGATGATTAGAACTAATATGTATCTTTGTACAAATTTTTGTAAAATAATGGTGTGTAGTTTGTAAAATAATGGTGTGTATGGAAACTCAGTATTGTATCACTATTAATAACAATTATGCTTGGTTAAAGTGATTATTATTATGAGTTAAGTGGTTAGAATTAAAGTAGTAATAACTTCATGGAATTTTACAAATATGAAAAAAAGAAATTTTTTTTGTTACATTTATATAAATGGAGTTGTTACAGGTTTTCTTCCTATCTGACCTTTACTTATTTCACAAAAATTTATCTTTCTTACCCAAGAATTTTACCTTTAGTATATTTATTTCAAATTTTTCTTTGTAGGTTTTCTCTTTTTACCTATTGCATTAATGTTAGAACATTTCTATGCATACACGTAAGGTGAAGAATTTCTAAGGATTATATTTTCCTTAGATATCTAAAAATTGTCTAATTAATTTTATTTCCTTAATTAAATATTTATGTACCTTTGTCAATAAAAGAAACAAAATTAAGGATGTTACTTTGAATACTTTTGTACTTTTTTTAATTCATGAAATGAAATTAGGGATGTTACATGTATGGCATGAATAACTATTTTCATAATATCATATGATGGCTATCAATTTATTTTCATATTAAGCTATCCCGATCAGGGTGAGTACTTTCTACTCTCCAGTAAGGGTTTTTCTCGCACCGTCTGACATGGTACACTTTCTCTTTCTTTTCTCAATTTCATAGTCATAGCTGTGTGTAGGGTGTCCCCTACTGGTGCACCACATGGACCGCCATGTGACCTTACTTGTCTATTTTCTTTTCACATGAATAGCCAAAAATATGATTTCAATAACAAGTATGTTCATTATACTTAAATGTCATAATTTATCATCAAAGTATAATCATTACTAAAAATCATTGGTAATCATGCCATGAACATAATCATTTTCAAATATCAGAGAATTTTGGACAGGAAGTGAGTCAGAAAAGATTAGAACTGGGGACAGCCATAAAAAAGTGTGTTATTTGAGGGGTCAAATAAATTAGTTTTTACTTGAAATTTTGATGATGATTATATAACATATCTAGTATGCTCCATATCACATATCACGAATTTTGAAGAAGTTTTACCCATCCAAAGGAATGAAAAACAGAATAGAAATGGAACCAAAACCAATCTGCACTGGTCTGGGTTATGGAGGCACTTCTTGGGGAGAATGGAATATTTAAGGGATGAAAGATGTACGAAATAAAATAGACATGTAGATGAACCCCCATTGAAAATTCTAGAGTTTTTAGAAGACTTTTGTCATATTTAATAATAACCCAAATTTTGAATAGAATCACATTTTTATTTTGGGGAGCAGAAACTCTTAAACTAGAGACTAATGATTTTAGGTGCTAATATGCATGCATTAACCAAAAGCTCTTATATGTTTTAGTTTAAGTAGTTGTTTGTAACATTGACAGCCTTGGAATGGAAGTGATTGTGCAGGAATTGAAGTAGCTAGCTTTTCCTTAAAACACTTTATGTTTATGAACTTGAATTTATCAATTTCACTGGTTGCCTAACTTTTATGCTATGATGAATGATGGTCTAAAGATATGTTATGTATGCATTCTCAAGAATTAAGGGGTGCCCAACGTGTGCCAAGTAAGCCCTATTTTCCCCACGTATTGGCCAATAATAGTAGATGCATAACCCTTTTGCAGGTATGAGACTACATTGGGTAAGTAAACCCAAATGCTATGGGTCCCTAGTGTGACCAAGATGGTGTATGTATATATGGTCAATGCTTATGTTTCAATGAAATAAATTGAGATGTTTTAAAGAATGGAATGTATACTATTTTTTTTGAAAAATATGCTAGCTATTGAGATTGTCATCTCATCTTTTTATGTCCACATAATCACATTCCAGGTACTCCAGCAAGAAGTGAGCAACAAAGGTCCCAAGGTTGACTCATCTGAATATGGATATAGATTGTATATTTTCTTGTTGTATAATATATGTGGGATGGGTTATTTGAGTGCTAAGTCCCTTTTAAACAGCTAGTAATGTGATGTAAAATAAGTTATGGACTGTGCAATTTTCTTTATGGCTTGAGAGCCTTTTTGTTGTAACTAATGCATATCACACCTAGTTAGTTGCCTATAAGGAAATGAAATTTCAAAATTCTTAGAATAGCTTGAAGCACTTGTATGCTAATCCAAGAAAGATAACTAACAATATAAGTGAATAGGTGAATTTATAGGCTAGGTAGACATTGCTAGAAATTTACAGATGAGAAAAAATATAAATATAATACAAAAAGGTTCAAGGGGATTATTCTATGATGTGGATGTAGGAAATAAGATGTTAGTTAGTAGGTGTTGACAAAGGATGTTTTGTCATAATGCCATGTATTATTACTTACTTGCTGAAATTATGAATGTAGGATATAGATGTTTTGTCCTAATGTAATGTATTATTACCTACTTGCTAAAATTATAAATGTAGGACATAGTTGTTTTGTCCTAATGTCATGTATTATTACCTACTTGCTGAAATTATGAATGTAGGATATAGATATTTTATCCTAATGCCATGTGACCTAATCTTGATTATTATTACACTACTATTTCCTCACATGGTTCTTATTTTTCCCTCTTGGATTTGGGCTTATTTTTGCCTATTTCCTTTGCTTTGACTGAAATTCTACCTTTCATGGTGGGTTTGGTCACATTTTCATGATTTTTTGGCTATTAGTCCAACTTCTATATCCTAGTCCAAGTCTATGTTTTATCTCTTGCTTGGGCTATCCAATTGGCTTGCTAGAAACCCATGTGAAGTGGAAAAACTCTATATGAAGTGTCCATAGGTGAAAACCCAATATATTGGTGGAGATGTTAAATTTAGGAACTCTAACTCTTGAATTAGGAAAAATTACCCTAATCCAATCTTCTTGAAATTTTAAGACCTTTATTTACCTCCAAAAAATTTATCTTTCTTATCCAAGAATTTTGTCTCTTTTTAGTATGTTATTTCGAATTTTTCCTATTAGGTTTTCTCAGTTTACCTATCCCTTTAATGTTAGAAATATTTTCTATGCATACACATAAGGTGAAAAATTTCTAAGGCTTATATTTCCTTAGATATCTAAAAATTGTTGAATAAGTTTTGTTTTCTTAATTAAATATTTATGTACCTTTATTAATAAAATAAACTAAATTAAGGATGTTACATCTAAACTTTGTGAGAGAATGTGTTGGAAATAATGTAAGTAGGAGGAAAGTGATTAGAGGCCAAGAATAAAGAAAATAAAGAGATAAAACTAATATTTAAGAAAGAAGAAGAATCTTATAAATAAAAATAAAATAGGACTAGTGTATGCCCTAGTCATTGCCATTACATGAACTCCTTACCTTTTTAAGTGTGTGATTTTGACATGAAAATATTTTATAAAGTAATATTTAAATATTATTATGTTCATGGCATGATTGTATTTTACCAATGATTTTTGGAAAATAATATGCTTTAATAATAAATTATGGCATGTAGACATAATGGACATATTTATTGAAATCACATTTCTAGCTATTAATGTGAAAAGAAAAGAAAAGAGATGAGCATGGTCACATGTCAGTCTGTGTGGTGTGTAACATCCCGTAATTTTTATTTTTAAATAATAATATTTTGCTATAAATAAATATATTTTTATTTGTTTAACAATGATTATGTTCTGCTAAAAGCAAGTATATTTTTAATTAAAATAATTATTATTTTGCTTACAATATTATATTGGCCTTTAATAAATTTTGTTGTATTTTTAGAAATATTATTTCTTTTATTATGTATAAAGATATTTATTTTATTATTTGTTTTATTAATATTTTTATCAAGAAAAGTCATGATTTAAGAGTTTAACTAAAGGTTTATGAGAATGTAAATTTTTAGAAATTTTTGGGATGTTTTAAGATGAAAAACGATATTTATATAAATATATAAAAAATAAAATCCTATTATTGAATTATTAAATTATTATTATTATAATAAAATAAATAAATAAAAAGAAGAAAAAAGGGAAGGGGAGACGAAAACCGAGCATATGCAAATTTGATGAATAGTGGAGTGAATAGTGATGAATAGTAACTTTCAATTTCTCTCTAGATCTGGAGTGTCTATTGGCTTCCGATCTCTAAACTGAGGATACCATTGGATTCAGGAGGAAGAATACTATGATTTTAATCGATTAATTTTTCAAATCAGCCGTTGAATCGCCGTAGATCTAAAGTAGAAAATCTTAGAAAAAGGTAAACTCTGAAACTCTTACTTAGAGACCTCAAATTGAAAATCTCACCATAGATAGATTCAAGAGCTAGATAAACCTTAAGATATGAAATTTTTCAGTTATCTGACAACTTTTGGTTCTTGGTGAATAGTGTTTACCAGCGATGAATAGTATTTTTTGGTGGTGAATAGTGACTAAGCTCCCAGAGTTATTTTCTAAGTCTTTGGACCCTCCAGACACATTTTTAAGGTCTAATTGGTCAAATTTGGATTGGAAAAGTACATTTTAAGGCTGTCCAACCAGGAGCCCTACCTTGTGAGTAAATAATTCTTTCTATGAGTTACCTCATGCTCTTCTTGAACTATAAATGTATTATTGTTTCTGTTTATAAATTATTTATGCTATTATAAGTTTATTAAATGTGTTAAAATATCTGCTATACTTACAAACTGGCACATAGTTCAAGAAGAGTATGATTTTAGAACTGTATTTTGGAACTCATTGAATATGTGGTTCTAAATGTATTTATTATTATTTGATAAAGTGACTATTATGTGCACGATGCATTGATTTGTAAAGCTATATACTTGTGAAAATGATGAATGTCATATTATTAATGAGATTGAATGGCAAGCGTAAAGCTCATGGTGAGTTGCTTAATAATTTTACATTGTATTTGATGAATATGCATTAATATATATGTATTTATATGTATGGATGAATATCGACGGGTTGTATGGCTTGTGACGGTACCAAATAGGGGATGCCCTATTAGCCTGAGTGAGCCGGGGGAGGGCCACTCCAACCAGGTGACAGTGGTAATGTGGGGAGGCGGGAGGGTGTTGAACTCACATGCCCTAATTACTTATTGTGACTGTAGTCGATCGGTCACTATGCGTATAGCAAATTGCATTGATCAGACACCAAATGAGGCAGGTCATTTTACATTTAGTGTGTAGGTTGATCAGATCGCCGAGTGAGGTAGGTCATTTTTAAATTAAGTGTGCCAGACCGCCGAGCGAGGCAGGTGCATTAAAAGTGATGATTTTATCTCCAAATCATAATATTTTACTATAGCTTATACAGCTGAGCATAACAACATTTGTTTAATGATCATACCATGGTGCATAAATATCCTTTGATTTGGGAATATTTGAAAAACGGGTCGCATATGAATGTACTTCTGAACTGTATTTTCTATGTGACACATTTCAAAATATAAGTACATCCATATGCTGACCTAAGAGGTTATAGGAGGAATTATTTGCTCACTGAGTTGTCAAACTCACTACACGATATTTTCACATTTTTTCAGATAAGAATATCAGAGTATGATTCAGTAGATAGGTGACATATTCTCTGGGTGAGTCTACGTTGTTTCTAAGGCTTAGTTTTTGAATTATACCGTTGTTGTATTCTAGAGTGTGCTCTAAATGCTACAGGCAGGATCCCTATTTCTGCTATACTATGATGTTTATAGACTTAGTCTGTATATTGTGTATACATGAGAGATCCTATATGTATCTGTTCCCATGATAAAGAACTGAATTATGCATCTTTATGGAGAATATCTGTTTGCAGAAATAATAATAAAAAATATTTATTTTACATAACGTAAATTGGGGGTGTTACATGGTGTACCAGTAAGGGATGCTCTACTCACAACTATGATTATACTAATGAGAAAAGAAAGAGAAAGTATGCCATGTCGGACGGAGCTAGAAAAGCCCGTACTGGAGAGAAGAAAATACTCACCCTGACCGAGGTAGCTTGATATGAAAATAAGTTGATAGACATCGTATGATATTCTGATAATAGTTATTCATGCCATACATGTCTTTACTGCACGACTTTCATGTGCATTCATGTGACCTAAGACAATTGTTGTACCTTATACAAATAAACATAATATGATGAGCTATATTGATGATGATTATGATTTATCGTTAAACCTATTGGAATTTAATTCTCTCTATATTTTCAAATCATGTTCAAAAAGTTGAATATGCAGATTTTCTCTATGATTCTGGCTTTTAGCATATGTTGGATCGTGTTACTCTATTTTGGGTTGAACTTGGTAATTAATAAGGTGTCTGTGGTCGAGTTGACTAAAATCTCAATGAAATTGCAACCACCAACACCCGTATATCTAGTACTAGTCAACAGGGATGAATAAGATGTAGACATACATGTGTTTAAACTTTGTACTATCGTTTTTTATTAATGATTGGTATGTGAACTTCTAATTGTATCAATGTTAAGGGTAGACCTTAAACCTTAATTACGATTGGTTAAATTAATTGAATGTTATCATTAGTTAAGTAGTGAGACCTAAAGAGGTAATGCCTTCATGGGATTTTACAATATATATATATATATATATATATATATATATATATATATATATATATATATATATTAAAAAATAGAGTTGTTACAACCAACACCCAATGTAACACCCCTATGATTTAGAAATTTTCATTTATGTATGGATTATTAAAAAAATAAAGAAGTAGGGATTATCAAAATATAATTTTATAAAATTTTAGGGGTCAAAATGTAAGTAATAAAATTTAAAGGACTTGCTCCAACATTTAGCAAATAGCTATTTGGTCCCTTCATCAATTTTTTAAAAATCTTTCATAGATTTATAGTGAGATTACTATTCACTCTCTCTCCTCTATTTTCTCTCTCTAGATTTGGAGTACTTTCAAGCATCCGATCTCAAAACTAATGGTACCATTGGATTCAGGATAGAGAGTACTACGATATTGGTTGAACAATTTTTCAAATTGGCCGTAGAATTGTCGTAGATCGGAAGTAGAAAATCTTAGAAAAAGGTAAGTTTTGAAACTCCTATTTAGAGTCCTCAAATTAAAAATATACCACCGTAGATGGATTCAGGAGATAGATACACTATAGGGCATGAAATTTCTTATCCATTTGATAAGTTTTGGTGTCATGAACAGTGTCATCGGTTGACTGATGTAAACCGAGAGCCTGCAGTCATTTTCTACATTTTTGAACCCTTTGGACTCGCTTCTGAGGTCTATTTTGTCAAATTTGGATTGGAAAAGAGCATTTTGAGGCTGTCCAACCTAGAGCTATCCTGTGAGTAGATAATTTTTTCTATGACTTACTTCATGCTCTTCTTGAACTTTAAATGTATAATTGGTTATGTTTACGAATTATTTATGATATCATAAGTTTCTGAAATGTGTTAAAATATTTGTTTTGCTTACTAACTAGCATATAGTTCAAGAAGAGTATGGTTTTGTAAATAGATTTTGAATATGTGGTTCTAAATGTATTTATCATTATTTGGTAAAGTGAATATTATGTGCACAAGGCATTGACTTGTAAAGCTTAAAGTTACTGAATATGATTGAATGGCAAGCGTAAAACTCATAGTGAGTTGCTTGATAATTATACATTGCATTTGATGAATATGCATTTATATATATATATATATATATATATATATATATATATATATATATATCTGTGTGGATGAATGTTGACAAGTTGTATGGTTTGAGACGGTACCAAGTAAGGGATGCCCTATTAGCTTGAGTGAATTAAGGGGAAGGCCACTCCAACCGAGTGACAGTGGTAATGTAAGGAGGCAGATGGGTGATGAACCCACATTCCTTGATAACTTATTATAACTGTAGTCGATTGGTCACTATGCGTATAGCAAATGAGTGAATTAAGTCTATTGAGAGTTGTGACATGCTTAAGCATTATGTAAAAAGAGTGCATTTTTAGTGTATATATAGTATGTTAATTATGCATCAACAAAAGTTATGATTTTATCTTAAAAGCTTGATATTTTTCTGTAGCCTATACAGCTGAACATAACACCATCCCTTGCTACGTGCTAGCGATTATTTGATAGTTTTGATATAGAATTCTCCCAATATTTAGATGTAAAATATTTTGGTGCATAACAAGATTTATTTTATGACCATACCGTACTGTATTTTGTTTTGAACCTTTGAATATATTTTGAAATGAGAATATTTAAAATGCAGTTCTCATATGGATGTACTTTCAAATTGTATTTTCTATGTGACAAATTTTAAGATATAAGTACATCCATATGCTGACCTAAGGGAGCATAAGAAGTATTATCGGCTCATTGAGTTGTCAAACTCACTACACGATATTTCCACATTTTTCAAATAAGAATATAGAGTCAGATCCTGTAAATAGTTGATCTGTTAGGTGACATATTCTCTGGATGAGTGTATGTTGCTTCCAAGGCTTACAGTATTTGAATTATATTGTATTTGTATTCTAGAGTATACTTTGTACGCCATAGGCAGGATCACTACTTCTGTTGTTACTTTGATATTTATTAGCTCAGTCTGTATTTTGTGTATGCATAGGAGAATCTATATGAAATTGTTTTCATTGATAAAGCAATATATTATGCAGATTATTGTAAATATCTATTTCTAAAATATGTGTTTCACGTGCCCTTAAATTAGGGGCATGACACCTAAGAGAGTGATGAATTGGTTGTTTCAATGAAGCGTGGTAGTTTTTTCCTAAAGCTTAATACAAAACCCTTTAATATTAAAGGTAAATTAAAGATGAATTTACATTTTAAACATTTGAGAAGATATGTAAAAATTGATCCACATTAAAGCAGGATAGCACAAGAATAAAGTTAGCTTAGAAATACCACAATATAAAACAAAATATCATAAGGCTATATATTAGAAAACTTGTAATGCCAAAAATTAAAAGAGTAAGGGAAAGAAAAGCAATATAATGATTTATCCTAGTTTAGCTCACCCACCAAGCCTACATCTAATCCCCGAGCCATAACTTGAGATTTTCATTATCTTCACAAGTTTACAACAGGCACTTGTAAGCCACTACAACATCCATAACTCCATCGAGTTGGTAATAAGGTTATCTCCCCTTATAAGCAATTTTTCTACACCAAAACTTTAAGAAACCTTTCCCTTGAACTTCTCTATCAACAAAAGAATGAGATAGAAGGTTGAGAAACAAAACAAACTCTCTTACAAAATAAATATACAATTGAAGCACAACTCATGAAGGATATAAAATTAAATGAGCTCAAATATCATTCTTAGTTTTGGCTAATATAGCTGTTGGGAGGTGATTAAACATGAAACTAGGTGTTGGACTATTGTATTTTTATTATCAAGAAAAGTGACAATCAACTAGTAGGTGTAGCAGTCAAATAGTGTGTGTTAAATGCTCTTTTTTGAATTTACAGCTTTGGGAAATCGACTCGCTCACTTCCCGTTGGTACAGTCAAACAACTAGTCAACTAGTTCTATTGTTCCATCGATAGCTAACCATATTCAAATTTAAATGGTCATATCTTTTTCATTTTAAATCCATTTTATACATGTGACATATCATACATAGCCTGTTGAGTCTAGTTTTCAATACAATAGAGTTTAGTTCAAAATGGTTTATATTATGTATGATATGATAGAATAGTGACCAAAGGTCGAAAATAGAGTTTACTTAAAAACCGTATCTTACTAACTTGCATTTCTTATTTACTGCACCTTCTATTTAACTACATTTTGAGTGAATTACCTATCATTCAAAATTTATTGGAGTCTAGTTTTCAATGCAGTAAATTTAATTTCCAAAAGATTTTATTTTGTAAGATATGAATAAAATAGTCACCAAAGGTAAAAAACAAAGTTTAGTTAAAATCCTTATCTTACTATCTTGTTTTTCCTATTTAATGCATCTTTTTTTAATTCCATTTTGACTAAATGACATATCATTAAAAATTTATTAGAGTCTAGTTTTCAATGTAGTAAGTTTCTATCCAAAACTCCTTGTATTATAAGAGATATGTATAAAAGAGTGCCAAAGGTCAAAATAGATTTTAGTAAAATCCATATCTCACTATTTTTTCTTTCATATGAACTTTAAAATATGTTCTAAGATAGACTTTTGAGCTCAAAAGTTTCTAAATCATTTAACACATGATTCTAAGCCTAAAATACCTAAGGATTGATTTACCTTAAAGTCTTGAGGTTCCTTGACTTGAACAGTTTCCTTCATTTTCTTCGTTATGCAACCAAGCTTTTATATCTTCAATTCTTGGAGCATTTTTCTTTGAGTTAAGCATGATATTTATATTCCATTTTTTTCATTTCAAATTTAACTCTTCTTGCTTTAGATCATCCTATGAAAACATATTTAACTTGCAAACCAAGTAGTTAGTTTAAAGAAAAATATGCATAAGTCAATGATATTCTATCATGTAAATAATTTTCTCATGCATATAAAACTCCTAAAAGCATATATCCATTATAAAATATATATAACACTTTGCAAGACTTATTGGATATGTAGTACAAGTAACTATATATCAGAGTTAGCGCATAAGGCATGATTAAGTGTAAGAATTTTTACATTAATGATTATAATCATGTGTAATATCCCGTAATTTTAAAATAACAATGTTTTGCTATAAACAATTATATTTTTAATTAAAGTGATTTTTATTTTGCTTAAAATAATTATATCTGCCTCTAATAAATTTTTGTCTGATTTTTTTTATAAATATTCTTTCTTTTATTATACATAAAGATATTTATTTTGTGATTTGTTTTATTAATATTTTATCGAGAAAAGTCATGATTTGATATTGCAACTAAAGTTTTGCAATAATATTAATTTTTAGAAATTTTTGGGATATTTTAGGTTGAAAAACAGAATTATATGAATATATATAAAATAAAATCCTATTATTCAATTATTAAATAATAATAATGATTATAAAAATAAAAATAAAAGGGGAAGGGGAGATAACACGAAGGCTATTCGAAGATTTCGGAAAAACTGATAGAAGGAATAATGAGAGTGAATAATAATTGAATAGTAACATTCAATTTTTTTTCTCTAAATCTAGAGTGCCTATTGGCTTCTGATCTCAAAAATGAAGGTGCTATTCGATTTAGGACGAAGAATACTACGTTTTTGACCGATTAATTTTTCAAATCAGTCGTTGAATCGCTGTTGATCTGAAGTAGAAAATATCAGAAAAAGGTAAGTTTTGAAACTCTTACTTAGAGACCTCCAATTGAAATTTTGACACCATAGATGGATTCAGGAGTTAGATAAACCTTAGGATATGAATATTTTCGACCATCTGATAGCTTTTTGTTTGTCGTAAATAGTATTTTTAGGTGAGTGAATAGTGTTTTCTGGTGGTGAATAGTGACTAAGTTCTCGAAGTTGTTTTCTTGATTTTTGGACCCTCCAGATATGTTTTCGAGTTCTATTTGATCAAATTGAGATTGAAAAAGTACATTTTAGGGCTATCCAATCTGGAACTCTTACTTGTGAGTAGATGATTCTTCTATGACTTGTCTTTACTCTTCTTGAACTTTAAATTGATAAATGAGTATGTTTACAAGTTATTTATACTTTTATATGTTCCTGAAATGGTTTAGAATATCTGAAATGATTGTAATATGATATTTAGTTCAAGAAGAGTATGACTTTTGAAATGGATTTTGGAACTCATTGAATATGTGGTTTTAAATGTATTTATTGTTATTTGATAAAGTGAATATTATATGCACGATGCATTGATTTGAAAGCTATATACTTCTGAAAATGATGCATGTCATATTATAATGAGATTGAATGGCAAGCATAAAGCTCGTGGCAAGTTGCTTGATAAATATGACAAGCGTAAAGCTCATGGTGAGTTGCATGATAAATTTGTAGCCCTATGTCTTATCATTAAAAGCCCTCTAGAATCAATTCAATTGTACCTTATATGAGAGAGTTATGTCCCAACAATTGAATACAATTCATATTTAACGCATAGAATTGCAATGTTGATTTTAGGACACTTTTTGGCTTAATTATAGTTGTAGTTTGTCAAAGTGGTAGACATAAAAGTTGTAGCTCTTAGATTTCCAAAGACACTTAAATAACCTTAATCAGAGTTAAAATGAGAGAATTATGGGCTAAATAGTGAGGTAAGATCAGGTTGGTTGAGAAACTGCAACACGAAACACGGTCGTGTTTCTTGGTTGGCTAGGTTGCATTTTAGGCTATTTAAGAGGCTACAACATGTTTGAGAGAACCTCAAGGAATGCCATATTCGGAGATATTTTTGTCCTTTTTTAGTTACAAATGGCATTAAATGAATCCCATTAACTAGATGATAATTATTAAAACTAAATAAAAAAAGAATGCCTTGTAATCTTTGCAATACAATGCTAGTTTTCACTAGTTCTTGTAATCACAAGCATGACATACATTTTGTATCAATATATATTTGTTAAATGATGAAGATGATGATGTGATGGCTATGCTAGTAGATCAATGCATGAAGATTAGATGATGTGATGCATGCATTGTTACATGATGGGAAGTGTATTAATACATATTTGTAAAATGAAGATGTGACGATGATAATAAGTATGATAAAGATGATGTACTTGACTAATGCATAAACTTATCATTGTGGTGATGTTGATTAGAGAATATGATTCATACATTATGGTATCAATGTGTCACACTCCTACTTTTAAGGGCACATGAAACACATACTTTACGGACATATCTTTACTATAATAAGTATAATACAAGTGTTCATTATAGAAACAGATATAGATAGGTTCTCTCATGTAAACATAATATACAAACCAAGTATATAAATATCAAAGTAACAATAGAAGCAAGGATTTTGCTTGTGGCGTTTAAAGCATACTCTAGAGTACAAGTATAATATAAATCAAAATTCATGAGCCTTGGAAACAAAATAGGCTTACCAGAGAATATATGGTCTAGCTGATCACCTATCTGAAGGGAAATGACCAAACTCTGTATTCTTATCAGAAAAAATGTGGAAACATCATGTAGTGAGTTTGACAACTCAGTGAATAGATAATACCTCCAATGACCTCTTAGGTTAGCATATGGATGCACTTATATTTTAAAATTTATCACATAGAAAATATAGTTCGGAAGTATATTCATATGGGACCCGTATTTCAAATATTCTTAGTTTAGATCACATTCAGATATCCAAAACCATATGCAATACGGTATGATCATTAATCAAATATTCTTATGCATCAAAATATTTCTCATGAAAATATTAGAAGGATCCTATATCAGAACTAACAAATCAAAGTTTAAGCCCTTCCGTACTTTGGTGGTGTAGGATTTGCCTAAACTCAATATCCTAGCTAAGATTTTCCCTACCATAATTTAAGAGGACACACGAAGGGACTCTAATATGGGCATTTCCCAAGCACACAACAAGGGAGGACAATTCACATATCATATAGTCAGCATCTTGCCTAAATAGGAGACATTCAGCTCTCCTTCACATATCATATCCCGTGTGTTGGCCGTCACACAAGGCTAGCACCACCCTTGCTAGCTAAGGTGTCAAGGTGTACCACGGCTAACATCACCTAATGTTAGTAAACAATATTTCCAATAGGATTGCTCCATATAAATCATTATTTACACATATGACATATCGTTTAAAACAGAGGTTTCAATATAATATAGAATTTTCAGTCTCAATAAACTTCTTTTGTCAAAAATTTCTCAATCAGGGTTATCACATATGCATGCCTTTTTCCATGCCAATTTGATAGCTTTACATATCAATGCCACGTGCACAATATACTTCCTTTACCATATGATGAGAAATACATTTAGAATCACATATTCAATGAGTTCAAAAAATCCATTTTCAAAACCATATTCTTCTTGAACTATATGCCAGATAGTAAACAAATTAGGTAATTGAATCCATTTAATAGACATATAAAAGTATAAATAACTTGTAAACATAACCAATTATACATTTAAAGTTCAAGAAGAGTATATGGTAAGTCATAGAAAGAATTATCTACTCATAGGGTAAGGCTTCATGTTGGATAGCCTCAAAATGCATTTTTCTAATCGAAATTTGACCAAATAAACCTAAAAAATAACTTAAGAATGTCTAAAAACCTAAGAAATGATCCAAGGAGCTTGGTTAACACTAGTCAACTGATGGGTATTGTTCATGGCCGAAAATACTGTTCACATTGGCGAGAATCACTATTTATGCCGGTCGGAATTACTGTTTACACCTACTATAATCACTATTCACGCGGTCAAATTTACTGTTCATGACAACAAAAGTTGTCAGATGACTGTGAAATTTCATATCTTATAGTTTATTTATCTCCTGAATCTATCTACGATGTTAGATTTTTAGTTTGAGCTCTTCCGATATACGACGATTCTGCGACCAATTTGAAAAATTATTTGACTAATGTCGTAGTACTCTTCATCTTGAATCCAATGGTACCTTTAGTTTTGAGATCGGATGCTCGAAAGTACTTCAAATCTAGAGAGAGAAAATAGAGAAGAGAGAAATACTATTTATCAACATTTTACATAAAAACATTTGTCTTTTTTTTAAAATAAATGATAGACGGACCATTTGACAATTTACTAATTGTTAAAGGAAGACCTTGCAAATGTTATTATTTAGATTTTGACCCCTAAACTTTTAGAAAATTACAATTTGACCCCAAAAATATTAATAAATTTTCATTTTCATCCTTAAAACCTTTCAATTTCATCCCTACTCCTTTATTTCTTTTAATTATCCATACATAAATGAAAATTACTAAATCTTAGGGGTGTTACATTCTTCCCCCCTTAAGAAATTCGGTCCCTAAATTTCAAACCATCCTATCACAAATAGGGAATGAAGCCTATGCATATTTTATAGTTATTAACCTCATTACTCAAGCTATTGGGGATATCTCTTTTGTATATAATCTTTACTTTCTAAGAAGTCTCTTCACTTGAGGGATTTTTCCATATAATCTTAACCATAGGGATTTCTTTCAAACATAAGTTCTTCATTTGCCATCAACAATAGACATCGGTTGTTTTTCTTCATAATTAAGCCAAATTCTTATCCAATTGAATTTTTGGAATTAGATAACATGAAAAGAATCTGATAGGTACTTCTTTAGCATTGATGCAAGAAAGAAGTATCAACATCACTTAATTCCGATGGAAAGTCTAGGTGATATACCACTATGCCTACTTTATTCACGATTTCAAAAGAAACCTATATACTAGAGCTTAAAATTTTCCTTCTTTCCAAACCTCGTTACCTCTTTCATGAGTGAGTCCTTCAAGAATATTTGGTCACCAACAGACAATTTCTAGTGCTCTAACATTTATGGTGCTTATAAACATTTTGGCTTGTATTGAGTTACTTGTATTCTTTTCTCAATCAATTTCACTTTGCCAACGGCATCTTGCAATCAGTCTGACCCCACTGAATCATTTAATAGAAAGTTTGTAACACCTCTTACATAAGGCTTTAAGTCATCCAATATCACTTTATTATAGGCAAATTCTACTAAGGAATCTCCCACCAAACTCGAAGACATATGCTTGAAGCATGCTCTCCAAACTAACATAATCAATTTAGGTTAGTCATATTCTATCTATTGCATGTTATTCCAAATTAGATTTCAAAAGCTTAACTTTGCTCAACTCAATCACCTATTAGAAATCCTATGATGTTTCATGTAAAATCTCAAATGATGTCATTTGTATATTGGCCTAATCACTACTGATATGGGCAAGTTCAACTATGGACAAATAATTCTTCTCAACTTTCACCAAAATTATATAAAAATACCTGAAGCATAACTTCTAATACGTAAGCACATCATTTAGATTTACTATCAGCTATAATATAATCTAACTAAGATCCTAAAGGTTCTTGAATAGCTCTCCTGAAATAATAAATTTAATTATTTACTTGCTGACATACCAAATAACAAAAAAATTTCACTTGTATCTTTTTTTTATCATGATGCTAGTATAATTCTTTTAGATCTTAGTATATCGTTATTGCCTTGAGGTTATCCATATTCACAATCTATGGCTTCTTTTAAAATCTCCTTTCTCAACCATTATTCACACGTGAATTTCTAATCTCAACATAATTCACATCCTAGATACTAGACTCAACTTAGCATAGTATAAACCCTTAACACAAATACCTTGATCGTTTTACATTACTTTCAGACATGGTTCTCAAAATATTCTCCATTACTTTAACTTACTAACCACTTGGACACCGTAATAATTGAGTTTAAAAAAAGAAATTAATTTTACTTGTAACGAGGTAAAAAAATCTTACATTTAATGGCAAACATTAATGAGGGAGGATGCAGTAGAACAAACGAAAAGCATAATAGAGAACGGTGCCAAAATAGAAAGTCAAAAGTTTGGACAAAGCATTGAAGAAAATTAAAATCGGTGGCCATAATTCTTGAAAAGTTGTAAACATAACTTAGCTACTATTTCAACAAAAATCAGTGGCCGTAAGTTTTGAATATATGTGCCAAATTCTAATTCAAAGCTACAGTTATTTGGTGGAAGAATATCACATGGAAAAGAAGCATTTATGAGCTTATAAAATTTTGTGAAAATAAAGAGCATGTAATTAACTGGTAGGATGCAGTTGATTGCTTCAAAACATATGTAATCGATTAACTATAAAATAAACCAATCCAAATTAAAATTTTCCAAAATAACTAGTCGACTTAATAATACTAATAGTCGACTGGTAAGAACATTAGGAAAAGCAAGATAAATCATTTGATTGTCCCTCTTCAACAACTAACTGGTTTGTATTTTCACTCTTTTTTTACAATAGTCACTTACAACTTCTCTACAAGAATCAAGACATCAATGCTTAATTAATTACTACAAGGAAAAAGAAAATTTCTGGTGATACCTTAATCTTATTCTCTTTATGTGGTTAATATGAGCCACAATCATAACTACTATACATTTTTGAAATTCACCTTCAATTTATCTGATATCCACTAGTCACTCATATAGTTATTGTAATTATATCCAGCTTATTTGCATATCTATTATAAGTATACCGTTCTCTGGGTTCTATAAATGCACACATTAATATCTTTACCTTTATACTCAAAGTTAGGGTGAGTGTAGTTATGGAGGGAACCGCATTCAGTAACTTTCGAAACATTTGTGTCTTTTGTGGTTCCAGTCCTAGAAATATTGGAGAGTATGTGAAAGCATAACAAAATATGGGTATGGTGTTAGCTAGGAGAAAAATTTATTCAGTCTATGGTAGAGGTAACCGTGAGTTAATAGGGTGCATGTCTACAGCGACACATGTAGGAGGATATCAAGTTCTAGGTATTATTCCTATAGCTCTAGCTGCATCTAACAAAATAGAGAAGACAATTAGGGAAGAATTTAGGATAGATTCCATGTATGAGCGTTGCAACACCTACTAACTAGCATCTTATTTCATACATTCACATCATAGAATATTTCCCTTGAAAATTTTAGTATTAGATATATATATTTTATCTTATCTATAAATTTCTAGCAATGTCTACCTAGCCCATAAATTCACCTATTCACTTATATTGTTAGTTATCTTTCTTGGATAAGCGTACAAGTGCTTTAGGCTATTCCAAGCATTTTCAAATTTTATTTCCTTATAGGCAACTAACTAGGCATGATATGCATTAGTTACAATAAAAAGGCTCTCATGCCATAAAAGAAAAGTATATGGTCCATAACTTATTTTACATCACATTATGAGCTGTCTAAAAGGGACTTGGCACTCAACTAAGCCATCCCACATATATTACACAACTAGAAAATATACAATCCATATCCATATTCAGATGAGTCAACCTTGGGACCCCTATTGCTTACTTCTTACTGGAGTACCTAGAATTTGATTATGTGGACATAAAAAGATGATATGACAATCTCAATAGCTAGCAAATTTTCAGAAACACAATATACATTCCATTCCATAAAACATCTCAATTTATTACACTAAAACATAAGCACTGACCATACATACATACATCATTTTAGTTGCACTACGGACCCATAACATTTTAGTCTACTTATCCAATGCAGTCTCATACTTGCAAAAGGGGTATGCATCTCCTATTATTGGCCAATACGTGGGGGAAATGGGGCTTACTTGGCACACTTTGGGCACCCCATAATTCCTGAGAATGCATACATAACATATCTGTAGACCATCATTCATCATAGCATAAAAGTCAAGAAACTAGTGAAATTGATAAATTCAAGTTCATAAACATAAAGAGTGTTTTAAGGAAAAGCTAACTACCTTAATTCCTGCACAATCACTTCCTTTCCAAGGCTGCCAATCTTATAACCAGCAACTCAAACTTAAACATATAAGAGCTTTTGGTTAATGCATGCATATGAGCACCTAAAATCACAAGTCTCTAGTTTAAGAGCTTATGCTCCCCAAAACAAAACTACGATTATGTTTAGATTTTAGGTTATTATTAAATACAACAAAAGTCCTCTAAAAATTATAAAATTTTCCATGGAGGTTCCTATACATGTCTGTTTTATCTCATGGATCTCTCAGCCCTTAAATATTCTATTCACCCTAAGAACTACCTCCATAACCCAGAACAGTGCATATTGGTGTCAGTTCTATTTCTATTATGTGTTCTATTCCTTTGGATAGGTCAAACTTCTTAAATTTCGTGATATTTTATATGTAGTATCCTAGGTATGTTATATAATAGCCATAAAAATTTTCAAATAAAAAATAATTTATTTGGCTTCTCAAATAATGTACTTTTTATGGATGCCCCCAGTTTTGGTTTGTTCTAACTTACTTCTTATCCCACAGAATTTCTATATTTTATTATATGTTTTAAACCACTCATAATTCTCTCAAATTTGGTGAGTTCTTTAACAAGGATCCCTATAACTTTCCATAAAATATTCATACAAAAATTCAACTTCTAACCCTTTTAGTGTTTAGTATTTCCATCAATAACCTAAGCTGTTCAACAGATTTTTCTAAGCACAGTTTGATTACAAATGGCCTATTTGTAAGTTCTCAAAAATAACAAAAATTTCCAGAATTTATTATCAATATTTCAAGAATTTTCTGACAAAAAAATTAGAGAATTTAAAGGCCATTTACTCAATCAAACAGTCCAAGAACACAAGGCCAAAAAATTTTAGGTGTAGGAACAATAAATTCCTAGTGCAGAATGTGTGGTGCTTCAGCATGTTTGTTACATATATGGCAAAGATTGTTTCTTACCACTACAGTTCCATGTTTTCAAATTTAACCTCATGCATCTCATGCTCAACAATCACCCATGTAAAATCCAAAATGAGCTCAACTCACTACAAACTAACTTTCCTCAAGAGGGGAAACTCACCTAGTGTAGAAATACTCCTATGGCTCTCAAATTTTAGCTTTCTTCTCCTCTTGGTTTCCCTTGCAACTCGGCTACGTTTTTGGACAAAATGTAAGGTGATCAAGGCTTTAAATTCTAGCACCCATTCCCTCTCAATTTTTTTGGTTGCTTTCTCTCTCCCCCCTTTTGCTCTCAATTTTTTTGGTTGTTCTCTCTCCTTGGCTCTCAAAGTTTTCTGGCTACTCTCTTCCACTTGCTCTTATTTTTATTTTTCTAGCTATTCCCTCTCCCTCTTGGGTGCTGATTACATGGGGTAAGGCATGTGATTTCTACTACCCCATTACCCAAGCACATGATTATGTTGGCTACTCATTCTCCCACTCAAGATGCACATGGAGGTGTTTGGTTTCTGTAGGGATTCCTTGGCTTTCTACAGAGAATGGGGTGAGATGCTGCTATCCCTCAACTAAGTTTGTTGCCCCACTACTATGTGCATAATTATGTTGGCTGCAAGGTGTTATTTCTTGACTGAAATGTGTCTAAAAATTTTGTGGCTATGTGGTAGGATTTTCTTGGTGAAAGGTGGCAATTTCTTGGCTAATTTTGGCTGAAGTTTTTGTAGCTATGTGGCATGCTTTGGTATGTGCAAGGTGGCTACAATTTTGTGGCCAATGTGGCATGCTATGTGGCTATAACTTTATGGGCAATGTGGTATGCTTTGGTAGGTGCCAGGTGGCTTCAATTTTGTGGGCAATGTGGCATGCTATATGGTTGTAACTTTGTGGGCAATGTGGCATGCTTTTTGGGTATAACTTTGTGGGCAATGTGGCATGCTTTGGTAGGTGCAAGGCTACAATTTCATGGGCAATGTGGCATGCTATGTGGCTACAAATTTTTGGGCAATGTGGCATGCTTTGGTAGGTGCAAGGCTACAATTTTGTGGGCAATGTGGCATGCTATGTGGCTACAAATTTTTGGGCAATGTGGCATGCTTTGGTAGGTGCAAGGTGGCTGTAATTTTGTGATCAATGTGGCATGCTATGTGGCTGTAACTTTGTGGGCAATGTGGCATGCTTTGGTAGGTGTAAAGTGGTTGCAATTTTATGGGCAATCTGGCATGCTTTGGTAGGTGTAAGGTGTCTGCAATTTTGTGGCCAATGTGGCATGCTATATGACTGTAACTTTATGGGCAATGTGGCATGCTTTGGTAGGTGCAAGGTGGCTACTATTTTGTGGTGCTACTGGAAGCTCCTTAGTTGTTTTATATTTGCCTTAATTTATTACTAATCTTAGATTAGTAATGTCTTAAAAATGTATTTGTATCCTCTCCCCATCCATTATGATCCTAAGAATTTTATTTATATGATTCATGATTAACTATATGTCACCTATTTTATAAATACCTTATTGTCACATAACTAAGCATTTTAATTCTTTGTCATATGTATTTTCTACTTACTCTTAGATTTATCTAGCTTTATTAGAGACTTAGGATGTTATATTTCCTTCCCCCTTAAAATAATTTTTTCCATAAAATTTAACTTACCTTATTCAAACATATGTGGATAGGTCCTCTTCATTTCTTCTTCTATCTCCCAAGTTGTTTCCTCAGAGGATAGTCCCTTCCAGATGACTTTAACTAGAAGGATGTTCTTATTCCTCAATTGTTTAATTTTAACGTCAATGACCCGATCTGGCCTTACAATGTATGACAGATTATCTTGTAAATGCATTGATTCATATTCTATGATATGTGAAGGGTCTGGGTTATACTTTTTGATCTGGGAAACATGAAATACATCATGAATCTAAGAAAGGTTTAGAGGAAGTGTAAGTTTATAAGCTATTGATCCAATTCGATCAAGAATTTGGAAAGGACCAATGTATTTGTGATTGATCATTTTGGATTTCAAAGACGTCCCCACACCCGTGAACGGAGTTACCTTAAGGAAAACATGGTCGCCTATTACAAATTCTAAGGGCCTTCTTTTTTTATCTGTATAGCTCTTTTGTCTACTTTGGGCAGCTAGTAGTCTCTCTTTCATAAGGTCAATCTGCCTTATGGTTTGGTCAACCAAATCAGGGCCCAAAAGACTCCCCTCCCCTAGCTCTACCCAACACAGAGGTGACATGCACTTTCTTCCATACAAAGCTCCAAAGGGAGCCATATGGATATTTGAATGATAACTATTATTTTAAGCAAATTCAGCTAAAGGTAGGTACACATCCCAGTTCCCTTTCATTCCTAGCACACAAACCCTAAGCATATCTTCTAAAGTTTGAATTATGCTCTTAGTCTACCCATCAGTTTGTGGATAGTAAGCCGTTCCAAACTTAAGTTTAGTACCTAAGGCATCTTGCAATGATCTCCAAAATCTAGAAGTAAACCTGGGGTCTCGATCAAAAATAATAGTGGTAGGTATCTCGTGGAGTCTGACAATTTCATGAACATACACTTATGCCAACTTGTCTAGAGAATAGGTAGACTTAATGGCTAAGAAGTGGCCATACTTGGTCAGTGTATCCATGTTTACCCAAATTGCATCATAGCCAGATGATGTCTTAGGCAAACCCATGACAAAATCCATAGAGATGCTATCTCATTTCCACTTAGGAATATCTAAGGGTTGGAGCAATCCTCCAGGCTTTTAGTGTTCTACCTTGACTCTCTGACACACTAAGCACTTAGACACAATGGGTTATGTCCACTTTCATCTCAAGCCACCAGAAACTTATTTTTATGTCTTGATACATCTTAGTGGCTCTAGGATGTAGGGTATACCTACTCTTATGAGCTTCAGCTAGGATACTATCTCTCAATTCCTTCACCTCAAGTACACACAACCTTTCTCCAAACTTAATAAGCCCATCCTCAGAAGAATGAAATTCTTTAGACTTGCCTTGGGAAATCTGTTCTCTAATGTCCTTCAGGTATGGGTTAGGATTTTGAGCATCTTTATTTCTATCCCTTAGATCATTCTGAATCCTCAATTCACTCATAAGAAGGCTACTAGGCTGTAGAGAAATGGAGAGATTTAAATCTCTCATGCCCTCAATTAATTCCTGCTCTTTACACATCAATGATGCCATATGAATGGATTTCCTGCTCAAGGCATCAACAACCATGTTTGCCTTGCCCAAATGGTACGTAAGGGTTAAATCATAATCTTTTAGGAATTCCATCTATCTTCTTTAACTCATATTTAACTCATTTTGGTCAAAAAGGTACTTAAGACTCTTGTGATCACTAAAAACTTCAAACTTGACACCATACAAATAATGTCTTAAAATCTTAAGGGCAAACACTATAGCTACTAATTCCAAATCATGTGTGTAACAATTTTTATTTATTTATTTATTATACAATAAAGAGTTCACATACACGTCATTAATCAAAACGTACGTACAACATATCAAACACATAAATATCTACATCTTATTTATTTTGGTCGACCAATTCTGGAGATACAAGTGCGGGTGGTTGCACCTTCACCGGGATCTAATCGAACTCGACGACAAATATTTTATTTGATTCTGGGATTTGCCCAACATAAAGTAACTCGATCCAACGTGCACTAAAAGCTAGAGCCATAGAAAAATCTACATAACTAATTTTCTGAACATGACATGGAAATATAGTGAGAATTAAATCACAGTAAGTTCAACAATAAATCATCATAAATATAGCTCATCACGTCATATTCATCTGTATAAACAACAACAAATATCTTTGGTCACATAAATGCACTTTATCTATGTACATGAGAATCGTACAATAATGACATGTATGACAGGATTAACTATTTTCAGAATATCATATGATGACTATCAATTTATTCTCATACAAGCTACTCCGGTCAAGGTGAGTATTTTCTACTCTCTGATACATGATTTTCTCGCCCCGACCTACATGGAACACTTTCTCTTTCTTTTCTCATTAGCATAATCATAACCGTTGGTAGGGCGTCCCCTACTAGTGCACCACACGGATTTGCCATGTGACCATGCTCATTTCTTCTTTTTTTTCACAATAATAGCCAAAAATCATTAGTAACCATGCCATGAACATAACCATTTCAAATATCACTTTATAAAATATTTCCATGTCAAAATTTCACACTTAAGATGGTAAGAAGTTCATACAATGGCAATGGCTATGGCATATACTAGTCATTTATTATTTTCATTTATAAGATTCTTATTTTTTAAATATTAATTTTATTTCTTTATTTTCTTAATGCAGGTTTTCATCCTATCTGACCTTCTCTAATTAATCAGAACATAACTCCCCCAATTTAACTTCGATGTAGTTGATCTTGGTGTGAATTTAAAGATACAACTATTATGTTGAACAGTTTAGCAAAATATTAAGAAATCAATGTGATATTACTTCCTAAAAGTATAGGTTATTTCTTCTTAGATAGGTTCTGACCTCTACCAACTAATCTGTCCATATCTCCCTCATAAGAATTCAAAATTAAGTGATTCCAGTGGCTAAAAATCCGTGACACATATAGTAATGATTGTTATGTTAATAATTTATTTTAAGTCCCTACAGAAGGTTCCCATAAATTAAAAAACAGAAGCTATCCTAAAATATTCTTCCTTGATTAACCAATTTCTGACCACTGCATACTAATCGGAAGATATCTACCTCATACGGACTCCAAATTGAGTGATTATAGTAGATAAAAATATGTGACACATGTATCTATAATTCTTATGTTAACCATTTATTTGAATTCCCTACATAATGTTCCTAGAAATTAAAACATAGAAGCTATCCTAACATATTCTTCCCTGATTAACCATTTTCTGATCACTGCTTACTAATCCAACCATATCTACCTCATATGGACTCTAAATTGAGTGATTCTAGCGGCTACAAATCCATGAGACATAGATATACATTTTTCATGTTAACTATTCCTTTAAATTATATACATTTTTCATGTTAACTATTCCTTTAAATTCCTTTCCGATTCTTCCCAGAATTTTAAAAACAGAAGCTTAATTTGGCCACCCATAGCCATACCTATGCAGAACTATCTGCACCAGCCTAAGTATTCAAACATACATAATATGTAACATGATATAGCAACATCCATGACCAATCATTAAAGTTCTAAGATCAAAATCCCATATAAATATTACAAGTTTCAAAACTTTTCTTCAAAAGGAATATTGTTAAACTTACCTTGAGCATTTAGTCATCTAGACTTCTCCTTCCTTTTTCTTCCTTTCTTCCTCTCCTTTCCTCACTCTACCTTGCTTCTATTTTTCCTCTCCCTCACTTGGAAAAAAATTCTAATGTTATAAGGGTGGGTTTTGCTTATATAGACTATCAAATAATTCACCTTTCATAATCATGGGTCTACCTTATCACAATTAGGATGCAGTTGGTTGAATTTTTGGAAAACAAACAACTCATGTTCTTGTTTTCCTCTTCCTTAGTCAAGATATGCATAGGAAAAAGAGATTTGTATTTTGAAAATTATGATAATATGTTCTTAAGATAAAGGACAAGGTCCCTTTGATTTAGGGATTCATTTCCTTTTTCTTTTGTCTTAATTAATTATGATAGGTTTGCCTTTTTAGGTGGCAAATTTCCAACCCTTGAATCTTCCTTGCTTAGCTAAAATTATTTGTGTAGGATAAGGATATTTTGCCTTAATGCTATGTATTATTACCCACTTGCTAAAATTATGAATGTAGGATATCACATCACTTGCTAAATTTTTGTCTTAATGCCATGTCACCTAATCTTGATTACACCATTATTTCATCACTTTATTTTTTTTTCTATTTTTCCTCTTGGGTTTGGGCTCATTCTTGCCCATTTTCTTTACTTTGGTTAAAATTCTACCTTTCATAATGGGCTTAGTCACATTTTTATGATTTTTAGGCTACCGGTCCAATTTCTATATCCTAGTCCATGTCTCAGTTTTATTTCTTCTTTAAGCTATCCTATTGGCTTGCTAAAAATTCATGTGAAGTAGAAAAACTCTATATGAAGTGTCCATAGGTGAAAGCCCAATTTATGAATGGAGATACTAAACTTAGTAACTTTAACTCTTGAATTAGGAAAAATTACCCTAATCCAATCTTCTTGAAATTTTAATACATTTACTTACTTCACAAAAATTTATCTTCCTTACCCAAGAATTTTATCTTTCTTTAGTATATTTATTTCTAATTTTTCCTCTTAGGTTTTCTCTCTTTACCTATTCCATTAATGTTAGAACATTTCTATGCATACACGTAAGGTGAAGAATTTCTAAGGATTATATTTTCTTAGATATCTAAAAATTGTCTAATAAATTTTATTTCCTTAATTAAATATTTATGTACCTTTATTAATAAAAGAAACGAAATTAGGGATGTTACTTTGAATGCATGAAACAAAATTAGGGATGTTACAATATGTGGGGTAATTCTCCTCATAAAGTCTAAGATGTCAGGAAGTATAAGATACTACTCTACCCTACTGCATTAAAACACACCCTAAACCCTTCTTAAATACATCACTATATATTGTAAAGAGTTCACTAGGGTTAGGTATCACTAGCACTGTGGTGGAGGTTAGCCTAGCTTTTAATTCTTGAAAACTACTCTCACATCGACCATCCCACACAAATGGTTGGTCTTTCCTGGTTAACCTAGTTAAAGGCATGGCTATCTGAGAGAATCCTTAGATAAATCTCCTATAGTATCCTGCTAAGCCTAGAAAGCTCCGTATATTAGTGACTATCTTTGGTCTTTCCCAGTTAACCACTGCTTCCACTTTACTAGAGTCCACTACTATCTCCTCCTTGGAGACAACATGCTCTAGAAATCTCACCTCTGTCAGCCAAAACTTAGACTTGCTAAGCTTGACATACAATTTCTTATCCTTCAGGGTTTGCAACACTATTCGAAGGTGATTCTCATGTTCTTTAAGGCTTTTAGAATAAATTAAGATGTCATCTATGAAAACCACAAAAAAATCATCCAAGTATGGCCTAAAAACCCTATTCATATAATCCACGAAAATGGCAGGGGCATTGGCTAACCTAAAAGACATGACCAAAAACTCATAATGTCCATATCAGGTTCGTAAAGCTATCTTTGGGACATCTTCGACCTTAACTCTCAACTAATGGTAACCTGACCTCAAATCTATCATAGAAAAGGTTGACGCTCTAGCTGATTGATTCAATAGGTCATTTATTTTGGCTAATGGATATTTATTCTTGATGGTTACTTTGTTTAACTACCTATAATCTATATACAACCTGAGGCTACCATCTTTCTTTTTAACAAACAAAACTAATGCACTCAGGGGGATACACTGGGTCTGATGAACCCCCTCTCTAATAGTTCCTATATCTATTTCTTAAGCTCAGCTAACTCTACAGGAGCCATCCTATAGGGAGCCTTAGATATGGGACCTGCACTAAGCACTAAGTCAATGGAGAACTCTACTTTCTTATCATGAGGGAGACTACTAACTCCTCAGGGAAAACCTATGGGTAATCCCTAACAATAGATATGTTGTCTATGCCCTTTTTTACTTCAACTTGCAAAGAAAAGTAGACTATGAGCCCTTGATAACCTTTCCTAAAGTATCTTTCAGGTTGGGTGGTGGATAGGTAAGAGATTTCAATGGAGTGTTTAGAAGTAGAACTATAAATAGGTAAGGAAACAGACTTTCTAGAACAATCAAGAATTGCATTATTAGCAGACAACCAATCTATTCTAAGAATAATATCAATATTAAACAGAGGAAGGCATACAAGATCCAAAGTGGTACATCTATGATCAAATTGTACAACACCATTGATACAAGCATCATAAGTTATGACTCAAATCCCAGTAGGGGTGAAAATAGAAAGATCATTTGGAAAACTATCCACAGTCAAACCCAGACTCTTAGCCCAATCATATGAAATAAAAGAATACGTAGCACCAGAATCAAATAATGCATCTACAAGTGTGTTTCAGATCATTAACGTACCTTTGATCAAATTTGGAGTTTGGCTAGCCTTCTACTGGGAAAGAGTAAACACCCGTCCCTAATTCAGTGGTCTGCCATCAAGAACTGATCTATTCCTTACTCGACAATCCCTGGAGTAGTGATAAAGGGGAAATTTGAGTATTTATTGGTCATATTTTTTCCCCTAATTAGTAGTAAACTTGTGATTATTCCCCTGTTTTTTGTTATACTTTGCTATGGATATTGTTTTTTTTGTTTTATGCTTGTAGGTGAGCAAAAGAGACCAAGAAGCAAAGGAAAACATTCATGAGAGGAGCCATATGGACTTGGAACAGCTGAGGAGGAAGCAAGGTGTCAACCCTAAAGAAATTGGCAAATTCTAAGATAGGCAGCTTGAAGCATGGCTAGGCTGTGCTTTGTGCGAAAGATGTAGAAAATTCCCAGAATCCAACTCAAAGCACGGCTGTGCTTCGTGTTCGTACATCACGTGGTTTTTTAGGTTTTGAGCAACCAAGTTGATACATACGCATGGAGAAATGCAGAGGAACACATTCAGACCTAGACAAACATCTTAGACTCGGTTTTTAGGCCTAGAAAAAAATATTAGATTAGTTTTATACTTGGATTATTGTTGATTTTATGTTCTAGAGTAGGATTTACACCAATTGAAGGTTGTATTTCATCTTTACTTTTCTGCAAATCAGGTTTCATCTTTCTACTTTAGTTCTCCACTTCTTCTACTCTTTCTTCTAGTTTGTATTGAACATTGATGATTACTTTAATGAATTTGATTATGTTTTCTCTTTCAATTATGCTTGAGTAGATTTGATCTAGGTTTTTGGTAAACCCACTTATGATGTAATGATACACTGTGCACATTAAATCATTAGAACCCTAATTGTATTATCCATGGTTAATTAGAATTGACTATTATGGATTGATCATATGAGTTGATGAATGTCTGGCCAACGTTTTATCACGTCTTAGGATATTAATTGATGAACTGAAAGGCGAAAATTAATACCGAAACCTAATAGTTGATTAGGGATATCTTAATCATGAAAGTAGTTGAAGATTCTCTAGGAATGAATCAATTAGTGGGCAAGAGAAAACTGATTAATTGTTTTCCATGGTTGGCATAGAACTTAATGGACCTAGGTTAAACTAAGAACCCCGAAAGTAGGCAATTAGATCAACCTAGGTACGATTAATAATGCTTGAAAGATGTTGCTAATTAATTAAGGTTAAACCATCCCCAATTACCTATATAATTATAATTAGAGGTACAAGTTGGATGTTGAATATCATAAGTGTGGTGAACCCTAACTCTAGGCTTTGTTAATTGAATTCTTAATCTACTTAATTGTGACAAAATTACATCGATTTTGATAGCATATTTCATATCATTCTAGTAATTGACATTATTCTTTGTGGGATACGACCTATACTCGCTGGACTAGCTACAGCTACGTTGTACGCTTGCGGTTAATTATAAAACAGACACAACAAGTTTTTGGCACCATTGCCAGGGAACAATCATCAATGTTAGATATTTGCGAAATAACTAGATTAGACCACTCTTTTAATTTTTTTGCATAATTTTATCTTGCTGATTTTTGCATCTTTTCTTCCTTTATAGGTGTGGTTCTCTTTTATGCGAAGAGAATGTGAGTTTGTTGCTGAATTGGATCCGAAAATTGAACGCACACTACGGAGGATAGGAAGAAGACAACAACAAGAAAATTCTGCACGTACCATGGCGGAGAGAGATAACCGATCTCTTAAGGATTTTACTGCCCTAAATACTCATGGCCTGAATCTGAGTATCGTAAGACTAGTTGTTGAGGCCAAAAACTTTGAGCAGAAGTATTCTCTTTTGCAGATGGTTCAGTAGAATCAATTTGGAGGGTCACCTACTGAAGAACCTAATCTCCACTTTTCAGTATTTTTAGAATACTGTGACACCCTGAAGCTGAATGGAGTATCTTTTGATGCCATTAGACTGAGGTTGTTCCCATTCTCTTTAAGGGAGAAGGCACATGCATGGTTGCACTCTCTTCCATCAGGGTCCATCACCACTTGGCAGTAGCTTTCTTAAGCATTCTTAGCCAAGTATTTCCCACCAAGCAAGACAGCCCATCTTAGGAATCAGATAAACTACCTTTGCTCAAAAAGATAAGGAGTCACTATATGAGGCTTGGGAGAGATTTAAAGAGCTCCTTAGAATATGCCCACACCATGGGTTGGAGCAGTGGATCATAGTCCATACATTCTACAATGGACTAATCTACAGCACCTGTATGTCTGTGGATGCTGCAATTGGAGGAGCTTTGATGAATAAAACAGTAGATAAGGCCTATAAGTTGATTGAAGATATGGCTCAAAACCACTATTCTTGGTCTAGTGAAAGGCAGCCAAGGAAACCACCAAGTATGTATAAATTTGATGCATTTAATCATTTAACTTCTAAATTTGATGCCTTGTTTCAGAAATTAGATAAGTTAAGCATCAATGTTATTGGTTCCTCTTCATCAACTTTTGCATGTGAGATTTGTGGAGGTGTTGATCATGTGGCAAATGAATACCAGCTTGGAAACTCTGCACTTTAAGATTCTGAGCAGGTAAATTTTGTGAACAACCAAAGAAACAATCCCTACGGCAATACCTATAATCCAGGCTGGAGAAATCACCCAAATGTCTCATACAAATCGAATGCAAATCAATAGCCTCATAATAATTTTAGGCAACCTCCTGGGTTTCAGAATCAGAGGTAATTCAATCCTCCTTCTTAACCAAAGTCAAATTTGGAGGCTCTAATGGAGAATTTCATCTCCACACAGAGTAAACATAATGAAGAATTTAGAGCCCAGCATTATTCAATGAATGAGGCTATAAAGGATTTAGCTTCTAAAGTTGAATCACTTGCTACACATAATAAAATGCAAGAAACTCAGAAATCACATCAAGTGAGTTCTTCAAATAGAAACTTTGGCAAATTCCCTGGCTAGCCTGAGAATCCAAGAGAACATTGCAAGGCTATCACTTTGAGAAGTGGTAAGCAATTGGGTGAGTCAGTGGAAAAAAAGGAAGATAAGGAGGAAGAATTGAGAGATATACCAGGAAAAGCAACTGAAGAAGAAGAGCAAGTTAGTGAAAGGAAAAAAGAAGAGCTTAAATATGTAGCTACTAAACTATACAAGCAACCGGTTCCTTTCCCTCAAAGATTTGCTAAAGCCAAATTAGAAAAGCAATATGGAAAATTCCTTGATGTGCTGAAAAAGTTGCACATTAATATTCCATTCTTGGAAGCTGTCTCTCATAGGCCTTCTTATGCTAAATTTCTAAAGGAAATCCTCTCTAACAAGAGGAAGATTGAGGAGTATGCCACAGTGGCATAAACTGAAGAGTGTAGTACATTGATCCAGAATAAATTACCTCCTAAACTCAAGAACCCTGGAAGTTTCTCTATACCTTGTTCCATTGGAGATGTGCAAATCACTAGAGCCTTATGTGATCTTGGAGCAAGTGTGAGTCTTATGCCATTATCCATATGCAAGAAGCTCCAGATGGGTGATTTGAAGCCTACTACTATCTCCCTCTAGTTAGCGAACTGATTTGTTACTCATCCGATAGGTATATTAGAGGATGTTCCTCTAACGGTAGTTAAATTTTTCATACCTATTGATTTTCTTGTCTTAGAGATGGAGAAAGATAGCCAAATCCCCATTATTCTTGGTAGGCCTTTCCTAGCCATTGCAAATGCCATTATCAATGTGAAAGATGGAAAGCTTTCCTTGAATGTAGGGGATGAAAAGATTGAGTTCAATCTAAATGATGCAATGAAGTGCCCATCTTTAGGTGATACTCGTTGCATGGTTGATGTAATTGAGCAAAATATTGTTGATAATGCAGTAAGCTTTTGTTCTACTGACCCACTTGAGCTTTGCCTTGTGGATAGTTCTATTTCTTGTGTTGAACAGGTAGAAGCTGATGCATATGCCCAAATACTTGATGAATGTCTCATGCTCACCTCAAAAGTAGAAGCTGAAAAGCTGGAATTGGACCATAATAAAAAATCATCAACTATTGAGGAAATCAAGGCACCTAAGGTAGAACTCAAACCTCTTCCATCCAATCTAAGGTATGAATTTCTGGACCCTAACTCTTCATATCCAACAATTGTGAATGCTAATTTGAATGCTGAAGAAACTGGTAAGTTATTGGATGTTCTCAAAAAGTTTAAAAAGTGATTAGGTATAGCATTGATGACATAAAAAGGATTAGTCCATCTGTTTACATGCATCGCATTATACTTGATAATGATCATAAAACTTCTAGGGAGCACCAAAGGAGACTAAATCCAAACATGAAAGAGGTAGTCAAGAAGGAAGTGCTCAAATTGCTTGATGCAGGTATTATCTATCCTATTTCAGATAGTGAGTGGGTAAGCCCTGTTCATGTGGTTCCTAAGAAGAGAGGTATGACTGTTATTAAGAATGATAATGATGAATTAATTCCTACTAGAGCTGTTACGGGTTGGCGTATGTGCATTAATTATAGAAAATTGAATAAGGCCACCCGTAAGGATCACTTCCCTTTGCCCTTTATTGATCAATTGTAGGAAAGATTGGCTAAACATTCACATTTTTGTTATCTGGATGGATACTCAGGATTCTTTCAGATCCCTATCCATCCAGACGACTAAGAAAAGACAACGTTCACATGTCCCTATGGCACCTTTGCATATAGAAGGATGCCATTCGGATTGTGCAATGCACTAACCACTTTCCAAAGATGTATGATGGCTATTTTCTCAGACTTTGTTGAGGATATAATGGAAATATTTATGGATGATTTTTCTGTCTATGGTACCTCATTTGATAATTGTCTAAATAATTTGACACAAATACTTAAAAGATGTGAGGAAGTCAAACTAATTCTAAAATGGGAAAAATGCCATTTTATGGTAAGGGAAGGAATAGTACTTGGACACTTGGTGTCTGAAAGAGGAATAGAGGTGGACAAAGCAAAAATTGAGGTAATTCAAACAATGCCACCATCATCAAATGTTAAGGAAGTGAAGAGTTTTCTTGGGCATGCAGGCTTCTACAGAAGATTTAACTAAGACTTCCAAAATTTCTAAACCCTTAACTAATTTGCTTATTAAGGACATTCCATTCTTATTAGATAATGATTGCTTACATGCTTTTTGCAGGTTGAAGGAGGCACTAATATCTGCACCAATCATTCAACCTCCTGATTGGAGCCTTCCCTTTGAGATTATGTGTGATGCAAGTGACTATGCTGTGGGAGCTATACTTGGGCAAAGAAGAGATAAAAAGCCCTATGTCATTTATTAAGCCAGCAAGACCTTGGATGAAACCCAAGTCAATTATTCCACCACAGAAAAGAAGCTCTTGGTAGTAGTGTTTGCAATTGACAAATTTTGTCAATATTTGTTGGGATTTGAAGTCATTGTATACACGGATCATGCTGCCATCAAATATTTGCTAAGTAAGAAGGATGCCAAGCCAAGATTGATTAGATGGATCCTTCTATTGCAGGAGTTTGACCTTGTGATCAGGGATAAGAAAGGAACAGAGAATGTGGTTGTAGACCATCTTTCAAGGCTTTGGCAAGATTCAATGAGAGATGATAAAGATGAGTTGCATATAGATGATTCTTTTCCCGATGACCAACTCCTTGCAGTTACTCATATCGATGCTCTTTGGTATACAAATTTTGTAAACTATCATGCATGCAGAATTTTACCTGAAGGGTTGAGCTACCATCAGAGAAAGAAATTTTTCTCTGATATCAAGTCTTACTTTTGGGATGATCTATGTCTACACAAACGGTGTGCAAATGGTATCTTCCGAAGGTGTATTCCAAAGGAAAAGGTATATAGTGTCATATTTCACTGCCATAATTCACCTTGTGGAGGCCATACTAGCACCTCAAAAATTGCAGTTAAAATTCTTCAAGCTGGTTTTTATTGTCCTTCGCTTTTCAAAGATATGCATACTTTTGTAAAAGCTTGTGATCAGTGTCAAAGAATAGGAAATATATCAAGGAGGAATGAGATGCCCCTAAATAGTATTTTAGAAGAAAAAATATTTGATGTTTGGGGTATTGACTTTATGGGCCCCTTTCCATCTTCATGTGGGAATAAGTATATCCTAATAGCTGTGGATTATGTGTCTAAGTGGGTAGAAGCAGTGGCATCTCCCACTAATGATGCTAGCGTGGTTGCCAAGTTCTTCAAGAGAGTGATTTTTCCAAGATTTGGAGTACCCAGAGCTGTGATAAGTGATGTAGGTTCCCACTTCACTGAGCAACAATTTCAGAATCTCCTGAAGAAATATGGAGTCACTTATAAAATGGATCTAGCTTATCATCCTCAAATAAGTGGACAAGTGGAAATATCAAATAGGGAAATCAAAGCAATCTTGGAGAAGACTGTATCAAAGGCAAGAAAAGATTGGTCTCTCAAGCTTGATAATGCACTATGGGCTTACAGAACAATATATAAGACACCAATAGGCACTACACTTTTTCGGTTAATATATGGAAAACTTTATCACTTGCCAGTAGAGCTTGAACATAAGGCGTATTGGGTAATCAGGATAATTAATTTTGACTTGACAGCTATTGAAAAAAGGAGATACCTACAATTGAATGAGTTAGATGAGCTAAGACTTGATGCTTATGATAGTGCTAAGTTATATAAAGAAAGAACAAAAAGATGGCACGATAAGCACATCCTGAGGTGTCAATTTCAAGTAAGAGAATGGGTCATACTATTTAATTCAAGGTTGAAGCTTTTTTTTAGAATGCTTCGTTCTCGTTGGTCCGGTCTATTCCAAGTGAGTCAAGTTTTCCCATATGGAGCAATGGAAGTATGGAGTGAAGCTACCGGATCCTTCAATGTTAACGGACAACACCTCAAGCACTTTGTCAAGGGACAACCTGTTGAAACGAGAGTCATCCAAGCTCTCTTAGAGCCCTCATTAATCCAATAAAGTGCAAGGGAGTCGAGCTAATGACTTTAAACAAGCGCTTTGTGGGAGGAAACCCACATTTTAATTTCTAAGTTTCTTTTTATTTTGATTTCTTGCTTTCAGATTTAGTTTTCATCTATAATTTAGTTAATATCTAAGGTTAGGAGTATAATGAGTGTTTTCATTTGATTTTCAGGTCCATCCTCATGTGCCCAAGGTAATATAAAAGGATGAAAATCAAAGGAAATCAAAGAGAATTAAAAAGTGAGGCAAAATTCGAAGAATTAGGGGTTCCAGCATTAAACATGGGTAGCCTGTGTCACAGAGCAAGCCCATGCTTTAAGCACGGGCCAAAAATGGAGAAAAAGAAGTCACCTGCAGCCAACATGGGCAGGCCATGTCACAGGACACGGCCGTGCCCTATGAACAACTCAAGCACCCCCTCTATATGTTGGCTAACACGGGAAAAATCCAAAGAAATTGGATTTCTAACGCCTAGCACGGGTTGGCCATGTTGTGAAACACGGCTTGGCCCAACCCATGCTCCAGGTAAGGTTCCAAAAAAAAGAGAAGAAGAAGAAGATAGAAGCACCAACCCACAACATGGGCGTGCCTAGTTTTATCGAAAGGACACCTAGCCCGTGTTGGCCAACACGGTCCAATTCCAGGGGGTTAGGCATTCCAACCCGAAGATTGGGCGGGCCGTGCTTCAGGCCCAGGTAAGAACTTTTTCCCTATTTTTCTTCTTTTCTTCTCCTGTGCCTCACCCATTCTCACCGTGCCCTAGCCCATGTCTCCTTCCCCTGCATCCCGTGCTCTCTTCTCCCTTCTTCCCTCCAATTTCCTTGCCATTCTCCACTTCAAACCTTCATCTCCCTCATTCCCAAATTGTGCCATAACTAGAAAACCTGAATCCCTCCATCCCTTTTGCTACTGGTTCCTACTCCAAAAAATTCCCCCTCCCCTTAACTGTGTTTTCACCCATTCCCTCACACACAGAAAAATTTTCCCTGCACAAACACTCTCTCATCCATCTTGTGCCTCAAGCCCTATCTCTGCACCCAAACTTGAAGTCCTTGTCATACTCCTACACCTAGAAAATCCCAGCTTTCCCAAACCCAGAAAGCATCCGGCGAATCCTTCTACAACCCAAATCCTAGCCATTCTGTGGCCAACTCCCTCACCCACCACTTCCACTTCACCCATAGCCCACCCTACTCCAAGCATTACCCACGCCCCATCCAGCACACCAAAACCAAAGCCCCCTCACTATTCTCCCCAACCTATCTCCTCCCATTACCCATACCCGTGCTTCCACTTCCTTGCACCAACTTACCCGAAATCCATTCCCACATTGCCCAACCTCATGCTGAATTGAAGATTGCTAGTAGATTATTACTCCTTGCTACATTCCATCGTACTTCACCCAGGTAATTTATAATTTCTTGTAATTTCTTTCAAATTCTAGATTGGACCTTTCGGACTTGCTTATTGCAACATCCCTAATTTTGTTTCATGAATTAATAAAAATACAAAAGTATTCAAAGTAACATCCCTAATTTTGTTTCTTTTCAAGGTACATAAATATTTAATTAAGGAAATAAAATTTATTAGACAATTTGTTTTAGATATCTAAGGAAATATAATCCTTAGAAATTCTTCACCTTACGTGTATGCATAGAAATATTCTAACATTAATGGAATAGGTAAAGAGAGAAAACCTAAGAGGAAAAATTAGAAATAATATACTAAAGAAAGATGAAATTCTTAGATAAGGAAGATAAATTTTTGGAAACAAGTAAATGTCTTAAAATTTCAAGAAAACATTGGATTAGGGTAATTTTTCCTAATTCAAGAACTAAAATTACTAAGTTTAACATATTCACCCATACATTGGGCTTTCACTTATGGACACTTCATATAGAGTTTTTCCACTTCACATAAGTTTCTAGCAAGCCCATTGGATAACCTAAACAAGAAATTAAACATAGACTTGGACTAGGATATAGAAATTGGACCGATAGCCCAAAAATTATGAAAATGTGTCCAAGCCCTCCAAGAAAGGTAGAATTTTATCCAAAGCAAAGGAAATGGGTAGGAAAAATCCCAAATCCAAGAGGAAAAATAAAATAAAATAAATCATGTGATAATATACTAAAGATTAGGTTACATGGCTTTAGGACAAAACATCTATATCCTACACTCATCATTTTAGCAAGTGGTATGATAATACAAGGCTTTAGGACAAAACATCTATATCCTACACTCATAATTTTAGCAAGTGGTATGATAATACATGACATTAGGACAAAACATTCCTATCACACACAAATAATTTCAACCAAATAATGGAGATTCAAGGGCTAGAAATTTGCCAACTAAAAAGGCAAACCTATCATAATTGATTAAGACAAAAGAAAAAGGAAATAAATCCCTGAATCAATGGGACCTTGTCCCTTATCTTAACAACATATTATCATAATTTTCAAAATACAAATCTCCTTTTCCTATACATATCTTGACTAAGGAAGAGGAAGATAAGAACATAAGTTGTTTGTTTTCCAAAAATTCAACCAAGTGTATCCTAATTATGATAAGGTAGACCCACGATCATGAAAGGAGAATTATTTAGTGGTCTATTTAAGCAAAACCCACCTCTACAACATTAGAATTTTTGTCCAAGTGAGGGAGAGGAAAAAATAGAAGCAAGGTGGAGTGAGGAAAGGAGAAGAAGAAAGGAAGAAAGAGGAAGGAGAACTCTAGAGGAATAAGTGTTCAAGGTAAGTTTAACAATATTTCTTTTTGAAGAAAAGATTTCAAACTTGTAATATTTATAAGAGATTTTGATCTTATAATTTTGATGATTGGTCATGGATGTTGCTATATCATATTACATATTATGTATGTTTGAATACTTAGGCTGGTCTAGATAGTTCTGCATATATATGGCTATGGGTGACAAAATTTTAAGTTTCTGTTTTTAAAATTTTGGGAAGAATCAGTAAGGAATTTAAAGAAATAGTTAACATGAAAAATGTAGATCTATGGCTCACGGATTTTTACCCACTGGAATCACTCAATTTGGAGTCTATATGAGGTACATATGGTCTGATTAGTAAGAAGTGGTTAGAAAATGGTTAATCTGGGAAGAATATGTTAGGATAGCTTCTGTGTTTAAATTTCTGGGAACTTTCTGTAGGGAATTAAAATAAATAGTTAACATAAGAATTATAGATATATGTTTCATAGAATTTAATCCACTGGAATGACTCAATTTGGAGTTCGTATGAAGTAGATATGGTCCGATTAGAATTCAGTGGTCAGAAATTGGTTAATCAGGGAAGAATATTTTAGGATAGCTTCTTTGTTTTAATTTCTGGGAACATTCTGTAGGGAATTAAAATAAATGATTAACATAAAAATTATTTCTCTATGTGTCACGGATTTGTACCCACTGGAATAACTTAATTTGGAATTCTTAAGAGGAAGATATAGACAGATTAGTTGGTAGAGGTCAGAACCTATCTGAGAAGAAATAGCATGTAGTTTAAAGGAGTAATATCACCTTGATTTCTTAATATTTTGCTAAACTATTCAACATAATAGTTTTAGATAATTGTTTTATCTTGAAATTAACTCCATGATTACCTACATCGGAGTTAAATTGAGGGAGTTATGCTCTGATTAGTAAGAGAAAGTTAGATAGGATGAAAACCTACATCAAGAAAATAAGGAAATAAAATTAATATTAAAAAAAGAAGAAGAATCTTATAAATGAAAATAATAAATGACTAGTATATGCCATAGCCATTGCCATTGTATGAACTTCTTACCATCTTAATTGTGAAATTTTAACATGGAAATATTTTATAAAGTAATATTTGAAATGGTTATGTTTAATGGCATGATTACCATTGATTTTTGGTAATAGTTATATTTTGATGAACACACTTGTTATTGAAAGCATATTTTTGGCTATCATTGTGAAAAGAAAAGAAATGAGCACGGTCACATGGCAATCTGTATGGTGCATCAGTAGGAGACACCATACCAACGGTTATGATCATGTTAATGAGAAAAGAAAGAGAAAGTGGGCCATGTCAGACGGAGCGAGAAAAGCCCGTACCGGAGAGTAGAAAATACTCACCCTGATCGGGGTAGTTTGATATGAGAATAAATTGATAGTCATCATATGATATTCTAAAAATAGTTAATCATGTCATACATGTCATTATTGTACGATTCTCGTGAGCATAGATATAGTGCATTCATGTGACCAAAGATATTTGCTGTAGTTTATACAGCTGAACATGATGTGATGAGCTATATTGATGATGATTTATTGTTGAACTTACTGGGATTTAATTCTCACTATATTTCCATGTCATGTTCAGAAGAATAATTATGCAGATTTTCTCTATGGCACTGGCTTTTAGCATATGTTAGATTGAGTTACTCTATTTTGAGCTGATCCGAGTAATGTATATAGTGCCTATGGTCGAGTTGACTAAGATCCCAGTGAAGGTGCAACCACCCGCACCCGTATCTCCGAAACTGGTCAACAAGGATGAATAAGATGTAATTATATATGTGTTAAACTTTTGTACGAATGTTATTGATTAATGATATGTATGTAAACTCTGTATTGTATAAATTAAATAAATGTTATTTTGAGTTAAGTTGTAACGAGGTAATAACTTCATAGTATTTAAAAAAAATTGTTACTTAAATGGAGTTGTTACACTTATTACTTCTGATTGGTCTGTTTAAGTTTCTGCATTTGAACTTCAATTTTCTAGTTTAATGCATTGAACTTTTTGGACTTGGTGTTTGTACTGAATTGCTCTATTTTGTTGTCTAAATTTAAGCCTCAATTTGCTGGTTTACTGCCTTAAATATTTTGGACTTGTTGGATGGTTTTTCTGAATTATGGCATTTTTGTAATTGAATGAATGCATTTATAAGACATGCTCTGCATACTAAAAGCTCAACATTCTAAAATTTTACTTGGCCCATTGACTACCTTGGATAAGTTGGACTAATTTTCCTGGATTCTACTGTTTGTGGTATAAAATTGCCTTTACCATTGTCTGAATTCTGAATTTGGATAATCATCTGACTTCTATTTTTTGATACTGGTTTTTCTGCACCATTGAGACACATATTGCCTAATTTGTGCCTAATTTGAATTGTCCTTGCTGTATTTAACTTCAGCATTATAAATTTTTGTCTTGCATTTGAATCTTTTGCTCCCTGGTTTAACACTGTGACTGCATTCCTTGATTAATTATTTTTTAGACCTACACATCCCATTCCCCTTTTGTATTTGATTGCATATCATCACATATAGGTCCCAAAAGAGCCAGAAATCATCCTCCCAATCCCAACAACCACGTAGAGGCCGAACTCAACAACCACCCCAACTTCCTCACCAAATAAATGAGTATGGTATTGTGTGTGTTGATGATAGTCAACGGACATGATACGATACTCTAATTAAACGGGGAATGCTGAGTACCCACTACATGGATGAGGAATGTTTGGACCGGTTAGGTCTTTTAAATGACGTCCACTACTCAGTTGATAGGATTGGGTGTAATACATTCATCACACTATGATACCCGGCCTATGCTAAGACTACTTTAGAATTTTTTAGCTCAGTTAATGTAGTCCTATTTCAGGGTCCTGATGTCATTTAGGGCTGCATTAATTTTAGAATGTTTGACCGTACTTTTAGCTTAACATTGGCTGAATTTAATGCACTATTTAGATTGCCTCCCGGGGAAACTAGATTAGTCCCCTCAAGTTTTCTTGACCAACCTTTTTTGAACTCAATTTCTGATGGGGGGCTGTGTAACATCCTTAATTTCATTTTTTTTTATTAATAAAGATACATAAATATTTAATTAAGGAAATAAAATTTAATAGACAATATTTAGATATCTAGGAAAATATAATCCTTAGAAATTTTTCACCTTATGTGTGTGCATAGAAATGTTCTAACATTAATGGAATAGGTAAAGAGAGAAAACCTAAGAGGAAAGATTAGAAATAAACATGCTAAAGAAAGGTGAAATTATTGGGTAAGGAAAATCAATTTTTGTGAAGTAAGTAAAGGTCTTAAAATTTCAAGAAGATTGGATTAGGGTAATTTTTCCTAATTTAAGAGTTAAAGTTACTAAGTTTAGTATCTTCACCCATAAATTGGGCTTTCACCTATGGAAACTTCATATAGAGTTTTTCTACTTCACATGAATTTTTAGCAAGTCAATAGGATAGCCCAAGGAAGAAATAAAACATAGATTTGGACTAGGATATAGAAATTGGACCGGTAGCCCAAAAATTATGAAAATGTGACCAAGCCCATTATGAAAGGTAGAATTTTAACCAAAGTAACGAAAATGGACAAGAATGAGCCCAAACCCAAGAGAAAAAATAAAAATAAAGTGATGAAATAATGGTGTAATCAGCATTAGGTGACATGGCATTAAGACAAAAATTTAGCAAGTGGTGTGATATCCTACATTCATAATTTTAGCAAGTGGTATGATAATACATGGCATTAGGAAAAAACATCTATATCCTACACTCATAATTTTAGCAAGTGGGTAATAATGCATAGCATTATGACAAAACATCCTTATCCTACACAAATAATTTTAGCTAAACAAGGAATATTCAAGGGTTGAAAATTTGCTATCTAAAAAGGCAAACCTATCATACTTGATTAAGACAAAAGAAAAAAGAAATGAATCCCTAAATCAAAGGGACCTTGTCCCTTATCTTAAGAACATATTATCATAATTTTCAAAATACAAATCTCCTTTTTCTATGCATATCTTGACTAAGGAAGAGGAAGACAAGAACATGACTTGTTTTTTTTCAAAAAAAAAAATCAACCAAGTGCATCCTAATTGTGATAAGGTAGACCCATGATCATGAAAGGTGAATTATTTGATTGTCTATTTAAGCAAAACCCAACCTTATAACATTATAATTTTGTCCAAGTGAGGGAAAGGAGAAAATAGAAGCAAGGTAGAGTGACGAAAGGAGAGGAAGAAAGGAAGAAAGAGGAAGGAGAACTCTAGAGGACTAAGTGCTCAAGGTAAGTTTAACAATATTTGTTTTTGAAGAAAAGTTTTGAAATTTACAACATCTATGTGGGATTTTGACCTTAGAACTTTGATGATTAGTGATGAATGTTTCTATATCATGTTACATATTATGTATGTTTGAATACTTAGGCTGGTGTAGATAGTTCTGCATTGAAATGGCTAAGGGTGGAAAAATTTTAAGCTTCTATTTTGAAAATTTTGAGAAGAATGGGTACGGAATTTAAACAAATGGTTAACATAAAAAATGTAGATCTATTTCTCATGGATTTTGGGCCACTAGAATCACTCAATTTGGAGTCCATATAAAGTAGATATGGTTCGATTAGTAAGCAGTGGTCAGAAAATGGTTAATCAGGGAAGAATATGTTAGGATAGCTTCTGTGTTTAAACTTCGGGGAACATTCTATAGGGAATTAAAATAAATGGTTAACATAAAACTTATAGCTATATGTGTCACAGATATTTAACCACTATAATCACTCAATTTGGAATTCTTTAGAGGGAGATATGGACAGATTAGTAAGTAGAGGTCAGAACCTACTTGAGAAGACATAACCTATACATTGAGGGAGTAATATCACCATTATTCCTTAAATTTTAGCTAAACATTTCTGCATAATAGTTTTATATAATTGTCTTCTCTTTAAATTGACACTAAGAGCACCTAAATCGGAGTTGAAATGAGGGAGATATGCTCCAATTAGTGAGAGAAGGTCAGACAGGATGAAAACCTGCATCAGGAAATAATACAACATAAAGCAGACCATGTTCTATGCTAAAAATGGCATTGTCAAGCCTAAAGCATGGTTGTTTTATAGTAAATGACCAAGCCATGTTATAGGATACGTTTAGGCCAGTTTGAAAGTAGGTATAACTTATTTTCAACATTTTGTTTACCCTAAAAGAACCTAATTACCTATAGGATATTAGTAGAAACCAAATTGACGAAGAATGTTGTATTAAATTTGTGAGAACATGTGTTGGAAATGATATAAGTTGGAGAAAAGTGACTAAAGGCCATGCATAAAGAAAAAGAAGAGAGAAATATAATTTTTAAAAAAGAAGAAGAATCTTATAAATGAAAATAATAAATGACTAGTATATGCCATAGCTATTGCCATTGTATGACTTCTTACCATCCTAAGTGTGTAATTTTGACATGGAAATATTTTGATGAAACATTATGGTATGTGAGTATAATGAACATACTTGTTATTGAAATCATATTTTTGGCTATTAACGTGAAAAGAAAAGAAATAAGCATAGTCACATGACGATCCGTGTGGTGCACCAGTAGGGGACACCCTACCAACGGTTATAATTATATTAATGAGAAAAGAAAGAGAAAGTGTGCCATGTCAGACGGAGCAAGAAAATCCCATACCGGAGAGTAGAAAATACTCACCCTGACCGAGGTAACTTGATATGAGAATAAATTGATAGTCATCATATGATATTCTGAAAATAGTTAATCCTATCATACATGTCATTACTGTACGATTTTCATGTGCATAGATAAAGTGCATTAATGTGACCAAAGATATTTGCTGTAGTTTATACAAATGAACATGACGTGATGAGCTATATTGATGATGATTTATTGTTGAACTTACTAGGATTTAATTCTCACTATATTTCCATGTCATGTTCAGAAAATTAGTTATGCAGACTTTTCTATGGCTTTGGCTTTTTGTCCATGTTAGATCGAGTTACTCTATGATGGGCAGATCCCAGAAACAAATATAATGTTTTTAGTCGAGTTGGCTCAGATCCCGGTGAAGGTGTAACCACCCGCACCTGTATCTCCAGAATTGGTCAACCAGAATAAATAAGATATAGATATTTATGTGTTTGATATGTTGTACGTACGTTTTGATTAATGACGTGTATGTGAACTCTATATTGTATAATAATAATTATAAAAAAGTGTTACAGGCAATATAGTGCATCAAGTTCAAAAGCCTCTTTCATTTGCAACCCCACTTTTAGATATTTACAGCGCCTGGTGTCCCATACTATTTTTGATAAGGTTGAGAGTGATGGGGTTGCAAATCAAAGGGAGCTTTACTTTCTTTATGCCATGGTACATGGTACTAAGTTGGATACTGGAGCCTTAATGGCTCAGCAGATGGCCTGGGTAGGTAGTGCAATGAATGGTAAGGTGGTCTCATAGGGGACTTAATTACTACCATAGCTAGAGGGCTGAAATTTGAGGCAAATCTTCAAGGAATGCAACCGGTAGTTGGCAGTAATAGGATTGATTTGGAATCCTGCTTGCATATGAAACTCATTGTCAAGAAAAATGTTGACTATTGGTTGTATCTCAGAGGACATAGAAACTTCTGCCTCTCTAACCCTATTAGGACTACAGTTACCAGTGAGGAGAACTGGTTATATCCTTTAGAGGAGGATCGAGAGAGTGATGAGATTCCACTAGAGGGGGATAATTTCCCCGTTGAGCCACTTTTGGCTCTCCCACCCCCACCCCCTTCCCATTTTACTGACCGTGCAGGTACATTATATGCTCCTCGAAGGATCAGGACTCCATCTCTTTGAGGCTCAACCGTATTGACGCAGAGAAACTATCACAGAGAGCTACCCTGCATGCCATGCAAGATTCCATCCAAAGCATGCAGGGAATGATGCAGGCATGGTACACCTGGCACTTAGGTCAGAACCCACCTCCACTTCCTCCAGATGACCAGTAAGCATGTAAGTCACTTATCCCTTTGCCTCTTCTTTCATTATTATTGACATTGGGGACAATGTCAAGCTTAAGCATAGGGGAGTAGACTTTAGCTTTTGGGTTTGCACTGGATGAACTTATGATCTGTACTGGTTATTTTCACTGACTGATTTAGTTGTCTTTTGCATGTATATACTGTACATATCACATCCCTCTTGTTTTATTGCATAATCACATAGTTTGTTGTTTTAGAAATAGATTGATGTAATATAGGCTAATTTTAGCTCATGAACTTATGATGCACAATAGGATATGAAATAGGTAGTTTAAATTTTAGTCTCTCTTTTCTAGGATTAAACCTCTAATTTTTTGAAAATATCTCTCCTATAATGTTGTGAATTGTATGCCTTTATTGATTTTTAACACTATGAGAGTGTGAAGGCTTGGAGAGGTGAAAAATGAGGGAATATATCACCCAAAAAGTTTTCACTTTGAGTACCCCTTCAAGGCACCAAAAAGGCCTTAGTATGAGTACCTAGCTGCCTTTACCCTAGTGAGATGGAGCATAAAATGCACTCATGGCATATTTCTATAAAAGAAAAAAATTGATGAATGAAATAGAAAAAGAAAAAAAATGAATGATGAGAAATAAAAGAAATTCAGTGAGAAAAAAAGAAATAAGCATAAGGCAACATAGGGAGATCTAAAGGATGAGGTGGCTTACTTGAGTGTCTGAAAATCAATTAGATGTATACATTCAATAGTACCAATAGAAACAGATATATAATAGGAGATTTTTGCTTGATTTTTAGAAGAACATAGACTATTTGATAAATGTCTATTCATATATCTGTTATGTGCACATTGATTGAGTGAAGAATTTCTTGTATTGCATTTATCTGTTATCAGAAATTTGTATGCAACATCTTTCTTCCTTTTGATTTAACATGTTATTTGCTTGAGGTCAAGCAAAGGTTTAAGCATGGGGGAGTTGATAAAGGGGAAATTTAAGTGTTTAATGGTCAAATTTTATCCTCTAACTAGTAGTAAACATGTGATTATTCCCCTATTTTTTGTTATACTTTGCTCTAGATATTGCTTTGGTTTGTTTTATGCTTGTAGGTGAGCAAAAGAGGCCAAGAAGTAAGGAAAAACACTCATGAGAGGAGCCATATGGACTTGGAACATGCTGAGGAGGAAGCAAGGAGGCAACCCTAAAGAAATTGGCAAATTTTGAAACTAGCAACTTGAAGCACGGCTAGGCCGTGCTTGGTGTGCATGAAGTACGGCCAGGCCGTGCTCTGTGCGAAAGATGCAAAAAATTTCCAAAATCTAACTCGAAGCATGGCCAGGCCATGTCAAGAAGCACATATGTGCTTCATGTCTATACAACACATGATTTTTAGGGTTTTGAGTAGCCAAGTTGATACATATGCATGGGGAAACGCAAAGGAACACATTCTGACCTCGACAGACATCTTAGACTGAATTTTTAGGCCTAGAAAACACTCTTAGATTAGTTTTAAACGCCAATTGAAAGTTGTATTTCATCGTTTCATCTTTACTTTTCTACAAATCTGGTTTTATCTTTCTACTTTAGTTCTCCACTTCTTCTTCTACTCTTTCTTTTAGTTTGTATTGAACATTAATGATTACTTTAATAAATTTGATTATGTTTTCTCTTTCAATTATGCTTGAGTAGATTTGATCTAGGGTTTTGGTAAACCCACTTATGATGTAATGATACACTGTGCACATTGAATCATTAGAACCCTAATTGTATTATCCATGGTTAATTAGGATTGACTATTATGGATTGATCATATGAGTTGATGAATGTCTGGCCAACGTTTTATCACGTCTTAGGATATTAATTGATGAACTGAAAGGTAAAAATTAATAGCAGAACCTAATAGTTAATTATGGATATCTTAATCACGAAAGTAGTTTAAGATTCTCTAGGAATGAATCAATTAATGGGCAAGAGAAAACCGACTAATTGTATTCCATGGTTGGCATAGAGCTTAATAGACCTAGGTTAAACTAAGAACCACGAAAGTACATAATTGGATCAACCTAGGCACGATTAGTAATGCTTGAAAGAGGTTTCTAATTCATTAAGGCTAAACCATACCCAATTACCTAGATAATTGCAATTAGAGGTACAAGTTGAATGTTGAATATCATAAGTATGGTGACCCCTAACCCTAGGTTTTGTTAATAGAATTCTTAATTTACTTAATTATGACAAACTCTCCATTGAATTACATCGATTTAGATAGCATATTTCGTATCATTCTAGTAATTGACGTTGTTCTCTGTGGGATACAACCCGTACTTGCCGGACTAGCTATAGCTATGTCGTGTGCTTGCGGTTAATTATAAAACAGACATAACAAGTAGTGGCTGGCCTTTCCACAATTATTGCAAACATTTTGACCAGCTAAACAAGGTATATCTCCATGGTTCTTCCTACATTTATTACCAGTAGGCTGGCTAGAAGTTTAACCACTACGGGTCAGCATTCTCTTGCCCTGAGAATTGTTCTCCTTGAACCTTTTGTTCCAAGGTTTTACTCTTCCTCAAGAGGGATCATTGTCTCTCAATATTTTCTCAGCCCTGGCACTCATCAGAGTTTCTTTTGCTATGCTATATTTGCTTGCCAACTTTGCAAAATCCGATATCTCTAATGTAGCCACTCTTTCTCTAATCTCAGGTTTCAAACCTCACTCAAAATTTGCCGCCTTCCATGTATCATCATGCGTATGCTTCTGGTAAGTGGAAAATTTAGATAGCTCTTCATACTTAGCCTTATATTTAGGTACAATCATATTCCCTTGCTTCAAATGTATGAATTCAGCTTTTTTTTTATTCTTCACATTATCCGAGAAATATTTATCATAAAATGTTTCTTTAAAATTATCCTAGGTAATGGGAGTATCATTGGTCTCCCATAGTCTCTGTATACTTTTCCATCAATGCTCTGCCTCACCTTTTAACATGTAAGTGGCTAAGGAAACTTTCTGTTTTGTGCTGCATTCTAAAACACCAAAAAATTTCTCTAGTTGCATGATCCATCGCTCAACTATAACTAGGTTACTTTCTCCAAGAAACAAAGGAGGGTTGGCCTTCCTTAATTGAGCCAGGAGTTTATTCATTTGACTTGGCCTATTTTCCTCTCCAGCACCCTCAGGAATGTTTTTTGGCGCCACTTGCCTAAGGGCTTGTTGCACTTGTTGAAGGATTTGTGTTGTGGTGGCTTAGATTGCAGCTTGCCCATCGAGCCTAGTAGCTAAGGCTTCCATATCTCAAATATTTCTTTCACGGTCTCAGTCTGGGTTCTCTTATATGAAATTTCCCTGTGCGCACATTTATTTATACAAATAATTTTCATATAATTAGTTATACGACCATAAACTGTCTACTCTATTTAACAACCTCTAAAACAAAATCCAATTTCATAATAATTCAACTCTAAATCAATTTAGAATATCCTAGAAGTCATAAAAACAAATAAATAATTCCTTAAACCATTGCTCTCATACCAAAAATGCAACACCTACTAACTAGCATCTTATTTCATACATCAATATAATAGAATATTTGTAACATCCCCGATTTTTCCTAATGTTACTAATTGGAATTTATTTCTTTCAGAGAGGAGAAAGCATTTTGGATCTCAAAGGAGGATTAAATTATTTTACAAATTTACTCAAGTCAAACAAGATCTTAGGATGGTTAAAATGACATTTATGTAAATTCCTTGAGATGGCATTTATGTAAATTTCATAGGATGGAATTTTTGTAAATAATGGAAGATGGCAAAGTTGTAAATATTAGGTGGTAGGTAGAAATTTTTTTAATAATTATAAGGGAGGTAGGTAAGGAAAATTATTGATAATTATGAGGGAAAGAAAAGAGTGTCAGTAAGGAGTATTGGTAAGGAAGAGAAAGAAAAGAAAAAAAAGAGAGGAAAAGAAAGAGGAGGAAAAAGAAGAGGAAGAAGAAGGAGAAGGAAGAGGAAAGGAAAATCAAATCATCAAGTTTAAGGATTTGTTTCAGGTAGGTTTAACATCTACTCATAAATTTTGTACAAAATTATATATATGCTTTTAAATTTGTTTAGATGTGATTTTGGATAACATGTGGTATGGATATTTCTATGGAATTCTATTTTGGTTGTATGGACATGCATATGGGTGCATGGGATTACATAAAAGAAAAACAAGGGAGAAGTTAGACTAAGCTGAATTTCGGAATAATTTGGAAAGACTATGTTTTTGGAATTCTGGGAAACATCAGCAAGGATTTTAAAGCAATGGTCAACATATGAATTTTAGATATATGTCTCTCGGATCTATAGGCTCTAAAGTTACTTAATTTGGAGTTCAAATGAGAGAGATATGGGTAATTAATGGAGCATAGGTCAGAATCCAGGATAGTAAAAATAATCATTTATATTTTTAATTTGTTGGAAATAATCCGTAAGGAATTTAAATAAATAATAAACATAAAAGTTGTAGATAATTGTCTTAGAGTTTTATAGGATTTGACATCACCTCAAATTGAGTCCATATGAGGGAGATATGGCTGATTAATTAAGTAGAGGTCAGAATAAGTCTAGAATTCAAATTCGTAAAATAGGTATTTTTGTTTTTAATTTTCTAGGAATAATCCATAAGGAATCTGAAGACATAATAAATATGAAAGTTGTAGATAAATGTCTTATATTATTTTATGATTTGAAATCACCAATCAGAGTTTGTATGAGGGAGATATGGTTGAACAAGTGAGGAAATGTCACATAACACAGTCAGGCCGTGTTCAAGGTTGCTTTAGCATGGATAGGCCGTGTTCGGTGCTGTTTTTGAGCATGTTTGAAGTATTTTTCAAGCATGGCCAGGTTTTGTACATGGCCAGGCTGTGTTGGGTGCTGGATTATCATATTTTTCACTTTTTTCTACCTAAAAATAATCTTGTTTGTTGAAATATTTTAAGGAAACATATATCCAAGAAAAATACGTTTAAAATGATGATTTTGGTATCACAAATTACTCTTTTTCTTTATTTGATTTAAAATGAACCATATTGGATATTGGTATGTGATGAATGATTATTAATCATTTGGTATAAAAATGATGCATCATATTATGAAAGTGATTAAATGGCAAGCGTAAAGCTCATGGCGAGTTGCTTGATAATTATATATTGCATTTGATGAATATGCATTTATATATATACATATATATATGTATCGATGAATATCGACGGGTTGTATGGCTTGAGACGGTACCGAATGGGGACGCCCTATTATCCTAATTGAGTCAAGGGAGGGCCGTTCCACCCGAGTGACAGAGGTCATGTAAGTTGGTAGATGGGAGATGAACTCATATTCCCTGATCACTTATTGTGACTGTAGTCGATCGGTCACTATGCGTGTAACAATTTTTATTTATTTATTTATTATTATACAATATAAAGTTCACATACACATCATTAATCAAAACATACATACAACATATCAAACACATAAATATCTACATCTTATTTATTCTGGTTGACCAATTCCAAAGATACAGGTGCGGGTGGTTGCACCTTCACCAGGATCTGAGCCAACTTGACCATAAACATTTTATTTGTTTATGTGATCAGCCCATCATAGAGTAACTCGTTCCAACGTGCACTAAAAGCCAGAGCCATAGAAAAATCTGCATAACTAATTTTCTGAACATGACATGGAAATATAGTGAGAATTAAATCCCAGTAAGTTCAACAATAAATCATCATCAATATAGCTCATCACGTCATGTTCATTTGTATAAACTACAGCAAATATCTTTGGTCACATTAATGCACTTTATCTATGTACATGAAAATCGTACAGTAATGACATGTATGATAGGATTAACTATTTTCAGAATATCATATGATGACTATCAATTTATTCTCATATCAAGCTACCCCGGTCAGGGTGAGTATTTTCTACTCTCCAGTACGAGTTTTTCTCGCTCCGTCCGACATGGCACACTTTCTCTTTCTTTTCTCATTAACATAATCATAACCATTGGTAGGGCGTCCCATACTGGTGCACCACACGGATCGCCATGTGATCGTGCTTATTTCTTTTCTTTTCACATTAATAGCCAAAAATATGATTTCAATAACAATTATGTTCATTATACTCACATACCATAATGTTTCATCAAAATATTTCCATGTCAAAATTATACACTTAGGATGGTAAGAAGTTCATATAATGGCAATGGCTATGGCATATACTAGTCATTTATTATTTTCATTTATAAGATTCTTCTTCTTTTTAAAACATTATATTTATCTCTTCATTTTCTTTATGTATGGCCTTTAGTCAATTTTCTCCTACTTATATCATTTCCAACACATGTTCTCACAAATTTCATACAGCATTCTTCATCAATTTGGCTTCTACTAATATCCTATAGGTAATTAGGTTCATTTAGGGTAAACAAAATGTTGAAAATATGTTATACCACCTTTCAAACTGGCCTAAATATATCCTATAACATGGCGTGGCCATTTACTATAAAATAGCCATGCTTTAGGATTGAAAATGCCATTTCCAGCATTGAACACGACTTGCTTTATGTTGTGTTATTTCTTGATGCAAGTTTTCATCTTGTCTGACATTTTCTCACTAATTGGAGCATATCTCCCTCATTTCAACTCCGATTTAGGTGATCTTGGTGTCAATTAAAAGAAAAGCCAATTATCTAAAACTACTATGTTGAAACATTTAGCTACAAATTAAGGAATCACGGTGATATTACTCCCTCAAAGTACAGGTTATTTCTTCTCGGGTAGGTTCTGACCTCAACTTACTAATCTATCCATATCTCCCTCATAAAAATTCCAAATTGAGTGATTCCAATGGCTAAAAATTCATAACACATATAGAATATAATTTTTATGTTAACCATTTATTTTAATTCCCTACAGAATGTTCCCAGAAATTTAAACACAGAAGCTATCGTAATATATTCTTCCCTAATTAAACATTTGCTTACCACTACTTACTAATTGGACCATATCTACCTTTTATGGACTCTAAATTGAGTGATTCCAGTGGCTAAAAATCCGTGAGACATAGATCTACATTATTTATGTTAACCATTTGTTTAAATTCCTTACCCCTTCTTCTTAGAATTTTCAAATTTTTTCCACCCATAGCCATACCAATGCATAACTATCTACACTAGCCTAAGTATTCAAACATATATGATATATCAACATTCTTGACCAATCATCAAAGTTCTAAGGTCAAAATCCCACATAGATGTTATAAATTTCAAAACTTTTCTTCAAAAAGAAATATTGTTAAACTTAACTTGAGCACTTAGTCATCTAGACTTCTCCTTCCTCTTTCTTCTTTTCTTCCTTCCCTTTCCTCAATTTACCTTACTTCTATTTTTTTTCCTCTCCCTCACTTGGACGAAATTCTAATGTTATAAGGTTGAGTTTTGCTTAAATAGACTATAAAATAATTCACCTTTCATGATCATGGGTCTACCTTATTACAATCAGCGATTTGTTGAACTAGATCAGGACCCACCAAGTTCTTTTCTCCTACCTCAAACCAACATAGTGGAGATCAGCACTTCCTACCATAGAAAGCTTCATAGAGGGCCATCTTAATACTAGAGTGATAATTATTATTATAAGCAAACTCCACTATAGGTAGGTACTTATCCTATCCTTTACCTTGCTCTACCACACAAGCCCTCAACATATCTTTTAGGGTTTGAATGGTTCGTTCTATCTGCCCGTCATTCTGAGGATGGTAGGCAGTATTGAACCACAACTGGGTACAAAAAGCTTCCTGCAACGCCTTCCAAAACCTTAATGTAAACCTCGGATCTCTATCGGAAACGATATTTAAGGGAATTCTATGCAGTCTAACTATTCAAGGTACATGCTATATCTATGGATTTGCTCTTATGGTGTTGTTTGACTCTGGTGCTAGTCATTCATTTATATCGAAAGAATGTATTAGGAAACTTTAGTATCCAATTTCTAAAACCCCTTATGAACTATTTGTAGTAACTCCCATGGAGGAAAAAGTCTTAACTTCCTATGTATGTAAAGACTGTCAGGTCACTATTCAAGAGAAAACTTTTTCTGTAGACCTCATCTATCTACCTTTAAAAGGTATTGATGTCATTCTAGGGTTAGACTGGATGTCTAGAAATTGGGTTTACCTGAATTGTTGCAACAAGACCATTGAATTTCTACCTCCTACTTCAGAAGAGGAGATGCAGTTATTATTGCTTAATGTCAATCAAGTCACTAAGGAGTTGAAGAATTGAGTACTTGGACATGGCCTATCTCTATTGCACCTTATAGAATGGCCTCAAAGGAACTACAGGAACTTAAGAAATAGTTGGAGGAATTGTTAGATAAGCAATTCATTAGACCAAGTGTTTCACCTTGGGGAGCTCCTATATTGTTTGTTTAAAAGAAAAATGGAAGCTCGAGACTATGCATAGATTACAGACAGCTGAATAAGGTGACTATCAAAAATAAGTATCCTCTCCCTAGAATAGATGATTTATTAGATCAACTAAAGGGAACCTCCATCTTTCCTAAAATTGACTTGAGATCGGGATACCATCAGATTAGGATCAAGGAGGAGGATGTACTTAAAACAACCTTCAGGACTAGGTATGGGCACTATGAGTTTCTCGTAATGTCCTTCAGGTTGACAAATGCACCTGTAATTTTCATAGATTACATGAATCGTATTTTTCGACCCTACCTAGATCAATTTGTGGAAGTATTCATTGATGACATCTTGATATATTCTGAGAGTGAGAAAGAACATGAACAACATCTATGAATCGTGTTACAAGTGCTGAAGACAAAAAGTTGTATGCCAAATTGGAGAAGTGTGGATTTTGGCTGTTAGAGGTAAAATTTCTCAGACATGTCATTTCCAATAAAGGGGTAGTCATAGACCCTAGCAAGACGAATGCAATGATTCAGTGGGAAAGACCAAACATGGTTACAGAAGTCAGAAGTTTCTTAGGTTTGGAAGGATACTACAGGAGGTTTATACAAAACTTCTCTCGTATAGCCTTGCCATTGACTAAATTGACCAGGAAGGGAAGTCCTTTTAAATGGATTGATCAATGTGAAGCTAGTTTCTAGGAGCTTAAAAAATTGATCACTCTTCTTATTTTAATTATTTCAGACCCCACAGGACATTTTGAAGTGTATAGTGACGCTTCAAAGAAAGGGCTAGGGTGTGTGCTAATACAAGAAAAGAGGGTAGTTGCTTACGCTTCTAGGCAACTAAGACCCCATAAAGGAAATTATCCAACCCATGATTTTGAATGGGCAGCAGTGGTGTTTGCCTTAAAGATTTAGCGACACTATTTGTGTGGTGCAATATTTGAAGTATACTATGATCATAAAAGTCTTAAGTACCTTTTTGATCAGAAAGAGTTATGAGACAACAAAGATGGGTAGAGTTTCTTAATGACTAGAAGTTGGAGATAAAGTATCATCCAGGAAAGGAGAATGTTGTAGCAGATGCCTTGAGTCAAAAATCTCTACACATGGGTCAGATGATGTTGTATGAGATGCTAAAGGACTTTTGAAATTTAAAGCTGGCCACTACTCTTACTCCAAAGAAGCTAATCATTAATGGTTTAAGTATAGGGTGTGACCTTAGAGCTCAGACCAAAGAGGCTCAAGCTCACGACTAATACTTACAGAATCATAAAGATCAAGGTAAATTTTCTATCATGGAAGATGGAGCAATCATGTATTAGGGAAGGATTTGTGTCCCTCAAGAACGAGAGTTGATGACTAAGATCCTATAGGAAGCACATTAGAGTAAATACACAGTCCATCCTGGATGCACTAAAATGTACTAGGATTTAAATACGATGTATTGGTGGCCAGGGATGAAAAAGGACATTGCCGAGTTTGTGGCAAAATGTCTCATTTGTCAGAAGGTGATGGTAGAGCATCAAAAGCCAACAGGATTTTTACAACCTCTTGAGATCCCTAAATGGAAATGGTACAATATTTCGATGGACTTTGTCGTGGGTTTTGTAACAACTCCATTTAAGTATCAATTTTTTTTTTAAAATACCATGAAGTTATTACCTCGTTACAACTTAACTCAATATAACATTTATTTAATTTATACAATACAGAGTTTACATACATGTCATTAATCAAAACATACGTACAACATATCAAACACATAAAATCTACATCTTATTTATTCTGGTTGACCAATTCCGGAGATACAGGTGCGGGTGGTTGCACCTTCACCGGGATCTAAGCCAACTTGACCACAAACATTTTATTTGCTTCTAGGATCTGCCCAACATAAAGTACTCGATCCAACGTGCACTAAAAGCCAGAGCTATAGAAAAATCTGCATAACTAATTTTCTGAACATGATATGGAAATATAGTGAGAATTAAATCCCAGTAAGTTCAACAATAAATCATCATCAATATAGCTCATCACATCATGTTCAGTTGTATAAACTACAGAAAATATCTTTGGTCTCATAATGCATTATATCTATGCACATAAGAATCATACTGTAATGATATGTATGACAGGATTAACTATTTTCAAAATATCATATGATGGCCATCAACTTATTCTCATTTCAAACTACCCCGGTCAGGGTGAGTATCCTCTACTCTCCGGTACGGGCTTTTCTCGCTCCGTCCGACGTGGCCCACTTTCTCTTTCTTTTCTCATTAACATGATCATAACCGTTGGTAGGGCATCCCCTACTGGTGCACCACACGAATTGCCATGTGACCGTGCTCATTTCTTTTCTTTTCACAATGATAGCTAAAAATATGCTTTCAATAACAAGTATGTTTATCAAAATATAATTATTACCAAAAATCATTGGTAATCATGCCATGAACATAACCATTTCAAATATCACTTTATAAAATATTTCCATGTCAAAATTTCACACTTAAGATGGTAAGAAGTTCATACAATGGCAATGGCTATGGCTATACTAGTCATTTATTAAGATTCATCTTCTTTTTTAAATATTAATTTTATTTCTTTAATTTCTTGATGCAGGTTTTCATCCTATCTAACCTTCTCTTACTAATCAGAGCATAAATCCCTCAATTTAACTCTGATGTAGGTATTCTTGGTGTCAATTTCAAGATAAAATAATTATCTAAAACTATTATGTTGAATATTGTAGCGAAATATTAAGACATCAAGGTGATATTTCTCCCTAAATGTATAGGTTATTTCTTCTTGGATAGGTTCTGACATCTACCTACTAATCGGACCTTATCTACCTCATATGGACTCCAACTTGACTAATTCCAGTGGCTAAATATCTGTGACACATATATCTATAATTCTTATATTAACCATTTATTTTAATTCCATAAAGATAATTCTGAGAAATTAAAATACAGAAGATGTCCTAACATATTCTTCCCTGATGAACCATTTTCTGACCTTTGACTACTAATAAGCTCATATCTTCCTCATATGGACTCCAAATTGAATGATTCCACTGGCAAAAACATCCATGACACACATCGCTATAATTCTTATGTTAACCATTTATTTTAATTCTATACAGATAACTCCCAGAAATTAAAATACAGAAGTTGTCCTAACATTCTTCCCTGATGAACCATTTTCTGACCTTTGACTACTAATCAGCTCATATCTTCCTCATATGGACTCCAAATTAAATGATTCCAGTGGCTTAAAATCCATGACACACATAGCTATAATTCTTATGTTAACCATTTATTTTAATTCCAAACAGATAATTCCCAGAAATTAAAATACAGAAGCTGTCCTAACATATTCTTCCCTGATGAACCATTTTCTGACCTTTGACTACTAATCAGCTCATATCTTCCTCATATGGACTCCAAATGGAATGATTCCAGTGGCTACAAATCCGTGAGACATATATATTTAATTCATATATTAACCATTTATTTTAATTCCCTACAAATAATTCCCAGAAATTAAAACACAGAAGCTATCCTAACATATTCTTCCCTGATGAACCATTTTCTGACCTTTGCTTACTAATCGGACCATATCTACCACATATGGACTCTAAATTGAATGATTCCAGTGGCTAAAAAATCCATGACACACATACCTATAATTCGTATGTTAACAATTTATTTTCATTCCATACAGATAATTCCAAAAAATTAAAATACAGAAGCTATCCTAACATATTGTTCTCTGATGAACCATTTTCTGACCTTTGCCTACAAATCGGACCATATCTACCTCATATGAACTTCAAATGGAATGATTCCAGTGGCTAAAAATCCGTGAGACTTATATCCATAATTCATATGTTAACCATTTATTTTAATTCCTTATAGGTTGTTCCCAGAAATTAAAACACAGAAGCTAAAAATTCTGTCACCTATAGCCATAACCATGCAGAACTATCTACACCAACCTAAGTATTCAAACATACATCACATGCAAGATCAATATGTAACATGATATAGCAACATCATGACCAATCACAAAAGTTCTAAGATCAAAATCTCATATAAATATTATAAGTTTCAAAAGTTTTCTTCAAAAAGAAATATTGTTAAACTTACCTGGAGCACTTAGTCCCCTAGACTTCTCCTTCCTCTCCTTTCCTCACTCTACCTTGCTTCTATTTTTCCTCTCCCTCACTTGGACGAAATTATAATGTTGTAAGGGTGGGTTTTCTTATATAGACCACCAAATAATTCACCTTTCATGATCATGGGTCTACCTTATCACAATTAAGATACACTTTGTTGAATTTTTGGAAAACAAACAACTTATGTTCTTGTCTTCCTCTTTCTTAGTCAAGATATGCATAGGAAAAAGAGATTTGTATTTTGAAAATTATGATGATATGTTCTTAAGATAAGGGACAAGGTCCCTTTGATTTAGGGATTCATTTCCATTTTCTTTTGTCTTAAACAAGTATGATAGGTTTGCCTTTTTAGGTGGCAAATTTCTAGCCCTTGAATCTCCATTATTTGGTTGATATTATTTGTGTGAGATAGGAAAGTTTTGTCCTAATACCATGTATTTTCATACCACTTGCTAAAATTGTGAGTGTATGATATAGATGTTTTTGTCCTGAAGCCTTGTATTATCATGCCACTTGCCTAAATGATGAATGTAGAATCACACCACTTGCTAAATTTTTGTCTTAATGCAATGTAACCTAATCTTTATTATTATTATTATTATATCATCATCTAATTTTTTTTTTCCTCTTGGATTTGGGCTTATTTCTACCCATTATGGGCTTATTCCTACCCATTTTCTTTGCTTTGGATAAAATTCTACCTTTCTTGGAGGGCTTGGTCACATTTTCATAATTTTTGGGCTATTGGTCCAATTACTATATCCTAGTAGGTCTATGTTTTATTTATTGCTTAGGTTATCCAATGGCTTGCTAGAAACTTATGTGAAGTGGAAAAACTCTATATGAAGTGTCCATTGGTAAAAGCCCAATGTATGGGTAAAGATTTTAAACTTAGTAACTCTAGTTCTTGAATTAGTAAAAATTACCCTAATTCAATGTTCTTGAAATTTTAAGACCTTTACTTGTTTCTAAAAATTTATCTTCCTTATCCAAGAATTTTGCATCTTTTTAGTATGTTATTTCTAATTTCTTTCCTATTAGGTTTTTCTTCTTTATTTGTTCTCTTAATGTTAGAAACATTTTCTATGCATATACATAAGGTGAAGAATTTCTAAGGACTATATTTCCTTAGATATCTAAAATATTGTCTAATAAATTTTATTTCCTTATTAAATTTTTTATGTACCTTTATCAATAAAAGAAACGAAATTAGGGATGTTATAGGTTTACCCAAGACTTCTGTTGGACATGACTCTATCTGGGTAATAATTGACAGATTAACCAAATCTGCTCACTTTTTGCCCATAAAAAATAACTATTCACTGGATAAATTAGTCCAATTATACATCCAGGAAATAGTTAGACTGCATAGAATTCCCTTAAATATCGTTTCCGATAGAGATCCGAGGTTTACGTTAAGGTTTTGGAAGGCGTTGCAGGAAGCTTTTTGTACCCAGTTGTGGTTCAATACTGCCTACCATCCTCAGAATGACGGGCAGATAGAACGAACCATTCAAACCCTAAAAGATATGTTGAGGGCTTGTGTGGTAGAGCAAGGTAAATGATAGGATAAGTACCTACCTATAGTGGAGTTTGCTTATAATACTAACTATCACTCTAGTATTAAGATGGCCCTCTATGAAGCTTTCTATGGTAGGAAGTGCTGATCTCCACTATGTTGGTTTGAGGTAGGAGAAAAGAACTTGGTGGGTCCTGATCTAGTTCAACAAATCGCTGAACAAATCAGGATGATACAAGACAAAATACTTACAGCTCAGAGTAGACAAAAGAGTTACTATGATTAGAGACATAGACCTCTAGAGTTTGAGGAAGGAGACCATGTATTTCTAAAACTTTTCCCGACTACTAGAGTTGGTAGGTCTCTCAAAACTAGAACACTAAGTTTGTAATTTTTGAGACCCTATCAGATTTTGAAGAAATTGAGGATGTCAGCATATCAAGTTTCCCTCCCACCTAATTTTTCCAACCTGCATAATGTTTTCCATATATCACAGCTGCAAAAGTATCTTCTAGATTCTTCACATATAATACGGGATGAACCAATCCAAATAAAGGAGAACATGACATCCCAGCTAGCACCTGCATCCATATTGGACACTGATGTGAAGCAACTGAGAAATAAAATCATTCCCCTAGTTAAGGTGTTATGGGAAGGTTTGACTCCAGAAGAAGCAACTTAGGAAATGGAAGAAATCATGAGAAAGAAATATCCGCAATTGTTCTTATTAGGTAATTTCTGAAATTTGGAGGACAAAATTTCTTTTAGGGGGAGAGAAATGTAACATCCTTAATTTCATTTCTTTTATTAAAAAAGATACATAAACATTTAATTAAGAAAATAAAATTTAATAGACAATTTTTAGATATCTAAGGAAATATAATCCTTAGAAATTCTTCACCTTACGTGTATGCATAGAAATGTTCTAACATTAATGGAATAGGTAAAGAGAGAAAACCTAAGAGGAAATATTAGAAATAAGCATGCCAAAGAAAGGTGAAATTCATGGGTAAGGAAGATAAATTTTTGTGAAGTAAGTAAAGGTCTTAAAATTTCAAGAAGATTGGATTAGGGTAATTTTTTCTAATTTAAGAGTTAAAGTAACTAAGTTTAGTATCTCCACCCATAAATTGGGCTTTCACGTATGGACACTTCATATAGAGTTTTTCTACTTCACATGAATTTTTTAGCAAACCAATAGGATAGCCCAAGGAAGAAATAAAACATAGACTTGGACAAGGAAATAGAAATTGTACTGGTAGCACAAAAATCATGAAAATATGACCAAGCCCATTATGAAAGGTAGAATTTTAACCAAAGTAAAGAAAATGGGCAAGAATGAGCTCAAACCCAAGAGGAAAAATAAAAATAAAAATAAAGTTATGAAATAATGGTGTAATCAAGATTAGGTGACATGGCATTAAGACAAAAATTTAGCAAGTGGTGTGATATCGTACATTCATAATTTTAGCAAGTGGTATGATAATACATGGTATTAGGACAAAACATCTATATCCTACATTCATAATTTTAGCAAGTGGGCAATAATATATAGCATTATGACAAAACATCATTATCCTACACAAATAATTTTAGTTAAGCAAGGAAGATTCAAGGGTTGGAAATTTGCCACCTAAAAAGGCAAACCTATCATAATTGATTAAGAAAAAAGAAAAAGAAATGAATCCCTAAATCAAAGGGACCTTGTCCCTTATCTTAGAAACATATTATCATAATTTTCAAAATACATATCTCCTTTTGCTATGCATATCTTGACTTAGGAAGAGGAAGACAAGAATATAAGTTGTTTGTTTTCCAAAATTTCAACCAAGTGTATCCTAATTGTGATAAGGTAGACCCGTGATCATGAAAGATGAATTATTTGGTGGTCTATTTAAGCAAAACCCACCCCTATAACATTAGAATTTTCGTCCAAGTGAGGGAAAGGAAAAATAGAAGCAAGGTAGAGTGAGGAAAGGAGAGGAAGAAAGGAAGAAAGAGGAAGGAGAAGTCTAGAGGACTAAGTAATTAAGGTAAGTTTAACAATATTTCTTTTTGAAGAAAACTTTTGAAACTTATAATATTTATATGAGATTTTGATCTTAGAACTTTGATGATTGGTCATGGATGTTGCTATATCACGTTACATATTATGTATGTTTGAATACTTTGGCTGGTGTAGATAGTTTTGCACAAGATGGCTATGGATGGCAAAAATTTTAGCTTCTATTTTTAAATTTCTGGGAAGAATCGATAAGGAATTTAAAGAAATGGTTAACATAAAAAATGTAGAGCAGCCACTAGAATCACTCAATTTGGAGTCCGTATGACATAGATATGGTCCGATTAGTATGCAGTGGTTAAAAATTGGTTAATTAGGGAAGAATATTTTACGATAGCTTCTGTGTTTTAATTTATGGTAACTTTTTATAGGGAATTAAAATAAATGGTTAACATAAGAATTATAGACATATGTGTCACGGATTTTTAGCCACTAGAATCACTCAATTTGGAGTCCATATGAGGTAGATATGGTCTGATTTGTAAGGAGTGTTCAGAAAATGGTTAATTAGGGAAGAACATGTTAAGATAGCTTCTGTGTTTTAATTTATGGGAACATTCTGTAGGGAGTTCAAATAAATGGTTAACATAAGAATTATAGATATATGTGTCATAAAATTTTATCCACTGGAATTACGCAATTTGAAGTCCATATGAGATATATATGGTCTTATTAGTAAGCAGTGGTCAGAAAATGGTTAATCAGGCAAGATTATGTTAGGATAGCTTATGTGTTTTAATTTCTGGGAACATTATATAGGGAATTAAAATACATAGTTAACATATGAATTATAGATATATGTGTCACAGATTTGTAGCCACTAGAATCACTTAATTTGAAATTTTTATGAGGGAGATATGGACCGATTATTAGGCAGAGGTCAGAACCTATTCAAAAAGAAATAATATGTTCATTGAGTGAGTAATATCACCTTGATTTCGTAATATTTCGCTAAATGGTTCAACATAATAGTTTTAGATAATTCTTTTATCTTGAAAAGTACACCAAGATCACTTACATCGGAGTTAAATTGAGGGAGTTATGCTCTGATTAGTAAGACAAGGTTAGATGGGATGAAAACCTACATCAAAAAAATAAAGAAATAAAATTAATATTTAAAAAAGAAGAAGAATCTTATAAATGAAAATAATAAATGACTAGTATATGCCATAGCCATTGCCATTGTATGAACTTCTTACCATCTTAAGTGTGAAATTTTGACATGGAAATATTTTATAAAGTGATATTTGAAATGGTTATGTTCATGGCATGTTTACCAATGATTTTTGGTAATAGTTATATTTTGATGAACATACTTGTTATTAAAAGCATATTTTTGGCTATCATTGTGAAAAGAAAAGAAATAAGCACGGTCACATGGCAATCCGTGTGGTGCACCAGTAGGGGACGCCCTACCAACGGTTATGATCATGTTAATGAGAAAAGAAAAAGAAATTGGGCCATGTCGGATGGAGCGAGAAAAGCCCGTACCGGAGAGTAGAAAATACTCACCCTGACCGGGGTAGCTTGATATGAGAATAAATTGATAGTCATCATATGATATTCTGAAAATAAGTAATCCTATCATACATGTTGTTACTGTACGATTCTTATGTGCATAGATATAGTGCATTCATGTGACCAAAGATATTTACTGTAGTTTATACAGCTGAACATGATGTGATGAGCTATATTGATGATGATTTATTGTTGAACTTACTGGGATTTAATTCTCACTATATTTCCATATCATGTTTAGAAAATTAGTTATGCAGATTTTTCTATGGCTCTGGCTTTTAGTGTATGTTGGATCGAGTTACTTTTTGTTGGGCAGATCCCAGAATCAAATAATATGTTTGTGGTTGAGTTGGTTCAGATCCCGGTGAAGGTGCAACCACCCACACCTATATCTCCAGAATTGGTCAACCAGAATAAATAAGATGTAGTTATTTATGTGTTTAATTTTGTTGTACATACGTTTTGATTAATGACGTGTATGTGAACTCTATATTATATAATAAATAATAATAAAAAAGGTTGTTACATAATTGGTATCAAAGCAGGTCGATCCTAGATGGCAAGTGGGTGGTTGGTTATCTGAATCAATCTTATAGTATCTTGAGTATGTTGTGGTAGTGCTGTGTAAGGGATCAGTGGTTTCATATAGGTAAGAAATTACTAGTGTTTCCTATCTATATGTTGAGGTGGTGTTATGACTGCTGTTAAATATTTTTTGAAACTAACTATTGGGCTTAATCACCTCAATAGCAGCATAACTTTATTTTTGCCATAGTAGGAAATGACACCACCAAGGAGGAATCCGGCAAACAATGCGGAGGAAACCCTGCATAACCTTGCCACGGCAATTCGAGAATTTGATATTGATTTACTCCTTAGAACCCAACTAGTACCTATATCCCTATATAGAATGATATCGATTCAATTAAAAAAAATATTTACAAGACTTGTTAGACAAGGGATTTAAATGCCCTAATACTTTTATTTGGAGAGCTCCAGTTCTATCTTTGACAAAAAAAAGATGGATCACTATGACTATGCATAGATTATATACAGTTGAATAAGGTGACAGTGTAGAATAAAAACATATTACCTCGTATAGATTACTTGTTTGACCAGTTACAAGGTGTTCAATAATTTTTTTTTCCAAAAATTAATTTGGGATATGAGTAACATTAATTAAGAATAGGAGAAGAGGATGTACGAAAATTTTCTTTTAGGATTCATTATGGGCATTATGAGTTCTTGGTGATATCATTTAATTTGACAAATATCCTAGCTGCATTCATAGATTTAATGAATAGTAATTAGGTCATCCCTGGATCAGTTTGTTTTTATTGATGATATACTAGAATATTTCAAAATTTTAGAGGATCATTCAAAGATAGTTTTATAAACTCTAAGGGAGTATGGTTGGTAAAGATGGTATCCAAGTAGACTCTAAGAAAGTAAAAGTAGTACAACAATGGCTACGTTTTACTACATATAAAGATGAAGATCCAAATCCAATTTGCACTTCTTGCGGTTATCTGTCGTCCATTCTATTTGAGCCATAGTTGGATCAGGTACATGAACATATGCTTGTAAAGCATCAATCAAGTCCTCAGCATTTGAAGCTGAGATGAGAATTTGTCATGCTGAGTGTGAGATGAACCTTTGTTCCACAGCATGATCAAGAAAAGACAACAGACCATCAAAGAAGTGATTAACATTTAACAAACCTATCGGTTTGTGATGCATATTCAGTTGTTCCTAAGAAATTATTTGGAAAATCTCTTCTAAAGTACTAAAACCACTTGGTAAGGCAATAAAGGCATCAGCATTGCCCATCATTCTAGCCATGCGTTCATGCATGGAAGCTACCCTAAACTCTTCCCCAATTGTCTTTCCTACAATGTTAGATGTAGCTAGAGCTGTAGGAATAATACCTAGAACTTGGCATCCTCCTACATGGGCAGTTGTAGACACACACCCCATTAACCCACGGTTACCTCCACCATAGACTAAATGAATTTTTCTTCTGGCCAGTACCATACCCAAGTTTTGTGTAGTTTTCACATACTCTCCATCCTTTTTAGGACTAGAACCACAAAAGACACAAATATTTCGAAATTGATAAAATGCGATTCCCTCCATAGCTGCACACACCTTAACTTGGAGTATGAAAGTAAAGATATTAACGTGTGCATTTATAGAACTCAAAGAATAACATATTTATGATAGCTATGCGAATAGGCTGGGAATAATTAAAATAGTTATGTGAGTGATTGGTGGATATCAGCTAAATTGAAGGTGAAATTTTCTAAAATGACGGCAAGCATGTATATGTATAGTAGTTGTGATAGTCGCTCATATTAGGCATATAAAGAGAATAAGGTCAAGATATCATCAGAAATTTGTCTTTGTTGTCTTTGATGAAACCTTGATATCTTAATTCTTGTAGAGAAGTTGTAGGTGATAGGTATAATTGAAAAACAAAAGAAAGTGAAAATGTAAACAAGTTAGTTGTTGAAGAAGGAAAATCAAATGATTTATTTTTTTTTCCAATATTTTTGCCAGTCGACTATTGTTATTATTAAGTCGACTAGCTATTTTGAGAAATTTTAATTTGCACTGGTTATTTTACAATTGATTGATTACATTTATTTTGAAGTAATCAACTGCATCCTACCAGTTAATTACGTATTCTTTGATTTTCACAGACTTTTATAAGCTCAAAAATGTTTCTTTTTCCATGTGATATCTTTCCACCGAATACCAACAGATTTAAAGTAGATTTTGGCACATATATTTAAACCTTGCGGCCAGCGATTTTTGTCGATATAACAGTTAAATTTTTGTTTTCAGATTTTCAAGAATTACGGCCACCGATTTTAACTCTCTCTAATGTTTTGTCCAAACTTTTGACTTTCTATTTTAGCACCGTTCTTTATTATGCTTTTCGTTTGTTCTACTGCATTGTCCTACATTAATATTTGGCATTAAATTTAAGATTATTTTCCCATATTACAAGAAAAGTTAATTAATTAATTAATTTATTATTATTATTATATTTGAAACTCAACTATTATGGTGTTTTGACGAATGTAATCAAGAGAATTAGTGGTGTTGAAGTTCTTGAGGAATAAAATATGGGAAGTAGGATTTAAATTAATCTTTGAACTCTTCATTTGGAAATATGGAGAATATTTTGAGAACCATGTCCAAAAATAATCTAAATGATGAAGATATTTGTGTTAAAGGTTTATATTATGCTAAATTGAGTCTAGTATCTAGGATGTGAATTATGTTGGAATTGAGAATTCATGTATGAGTAATTGTTAGGAAAAATCTTCTTCAAATGATTGGGTGAATTAAATAGGATTGACATAAGCTAGAATGAGGTGCTTTTGGATATGATAAAAGAAATAATTAAAAATTTTGACAATGAGTTTAATGGTGTTAATAAGATGGTATAGAATTACTGTGATGAGGTAAGTAGGAATTATTCGACATGTGTTAATGGTACATAAATTTTTAAAAAGTTTGATGGATTTATTGCTACGTATGTTTAACATATTGATTAAAGGATTTTAAGATAAAAATAGATGATAGATTAAGATGATGTTGATATATGAAAACAAAAAAAATGACTAGATAGAAGTTTGGAATAAGAAAAGATAGTTACCCAATATAAAGGTGAATATGTTCTTTTATGTGTATGTTTTCTTATATCGACCCATAGATATATCCATGCGAGTTAGAGGATATAAAGTGAAGAACTTATGGATCAAAGAAATGCTTATGGTTAAGTTATATGGCAAAATCACTCAAGTGAATAGATATATTAAAAAGTAAAGATGATAAAAAGAAAAATATCCCTAATTATTTGGGTAATAAAGTTGGTAACTCTGAATTGTGCTTTAATTTCATTCCCTACATGTGGTAGGATGGGTTGAAATTCGGGGACCGAATTTCTTAAGGGGGGAAGAATGTAACATCCCGTAAGAAAATAAAATTTATTAGACAATTTTTAGATATCTAAGGAAATATAATCCTTAAAAAATCTTCACCTTACGTGTATGCATAGAAATATTCTAACATTAATGAAATAGGTAAAGAGAGAAAATATAAGAGGAAAAATTAGAAATAAATATACTAAAGAAAGTTGAAATTCTTGGGTAAGGAAGATAAATTTTTGTGAAGTAAATAGAGGTATTAAAATTTCAAGAAGATTCGATTAGGGTAATTTTTTCTAATTTAAGAGTTAAAGTTACTAAGTTTAGTATCTCCACCCATAAATTGGGCTTTCACCTATGGACACTTCATATAGAGTTTTTCTACTTCACATGAGTCTTTAGCAAGCCAATAGGATAGCCCAAGGAAGAAATAAAACATAGACTTGGACTAGGATATAGAAATTGGACCGGTAGCCCAAAAATCATGAAAATGTGACTAAGCCCATTATGAAAGGTAGAATTTTATCCAAAGTAAAGAAAATGGGTAAGAATGAGCCCAAACCCAAGAGGAAAAAAAAATAAAGTGACAAAATAATGGTGTAATCAAGATTAGGTGACATGACATTAAGACAAAAATTTAGCAAGTGGTGTGATAGCGTACATTCATAATTTTAGCAAGTGGTATGATAATACATGGCATTAGGACAAAACATTTATATCCTACACTCATAATTTTAGCAAGTGGGTAATAATAAATAGAGTTATGACAAAACATCATTGTCCTACACATATAATTTTAGTTAAGAAAGGAAGATTCAAGGGTTGGAAATTTGCCAGCTAAAAAGGCAAACCTATCATAATTGATTAAGACAAAAGAAAAAGAAATGAATCTCTAAATCAAAGGGACCTTGTCCCTTATCTTAGAAACATATTATCATAATTTTCAAAATAAAAATCTCCTTTTGCTATGTATATCTTGACTAAGGAAGAGGAAGACAAGAACATAAGTTGTTTGTTTTCCAAAAATTCAACCAAGTGTATCCTAATTGTGATAAGGTAGACCCATGATCATGAAAGATGAATTATTTGGTAGTCTATTTAAGCAAAACCCACCCCTATAACATTAGAATTTTCGTCTAAGTGAGGGAAAGGAAAAATAGAAGCAAGGTAGAGTGAGGAAATGAGAGGAAGAAAGGAAGAAAGAGGAAGGAGAAGTTTAGAGGACTAAGTACTTAAGGTAAGTTTAACAACATTTCTTTTTGAAGAAAACTTTTGAAACTTTTAATATTTATATGAAATTTTGATCTTAGAACTTTGATGATTGGTCATGGATGTTGCTATATCATGTTACATATTATGTATGTTTGAATACATAGGCTGGTGTAGATTTTTTTACATAGGTACGGCTATGGATGGCAAAAATTTTAGCTTCTATTTTTAAATTTCTAGGAAGAATCAGTAAGGAATTTAAAGATATGGTTAACATAAAAAATGTAGAGCGATGTCTCACAGATTTTTAACCACTAGAATCACTCAATTTGGAGTCCGTATGACATAGGTTAATCAGGGAATATTATTTTAGGATAGCTTCCGTGTTTTAATTTATTGTAACTTTTTATAGGGAATTAAAATAAATGGTTAACATAAGAATTATAGATATATGTGTCACGGATTTTTAGCCATTAGAATCACTCAATTTGAAGTCCATGAGGTAGATATTGTCTGATTAGAAAGCCGTTTTCAGAAAATGGTTAATCAGGGAAGAACATGTTAGGATAGCTTCTGTGTTTTAATTTATGGGAACATTCTGTAGGGAGTTCAAATAAATGGTTAACATAAGAATTATAGATGTATGTCTCACAGAATATTATCCACTGGAATTACACAATTTGAAGTCCATATGAGGTAGATATGGTCTGATTAGTAAGCAGTGGTCAGAAAATGGTTAATCAAGGAAGATTATGTTAGGATAGCTTCGGTTTTTTAACTTTTGGGAACATTATGTAGGGAATTAAAATAAATAGTTAACATATGAATTATAGATATATGTGTAGTGGATTTGTAGCCACTGGAATCACTTAATTAGAAATTTTTATGAGGGAGATATGGACCGATTAGTAGGCAGAGGTCAGAACCTATTCGAAAAGAAATAATTTGTATATTGAAGGAGTAATATCACCTTGATTTCGCACTATTTTGCTAAATGGTTCAACATAATAGTTTTAGATAATTGTTTTATCTTGAAATGGACACCAAGATCACCTACATCAGAGTTAAAGTGAGGGAGTTATGCTCTAATTAGTAAGAGAAGGTTAGATGGGATGAAAACCTGCATCAAGAAAATAAAGAAATAAAATAATATTTAAAAAAGAAGAAGAATCTTATAAATGAAAATAATAAATGACTAGTATATGCCATTGCCATTGCCATTGTATGAACTTCTTACGAACTTAAGTGTGAAATTTTGACATGGAAATATTTTATAAAGTGATATTTGAAATGGTTATGTTTATGGCATGATTACCAATGATTTTTGGTAATAGTTATATTTTGATGAACATACTTGTTATTGAAAGCATATTTTTGGCTATCATTGTGAAAAGAAAAGAAATGAGCACGGTCACATGGCAATCTGTATGGTGCATCAGTAGGAGACACCATACCAACGGTTATGATCATGTTAATGAGAAAAGAAAGAGAAAGTGGGCCATGTCAGACGGAGCGAGAAAAGCCCGTACCGGAGAGTAAAAAATACTCACCCTGACTGGGATAACTTGATATGAGAATAAATTGATAGTCATCATATGATATTCTAAAAATAAGTAATCCTGTCATACATGTCGTTACTGTACGATTCTCATGTGCATAGATATAGTGCATTCATGTGACCAAAGATATTTACTGTAGTTTATACAGCTGAACATGATGTGATGAGCTATATTGATGATGATTTATTGTTGAACTTACTGGGATTTAATTCTCACTATATTTCCATATCATGTTCAGAATATTAGTTATGCAGATTTTTCTATGGCTCTGGCTTTTAGTGTACGTGCATCGAATTACTTTATGTTGGGCAGATCCTAGAATCAAATAATATGTTTGTGGTCGAGTTGGTTCAGATCCCGGTGAAGGTGCAACCACCCGCACCTATATCTCCGGAATTGGTCAACCATAATAAATAAATGTAGTTATTTATATGTTTAATTTTGTTGTACATACGTTTTGATTAATGACGTGTATGTGAACTCTATATTGTATAATAAATAATAATAAAAAAGGTTGTTACACTCGAAGCATGGCCGTCCTTGGAGACACGACCAGGCCATGCTTGGGGCTGGCCTGTGTGAAACACAGCTTGGTTAAGAGGGAAACACAGGGAGAAACACGGCCATGAAGCACGACTGTGCTTTATGCTGTGTCATCCTTTTTCATTGTTTTATGTTTCCTCTCTGAATCTTAATTAATTACCAATGTTTATGGGATGTTAATGAGGGTTTTATGATGCATGAATGCTATATTTGCATGTGCAATATCTATTTCAGTATATCATGTATGTAAGCATGAAGAATGGTGCACAAATGCTATATTTGCATACTATAGACTGACTGTATGTATGGCTTTAAGTAAGTTATTGATGTATGTATATTATTAAAGGCTATCAAGACATATATGTTCATCCATGATGAGTTGTTGTAACATGTTTAAGGATGAGTATGGTTTATGCTCTGGATATTTATTAATATGCATACTCTTGTTGTGTTAAGTGGCTGGAGAGATGTAAAAGATTTAAGCTTTGTCAAGAGGACCCTCTCTGAAACAGGGTGGCCTGGAAACAAGTGTCTCCCTTGCTGTATTGAGGCGACTGACAAGTCAGAATGATCCTTTCTAAAGTAGGGTGGCTTGGAAACAGATGTCTCTCTTGCTGTATTAAGGAGATTGACAAGTCCAGGATGACCCTTACCTATTAAGGTGACCCAATGACCCTTACCCATTAAGGTGACCCAGGAGTGTGGCACTTTACGAGGTAAGGCGATTGAAGGGTCGTGACTTGGATACGGTACTAGGATAAGTGACGCCCTATAGCCTAGAGTGGTCAATACAGGAAGGATTGCTTTGACCAATGGCCCTCAAAAGGTGGGTGAGGTTCAGGAGGGGTAAGGCTCACGCCACATTGAGGATTGCAATTAAGAGAGATTAACAGATGATGAGCCACTGTGAGTGATGATGAGCCACTGTGAGTAATGTATAAGCCATGAATAACGGCACAGGTATTTTATAAATACATGTTTCATTTTATCATGCATGATATTGATGCATAACCTATAAAAGGCTGGCATGCACTTTACTGTACCTTTATTGCATTTAAAGAGAAAATGTTTTCTGTAGCTTATACAGCTGGACATAGTATGTAAGTATTTTTTGTATGCTTATATGTGTTGGATATTGACCTTGCTAAGATTTTATATCTCATTATATTTTAATGTTATGTTCATATCAGTAGAGATGTCTTTTGTTGTGCTGACTATTCTCCGGGAGCTGCAGACGATAAACGTCCCTTACTTAGGATAGTTCACAGTCATAGTGAACCTGTTGGTGATCAACATGGTAGAGGTCCCCGCTCTTAGCCCACCTCCTCCACTAGTAGTACCCGAAGGGTGACGGCCAGGGGAGGGTAGTAGGATAACGTTATGTATATGACTAATTTTTTTGATGTAAATTATAACAACTCCATTTTTTTTACATAAATACATATATTAAAATCCCATAAAGTCATTACCTTTATTTAACTCATAATAACATTCAATTAATTTAATCAAGCATAATTAAGGTTTACACATCATTAATTAACAACATCTGTACACAAATCATACACATATATGTCTATATCTTATTTATCCTTGATGACTAGTTCCGGAAATACGGGTGCGGATGGTTTCACCTTCACCGGAATCTTAGCTAACTCGACCACGAACACCTTATAAATTTTTGGGATCTGTCTAATATAGAGTAGCTCGATCCAACGTACACTAAGAGTTAGAGTCAAAGAAAATCTGCAAAACAAGTTTTCTGAACATGATATGGAAATATAGTGAGAATTAAATCCCAATAGGTTCAATAATAAATCACAATTATCATCAATATAGATCATCATGTCATGTTATGTTCATCTGTATAAGCTACAACAATTACCTTAGGTCACATGAATGTTCTTTATCTATGCACATAAAAATCATACAGTAATGACATGATGACATGAATAACTATTTTTAGAATATCATATGATGACTATAAATTTATTCTCATTATCATAATCATAACCGTTGGTAGGGCGTCCCCTACTGGTGCACCACACAGATTGCCAAAAATATGATTTCAATAACAAGTATGTTCATTATACTCACATGCCATAATGTTTCATCAAAATATTTCCATGTCAAAATTATACATTTAAGATGGTAAGGAGTTTATGCAATGGCAATGGCAATGGCAATGGCTATGGCATATACTAGTCATTTATAAGATTCTTCTTCTTTTTTAAATATTCTTTTTATCTCTTCATTTTCTTTATGCATGGCCTCTAGTCACTTTTCTCCTACATATATCATTTCCAACACATGTTCTCACAAATTTAATACATCATTCTTCATCAATTTGGTTTCTACTAATATCCAATAATTAATTAGGTTCATTTAGAGTAGACAAAATGTTGAAAATAAGTTTTTCCAACTTTCAAACCTGTGTAAACATATCTTATAACATGGCTTGGCCATTTACTATAAAATAACCATGCTTTAGGCTTCAAAATGCCATTTCCAGCACAGAACACGGCCTGGCTGTGCCTTGAAACACAGCCATGTTTTATGTTGAGTTATTCCTTGATGTAGGTTTTTATCCTGTCTGACCTTCTCTCACTAATTAGAGCACAACTCCCTCATTTTAACTCCCATTTAGGTGATCTTGATGTCAATATAAAGATAAAATAATTATCTAAAACTATTATGTTGAATAGTTTAGATAAATATTAAGGAATCTTGGTTATATTACTTCATTAAATTACAAGTCATTTCTTCTCGGGTAGGTTCTGACCTCTACTTCCTAATCAGTTCATATCTCCTTCATAAGAATTCCAAATTGAGTGATTCCAGTGGATAAACTTCTGTGACACATATATCTATATTTTTATCTTAACCAGTTATTTTAATTCTCTACAAAATGTTCCAAGAAATTCAAACACAAAAGCTTTCCTAATAGATTCTTCCCTGATTAACCATTTTCTGACCACTACTTACTAATTAGACCATATCTAACTCATATGAACTCCAAATGGAGTGATTATAGTGGCACAAAATCCATGAAATATAGGTATACATTTTTCATGTTAATAATTTCTTTTAATTCCTTACATATTTATCCTAGAAATTCAAACACAGAAGCATACCTGACAAATTCTTCCTTGGTTAACCATTTTCTGACCACTGCTTATTAAACTGAATGCATGAACGCATGGCTATCAAATACTCCTATTGCTCTCAAATTTTATCTTGCTTCTCCTCTTGGTTTCCTTGGCAACTCAGCTACATTTTCAGACAAAATATAAGGTGAGCAAGGCTTCAAATTCCAGCACTCATTCCTTCTCAAATTTTTTGGTTGCTCTCTCTCTCTCCCCCCCTTAGCAATCAATTTTTTTGGTTGCTTTCTCTCCTTGGCTCTCAAAGTTTTCTGGTTGCTCTCTTCTCCTTCCTCTCAGTTTTATTTTTCTGGCTATTCCCTTTCCCTCTTGGGTGCTAATTACATGGGGTAAGTTATGTGATTTTTGCAGCCCCATTACCTAAGTACATGATTATGTTGGCTGCTCACTCTCCTACTAAAGAGGCACATAGAGGTGGTTAGTTTTTGCAGGGATTCCTTGGCTTTCTATAGAGAATGGTGTGAGATGATGTTGTCCCTCCACTAAGTTTGCTACCTCACTACTATGTTCATGATTATGTTAGTTGCAAGGTGCTATTTCTTGGCTGAAATGTGTATGAAAATTTTAAGGCTATGTGGCAAGATTTCCTTGCTGAAAGGTGGCAATTTCTTGGCTGAAATTTTTGTGGCTATGTGGCATGCTTTGGTAGGTGCAAGGTGGCTGCAATTTTGTAGCCAATGTGGCATGCTATGTGGCTGTAACTTTGTGGGCTATGTGGCATGCTTGGGTAGGTGCAAGGTGGCTGCAATTTTGTGGTGCTACTTGGCAGCTCCTTAGTTGTTTTATATTGCCTTAATTTACTACTAATCTTAGATTAGTAATGTCTTAAAAATGTATTTGTATCCTCTCCCCATCCATTATCATCCTAAGAAGTTTATTTATATGATTCATGATTAACTATATGTCACCTATTTTATAAATACCTTATTGTCACATAACTAAGCGTTTTAATTCTTTGTCATATGTATTTTCTACTTATTCTTAGATTTATCTAGCTTTATTAGAGACTTGGAATGTTATAAGCGTATGGCTAGAATGATGAGCAATGATGATGCCTTCATTGCCTTACCAAGTGATTTTGGTACTTTAGAGGAGATTTTTCAAATAGTCTCTTGGGCACAACTGAATATGTATAAATGTTTATAACTTCTTTGATGGTTTGTTGTCTTTTCTTGATCAAGCTATGGAACAAAGGTTTATCTCACATTCAGCACGACGAATTCTCATCTCGGCTTCTAATTCTGATGAGTTGATTGATGCCTTACAAGTATTTATTTATGTACCTAATCTAACTACAGCTCAAATAGATTGGATGATAGACAACTGTAGGAAGCATAAATTAGACTTGGATCTTCATCTGTAATTGTAGTAGGACATGGCCATTACTGTATCGCTTCTACTTTCTTAGGATATACTTGAATACTATCCTTGTTAACCACATGTCTTAAGAAAGTAACATAGGTAAGCCAGAATTCACATTTTGAATGCTTAGCATATAGCTGATGTTTCCTTTGAGTTTATAAAATTATCTGCAAATGTTGCTTATGATCATTTGAACATGATATATACTAGTATATCATCAATAAATACAATAACAAGTTGATCCAAGAATGGTTTAAGTACTCTATTCATAAAGTCCATAAATGCAGCTGGGGCATTTATCAAACCAAATGACATGACTAAGAATTCATAGTACTCATATTGAGTCCTGAAAGCTATTTTCGGAATCTCTTCTTCCCTTATCTTTAATTGATTATATCCAGATCTCAAATCAATTTTTTTAGTTCCTTAAGTTCAGTTGATATCATTATAAATAGGGATATAGATACTAGTTGGATTATAGGAAGTAAATCAATATCAAATTCTATTTCTCATTTAAGGGGTAATCCAAGCAATTCTTCTAGGAACACATCAGGAAATTCCCTAAACACTAGAACCTAATCTACATTAATATACTTTATATCAACATCTCTCACCATTGTCAAATATCCTTGGCACCCTTTTTGTAATTACTTGTGGGCTTCTAAAGCTGAAATTAAATTACTGGGTACATGCTTCCACTAATTGTTCACTACTTGCAACTCCTTTACTAACTTTTTATGCTATTGATGACATCTTCATACTGTATAAGCTAGAACACACTTCAAAAACACTTAAACAAGGTCAACCCATTTTGACTTTATCATTTAACATGCTTATACAATGTCTTAACAATCAATCATGAAAAGCTTATGTCTATCCAAGAGTCCTTCACATGAATTACCCATTTTGTATACCTCAAATTTTAAATTTCCATGGGAAAACCTTCATTTCTTATAATGCTTGCACATATATATTATTGAAAACCAAATTGTCTTCGAATATTTTATATCAACAAAATCTATCATAGAAAACATTATCTTCATAGATTCCCTGCTCTCAAATTCAATCCAACCCACAGATTGTAAATTCCAATTATATGTGCAAGTTTCAACTCATACGTCCAAAAAGAGATTTACAACCATTTTGAAAACATATACACTTTATTACAAACCATTATCATGGAGTTAACAACCTCAATCACATCATAGCACACTATCAATATTGTATTAGCCATTCATCATATTGTTTTCACATAAGCAAATCAAACAACCAATTCAAACCTTCTTGACATCCAAACAAGCCATTACCTTTTTGTTCGAATGAAATCTTCTTATTTTCAACTAATTCTTTTTCTTTGTACCCAAGAGAGTTCTCTTTTTCACTATTCATCAAAATGATTTCAAAAGTTGAACTGGTAGCCTACACTCAAGAGGCACTGTCTAGGACATATGCATCGATGTTTAAACATTGCATACCTAAGGATAAGAGTTAAAAGGAAGAAGATGATGACACCCTATAGAATTCCACAACAGCACTGTGAGTATAAATATGTCTGCAGTTACATAATCATACTCAAAGTTATACTAAAAATCCTTTGCTCCGATAGCCACAAGGAAACCTAATGCTCTGATACCAACCTGTCATGGGACTACTTTTAAGGGCACGTGAAACACATACTTTACGGACAGATCTTTACTATAATAAGTATAATACAAGTGTTCATTATAGAAATAGATACAGATAGGTTCTCTCATGTAAACACAATATACAGACTAAGTTTATAAATATCAGAGCAACAACAGAAGCAAGGATCTTACCTATGGCGTTCAGAGCATACTCTAGAGTACAAGTACAATATAAATCAAAATCTATAAGCCCTGGAAACAAAATAGGGTCAACAGAAAATATGTCATCTAGCTGATCATGTAACAACCCTAAAATTTAGTAATTTTCATTTATGTAGGTATTATTAAAAGAAATAAAGGAGTAGAGATGTAATTGAAAGGTTTTAAGAATGAAAAAAAAAACTTATTAATATTTTTGGTGTCAAATTGTAATTTTTTAAAAGTTTAGGGGTCAAAATTTAAATAATGAAATTGATAAGGACTTCCTATAACAATTAGCAAATTGCTTATTGGTCCCTCCATTATTATTAAAAAAAAGAGATGGAACGATTTTCGGGGCGAATGAATAGTATAAATAGTAACTTTCTCTCTCCTTATTTTCTCTCTCTAGATCTGGAGTACCCTCGAACATCCGATCTCAAAACTAAGGGTACCACTGGATTTAGGACAAAGAGTACTACGATATTCGTCGAATAATTTTTCCAATCGACCACAGGATCGCTACAGATCGGAAGTAGAAAATCTTAGAAAAAGATAAACTCTGAAACTCCTATTTATATATCTCAAATTGAAAATCTGACACTGTAGATAAATTCATGAGATAGATAAACTATAGGATATGAAGTTTTATAGTCATCTGACAAGTTTTGGTGTTATAAACAGTAACTCTAACTGGCATGAATAATGATTCTAGTATGTGTGAACAGTAATTCCGACACGTATGAATAGTGATTCTAGACAATGTGAATAGTATTTTCAACCGTGGATAGTATGCATCAGTTGACTAGTGATGACCAAGCTCCCGGAGTTATTTCCTAGGTTTTTGGACCCTCCGAACTCGATTTTGAGGTCTGTTTAGTCAAATTTAGTTAAACTTTAAATGTACAATTGATTATGTTTACAAGTTATTTATACTTTTATGTCTCTAAAATGGATTAAATTACTTGATTTGTTTATAATCTAGTACATAGTTAAAGAAGAGTATGGTTTTGAAAATGGATTTTTGAACTCATTGAATATATGATTTTAAATATATTTCTCATCATATGGTAAAGAAAATATATTGTGCACGTGGCATTGATATGTAAAACTATAAGATTACCTTGGAAAAGGGCATATATATGTATAAAACCCTAATTGGAAACTTTATGATAGAGGAATTATACTGAGATTGAAAATTTTGTATTATACTGAAACCTTTGTTTTGAAAGATATAACATATATGCAAATATGATTTTTGTGGAGGAAACATATTGGAAACACTATTTACTAATAGCAGGTGATGTTAGCCCTGGTGGACCTTGACACCTCAGCTAGCAAGAGTGGTGCTGGCCCCGTGTGACGGCTAACTCACGGGATATGATATGTCAAGGAGAACAGGATGTGTAACATCCCTAATTTCATTTTTTTTGTTAGTAGATGTACATAAATATTTAAGAAAATAAAACTTATTAAATAATTCTTTTTGATATCTAAGAAAATATAAGCCTTAGAAATTCTTCACCTTATGTGTACGCATAGAAAATGTTTCTAACATTAACGGAATAGGTAAAGAGAGAATGCCTAATAAGAAAAATTAGAAATAATATCCTAAAGAGAGGCAAAATTCTTGGGTAAAGAAAATACAAATTTTTGAAAGTAATAAAAGATCTTAAAAGTTCATGAAGATTGAATTAAGGTAATTTTTTCTAATTCAAGAGCTAGAGTTACTAAGTTTAACATCTTCACCCATACATTGGGCCTTCATTTATGGACACTCCATAGAGTTTTTTCTTCCAATTCACATGAGTTTCTAGCAAGCCAATTGGATAGCCCAAGCAAAATTTATAGCATAGATTTGGACTAGGATATAAAAGTTGGACCGATAGCCCAAAAATCATTAAAATGTGACCAAGCCCTCCATGAGATGTAGAATTTCAGCCAAAGCAAAGGAAATAAGCAAGAATGAGCCAAATCCAAGAGGAAAAAAAATAAAAAACATGTGATGAAATAATAGTGTAATAATAATAATAAAGATTAGGTCACATGGCATTAAGACAAAAATTCAGCAAGTGGTGTGATAATATCTATATCCTACATTCATAATTTTAGCAAGTGGTATAATAATACATGGCATTAGGAAAAAACATTCATATCCTACACAAATAATTTTAGCCAAGCAAGGGAGATTCAAGGGCTAGAAACTTGCCACTTAGAAAGGCAAACCTATCATACTTGTGTGAGACAAAAGAAAAAGGAAATGAACCGCTAAATAAAAGGGACCTTGTCCCTTGTCTTAAGAACATTTTATCATAATTTTCAAAATACAAATCTCCTTTTTCTATGCATATCTTTACTAAGGGAGAGGAAGACAATAACATGAGTTGTCTTTCCCCAAAAAACAACCAAGTGCATCCTAATTGTGATAAGGTAGACCCATGATCATGAAAGGTGAACCACTTGATAGTTTATTTAAGCAAAACCCACCCTTGTAACATTATAATTTCGTCTAAGTAAGGGAAAGGAAAAATTGAAGCAAGGTAGAGAGAGGAAAGGAGAGGAAGAGAGAAGAAGAAAGGAAGGAAGAAGAAGGAGAAGTCTAAAGGATTAAGTACTCAAGGTAAGTTAACTTAATCTCTACATGACTTTATCTTTTATCTTTATTCATAGGGTTCAAAACTCACCCTCCTTCTTTTATTTAAGCTGCTAGAAAAGCTAAGGGAAGGGAGGAATCTTACTACTTCCTTCAAGAGGGAACAAGGAAAATAATTCACTAAGTGAGCTAGGGAGATCTTTTGGTAGGTTTAACAATATCTCTTTTTGAAGAAAATATTTGAAATTTATAACATTTATATGGGATATTTATCCTAGAACTTTGATGAAAATTTATACTTTGATGATTGTTCATGGATGTTACTATATCATGTTATATGTTATATTACATATGATGGATGTTTTCAATATTTCGGTTGGTGTGGAAAGTTCTGCCTAGGTATGGCTATGGGCGGTAAATTTTTTAGAATTTTTATGCTGTTATTTTGTATATTTGAATGTGGTGAAAAATTGATGGAATATCATAAAATGTAAATTAAGAAGAAAATGGAAGAGGACGTAATATAATAATGAACTAAAACTTTAGGAAATGTTTGGTTAGGAAACTGGATTTCGAAGTAACCAGGGAAGCTTCAATTATGAATTAAAAGAAATGGTTAACATAAAAACTGTAGATCTATGTCTCACGGATTTTTACACTTAATTGAGAGTCTAGATGAGGGAGATATTTTCCGATTTGTAAGCAATGGTCAGAAAATGGTTAACACGGGAAGAATCTGTTAAGTATGCTTTTGTGTTTGAATTTCTAGGATAAATTTGTATCTAACTAAAAGAAATGCTTAACATGATAAATATAGATATATGTCTAAAGAATTTTTAGCCATTAGAATCATTCAAATTGGAATCAATATGAGGGAAATATGGTTAAATTAGTAAACAGAGGTCATAAATAAGCTAACTAGGGAAAAATATGTTTAGTATACTTCTGTGTTTGAATTTTTGGGCTACATTTGTAGGGCCTTCAAGGAAATTGTTAAAATAATAAATATAGATATATGTATCATGGATCTATGGGCTCTAAAATAACTTAATTTGGAGTCCATATGAGGGAGATATGGCTAATTAGTGAGTAAATGTTAGAATCAGTCTAGAATCCAGGGTGGTAAATGTAAGCATTTTTTTTTCAATTTTCTAGGGATAATTAGTAAGGAATCAGAAGAGATGATAAATATGAAAGTTGTATATAAGTGTCTTAGCTATTTATAGGCTTTGAAATCACCTCAATTGGAGTTGTTATGAGGGAGATATAATCAGATTAGTAAGTAGAGGTCTGAACCTTCGCGAGAAAAAATAACATTAAATTTGAGGAAGTAATAACACCTTGACTATTTACGATTTCACTAAAATGTTCAACATAAAGGTTTTAGAAGATTGTCTTATCTTTCAATTGACACCAATATCGCCTCAATCAGATTTAAAATGGGGGTGTAATGCTCTGTTTAGTGAGAGGGGAAAATAATATTTAAAAAGAATAAGAATCTTATAAATGAAAATAATAAATGACTAGTGTATGCCATAGCCATTGCCATTGCATGAACTCCTTACCATTTTAAGTGTGTAATTTTGACATGGAAATATTTTATATAGTGATATTTGAAACAATTATATTTTGATGAAAAATTATGGCATGTGAGTATAATGAACATACTTGTTATAGAAATTAGATTTTTGGCTATTCATAGGAAAAGAAAAGATAAGAAACGAGCACGGTCATATGGCGGTCTTTGTGGTGCACTAGTAGGTGATGCCCTACCAATGGCTATGATTATGTAAATGAGAAAAAAAATTGTACCATGTCGGACGGAGCGAGAAAAGTCCGTATCAAAGAGTAAAAAGTACTCACCTTGACCGCGGTAGCTTGACATGAAAATTAGTTGATAGTGTAACATCCCGTAATTTTTAGATATTTTCCTTAGAAATTCTTCACCTTACATATATGCATAGAAATGTTCTAATATTAATGGAATAGGTAAAGAAAGAAAACCTAAGAGGAAATATTAGAAATAAACATGTTAAAAAAAAAGGTGAAATTCTTAGGTAAAGAAAGATAAATTTTGTGAAGTAAGTAAAGGTCTTAAAATTTTAAGAAGATCGGATTATGATAATTTTTCTTAATTTAAGAGCAAAAGTTACTAAGTTTAGTATCTCCACCCGTAATTGGACTTTAACCTATGGACACTTCATATAGAGTTTTTCTACTTCACATGAATTTTTAGCAAGCCAATAGGATAGCCCAAGAAAGAAATAAAACATAGACTTGGACTAGGATATAGAAATTGGACCGGTAGCCCAAAAATCATCAAAATGTGACCAAGCCCATTATGAAAGGTAGAATTTTAACCAAAGTAAAGAAAATGGGCAAGAATGAGCCCAAATCCAAGAGGAAAAATAAAATAAAAATAAAATTAAAGTGATGAAATAATGGTGTAATCAAGATTAGGTGACATGGCATTAAGACAAAAAAATTAGCAAGTGGTATGATTCTACATTCATCATTTTGGCAAGTGGCATAATAATACAAGGCTTTAGGACAAAAACATCTATATCCTACATTCATAATCTTAGCAAGTGGGTAATAATACATAGCATTATGACAAAACATCATTATCCTACACAAATAATTTTAGTTAAGTAAGGGAAATTCAAGGGCTAGAAATTTGCCACTTAAAAAGGCAAATCTATCATACTTGATTAAGACAAAAAAAAAAAAAAAAAAAAAAAAAAAAAATGAATCCCTAAATCAAAGGGATCTTGTCCCATATCTTAAGAACATATCATCATAATTTTCAAAATACAAATCTCCTTTTCCTATGCATATCTTGACTAAGGAAGAGGAAGACAAGAACATAAGTTGTTTGTTTTCCAAAAATTCAACAAAGTGTATCCTAATTGTGATAAGGTAGACCCATGATCATGAAAGGTGAATTATTTGGTGGTCTATATAAGAAAACCCACCCTTACAACATTATAATTTCGTCCAAGTGAGGGAGAGGAAAAATAGAAGCAAGGTAGAGTGAGGAAAGGAGAGGAAGAAAGGAAGAAAGAGGAAGGAGAAGTCTAGGAGACTAAGTGCTCCAGGTAAGTTTAACAATATTTCTTTTTGAAGAAAACCTTTGAAACTCATAATATTTATATGAGATTTTGATCTTAGAAATTTGATGATTGGTCATGGATGTTGCTATATCATGTTGCATATTGATCTTGCATGTGATGTATGTTTGTATACTTAGGTTGGTGTAGATAGTTCTGCATGGATATGGCTATGGTTGACAGAATTTTAAGCTTCGGTATTTTAATTTCTGGGAACAATCTATAAGGAATTAAAATAAATGGTTAACATAAGAATTATAGATATATGTGTCACGGATTTTCACCCACTGGAATCATTCCATTTAGAGTCCATATGAGGTAGATATGGTCTGATTAGTAGTCAAAGGTCAGAAAATGAATCATCAGGGAAGAATATGTTAGGATAGCTTCGGTAATTTAATTTCTGGGAATTATTGGTAGGGACTTAAAATAAATGGTTAACATAAGAATTAAAGATATGTGTGTCATGGATTTTTAGCCACTGGAATCATTCAATTTGGAGTTCACATGGGGTAGATATGGTCCGATTAGTAAGCCAAGGTCAGAAAATGGTTCATCAGGGAAGATTATGTTAGGATAGCTTTTGTATTTTAATTTCTGGGAATTATCTGTATGGAATTAAAATAAATGGTTAACAAGAAAGTTATATGTCTATGTCTCATGGAAATATACCCACTGGAATTATGCAATTTGGAGTTCATATGAGGTAGATATGATCCGATTAGTAAGCAGAGGTCAGAAAATGTTTATTCAGAGAAGAGTATGTTATTAATGCTTTAGTTTTTGAATTTCTGGGAATATTCTGTAGGGAATTAAAATAGCGCGCCAACATAACAATTATAGATATATGGCTCATGGATTTTTACCAACTGGAATAATGCAATTTGGAGTTCCAATTTGGGAGATATGTTCTAATTAGTCAGTAAAAGTCAGAACCTATCCGAGAGGAACTATCCTGTACTTTGAGGGAGTAATATCACCTTTGTTTCTTAATTTTTCGCTACAATGTTCAACATAATAGTTTTAGATAATTGTTGTATCTTGAAATGGACACCAAGATCACCTACATCAGAGTTAAATTGAGGGAGTTATGCTCTGATTAGTAAGAGAAGGTTAGATAGGATGAAAACCTTCATCAAGAAAATAAAGAAATAAAATTAGTATTTAAAAAAGAAGATGAATCTTAATAAATGACTAATATAGCCATAGCCATTGCCATTGTATGAACTTCTTACCATCTTAAGTATGAAATTTTGACATGGAAATATTTTATAAAGTGATATTTGAAATGGTTATGTTCATGGCATGATTACCAATGATTTATGGTAATAGTTATATTTTGATGAACATACTTGTTATTGAAAGCATATTTTTGGCTATCATTGTGAAAAGAAAAGAAATAAGCACGGTCACATGGCAATCCGTGTGGTGCACCAGTAGGGGACGCCCTACCAACGGTTATGATCATGATAATGAGAAAAGAAAGAGAAAGTGGGCCATGTCGGACGGAGCGAGAAAAGCCCGTACCGGAGAGTAGAGGATACTCACCCTGACCGGGGTAGCTTGAAATGAGAATAAGTTGATGGCCATCATATGATATTTTGAAAATAGTTAATCATATCATACATATCATTACAGTATGATTCTTATGTGCATAGATATAATGCATTCATGTGACCAAAGATATTTTCTGTAGTTTATACAGCTGAACATGAAGTGATGAGCTTTACTGATGATTATTTATTGTTGAACTTACTGGGATTTAATTCTCACTATATTTCCATATCATGTTCAGAAAATTATTTATGCAGCTTTTGTTTCTAAGACTCTGGCTTTTAGTGCACATTGGATCGAGTTACTTTATGTTGGGCAGATTTCAGAATCAAATAAGATGTTTGTGGTCGAGTTGGCTCAGATCCCGGTGAAGGTGCAACCACCCGCACCTGTATCTCCGGAATTGGTCAACCAAAATAAACAAGATGTAAATATCTATGTGTTTGATATGTTATACGTATGTTTTGATTAATGACATGTATGTGAACTCAATATTGTATAATAATAAAGGAAAAAAAAAAGAGGTTGTTACATAATTGGTATCAGAGCAGGTCGATCCTAGATGGCCAGTGGGTGGATGGTTATCTGAATCGATCTTATAGTGTCTTGAGTATGTTGTGGTTGTGCTGTGTAGGGGATCAGTGACTCATATAGGTAAGAAATTACTAGTGTTTCTTATCTATATGCTGAGGTGGTGTTATGACTGCTGTTAAATATTGTTTTGAAACTAACTATTGGGCTTGATCACCTCAATAGCAGCATAAATTTATTTTTCGCACAGTAGGAAATGGCACCACCAAGGCGGAATCCGGCAAACAATGCGGAGGAAATCTTGCACAACCTTGCCACAGCAATTCGAGAATTTGGTATTGATTTACTCCTTAGAACCCAACTAGTATCTATATCCCTATATAGAATGATATCGATTGAATTTAACAAAAAATTGTGATTTGTGAAAAGTGCATGTCTAAGGAAAGCTCTGGCAAGGAAAGACTTGGTACTTAAGCGTGTCCATTAGTGACCCACCTCTCTTTCCTGGGAACTTTTCTGGTGCGCTGTTTACAGACTACAATTACTATCCAGTTACCGAGATATTAGTGTGGAATTTTAACATGGAATTTACCCTAGTACTCATATAAAATTTCCAAGAAGTTTTGAAAGTGCCGGTTTTATTTGAAAAATCTTAGTATGCTCCGTGGTTGTAGTATTTCCACATCAGAAAAGAATTATTCTAGTTACTGGAAAAAAAAAAAAAATTTACAAGACTTGTTAGACAAGGGATTTAAATGCCCTAGTACTATTATTTGGAGTGCTCTAGTTCTATCTGTGAAAAAGAAAGATGGATCATTATAACTATGCATAGATTATAGACAGTTGAATAAGGTGACAATGTAGAATAGAAACCCATTAGCTCGTATAGATTACCTGTTTGACCAGTTATAAGGTGTTCAATATTTTTCCACAAATAGATTTGGGATATGAGTAACATTAATTAGGGATAAGAGAAGAGGATGTAGGACTTATTATGGGCATTATGAGTTCTTGTTGATGCATTTAAATTGACAAACCTTTAGCTGCATTCATAAATTTAATGAATAGTAATTAGGTCATCCTTGGAACAATTTGTTATTATATATATGGATGATATACTAGAATATTTTAAAAGTTCAGAGGATCATAAGCAACATTCAAAGATAGTTTTACCAACTCTAAAGGAGTATGGTTGGTAAATATGGTATACAAGTAGAGTCTAAGAAAGTAAAAGTAGTACAATAATAGCTACGTTTTACTACATTTAAAGATGAAGATCCAAATCCAATTTACGCTTCCTGCGGTTATCTGCCGTCCATTCTACTGGAGTAATAGTTAGATCAGGTACATGAACATAGGCTTGTAAAGCATCAATCAACTCCTCAACATTTGAAGCTGAGATGAGAATTTGTCGTGCTGAGTGTGAGATAAACCTCTGTTCCACAGCTTGATCTAGAAAAGATAACAAACCATCAAAGAAGTGATTAACATTTAACAAACCTATCGGTTTGTGATGCATATTCAGTTGTGCCCAAGAAACTATTTGGAAAATCTCCTCTAGAGTACCAAAACCACCTGGTAAGGCAATGAAGGCGTCAGCATTGCTCATCATTCTAGCCATGCGTTCATGCATGGAAACTACCCTATATTCTTCCCCAATTGTCTTCCCTATGTTGCTGGATGTAGCTAGAGCTGTAGGAATAATACCTAGAACTTGGCATCCCCCTGCATGTGCAGCTGTAGCCACACACCCCATTAACCCACAGTTACCTCCACCATACACTAAATGAATTTTTCTCCTAGCCAGCACCATACCCAGATTTTGTGCTGCTTTAACATACTCCTCATCTTTTCCAGGACTGGAACCACAAAAGACACAAATATTTCGAAACTGACGGAATGTTGTTCCCTCCATAATTTCTATCACCTTAACTTTGAGAATAGACAAAGATACTAATGTAAGTATTTATAGAACTCAGAGAAGGGCATATTTATAATAGCTATGCGAATAGGCCGGGTATTATTAGAACAACTATGTGAGTGATTGGTGGATATCAACTAAATTAAAGGTAAATAAAAAAAAAAATTTCAAAAATGACGGCAAGCATGTATATGTACAGTAGTATGATTGTGACCCATATTAAGCACATAAAGAGTATAAGATAAGATATCACCAGAAATCTGTCTTTATCTTGTTGTCTTTGATGAAGCATTGATGTTTTGATTCTTGTAGAAAAGTTGTAGGTGATAGCCGTCATTGAAAAAAAAAAGTAAAAAAAAAAAAATGCAATCAAATGATTTATTTTGTATTCTCAATGTTTTCGCCAGTCGACTATCAGTATTATTAAGTCGACTAGCTATTTTGAGAAATTTTAATTTAGACTGGTTAATTTACAGTTGATTGATTACATCTATTTTGAAGCAATCAACTGCATCCTACCAGTTAACTACATATTCTTTGATTTTCACAGACTTTTATAAGCTCAGAAATGTTTCTTTTTCCATGTGATATCTTTCCACCGAATACCAATAGATTTAAAGTAGATTCTGACACATATATTCAAAATTTGCGGCCACCGATTTTTGTTGAAATCATAGATAAATTTTGTTTACAGATTTTCAAGAATTGCGGCCACCGATTTTAATATTTTTCAATGCTTTGTCACAACTTTTGACTTTCGCTTTTGGAACCATTCTCTATTATGCTTTTCGTCTGTTTCACTCATTAACGGTTGGCATTAAATGCAAGGTTATTTTCTCTCATTACAATTAAAGATAATTTCTTCCTTTGAAACTTGGTTATTATGGTGTCTAAGTTGTTAATAGGTTAAAATAATGAAATGTTTGAAAAGAATGGACGGATGATAGTCTTATGGTGTTTTGACGAATGTAATCAAGAGAATTAGTGGTGTTGAAGTTCTCGAGGAATAAAATATAGGAAGTAGGATTTAAGTTAGTCTTTGAACTCTTAATTTGGAAATATAGAGAATATTCTGATAACCATGTCCGGAAATAATGTAGGTTATCAAGATATTTGTGTTAAAGGATTATATCATGCTAAATTGAGTCTAGTATCTAGGATGTGAATTAGGTTGGAATTGAGAATTATGTATGAGTAATTGTTAGGAAAAAAAAAACACAAATCTTCTTGAAATGATTGGGTGAATTAAATGGGATTGGCATAAGCTAGAATGAGGTGCTTTTGGATATGATATAAGAAATAATTGAAATTTTTGACAATGAGTTTAATGGTGTTAATAAGCTTGTATAGAATTACTATGATGAGGTAAGTTGGAATTATTAGACATGTGTCAATGGTACATAAACGTTATTAAAGGTTTGAAGGATTTATTGCTACGTATGTTTACCATATTGATTAAAGGATTTGAGAATAAAAATAGATGATAGATTAAGATGATGATATTCAGGGGATGATGTTGATATATGAAAAAAAAAAAAAAAAAAAAAATTGACTTGATAGAAGTTTGGAATAAGAAAAGATAGTTACACAATATGAAGGTGTATATGTTCCTTTATATGTGTGTTTTCTAATATCGACCCATAGATATATCCATACGGGCTAGAGGATATCAATTGAAGAACTTATGAGTGAAAGAAATCCTTAAGGTTAAGTTATATGGCAAAAATCACTCAAGTGAATAGACATATTAAAAAGTAAAGATGTCATACAGAAAAGATATCTCTAATTATTTAGGTAATAAGTTTGGTAACTCTGAATAATGCCTTAATTTCATTCCCTACATGTGGTAGGATGGATTGAAATTCGGGGACCGAATTTCTAAAGGGGGGAAGAATGTAACATCCCGTAATTTTTAGATATTTTCCTTAGAAATTCTTCACCTTACATATATGCATAGAAATGTTCTAATATTAATGGAATAGGTAAAGAAAGAAAACCTAAGAGGAAATATTAGAAATAAACATGTTAAAAAAAAAGGTGAAATTCTTAGGTAAAGAAAGATAAATTTTTGTGAAGTAAGTAAAGGTCTTAAAATTTTAAGAAGATCGGATTATGATAATTTTTCTTAATTTAAGAGCAAAAGTTACTAAGTTTAGTATCTCCACCCGTAATTGGACTTTAACCTATGGACACTTCATATAGAGTTTTTCTACTTCACATGAATTTTTAGCAAGCCAATAGGATAGCCCAAGAAAGAAATAAAACATAGACTTGGACTAGGATATAGAAATTGGACCGGTAGCCCAAAAATCATCAAAATGTGACCAAGCCCATTATGAAAGGTAGAATTTTAACCAAAGTAAAGAAAATGGGCAAGAATGAGCCCAAATCCAAGAGGAAAAATAAAATAAAAATAAAATTAAAGTGATGAAATAATGGTGTAATCAAGATTAGGTGACATGGCATTAAGACAAAAAAATTAGCAAGTGGTATGATTCTACATTCATCATTTTGGCAAGTGGCATAATAATACAAGGCTTTAGGACAAAAACATCTATATCCTACATTCATAATCTTAGCAAGTGGGTAATAATACATAGCATTATGACAAAACATCATTATCCTACACAAATAATTTTAGTTAAGTAAGGGAAATTCAAGGGCTAGAAATTTGCCACTTAAAAAGGCAAATCTATCATACTTGATTAAGACAAAAAAAAAAAAAAAAAAAAAAAAAAAAATGAATCCCTAAATCAAAGGGATCTTGTCCCATATCTTAAGAACATATCATCATAATTTTCAAAATACAAATCTCCTTTTCCTATGCATATCTTGACTAAGGAAGAGGAAGACAAGAACATAAGTTGTTTGTTTTCCAAAAATTCAACAAAGTGTATCCTAATTGTGATAAGGTAGACCCATGATCATGAAAGGTGAATTATTTGGTGGTCTATATAAGAAAACCCACCCTTACAACATTATAATTTCGTCCAAGTGAGGGAGAGGAAAAATAGAAGCAAGGTAGAGTGAGGAAAGGAGAGGAAGAAAGGAAGAAAGAGGAAGGAGAAGTCTAGGAGACTAAGTGCTCCAGGTAAGTTTAACAATATTTCTTTTTGAAGAAAACCTTTGAAACTCATAATATTTATATGAGATTTTGATCTTAGAAATTTGATGATTGGTCATGGATGTTGCTATATCATGTTGCATATTGATCTTGCATGTGATGTATGTTTGTATACTTAGGTTGGTGTAGATAGTTCTGCATGGATATGGCTATGGTTGACAGAATTTTAAGCTTCGGTATTTTAATTTCTGGGAACAATCTATAAGGAATTAAAATAAATGGTTAACATAAGAATTATAGATATATGTGTCACGGATTTTCACCCACTGGAATCATTCCATTTAGAGTCCATATGAGGTAGATATGGTCTGATTAGTAGTCAAAGGTCAGAAAATGAATCATCAGGGAAGAATATGTTAGGATAGCTTCGGTAATTTAATTTCTGGGAATTATTGGTAGGGAATTAAAATAAATGGTTAACATAAGAATTAAAGATATGTGTGTCATGGATTTTTAGCCACTGGAATCATTCAATTTGGAGTTCACATGGGGTAGATATGGTCCGATTAGTAAGCCAAGGTCAGAAAATGGTTCATCAGGGAAGATTATGTTAGGATAGCTTTTGTATTTTAATTTCTGGGAATTATCTGTATGGAATTAAAATAAATGGTTAACAAGAAAGTTATATGTCTATGTCTCATGGAAATATACCCACTGGAATTATGCAATTTGGAGTTCATATGAGGTAGATATGATCCGATTAGTAAGCAGAGGTCAGAAAATGTTTATTCAGAGAAGAGTATGTTATTAATGCTTTAGTTTTTGAATTTCTGGGAATATTCTGTAGGGAATTAAAATAGCGCGCCAACATAACAATTATAGATATATGGCTCATGGATTTTTACCAACTGGAATAATGCAATTTGGAGTTCCAATTTGGGAGATATGTTCTAATTAGTCAGTAAAAGTCAGAACCTATCCGAGAGGAACTATCCTGTACTTTGAGGGAGTAATATCACCTTTGTTTCTTAATTTTTCGCTACAATGTTCAACATAATAGTTTTAGATAATTGTTGTATCTTGAAATGGACACCAAGATCACCTACATCAGAGTTAAATTGAGGGAGTTATGCTCTGATTAGTAAGAGAAGGTTAGATAGGATGAAAACCTTCATCAAGAAAATAAAGAAATAAAATTAGTATTTAAAAAAGAAGATGAATCTTAATAAATGACTAATATAGCCATAGCCATTGCCATTGTATGAACTTCTTACCATCTTAAGTATGAAATTTTGACATGGAAATATTTTATAAAGTGATATTTGAAATGGTTATGTTCATGGCATGATTACCAATGATTTATGGTAATAGTTATATTTTGATGAACATACTTGTTATTGAAAGCATATTTTTGGCTATCATTGTGAAAAGAAAAGAAATAAGCACGGTCACATGGCAATCCGTGTGGTGCACCAGTAGGGGACGCCCTACCAACGGTTATGATCATGATAATGAGAAAAGAAAGAGAAAGTGGGCCATGTCGGACGGAGCGAGAAAAGCCCGTACCGGAGAGTAGAGGATACTCACCCTGACCGGGGTAGCTTGAAATGAGAATAAGTTGATGGCCATCATATGATATTTTGAAAATAGTTAATCATATCATACATATCATTACAGTATGATTCTTATGTGCATAGATATAATGCATTCATGTGACCAAAGATATTTTCTGTAGTTTATACAGCTGAACATGAAGTGATGAGCTTTACTGATGATTATTTATTGTTGAACTTACTGGGATTTAATTCTCACTATATTTCCATATCATGTTCAGAAAATTATTTATGCAGCTTTTGTTTCTAAGACTCTGGCTTTTAGTGCACATTGGATCGAGTTACTTTATGTTGGGCAGATTTCAGAATCAAATAAGATGTTTGTGGTCGAGTTGGCTCAGATCCCGGTGAAGGTGCAACCACCCGCACCTGTATCTCCGGAATTGGTCAACCAAAATAAACAAGATGTAAATATCTATGTGTTTGATATGTTATACGTATGTTTTGATTAATGACATGTATGTGAACTCAATATTGTATAATAATAAAGGAAAAAAAAAAGAGGTTGTTACAGATAGCCATCATATGATATTCTGAAAATAGTTATTCATGCCATACATGTCATTACTGTATGATTTTCATATGCATAGGTAAAGTACATTCATGTGACCTAAAATAATTGTTGTAGCTTATACAGATGAACATGACGTGACAAGCATTGTTGTTGATGATTATGATTAATTGTTGAACCTACTTGGATTTAATTCTCACTATATTTCCATATCATGTTCAAAAACTAAGTTATGCAGATATTCTCTATTATTAGCTTTTAGTGTACGTTGGGTTGTTGGCTAAGATCTCGGTGAAGGTGCAACAACCCGCACCCGTATCTCCAGAATTGGTCAATATGGATGAATAAAATGTAGACTTATATGTGTTTGATTTTTATACAGATGTTTTGATTCATAATGTGTATGTGAACCCAGAATTGTATAAGTGTTAATGGTATTTTGTAAACCTTATGTATGTTTGGTGAATTTAATTGAATGTTATGATTAGTTAAATAGTTAGAAATAAAGATGTAATGACTTCATGGAATTTTAGAAATATATATATATATATATATATATATATATATTTGTGTGTGTGTATGTATATATGAATAAAAAATGGAGTTGTTACAGGATACCTCCTATCTGGGTGAGATGCCGACTATATGATATGTGATTTGCCTTCTCTTGCTGTGTGTTTGGGAAATGCCCATATTAGAGTGCCTTTCATGTGAAATATTTTGATGCATAATAACATTTGTTTAATGATCATACAGTACAATATATGGTTTTGGATATCTAAATATCTTTTGATTTGAGAATATTTGAAATACGGGTCCCATATAGATGTACTTCCGAACTGTAATTTTCTATGTGATAAATTTAAAAATATGAGTACATCCATATGTTGACCTAAGAGATCAAGGGGGGTATTACTTGTTCACTGAGTTGTCAAACTCATTACATGATATTTCTACTTTTTTCAAATAAAAATACAGAGTTTGGTTATTTCCCTTCATTTAGGTGATTAGTTAGGAGACATATTCTCTTGTGAGCCTATTTTGTTTTTAGGGCTCATAGATTTTGATTTATATTATACTTGTACTCTTGAGTATGCTTTGAAGGCCACAGGCAGGATCCTTGCTTCTCTTGTAACTCTGATATTTATAAACTTGGTCTGTATATTGTGTTTATATGAAAAAACCTATATGTATCTATTTCTATAGTGAACACTTGTATTTTACCTATTATAGTAAAGATATGTCCGTAAAGTATGTGTTTCATGTGCTCTTAAAATTAGGGGCGTGACAGATCAACTATCTAAAGGGAAATAACCAAACTATGTATTCTTATCTGAAAAAATCTGGAAAATATCGTGTAGTGAGTTTGAAAACTCTATAAGCAGATAATACCTCCTATGACCTCTTAGGTCAGCATATGGATGTACTTATATTTTAAAATTTATCACATAGAAAATATAGTTTGGAAGTACATTCATATAGGACCCACATTTCAAATATTCTCAGTTTAGATCACATTCAAATAACCAAAACCATATGCAATACAGTATGATCATTAATAAAATATTTGTATGCATCAAAATATTTCTCATGAAAAAATTACGAAGATCCTATATCAGAACCACCATATTAGAGTTCAAGCGCTTATGTACTTTGGTGGTGTAGGATTTCCTAAACTCAGTATTCTAGCTAAGGTTTGCCCTACCACCATTCAAGAGGACATGCGAAGGGACTCTAATATGGGCATTTTTGATTCACATATCATATAGTCGGTATCTCACTTAGATAGGAGGAATTCTGCTCTCCTTCACATATTATATCCCGTGTGTTGGCTGTTAAATGAGGCTAGCACCACCCCTGCTAACTGAGGTGTTAAGGTGCACTAGGGCTAACATCACCTGCTGTTAGTAAATAGTGTTTCCAATAGGATTCCTTCACAAAAATCATTATTTAGACATATGCCATATCGTTCAAAACAGAGGTTTCAGTATAATACAGAATTTTTAGTCTCAATAAAATTCTTATATCTGAAATTTCTCAATCAAGGTTATCACATATACATGCCCTTTTCTAAGGCAATCTTATAGTTTTACATATCAATACCACGTGCATAATATACTTCCTTTACCATATGACGGGAAATACATTTACAATCACATATTCAATGGGTTCAAAAATCCATTTTCAAAACTATACTCTTCTTGAACTATATGCCAGATAGTAAACAAATCAAGTAATTTAATCCATTTTATAGACATATAAAATTATAAATAACTTGTAAACAGAATCAATTATACATTTAAAATTCAAGAAGAGCATAGGTAAGTTATAGAAAGAATTATCTACTCACAAGGTAAGGCTCTAGATTGGATAGCCTCAAAATGCACTTTTCCAATCCAAATTTGACCAAATAAACCTAAAAAATGAGTCAGGAGGGTCAACAAACCTAGAAAATGACTCCAAAACTTGGGTCAATTGATGGCACTATTCACGACCAAAACACTGTTCACATCGATCAAAATCACTATTCATGCAGGTCAAAATTACTGTTCACACCTACTGGAATCGTTGTTCACGCCGGTTGAAGTTACTATTAATGACACCAAAAGTTGTCAGATGACTATGAAATTTCATATACTATAGTTTATCTCTCTTGAATCCATCTACGGTGTAAGATTTTTAGTTTGAGGTCTTTAAATAGGAGTTTCAGAACTTAAGCTTTTCTAAGATTTTCTACTTTCGATCTGCGGCGATTCTGCGACCGATTTAAAAAATAATTCAGCCAATATCGTAGTACTCTTTGTCCTGAATCCAATGGTATCCTTAGTTTTGAGATCGGATGCTCAAAAGTAGTCTAGATCTGGAGAGAGAAATACTAATCATCACCGTTTTACATAAAAGATTTCTGTCTTTTTTTAATAAATGATGGAGTGACCATTTGACAATTTGCTAATTGTTGGAGGAAGTCTTGGTAAATTTTATTATTTACATTTTGACCCCTAAACTTTTAGAAAATTATAATTTGACCCCAAAAATATTATTAAGTTTTCATTTTCATCCTTAAAACCTTTTGATTTCATCCATACTTCTTTATTTCTTTTAATAATCCATACATAAATGGAAATTACTAAATCTTAGGGGTGTTACACAATGCGTGATGATTAGATGTATGAGGTATACATTGTTATATGATGATAAATGTATCAATATGTAATTGTAAAATGATGTGATGATGATGGTAAGCATGATGTTAGTGATGAATATAGTTGATGTAAAATCTCCATTGGGATGTAGATGGTAAGCATGATACTATTAATGATGATATGTTGATGAGATGCATTCTTGAGATGTTGATAAGATGCATACTAGGTATGTTGGTGGGATAGAATCACATATTGTATTGATGATAAAGAGGATGATGTTATGCATGTGGCTAAATATAAGAAATAGACAGATTCTTGCAGCACCCTGTAGCGCAAGGTGATCTGATGATATGCGAGATGACCCTTGTGGCTGCAAGTTCACCCAACAAAAAGTATCGGGATGACTATTACCTCAACAAGGTGACCCGACAACATGCAGCACCTTGTGGCAATAAGGTGAACAGATGAGTCATATGGCTTTAAGACAGTACCAAATAGGGGATGCCCTATTAGCCTTAATTGAGCCGAGGGGGAGTATGGCTACTCCGACCAGGTGACAGTGGTATATGAGTAGTAGGAAGGTTAATGGCTCATATTACCCTATTATTGAGACGTAGACAGATGACAGATAATCAACCACCATGCATGATGTTCTGTATACTAAAATTGTGATTATCGTATGTGTGCATAATATGTTAAATCATATTATTTATGAATATTATTCCTTTATCATGAAAGATTGATAATGATTTAGCATGTTATAATTATGACAATTGATCATATGTACATATTGTGTTTTTATCATGCCATCTATTAGTGATGTATATATATATATATATATATATATATATATATATATATATATATATATATATACATCTATATACATGTTATCAATGATAAATGTTTTCTGTAGTTTATAGAGGTGGACATAACACTATGATCTTTCTTACTAATTATATGATGCATTTAATGTTAAACCTACTAAAAACTTTTGCTCTCATTATTGTTAGTGTTATGATCAGATAAAATCAAATGTTATGCTAGCTGTTCCCATGCAGACCCAGTGGATGGTGATGCCTCGTGCAGAACCCAATGTCAGCCCCACCTCTTCCACCTTTTGTACTCCAGGGGTTGTGTGATGTTTGAGGTTTAATGTTATATTAATGTAACTATGTGTATATGTGTTACTTTTGTATAAATGTTAACCACTGACGTAGCTTTTGGTATGATGGAAATGAAAAATATGTGATCATGCCATGAACATAATCATTTTCAAATATCTCTTTATAATATATTTCCATGTCAAAATTACACACTTAAGATGGTAAGGAGTTCATACAAATACAATGGCTAGGGCATACACTAGCCATTTAATGTTTCCATTTATAAGATTCTTTTTCTTTCTTTAATATTATTTTTATCTCTCACTAATCAGGGTATAACTCCCTCATTTTAACTCTGATTGAGGTGATCTTGGTGTCCATTTAAAGATAAGACAATCCTCTAAAACTCTTATGTTGAAAATTTTAGTAAAAATTTAAGGAATCTTGGTGGTATTACTTCGTAAAATTCAATGTTACTTCTTCGCGGGTAGGTTTTGACCTCTCTTTATTAATCTGAGAATATCTCCCACCTATGGACTCTAAATTGAGTGATTCTAATGGCTAAACATTTGTGAGTCATATATCTATATTTTTCATGTTAACCATTTCTTTTGATTCCGTACAAATTGTTCCCAGAAATTTAAAAACATAAACTTACCTAATAGATTCTTCCCTGGTTAACTAGTTTCTGAGCACTACGTACTAATTTGACTATATCTGCCCCATATGGATTTCAAATTGAATGATTCCAGTGGCTAAATATTTGTGACACACACACAGATATATATATATATATATATATATATATATATATATATATATATGTTAACCATTTCTTTTTATTCCGTACATATGTTTCCCAAAAATTCAAACACAGAAGCTTACCTAACAAATTCTTCCCTAGTTAACCATTTTCTGAACATTGCTTACTAATTGAACCATATCTCCCTCATTTTAACTCCAAATTGGGTGATTCCAATGGCTAAAAATATGTGAGACAGATAACTACCTCTTTTATGTTAACCATTTCTTTTAATTCCTAACCAATTCTTCCCAAAATTTCAAAAATAGACTCTTCTCTAATTACTCCGAAATTCAGTTTTCTAACTAAACAATTCCTAATGTTTTAGTTCATCATTTTATTACATCTTCTTCCATTTTCTTCCTAATTTACATCTAATCATAAGATTTCTCATTTCCACATTTTTATTAGATTTCTTATACTAAATTTAACATATTACATCATTTACTTATCAAGAAAATAAAAATCAAATCATGTTAAAGGTGTTTTCCAACAGAAATTTCTCATGGTCTTCTTCTAAGGTTTGAGGCCATACTCATTTTATCAATCTAATCATATTCCATCAATTTTTCACCACATTCAAATATACATATGCTGTGTTCATTTTATAAATAACTGCAAGCGCACGACGTAGTTGTAGCAAGTCCAATGAGTAAGGGTCGTATCCCACATAGAACAATGGTCAATTACTAGAATTTCACAAAACAAGCTATCTAAACAATGCAATTCGATGAGAGAGTATGTCACAATTAAGTAAATAAGTAATTCAATTAACAAAAGCCTAGGGTTAGGGTTTACCACACTTATGATATTCAACAATCAATATATGCCTTTAATTGCAATTATCTAGATAATTGAGGATGGTTTAGCCTTAATTAACTAATAACCTCTGTCAAGCATTATTAATCGAACCTAGGTTAATTTAATTGCCTACTTTCGTGGTTCTTAGTTCAACCTAGGTCCATTAAGTTCTATGCCAACCAAGGAATGCAATTAATCAGTTTTCTTGTGCCCACTAATTGATTCAATTCTTAGAGAACCTTAAACTACTTTCGTGATTAAGATATCCCTAATTAAATATAAGGTTTTGGTATTAACTTTCACCTTTCAGTTCATCAGTTAATATCCTAAGACATGATAGATTGGTGATCAGGCATTTTACCAACTCTTAAACATGCGCATAATAGTCAATCCTAATTAATCCACAATTAATCAAAATTGGGGTTCCACAATTCAATTAGCAATGTATCATCACATCATAAATGGGTTTACCGAAACCCTTGATCAATATCTACTCACACATAATTGAAAGTAAACTCACAATCATATTCATTAAAGAAATCATAAGTGTTCAATACAATGTAAATGAGAGGTGTAGAAGTAGAAGTAGAAGTAAGATGGAAAGACAAAACCAGGATGCAGTAGATGAAATAGGAATACAAACTTCAATCAATGTAAATTCTACTCTAAGTGCATAAAGTAAACAATTGATCCTACTTTAAACCTAATCGAATGGGGTTTTCTTAGCCTAAAACTAAATCTAAGATGTTTGTATTAGTTTGGATAGTCTTGGTTGTGCTTCCCCATGTATTTATATAACTTTAGCTGTTGAAAACCCTAAAAAATGCAGACTGTACGGACATGAGGTACGATTGTGCTTTGTGTTGAAAAACTGGGAAAAATCACATTCTTTGCACAAGCACGGCCTGGCCGTGTTTGAGGCTGCCAAGCCCTTTTCTTGGCAATTTCTTCAGGGTTGCCTCCTTGCTTTCTCCTCAGCATATTTCAAGTCCATATGGCTCCTCACATTAGTGTTTTCCCTTACTTCTTGGTCTTTTTTGCTCACCTACAAACATAAAACAAACCAAAGCAGTATCGAAAGCAAAGCATAACCAAAAGCAAGAAAATAATCACAAGTTTATAGGGGATAAAATATAACCATTAAACACTCAATTTTCCCCTTTATCAACTCCCCCATGCTTAAACCTTTGCTTGTCCTCAAGAAAATAAAATGACATATCAAAAGGAAGGGAGATGATGCATACTAATTTCATATGACAGAAAAGTGTAATATAGGTAATTCTTCACTCAATCAATATGAACACAATAGATATATAAATAGACATTTATCAATTAGTTTCCATTCTTCAAGTGAGTAGATACAGGTATCTTTCACCTCCCTAGTGGGGTTAGGGAGGTGAAAGATACTATGGCCATGGAGATGTAGCCAATAGTCAGCATTCCTTTTAACAATTAATTTCATATGCAAATAGGATTCTAAATCTATCCTACTGCTGCCAACTATTGGTTGCAAATCCTGAAGATTTGCCTTAAATCCTAACCCTTTAGCTATTGCAATTACTAAGCCCCCTATTATCACTTTGCCATTCATGGCATTACCTACCCTAGTCATCTGTTAGGACATGAAGGCGCCGATATTCACCTTATGATCATTTATCATGGCCTAAAGAAACTAAAGCTCTTTTATTTGCAACCCCATTACTTTTAACTCTACCAAAAATAGTATAAGCCATCAGGCACTATAAATATCTAAAAGTGGGATTACAAATAAAAGAGGCTTTGGAACTTGATGCATCATATTGCCTCCCAACAAAAATAGAGTTCCAAAAATGTTGAGCAAGAAAACTTGAGGGGATTGATATATCTTCCCTGGGAGGCAATCTGAATAATGCATTAAATTGAGCCAATGATAAATTAAATGTATGGTCAAATAATCTAAAGTTAATGTGGCTCTGTTCGATGTCGGAACCCCGAAATAGGACTACATTAATTGAACTGAAAAACTCTAAGGTGGTCCTAGCCTAGGCTAGGTAACGTAATCCAATAAATGTATTCCACCCAATCCGATCAACGAGAAAGCAGATGTCGGTTAAAAGTCCTAACCGATCCAAACACTCCTCATCCATGTATTGGGTACTTAGCATTCCCCTTTTAACTGAGTATCGTATCGTGTCCGTTGATTGTCATCAACAAACATGATACCATACTCATTTATTTGATGAGGAGGTTGGGCAAGTCTTTAAATCTATCATCTACCTTGTTGCTGGGATCGGGAACAAGATTAGCCAATTCTAGCTCTTTTAGGGCCCATTTATAATAATATGCAATCAAGTGTAAAAGGGGAGTGGGATGTGCAAGACCAAAAATTAATGTAGAGAATTTAGAGCAATCCCAAGTTCAAGAACAGAAGCAACTGTAAATGTAACACTTATAATAAGTCACAATTACTAGGCTAATGGAGACAATCCAAGAGTTTAGTGTGTGCAAAATTAGAAAATCAAGCACAAGCAGAGATAAGTCCTAGCTGTTTGGAGCAAAGTTGTAGAATATGCTAGGAAAATTAACAATTAAACCAAATTCAGATAGTAACTCAGGAAATTCAAGTCCAATTTCAAATCCAAAATGATGTAGGCTATCAGTATTTTAGCATATATTCAAAAAGTCCAAACAATGCTCTTGTATAGATGGAATCAAATAAAAATTAGAAAATCCAATAAATAGGACAATTAGCAACCAACAAGAGCTAGAGAATCAAAGTAGGAATTAAGGCAAATATCAGTCTTAAGCTAAGTCCAATGATACAATTTCAAATATCAACCAGTAATAGATAGCCATAAAGTATTAGTCAATAGTAGAATTTTGTTTCTGATATTGCCCAAGTCCAGTGAAATTCAAAACAAGTTGCTCATGCAGTCTAAAGCCAGGCAAAATTGAGATTAACCACTAGAATTAATTCATTAAACTCAGTTTCAACTTGGCTTAATTTAGGCAAATAAGTTCCTTGAAAATATGCAACATTCAGTTTCCAAAGTCTATAGAGAATGCCCAGAAAAACTAGTGCAAGTTTTAACAGAAGCAAGGACTAGATTTCAAGGCCAATATCAAATTCCAAATTAAGCAAGGATAAGCCTAGTGAAAATCAGAAAGGTTTAGGTTCTAAATGTAATGTAAGATGAACCAGAAAATGTAGCTTATCAGAAAATGGAGCACATATAAATCAGGCATTAAATAATAGCATACTTAATTCCAAATTCAGCCAATAATTCCTAGGCAAACCAGTAAAATTATGAACTTAAGTAATCAACTAGAAAGAGTGAAAGCTAGCAATAACCAGTAGACAAAACCAACTTAGAAAATGCAACAAATATGAACCCTAAGTGTAAGATTTCTAAGCATTCCAAATGCTGTAGAATTTTGCCAAAACTAGTCTAACCAAGCCCATGTAGATAAACCATCCAGCAAGTCTAACAATGGGAAGGGAATTGTAATTCAAAAAAGTAAAGCAGTCCAATATTGTCAACAAGTAGGAAATTCCAATCTAGATAATAAACCATAAGTTCAGATAATTAGAATTACCTAGATGAAAGCACGATGGAGATGAAGCAATAGAGAATGTTCCATGAGTTGATGCAGGCAAATAGGATTCGAGAGTATGGAAGCGAAGGAGTGGGAGGGAGTATTTTTGTAAAGGGATGTGGGAATGCTAGGCACAGGAAAAAGGTATGTTTTTTTAGGCTTGTCATGGGTAAATTTGGGGTATAGTTTTCAATGGAATAAGCCGAGGTAGGGAGTCGAGTGTTGGGATGGGGATGAGGGCATGGGAGAGGAACTTTTGGGTATGGGGGAACTGCAGAGAGGAATGGAGGAATGGTGGGCTACAGGTTGGCTGGGATTTAGGTTGTAGAGGGAATACACTAGGTGCAAGGGGAGCTAGGCTACGGGGGCACTGGTTGTATATGTGTGGGCTAAGCACGAGAATGGTTGCTTATGGGAACAGTTTGGGGGATAATAGCTGAGGTGAAGATGGAAGAATAGAATAGAAGAAGTTATGGTGGGCTTCGAAGAGGGAGAGAGATGGCAAGGTGAGGTATGAGAAAGCAGAGATTTTTCTGGTTAGGGCACGGGAAAGTAGAGATTGAGACCGAGAAGAGGAAAGAGGAACACAGGTTGGGTTACAGAATTTTGTGGTTAGGGCACGAGGAAAAAGAAATTAAAGATAGATATGGGAATTTGCAAAGAAATTGGAGGAAAAAAGGCTGAAAAGGGTCACGGGTTAGGGAGGGAGAAGAATGGGAATGAAAGAGATTGAACACAGGATAAAAAGGAAAGAAAATATGAAGAAAAACTTACCTGGGCCCAAAGCACAGCTCACCCGTACTTCGGGCTAGATTCTGAATTTCTCAAGAAAAGGCTCGTGTTAAGCAACATGGGCAGGGTGTGTTTGCACTTAGGACTCGAGACACGACCGTATCATAAGACATAGCTCAGGTGTGCTTTGTGCTGGAATCTCCAAAGCTCTTATTTTTTTAGCCCATGCTTAAAGCATAGGCGTGGTCTATGACATGGCTCAACCGTGCTTTGCATTGGAAGTCCAAATTTCCTTCGATTTTGTCAGTGTTTACTGGCACGAGAGGGGTGTGCTTGGGCTGGACGTGGGGCACAGCCATGGTTGGAGACACGGCTTGCTCGTGCTTGGTGCTAGAGTCATTAAAATCTTCAAAAAGTTGGCTATGCTTGAAGCATGGCTGTGCTCTGTGACCTGGCTCACTCGTGTTTGGTGTTGGGACTCACTTTTCTTTGAAATTTGCCTTAGTTTTTGCTCTGCTTTAATTTTTTTTTCTCAAAATTCTTGCTTTGTTCACTCTTGGACATGCAAATTATGACCTACAAAACACCTGAAAAAACTCTTAAATTCCTAACCTAAGAAATCAACTAAAACTAAAGATAAAAGTAGAACTAAAAGCAATGAAACATATCAAAAAGAAACTTAAAAATTAAAATGCGGATTGCCTCTCACAAAGCGCTTAAATCATTAGCTCGACTCCCTTGCACTTTACGGGATTGATAGGGGCTCTAAGAAAGCTTGGGTGGCTCTCTTTTCAACCAGTTGTCCTATGACAAAATGCTTGAGGCGTTGTTCGTTAACTTTGAAGTATCTAGTTGCTTCACTCCATATTTCCACTACTCTATATGGGAAAACTTGGCTCACTTGGAATGGATCAGACCAACAAGAATGCAACTTTCTGGGAAAAAGCTTTAGCCTTGAATTAAATAGTAAAATCCAATCCCCTACTTGAAATTCACGTCTCAACATGTGTTTATCGTGCCATTTCTTTGTTCTCTCTTTATACATCCTAGAACTTTTATACGCATAAACTCTTCGCTCATCTAGCTCATTCTATTGCAAACATATCCTCTTTCTAGAAGCGCTTAAGTCAAAGTTAATTATCTTTATTGCCCAATATGCCTTATGTTTAAACTCTACTGGCAAGTGGCAAGGCTTTCCATATATTAACCGAAAGGATGTGGTGCCTATGGGAGTTTTATATGTTGTTCTATAGGCTCATAGTGCTTCATCAAGCTAGAGAGACCAATTTTTTCTTGCTTTTGATATAGTCTTCTCCAATATAGCCTTGATTTCCCTATTAGATATCTCAACTTATCCACTTGTTTGGGGATGATATGCTAGAGCCATTTTATGAGTGACTCCATATTTCTTCAAGAGGTTTTGAAATTGTTGCTCAGTAAAGTAGGAACCACCATCACTTATTGCAGCTCGAGGTACTCCAAACCTTGGAAAAATCACTCTCTTGACGAGTTTGGCAACCACTCTAGCATCATTAGTGGGAGATGCCACTGCTTCTACTCACTTAGACACATAATCCACAACTACTAGGATATACTTATTCCCACATGAAGATGGAAAGGGGTCCAGGAAATCAATACCCTAAACATTAAATATCTCCACTTTTAAAATATTGTTTAGGGGCATCTCATTCCTCCTTGATATATTGCTAATTCTTTGACACCGATCATAAGCTTTTACACATGCATGCACATCTTTGAAAAGTGAAGGCCAATACAAACTAGCTTGAAGAATTTTGGCTGCAGTTTTTGAGGTGCTAGTATGGCCTCCACAAAGTGAGTTACGGCAATGATATATGACACTATGTACCTCTTCCTCTGGAATACACCTATGGAAGATGCCATCTGCACACCATTTGTAAAGGCATGGATCATCCCAGTAGTATGATTTGAGATCAGAGGAAAATTTCTTTCTCTAATGGTAGCTCAACTCTTTAGGTAAAATCCTTGATGCCAGATAATTTACAAAATCTGCATACCAAGGAGCATCGGTATGAGTGACTACAAAGAGTTGGTCCTCGGGAAAAGAATCGTCTATAGGCAACTCATCTTTATCATCTCTAATTGAATCCTGTCTCAACCTTGAAAGATGATCTGCTACCACATTCTCAATTCCTTTCTTATCCTGAATCATAAGATTAAATTCTTGCAATAGAAGGATCTATCTAATCAATCTTGGCTTGGCATCCTTTTTACTCATTAAATATTTGATTGCAGCATGGTCTGTATATACTATGACTTCGAATCTTAGCAAATATTGGCAGAATTTTTCAATTGCAAATACTATTGCCAGGAGCTCCTTTTCTGTGGTAGAATAATTGACTTGAGCTTCATCCATGGTTTTGCTGGCACAGTAAATAACATAAGGCTTTTTATCTCTTCTTTGTCCAAGTATAGCTCCAACAGCATAGTCACTTGTATCACACATGATCTCAAAGGGAAGGCTCCAATCAGGAGGTTGGATGATTGGTGTAGATATTAGTGCCTCCTTTAACCTGCGAAAAGCACGTAAACAGTTATTATCAAATAAGAAGGGAGTATCCTTAATAAATTAGTTAAGGGTTTAGAAATTTTGGAGAAGTCTTGAATGAATCTTCTGTAAAAACCTGCATGCCCAAGAAAACTCCTTGCTTCATTAACATTATATGGTGGTGGCATTGTTTGGATTGCCTCAATTTTAGCTTTGTCCACCTCAATCCCTCTCTTAGACACCAAGTGTCCAAGTACTATTCCTTCCCTTACCATAAAGTGGCATTTTTTCCAGTTTAGTACTAGGTTGACCTCCTCACATCTTTTGAGTACTTGTGTCAAATTATTTAAGAAATTGTCAAATGAGGTACCATAGACAGAAAAATCATCCATAAATACTTCCATTATATCTTCAATAAAATCTGAGAAAATAGCCATCATACACCTTTGGAAAGTGGCTGGTGTGTTGCACAATCCGAATGTATCCTTCTATATGGAAAGGTGCCATAGGGACATGTGAATGTCATCTTTTCTTGGTCCTTTGGATGGATAAGGATTTGGAAGAATCTTAAATATCCATCCAGATAACAAAAATATGAATGTTTAGCCAGCCTTCCCTACAATTGATCAATAAAGGGCAAAGAGAAGTGATCTTTACGAGTGGCCTTATTTAGTTTTCTATAATCAATGCACATACGCCAACTCGAAATAGCTCTATTAGGAATTAATTCATTATTGTCATTCTTAATAACAGTCATTCCTCCCTTCTTAGGAACTACATAAGCAGGACTTACCCACTCACTATCTAAAATAGGATAGATAATACCTGCATTAAGTAATTTGAGCACCTTCTTCTTGATTACTTCTTTCATGTTTGGATTTAGTCTTCTTTGGTGCTCTCTAGAAGGTTTATGATCATTATCAAGTATAATGTGATGCATGCAAACAAATGGACTAATCCCTTTTATGTCATCAATGATATACCTATTTCTTAAATTTTCTAAGTACATCCAACAACTTACCAATTTCTTTAGCATTCAACTCAACATTCACAATTAATGGATATGAAGAGTCAGGGTCCAAAAATTCATACCTTAAATTATATGGAAGTGGTTGGAGTTCTACCTTAGGTGCCTTAATTTCCTCTACAGTTGCTAATTTTTTATTGAGATCCAATTCCAGCTTTTCAGCTTTTGCTTTTAAGGTGAGCATAGGACACTTATCAAGAATTTGAGCATATACACTAGCTTCCACCTGTTCAACATAAAAAATAGGACTTTCCATAAGGTAAAGCTCAAGTGGGTTAGTAGAACAAAAACTTACTGCATTATCAACTATATTATGCTCAATTACATTAATCATGCAACAAGAATCACCTAAAGATGGGCATTTCATTGCTTCATTTAAATTGAATTCAATCTTTTCATCCCCTACATTCAAGGAAAGCTTTCCATCTTTTACATTGATAATTGGACATACAGTGGCTAGGAAAGGCCTTCCAAGAATAATGAGAATTTAATTATCTTCCTCCATATCTAAAATAACAAAATCAATAGGTATGAAAATTGTACCTACCTTTAGAGGAACATCCTTTAATATACCTACCAGATGCGTAATGGATCGGTCCACCAATTGGAGGAAAAGAGTGGTATGCTTCAAATCACCCATGTAGAGCTTCTTGTATATTGATAATGGCATGAGACTTACACTTGCTCCAAGATCATATAAAGCTCTAGTAATGTGTACATCTCCAATGGAACATGGTATACAGAAGCTTCTAGGGTCGTTGAGTTTAGGAGGAAATTTATTCTAGATTAATGCACTGAACTCTTCAGTTAATGCTACTGTGGCATACTCCTCAATCTTTCTCTTGTTCGAGAGGATTTCCTTAAAAAATTTATCATAAGAAGGCATATGAGAGACAGCTTCCAAGAATGGAATATTAATGTGTAGTGTTTTAAGCACATCAAGAAATTTTCCATACTGTTTTTCTAATTTGGCTTTAGCAAGTCTCTGGGAGAAACAAACTGGTGGCTTGTATGGTTCAAAAGCCACATATTTAGGCTCTTCTTCCTCTTTCCTTTCACTAATTTGCTCTTCTTCTGTAGGCAAATCTTTCACTTCTTCCTCTTTATCTTCCTCTTTTTCCACTGACTCACCTAACTGCTTACCACTTCTCAAAGTGATAGTCTTTCAATGTTCACTTGGATTCTTAGGTTGGCCAGGGAATTTGGCAAAGTTTCTATTTGAAGAGCTGGCTTGCTGTGTTATTTGTGTTTCTAGCATTTTATTATGGGTAGAAAGCGAGTCAACTTTAGAAGTTAAATCTTTTATAGCCTTATTCATAGAGTGGTTTTGGGCTCTGAATTCATCATTTTGTTTACTCTGAGTAGCAATGAAATTTTCCATCAAAGCTTCCAGATTTGAGTTTGGCTATGGAGGAGGATTGAATGGCCTCTAATTTTGAAACCCAGGAGGTTGCCTGAAGTTATTCTAAGGAAGCTGATTTACATTAGGCTTATATGAGAAATTTAGGTGATTCCTCTAGCCCAGATTTTAAGTGTTACTGTAAGGATTGTTTCTCTGATTATTGTTCACAAAGTTTACCAATTCACAATCCTGAGGTGCAAAATTTCCAAGTTGACAGTCATTGGCCACATGGCTAACACATCCACAAATCTCACATGATAAAGATAAAGAAGAACCAACAGCATTAATGCTCAATTTATCTAATTTATGAAACAATGCATCAACCTTAGAAGTGAGATAATTAAACACATCTATTTCATACATACCGGCTAGTTTCCTTGATTGCCTCTCACTAAACCATGAGTAGTGATTATGAGCCATATCTTCAATCAGCTCATAAGCCTCATCAATTGTTTTATTCATAATGAATCCTCTTGCTGCAGCATCCACAGACATTCTGGTGATGTACGCTAATCTATTATAGAATGTATAAACTATAAGCCACTTTTCCAACCCATGGTGTGGCCATATTCTGAGAAATTCTTTAAATCTCTCATAAGCTTCGTATAAAGACTCACCATCTTTTTAAGCAAAGGTAGTGATTTGGTTCCTAAGATGGGCTGTCTTACTTGGGGGAAAGTACTTGGCTAAAAAGGCTTGAGATAATTGCTGCCCAGTAGTGATGGACCTTGATGGAAGAGAGTGCAACCATGCACGAGCCTTATGCCTTAGAGAGAATGGGAACAATCTTAGTCTGATGGCATTAGAGGATACTCCATTCAGCTTCAAAGTGTCACAATACTCCAAAAACACTAAAATATAGAGATTGGGGTCTTCAGTAAGCAACCCTCTAAATTGATTTTGATGAACCATCTGTAGAAGAGAAGGCTTCAGCTCAAAGTTGTTCGCCTCAACAACTAGTCTAACAATGCTTGTGTTCAGGCCATATGTATCCGGGGCGGTGAAATCCTTAAGAGATCAGTTACCTCTGTCTACCATGGTAGGTGCTGTAGGATTTTGCTACTTCTATCTTCTTCTCCTTCGTAAGGTGCGTTCAATCTCTGGGTCAAATTCAGTAAAGAATTCACGATCCCTTTGCATAAAAGAGAAACACACCTATAAAGGAAGAAAAAGGAACAAAAATCAGTAAGATAGAATTATGCAGAAAAATTAAAAGAAAAAGATCTAGTCTATCTATTTCGCAAAATATCTAATAATGACTCTATTGTTCCTTGGTAATGGTGCCAAAAACTTGTTGTGTTCATTTTATAAATAACTGCAAGCGCACGACGTAGCTATAACTAGTCCAATGAGTATGGGTCATATCCCATAGAGAACAATGATCAATTACAAGAATTTCACAAAACAAGCTATCTAAATCAATGAAATTCGATGAGAGAGTGTGTCACAATTAAGTAAATAAGTAATTCAATTAACAAAAGCCTAGGGTTAGGGTTTACCACACTTATGATATTCAACAATAAATATATGCCTCTAATTGTAATTATCTAGATAATCGGGGATGATTTAGCCTTAATTAACTAGTAACCTCTTTCAAGCGTTACTAATCGTACCTAGGTTAATGTAATTGCCTACTTTCGTGGTTTTTAGTTCAACCTAGGTCCATTAAGTTCTATGCCAACCAAGGAATGCTATTAATTGTTTTTCTCGTGCCCACTAATTGATTCAATTCCTAGAAAACCTTAAACTACTTTCGTGATTAATATATCCCTAATTAAATATAAGGTTCTGGTATTAATTTCACCTTTCAGTTCATCAGTTAATATCCTAAGACATGATAGATTGGTGATCAGGCATTCCACCAACTCTTAAACATGCGCATAATAGTCAATCCTAATTAATCCACAATTAATCACAATTAGGGTTCCACAATTCAATTAGCAATGTATCATCACATCATAAATGGGTTTACCGAAACCCTTGATCAATATCTACTCACACATAATTGAAAGTAAACTCACAATCATATTCATTAAAGAAACCATAAGTGTTCAATACAATGTAAATGAGAGGTGTAGAAGTAGAAGTGGAAGTAAGATGGAAAGACAAAACTAGGATGCAGTAGATGAAATAGGAATACAAACTTCAGTCAATGTGAATTTTACTCTAAGTGCATAAAGTAAACAATTAATCCTACTCTAGACCTAATCAAATGGTATTTTCTAAACCTAAAACTAAGTCTAAGATGTCTGTATGAGTCTCAATAGTCTTGGCTGCGCTTCCCTATGTATTTATATAACTTTGGCTACTAAAAACCCTAAAAAATGCAGACTGTACCAACATGAAGCACAGCCATGCTTTATGACACGGCTTGGCCGTGCTTTGTGCTGGAAAACTGGGAAGAATCACATTCTTTACACAGAGCACAGCCTAGTTGTGTTTTTTACAACACCAAGCATGACCTGGCCGTGTTTGAGACTGCCAAGCTCGTTTCTTACGAATTTCTTCTGAGTTGCCTCCTTGCTTCCTCCTCAGCATGTTCTAAGTCCATATGGCTCCTCACATGAGTGTTTCCCCTTGTTTCTTAGCCTCTTTTGCTCACCTAAAAACATAAAACAAACCAAAGCATTATCTAAAGCAAAGCATAGCCAAAAGCAGGGAAATAATCACAAGTTTACTATTAATTAGGGGATAAAATATAACTATTAAACACTCAATTTTCCCCTTTATCAACATAATAGCAGCATAAAAATCCTAAAATTTTGCCATCCATAGCCATACCTATGTAAAACTTTCCACACCAACCGAAGTGTTTAAAACATACATCATATGCAAGATCAACATGTAACATGATATAGCAACATCCATGGCCAATCATCAAAGTAGCAAATTTTGTAAATTTCATCAAAGTTCTAAGATGAAAATCTCATATAAATGTTACAAAATTTAAAGCTTTTTTTCAAAAAGAGATATTGTTAAACCTACCTAAAGATCTCCCTAGCTCACTTAGTAAATTCTTTTTCATGTTTCTTTTTGAAGGAAGTGGTAAGATTCCTCCTTTCCCTTAGCTTTTCTAACATCTTAAAAGGAGGGTGAGTTTTGAACCCTAACGATGAAGAGAAAATATGGATTCAAGTGGAGACTAAGCTAACATACCTTGAGTAGTTAGTCCTCTAGACTTCTCTTTCTTCTTTCTTTCTTTCTTCTCCTCTCTTTTTCTTCTTTCCTCACTCTACCTTACTTCTATTTTTTCTTCTCCCTCACTTGGATGAAATTCTAATGTTATAAGAATGGTTTTTGCTTAAATAAATTATCAAGTGGTTCAACACTCTTAATCAGGGGTCTACCTTATCATAATTAGGCTGCACTTTGTTGCTTTTTTGGGAAAGACAAATCATGTTCTTGTTTTCCTCTCCCTTAGTCAAGATATGCATAGGAAAAGGAAGATTTTTTATTTGAAAATTATGATAAAATGTTCTCAAGACAAGGGGTAAGGTCCCTTTGATTTAGGGATTCATTTCCTTTTTCTTTTGTATCACTCAAGTATGATTGGTTCTCCTTTCTAAGTGGAAAATTTTTAGCCCTTGAGTCTCCCTTGCTTGGCTAAAATTATTTGTGTAGGTTAGGGATGTTTTTTCATAATGCCATGTATTATTACCTACTTGCTGAAATTATGAATGTAGGATATAGATGTTTTTTCCTAATACCATGTATTATTACCTACTATTTCATCACATGGCTAACTAAAATTATAAGTGTAGGATATAGATGTTTTGTCCTAATGCCATGTGACCTAATCTTGATTATTATTACACTACTATTTCCTCACATGGTTCTTATTTTTCTCTCTTGGATTTGGGCTCATTCTTGCCCATTTCCTTTGCTTTGGCTAAAATTCTACCTTTCATGGAGGGCTTAGTCACATTTTCATGATTTTTGGGCTATCGATCCAACTTCTATATCCTAGTCCAAGTCTATGTTATATCTCTTGCTTGGGCTATCCAATTGGCTTATTAGAAACTCATGTGAAGTGGAAAAACTCTATATGAAGTGTTCATAGGTGAAAGCCCAATGTATGAGTGGAGATGTTAAATTTAGGAACTCTAGCTCTTGAATTAGGAAAAATTACACTAATGCAATCTTCTTGAAATTTTAAGACCTTTACTTACTTCCAAAAATTGTTCTTCCTTACCCAGGAATTTTGCCTTTCTTTAGGATGTTATTTCTAATTTTTCCTATTAGGTTTTCTCTCTTACCTATTCCCTTAATGTTAGAAACATTTTCTATGCATACACATAAGGTGAAGAATTTCTATGGCTTATATTTTTTTACATATCTAAAAATGTTTAATAAATTTTATTTCCTTAATTAAATATTTATGTACCTTTATTAATAAAAGAAACGAAATTAGGGATGTTACAAATATGGTACCACAAAAAAGAAATCTAGTTAATAGTATGGTTAAAACCCAACATAGCTTAGCTACAGTTATTCAAGACTAGGTTTTAGCCTTTAATCGAATCCTGCACTACCTTCAGAACATTAATAATAGACAAATTGAGGGAGCTAATAAGGTAGTAGGATGTAAGAGCACGTGGTCAAAGTTCATGAAAGCTAGGCCTCCTCTATTTTATGGTTGTTATAACCTAGTACCAATTAAAAGATGGCTGAGATAATTGTGGAAGATTTTTTAAGAGCTAGGTTGTATAGATGAATGAAAAGTCATGATTGCCATATCTATGTTAAAGGATGAGGTAGAACATTAATGAAAGGGGCAAGTGAGCTATTAATCCATTTGGGTACACAAAAGACTTGGGAAGTGTTTCAAAATAATTTTTGGATAAATACTTCCTTAGTAGTGTAAGACCAGAAAAATAAACTGCATTACCTTATTTCTAATCTTTCCTACGACTTGCCTGTGGTCACTCTTATAGGAGAAAGAGTGTTAACATCTTCTATGAGTATACATTGCCCTATTTCTGTGCATGAGAAGTCTTTTATGGTGAATTTGGTTTGTCTACCTTTGAAAGGTATTAATGTCATCCTAAGTATGCATTATTTGTGTAATAATCAAATCCTATTGAATTGTTGTGATAGGACCATTGTGTTTTTATCTCCTCTACCAAAAACATTAAAAAGTCTGTGTACTAATGCCAACCAATTTTTTTGGGATGTGAAGAATGAAATAAGGGGATATGTGTAACAACTCCATTTTTTTATTATATATATACAAATATATATATATTTCTAAAATCCTATGAATTCATTACTTCTTTACTTCTAACTATTTAACTCATAATAAAATTCAATTAAATTAAGCAAACATAATTAATATTTATGAAATACCATTAACACTTATACAATTATGGGTTCACATATACATTATTAATCCAAACATCTGTAAAAAAATTAAACACATATAAGTCTACATTTTAGTCATCCATATTGACTAATTCCGAAGATATGGGTGTGGGTGGTTGTACCTTCACTAGGATCTTAGCTAACTTGACCCAACATACGCTAAAAGTCGGTCATAGAGAATATCTGCATAACTTAGTTTTTTGAACATGATATGGAAATATAGTGAGAATTAAATCCCACTAGGTTCAACAATAAATCATAATAATCATCAATAATGCTTGTCACATTATGTTCATCTGTATAAGCTACAGCAATTATTTTAGGTCATATGAATGCACTTTATCTATGCATATGAAAATCGTACAGTAATGACATGTATGGCATGAACAACTATTTTCAAAATATCATATGATGGCTATCAACTTATTTTCATATCAAGCTACCCCGGTTAGAGTGAGTACTTTCTACTGTTTGGTAGGGACTTTTCTCGCTCCATTTGACATGGCACACTTTCTTTTCTCATAACATAGTCATAACCGTTGGTAGGGCGTCCTCTATTGGTGCACCACACAAACTTCCATGTGACCATGCTCTTTTCTTTTCTTTTATTTTCTTTTCACATCAATAGCCAACAATATGATTTCAATAACAAGTATGATCATTATACTCACATGCCATAATTTTTTATCAAAATATAATCATTACCAAAAATCATTGGTAATCATGCCATGAATATGATCATTTCAAATATCACTTTATAAAATATTTTCATGTCAAAATTACACACTTAAGATGGTAAGGAGTTCAAGCAATAGCAATGGCTATGGCATACACTAGTCATTTACTATTTTCATTTATAAGATTCTTTATATATATATATATATATATATATATATATATATTATTTTCCTCTCTCACTAAAAAGAGTATAACACCCTCATTTTAAATCCGATTGAAGTGATCTTAGTGTCAATTGAAAGATAAGACAATCCTCTAAAACTCTTATGTTGAACATTTTAGTGAAATCTTAAGTAATCATTGCGTTACTACTCCCCCAAATTCAATGTTATTTCTTCTCAGGTAGGTTCAGACCTTTACTTACTAATTTGACCATATCTCCCTCATAAGAACTCCAATTGAGTTGATTACAAAGCCTATAAAAATTTAAGATAATTATATACAATTTTTATGTTAATTATTTCTTCATATTCCTTACTATTATTCCTAGAAAATCGAAATCAAAACGCTTACATTTACCACCCTAGATTCTAGACTGATTCTGACCTTTCCTCTTTTGACTAAAGTATTATATCTGATTGATCAGATTAGGTGGACTACTTTTATATGGCTTTTATTACCCAGTGTATGCTAGGACTATACTAGAATTTTTTAGTTCATTTAATGTGGCCTTGTTTAAAGATCTTGACGTCGATCAAGGCCATGTTAACTTTAGACTATTTGATACTACTTATAGTTTATCTTTAGTATAATTTAATGCACTGTTTAGACTACCTCCTAGGGGTACCAGAGTAGTCGCCCAAGGTTTTAATGCACAAGAATTTTGAAACTTAATTTCTATAAGGGGCAGTACAATGCATCAGTTCCCAAAACCTTGCTAATTTGCATCCTATGTTTAATATATTTACAACTCCTTATTACCCATACCATTTTTGGTAAGGCTAAAAGTGATGAGGTTACAAATCAACGTGATCTTTATTTCCTATAGGCTAAGTTAAATTCCATCTAGGTAGATACAGGGCCTTTATGGCCCATCAAATGGCAAGAGTGAGTAACACCATGAGTGGCAAAATTGTTACAAGGGGATAAGTAACTGCCATTGCTAGAGGATTAGGCTCAGAGTCTAATTTACAAGATTTGTAACCCATAGCCAACAGTAGACAAATTGACTTCGAATTTTTTCTACATATGAAATTGATTGTAAAAAATAAATGCCAACTATTGTTTCCATCTCCGTGGGCATAACATTTTCTACCTACTTAGCCCGTATAGAACGACAGTCACCAATCTCGATAATTAGATATATCTACTAGAAGAAGGCCATAATGACGATAACTCTGATTATGAGGGGGATGAACAACTCCATGATCCTTACCTTACCTACCACCCCCACCCTTCCTATCCTTCTGATTCTCCAGGTCCTTCATATGTGCCCCCCACTGATCAGGACTCCATCTTTTAACGACTTAGTATAATAGAGAAGGAGCAACTCAATCAAAGGACAACCTTACATACCATGAATGCATTAATCCAAAACAAGCAAGGTAGAATGGAATTAATGGAAGGCAGAATGGAACTCATGGAGGACATGATAAGTGCCATGCATCATATGGTCCATACCTTATACGATTGACACCTATCCTAGCACCTACCTCCTCTACCCTGAGAAGACCCTTGATTCAATAAGTTCTCCTCTCGCATAGTGCGCATTACCCTTGATCATGACATTGTGGAAAATATAAGTTTAAGCATGGGGGAGTAATTTTTGGGTCTTAGTCTTTGCTTACTTGTATATATGAGTCATGTTTAGTCATTGAGTATTTTCATTTAAGTAATTTAGTTACAAAGTTAACAATTATGTGAATACATTGATGTAATATAAGTTGATTTTAACTCATGAAGATGTGATGTATGACATTTATGTTAAATTGAGTATTTACCACTTAGTCTCTTTCTTCTAGCATTAAACCAGTAGTTCTTTAAAAACTCTTCACATATTGTGCTATATATAGTATGCCCATTTTTGAAAATTGGCATGAGAAAAGTGTGAAGGTAGGGAGAGACGAAGAATGATAGAATTTTAAATCCAAAATGTTTTTGCTTTGCGTACCCTTTCAAGGCACCAAAAAAGCCTTAGTATGAATACATAGTTTCTTATACCGTAGTGAGATATGTAATGACTCCATTTTTTTATATATACATGTCAGTGTTCAAACTCATGAAGTTATTACCTCTTTACTTCCCATAATATTCGATTAATTTAACCAACCACAATTAAGGATTAAGGTTTACCATTAATATTGATGCTATGTAGGTGAGAAAACAAAGGGGAATGTAGGGTTAACACTGAGCACGGATGGTGCGTACTATCGTAGGTACACCCAAATTAATACCTTACCTCTCAACTAACTTGTAGTAGTGGGAGTAAGGGTTAATCCCACAGAGACTGGTGTTACCTTATGTGATTAAGAAAAAGGGGGATTTGATAATTGTAAATAGTAAAACAAATAATAATGAAAGTAATTAAGAGAATAATTAATGAGAGAGGCGTTGATTTCGATCAATATTCACCATCAAGGGATTGCATTGATCACTAACAAAATATCAATCTTAAACCAAATATCAATAATTGAGATTCTATCCCTATTCCTCCTTAAACCTAGTGAATTGCTAACAATCGTACCAATTAAACCATAATTAATAAGATATCCTTTAGCACATCAGTAAAGTTTAACCTATTAATTGCATGAAGAATGAGAGAAATTGATAGAGCTAAATAAATATAAACACGTCAGTTATATTTAATTTAGTTTATCATTCATCATAGGGTTAATGATTTATAGTCCAAAATCATTAATCCTATTTGCTTCATGAATAAAGTAATGAAAACTTTGTTCAAAACCTAATTCAGTAGTAGATTAAGACATACAATATACTAGTAGGCCTCCCTAGCAATCATATGAATAATCATTAATAAAATATAAGAGTAGATGAATAATCAATACACGGCTAAGATTGAACTAATAAAACCAATTCCAAATCTCAGAATGCATAACGATACCTTGAGGTTTCAATCTTCCTCTAGCAACTAAAAATAAATTAGCTGTGTAGGGCCATAAGAAATCTAAACAAGAATTAAAGAAGGTAATTAAGAGCTTGGATGATCTTTGATGCTTCCTCTCTTCCCTTTTTATAGATTGGTTTCTCCTCCTTCTAGTAGGATTGTTTTGAGGTCAAAATTCGGCTCGTCGGGCTTCAACTGGAATCAATAAGACCTAAAAAACGCAATATCAGCGTTCTAATGCAGCGGCGCTACAAAAAATACAAAGACAGGGCGCCATGACTCCTGATTTAGCACCACGATGCTTCAAAAACTAGCACCGGGGCACCACGACACACTGGGGCTAGAGCCGTAGTGCTCGTTTCTAGGCAGCTTAACGCCGCTATGCGTTGGGGTTCGCCACGGCACTTTGGATATGCCATAACGTAGCGCTGCAATGGTCTCTTACGAGCGTTGTGGTGCCCAGAAGCTTCTAGACGTTTTCGAAGTGCCAAACACAAAAGTTGTAGCTTTATGTCTTTTCTTTCCATAGCCACTGGTATCACTTCAATCGAACTTTGGATGAGAAAGATATGCCTCAATTAGTGACTGAAGGTCGAAAATCAGCATTTTTCCATATTTTCTCTCTATTTTCCTCTTTTTTTTTCTTTATTATTCCTAAAACAGAAAACACAAAACTCAATTAAATTCTATTTATTTCGTACTTAAATTAAATAAAAAGCAACTTAAAACATGCTAAAGACATGCTTAATTTATAGCATGTCAAATACCCCCACACTTACTCTTTTGTTTGTCCTCAAGCAAATTAATTCATGTGAACAATATTCAATATATGAGATGAGTGAAAGACTTACCAATAAATTGCTTCATAGTGAAAATTGTATGCTCTTAAAGAAGTTTTAGAAAATTTAATAATTATGTGCAATATTTATTTCAAATGCAATTTATGATTTATTTTCTAGAGCCCAGAGTGTGTGTGTGCGCTTTGAGCTGTTCAACCATCTTTCACCCAAATAAGTTTATATATCTCAAGAAATTGGATATGGACCTCTTTTTATGATTTTTATATGCTTATTTTTCATGCTACTCTCCACTAATGTAGGCTAAAAATACTTTTTAAGATCAGAAGGACTTTAATGAGCTTGTAATGTGGATAGGTTATAAGGTGAGATAGAAGATATAAATTTAGGCTTGATCACCCAGCCCCATATGACTAATTATACTTCTCTTGAGCTTTCTCATGTTTGGGCAATTTGCCCCCCATACACACTTATTTCTTTACTTTAATGAATTCATCGCCATCATTTTTTTCTTTTCCTTGATTCTCTATTTATCTTTCACTGCTTAGACTTTCAACCGTATTTTTGGACTTTTTCTTTCTTTTTTCCTTGCTCCACCCTTCCACCCTTTTATTAATGTAGCTCTACAAAACAAGCATTTCAAAATTAATCATGGAATGAGTGAATTAGGGAAAAAAGTAAAAGAATTAATCGTAAAATTTGGTCTTAGCTCTGCAGTGGGTATGAAAAAAATATAATATATTAATTAAGCTCAAAATATAGTTGCTAAGGATATTTAATTGCTTGGTTTGACTTAAAAGGCTCAATCTCATCAAATAATGCCTAAATCATCTCTTAATTAATAATATCAGCCTAGGATTTTGCCTCAAGTAGCATTTAAATAAATTTTAGAAAATTGGTGAGATCATAAAATATTTCTTTGAGATATTTAAACTTTCTCTAAATAAAAGATAAATTAAATACTCAAAGTTGTTGTGCAAAATAGTTTTAGGATCCTAAAAAATGGATAATAATAAATTGCAAGAAAATTAAAATCACACATAATCATAATTTTCCTATGTTTCTCAAGTGCTATTAGCAATTTAAACATTTATATCATTGGCTATTGGTTTGACTAACACAAACACAAAGATTGAAATAAGTTCACATGTTCAACCCATTCAATAAATGGAATTAAAAGTGCATAAATCTTAGAAGCAGAGTAAATGGTGCATAAGTATATGATTTATTATATAGTCATCCAGCTGAATCATAAAGTGATCCCCCCACACTCAAGAACTTACATTGTCCCCAATGTAAAATAGAAAATAAAAAGATAAAAGAGACAAGTAATAAATTAAGGAAGGGTTCAGTGAAACTTCCCTGATTAGTTGTCACCATCTATCTCGTCCTGCTCAAGTGCAGGCCTAAAGGGTAGTTCATGAGGTGTTGCGAATGCTATTGGAAGATTCAAGACGTGGGCTAGCTTAGTGAAAGAAGCATTGTTGTGCTGTGCTATGGAGTTCTGATAGAGTGCCAAATCCTTCATCTGGTGGCTCAAGCACTTAGTTCGCTTCTATAGGTCTTTAATAGTGTGCTGGGATGGTGGTGGAGCTGAACTATTACTAGGTTCGCCTACAGTCAATAGCTGAACCCCTAACTCCTCTTCTTCTACTTTCTTATGCCCTTTTTATTTTTGTATGTCTACATAGGATATAGGTCTCATTGGTTGGATAAGAGCCTCAGTGGAATCCTAGCTTACTCCCGCATTCCTACATAGACCAGTGACTAGAATAGGGGCAAAGAGGGAGCTGCCTCGAGAGTTAATATAGCCTAGAATCTGTTTGTGGATAATTTTCCTCACATCAATAGAAAGGCCCTTCAATATAGCATAAAGTAAAATGGTCCCATCCCTTCTGACTTGACTCATATTCAAGCTGGGCATGAATCTTACTGACACAAAATAGTGTCAGGCTTTAATGACTTTGTTCATGTTGGCCCTAGCAAGGTACACTGGTTGGCCATTTCTATCCAATTTCTAAGAAGCCCCTTGTAGCAAAGAGTGCAAATAATGTCTTCAAAGTCAATGTAAGATTGAAGAAGTGCTGAGTATTCATCATCCTTAATGTCAGGCAGTGAATAGAACTCATTGATGGCATATGGGGTGAATTTCACCATCTTGCCTCTAACCCGTGCTTATCACGTTCATGGATTGTAGCATTAGAATAAAACTCCTGTTCCACGAGAATGACCCTTGATTCTGGGTTCCTGCAAAAAATCTCCCAATGCCTATGGAGGATATTGTCTCTATGAGGTAGCCTAGCAGGGACAACAAATCCTCATTCTGGAACGATGGGTTTATGCACCACTACTTTGATGTGGTGCTGATAAACCTCTTCAGTCACAAATGCCATGTTGTCAAATGCTGAAGGGTCTTCGGCCCTATTCTTCCTGTTTGAGAGGCCTAATTTTGAAGTTTTTGGAGCCATTGGACTTGGAAAATTCAATGGAGCATTTTACCAAACACCTGGTGTGTGCTCTTGAAATATTGGAAGAATGTATGGTAGATTCTCAACTTAAAGTCCTAATTCAATGCAAACCAGTAACAATTGAGTATGGAGATCAACTTCAGTAGAAAAAATGAAGTAAACCGTACCCAATTTAACTTGATTTGTGGCTAGAAAATGCAAGATCGAAATTTCCTTAGAACCCTAGAAAATTTCCATTGAATCTAACCCAAATGCTGACAGAGTTGTTTAATCCTGCAAAAGAAGATGAAAAACCATGTAGTTTAAGCAAGGAAACGTAATGAGAGGTTATTATTGTTGATTGGAGGTAGGAATTTGTATTTGGGGGGTAAAGGAGAATGCAAAAATGTGCTTGGGGACGAAGAGGTTGTGGGCCCCCTATAAAGAGCGCCGCAGCGCTCTTTGCTGAAATGTGGAGTGCCGTAGTGCTTGCCCAATTTGGGTAGGGAGCATCGCGGCACTCTGGGTAATCGCCACGGTGCTTGCTTTGTTGGGTTCGAGCATCTGCATGTCTAAATTTTTTTAAAAATAAAACTATGAAAAAGAATAATAAGAAGAAGAATTGTTGTTGGGTTGCCTCTCATCCAGTGCCTTTGTTTAACGTCATTGGTTCGACATAAACTCAAAAATTTAAGGAAGGTCTTCAAGAGTTGTCCATTATGGTTCCTCTTACTTCAATCCTTCATAATATGGCTTAAGGCTATGCCCGTTGACTTTGAAGCTATTCTGATTATCCATGCTTTTTATTTCCACTGCATCATGAGAAAAAATATTAGTAATAATAAATGGTCCCTCTCATCTAGAATGAAACTTACCTGGGAATAATATGAACATGGAATTATAGATGAGGACATTTTGTCCCTTAGTGAACTCCTTGTGTGAAATCATTCGATCGTGTAGGAGTTTAGTTTTTGCCTTATAGATATTTGCATTTTCATATGCCTCATTTCTAATTTCCTCTAATTCCTAAAGCTGTAATTTTCTGTATTCTCCACTTTCTTCCATATTCATGTTAAATTTCTTTATAGCCCAAAATGCTTTATGTTTCAATTCAACTGGAAGATGACAAGTTTTTCCAAATACTAACCTGTATGGAGAGATACCAATTAGGGTCTTATAAGCTATTCTATATTCCTAGAGAGCATCATCTAATCTAAGATTCCAATCCTTGCGGTTGGGATTTATTGTCTTACTAATGATATTTTTTATTTCTCTATTGAATAACTCAGCTTGCCCATTAGTCTAGGGGTGGTATGCAGTTAACAATTTATGAGTGACATTATATTTCTTTAATAGGGCTCCAATAGTCCAATTTATTTGGCTACTGATTAGTAGCCAAATAATGTACAATATTTGCATACCATGGCATATGAACTAAAATTGAAAATAAATTTTTATCTAGGAATGATTCTTCAATTTTCAATTTCTCCTCCACATGTGTTAGGTGGCTTAGGTGATATACTACATTATTTTTAGACAATTTTTTGTCTTTGATTTCTAAATCAAATTCTATAAGCAATAACACCCATCTGATTATCCTGGGTTTAGCCTCCTTTTTCATCACCAAATATCTCAAAGCTACATGATCAATAAAAATAATAATTTTAGTGTATATTAAATATGATCTGAATTTTTCTAATGCAAAGACTATAGTTAATAGCTCTTTTTCAGTGGTGGTATAATTTTTATGGGCATCATTCAGCATTCTAGAGGCATAATATATCACATGGGATGCGTTTCCAACTCTTTGCCCAAGCACTGCTCCAGCTGCATGATCAATAGCATCACACATAATTTCAAAAGGGAGGTTCCAGTTTGGTACTTGGATGATTGGAGCTTAAATCAAAGATTCTTTCAATTTTTCAACAGGTTCCCTGCATTCTTTATCAAATTCAAAAGAGACATCTTTTTCAAACAATTTGCACATAGGTGCTGCTTTCTTGGAAAAGTCCTTTTTGAATCTTCTATAAAAACCTGCATGTCCAAGAAAAGAACAAACTTCCCACATGCAAGTGGGATAAGGTAGAGTCTGTATAATATCAATTTTTGCTTTGTCTACCTCTATTCCCCTTTTGGAGACAACATGGCCTAAAACTATGCCTTGTTCAACCATAAAATGACATTTTTTAGAATTTAAAACAAGGTTGGTTTCTTGAAATCTTTTCAAAATTAATGAAAGTTTATGCAAACAATCATCGAATGAATCCCCATAAACTGAAAAATCATCCATAAATACCTCAATAAATTTTTCAATGTAATATGAGAATATGCTAGCCATACACCTTTGAAAAGTGGTAGGGGCATTACAAAGCACAAACGGCATGCGTCTATATGCGAATGTCTCAAATGGACAAGTGAAGGTTGTCATTTCCTAGTTTTCAAGAGCAATTGTAATTTGAAAATAACCTGAATAACCATCAAGAAAACAATAGTAAGGTTTACGAGATAACCTTTCCAGCATTTGATCAATAAAAGGTAAAGGAAAATGGTCATTTCGAGTTACATAATTTAATTTTCTATAATCTATACAAACCCTTCACCCATTTTGAATCCGGGTGGGTACCAATTCCTCCTTCAGATTTTTTATCACGGTTATTCCTGTTTTCTTAGGAACCACTTACAATGGGCTCACCCAATGACTATATAATATAGGGTATATTACCCCAACCTCCAACAGTTTAAGAATTTCCTTCTTCACTACATCCATCATAGGTGGATTTAGCGTTCTTTGGGGCTGTTTAGATGGTTTAGCTCATTCCTCCTTTAATATTTTGTGCATACATATGGAAGAGTTTATCCCCTTAAGATCAGCTATGGTTCATCCTATTGCAGTTTTGTGTTCTTTAAGAACTTGGATTAGTTTCTCTTCTTGATCAGCTTCAAGCTTGTTGGAGATAATAATAGGAAGTGTTTCTCCTTCTCCCAAGAATACATATTTGACGTGATCAAGGAGTGGCTTCAGTTCAAGAGTAGGAGCCTGCACAACAGAAGGTAAAAGAGTAGTATCAGAAATTGGTAATTCTATATAAAAAACATTACTTGTTGGTGGTCCTTCTGAAAAACTATTTAGTGCAGCCAGTTCCTCTTTTGTTTCTTCATCCAATTCTATCTCACCATCTTCTTCTTTTATGGATTTGCTCACAATCACTTCCAATTTATCCTTTTCATCTAATTCAAGCACATCATGTGCTAAGGAATCAAAGATATCTATAGAATAAACAGGAGTATTATCACCTGGGTGTTTCATGGCTTCATACATATTAAATTTTATTACTTCACCATCAAATTCCATAGTGAGTGTGCCATTGTGAACATCTATCCTGGTTTTTGAGGTTTTCAAAAATGGTCTCCCTAATAATATTGGGGAGGTAAAATTCCCATTTTTCATGTCAAGTACATAAAAGTCTGCAAGGAAAACTAAATCATCTACTTGTACCAAGACATCCTCAATTACTCCCTTAGTATATGCAGTGGACTTGTCTGCTAATTGAATTACGACATTAGTAGAGTTCAATGGTCCTAATTTCAAGGAAGTATATATAGAATATGGTAAGACATTTATGAAGGCTCCTAAATCCAACATAGCTTTTTCAACACAAGTATCCCCAATTTTGCATGAAATAGTACATATCTGGATCCTTGCATTTAGTGGGGAGTTTTGTTTGTATCATGACAGATAGATTCTGACTCATTTGAACCTTTTCAAACCCCTTCAATTTTTTTTCTTTTTTGAGTACATAGTTCTTTCAAGAACTTTGCTTATCTTGGTACCTGCTTAATAGCATCTAGAAAGGGAATATTAACTTCACATTTTTTGAAGGTTTCATATAAATCAAAAGTTTTCTCATGTAACCTATTTTCTTTAAGAGCTTCTGGAAAAGGAGGCACTACTTCATAATTTACATTGGATGGAGACTTACCTGTAGATGCTTCATTCTCCTTAATTGATTTTTCATGTTCCTTAGGTTAAGAAGGTGCTGGTGGATTTTCAATTTCCTTACCATTCCTTAAAACAATTGCACTAGCATTTTCTCTAGGATTTACCATAGTTTGATAGGGTAGCTTACTTGAATTTTGAGCATCCAATCGACTCACCGTGGTTGCTAATTGGCCTACTTGAGTTGTCAGGTTCTGAATGCTAGCTCTTGTCTCCTGTTGAAATTGATGAGAATTATGTACAAGAGTTTTCACAATCTTTTCCAATGGATTACTTACCTGGTGATCCTGGGATGCCTTCTGTCTAGGATAATAGACATGTTGATTTTGCTAAAAAATTTGTCATGTAGGCCTATTTTATGCATTCCCATATCTGAAATTGGGATGATCCTTCTATCTAGGATTATATGTATTAGCATAAGGATCATACATTTTTGGTTGGCTAGGAAAACCTCTTACAACATTCGCTTGTTCTATGGATTCCTCTTGAAGTGTAGGACACATGTCAGTTGGGTGCCCTATGGTTGAACATATTCCACATACTTTAACTTGCTACAGTGTACTTGTAGCCATTTGGCAAATAAGAGAGGTAAGTTTAGATATTTATTGCTGAAGAGAAGTGGTGTTTACCTTATGGGCATGTCTTGGAGGATCATGCCTAATGCCAAATTGTTTGGAGTTGGCAGTCATATTTGATATCAGGACTCTGGCTGCTTCAGGAGTCTTGTCTACTAGTGCTCCTCCACTAGCTGCATCTATCATGCTCCTGTCTCCCTAAAAAAGACCTTCATAGAAATATTGGATTAGTAGCTGCTCACTAATCTGATGATGTGGGCAGCTTACACAAAGCTTTTTAAATCTCTCCTAATATTCATAAAGTGTCTCTCCATGCAATTATCTAATGCTGCATATTTGTTTCCTGATATTAGCAGCCCTAGATGCAGGAAAATATCGTTCTAGAAATATTCTTTTCATCTCATTCCATGTGGTGATAGTGCCAGAGGGTAGATAATATAGTCAATCTTTGGTTGAGTCTCTTAATGAAAAAAGGAAAAGCCTTGAGTTTTAGTTGTTCCTCAGTTATTCTAGGGGGCTTCATGCTGGTACATACCATATGGAAATCCTTTAAGTGTTTATGCGGGTTTTTACCTGCTAGACCATGAAAATTAGGTAAGAGATGAATTAATCCAAATTTCAACTCAAAATTAACATTGTCATCAACATTAGGAAAAGTAATGCATAAGGGTTGCTGATGCCATGATTACTTCCTCTTTTTCTTCAGAGTAGGGTGACATGCCATGATTACTTCCTCTTTTTCTTGATCAATGTCCTCTTAAACTTCTCTTCTGTGCCAGTATATAGATTTTTCAATATCTGGATTGAACTGTAAATCTTGAGGATTAGAAAAACAAATTACAAGCATAAATCCAAATAAAAACCACAAAAAGTAATAAACGCAGTCCCCAGCAATGACACCAAAATTTGGTGTGTACTGTCACAAGTACACCTAAATTAATACCTTACCTCTCAACTAACCTATAATAGTGGGAGTAAGGGTTGATACCATAGAGACTGGTGTTACCTTATGTGATTCAGAAAAAGGGGGACTTAATCATTGTAAATAGTAAGGAAAATAATAATGAAAGTAATTAAGAGAATAATTAATAAGAGAGGCGTTGGTTTCGGTCGATATTCACCATCAAGGGATTGCATTGATCACTGACAAAATCATCAATCTTAACCCAAATATCTATCATTGGGATTTTATCTCTGTTCCTCCTTAAGCCTAGTGAATTGCTAACAATCATACCAATTAAACCCTAATTAATAAGATATCCTTTAGCACATCGATAAATTCTAACCTATTAATCGCATGAAGAATGAGAGAAATTGATAAAGCTAAATAAATATAAACACGTCGGTTATATTTAATTTAGTTGATCATTCATCATAGGGTTAATGATTTATAATCCAAAATCCTTAATCATATTTGCTTCATGAATAAAGTAATAAAAACTTTGTTCAAAACCAACTTCAGCAGTAGATTAAGACATATAATATACTAGTAGGCCTCCCTAGCAATCAAATGAACAATCATTAAAAAAAGATAAGAGTAGATGAATAATCAATACCTGGTTAAGATTGAACTAATAAAACCAATTCCAAATCTCACAATGCATAATGATCCCTTGAGGTTTCAATCTTCCCCTTCCAAATAAAATTAAATTAGCCACATATGGTCATAAGAAATCTAAACAAGAATTAAAGAAGGTATTTAAAGGCTTGGATGATCTTTGACGCTTCCTCTCTTCCCTTTTTAAGATTGGCTTCTCCTCCATAAAGTATGATTGTTTCTAGGTCAAAATTCGACCCGTCAGGCTTCAATTGGAGTAAAAAAGACCTAAATATTGCAATATCAGCATTCTAATGCGGCGACAAGCACTGCGTTGCGCTAACCAGGCGCTGCGTCAGTTTGAAAACTGGCACCAGGGTGCCGCAGTGCTTTGGGTCAGGCATTGCGACATTGGGTATTTGTAACATCCCGTAATTTTTAGATATTTTCCTTAAAAATTCTTCACCTTACATATATGCATAGAAATGTTCTAATATTAATGGAATAGGTAAAGAAAGAAAACCTAAGAGGAAATATTAGAAATAAACATGCTAAAGAAAGGTGAAATTCTTAAGTAAAGAAAGATAAATTTTTGTGAAGTAAGTAAAGGTCTTAAAATTTCAAGAATATCGGATTAGGGTAATTTTTCTTAATTACTAAGTTTAGTATCTCCACCCGTAATTGGGCTTTAACCTATGGACACTTCATATAGAGTTTTTCTACTTCACATGAATTTTTAGCAAGCCAATAGGATAGCCCAAGGAAGAAATAAAACATAGACTTAGACTAGGATATAGAAATTGGACCGGTAGCCCAAAAATCATGAAAATGTGACGAAGCCCATTATGAAAAGTAGAATTTTAACCAAAGTAAAGAAAATGGGCAAGAATGAGCACAAACCCAAGAGGAAAAATAAAAATAAATAAAATTAAAGTGATGAAATAATGGTGTAATCAAAATTAGGTGACATGGCCTTAAGACAAAAATTTAGCAAGTGGTGTGATTCTACATTCATCATTTTGGCAAGTGGCATAATAATACAAGGTTTTAGGACAAAAACATCTATATCCTACACTCATAATTTTAGTAAGTGGTATGATAAGACAAAGCATTAGGACAAAACATCTCTATCCCACATAAATAATTTTAACCAAATAATGGAGATTGAAGGGCTAGAAATTTTCCACTTAAAAAGGCAACCTATCATAATTGATTAAGACAAAAGAAAAAAATAAATGAATCCATAAATCAAAGGGACCTTGTCCCTTATCTTAAGAACATATCATCATAAGTTTCAAAATACAAATCTCCTTTTCCTATGCATATCTTGACTAAGGAAGAGGAAGACAAGAACATAAGTTGTTTGTTTTCCAAAAATTCAACAAAGTGTATCCTAATTGTGATAAGGTAGACCCATGACCATGAAAGGTGAATTATTTGGTGGCCTATATAAGGAAACCCATCGTTACAACATTAGAATTTTGTCCAAGTGAGGAAGAGGAAAAATAGAAGCAAGGTAGAGTGAGGAAAGGAGAGGAAAAAAGGAAGAAAGAGGAAGGAGAAGTCTAGGAGACTAAGTGCTCCAGGTAAGTTTAACAATATTTCTTTTTGAAGAAAACTTTTGAAACTTATAATATTTATATGAGACTTTTATCTTAGAACTTTGATGATTGGTCATGGATGTTTCTATATCATGTTACATATGGATCTTGCATGTGATATATGTTTGAATACTTAGGTTGGCGTAGATAGTTCTGCATGGGTATGGCTATGGTTGGCAGAATTTTAAGCTTTGGTGTTTTAATTTCTGGTAACAATCTATAAGGAATTAAAATAAATGGTTAACATAAGAATTAAATATATATGTGTCACGGATTGTTAGCCATTGTAATCATTCAATTTGGAGTCCATAGGAGGTAGATATCATCCGATTAGTAGTCGTAGGTCAGAAAATGGTTCATCAGGGAAGAATATGTTAGGACAGCTTCGGTATTTTAATTTCTGGGAATTATCTACATGGAATTAAAATAAATGGTTAACATAAGAATTATAGCTATGTATGTCATGGATTTTAAGCCACTGGAATCATTCAATTTGGAGTCCATATGAGGAAGATATTAGCTGATTAGTAGTCAAATGTCAGAAAATGGTTCATCAGGGAAGATTATGTTAGGACAGCTTCTGTATTTTATTTTTTGAAAATTATTTATATGGAATTAAAATATATGTTTAACATAAGAATTCTATCTATGTGTGTCATGGATTGTTAGCCACTGGAATCATTCAATTTGGAGTCCATATGAGGAAGATATGAACTTATTAGTAGTCAAAGGTCAGAAAATGGTTCATCAGGGAAGAATATGTTAGGACAGCTTGTGTATTTTAATTTCTCGGAATTATCTGTATTGCATTAAAATAAATGGTTAACATAAGAATTATAGATATGTGTGTCACGGATTTTTAGCCACTGGAATCACTCAAGTTGGAGTCTATATGAGGTAGATATGTTCCGATTAGTAGGTAGAGGTCAGAACCTATCCGAGAAGAAATAACCTATATATTTAGGGAGTAATATCACCTTGATTTCTTAATATTTCGTACAATGTTCAACATAATAGTTTTAGATAATTCTTTTATCTTGAAATTGACACCAAGATCACCTACATCAGAGTTAAATTGAGGGAGTTATGCTCTAATTAGTAAGAGAAGGTTAGATAGGATGAAAACCTGCATCAAGAAAATAAAGAAATAAAATTATTATTTAAAAAAGAAGATGAATCTTAATAAATGACTAGTATAGCCATAGCCATTGCCATTGTATGAACTTCTTACCATTTTAAGTGTGAAATTTTGACATGGAAATATTTTATAAAGTGATATTTGAAATAGTTATGTTCATGGCATGATTACCAATGATTTGTGGTAATAGTTATATTTTGATGAACATACTTGTTATTGAAAGCATATTTTTGGCTATCATTGTGAAAAGAAAAGAAATGAGCACGGTCACATGGCAATCCGTGTGGTGCACCAGTAGGGGACGCCCTACCAACGGTTATGATCATGATAATGAGAAAAGAACGAGAAAGTGGGCCATGTCGGACCGAGCGAGAACATTTCGTACCGGAGAGTAGAGGATACTCACCCTGACCGGGGTAGCTTGAAGTGAGAATAAGTTGATGGCCATCATATGATATTTTAAAAATAATTAATCCTGTCATACATATCATTACAGTATGATTCTTATGTGCGTAGATATAATGCATTCATGTGACTAAAGATATTTTCTGTAGTTTATACAGCTGAACATGACGTAATGAGCTTTGTTGATGATGATTTATTGTTGAATTTACTGGGATTTAATTATCACTATATTTCCATATCATGTTCAGAAAATTAGTTATGCAGATTTTCTATAGCTCTGGCTTTTAGTGCACGTTGGATCGAGTTATTCTATGATGGGCAGATCCTAAATAAAATGTTTGTGAGCGAGTTGGCACAGATCCCAGTGAAGGTGAAACCACCTGCACCTGTATCTCCGGAATTGGTCAACCAAAATAAACAAGATGTAAATATCTATGTCTTTGATATGTTGCATGTATGTTTTGATTAATGACGTGTATGTGAGCTTAATATTGTATAATAAAGTAAAAAAAAAGGATGTTACATAATTGGCAGGTCGATCCTAGATGGCCAGTGGGTGGTTGGTTATCTGAATCGATCTTATAGTATCTTGAGTATGTTGTGGTAGTGTTGTGTAGTGGATCAGTGATTTCATATAGGTAGGAAATTACTAGTGTTTCCTATCTATATGCCGAGTTGGTGTTATGACTGCTGTTAAATTTTTTTAAACTAACTATTGGGCTTGATCACCTCAATAGCAGCATATTTTTGCCACAGTAGGAAATGGCAACACCAAGGAGGAATTCGGTAAACAATGCGGAAGAAACCCTACACAACCTTGCCACGACAATTTGAAAATTTGATATTGATTTACTCGTTAGAACCCAACTAGTATCTATATCCCTATATAGAATGATATCGATTGAATTTTAAAAAAAAATTTAGTTACAAGACTTGTTAGACAAGGGATTTAAATGCCCTAGTACTTTTATTTGGAGTGCTCTAGTTCTATCTGTGAAAAAAAAAGATGGATCACTATGACTATGCATAGACTATAGACAGTTGAATAAGGTGACAATGTAGAATAGAAACCCATTAGCTCGTATAGATTACCTGTTTGACCAGTTATAAGGTGTTCAATATTTTTTCATAAATAGATTTGGGATATGAGTAACATTAATTAAGGATAAGAGAAGAGGATGTATGACTTATTATGGGCATTATGAGTTCTTGGTGATGCATTTAAATTGACAAATCTTTAGCTGCATTCATAGATTTAATGAATAGTAATTAGGTCATCCCTAGAACAATTTGTTATTATATATATGGATGACATACTAGAATATTTCAAAAGTTCAGAGGATCATAAGCAACATTCAAAGATAGTTTTACCAACTCTAAAGGAGTATGGTTGGTAAATATGGTATCCAAGTAGACTCTAAGAAAGTAAAAGTAGTACAAAAAAATAGCTACATTTTACTACATTTAAAGATGAAGATCCAAATCCAATTTACGCTTCCTGTGGTTATCTGCCGTCCATTCTATTTGAGTAATAGTTGGGTCAGGTACATGAACATAGGCTTGTAAAGCATCAATCAACTCTTCAGCATTTGAAGATGAGATGAGAATTCCTCGTGCTGAGTGTGGGATAAACCTCTGTTCCACAGCTTGATCTAGAAAAGATAACAAACCATCAAAGAAGTGATTAACATTTAACAAACCTATCGGTTTGTGATGCATATTCAGTTGTTCCCAAGAGACTATTTGGAAAACCTCCTCTAAAGTACCAAAACCACCTGATAAGGCAATGAAGGCATCATCATTGCTCATCATTCTAGCCATGCGTTCATGCATGGAAGCTACCCTATATTCTTCCCCAATTGTCTTCCCTATGTTGCTGGATGTAGCTAGAGCTGTAGGAATAATACCTAGAACTTGGCATCCCCCTACATGTGCAGCTGTAGCCACGCACCCCATTAACCCACAGTTACCTCCACCATACCCTAAATGAATTTTTCTCCTAGCCAGCACCATGCCCAGATTTTGTGCTACTTTAACAAACTCCTCATCTTTTCCAGGACTGGAACCAAAAAAGACACAGATATTTTGAAACTGACGGAATGCAGTTCCCTTCATAATTTCTATCACCTTAACTTTGAGTATAGACAAAGATACTAATGTGAGTATTTATAGAACTCAGAGAAGGGCATATTTATAATAGCTATGCGAATAGGCCTGGTATTATTAGAACAACTATGTGAGTGATTGGTGGATATCAGCTAAATTAAAGGTAAATAAAAAAAATTCAAAAATGACGGCAAGCATGTATATGTACAGTAGTATGACTGTGACCCATATTAAGCACATAAAGAGCATAAGATAAGATATCACCAGAAATCTGTCTTTATCTTGTTGTCTTTTATGAAGCATTGATGTCTTGATTCTTGTAGAAAAGTTGTAGGTGATAGCCGTCATTAAAAAAAATGCAATCAAATGATTTATTTTGTATTCTCAATGTTTTTGCCAGTCGACTATTAGTATTATTAAGTCGACTAGCTATTTTGAGAAATTTTAATTTGGACTGGTTATTTTACAGTTGATTGATTACATTTATTTTGAAGTAATCAACTGCATCCTACCAGTTAACTACATATTCTTTGATTTTCACAGACTTTTATAAGCTCAGAAATGTTTCTTTTTCTATGTGATATCTTTCCACCGAATACCAATAGATTTAAAGTAGATTCTGACACATATATTCAAAATTTGCGGCCACCGATTTTTGCTGAAATCATAGATAGATTTTGTTTACATATTTTCAAGAATTATGGCCACCGATTTTAATATTTTTCAAAGCTTTGTCGAAATTTTTGACTTTCGCTTTTGGCACCATTCTCTATTATACTTTTCGTCTGTTTCACTCATTAACGGTTGGCATTAAATGCAAGGTTATTTTCCCTCATTACAATGAAAGATAATTTCTTTTCTTTGAAACTCGGTTATTATGGTGTCTAAGTTGTTAGTAGTTTAAAGTAATGAAAAGTTTGAAAAGAATGGACGGATGATGGTCTTATGGTGTTTTGACGAATGTAATCAAGAGAATTAGTGGCGTTGAAGTTCTTGAGGAATAAAATATAGGAAGTAGGATTTAAATTAGTCTTTGAACTCTTAATTTGGAAATGTAGAGAATATTCTGAGAACCATGTCTGAAAATAATGTAAGTGATCAAGATATTAGTGTTAAAGGATTATATCATGCTAAATTGAGTCTAGTATCGAGGATGTAAATTATGTTGGAATTGAGAATTCATGTATGAGTAATTGTTAGGAAAAAGCTTCTTGAAATGATTGGGTGAATTAAATGGGATTGATATAAGCTAGAATGAGGTGCTTTTGGATATGATAAAAGAAATAATTGAAATTTCTGACAATGAGTTTAATGTTGTTAATAAGTTGGTATAGAATTACTGTGATGAGGTAAGTTGGAATTGTTAGACATGTATCAATGGTACACAAATGTTATTAAAGGTTTGAAGGATTTAGTGCAACGTATGTTTAACATATTGATTAAAGGATTTGAGGATAAAAATAGATGATAGATTAAGACGATGATATTCAGGGGATGACATTGATATATGAAAAAAAAAATGACTTGATAGAAGTTTAGAATAAGAAAAGATAGTTATCCAATATGAAGGTGAATATGTTCCCTTATGTGTGTGTTTTCTTTTATTGACCCATAGATATATTGATGCGGGCTAGAGGATATCAATTAAAGAACTTATGAGTGAAAGAAATCCTTTTGGTTAAGTTATATGGCAAAATCACTCAAGTGAATAGACATATTAAAAAGTAAAGATGTTATACAGAAAAGATATCCCTAATTATTTAGGTAATAAGGTTGGTAACTCTGAATAATGCCTTAATTTCATTCCCTACATGTGGTAGGATGGATTGAAATTCGGGGACCGAATTTCTTAAGGGGGGAGAATGTAACATCTCGTAATTTTTAGATATTTTCCTTAAAAATTCTTCGCCTTACATATATGCATAGAAATGTTCTAATATTAATGGAATAGGTAAAGAAAGAAAACCTAAGAGGAAATATTAGAAATAAACATACTAAAGAAAGGTGAAATTCTTAGGTAAAGAAAGATAAATTTTTGTGAAGTAAGTAAAGGTCTTAAACTTTCAAGAATATCGGATTAGGGTAATTTTTCTTAATTACTAAGTTTAGTATCTCCACCCGTAATTGGGTTTTAACCTATGGACACTTCATATAGAGTTTTTCTACTTCACATGAATTTTTAGCAAGCCAATAGGATAGCCCAAGGAAGAAATAAAACATAGACTTAGACTAGGATATAGAAATTGGACCGGTAGCCCAAAAATCATGAAAATGTGACGAAGCCCATTATGAAAGGTAGAATTTTAACCAAAGTAAAGAAAATGGGCAAGAATGAGCCCAAACCCAAGAGGAAAAATAAAAATAAATAAAATTAAAGTGATGAAATAATGGTGTAATCAAGATTAGGTGACATGGCATTAAGACAAAAATTTAGCAAGTGGTGTGATTCTACATTCATCATTTTGGCAAGTGGCATAATAATACAAGGCTTTAGGACAAAAACATCTATATCCTACATTCATAATTTTAGCAAGTGGTATGATAAGACATAGCATTACGACAAAACATCTCTATCCCACATAAATAATTTCAACCAAATAATGGAGATTGAAGGGCTAGAAATTTGCCACTTAAAAAGGCAACCTATCATAATTGATTAAGACAAAAGAAAAGAATAAATGAATTCCTAAATCAAAGGGACCTTGTCCCTTATCTTAAGAACATATCATCATAATTTTCAAAATACAAATCTCCTTTTCCTATGCATATCTTGACTACGAAAGAGGAAGACAAGAACATAAGTTGTTTGTTTTCCAAAAATTCAACAAAGTGTATCCTAATTGTGATAAGATAGATCCATCATCATGAAAGGTGAATTATTTGGTGGCCTATATAAAGAACCCACCCTTACAAAATTCGAATTTCGTCCAAGTGATGGAGAGGAAAAATAGAAGCAAGGTAGAGTGAGGAAAGGAGAGGAAGAAAGGAAGAAAGGAAGAAAGAGGAAGGAGAAGTCTAGGAGACTAAGTGCTCCAGGTAAGTTTAACAATATTTCTTTTTGAAGAAAACTTTTGAAACTTATAATATTTATATGAGATTTTGATCTTAGAACTTTGATGATTGGTCATGGATGTTGCTATATCATGTTACATATGTATCTTGCATGTGATGTATGTTTGAATACTTAGGTTGGTGTAGATAGTTCTGCATGGGTATGGCTATGGTTGGCAGAATTTTGAGCTTCGGTGTTTTAATTTCTGGTAACCATCTATAAGGAATTTAAATAAATGGTTCACATAAGAATTAAAGATATATGTGTCACGGATTGTTAGCCACTGGAATCATTCAATTTGGAGTCCATATGAGGAAGATATGAACTTATTAGTAGTCAAAGGTCAGAAAATGGTTCATCAAGAAAGAATATGTTAGGACAGCTTGTGTATTTTAATTTCTGAGAATTCTCTGTATGGAATTAAAATAAATGATTAACATAAGAATTATAGATATGTGTGTCACGAATTTTTAGCCACTGGAATCACTCAATGTGGAGTAATATCACCTTGATTGCTTGTGTATTTTTAGCCACTGATTAGTAGGTAGAGGTCAGAACCTATCCGAGAAGAAATAACCTATACATTTAGGGAGTAATATCACCTTGATTTCTTAATATTTCGTTACAATGTTCAACATAATAGTTTTAGATAATTGTTTTATCTTGAAATTGACACCAAGATCACCTACATCAGAGTTAAATTGAGGGAGTTATGCTCTGATTAGTAAGAGAAGGTTAGATAGGATGAAAACCTGCATCAAGAAAATAAAGAAATAAAATTAGTATTTAAAAAGGAAGATGAATCTTAATAAATGACTAGTATAGCCATAGCCATTGCCATTGTATGAACTTCTTACCATCTTAAGTGTGAAATTTTGACATGGAAATATTTTATAAAGTGATATTTGAAATAGTTATGTTCATGGCATGATTACCAATGATTTATGGTAATAGTTATATTTTGATGAACATACTTGTTATTGAAAGCATATTTTTGGCTATCATTGTGAAAAGAAAAGAAATGAGCACGGTCACATGGAAATCCGTGTGGTGAACCAGTAGGGGATGCCCTACCAACGGTTATGATCATGATAATGAGAAAAGAAAGAGAAAGTGGGCCATGTCAGACGGAGCGAGAAAAACCCGTACCAGAGAGTAGAGGATACTCACCCTGACCGGGGTAGCTTGAAATGAGAATAAGTTGATGGCCATCATATGATATTTTGAAAATAATTAATCCTGTCATACATATCATTACAGTATGATTCTTATGTGCGTAGATATAATGCATTCATGTGACCAAAGATATTTTCTATAGTTTATACAGCTGAACATGACGTGATGAGCTTTATTGATGATAATTTATTGTTGAAATTACTGGGATTTAATTCTCACTATATTTCCATATAATGTTCAGAAAATTAGTTATGCAGATTTTCTATAGCTCTGGCTTTTAGTGCAGGTTGGATCGAGTTATTCTATGATGGGCAAATCCTAAATAAAATGTTTGTGAGCGAGTTGGCATAGATCCGGGTGAAGGTGCAACCACCCACACCTGTATCTCCGGAATTGATCAACCAAAATAAACAAGATGTAAATATCTATGTCTTTGATATGTTGCATGTACGTTTTGATTAATGACGTGTATGTGAGCTTAATATTGTATAATAAAGTAAAAAAAAGGATGTTACATTATTCGTTGTAACATCCCATAATTTTTAGATATTTTCCTTAGAAATTCTTCACCTTACATATATGCATAAAAATTGTCTAATATTAATGGAATAGGTAAAGAAAGAAAAGCTAAGAGGAAATATTAGAAATAAACATGCTAAAGAAAGGTGAAATTCTTAGTTAAAGAAATATAAATTTTTGTGAAGTAAGTAAATGTCTTAAAATTTCAAGAAGATCGGATTAGGGTAATTTTTCTTAATTTAAGAGCAAAAGTTACTAAGTTTAGTATCTCCACCCATAAATTGGGCTTTTACCTATGGACACATCATGTAGAGTTTTTCCACTTCAATTAAGTTTCTAGCAAGCCCATTAGATAACCTAGGCAAGAAATAAAACATAGACTTGGACTAGGATATAGTAATTGAACCAATAGCGCAAAAATTATGAAAATGTGACCAAGCCCTCCAAGAAAGGTAGAATTTTATCCAAAGGAAAGAAAATGGGTAGGAATAAGCCCAAATCCAAGAGGAAAAATAAAATAAAATAAATTAGGTGATGATATAATAATGTAATAATAATAAAGATTAGGTTACATGGCATTAAGACAAAAATTTAGCAAGTGGTGTGATTCTACATTCATCATTTTGGCAAGTGGCATAATAATACAAGGCTTTAGGACAAAAACATCTATATCCTACACTCATAATTTTAGCAAGTGGTATGATAATACATGGTATTAGGACAAAACATTCCTATCCCACACAAATAATATCAACCAAATAATGGAGATTCAAGGGCTAGAAATTTGCCACTTAAAAAGGCAACTTATCGTAATTGATTAAGACAAAAGAAAAGGTAAATGAATCCCTAAATCAAAGGGGCCTTGTCCCATATCTTAAGAACATATTATCATAATTTTCAAAATACAAATCTCCTTTTCCTATGCATATCTTGACTAAGGAAGAGGAAGACAAGAACATAAGTTGTTTATTTTCCAAAAATTCAACAAAGTGTATCCTAATTGTGATAAGGTAGACCCATGACCATGAAAGGTGAATTATTTGGTGGTCTATATAAGAAAACCCAACCTTACAACATTAGAATTTCGTCCAAGTGAGGGAGAGAAAAAATAGAAGCAAGGTAGAGTGAGGAAAGGAGAGCAAGAAAGGAAGAAAGAGGAAGGAGAAGTCTAGGAGACTAAGTGCTCCAGGTAAGTTTAACAATATTTATTTTTGAAGAAAACTTTTGAAACTTATAATATTTATATGAGATTTTGATCTTAGAACTTTGATGATTGGTCATGGATTTTGCTATATCATGTTACATATTGATCTTGCATGTGATGTATGTTTGAATACTTAGGTTGGTGTAGATAGTTCTGCATGGGTATGGCAATGGATGACAGAATTGTAAACTTCGGTGTTTTTATTTCTGGGAATAATCTGTATGGAATTAAAATACATGGTTAAAATAAGAATTATAGCTATGTGTGTCATGGATCTTAGGCCACTGGTATCATTCAATTTGGAGTCCATATGAGTAAGATATGAGCTGGTTAGTAGTCAAAGGTCAGAAAATGGTTCATCAGGGAAGATTATGTTAGGACAGCTTCTGTATTTTAATTTCTAGGAATTATCTGTATGGAATTAAAATAAATGGTTAACATAATAATTATAGCTATGTGTGTCATGGATGTTTAGCCACTGGAATCATTCAATTTGGAGTCCATATGTGGTAGATATGGTCCGACTAGTAAGGAAAGGTCAGAAAATGGGTCATCAGGGAAGAATATGTTAGGATAGCTTCGGTATTTTAAGTTCTGGGAATTATCTGTAGAGAATTGAAATAAATTGTTAACATAAGAATTCAAGATATATGTGTCACGGATTTTTAGCCACTGGAATCATTCAATTTGGAATCCATATGAGGAAGATATGAGTAAAATAGTAGTCAAAGGTCAGAAAATGGGTCATCAGGGAAGAATATGTTAGGATAGCTTCGGTATTTTAAGTTTTGGGAATTATCTGTAGGGACTTTAAATAAATTGTTAACATAATAATTCAAGATATTTGTGTCACGGATGTGTAGCCACTGGAATCATTCAATTTGGAGTCCATAAGAGGTATATATGGTCCAATTAGTAAGCAAAGGTCAGAAAATAGTTCATCAGAGATGAATATGTTAGGATAGTTTCGGTATTTTAATTTCTGGGAATACTCTATAAAGAATTAAAATAAATGGTTAACATATGAATTATAGATATATGTGTCACGGAGTTTTAACCTATGGAATCACTTAATTTGGAATTCTTATGAGGGAGATATAGATAGATTAGTAGGTAAAGGTCAGAACCTATCTGAGAGGAACTAACCTGTACTTTGAAGGAGTAATATCACCTTGATTTCTTAATATTTTGTTAAACTGTTCAACCTGATAGTTTTAGATAATTGTTTTATCTTGAAATTAACACTAAGATCACCTACATCGGAGTTAAATTGAGGGAGTTATGCTCTGATTAGTAAGAGAAGGTTAGATAGGATGAAAACCTGCATCAAGAAAATAAAGAAATAAAATTAATATTTAAAAAAGGAGATGAATCTTATAAATGAAAATAATAAATAACTAGTATAGCCATAACCATTGCCATTGTACGAACTTCTTACCATCTTAAGAGTGAAATTTTGACATGGAAATATTTTATGAAGTGATATTTGAAATGGTTATGTTCATGGCATGATTACCAATGATTTATGATAATAGTTATATTTTGATAAACATACTTGTTATTGAAAGCATATTTTTGGCTATCATTGTGAAAAGAAAAGAAATGAGCACGGTCACATGGCAATCTGTGTGGTGCACCAGTAGGGGACGCCCTACCAACGGTTATGATCATGATAATGAGAAAAGAAAGAGAAAGTGGGCCATGTCAGACAGAGCGAGAAAAGCCCGTACCGAAGAGTAGATGATATTCACCCTGACCGGGGTAGCTTGAAATGAGAATAAGTTAATGGCCATCATATGATATTTTGAAAATAATTAATCCTGTCATACATATCATTACAGTATGATTCTTATGTGCGTAGATATAATGCATTCATGTGACCAAAGATATTTTCTGTAGTTTATACAGCTGAACATGACGTGATGAACTTTATTGTTGATGATTTATTGTTGAACTTACTGGGATTTAATTCTCACTATATTTCCATATCATGTTCAGAAAATTAGTTATGCAGATTTTCTAAAGCTCTGGGTTTTAGTGCACCTTGGATCGAGTTATTCTATGATGGGCAGATCCTAAATAAAATGTTTGTGAGCGAGTTGGCACAGATCCCAGTGAAGGTGCAACCACCCGCACCTGTATCTCCGGAATTGGTAAACCAAAATAAACAAGATGTAAATATCTATGTCTTTGATATGTTACATGTACGTTTTGATTAATGACGTGTATGTGAACTCAATATTATATAATAATAAAAAAAAAAGATGTTACATTTGTGGCTTTGGTGTCGCAGTGCACTGGAGCCAGCGCCGCGGTGCTCTTTTCTAGGCAGCTCAGCACCGTGGTGTGCCGGGTTTGTCGTGGCACTCCGGATATGCCATAATGCGGTGCTGTGGCACTCTCTTGCAAGCACCTCGGTGCCCCAAAAATTCTAGACTTTGCCAAAGTGCCAAATATCAAAGTTGTAAATTTATGTATATTCTTTCCATAGCCACCAGTATCACTTCAATCAGACTTCAAATGAGAGAGATATGCCTCAATTAGTGACTGAAGGTTGAAAATAAGTAATTTTCCATATTTTCTCTCTATTTTCCTCTTTTTTTCTTCTTTATTATTCCTAAAACATAAAACACAAAAATTAATTAAATTCTATTTATTTCCTACTCAAATTAAATAAAAAGCAACTTAAAACATGCTAAAGACATGCTTAATTTATAACATGTCAACAGACATACTCTAGGGCATGGCCAGACCATGCTTAGGATTGGTAGCACTAAATCGGTCATGCTACAGAACACGGTTTAGCCATGCACTGTGTGGGAACCCTAGCACGATCGTGTTTCAGGACACGGCTAAGCCATGTTATATGCAAGTAAGAATCGTATACAGCCAGAACACGGCTGTGTTCTGGGACATAACTAAGCTATGTTGGGAGATGGTTTTTCCCTATTTTAGCTTTAAATGGCATTAAATGAACCTCAAAAGATAGATTTCAATGATAGGTACCAAAATACAGATGGATAACTTCAAATTGATGCATTGTAGTGTTTGTTTCATCATCCTTTGTCATGTGAAACTAGATCATGCATTGTGTTTTAATACATAGTTTTTGAATGATGTAGTGATGTATATGATTGATGTAAAATTTCCATTGAAAAAAAGATGGTAACCATCATACTAATAATGGTAATATATTGATGAGATGCATGATTGAGATGTTGAAAAATTGTATGCTTGTTATATTGATGAGATGCATGATTGAGATGTTGATGAGATGCATGCTTGATATGTTGATGAGATGCATGCTTGATATATTAATGAGATGCATATTTGATATGTTGATGAGATGGAATCTTTGGGATGACCTTTACAGCAACAAGGTGACCCGCGCGACATGCAACACCTTGTGGTGGTAAGGTCACTTGACAGGGTTGTATGGTTTGAGACGGTACTGAATAGGGGAATGTTGATGAGATGCATACTTGATATGTTCAAGAGACAAAAATGAGATGGAATCTTTGGGATGACCTTACACTAACAAGGTGACCCTGCGACTTTCGACACCTTGTGATGGTAAGGTGACCTGACGGGGTCATATGAATTAAGATGGTAACAAATATGGGACGCCCTATTAGTTTTGAGTGAGTCGAGGGGTAGTATGGCCACTCTGACTGGGTGATAGTAGTATATGAGTAGCAAAAGAGTGAATGGCTCATATTACCCTATTACTGAAACACAGACAGATGACAGATAATCAATTATTATGCATGAGTTAAATATACTGTAAATGTGTTTATTAATGACTTATTCATAATATAGTTATTCATGCTATATGTGATTATTATGCCTTGTCATTAAAGAATGGATTTATATAGTTTATACAGCTGAACATATCACCTTATTTTTACTTATGTTAATGTTGAACCTATTGAAATTTCATTCTCATTAATTTTGGTGATGAGTTCAAATAAAGCAACTAAGATCCCAAAAATTCTTTTGACACTATTCTTAGAGATCTAGGTGGTGGAGATACCCTACTTGGGTCAATTCACTATCCTTTAGGACATTCTAGTAGTAAATGTAGTGGAAATTCATGTGTCAGCACCACCCCTTCCTCCACCTTATGCACTAAAGGGTTGAAGTGTTAGATCAGGATTAGAAGTAGTAGGATGTAAATTATGTAATGTGTAACTCAGTGTACCCTTTTTGAGGGAGTATCCCTTAGTACTTCTTTTTTTTTTATGCCATGAGTAGTATGATAAAGGGGAATTTTGAGTACTTAATGGCTATATTCTATCCCCTAATTCATGTAAACTTGTGGTTATTTCCCTACTTTTGGTTATGCTTTGCTTTGAATACTGCTTTGGTTGTTTTTATGCTTATAGGAGAGCAAAAGAGGCCAAGAAGCAAGAAAAAAATAATCATGGAAAGAGCCAAAAGGACTTGGAACAAGATGAGGAAGAAGCAAGGAGGAAGCCCACTAAAAATCATGAAGAAATCACTTTGGCAGCCCCCAACACGGCCATGCCGTGCTTGGTGGCATGCAACACGGCCAGGCTGTGTTCTGTGCAAGAAGCTGCAGCAAATCCCAGAAACCCACCTGAAGCATGGTCAGGCCGTGTCCTGGGACACGGCCGTGTTGCGGGTCTGCGAATACCGTATTTTTTAGGGTTTTGGTCGCCCAAACTGATATATATCGAAGGGGATACGCAGCTAAACGAAAGGAGACGCATTGGGACTCGTTTTAACTCAGTTTTAGGCTTAGAAAACACCTTAGGATTAAGTTTAGAGTAGGATTATAGTTTACTTTCATGTTCTTAGCTTAGATTTGACAGCAATTCAGCATTGTATTTCATTCTCCATCCAGGTTTTATCTTTCTATCTCTGCACTCATCTCTATCCCAACCTTTCTCTTAGTTTGTATTGGATATTGATGATTTACTTAATGATTATACCTTTGATTTATCTTTCTATCATGCTTGAGTAGATTTTGATCTAGGGTTTTGGTAACCCACTTATGATGTGATGATAAATTGAGCTGATTGAGTTAATGGAACCCTAATTGTATTGTCTTAGGATTAGCTATTAAGTATTGGTTATATGAGTTGATGAATGTTTGGCCAATATTTATCACGTCTTAGGATATTAATTGATGGACTGAAAGGTGAAGATTAATACCGGAACCTAACAATTAATTAGGGATATCTTAATCACGAAAGTAGTTTAAGGTTCTCTAGGAACGAATCAATTAGTGGGCACGAGAAAACCGATTAATTGTATTCCATGGTTGGCATAGAACTTAATGGACCTAGGTTGAACTAAGAACCACGAAAGTAGGCAATTGGATTAACCTAGGTACGATTAGTAACGCTTGAAAGAGGTTACTAGTTAATTAAGGCTAAACCATCCCCAATAACCTAGATAATTGCAATTAGAGGTATAAATTGGATGTTGAATATCATAAGTGTGGTGAACCCTAACCCTAGGCTTTGTTTAATTGGTTATTTGCATCTATTTAATTGTGACACTCTCTAATCGAATTACATCGATTTAGATAGCTCGTTTTGCATAATTCTAGTAATTGGCATTGTTCTCTGTGGGATACGACTTGTACTCGCCGGACTAGCTACAGCTACGCTGTGCACTTGCAGTAATTAGTAAAACATACCAACAATAAGTTTTTGGCGCCGTTCCCGGGGAACAAAGTCAATATTAGATATTTTACGAAATAGCTAGACTAAATCATTTTTTTCTTCTTTTCTTTTCTATTTTTCTGCATAATTTTCCTTTGCTGATTTTTGCATCTTTTCTTCCTTTATAGGTGTGTTTCTCTTTTATCCGAAGAGAACATTTAACGCACACTTCGAATGATAAGAAGAAGACAGCAGCAAGGAAATTTTCCAGCTACTATGGGAGAAAGAGATAACCGGTCATTGAAGGACTTTACTGCCCCAGACACTCATGGCCTGAATCCCAGCATAGTCAGGCCAGTGGTTGAAGCTAATAATTTCGAGCTGAAGCCATCTCTCTTGCAGATGCTTCAGCAGAATTAGTTTGGAGGGTCGCCTACTGAAGACCCTAATTTACACCTCTCTGTGTTTTTAGAGTATTGCGACATCCTAAAGTTGAATGGGATCTCCTCAGATGCTATCAAGTTGAGATTATTCCCTTTCTCATTGAGGGATAAGGCACATGCATGGTTGCACTCTCTTTCATCGGGGTCCATTACCACTTGGCAACAGCTTTCTCAAGCTTTCCTGGCCAAGTATTTCCCACCGAGCAAGACAGCCCACCTGAGGAATCAGATCACTACATTTGCTCAGAAGGATGGGAAATCATTATATGAGGCTTGGGAGAGATTCAAAGAACTCCTCAGGGTATGCCCACATCATGGGCTAGAAAAATGGTTAATAGTCCATACATTCTACAATGGACTAATTTATAGTACCCAGATGTCTGTGGATGTTGCAGCTAGAGGAGCACTGATGAACAAGACAGTTGATGAGGCTTATGAATTAATTGAAGACATGGCTCAGAATCACTACTCCTGGTCTAGTGAGAGGCAGCCCAGAAAACCAGTAGGTATGAATGAAGTAGATGCGTTTAGTCATCTTACTTCTAAAGTTGATGCTTTATTTCAGAAGTTGGATAAGCTAAGCATCAATGCTGTTGGCTCTTCTCCATCATTAGAATGTGAAATCTATGGGAGTGTTGGCCATGTAGCCAATGAATGCCAGCTTGAAAACCCTCACTTCAATACATACAACCCAGGCTGGAGGAATCACCTGAATCTCCCTTACAAGCCGAATGCAAATCAGCCTCAGAATAATTTCAGGCAGCCTCTTGGATATCAGAATCAGAGGCCATTCAACCCAGCTCCTCCTCAGCCAAAGTCAAATTTGGAAGCTCTGATGGAGAATTTCATCTCCACACAAAGTAAGTAGAATGATGAATTCAGAGCCCAGAACCATTCTATGAATGAGGCTATTAAAGATTTATCCTCCAAGTTAGACTCCCTTGCTACTCATAGCAAGATGCTAGAAACTCAAGTAGCACAACAAGTAAGTCTATCTAACAGGAACATGTAAGCAAGTAAGTTACTTCTCTCTTTGCCTATACTTTCATTGTTATTGATATTGAGGACAATGTCAAGTTTAAGCATGGGGGAGTGACTTTAGGATTGTGGTTTTTACTGGTTGAATATTTTATCTCATGTTTCATTGTATAATCGTAAAGTTTGCTATTTTAGAGATAGATTGGCATAATATGAGTTGATTTTTAACTCATGAACATGTGATGCACAATAGGATATGAAATAGATAGTTATTATTTTAGTCTCTCTCTTCTAGGATTAAACCTTTAATTTTTTGAAAATATCTCTCTATTGTGCTGTGAATTGTATGCTATTTTTGATTTTAACACTATGATAGTGTGAAGGTAGGAAGGCTCTTATTTTACCCTTCGATTTTGGAAGGCTTTTTTGGAGGCATTAGGTACTAAGTTAGATTTGAGTACATATTTTCATCCCTAAATGGAAGCATCAAATGCTATAAATTAATCATATCTTTAACAAGTTTTAAGTTAATTTTTATTTAATTTAAATAGAAAATAAATAGGAATGAATTGAGTTTTTTGTTTTATGTTTTAGGAAGAATAAATAGGAAAATAAGAGGAAAATAGAGAAAAATATGGGAAAATGCTGATTTTTGACCCTTCGTCACCAATAGAGGCATATCTCTCTCATTTAAACTCTAATTTAGGTGATTCCAGTGGCTATGGAAACAAGAAACAAAAATATACAAATTTTGTGTCCATCACTTTGGCAAAGTCTAGAAAATTCTAGGCGCTGTGGTGCTGCTTCAATGGCTTTACGATGCGCCACGGTGCAGAATTCCCTAGAACCAGAGCGTCGCAACGCCCGAGCTTTTGTAGTATCAACCATCACGGTGCCCTGTGGTAGAAGATATGAAGAACTATGGTGCCCTATTAGTCTATTTTTGAAGCATTGCAGCACCCGTTGTTGCATCAGAATGCTAAAATTGTGATTTTCAGGTCCTTTTAGCTCCAATTAAAGCCTAATGGGCCCTATTTTGACCTAGAAACAATTCTAATTTAATGAGGAGAAGCCAATCTATAAAATTGGGGAGAAAGCAAGCATCTAAATCATCAATCAAGCTCTTAACTAACTTCTTCAATTCTTCTCTAAATTTTCTTATGACCTTGTGAGGTTAATTTACTTTTAGTTGGTAGAGAAAGATTGATACCTCAAAGGATCTTCATGCATTGTGAGGTTTAGATCTGATTTTATTAGTTCAATCTTAATTGAGTATTAATTATTCATATGCTCTTCTCTTTTCAATGATTATTCATATAATTGCTAGGGAGGCCTACAAGTATATTATTTGTCTTAATCTACTGCTGAATTATGTTTTGAACAAAGTTTTTATTACTGAGATTCATAAGGCAAATAGGCTTAAAGATTTTGAATCATAAACCATTAAACCTATGATGAATAATTAAATAAATTATAAATAGCCGATTTGTCTATATTTGTTTAGCTCTATCAATTTCTCTAGTTCTTTATGCAGTTAATAAGTTATGCTTTACCGATGTATTAAAGGATTGCTTGTTGAGTAGGGTTAATTGAAGTGATTGTAATCAATTACTAGACATAAGGAGAAACATGGTTAGAATCCCAATGATAAATATACAAATTAAGATTGATTATGTTATCAATGATCAATGCGATCCCTTAACGTTGGATATCAACCGAAACCAACACCTTTATTATTAAATACTCTCTTTTTAATTACTTTCATTCTTGTTTACTTTGTTTTAATTGCAATTATCAAACCCCCTTATTTGATTTCACAAAAGATAATTCCAATCTCTGTGGGATCGACCCTTACTCCCACAACTACAGGTTAGTTGAGAGTTAAGGTAATAATTTGGGTGTACTTACGACAATATATACCAAATTTTGCCGCCTTAATCGAGGACTGCGTATATTACCTTTTTGTGATTTATATTTTGATTTAAGCCTGTAACTCGATCTGTTGACTCTCAAGATTTATAGTTCAATTCAAATATTGGAAAATCTGTATACAAGCACAGAAGAGGAGTTCAAGATGACATTGATCAAGAAAAGGAGGAAGTAATCATGGCCGAGCACCCCACTCTGAAGGAGCTTGCAGCTCTAGATTTGCATCAGTAACCCTTATATGCATTACTTTTCCTAATCTTGATGATAATGTCAATTTTGAGTTAAATATGGATTAATTAATCTCTTACGTAATTTTCATGGTCTTACAGGTGAAGACCCTCATAAGCACTTAAAGGAATTCCATGTGGTATGTACCAGCATGAATCCTCCTGGAGTAACTGAGGAAGAAATAAAACTCAAGGATTTTCCTTTTTTCATTAAGGGACATAGCCAAAGATTGGCTATATTATTTATCATCTGGCATTACCACCGTTTAAAATGAGATGAAGAGAATATTTTTATAACATTATTTTCCTACATCTAGAGCCATTAATATCATGAAACAAATATGCGGCATGAAAGAAATAAAAAGCTAAGAGAATTATCTACAAATTTCATGTTTATTATTTCTTTAGATTCCTTATGAATTATTTCGAGAAAATCAAAAACAAAAATACTTATATTTAAAACCCTAGATTCTAGACTGATTCTGACCTCTTCTCATTAATCAGCCATATCTCCCTCATATGGACTCCAAATTAAGTGATTTTAGAGTCTATAGATTCGTGAGATATATATATATATATATATATATATATATATATATATATATATATATATATATATATATTTATTATGTTAAAAATTTCCTTTAATCCCCTACAGATTTTGCCTAGAAAGTCAAACACAGAAGCATACTTAACAAACTCTTCCCTAGTTATCTAGTTTCTGACCACTGTTTACTAATTTGACAATATCTCCCTCATGTGGAATCAAAATTTAGTGACTTTCGTGCTAAAAAATCCATGAGACATATATCTACATTTTTTATGTTAATAATTTCTTTTAAACCCCAATCGATTCTTCCTAGAAATTCAAAAATAGAAGCTTCCCTAGTTACTCTTAAATTCAATTTTCAAACAAAACCCTTCCTAAGGTTCTAGTTCATCATTTTATTACGTCCTCTTTAATTTTCTAACTAATTTATATCTAATCATAAGATTACTCATTTCAACATTTTAATTAGACTCCTTACACTTAATTTAATATATTCCATCATCATCTTCTCAAGAAAATAAAAAATAAAATTATATATTATTAAAGGTGTTCCCAACAGAAATTTCTCATGGTCTTCTTCTAGGTGTTTAAGGCCATATTCATTTTATCAATCTAATCATATCCCATCAATTTTTCACCATAATTAAATATACATAACAACAGCACAAAACTATAAAATTTTGCCACCCATAGTCATACCTATGCAGAACCTTCCACACCAACCAAAGTATTCAAACATACATCACAAGCAAGATCAACATGTAACATGATATAGCATCATCTATGGCCAATCATCAAATTATCAAATATTGTAAATTTCATCAAAGTTAGAGGAACAAAATCACATTTAAATGTTATAAATTTTAAAGCTTTTCTTCAAAAAGTGATATTGTTAAACCTACATAAAGATCTCCCTAGCTCACTTACTGAATTCTTTTTCTTATATCCTCTTGAAGGAAATGGAAAGATTCCTCCCTTCCGTTAGCTTTTCCAGTAACTTAAATAAGATAAGGAGGGTGACTTTTGAACCACAATGATGAAGAGAAAAGATGGATTCAAGTGGAGATTAAGCTAATTTACCTTGAGTACTTAGTCCTCTAGACTTCTTCTTCTTTTTTTCTCTCTTCTCTTCTCTTTCTCTCTTTTCCTCACTCTACCTTGCTTCTGTTTTTCCCTCTCCCTCACTTAGATGAAATTCTAATGTTATAAGAGTGGTTTTTGCTTAAATAAATTATTAAGTGGTCCTCCTCTCATAATTATGGGTCTACCTTATCACAATTAGGATGCACTTGGCTACTTTTTAGGAGAAGACAACTCATATTCTTGTCTTTCTCTCCCTTAGTCAAGATATGCATAGCAGAAAGAGATTTGTATTTGAAAATCATGATAAAATGTTCTTAAAACAAGAGACAAGGTCCTTTTGATTTTAGGATTCATTTCTTTTTTCTTTTGTCTCACTTAAGTAAGATAAGTTTGCCTTTTTAAGTGACAAATTTTTAGCCCTTGAGTCTCCTTTACTTGGCTAAAATTATTTGTGTAGAACTAGGATGTTTTGTCATAATACCATGTATTATTACCTACTATATCATCACATAACTTATTGAAATTATTAGTGTAAGATATAAATGTTTTTTCCTAATGCCATATGACCTAATCTTGATTATTATTACACTACTATTTCATCACATGGTTCTTATTTTTCCATCTTGGATTTGGGCTCATTCTTGCCCATTTCCTTTGCTTTGGCTGAAATTCTACATCTCATGGAGGGCTTGGTCACATTTTAATGATTTTTAAGCTATCGGTCCAACTTCTATATCCTAGTCCAAGTCTATGTTATATCTCTTGCTTCAGTTATCCAATTGGCTTACTAGAAACTCATGTGAAGTGGAAAAATAAGCTTTATGAAGTGTCCATAGGTGAAGGCCCAATGTATGGGTGGAGATATTAAACTTAGTAACTCGAACTCTTAAATTTGGAAAAATTACCCTAATCCAATCTTCTTGAAATTTTAAGACCTTTACTTACTTTCAAAAATGTATCTTCTTTACCCAAGAATTTCGCCTCTCTTTAGTATGTTATTTCTATTTTTTCTTATTTAGTTTTTTGTAACAAATCCATCTTTTTACACACACACACACACACACACACACACACACATATATATATATATATATATATATATATATATATTACCTCTTTACTTTTAACTATTTAACTCATAATAACATTCAATTAAATTAACCAAGTATAATTAAGGTTTATGGTATACCATTAATACTGATACAATTATAGGTTCACATACACATCATTAATTAACAACATCCATACAAAAATAAAACACATATATGTTTACATCTTATTCATCCATATTGATTAGTTTCGGAGATAAGGGTGCAAGTGGTTGCACCTTCACCAAGATTTTTGCCAACTTGACCCAACGTACGCTAAAAGCTAATCATAGAGAATATCTGCATATTTAGTCCTCTAAACATGATATGGAAACATAGTGAGAATTAAATCCTAGTAGATTCAACAATAAATCATAATTATCATCAATATAGATCATCATATTATGTTCATCTGTATAAGCTACAACAAATATCTTAGGTAATATAAATGCATGTTATATATGCACTTGAAAATCATACAGTAATGACATGTATGGCATGAATAACTATTTTCATAATAACATATGATCGCTATCAACTTATTTTTATATTAACTTACATTGGTCAGGGTGAGTACTTTCTACTCTCCAGTATGGGCTTTTCTCGCTCCGTCCAACATGGCACACTTTCTCTTTCTTTTTTCATCATAATCATAACCCTGAGTAGGGAGTCCCTTATTGATACACCACAAAGACCGCCATGTGACCGTGCTCATCTCTTTTCTTTTATTTTATTTTCCCATTAATAGCCAAAAATATGTTTTCAATAACAAGTAAGTTTATTATACTCACATGCCGTAAATTATCATCAAAGCATAATCACAACCAAAAAATCATTGGTAGAATGCAATCATGTCATGATAATAACCATTTTCGAATATCACTTTATACAATATTTCCATGTCAAAATTACACACTTAAGATGGTAAGAAGTTCATGCAATGGCAATGGCTAGGGCATACACTAGTTATTTATTATTTCCATTTATAAGATTCTTCTTCTTTTTAAAAAATTATTTTCATCATTTCACCTTCTTTAAGCTTGGCATCTAGTTACTTTCCTCCAAATTACATCATTTCCAACTTATGTTCTCACAAATTTTATAGGGCATTCTTCTCCAATTTGGTTTTTAATAATACCCTCTAGTTAACAAGGTTCATTTAGGGTAGAAAAATATTAAAAATAAGTTTTTCCAGCTCCCAACATGGCTTGTCCATGTTTCAGGACATAGCCATACTTGAAAAATACTACAAATATACTTGAAAATAGCCTTGAACACAGCCTACCTTTGCTGAAGCAACCCAGAACACGTTCTAGCCGTGTTCTGTGACCTTTCCTCACTTATTCAACCATAGCTCCCCCATATGAACTCTAATTGAGGTCATTCCAAATCCTATAAAACATTAAGACACTTATCTATAACTTTCATGTTTATCATTTCTTTAGATTCTTTACTAATTATTCCAAAAAAATAGAAAACCAAAATACTTACATTTATCACCCTGGATTCTAGACTTATTCTAACCTCTACTCATTAATAAGCCATATCTCCCTTATATGAACTCCACATTAAGTGATTTCAGAGCCTATAAATCCATGAGACATATATATATATATATATATATATATATATATATATATATATATATATATATATATATATATATATTATGTTAACAATTTCCTTTAATTCCTTATAGATTTGTTCCAGATATTTATACACAAAAGCATACTTATTAGATTCTTCCCTGGTTAGCTAATTTCTGACCATAGCATGCTAATCTGACCATATCTTCCTCATATGGAATCTAAATTGAGTGATTTCAGTGCCTAAAATTCATCAGACATATATCTATATTTTTCATGTTAATCATTTCTTTTAATTCACAATCTATTCTTCCCATAATTTTAAAAACAGAAGCTTCTCTGGTTACTCCGAAATCTAGTTTTCTTAGCCAAGTCTATCCTAAAGTTCTAGTTCATCCTTTTATTAAGTCATCTTCCATTTTTCTTCCAAATTTCCACCTAACCAAAGAATTACTCATTTCAATATTTAATTATATTTCTTACTTAATTTAACATATTCCACCATCCACTTTAAAAGAAAAACAGAATCAAATCATGCATTACTAAGGGTGTTTCCCAACAGAAATTTCTTGTGTTCTTCTTTTAAATTTTTCAGGTCATACTCATTTTATCAATCTAATCATATTCCATCAATTTTTCACCATATTCAAAAATACATAACAGTAGCATAAAAGCCCTAAATCTTTGCCACCCATAGCCATACCTATGCAAAACTTTCCACACCAACCATACTGTCCAAAACATCCATCATATGCAAAATAACATGTAACATGATATAGCAACATCCATGACCAATCATCAAAGTATAAAATATTATAAATTTCATCAAAGTTCTAACATCAAAATCCCATATAAATGTTAAAAATTTCAAAACTTTTCTTCAAAAAGAGATATTGTTAAACCAACCTAAAGATCTCCCTAGCTCACTTAGTGAATTTTCCTTCTTGTTTCCTCTTGAAGGAAGTCGCCAGATTCCTCCCTTCCCTTAACTTTTCTAGCAGCTTAAATATGAGAAGGAGGGTGAGTTTTGAACCCCAAGGATGAAGAGAAAAGTTGGATTTAACTAGAGATTAAGCTAACTTACCTTGAGTACATAGTCCTCTATACTTCTCCTACTTCTTCCTTCCTCTCTTCTCCTCTATTTCTCTTAGTTCCTCACTCTACTTAGCTTTTGTTGTTTCTCTCCCTCACTGGACAAAGTTATAATGTTATCAGGGTGGGTTTTGCTCAAATAAACTATCAAAAGGTTTAACTCTCATAATCATGGGTCTACCTTATCACATTTAGGATGCACTTGGTTGTTTTATGGGGGAAGACAACTCATGTTTTTTGTCTTCCTCTCCCTTAGTCAAGATATGCATAGCAAAAGGAGATTTTTATTTTGAAAATTATGATAAAATATTTTTAAGAGAAGTGACAAGGTCCCTTTGATTTAGGTATTCATTTCCTTTTTCTTTTATCTCACTCAAGTATGATAGGTTTGCCTTTTTAGCCCTTGAATTTCCCTTGCTTGGCTAAAATTATTTGTGTATGATAAGGATGTTTTGTCATAATTACATGTATTATTACCTACTTGCTGAAATTTTGAATCTTGGATATTGATGTTTTGTCCTAATGCCATGTATTATTACCAATTTGCTGAAATTGTGAATGTAGGATATTGATGTTTTGTCCTAATGCCATGTATTATTACCAACTTGCAGAAATTATGAATGTAGGATATAGATGTTTTGTCCTAATGTCATGTATTATTACCAACTTGCTAAAATTATGAATGTAGGATATAGATGTTTTGTCCTACCATGTATTATTACCAACTTGCTGAAATTATGAATGTAGGATATAGATGTTTTGTCCTAATGCAATGTATTATTACCAACTTACGAAAATTATGAATGTAGGATATAGATGTTTTGTCCTAATACCATGTGACATAATCTTGATTATTATTACACTACTATTTTCTCATGTAACATCCCTAATTTCATTTCTTTTATTAATAAAGGTACATAAATATTTAATGTAACATCCCTAATTTCTTTTCTTTTATTAATATAGGTACATATATATTTAATTAAGGAAATAAATTTATTAGACAATTTTTAGATATCTTAGGAAATTTAAGACTTAGAAATTCTTCAGCTTATGTGTATGTATAGAAAATGTTTCTAACATTAAGAGAATAAGTAAAGAGAGAGAACCTAATATGAAAAATTAGAAATAACATACTAAAAAGAAGCGAAATTCTTGGATAAGGAAGATAAATTTTTGAGAAGTAAATAAAGGTCTTAAAATTTCAAGAAGATTGGATTAGGGTAATTTTTCCTAATTCAAAAGTTAAAGTTCCTAAGTTTAGCATCTCCACCCATAAATTGGGCTTTCACCTATGGACACTTCATATAGAGTTTTTCCACTTCACATGAGTTTCTAACAAGCCAATAGGATAGCCCAAGCAAGAAATAAAACATAGACTTGGACTAGGATATAAAAGTTGGACTGGTAGCCCACAAACCTTGAAAATGTGACCAACCCGTCTATGAAAGTTAGAAGTTCAGCCAAAGCAATGGAAATGGGTAAGAATGAGCCCAAATTCAAGAGGAAAAAATAAGAATCATGTGAGGAAATAGTAGTGTAATAATAAACAAGATTAGGTCACATGGCATTAAGAGAAAATATCTACATCCTACATTCATAATTTCAACAAGTTGGTAATAATATATGGCATTTGGACAAAACATCTAATCCTACATTCATAATTTCAACAAAGAGGTAATAATATATGGCATTATGACAAAATATTCTTATCCTACACAAATAATTTCAGCCAAGCAAGGGAGACACGAGGGCTGGAAATTTGCCACCTATAAAGGCAAACCTATCATACTTGAGTGAGACAAAAAAAACCAAGTGCATCCTAATTGTGATAAGGTAGACCCATGATTATGAGAGAAGTAAAACTTGATAGTTTATTGAAACAAAACCCACCCTTATAACATTATAATTTCGTCCAAGTGAGGGAGAGGAAAAATAGAAGCAAGGTAGAGTGAGAGAAGGAGAGAAAGAGAGAAGAGAGGAAGGAAGAATAAGGAGAAGTCTAGAGGACTAAGTACTCAAGGCAAGTTAGGTAAATCTCCACTTGAATTCATCTTTTATCTTCATCCTTCGGGTTCAAAATTCACCCTCCTTCTCTTATTTAAGCTGCTAGAAAAGCTATGGGAAGGGAGAAATCTTGCTACTTCTTTCAAGAGGAAAGGTTTGGTTAGGAAACTAGATTTCGAAGTAACCAGTGTAATAACTCCATATTTTTTACATATATACATATATTTATATTTCTAAAATTCCATGAAGTCATTACCTTACTTCTAACTATTTAACTCATAATAACATTCAATTAAATTAACCAAACATAATTAAGGTTTCTAAAATACCATTAAAACTTATATAATTCTGGGTTCACATACACATTATTGATCAAAACATATGTACACAAATCAAACACATATAAGTCTACATTTTATTTATCCATATTGACCAGTTCCGGAGATACGGGTGCGGGTGGTTGCACCTTCACCGGGATCTTAGCCAACTCGACCCATCGTATGGTAAAAGCCAGTCGTAGAGAATATTTGCAAAACTTCATTTTCTGAACATGATAAAAATATAGTGAGAAATAAATCTCAGTAGGTTCAATAATAAATCATTATCAATAATGCTTGTCACGTTATGTTCATCCGTATAAGCTACAGCAATTATCTTTAGGTCACATGAATGCACTTTATCTATGCACAAGAAAATCATACAGTTATGACATGTATGGCATGAATATCCATTTTCAAAATATCATATGATGGCTATCAACTTGTCTTCATACCAAGCTACTCCGGTCTGGGTGAGTACTTTCTACTCTCCGGTACGGGCTTTTCTCGCTCCATCTAACATGGCACACTTTCTTTTCTCATTAACATAATCATAGCCGTTGGTAGGGCATCACCTACTGGTGCACCACACGAACTGCCATGTGACTGTGCTCATTTCTTTTCTTTTCTCTTCTATTCACATTAATAGCCAAAAATATGATTTCAATAACAAGTATGTTCATTATACTCATATGCCATAATTTTTCTACAAAATATAACTATTACCAAAAATCATTGGTAATCATGCCATAAACATAATTGCTTCAAATATCACTTTATAAAATATTTCTATGTTAAAATTACACACTTAAGATGATAAAGAGTTCATGCAATGGAAATGGCTATGTCATACAGTAATCATTTATTATTTTCATTTATAATATTCTTCTTCTTTTTTAAATATTATTATCTTCTCTTCATTAAACAGAGCATAACATCCTCATTTTAAATCCGATTGAAGTGATTTTAGTGTCAATTGAAAGATAAGACAATCCTCTAAAACCCTTATGTTAAAAATTTTAGTGAAATATTAAGTAATCATAGGGAAACTACTCCCTCAAATTCAATGTTATTTTTTCTCGGGTAAGTTCATAACTCTACTTACTAATCGGACCATATCTCCCTTATACAAACTCTAATTGCAGTGATTCCAAAGCCTTTAAAATGTTAAGACATTTATATACAACTTTCATGCATATCAATTCTTCAGATTCCTTACTAATGACTCCCAGAAAATCAAAAACAAAAACTCTTAATATTTACCACCCTTGATTCTAGATTAATTTTGACCTTTACTCATTAATTAGTCATATCTCTCCCATATGGACTCCAAATTAAGTGATTTGAAAGCCAATAGATCCGTCATACATATATATATATTTATTATGTAAACAATTTCGATTAATTCCCTACATATGTTGCCCAACAATTCAAACACAGAAGCATACTTAACAGATTCCTCCCTGGTTAGCTAGTTTCTAACCTTTGCTTACTAATCTGACCATATCTCCCTTATATTGATTCCACTTTGATTTATTCCAGTGGCTAAAAAATTTTTATCCATATATCTTCATTTATCATGTTAAGAATTTGTTTTAATTCCCTACATATTTATCCTAAAAATTCAAACACAAAAGCATACCTAACAGATTCTTCCCTGGTTAACCATTTTCTGACCCCTTCTTACAGATCGGGAAATATCAACCTAATATAAACTCAAAATTAAGTGATTCCAGTGGCTAAAAATCTGTGATACATAGATGTAAATTTTTTAAGTTAACCATGTCTTTTAATTTCTAACCGATTTTTCCCAGAATTTCAAAAAACAGAAGCTTCCCTGATTACCTTGAAATCCAGTTTCCTAACCAATCCTTTCCTAAGGTTTTAGTTCATCATTATATTACATCCTCTTCCATTTTCTTTATATCTAATCATATTCCATCGATTTTTCACCACATTCAAATATTCAAATTAGCAGCATAAAAATCATAAAATTTTACCAACCATAGCCATACCTATGCAGAACTTTCCACACCAACCGTAATGTCCAAAACATCCATCATATGCAAAATAACATGTAATATGATATAGCAACATCTATGAACAATCACCAAGTAGAAAATATTGTAAATTTCATCAAAGTTCTAAAATCAAAATCCCATATAAATGTTAAAAATTGCAAATCTTTTCTTCAAAAAGAGATATTGTCAAACCTACCTAAAGATCTCCCAAGCTCACTTAGTGAATTCTCTTCCTTGTTTCCTCTTGAAGGAAGTAGCAAGATTCCTCCCATCCCTTAGCTTTTTTAGCAGCTTAAATAAGAGAAGGAGGGTGAGTTTTTGAACCCCAAGGATGAAGAGAAAAGATGGATTCAAGTGGAGATTAAGCTAACTTATCTTGAGTACTTAGTATTTTAGACTTCTCCTTCTTTTTCCTTCCTTTCTTCTCCTCTCTTTCTCTCTTTTCCTCACTCTACCTTGCTTCTATTTTTTCTCTCCCTCAATTGAACGAAATTATAATGTTATAAGGGTGGGTTTTGCTTAAATAAACTATCAAGTGGTTCACCTTTCATGATCACGGATCAACCTTATCACAATTAGGATGCACTTGGTTGATTTTTTTGGAGAAAAACAACTCATGTTCTTGTCTTCCTCTTCCTTAGTCAAAATATGCATAGCAAAAGGAGATTTGTATTTTGAAAATTATGATAATATATTCTTAAGACAAGGGAAAAGGTCCCTTTCATTTAGGGATTCATTTCTCTTTTCTTTTTTATTAATCAAGTATGATAGGTTGGCCTTTCTAAGTGGCAATTTTTCAGCCCTTGGATCTCCCTTGCTTGGCTGAAATTATTTGTGTAGGATAAGGATGTTTTGCCGTAATGCAATGTATTATTATCCACTTGTTGAAATTATGAATGTACGATATAGATATTTTGCACTAATGCCATGTATTATTACCTACTTGTTGAAATTATGAATGTAGGATATTGATGTTTTGTCCTAATGTCATGTGACCTAATCTTGATTATTATTACACTACTATTTTCTCACATGATTCCTATTTTTTTTCCACTTGGATTTGTGCTAATTCTTACCCATTTCCTTTGCTTTGACTAAAATTCTACCTTTCATGGAGGGCTTAGTCACATTTTCATAATTTTTGGGCTATCGGTCCAACTTCTATATCCTAGTCCAAGTCTATGTTTTATTTCTTGCTTGAGCTATCCAATGGACTTGCTAGAAACTTATGTGAAGTGGAAAAACTCTCTATGAAGTGTCCATAGGTGATAGCACAATTTATGGGTGGAGATGTTAAACTTAGAAATTTTTAACTCCTGAATTAGGAAAAATTACCCTAATCCAATCTTCTTAAAATTTTAAGACCTTTACTTACTTCACAAAAATTTATCTTCCTTACCAAAGAATTTTGCCTCTCGTTAGTATGTTATTTCTAATTTTTCTAATGAGGTTTTCTCTCTTTACTTGTTCCCTTAATGTTAGAAATATTTTCTATGCATACACATAAGTTGAAGAATTTCTAAGTATTATATTTCCTTAGATATCTAAAAATTGTCTAATAAATTTTATTTCCATTAAATATTTATGTATCTTTATTAATAAAAGAAACAAAATTAGGGATGTTACAATAAATATTTATGTCCCTTTATTAATAAATAAAATGAAATTAGGGATGTTACATTTCTCTCCCCCTAAAAGAATTTTTGTCCTCAAAATTTAAAAAATTACTTAATAAGAACAATTGCAGATATTTCTTCCTCATGACTTCTTCCAACTCCTATGTTGCTTCTTCCGTAGTCAAACCTTCCCATAACACCTTAACTAGGGGAATGGCCTTATTCCTCAATTGCTTCACATCGGTGTCCAATATTGATGCCGGTACTAGCTGGTATGTCTTGTTCTCCTTTATTTGGATTGGTTTATCCTGTATTATATGTGAAGAATTTGGAAGATACTTTCGGAGCTGTGATACATGGAAAACATTATGCAAATTCGACAAATTAGGTGGAAGGGCAACTTGATATGTAGATGTCCCCACTTTCCTCAAAATTTGGTAGGGTCCCAAAAATTACGGATTTAGCTTTCTAATTTTGAGAGACCTACCAACTCCAGTAGCCAGGAAAAGTTTTAGAAATACGTGGTCTCCTTCCTTAAATTCCAAAGGTCTATGTCTCTTATCATAGTAACTCTTTTGCCGACTCTGAACTGTAAGTATTTTGTCTCGTATCATCATGGTTTGTCCAGTGGTTTGTTAAACTTGATAAAGACCCAGCAAGTTGTAACATCCCTAATTTTGTTTCATGTATTAATAAAAGTACAAAAGTATTCAAAGTAACATCCCTAATTTTGTTTCTTTTATTGATAAAGGTACATAAATATTTAATTAAGGAAATAAAATTTATTAGACAATTTTTAGATATCTAAGGAAATATAATCCCTAGAAATTCTTCACTTTACGTGTATGCATAGAAATGTTCTAACATTAATGGAATAGGTAAAGAGAGAAAACCTAAGAGAAAATATTATAAATAAATATACTAAAGAAAAGTGAAATTCTTGGGTAAGGAAGATAAATTTTTGTAAAGTAAGTAAAGGTATTAAAATTTCAAGAAGATTGGACTAGGGTAATTTTTCATAATTTAAGAGTTAAAGTTACTAAGTTCAGTATCTCCACCCATAAATTGGGCTTTCACCTATGGACACTTCATATAGAGTTTTTCTACTTCACATGAATTTTTAGCAAGCCAATAGGATAGCCCAAGGAAGAAATAAAACATAGACTTGGACTAGGATATAGAAATTGGACCGGTAGCCCAAAAATCATGAAAATGTGACTAAGCCCATTATGAAAGGTAGACTTTTAACCAAAGTAAAGAAAATGGGAAAGAATGAGCCCAAACCTAAGAGGAAAAATAAAAATAAAATAAAGTGATGAAATAATGGAGTAATCAAGATTAGGTGACATGGCATTAAGACAAAAATTTAGCAAGTGGTGTGATATCCTACATTCATAATTTTAGCAAGTGGTATGATAATACATGGCATTAGGACAAAACATCTATATCCTACACTCATAATTTTAGCAAGTGGGTAATAATACATAGCATTATGACAAAACATCCTTATCCTACACAAATAATTTTAGCTAAGCAAGGAAGATTCAAGAGTTGAAAATTTGCCTCCTAAAAAGGTAAACCTATCATAATTGATTAAGACAAAAGAAAAGGAAAAAGAATCCCTAAATCAAAGGGACCTTGTCCTTTATCTTAAGAAAATATTATCATAGTTTTCAAAATACAAATCTCCTTTTCCTATGCATATCTTGACTAAGGAAGAGGAAGACAAGAATATGAGTTGTTTGTTTTCCAAAAATTCAACCAAGTGCATCCTAATTGTGATAAGGTAGACCCATAATTATGAAAGGTGAATTATTTGATAGTCTATATAAGCAAAACCCACCCTTATAACATTAGAATTTTGTCCAAGTGAGGGAGAGGAAAAATAGAAGCAAGGTAGAGTAAGGAAAGGAGAGGAAGAAAGGAAGAAAGAGGAAGGAGAAGTCCAAAGGACTAAGTGCTCAAGGTAAGTTTAACAATATTTTTTTTTAAGAAAAGTTTTGAAACTTGTAATATTTATATGGGATTTTGATCTTAGAACTTTAATTATTGGTCATGGATGCTGCTATATCATGTTACATATTATGTATATTTGAATACTTAGGCTGGTGTAGATAGTTCTGCATAGGTATAGCTATGGGTGGCAAAATTTTAAGCTTCTATTTTTAAAATTTTGGGATGAATAGGTAAGGAACTTAAAGAAATGGTTAACATAAAAAATGTAGATCTATGTCTAACAGATATTTAGCCACTAGAATCACTCAATTTTTAGTCCATATGAGGTACATATTGTCCGATTAGTAAGCAGTGGTCAGAAAATGATTAATCAGGGAAGAATAAGTTAGGATAGCATCTGTGTTTTAATTTCTAGGAACATTCTGTAGGGAATTAAAAAAAATAGTCAACATAAGAATTATTACTATATGTGTCACGGATTTGTAGCCACTGGAATCACTTAAATTGGAATTCTTATCAGGGAGATAGGGATAAATTTATAGGTAGAGGTGAGAACTTACCTGAGAAGAAATAACCTATACTTTGATGGAGTAATATCACCATGATTTCTTAATATTTGGCTACATTGTTCAACATAATGGTTTTAAATAATTTTTTTATCTTTAAATTAACACCAAGATCACCTATATCAGAGTTAAATTGAGGGAGTTATGATCTAATTAGTAAGAGAAGGTCAGATAGGATGAAAACCTGTATCAAGAAAATAAATAAATAAAATTAATATTTAAAAAAGAAGAAGAATTTTATAAATGAAAATAACAAATGACTAGTATATGCTATAGCCATTACCATTGCATGAACTTCTTACCATCTTAAGTGTGAAATTTTGCCATGGAAATATTTTATAAAGTGATATTTGAAATGGTTATGTTCATGGCATGATTACCAATGATTTTTGGTAATGATTATATTTTGATAAACATACTTATTATTGAAAGAATATTTTTGACTATTATTGTGAAAAAAAATGAGAACGATCACATGGCAATCCGTGTGGTGCACTAGTAGGGGATGCCTTACCAACGGTTATGATCATATTAATGAGAAAAAAAAGAGAGAAAGTGGGCCATGTCGGACGGAGCGAGAAAAGCCCATACCGGAGAGTAGAAAATACTCAACCTGCCCGGAGTAGCTTGTTATAAGAATAAATTGATAGTCATCATATGATAGTTAATCTTATCATACATGTCATTACTATATTTTCATGTGCATAGATAAAGTGCATTCATATGACCAAAGATATTTGCTGTAGTTTATATAGATGAACATGACTTCATGAGCTATATTGATGATGATTCATTATTGAACTTACTCGGATTTAATTCTCACTATATTTCCATGTCATGTTCAAAAAATTAGTTATGCAGATTTTTCTATGGCTTTGGCTTTTAGTGCACGTTGGATCGAGTTACTCTAGGATGGACAGATCCCAGAAACAAATAAAATGTTTATGGACGAGTTGGCTCAGATCTTGGTGAAGTTACAACCGCCCGCACTTGTATCTCCAGAATTGGTCAACCAGAATAAATAAGATGTAGATATTTATGTTTTTGATATGTTGTACATACGTTTTGATTAATGACGTGTATATGAACTCTATATTGTATAATAATAATAAATAAATAAATAAGTTGTTACACAAGTTCTTTTCTCCTACCTCAAACCAACATAGTGGAGATTGGCACTTCCTACCATATAAAGCTTCGTATGGGGCCATCTTAATACTAGAGTGATAGTATTATTATAAGCAAACTCCACTAATGGTAGGTACTTATCCCATCCTATTTCTTACTCTATCACACAGGCCCTCAACATATCTTCTAAGGTTTGAATGGTCCGTTCTGTCTGTCCATCAGTCTGAGGATGGTAGGCAGTACTGAACAGCAACTAGGTTCAAAAACTTCCTGCAACACCTTCCAAAACCTCGACGCGAACCTCAGATCTCTATCAGAAATGATATTTAAGGAAACTCCATGCAGTCTAACTATTTCCTAGGCGTATAATTGGGTTAATTTTTCCAGTGAATAGTTAATTTATATGGGCAAAAAGTGAGCAGATTTGGTTGATCTGTCAACTATTACCCAGATAGAGTCATGTCCAATTGAAGTTTTAGGTAAGCCCACTACAAAGTCCATCAAAATATTGTCCCATTTCTACATAGGAATCTCAAGAGGTTGTAGAAATCCTACTAGCTTTTGATGCTCTACCTTCACCTTCTGACAAATTAAACATTTCGCCACAAACTCAGCAATGTCATTTTTCATCCCTGGCCACCAGTACATCTTCTTTCAATCTTGATACATTTTAGTGGATCCAAGATACATTGTGTACTTACTATGATGTGCTTCCTATAGGATCTTAGTCCTCAACTCTTGTTTTTAAGGGACACAAATTGTAACATCCTTAATTTTGTTTCTTTTATTAATAAAGTTACATAAATATTTAATGTAACATCCCTAATTTTATTTCTTTAAAGATACATAAATATTTAATTAAGGAAATAAAATTTAATAGACAATTTTTAGATATCTAAGGAAATATAATCCTTAGAAATTCTTCACCTTATGTGTATGCATAGAAAATGTTTCTAACATTAAGCGAACAAGTAAAGAGAGAAAACATAATAGGAAAAATTAGAAATAACATACTAAATATAGGAGAAATTCTTTGGTAAGGAAGATAAATTTATGTGAAGTAAGTAAAGGTTTTAAAAATTTAAGAAGATTGGATTAGGGTAATTTTTCTAATTCAAGAGTTAGAAATTTTTAAGTTTAACATCTCCACTCATAAATTGGGCTTTCAACTATGGACAATTCATATAGAGTTTTTCCACTTCACATAAGTTTCTAGCAAGCCCATTGGATAACCTAAGCAAGAAATAAAACATAGACTTGGACTAGGATATAGAAATTGGACCGGTAGCCCGAAAATTATGAAAATGTGACCAAGCCGTCCAAGAAAGGTAGAATTTTATCCAAACCAAAGGAAATGGGTAGGAATGAGCCCCAATCCAAGAGGAAAAATAAAATAAAATAAATCATGTGATGAAATAATAGTGTAATAATAATAAAGATTAAGTTACATGGCATTAAGACAAAAATCTAGCAAGTGGTGTGATATCCTACATTCATAATTTTAACAAGTGGTATGATAATATATGGCATTAGGGCAAAATATCTATATCCTACACTCATAATTTTAGCAAGTGGGTAATAATACATAGCATTATGACAAACACATCCTTATCTTACACAAATAATTTCAGCTAAACAAGGAAGATTCAAGGGTTGGAAATTTGCCACCTACAAAGGCAAACCTATCATACTTGATTAAGACAAAAGAAAAAGGAAATGAATCCCTAAATCAAAGGGACCTTGTCCCTTGTCTTAAGAACATATTATCATAATTTTCAAAATACAAATCTCCTTTTCCTATGCATAGCTTGACTAAGGAAGAGGAAGACAAGAACATGACTTGTTTGTTTTTCAAAAAAAATCAACCAACTAAATCCTAATTGTGATAAGGTAGACCCATGATCATGAAAGTTGAATTATTTCATGGTCTATTTAAGCAAAGCCCACCCTTATAATATTAGAATTTCGTCCAAGTGAGGGAGAGAAAAAACAAAAGCAAGGTAGAGTCAGGAAAGGAGAGGAAGAGATGAAGAAAGAGGAAGGAGAAGTCTAAAGGACTAAGTGCTCAAGGTAAGTTAGCTAAATCTCCACTTGAATCCATATTTTCTCTTCATTCTTAAGGTTCAAAAAACTCACTCTCCTTTTCTAATTTAATCTGCTAGAAGAGCTAAGGGAAGGGAGGAATCTTGCTACTTCCTTCAAGAGAAAACAAAAAAACGAATTCACTAAGTGAACTAGGGAGATCCTTAGGTAGGTTTAACAATATTCCTTTTTGAAAAGTTTTGAAATTTGTAACATTTATATGGGATTTTGATCTTAGAACTTTGATGATTGGTCATGGATGTTGCTATATCATGTTACATATTGATCTGGCATGTGATGTATGTTTGAATACTTAGGCTGGTATAGATAGTTCTGCATAAGTATGGCTATAGGTGGCAAAATTTTAAGCTTCTATTTTTAACATTTTGGGAAGAATCACTAAGAAATTAAAATAAAAGGTTAACATATAAAATGTAGATCTATGACTTACGGATTTTTACCCACTGGAATCACTCAATTTTGAGTCCATATGAGGTAGATATGGTCCAATTAGTAAGGATTGGTCGGAAAGTGATTAATTAGGGAAGAATATGTTAGGAAAGCTTCTATGTTTGAATTTATGGGAACATTTTGTAGGGAATTGAAATAACTAGTTAACATAAAAATGATAGATATATGTTTCACGAAATTTTAGCCACTGGAATCACTCAATTTAGAATTCTTATGAGAGAGATATGGTCATATTAGTAAGTAGAGGCCAGAACCTACCTGAGAAGGAATAACTTATCACTTGAGGGAGTAATATCACCATGAATCTTTAATATTTGGCTAAACATTTCAACATAATAGTTTTATATAATTATTTTATCTTTAAATTGACACTAAGATCACCCTAATCGGACTTAAAATGAGGGAGTTATGCTCTACCTAGTAGGAGAATGTCAAATAGGATGAAAACCTGCATCAAGAAAATAAAGAGATAAAAATAATATTTAGAAAAGAAGAAGAATCTTATAAATGAAAATAATAAATGACTAGTATATGCCATAGTCATTGCCATTGCATGAACTTCTTACCATCTTAAATATGTAATTTTGATATAAAAATATTTTATAAAGTGATATATTGAAACGATTAAATTCATGGCAAGATTACCAATGATTTTTGGTAATAATTATATTTTGATGTGAGTTTAATGAACATACTTGTTATTGAAATCATATTTTTGGCTATGTGAAAAGAAAAGAAATGAGCACGGTCACATGGCAATCTGTGTACTGCACCAGTAGGGGACGCCCTACCAATGGTAATGATTATGTTAATGTTAAAAGAAAGAGAAAGTGTGCCATGTCAAATAGAGTTAGAAATGCCCGTACTAGAGAGTAGAAAATACTCACCCTGACCGGAGTAGCTTGATATGAGAATAAATTGATAACCATCATATGATATTCTAAAATTAGTTTATCCTACCATACATATTCTTACTGTACAATTTTCATGGGCATAGATAAAGTGCATTCATGTGACCAAAGGTTTTTGGTGTAGCTTATACAGATGAACATGATGTGATGAGATATATTGATAATGATTATGATTTATTGTTGAACCTACTGGCAGCTATTCTCCATGACACTTATTATTGTTGTACATTGGATCGAGTTACCCTACCTTGGGCAACTACCGATTATATCAGATATATCTATAATAGACGTGACTGAGATTCCAGTGGAGGTGCCGCCACCCTCACCAGTGTCCCCAAAAGTAGTCTACATGGATGATTAGGGTAAATATGTATATGTTAGACTTTTGTATAGATGTTTGTAAATTAATGATGTGTATGTAAACTTGTTATTGTATAAATTAAATAAATGTTATTTTGAGTTAAGTTGGAACGAGGTAATAACTTCATCGAATTTTTTAAAAAAAAAATTTGAGTTGTTACTTAAATGGAGTTGTTACACAAATCCTTCCTTGATACATGATTGCTCCATCTTCGAAGACAGAATAAATATCTTGATCTTTATGATCCTGTAAGTATTAGTCATGAGCTTGAGCCTTTTTGATCTAGGCTCTAAGGTCACACTCTATACTCAAACCATTAATAATTAGCTTCTTTGGAGTAAGAGTAGTGGCCAGCTTCAAAATTTGAAACTCCTCAAGCATCTGCATATCATACACCATCATCTGACCCATGTGGAGAGATTTTCGACTCAAGGCATCAGCTACAACATTCGCCTTTTCTGGATGATACTTTATCTCAAACTTATAGTCATTGAGAAATTCTACCCATCTTCGTTGCCTCATATTTAACTCCTTCTTATCAAAAAGGTACTTAAGACTCTTATGATCACAGTATACTTCAAATGTTGCACTGTACAAATAGTATCACCAAATCTTTAAGGCAAACACCACCACTACTAATTCAAGATCATGGGTTGGATAATTTCCTTCATGGGGTCTTAGTTGCCTAGAGGCGTAAGCAACTACTCTCTTGTCTTGCATTAGCACACACCCTAGCCCTTTCTTTGAAGCATCACTATACACTTCAAAATGTCCTATGGGGACTAGAATAATTAAAATAGGAGTGGTCAATCTTCTCTTAAACTCTTGAAAACTAGCTTCACATTGATCAGTCAATTTGAAAAGACTTCCCTTCCTGGTCAATTTAGTCAATGGCAAGGCTATACAAGAGAAGTTTTGTATAAATCTCCCGTAGTATTCTGCCAAACCCAAAAAAATTTTGACTTCTGTAACCGTCTTTAGTCTTTCCCACCAAATCATTGCTTCTATAACAACTCAATTTAAGTAACAATTATTTTTATATTTGTAAAAATCCATGAAGTTATTACCTCTTTATAACTTAACTCAAAATAACATTTATTTAGTTTATTCAACACTGAGTTCACATACACATCATTATTTTACAAACATCCATACAAAAGTCTAATAAATACATATTAGCCCTAATCATCTACGTAGACCACTTCCAGGGACACTGGTGCGGGTGGCAGCACCTCCACCGGAATCTCAGTTACATCTACAACAGATATTTCTGATATAATCAGTACTTGCCCAAGTTAGGGTAGCTCGATCCATCGTACAGCAATAATAAGAGTCATAGAGAATAGCTACATAATTATTTTTCTGAACATGATATGGAAAAATAGTGAGAATTCAATTCTAGTAAGTTCAACAATAAATCATCATTAATATAGCTCATCACGTCATGTTGATCTGTATAAACTACAATAAATATCTTTGGTCACATGGATGCATTTAATCTATGCACATGAAAATCGTACAATAATGACATGTATGATAGAATTAACTATTTTTAGAATATCATATGATGACTATCAATTTATTCTCATATCAAGTTACCCCAGTCAGGGTGAGTATTTTCTACTCTCTGGTACATGCTTTTCTCGCTCCGTCCGACATGGATCACTTTCTCTTTCTTTTCTCATTAACATAATCATAACCGTTGGTAAGGCATCCCCTATTGGTGCACCACATGGATTGTCATATGACCATGCTCATTTATTTTCTTTTCACAATAATAGCCAAAAATATGCTTTCAATAACAAGTATGTTCATCAAAATATAATTATTACAAAAAATCATTGGTAATCATGCCATGGACATAAACCTTTCCAATATCACCTTATAAAATATTTCCATGTCAAAATTTTACACTTAAGATGGTAAGAAGTTCATACAATGGCAATGGCTATAACATATACTAGTCATTTATTATTTTCATTTATAAGATTCTTCTTCTTTTTTAAATATTAATTTTATTTCTCTATTTTCTTGATGTAGGTTTTCATCCTATCTGACCTTCTCTTACTAATCAGAGCATAACTCCCTCAATTTAACTCCGATGTAGGTGATCTTGGTGTCAATATAAAGATAAAAAAATTATCTAAAACTATTATGTTGAACTATTTAGTGTAATATTAAGAAATCAAGGTGATGTTACTCCCTTAAAATACAGGTTATTTCTTTTCGGGTAGGTTCTAACCTCTACCTACTAATCTGTCCATATCTCCATCATAAGAATTCCAAATTAAGTGATTCTAGTGGATAAAAATCTGTGACACATATAAGAATCATTTTTATGTTAGTCATTTATTTTTATTCCCTGCAGAATGTTCCCAGAAAGTAAAACACAGAAGCTATCGTAAAATATTCTTCCATGATTAACCAATTTTTGACCACTGCATACTAATTGGACCATATCTGCCTCATACATACTCCAAATTGAGTGATTCCAGTGGTTAAAAATCCATGACACAAGTATCAATAATTCTTATGTTAACCATTTATTTTAATTCCCTACACAATGTTCCCAGAAATTAAAACACGGAAGCTATCCTAACATATTCTTCCCTGATTAACCATTTTCTGACCACTGCTTACTAAGTTTACCATATCTACCTCATATGGACTCTAAATTGAGTGATTTCAGTGGCTAAAAATCCATGAAACATATAGAAATAATGGTTATGTTAATCATTTATTTTAATTCCTTATAGAATGTTCCTAGAAATTAAAATACTGAAGTTATCATAAAATATTATTCCGTGATTAACCAATTTCTGACCACTGTATACTAATCAGATCATATCTGCCTCATACGGACTCCAAATTGAGTGATTCCAGTGGTTAAAATTCCATGACATATATATCTATAATTTGTATGTTAACCATTTATTTTAATTCCTTATTAATTTTTCCCAGAATTTTAAAAATAAAAGCTTAAAATTTTGCCACCCATAGCCATACCTCTGCAGATCTATCTACACCAGTCTAAGTATTCAAATATACATAATGTGTGACATGATATAGCAACATCCATGACCAATTATCAAAGTTCTAAGATCAAAATCTCATACAAATATTACAAGTTTCAAAACTTTTCTTCAAAAAGAAATATTGTTAAACTTACCTAAGAATCTCCCTAACTTACTTAGTGAATTTGTTTTCTTGTTTCCTCTTGAAATAAGTAGTAAGATTCCCCTCTTCCCTTAGCTTTTCTAGCAACTTAAATAAGAGAAGGAGGGTGAGTTTTTGAACCTCAAGGATGAAGAAGAAAAATGGATTCAAGTGGAGATTAAGCTAACTTACCTTGAGTACTTAGCCTTCTAGACTTCTCTTTCTTCTTCCTTCCTTTCTTCTCTTCTTTTTCTCTCCTTTCCTCACTCTACCTTGCTTCTATTTTTCCCTCTCCCTCACTTGGACGAAATTAAAATGTTATAGGGGTGGGTTTGCTTAAATAGAACACCAAATAATTCACTTTTCATGATCATGGGTCTACCTTATCACAATTAGGATACACTTGGTTGAATTTTTAGAAAAAAAACAATTGATGTTCTTGTCTTCCTCTTCCTTAGTCAAGATATGCATAGAAAAAGGAGATTTGTATTTTGAAAATTATGATAATATTTTTTTAAGATAAGGGACAAGGTCCCTTTGATTTAGGGATTCATTTCCTTTTTCTTTTGTCTTAATCAAGTATGATATGTTTGCTTTCTTTTAGGTGGCAAATTTCTAACCCTTGAAACTCCATTATTTGGTTGAAATTATTTGTGTGGGATAGGAATGTTTTGTCCTAATGCCATTTATTATCATACCACTTGCTAAAATTATGAGTGTAGGATATAGATGTTTTGTCCTAAAGCCGTGTATTATCATACCACTTGCTAAATTTTTGTCTTAAAGCCATGTAACCTAATCTTTATTACTATTATATTATCATATGATTTATTTTATTTTATTTTTCCTCTTGGATTGGAGCTCATTCCTACCCATTTCCTTTGCTTTGGATAAAATTCTACCTTTCTTGGAGGGCTTGGACACATTTTCATAATTTTTGGGCTATTGATCCAATTTCTATATCTTAGTCCAAGTCTATGTTTTATTTCTTGCTTAGGTTATCCAATGGGCTTGCTAGAAACTTATGTGAAGTGGAAAAACTCTATATGAAGTGTCCATAAGTAAAAGCCCAATGTATGGGTGAATATGTTAAACTTAGTAACTCTAGTTCTTGAATTAGGAAAAATTACCTTAATCCAATGTTTTCTTGAAATTTTAAGACCTTTACTTGTTTCCAAAAATTTATCTTCCTTACCTAAGAATTTCACATCTCTTTAGTATGTTATTTCTAATTTTTCCTATTTGGTTTTCTCTCTTTACTTGTTCTCTTAATGTTAGAAACTTTTTCTATGCATTCACATAAGGTGAAGAATTTCTAAAGCTTATATTCTCTTAGATATCTAACAAAATTGTTTAATAAATTTTATTTTCTTAATTAAATATTATGTTCCTTCATTAATAAAAGAAACAAAATTAGGGATGTTACATTTCTCTCCCCCTAAAAGAAATTTTGTCCTCAAAATTTTAAAAATTACCTAATTGCGGATATTTCTTCCTTATGACTTCTTCCTGCTCCCAAGTTGCTTCTTCTGGAGTCAAACCTTCCCATAACACCTTAACCAGGGAAATGGTCTTATTTCTCAATTGCTTCACGTCGGTGTCCAATATTGATGCCAGTACTAGCTGGTATGTCATGTTCTCCTTTATTTGGATTGGTTCATCCTGTATTACTTGTGATGAATCTGGGAGATACTTCCGAAGCTTTGATACATGGAAAACATCATGCAGGTTGGACAAAGATATGCTGCTATTGAGGTGATCAAGCCCAATAGTTAGTTTCAAAAATATTTAACAACAGTCATAACACCACCTCGGCATATAGATAGGAAATACTAGTAATTTCTTACCTATATGAAATCACTGATCCACTACACTGCACAACCACAACATTCTCAAGACACTATAAGAACGATTCAGATAACCTTCCACCCATTGGCCATCTATAGATTTTTTGTTCTAATAGTAGTCACTGATCCACATATACATATATTTCTAAAATTCCATGAAGTAATTACCGTCTTACTTCTAACTATTTAACTCAAAATAACATTCAATTAAATTAATCAAACATAATTAAGGTTTCTGAAATACCATTAACACTTATACAATTCTGGGTTCACGTACACATTATTAATCAAAATATATGTACAAAAATAAACACATATAAGTCTACATTTTATTTATCCATATTGACTAGTTTCGGAGATACGGGTGCGAGTGGTTGCACCTTCACCGGAATCTTAGCCAACTCGACCCATTGTACGCTAAAAGCCAGTCATAGAGAATATCTGCATAACTTAGGTTTCTGAACATGATATAGAAATGTAGTGAGAAATAAATCCCAGTAGGTTCAATAATAAATCATTACCAATAATGCTTGTCAAGTCATGTTCATTTGTATAAGTTACAACAATTATCTTTAGGTCACATGAATGCACTTTATCTATGGACATGAAAATCGTACAGTTATGACATGTATGGCATGAATAACTATTTTTAAAGTATCATATGATGGCTATCAACTTGTTTTCATACCAAGCTACCCCGTTCAAGGTGAGTACTTTTTACTCTTTGGTACGGGCTTTTTTCACTCCATCCGACATGACACACTATTTTTCTCTTTAACATAATCATAGTTGTTGGTAGGGTGTCCCCTACTGGTGAACCACACGGACTGCCATGTGACCGTACTCATTTCTTTTCTTTTCTTTTCACATTAATAGCCAAAAATATTATTTCAATAACAAGTATGTTCATTATACTCACATGCCATAATTTTTCTTCAAAATATAATTATTACCAAAAATCATTGGTAATCATGCCATAAACATAATCACTTCAAATATCACTTTATAAAATATTTTTATGTCAGAATTACACACTTAAGATGGTAAGGAGTTCATGCAATGGCAATGGCTATGACATATACTAGTTATTTATTATTTTCATTTATAAGATTCTTCTTTTTTTTAAAATATTATTATCTTCTCTTCACTAAACAGAGAATAACATCCTAATTTTAAATCAGATTGAGGTGATCTTAGAGTCAATTGAAAGATAAGACAATCCTCTAAAATCCTTATGTTGAACATGTTAGTGAAATCGTAAGTAATCATGGTGTTACTACTCCCTCAAATTCAATGTTATTTATTCTTGGGTAAGTTCGGACCTCTACTTACAAATCGGACCATATCTCCCTCATACAAACTCCAATTGAGGTGATTCAAAAGCCTATAAAACATTACGAAATTTATATACAAATTTCATTAATAATTATATTTTGCAGAAAAATTATGGCATATGAGTATAATGACCATACTTGTTATTGAAATCATATTTTTGGCTATTAATGTGAATAGAAAAGAAAAGAAAAGAAATGAGCACGGTCACATGGCGGTTCGTGTGGTGTACCAGTAGGTGACGCCCTACCAACGGCTATGATTATGTTAATGAAAAAAGAAAGTGTGCCATGTTAGATGGAGCGAGAAAAGCCCGTACCGGAGAGTAGAAAGTACTCACCCAGACCGGAGTAGCTTGGTATGAAGACAAGTTGATAGCCATCATATGATATTTTGAAAATGGTTATTCATGCCATACATGTCATAACTGTATGATTTTCTTGTGCATAGATAAAGTGCATTCACGTGACCTAGATTCTAGACTAATTTTAAAATTTACTCATTAATAAGCCATATCTCTCTCATATTGACTCCAAATTAAGTGATTTCAAAGCCTATAGATCCGTGATACATATAACTATATTTTTTATGTTAAAAATTTCCTTTAATTCCATACATATGTTGCCCAAAAATTTAAATAGAGAAGCATACTTAACAGATTCTTCCCTGGTTAGCTAGTTTCTGACCTTTGTTTACTAATCTGACCATATCTTCCTCTTATTGATTCCAATTTGAATGCTTACAGTGGCTAAAAAATTCATGAGCCATATATCTAAATTTATCATGTTAAGAATTTATTTTAATTCCCTAAAAATTTATCCCAGAAATTCAAACATAGAAGCATACCAGACAAATTCTTCCTTAGTTAACCATTTTCTAACCAATTCTTACATATCGGGCAATATCTCCCAAATATGGACTCCAAAATAAGTAATTCCAGTGGCTAAAAATCTATGAGACATAGATCTAAATTTTTCATGTTAACTATTTTAATTAATTCCTAACCGATTCTTCCCAGAATTTCAAAAAATAGAAGCTTCGCTGGTTACCCTGAAATCCAATTTCCTAACCAATCATTTCCTAAGGTTTTAGTTCATCATTATATTAAATCCTCTTCCATTTTCTTTACATCTAATCATGTTCCATCAATTTTTCACCACATTCAAATACAAATTAGTAGCATAAAAATCATAAAATATTACCAACCATAGCCATACCTATGCAGCACTTTCCACACCAACTGTAATGTCCAAAACATCCATCATATGCAAAATAAAATGTAACATGATATAGCAACATCCATGACCAATCATCAAAGTAGGAAATATTGTTTTCATCAAAGTTCTAAAATCAAAATCCAATATAAATGTTAAAAATTGCAAACCTTTTCTTCATAAAGAGATATTGTCAAACATACCTAAAGATCTCCCTAACTCACTTAGTGAATTCTCTTTCTTGTTTCCTCTTGAATGAAGTAGCAAGATTCCTCTCATCCCTTAGCTTTTCTAGCAGCTTAAATAAGAGAAGGAGGGTGAGTTTTTGAACCCCAAGGATGAAGAGAAAAGATGGATTCAAGTGGAGAATAAGCTAACTTACCTTGAGTACTTAGTCCTCTAGACTTCTTCTTCCTTCCTTCCTTCCTTTCTTCTCCTTTCTTTCTCTCCTTTCCTCACTCTATCTTGCTTCTATTTTTCCTTTCCCTCACTTGGACAAAATTATAATGTTATAAGGGTGGGTTTTGCTTAAATAAACTATCAAGTGGTTCAACTTTCATGATCATAGGTCTACCTTATCACAATTAGGATGCACTTGGTTGTTTTCTGTGTGGAGAAAAACAACTCATGTTCTTGTCTTCCTCTTCCATAGTCAAGATATGCATAGTAAAAGGAGATTTGTATTTTGAAAATTATGATAATATGTTCTTAAGACAAGGGAAAAGGTCCCTTTGATTTAGGGATTCATTTCCTTTTTCTTTTGTCTTAATCAAGTATGATAGGTTTTCCTTTCTAAGTGGCAATTTTTTAGCCCTTCGATCTCCCTTGCTTGGCTAAAATTATTTGTGTAGGATAAGGATGTTTTATCATAATGCTATGTATTATTATCCACTTGTTGAAATTATGAATGTAGGATATCAATGTTTTGTCCTAATGCCATGTATTACTACCTACTCGTTGAAATTATGAATGTAGGATATAGATGTTTTGTCCTAATGCCATGTGACCTAATCTTGATTATTATTACATTATGATTTCTTCACATAATTCTTATTTTTTTCCCTCTTGGAATTGGGCTCATTCTTACCCATTTCCTTTTCTTTGGCTAAAATTCAACCTTTCATGGAGGGCTTGGTCATATTTTCATAATTTTTGGGCTATCGGTCCAACTTCTATATCCTAGTCCAAGTCTATGTTTTATTTCTTGCTTGGGCTATCCAGTGGTCTTGTTAGAAACTTATGTAAAGTCAAAAAACTCTATATAAAGTGTCCATAGTTGAAAGCCCAATTTATGGATGGAGATGTTAAACTTAGAAATTTCTTACTCTTGAATTAGGAAAAATTACCCTAATCCAATCTTCTTAAAATTTTAAGACCTTTACCTAATTCACAAAAATTTATCTTCCTTACCAAAGAATTTTTCCTCACTTTAGTATGTTATTTCTAATTTTTCCTATTAGATTTTCTCTCTTTATTTGTTCCCTTAATGTTAGAAACATTTTCTATGCATACACATAAGTTGAAGAATTTATAAGGATTATATTTCCTTAGATATCTAAAAATTGTCTAATAAATTTTATTTCCATAATTAAATATTTATGTATCTTTATTAATAAAAGAAACAAAATTAGGGAAGTTACATTAAATATTTATGTCCCTTTATTAATAAATGAAACGAAATTAGGGATGTTACAACTAGGGAAGCATCTATTTTTAAAATTCTTGGAAGAATCGATATGGAATTAAATGAAATGGTTAACATGAACAATGTAGATATATATCTCACGGATGTGTAGCCACTTGAATCGCTTAATTTGGAGTCTAGATGAGGGATTTATTGTCCGATTAGTAAGAAGTTATCAGAAAATAGTTAAACAGGGAAGAATCTTTTAGGTATGCTTCTGTGTTTGAATTTATGGGAAAACTATGTAGGGAATTAAAAGAAATGATTAACATGAAAAATATAGATATATGAGGGAGATATAGTTAGATTAGTAAGCAGTGGTCAGAAACTAGTTAACTAGGGAAGAATCTGTTAGGTAAGCTTCTGTCTTTGAATTTCTGGGATAAATTTGTAGGGAATTAAAAGAAATGCTTAACATGAAAAATACTGATATATGTCTCACGGATTTTTAGGCAATAGAATCATTCAATTTGGAGTCTAGATGAGGGATATATTGTCTGATTAGTAAGTAGAGGTCAGAACTTAACCGAGAAGAAATAACATTGAATTTAAGGGAGTAGTAACACCACGATTACTTAAGATTTCACTAAAATGTTCAACATAAGGGCTTTAGATGATGATCTTATCTTTCAAGTAAAACCAAGATCACCTTAATCATATTTAAAATGAGGGTGTTATGCTCTATTCAGTGAGAGAGAAAAATAATATTTAAGAAAGAAGAAGAATCTTATAAATAAAAATAATAAATTACAAGTGTATGCCATAGCCATTGCCATTACATGAACTCCTTACCATTTTAAGTGTGTAATTTTGAGATGGAAATATTTTATAAAGTGGTAATTGAAAATGATTATATTCATGGAAAGATTGTATTTTACCAATGATTTTTGGTAATGATTATACTTTGATGATAAATTATGGCATGTGAAACAAACATACTTGTTATTGAAATTATATTTTTGGCTATTAACGTGAAAAGAAAAGAAAAGAGACGAGCACGGTCACATGGTGGTTCATGTGATGCACCAGTAAGGGATGCCTTGCTTGTAACAACCCTATTTATGTAACAATTTTTTTTAAATACCATAAAGTTATTACCTCGTTACAACTTAACTCAAAATAACACTTATTTAATTTATACAATACAGATTTTACATACATATCACTAATCAATAACATCTGTACAAAAGTATAAGAAATATATAATTACATCTTATTCATCTCTGTTGACCAGTTTCAGAGATACGGGTGCGGGTGGTTGCACCTTCACCGGGATCTTAGTCAACTCGACCATAGACACCATATATATTATTGGGATCATCTCAAAATAAAATAACTCAATCCAACGTATGCTAAAAGCCAATGCCATAGAGAAAGTCTGCATAATTATTCTTTTGAACATGATATGGAAATATAGTGAGAATTAAATCCCAGTAGGTTCAACAATAAATCATCAATATAGTTCATCCTGTCATGTTCATCTGTATAAACTACAGTAATTATCTTTTGGTCACATGAATGCACTTTATCTATGCACATGAAAAATCATACAGTTATGACATGTATGGCATGAATAACTATTTTCAAAATATCATATAATGGCTATCAACTTATTCTTATTTCAAGCTACCCCAGTCAGGGTGAGTACTCTCGACTCTTCGGTACGGACTTATCCCGCTCCGTCCGACATGGTACACTTTCTCTTTCTTTTCTCATTATCATAATCACAGCAATTGGTAGGGCGTCCCCTATTGGTGCACCACAAGGACCGCCATGTGACCATGCTTGTCTCTTTTCTTTTTACATTAATAGCCGAAAATATGATTTCAATAACAAGTATGTTCATTATACTCTCATGCCATAATTTATAAAAGCATAATCATTCCCAAAACTCATTGGTAAAATGCAATTATACTATGAACATAATCGTTTTCAAATTTCACTTTATAAAATATTTCCATGTCAAAATTACACACTTAAGATGGTAGGAAGTTCATGCAATGGTAATGGCTAGGGCATACAATAGGCATTTATTATTTTTATTTTATAAGATTCTTCTTTCTTAAATATTATTTTCATCTTTTCATTTTCTTTATGCTTGGCCTTTAGTCACTTTCTCCTTATTTATATCATTTCCAACACATGTTCTTATAAATTTTATAGGGCATTCTTTTCCAATTTAATTTCTATTATTACCCTATAGTTAAAGAGGTTCATCTAAGGTAGAAAAATGTTGAAAATAAGCTTTACCAACTTCCAACACGGCCTGGCCATATTCTAGGACATGACCATGCATTAAACGTACTCAAAAAATAGCCCTGAACATGGCTTACCCGTGCTTGAAGCAACCTAGAACACGGCCTGGCCATGTTCTGTGACCTTTGCTCACTAATTAGAGCATAACTCCCTCAATTTAACTCCGATTGAGATGATCTTGGTGTCTATGGAAAACGAAGACCATTATCTTAGTGTTATTACTCCGATTGAGGTAATCATATCAGCCAAATAGTAAGAAAAATTGGTGTTATTACTCCCTTAAATTCAATGTTATTTCTTCTCGGGTAGGTTCTGACCTTTACTTACTAATCTGACCAAATCTCCCCCATTTGGACTCCACATTGAGTGATTCCAGTTGATAAAACTCTGTGAGACATATATCTATAATTGTTATGTTATTAAGTTATTTTAATTCCATACAGAATGTTCCTAGAAATTCAAACACAGAAGCTTTCCTAACAGATTCTTCCCTGATTAACCATTTTCTGACCACAAATTACAAATTGGATGATATCTACCTTATATGGACTCCAATTTGAGTGATTCCAGTGGCTCCAAATCCATTATACATCAATCTACATTTGTCATGTTAACCATTTATTTTCATTCCTTACCGATTCTTCTCAGAATTTTAAAAATAGAAACTTAAAGTTTTACCACCCATAGCCATACCTATGCAAAACTATCTACACCAGCCTAAGTATTCAAACATACATCACATGCAAGATCAATATGTAACATGATAAAGCAACATCCATGACCAATCATCAAAGTTCTAAGAACAAAATCCCATATAAATGTTACAAATTTCAAAACTTTTCTTCAAAAAGAAATATTGTTAAACCTACCTAAGAATCTCCCTAGCTCACTTAGTGAATTTATTTTCTTGTTTCCTCTTGAAAGAAGTAGAAAGATTCCTCCCTTTCTTTAGCTTTTCTTGCAGCTTAAATAAGAGGAGGAGGGTGAGTTTTTGAACCTCAAGGATGAAGAAGAAAAATGGATTCAAGTAGAGATTAAGCTAACTTACCTTGAGTACTTAGCCCTCTAGACTTCTCCTTCTACTTCCTTCATTTCTTCTCCTCTCTTTCTCTCATTTCCTTACTCTACCTTGCTTCTATTTCCCCCTCTCCCTCACTTGGACGAAATTAAAATGTTATAGGGGTGGGTTTTGCTTAAATAGACCATCAAATAATTTAACTTTCATTATCATGGGTCTACCTTATCACAATTAGGATACACTTGGTTGAATTTTTGGAAAACAAACAACTTATGTTCGTGTCTTTCTCTTCCTTAGTCAAGATATGTATAGCAAAAGGAGATTTGTATTTTGAGAATTATGATAATATGTTCTTAAGATAAGGGATAAGGTCCCTTTTATTTAGGGATTTATTTCCTTTTTCTTTTGTCTTAATCAAATATGATAGGTTTGCGTTTTTAGGTGGCCAATTTCTAACCCTTCATTCTCCATTATTTGGCTGGAATTATTTGTGTGGGATTGGAATGTTTTGTCCTAATGCCATGTATTATCATACCACTTGTTAAAATTATGAGTGTAGGATATAGATGTTTTGTCTTAATGCCTTGTATTATCATACCACTTGCTAAAATTATGAATGTAGGATCACATCACTTGCTAAATTTTTGTCTTAATGCCATGTAACATAATCTTTATTATTATTACACTATTATATCATCACATAATTTATTTTATTTTATTTTTTCCTCTTGGATATGGGCTTATTCCTACCCATTTCCTTTGCTTTGGATAAAATTCTACTTTTCTTGGAACGCTTGGTCACATTTTCATAATTTTTGGGCTATCGGTCCAATTTCTATATCCTAGTCCAAGTCTATCGTTTATTTCTTGCTTAGGTAATCCAATGGGCTTGCTAGAAACTTATGCGAAGTGGAAAAACTCTATATGAAGTGTCCATAGGTAAAAGCCCAATATATGGGTGGAGATATTAAACTTAGTAACTCTAGTTCTTGAATTAGGAAAAATTACCCTAATCCAATGTTCTTTAAATTTTAAGACCTTTACTTGTTTCCAAAATTTATTTTCCTTTCCCAAGAATTTCGCATCTCTTTAGTATGATTTCTAATTTTTCCTATTAGGTTTTCTCTCTTTACTTGTTCTCTTAATGTTAGAAACATTTTCTATGCATACACATAAGATGAAGAACTTATAAGGATTATATTTCCTTAGATATCTAAAAATTATCTAATAAATTTTATTGCCTTAATTAAATATTTATGTATCTTTAAAGAAACAAAATTAGGGATGTTACATTAAATATTTATGTACCTATATTAATAAAAGAAATGAAATTAAGGATGTTACACTACTCACGACTATGATTACGTTAATGAGAAAGGAAAGAGAAAGTGTGCCATGTCGGACAGAGCGAGAAAAGCCTGTACCAGAGAGTAAAAAGTACTTACTATGAAAATAAGTTGATAGCCATCATATGGTATTCTAAAAATAGTTATCCATGACACATATCGTTATTGCACGATTTTCATGTGCATAGATAAAGTGCATTCATGTGACCTAAGATATTTGTTGTAGCTTATACAGATGAACATGATGTGATGAGCATTATTGATGATGATTATGATTTATTGTTGAGCCTACTGGGATTTAATTCTCTCTATATTTCCATATTATGTTCAGAAAACTAGTTATGCATTTTTTTTATTGCTCTGGCTCTTAGTGTACGTTGGATCAAGTTACTCCATCTTGGACAGATCCCAGAAATTAATAAGGTGTTTGTGGTCAAGTTGGCTAAGATCACAGTGAAAGTGCAACCAACTGCACCCGTATCTTTGGAACTGGTCAATATGGATGAATAAGATGTAGACATATATGTGTTTGATTTTTGTACAGATGTTTTTAATTAATGATGTGTATGTGAACCCAGAATTGTATCAGTGTTAATGGTATATCATAAACCTTAATTATGCTTGGTTAATTTAACTGAATGTTATTATGAGTTAAATAGTTAGAAGTAATGAGGTAATGACTTCGTGGAATTTTAAATATATATATATATATATATATATATATATATATATATATGTAAAAAAAATGGAGTTGTTACACCTCACATGATTCTTATTTTTTCCTCTTAGATTTGGGATCATTCTTGCCCATTTCCTTTGCTTTTGCTGAAATTCTACCTTTCATGGAGGGCTTGGTCATATTTTCATGATTTTTGGACTATCGGTCCATCCTCTATATCCTAATCCACGTCTTTGCTTTATCTCTTTCTTGGGCTATCCAATTGGCTTGTTAGAAACTTATGTGAAGTGAAAAAAAAACTCTATATGAAGTGTCCATAGGTGAAAGCCCAATGTATATATGGAGATGTTAAATTTAGGAACTTTAGTTCTTGAATTAGGAAAAATTACCCTAATCTAATCTTCTTAAAATTTTAAGACCTTTACTTACTTCACAAAAAATTATCTTCCTTACCCAAGAATTTCGCCTCTCTTTAGCATTTTATTTCTAATTTTTCCTATTAGGTTTTCTTTCTTTACTTAATCTCTTAATGTTAGAAACATTTTCTATGCATACACATAAGGTGAAGAATTTCTAAGGCTTATATTTCCTTAGATATCCAAAAATTGTCTAATAAATTTTATTTTATTAACTAAATATTTATGTACCTTTATTAATAAAAGAAACGAAATTAGGGATGTTAGAAGAAGCACTAGTAGAGAAGATTCCTGAAGCAGCCAATGTCCTTATATCAAATATTGCTACCAATTTCTAACAATTTGGCATTAAGCATGATCCTCCTATTAGACCTGCTCATGAGGTAAGTACTCCTTCCCTTCAGCAACAAATATATAAACATACCTCTCTTGTGCGCCAAATGGGTATATGTATACTACAACAAGTCAAAATCTGTGGAATATGTTTAGTAACGGGGCACCCAATTGATATGTCCCCTACACTTCAAGAGGAATCCATAGAATAAGCTAATGTTGTATGAGGTTTCCCTGACCAACCAAAAAGGTATGATCCTTATGCTAATACATATAATCCTAGATGGAAGGATCATCCCAACTTTAAGTATGAACACAAAATAAGCCTGCAAGAAATTTTTTTTAGTAAAATTAACAAGCTTATTATCCTAGACAAAATACATCTTAGGACACCCAGGTAAGTAATTCTTTAGAATATATTGTTAAAACTCTTGTGCATAACTCTTAGCAATTCCAGAAAGAGACGAGCTAGCATTTAGAACCTGACAACTCAAGTGGGTCAATTAGCAACTGCAGTTAGCCGATTAGATGCTTAAAATTCAAGTAAGTTGCCCTCTCAAAATGTGGTAAACCCAAGGGAAAATGTAAGTATATCATGCTACAAAGAGAGAATGAAGCTGAGATTCCAAGTCAAGAGGTACAAGTACCAAATGAGTAAGAGGAAGAAAGAAAATAATGTAACCATGGCAGGTGAGTATCCAAAAGGTAAGTTTACACCTTTATTTAAATATGAACCTACACCTCTCTTTCCTGAAGCTCTGAAAGAAAATATATTGAATGAGAAAACTTCTAACATATATGAGACATTTAGAAAGTGTGAGGTGAATCTTCTTCTCTTAGATGTGATCAGCCAAGAACCCCGTTTTGCCAATTTCCTAAAGGAATTGTACACCCAAAAGTGGAAGCAGAAGTTGAAAAGAGTTGAGAAAGTAAAAGTAGGGGAACATGTTTATACAATTATTCAAAGAAAACTCCCTACAAAATGCATGGACCTAGGTATGTTTTCCATTCCCTTCACTATAGCCAATACCAATTTTAAGAAGGTCATGCTAGATTTAGGAGCATTTATTAATGTCACCCTATACTCTGTTTATGTATCTTTAACACTAAGACCTTTAAAAGAAACTGTTGTTCTAATTGAATTGGCTAACAAGTCTAATACCCTTCCCAAGGGTGTGGTTGAGGATGTTTTAGTGCGAGTGGGTGACCTAATTTTCCCTGGTAATTTTAATGTACTTAATATGTAGAGTGGTGATCAAACCACTCCAATTTTGTTAGGGAGACCATTATTAAAAAGATCCAAGGCCATAATAGATTTTCATAGTGGCATACTGACAATGGAATTTAAAGGAAAAATTATGAAATTAAGTAATTGCAGTGCCATGAAAGATCTTACTTCCTATGCTATTAATATGATGTTTTTCTAGCACAAGATGTTAAGTCTTTAAAGAAAAAGGTTAAGGAACAAGCCTTGGTGTTCAATTGCAGGAGAATAATGAAGAATGAAAAATAGCTCCAAAAGTGTAGTAAACAGGTAAGGATCCTGCTACCTTAGCTCCAAATTCTAATGAAACAAGTGCATCTTCTGTTTTGCAAGATCTTGGATCAAATATGTTACCTCATCCTAATCACCTAAAATACTTGGAAGTTTGAGATGCATCACCTATCATAGATGTAAAAAATCTAGGTGCTCAAAAGGAAGAGGAAATAATGCATATTCTTCAGGAAAAAGGAAGTGACATTAGAAAAACAATTGCAAACCTTAAAGGCATAGACCCAATTGAAGAATTGCATCAAGCTCTAAAGATCAAAGGGGTTAGACCCCAGAAAGGTAATAATTATCTCCCTTGGTTTGGACCCCTTGTTATTACTAATTTGATTACTTGTCAGGCAATAGAACTTCAAAGTTTGAATTAGTACCAAAAATTTTAGATTAAAGTAAGCATCAAGGATCCTCTATGAATGAGATAACGAGCTTTAAGTTGAGCCAACGACGTTAAAAAAATGTGCTTATTGGGAGGCAACCCAACATAGTAATTAAAAAAAAGTGAAAATCAAAATTATTCAGGGTCTAGTAGTACAACACTCTCTTTCTACCCCAAACATATACAGGGAAGTTCCACTGGACCCCTCCTCTTTTTATTACTTGTCTCTTTGATTTCCTTCTTTACTATTTACATTGGGGACAATGTAAATTCTTAAGTGTGGAGGAGTCACTTTATGATTAAGTTGGATGACTGTATAATAAATCATATATTTATGCATTATTTACTTAGTTGCATGCTACAGTAAACTTTCATGATCTATGGACTTTTATTCCAGTTATTAATGGGGTGAGCATGTGACTTATCTTAATCTTTGAGTTTGTGTTAGTTGAACTAATAGCCAGTGATATAACTATTTAAATTGCTAATAGCTCTTAAGAGACGTAGGAATGCCATGGTTATGTGTAATTTTAATTTTTTTGCAATTTAGTATTTCCCATTTTTTAGAATCCTAAAACTCTTTTGCACAATAACTTTGGGTATTTAATTTTCCTTTTACTTAGAGAAAGTTTATATAACTCAAAATATTTTATGATCTCAATAAATTTCTAGAACTTATTTAAGTGCTACTTAAGGCGAAATCGTAGGCTGATACTATTAATTAGGATATGATTTAGGCATTATTTGATAATATTGAGGCTTTCAAGCCTAACCCAAGCAATAAAATATCCTTAGTACCTCTATTTGAGCTTAATTAACATTTTATTCCATACCCACTACAAAACAAAAATCAAATTTTGTGATTAATACCTGAATTTGTTTACCTAATGCACTCACTCCATGATTAATTTTTGAATGTTTGTTTTGTAGAGCTATATTAATAAAAGGGTGGAAGGGTGGAGCAAGGGCAAAAGAAAGGAAAAATCAAAACGAAAAAAATCCAAAATATAGATGAAAATCTATGCAGTGGGTGAAAGAAAAGAAGGAATTAAATTCAGAAAATCAAGGGAATAAGCATAGGGGAAAAATCCCCTAAACTTGAGAAAGCTCAAGAGAATTAGACTTAATAATGTGGTGCTGAGTGATTGAGCCTGAATCTATATCTTTTATCTCACCCTGTAACCTAGTCACATTACAAGCTGAGTAAAGTCCTTTTGATCCTAAAAAGTAGTGTTAGCCTACATTAGTGGAGAGTAGTATGAAGATTAAGCCTATGGAAATCCTAAATAGAGATTCATACCTCAATTCTTGAAATATAAAAACTCATTTGGATAAAAGATAATTGAACCACTCAAAGACACACACATATTCAGGGGTCTAGAAAATAAATTATGAATTGCATTTGAGTTAAATGCTACACATAATTATGATTTTTTTAAAAAATTTCCTTAAGAGTAGACGATTTTCACTATGAGGCAACATGTTAGTAAATCCTTCCCTTATCTCATATATTGAATATTGTTCACATGAATTAATTTACTTGAGGACAACCAAAAGAGTAAGTGTGGGGGTATTTGACATGTTATAAATTAAGCATGTTTTTAGCATGTTTTAAGTTGCTTTTTATTTAATTTCAATAGAAAATAAATAGGAATTAATTGAGTTTCTTGTTTTATGCTTTAGGAAGAATAAAGAGGACAAAAAGAGGAAAATAGAGAGAAAATATGGAAAAATGTTGATTTCTGACCCTTTGTCACTAATTGAGGCATATCTCTCTCATTTGAACTTTGATTAAGGTGATTCTAGCAGCTATGGAAAGAAAAAAATATAAAGTTATCACTTTTGTGTTTAGAATTTCAAAATAATCTGGAATCTGGGCACCACGACGCTCAAAAGTGAGCTCCACATTGCGGAATTCCCCAAAACCAAAATGCCGCAGCGTTGGAACCCAGTGCAGCGACACCTGAGCTTCCGAAGGACCAAGCGCTATGATGTCCCATGGCAGAAGATTTGAAGCACTGTGACGCCCTATCAAGCTATTTCCAAAGAGCCATGGTGCTCGAGTAGCGCATGGCCGTGCCTGCTGTTACATCAGAATGCTAAAATCACAATTTCTAGGTCTTTTTAGCTCCAATTGAAGCCTGATAGGATGGGTTTTGACCTAGAAACAAATATAATTCAATGAGGATAAGCCAATCTATAAAAAAGGGGAGAAAGAAAGCATATAGATTATAAATCAAGCTCTTAATTACTTTTTTCAATTCTTCTCTAGATTTTCTTATGACCCTGTGCGGCTAATTTACTTTTAATTGGTAGAGGAAGATTGAAACCTCAAAGGATCTTCATGCATTGTGAGATTTAGATTTGATTTTATTAGTTCAATCTTAATTAAGTATTGATTATTCATCTGCTCTTCTCTTTTCAATGATTAATCATATAATTGCTAGGGAAGCCAACTAGTATATTATTTGCCTTAATCTACTGCTGAATTATGTTTTGAACAAAGTCTTCATTCCTGTGATTCATGAGGCAAATAGGCTTAAGGATTTTGGATTATAAATCATTAAAACTGTGATGAATAATTAACTAAATTAGATATTGCCGATGTGTCTATATTTGTTTACTTGTATCAGTTTCTATATTTCTTTATCCAGTTAATAAGTTATGCTTTTTGATCAAGGTTAATTGAGGCAATTGTCATCAATTACTAGACTTAAAGAGAAATAGGGTTAGAATCTCAATGATAGATATTCAAATTAATATTGATTATGTTTTCAATGATCAATGCGATCTCCTGACGATGGATATTAACCGAAACCAATACCTTTATTATTAAATACTCTTTTTTTAATTACTTTCATTCTTGTTTACTTTGTTTTACTTGCAATTTTAAAACTCCCTTTATTTGATTTCACAAAAGGTGTAACATCCCTAATTTTGTTTCTTTTATTAATAAAGGCACATTAATATTTTCACCTTATGTGTATGCAAAGAAAATGTTTCTACATTAAGGGAATAGGTAAAGAGAGAAAACCTAATAGCACAAAATTATAAATAAGATCCTAAAGAGGGACGAAATTCTTGGGTAAGGAAGATAAATTTTTGGAAGTAAGTAAAGGTCTTGAAAATTTAAGAAGATTGGATTAGGGTAATTTTTTCTAATTCAAGAGCTAGAGTTTCTAAGTTTAATATCTCTACCCATACATTTGAGCCTTCACCTATGGACACTTCATATAGAGTTTTTTCCAATTCACATAAGTTTTTAGCAAGGCAATCGAATAGCCCAACTAAGAAATATAACATATACTTGTACTAGGATATAGAGGTTAGGACAATAGCCCAAAAATCATGAAAGTGTGACCAAGCCCTCCATGAGAGGTAGGAATTTCAACCAAAGCAATGGAAATGGGCAAAAATGAGCCCAAATCCATGAGGGAAAAATAAGAACCATGTGATGAAATAGTAGTGTAATAATAATCAAGATTAGGTCACAAGGAATTAGGATAAAACATATATATCCTACACTCCTAATTTCAGCAAGCCATGTGATGATATAATAGGTAACAATACATGGAATTAGGACAAAATATCCTTATCCTACACAAATAATTTCAGCCAAGTAAGGGAGACTCAAGGGCTAAAAATTTGCCACATGGAAAGGCAAATCAATCATACATGAATGAGTCAAACGAAAAAGGAAATGAATCTCTAATTAAGGGGACCTTCTCCTTTCTCTTGAAAACATTTTATTATAATTTTCAAATAACAAATCCTCTTTTTGCTGTGCATATCTTGAAAAAGGGAGAGAAAGACGAGAACATGAGTTGTCTTCCCCCAAAAAGTAACCAAGTGCATCATAATTGTGATAAGGTAGACCCATAATTATGAGAGTTGAACCACTTGATATTTTTTTTAAGCAAAAACTAACCTTATAACATTAGAATTTTGTTCAAGTTAGAGAGAGAAAAAATAGAAGCAAGGTAGAGTGAGAAAATGAGAGAGAGACGGAGGAGAAAAGAGGAAGGAAGAAGAAGGAAAAGTTTAGAGGACTAAGTACTCAAGGTAAGTTAGCTTAACCTCTACTTGAATCCATCTTTTCTCTTCATCCTGAAGGTTCAAAACCCTCCCTTCCTCTCTTATTCAAGCTGCTAGAAAAGTTAAGGGAAGGAAGGAATCTTGCTACTTCCTTTAAGAGGAAACAAGAAAAAGAATTCATTAAGTGAGCTAGGGAGATCTTTGGGTAGGTTTAACAATATCTCTTTTTGAAGAAAAGCTTTGCAATTTGTAACATTTATGTGGAATTTTGATCTTAGAACTTTGATTAATTTACAATATTTGATACCTTGATGATTGGCCATAGATGTTGCTATATCATGTTACAGCTTGATCTTGCATGTGATGGATGTTTTGAATACTTCGATTGGTGTGGAAATTTCATCATAGATATGGCTATGGGTCTCAAAATTTTAAGGCTTTTATGCTGCAGTTATGTATATTTGAATGTGGTGAAAAATTGATGGAATATTATTAAATTGATAAAATGAGTATGGCCTTAAACACTTAGAAAAAGACCATGAGAAATTTCTATTGGGAAACAACTTTAATAATACATGATTTCATTTTAGTTTTCTTGATAAGTAGATGATGGAATATGTTAAATTAAGTGTAAGGAATCTAATTAAAATTTTGAAATGAGTAATCTTATGGTTAGATGTAAATTAGGAAGAAAATGGAAGAGGACGTAATAAAAGGATGAACTAAAACCTTAGGAAGGATTTGGTTAGAAAACTGGATTTTGGAGTAACGAGGGAAGCTTTTATTTTTGAAATTTTGAGAAGAATATGTTAGGAATTGAAAGACATGGTTAATAAGAAAAATGTAGATATATGTTTCTTAGATTTGTAGCCACTGGAATCACCCAATTTGGAATTCAAATTCAGGAGATATGGTCTTATTAGTAAGCAGTGGTTAGAAAATGGTTAACCAGAGAAGAATCTTTTAGGTAAGATTTTGTGTTTGAATTTCTGGATAAAATATGTAGGAAATTAAAAGAAATGGTTAACATGAAAAATATAGATATATAATCTTAAGAATTTTTAGCCACTGGATTCATTCAATTTGAAATCCATATGAGGAAGATATGGTCATATTAGTAAGTAGAGGTGCAAAACTACCTGAAAAGAAATAACATTGAAATTGAGGAAGTAAAAACACCAATATTCCTTATGATTTCACTAAAATGTTCAACATAAAAGTTTTATAGAATTGTCTTAGCTTTAAATGAACACCAAGATCACCTCAATCAGAGTTAAAATTTGGGAGTTATGCTCTGATTAGTTAGAGAAGGTCAGGCTAGATGAAAATTTGTATTAGGGGACAACACAACACAGAGCATGGCCGAGTTCCAGGACATAGCCAGGCCATGTTTGGGGTGGGAAAGGGATTTTTAAAGCCTAATGCATGGTTGTGTTACAAGAAATGGCTAATCTGTGTTACAAGACACGTCCAGGCCGTTTTGGGAGTTGGTAAATCTTATTTTCAACTTTTTTAACCCTAAATGAACCTCATTAACTATAAGGTAATAATAGAAACCAAATTAAAGAAGAATGCCCTATAACATTTGTGAGAACATGTGTTGGAAATTATATAAGTAGGAGAAAAGTGATTGGAGAACAAGCATAAAGAAAATAAAAAGATGAAAATAATATTTAAGAAAGAAGAATCTTATAAACAAAAATAATAAATGACTAGTGTATGCCTTAGCTATTTCCATTGCATGAACTCCTTTACCATTTTAAGTGAGTAATTTTGACAAGAAAATATTTTATAAAGTGATATTTGAAAATGATTATGTTCATAGCATGATTGCATTTTACCAATGATTTTATGTAATGATTATGCTTTGATGATAAATTATGGCATATGAGTATAATGAACATACTTGTTATTAAAATCATATTTTTGGCTATTAATGTGAAAAGAAAAGAGACGAGCACGGTCACATAGCAGTCCATGTGGTGCACCAGTAGGGAACACCCAACTCACTGTTATGATTATGATAATGAGAAAAGAAAGAGAAAGTGTGACATGTCGAAAAGAGCAAGAAAAATTGGTACTGGAGAGTAGAAAGTATTCACCTTGACCGGAATAACTTGATATGAAAATAAATTGATAGCCATCATATGATATTTTAAAAATAGTTATTCATATCATACATGTCGTTACTGTACGATTTTCATGTGGATAGATAAAGTTCATTCTTGTGACCTAAGATATTTGCTGTAGCTTATATAGATGAACATGATGTGATGAGCAATATTGATTATGATTATGATTTATTGTTAAACCTACTGGGATTTAATTTTCACTATATTTCCATATCATGTTCAAAAAACTAGATATGCAAATTTTCTCTACGGCTTTGGCTTTTAGTTCACAATGGATCGAGTTACTTTATTTTGGGCAAATCCCAATAATTAATAAGGTGTTTGTAATCGAGTTGACTAAGATCCTGGTGAAGGTGCAACCACCCGCACCTGTAACTCCAAAATTATGTGTGTGTGTGTGTGTGTTTGAATTTTGTACGAATACTTTGATTAATTATGTGTATGTGAACTCAGAATTGCATCAGTGTTAATGGTATACTTTAAACCTTAACTATGCTTGGTTAAATTAATTGAATGTTATTACGAGTAAAGTAGTTAGAAGTACAGAAGTAATGACTGAATGGGACTTTATTAATATATACATCTATAAAAAAAATTGAGTTGTTACATAATTGGTATAAGAGCAAGTCGATCTTAGACGGCCAGTGGGTGGATGGTTATCTGAATCGATCTTATAGTGTCTTGAGTATGTTTGTGATTATGTTGTGTGGGGGATCAGTGATTTCATATAGATAAGAAATTACTAGTGTTTCCTATCTATATGCCGAGGTGGTATTATGAATGCTGTAAATATTTTTAAACTAACTATTGGGCTTGATAAACTCAATAGTAGCATAACTTTGTTTTTTGCCACAGTAGGATATGACACCACCGATGAGGAACCCAACAAACAATGGGGAAGAAACCCTACACAACTTGGCTATAGTAATTCGAGACTAAGTCATAGCCACCAATCAAATTCTACAACATCTCCAAAATAGTAACAACCTGAATGGAGAAAATAATGGAAACACCTGGGTGGCTGAAAATGATAATAGCCTATATGAGTTTCTGAGAACCAGACCTCCTTCTTTCCAAGTCCTTTCAAATGATGTGATAAGTGTAAAGCAAGTTTCCAGGAGCTTCAGACAAGATTGACCACTTCTCCTATTTCAATTATTCCAGACCCCACAGGACATTTTAAAGTGTATAGTGACGCTTCAAAGAAAGGGATAGGGTGTGTGCTGATGCCAGACAAGAGAGTAGTTACTTACGCTTCTAGGAAACTGAGACCCCATGAAAGAAATTATCCAACCCATGATCTCGAATTGGGAGCGGTGGTGTTTACCTTAATGATTTGGCGACACTATTTATACAGAGCAACATTTGAAGTATACTGTGATAACAAGAGTCTTAAGTACCTCTTTGATAAGGAGTTAAATATAAGGCAACGAAAATGGGTAGAATTTCTCAATGAATACAAGTTTAAGATAAAGTATCATCCAGGAAAGAAGAATGTTGTAGCTGATGCCTTGAGTCAAAAATCTCTGCACATGGGTCAGATGATGGTGTATAAGATGCAGATGCTAGAGGAGTTCTGAAATTTGAAGCCAGCCACTACTCTTACTCTAAAGAAGCTAATCATCAATGGGTTGAGTAGAAAGTGTGACCTTAAAGCCCAAATTAAAGAGTCTCAAGCTCACGACCAATACCTATAGGATCACAAAGAACAAGATAATTTTCTATCTCGAAAGATGAAGTAATCATGTATCAAGGAAGGGTTTGTGTCCATCAAGAATAAGAGTTGAGGACTAAAATCTTGTAAGAAGTACATCAGAGTAAGTACACAGTCCATCGTAGATCCACTAAAATTTATCAAGACTTAAAGAGGATGTACTAGTGGCTAGGGATAAAAAAGGACATTGCTGAGTTTGTGGCGAAATGTTTAATTTTTCAAAAGGTGAAGGTAGAGCATCAAAAGCCAGTGAGATTTCTACAACCTCTTGAGATCCCTAAATGGAAATGGGACAATATTTCGATGGACTTTGTGGTGGGCTTACCTAAGACTTCAGTTAGACATGGCTCTATCTGGATAATAATAGATAGATTAACCAAATTTGCTCACTTTCTACCTATAAAGATTAATTATTCACTGGACAAATTAGCCCAGTTGTAGGTCTATAAAATAGTCAGACTGAATGGAATTCCTTTAAATATTGTTTCTGACAGAGATCCAGGATTCACATCGAGGTTTTGGAAAGCATTGCAGAAAGTTTTTGGAACCCAGTTGAGGTTCAGTACTGCCTACCATCCTCAAACTGACGGGTAGATAGAACAAACCATTCAAACCCTAAAAGATATGTTGAAGGCCTGTGTGATAGAGCAAGGTATAGGATGGGATTAGTACTTACCTTTAATGGAGTTTTCTTATAATAATAGCTATCATTATAGTATTAAGATGGCCCCCTACAAAGCTTTATATGGTAGAAAGTGTCAATCTCCACTATCTTGGTTTGAGGTAGGAGAAAAGAACTTGCTTAGTCCTGACCTAGTTCAACAAACCACTAGACAAATCAGGATGATATGAGACAAAATACTTACAGCTCAGTGTCGGCAAAAGAATTACTATGATAAAAGACATAAACCTCTGGAGTTTGAAGAAAGAGACCATATTTTTCTAAAGGTTTCTCCAACTACTGGAGTTGGTAGGTCTCTCAGGACCAGAAAGCTAATTCTGCGATTTTTAGGACCCTACCAAATTCTGAGGAAAGTAGGGACGTCAGCATATCAAATTGCCCTCCCACCTAATTTGTCCAACCTACATAATGTTTATCATGCATCACAGCTCTGGAAGTATCTTCCAGATTCCTCACATGTAACACAGGATGAACCAATTCAAATAAAGGAGAACATGACATACCAGTTAGTACCAAAATCCATATTGGACACCGATGTGAAGCAATTGAGGAATAAGACCATTTCCTTGGTTAAGGTGTTATGGGAAGGTTTGACTTAGGAAGAAGCAACTTGGGAGCTAGAAGAAGTCATGAGGAAGAAATATTCGCAATTGTTCTTATTAGGTAATTTCTAAAATTTTAAGGACAAAATTTCTTTTAGGGGGAAAGAAACGTAACATCCCTAATTTTGTTTCTTTTATTAATAAAGGCACATAAATATTTAATTAAAAAAATAAAATTTATTAAACCATTTTTTAGATATTTAAGAAAATATAAGCCTTAGAAATTCTTCACCTTATGTGTATACATAGAAAATGTTTCTAACAATAAGGGAATATGTAAAGAAAGAAAACATAATAGAAAAAAATTAAAAATAAGGTCCTCAGTACAACCCATCACTTCAAAGATTTTCTCTAGTTCCCTTATCCACCTTTTAGCTACAATTGGGTCAAAGCCGTCTTGAAAACAAGGTGGTCTAGTCTTTAGGAACTCAGATATACCATTATCATTCCATGTCATTCGGTTATTAACACCATTCTCACCATTCAAGTTATTAGCATTCTGGAGGTATTGTAGAATTTGATTGGTGGTCGTGACCTGGTCTCGAATTGTCGTGGCAAGGTTGTGCAGGGTTTCCTCCGCATTGTTTACCAGATTCCTCCTTGGTGGTGCCATTTCCTTCTGTGGCAAAAACAAAGTTATGCGGATATTAAGGTGATCAAGCCCAATAGTTAGTTTCAAAAATATTTAACAGTAGTCATAACACCACCTTGGCATATAGATAGGAAACACTAGTAATTTCTTACTTATATGAATTCACTGATCCCCTATACAACACAACCAGAAACATACTTAAGACACTAGAAGATCGATTCAGATAACCATCCACCCACTAGCCATCTAGGATCGACCTGCTCTGATACCAATTATGTCACAACTTTTTATTATTATTATTATACAATATAGAGTTCACATACACTTCATTAATCAAAACGTATGTACAACATATCAAACACATAAATATCTACATCTTATTTATTTTGGTTGACCAATTCCAGAGATACAGGTACGGGTGGTAGCAACTTCACTACGATCTGAGCCAACTCGACCACAAACATTTTATTTGCTATTGGGATTTGCCCATCATAGAGTAACTCAATCCAACGTGCACTAAAAGCCAGAGCTATAGAAAAATCTGCATAACTAATTTTCTAAACATGACATGGAAATATAGTGAGAATTTAATCCCAGTAAGTTCAACAATAAATCATCATCAATATAGCTCATCACGTCATGTTCATCTATATAAACTACAACAAATATCTTTGGTCACATGAATGCACTTTATCTATGCACATGAAAATCGTACAATAATGACATGTATGACATGATTAACTATTTTTAGAATATCATATGATGACTATCAATTTATTCTCATATCAAGCTACCCCGGTTAGGGTGGGTATTTTCTACTCTCTGGTACGGGTTTTTCTCTTTCCGTCCAACATGGCACACTTTCCCTTTCTTTTCTCATTAACATAATCATAATCGTTGGTAGGGCATCCCCTACTGGTGCACCACACGGATCACCATATGACCGTGCTTATATTTTTTCTTTGCATATTAATAGCCAAAAATATGATTTCAATAACAAGTATGTTCATTATACTCACATACCATAATGTTTCATCAAAATATTTCCATGTCAAAATTACACACTTATGATGGTAAGAAGTTCATGCAATGGCAATGGCTATAGCATATACTAGTAATTTATTATTTTCATTTATAAGATTCTTCTTCTTTTTTTAAACATTATATTTATCTCTTCATTTTCTTTATTCATGGCCTTTAGTCACTTTTCTTCTACTTATATCATTTTCAGCACATGTTCTCACAAATTTAATACAGTATTCTTCATAAATTTGGTTTCTACTAATATCCTATAGGTAATTAGGTTCATTTAGGGTAAACAAAATGTTGAAAATAAGTTTTACTGGCTTCCGAACCAACCTAAACATATCTTATAACATGGCTTGGTCATTTACTATAAAACAGCCATGCTTTAGGCTTGAAAATGCCATTTCCAGCACAGAACACGGCCTACTTTATGTTGTGATATTTCCTGATGCAGGTTTTCATCCTGTCTGACCCTCTCTCACTAATTGGAGCATAACTCTGTCATTTCAACTCTAATTTAGGTGATCTTAGTTTCAATTTAAAGATAAGACAATTATATTAAACCATTATGTTGAATAGTTTAGCTAAACATTAAGGAATCATGGTGATATTACTCCTTCAAAGTACAGGTTATTTCTTCTTGGGTAGGTTCTGACCTCTACTTACTAATCTTTCCATATCTCCCTCATAAGAATTCCAAATTGCATGATTCCAGTGGCTAAAAATCCTTGACACATATAACTATAATGTTTATGTTAACCATTTATTTTAATTCCGTACATAAGGTTCCCAAAAATTTAAATACAGAAGCTATCCTAACATATTCTTTCCTGATTAACCATTTTCTGACCACTTCTTACTAATCGGACCATATCTACCTTATATGGACTTTAAATTGAGTGATGCCAGTGGCTGAAAATCCGTGAGACATAGATCTACGTTTTTAATGTTAGCCACCCATAGCCATACCAATGCAAAACTGTCTACACCAGCCACGGTATTCAAACATACATAATATGTAACATGATATAGCCATATTCATGACCAATCATCAAAGTTCTAAGGTCAAAACCCCACATAGAGGTTGTAAATTTCAAAACTTTTCTTCAAAAAGAAATATTGTTAAACTTACCTTGAGCACTTAGTCCTCTAGACTTCTCCTTCCTCTTTCTTTCTTTCTTCCTCTCATTTCCTCACTCTACCTTGCTTCTATTTTTTCCTCTCCCTCACTTGGATGAAATTCTAATGTTATAAGGGTGGGTTTTGCTTAAATAGACTATTAAATAATTCACCTTTCATGGTAATGGGTCTACCTTATCACAATTAGTATGCACTTGGTTATTTTTTTTCAGAAAACAAACAACTCATGTGCTTGTCTTCCTCTTCCTTAGTCAAGATATGCATAGGAAAAGGAGATTTGTATTTTGAAAATTATGATAATATGTTCTTAAGATAAGGGACAAGGTCCCTTTGATTTAGGGATTCATTTCCTTTTTCTTTTGTCTTAATCAAGTATGATAGGTTTGCCTTTTTAGGTGGAAAATTTCCAACCCTTGAATCTTCCTTGCTTAGCTAAAATTATTTGTGTAAGATAAGAATGTTTTGTCATAATGCTATGTATTATTAACCACTTGCTAAAATTATGAGTGTAGGATATCACACCACTTGCTAAATTTTTGTCTTAATGCTATGTCACCTAATCTTGATTACTCCATTATTTCATCACTTTATTTTTTTTCCTCTTGGGTTTGGGATCATTCTTGCCCATTTTCTTTACTTTGGTTAAAATTCTACCTTTCATAATGGGCTTGGTCACATTTTCATGATTTTTGGGCTACCAGTCCAATTTCTATATCCTAGTCCAAGTGTATGTTTTATTTCTTCCTTAGGCTATCATATTGGCTTGCTAAAAATTCATGTGAAGTAGAAAAACTCTATATGAAGTGTTCATAGGTGAAAGCCCAATTTATGGGTGGAGATACTAAACTTAGTAACTTTAGCTCTTAAATTAGGAAAAATGACCCTAATCCAATCTTCTTGAAATTTTAAGACCTTTACTTACTTCACAAAAATTTATCTTCCTTACCCAAGAATTTCACCTTTCTTTAGCATGTTTATTCCTAATATTTTTTCTTAGTGGTGCGCACTGTTGCAGGTGCACCCAAATTAATACCTTACCTCAAAACTAACCTGTAGTAGTGGGAGTAAGGGTCGATCCCATAGAGACTGGAATTACCTTATGTGATTAAAAAGGGGGGAATTGATAATCGCAAATTAAGTAAAGTAAATAATAATGAAAATAAATAAGCAAAAGTGATTAATGATAAAGACGTTGGTTTCGGTTGGTATCCACCGTTAAGGGATTACATTGATCATCGACAACATAATCAATCTGCAAATGAATATCTATCATTGGGGTTTTAACCCCGCTTCTCCTTAAGCCTAGCAAATTAATGACAATCACACTAATTAAACCCTAATCAACAAGCCATCTTTTAGCACATCGGTAAAATATAACTTGTTAACCGCATGATGAACTAGAGAAACTGACAGAGCTAAACAAATATAAACACATCGGCTATATCTAATTTAGTCAATCAGTCATCATAGGTTCAATGATTTATAATCCAAAACCCTCAAACCTATTTGCCTCACGAATCGCAGAATTAAAGACTTTGTTCAAAACACAATTCAGCGGTAGATTAAAACAGACGAAAAACTAGTAGGCCTCCTAGCAAACATATGCATAATCATTAAGAACAAGAACAGATGAATAATTAATAGTCAAAACAAATTGAAATAATAATATTAGATCCACATCTTACAATGTATAAAAATCCCTTGAGGTTTCAACTCACCTCAACCAACTAAAGAGAATTAGCCACGCAGAGCCATAAGATAAACAAAAGAAGAATTGAAGAATGTAGACGAAGAATTCGATGAAAGATTGGATGCCTTCTCTGGTTGCTTTCCTCTCTTTTTATAGACTTTTCCCTCCTAATCGAAGTCAGAACGTATTTTAGGTCAAGTTCCCGTCCATTCCCTTCAATTTTGAGGGAAAATGACCTAAAATCGTGAAATCAGCACATCTCCTAAGATGCACGGGCACCGCGGCGCTTAAGTAGAGCACCGCGGCGCTACAGAGTCCTTGCCACGGGGTGCCGCGATGCTCGCTCCTGGAAAGCACGGCGCCGCACCGTGATGGTTAGCGCCACAGTGCTTCGGACTGTCTTATCGGGGTGCCGCGGCGCTCCATTGTGAGCGTCGCGGTGCCCAGAATCTTCTGGATTTGGCCAATGTACCAAACATGAAAGTTGTAGCTCTATGTCTCTTCTTTCCATATCCGCTGAAATCACCTTAATCAGAGTCCAAATGAGTGAGATATGCATCAATTAGTGATACAAGGTCAGAAATCAGCATTTTTCTACGATTTTCTCTCTATTTTCCTCTTCATTTCTTCTTTATTATTCCTAAAACACAAAACACAACACTCAGTTAATTCATACCTATTTTCTACTAAAATTAAATAAAAAGAAACTTAAAACATGTCAAAAACATGCTTATTTTATAGCATGTCAAATACCCCTACACTTACTCTTTTGCTTGTCCTCAAGCAAACATTGATTCATGTAAGCAGAATTCAATATATGAAATGAATGAATGGCTTACCAATATGCTGCCTCATAGTGAAAATTGTATGCTCTTGAAGAAATTTCAGAAAATTTCATGACCATGTGCAACATTTAATTCAAATGCAATTTATAATTTTATTCCCTAAAATCCATAGTGTGTGTGTGTCTTTGGATAATTTAATTTTCTTTTACCTAAATGAGTTTATATATCTCAAGAATTATAGCATAGCTCTCTATTTAAAATTTCCATAGGCTTATTTTTCATGCTACTCTCCACTAATGTAGGCTAAAACTACTTCTTAGGATCAAAAGGACTTAACTCAGCTTGTAATGTGGCTAGGCTATGGGGTGAGATAAAAGATATAATTTTAAAGCTCAATCTCCCAACATCACATGATTAACTCTGATCTATTTGAGCTAATTCTCAAGATTGGGGAAGTTTTTCCCCCACACTTATTCCCTTGCTTCTCTGCATTCTACTTTTCTTTGATTCTCTATTTCTTCCTTTTTTCAATCACTGGATAGACTTTCATTAGTCTTTTGAGAATATATATATATATATATATATATATATATATATATATATATATATATATATATATATATATATATATATATATTCTTTCTTTCTTTTTTCCTTGCTCCACCCTTCCACCCTTTCATTAATGTAGATCTATAAAAAAAATATTCAGAAATTAATCATGGAGTGAGTGAATCAGGTAGAAAAAATAAAGGTATCAATCACAAAATTTGGTCTTGGCTATTTTGTGGGTATAGATAAAATGTTAATTAAGCTCAAAATAGAGGTTCTAAGGATATTCACTTGTTTGGGTTAAGCTTGAAAGGCTCAATCTCATCCAAAAAAAAATGCCTAAATCATCTCCTAATTGTTAGTATTAGCCTAGGATTTCGCCTCAAGTAGCATTTAAATAAGTTCTAGAAATTTAAATGAGATCATAAAATATTTTTGAGTTATATAATCTTTTTCTAAGTAAAAGACAAATTAAATATCCCAAATTACTTTGCAAAAGAATTTCAGGATTTTTAGAAAATAGGTAATCATAAATTGAAAAGAATTTAAAATTACACATAATTATGACTTTCCTACATCTCTCAAGAGCTATAAGCAATTTAAATAGTTATATCATTGGCTATTGGTTCAGCTATCACAAACTCATAAATTGAAATTTTGTTCACATGCTCACCTCATGACAAGATTAAAAGTGCACATATCATAAAATGTATCAAAGTAGGAAAGTGCACACGTGTATGATATATTATACAGTCATCCAGCTGAATTATAAAGTGACCCCCCCACACTTAAAAACATACATTGTCCCCAATGTAAGAATATAAAAGAGAATATAAAAGGGACAAATAAAAACATAAGGAGGGGTTCAGTGAAACTTCCCTGATTTTTTTTGGGGTGGTATGAGCGTGTTGCATTATTAGACCTTGAATTTCTCAAATTTTCAGCTTTTTTTTTAAATGTTGGGTTGCCTCCCAATAAGCGGCTTTGTTTAATGTCGTTGGCTCGACCCAGCTCCCTATCTTTGTTCATGGAGGCTCTTTGATGTTAATTTTAAATTTCTGGGACTGATTCAATCCTTGAAATTCAACTGCATAACCAGAAGCCACATTAGTAATAACAAGTGGTCCTAACCAAGGGAGAGATTTCTTACCTTTAAGGGGTCTAACCCCTTTGATTTCTAGAACTTGATGCAACTCTACAGTCGGGTCTATGCCTTTAAGGTTTGCAATTGTTTTTATAATGGCATTTCTTTCTTTCTGAAGAATATGCATCAATTCTTCTTCTTTTTTAACACCCAAATTCTTGGCAACTAGAATAGGTGATGCTTCCCCTACTTCCAAGTATTTCAAGTGATTGGGGAGAGGTGACAAATTAGACCCAGGATCCTGTAAAATAGAAGGTGCAAGAGTAGTATCAGAATTTGATAATTCCTTATAAGCAACCTTACCTTTTTGTGGCCCTTCTGAAAAATCATTGAGTGCAGTTAGTTTCTCCCTTGTTCCTTTATCTAAGTCTATCTCACCATCATCTGCTACCATAGATTTGTTCACACTTTCCTCCATTTTATCCTTTTCATCTAATTCAAAAATATTGTATGCCAACGAATCAAGTACATCAATGGAATAAACAGGAGTATCATCACCTGGGTGTTTCATGGCTTCATACATATTGAATTTTATTACTTCACCATCAAATTCCATAGTGAGTGTGCCATTGTGAACATCTATCTTGGTTTTGGAGGTTTTCAAGAATGGTCTCCCTAATAATATTGGAGAAGTAAAATCCCCATTGTCCATGTCAAGCACATAAAAATCTGCAGGGAACACCGAATCATCTACCTGCACCAAAACATCTTCAATTATTCCCTTAGGATATGCAGTGGACCTGTCTGCTAGCTGAATTATCAAATTTACAGATTTCAATGGTCCCAAATTCAAAGATGTGTATACAGAATATGGCATAACATTGATGGAAGCTCCTAAATCTAACATAGCCTTTTCAATGCGAGTCCTCCCAATTTTGCATGGAATAGTAAACATACCTGGATCCTTGCATTTAATAGGGAGTTTTGTCTGTATCATAGCAGATACATTCTGACTCATATGAATCTTTTCAAAATCCTTTAATTTTTGCCCTTCTTTTTGAGTACATAGTTCTTTCAAGAATTTTGCATATCTTGGCACCTGTTTAATGGTATCTAGAAGGGGGAGATTAACTTCACATTTTCTAAAAACATCATACAATTCAGAAGTTTTCTCATTTAGCCTATTCTCTTTAAGAGCTTCTGGAAAAGGAAGCACTACTTCATAATTTAAATTAGAAGGAGACTTACCTATAGCTGTAGGTGCTTCATTCTCCTTAATTGATTTTTCAGTTTTCTTAGGAGAAGAGACGGATAGTGGACATTCAATTCCCTTACCATTAATTGAAATAATTGCACTGACATTTACTCTAGGATTCACCACAGTTTGAGAAGGTAACTTACCTGAGTTCTGAGCATCCAATCGACTCACTGTAGTTGCTAACTGACCTATTTGAGTTGTTATATTATGGATGCTAGCTCTTGTCTCTTGCTGAAATTGATGAGAGTTATGTAACAGAGTTTTTACAATGTCTTCCAATGAATTACTTACCTGCTGATCCTGGGGTGCATTCTGTCTAGGAAAATAGGCTTGCTGATTTTGTTGAAAATTTTATCCTGCAGGCCTATTTTGTGCACTCCCATATCTGAAATTGGGATGATCCTTCCATCCAGGATTGTATGTATTGTCATATGGATCATACCTTTTTGGTTGGCTAGGAAAACCTCCTACAGCATTCTCTTGTTCTGTGGATTCCTCTTGAAGTGTAGGACACATGTCAGTTGGGTGCCCTGTGGCTGAGCATATTCTACATACTTTAACTTGCTGTAGTGTACCTGTAGCCATTTGACGCACAAAAGAAGTAAGTTCAGATATTTGATTCTGAAGAGAAGTAGTACTTACCTCTTGGGCATGTCTAATAGGAGGATCATGCCTAATGCCAAATTGTTGTGAATTGGCAGCCATATTTGATATCAGGGCTCTGACTGCTTCAAGAGTCTTATCTACTAGTGCTCCACCACTAGCTGCATCTATCATGCTCCTATCTCCCTGCAAAAATACCTTCACAAAAATATTGGATTAGTAGCTGCTCACTAATCTGATGATGTGGGCAGCTTGCACAAAGTTTCTTAAACCTCTCCCAATATTCATAAAGTGTTTCACCATGCAATTGCCTAATGCCGCATATTTCTTTCCTGATAGTAGTGGCTCTAGATGAAGGAAAATAACGCTCTAAAAACATTCTCTTCATCTCATTCCAAGTACTGATAGTACCAGAAGGCAAATAATACAACCAATCTTTGGCTGAATCTTTTAAGGAAAAAGGAAAAGCCCTAAGTTTTATTTGTTCGTCAGTTACTCCAGGGGGCTTCATACTGGTACATATTACATGGAACTCCTTCATATGTTTATGCGGGTCTTCACCTGCAAGACCATAAAAACTTGGTAAGAGATGAATTAATCCTGATTTCAACTCAAAATTAACATTATCATCAAGATTAGGAAAAGTAATGCATAAGGGTTGCTGATGCAAATCAGGAGCTGCAAGCTCCTTCAGAGTGGGGTGTCTAGCCTTGATCACTTCCTCCGTATCCTGATCAATGTCTTCTTGAATTTGTCTTCTGTGCCTGTATACAGATTTTCCAATATCTGGATTGAACTGTAAATCTTGAGAATTAGAAAAACGAATTACAGGCATAAATAAAAAAAAATCACAAAAAGTAATGACGCAGTCCCCGGCAACGGCTCCAAAATTTGGTGCGCACTGTCGCAGGTGCACCCAAATTAATACCTTACCTCAAAACTAACCTGTAGTAGTGGGAGTAAGGGTTGATCCCATAGAGACTAGAATTACCTTATGTGATTAAAAAGGGGGGAATCGATAATCGCAAATTAAGTAAAGTAAATAATAATGAAAATAAATAAGCGAAAGTGATTAATGATAAAGACGTTGGTTTCGGTTGGTATCCACCGTCAAGGGATTACATTGATCATCGACAACATAATCAATCTGCAAATGAATATCTATCATTGGGGTTTTAACCCCGCTTCTCCTTAAGCCTAGCAAATTAATGACAATCGCACTAATTAAACCCTAATCAACAAGCCATCTTTTAGCACATCGGTAAAATATAACTTGTTAATCGCATGAAGAACTAGAGAAACTGACAGAGCTAAACAAATATAAACACATCGGCTATATCTAATTTAGTCAATCATTCATCATAGGTTCAATGATTTATAATCCAAAACCCTCAAACCTATTTGCCTCACGAATCGCAGAATTAAAGACTTTGTTCAAAACACAATTCAGCGGTAGATTAAAACAGACGAAAAACTAGTAGGCCTCCTAGCAAACATATGCATAATCATTAAGAACAAGAACAGATGAATAATCAATATTCAAAACAAATTGAAATAATAATATCAGATCCACATCTTACAATGTATAAAAATCCCTTGAGGTTTCGACTCACCTCAACCAACTAAAGAGAATTAGCCACGCAGGGCCATAAGATAAACAAAAGAAGAATTGAAGAATGTAGATGAAGAATTCGGTGAAAGATTGGATGCCTTCTCTGGTTGCTTTCCTCTCTTTTTATAGAATTTTCCCTCCTAATCAAAGTCAGAACGTATTTTAGGTCAAGTTCTCGTCCATTCCCTTCAATTTTGAGCGAAAACAACCTAAAATCGCGAAATCAGCACATCTCCTACGACGCACGGGCGCCGCGGCGCTATGGAGTTCTTGCCACGGGGCGCCGCGGCATGCTAGGTTAAGCGCCGCGGTGCTCGCTCCTTGAAAGCACGGCGCGGCGGCGCTATGGTTAGCGCCGCGGCGCTTCAGATTGTCTTATCGTGGTGCCGTGGTGCTCCCTTGTGAGCACCGCGGCACCCAGAATCTTCTAGATTTTGCCGAAGTTCCGAACATGAAAGTTTTAGCTCTATGTATCTTCTTTCAATAGCCGCGGAAATCACCTTAATCGGAGTCCAAATGAATGAGATATGCATCAATTAGTGACACAAGGTCAGAAATCAGCATTTTTCTATGATTTTCTCTCTATTTTCCTCTTCATTTCTTCTTTATTATTCCTAAAACACAAAACACAACACTCAGTTAATTCATACCTATTTTCTACTAAAATTAAATAAAGAGCAACTTAAAACATGTCAAAAACATGCTTATTTTATTTCCTTATTTAAATATTTATGTATCTTTATTAATAAAAGAAACGAAATTAAGGATGTTACATGATAAAATAGTAGTGTAATAATAATCAAGATTAGGTCAAATGGCATTAGGATAAAACATCTATATCCTACACTCATAATTTCAGCAAGCTATGTGATGATATAATAGGTAATAATATATGGTATTAAGACAAAACATCCCTATCCTACACAAATAATTTTAGCCAAGCAAGGGAGACTCAAGGATTGGATATTTGCCACTTAGAAAGGCAAATCAATCAAACATGAATGAGTCAAAAAAGAGAGGAAATGAATAACTAATTAATGGGACCTTCTCCCTTCTCTTGAGAAAAATTTATCATAATTTTCAAATAACAAATCCTCTTTTTGCTGTGCATATCTTGACTAAGGGAGAGGAAGACAAGAACATGTGTTGTCTTTCCCTAAAAAGTAACCAAGTGCATCCTAATTGTGATAAGGTAGACCCATGATTATGAGAGGTGAACCACTTGATGCTTTTTTTAAGCAAAAACCAACCTTATAACATTAGAATTTTGTTCAATTGAGAGAGAGGAAAAACAGAAGCAAGGTAGAGTGAGGAAAGGAGAGAAAGAGAAGAGAAGAGAGTTAGGAAGAAGAATGAGAAGTTTAGATAACTATGTACTCAAGATAAGTTAGCTTAACCTCCACTTGAATCTATCTTTTCTCTTCATCCTTGGGGTTCAAAACTCACCCTCCCTCTCTTATTCAAGCTACTATAAAAGACAAGGGAAGGGAGGAATGTTGCAACTTTCTTCAAGAGGAAACAAGAAAAAGAATTCACTAAGTGAGCTAGGGAGATCTTTAGGTAGGTTTAACAATATCTCTTTTTGAAATGTGTTAAAATATCTATTTTGCCTATGAAGTGGCACATAGTTCAAGAAGACTATGGTTTTGCAAATAAATTTTGAAACTCATTGAATATGTGGTTCTAAATTCATTTATTATTATTTGGTAAAGTGAATATTATGTGCATGAGGCATTGATTTATAAAACTATAAAGTTACTGATTATGATTGAATGGCAAGCATAAAGCTCATGGCAAGTTGCTTGATAATTATACATTACAGTTGATGAATATGCATTTATACGTATGCCTTAAGACGGTACCGAGTAGGGGATGCCTATTAGCCTGAGTGAACCAAGAGAGGGCCACTCCAATCGGGTGACAGTGGTAATGTGAGGAGGCAGATGGGTGATGACTCATATTCCCTGATCACTTATTGTGACTGTAGTCGATCGATCACTATGCGTATAGCAAATGAGTGAATTGAGTGTATTAAGAGCTGTAACATGCTTGAGCATTATGTAAAAAGAATATATTTTTAGTGCATATATAGTATGTTAATTATGCATAAACAAAAGTTATGACTTTATCTCAAACGCTTAATATTTTACTATAGCTTATACAACTGAGCATAACAACATTTGTTTAATGATCATACTGTACTGAATATGATTTTGGATATTAGAATATCTTTTTATTTGAGAATATTTGAAATACGAGTCACATATGGATGTACTTTTGAACTGTATTTTCTATGTGACAAATTTTAAAACTTGAGTACATCCATATGTGGACCTAAGAGGTTATAAGAGGTATTATCTGCTCACTGAGTTGTCAAACTCACTACACGATATTTTCACATTTTTCATATAAGAATACAGAGTCTGATTCTATAGATAGGTGATCAATTAGGCCACATATTCTTTGGGTGAGTCTACGTTGTTTCCAAGGCTCACAGTTTTTGAATTATACTGTGTTTGTATTTTAAAGTGTGCTCTAAATGCCACAGGCAGGATCCTTGTTTCTATTGTTACTTTGACCTTTATAACTTGGTCTGTATAATGTGTATACATGAAAGAACCTATATGTATCTATTTCCATGACAAAGAATAGTGCTATGCATGTTATGGTAAATATCTAATTGCGCGAAAAAATGTGTGTTTCAAGTGCCCTAAAATTGAGGGCATTATAGTATGCGTGTATGTATCATCTATGGAATATGCCTTGAATGAGTCAGAATTTTGCATGCTGTGGCTGGTATTGAAGCTATTTTTAATCTCCAATAATGTTGTTTTACTCTTATTTAATTTTATGGTTTGCAAAAGGTGTCCTATGAGGTGAGTGATGTAACAACCTTTTTTTTCTATTATTATACAATATTGAGTTCACATACACGTCATTAATCAAAACGTACATGCAACATATCAAACACATAGATATTTACATCTTGTTTATTTTGGTTGACCAATTCCAGAGATACAGGTGCGGGTGGTTGCACCTTCACCAGGATCTGAGCCAACTCGACCACAAACATCTTATTTGATTCTTAGATCTGCCCAACATAAAGTAACTTGATCCAATGTGCACTAAAAGCCAGAGCCTTAGAAAAAATATGCATAACTAATTTTCTGAACATGATATGGAAATATAGTGAGAATTAAATCCCAGTAAGTTCAACAATAAATCATCATCAATATAGCTCATCACGTCATGTTTAGCTGTATAAACTACAGAAAATATCTTTGGTCACATGAATGCATTATATCTATGCACATAAGAATCATACTGTAACGATATGTATGACAGGATTAACTATTTTCAAAATATCATATGATGGCCATCAACTTATTCTCATTTCAAGCTACCCCGGTCAGGGTGAGTATTCTCTACTCTTCGGTACGGGCTTTTCTCGCTCCGTCTGACATGGTCCACTTTCTCTTTCTTTTCACATTAACATGATCATAACCGTTGGTAGGGCGTCCCCTACTGGTGCACCACACGGATTGTCATGTGACCGTGCTCATTTCTTTTCTTTTCACAATGATAGCCAAAAATATGCTTTCAATAACAAGTATGTTCATCAAAATATAACTATTACCATAAATCACTGGTAATCATGCCATGAACATAACCATTTCAAATATCACTTTATAAAATATTTCCATGTCAGAATTTCACGCTTAAGATGGTAAGAAGTTCATACAATGGCAATGGCTATGGCATATACTAGTCATTTATAAGATTCGTCTTCTTTTTTAAATATTAATTTTATTTCTTTATTGTCTTGATGCAGGTTTTCATCATATCTAACATTCTCTTTATGCTTGGCTATTTGATTGAATGACATTTCAAATATTAATTTTAGTTCATACAATTTTATTTCTTGATTGAATGGCATACACATGTTCTTACAAATTTATAGAGCATTGTTCCCCAATTTGATTTATACTATTACCCTATAGTTAAAGAGGTTCATCTAGGGTAAAAAATGTTGAAAATAGGCTTTACCAGCTTTCAACACGGTCTGGCCATGTTCCAGGACACGACCATGCTTTAAAAATACTTCAAATGTACTAAAAAACAGCCCCGAACACAGCTAGCCCATGCTTGAAGCAACCAGAACATGGCCTGGCCGTGCTCTGTGACCTTTGTTCACTAATCAAAGCATAACTCCCTCATTTTAACTCCGATTGAGGTGATCTTGGTGTCTATAGAAATCTAAGACAATTATCTAAAACTATTATGTTAATCATATTAGCAAAATAGTAATAACGCGTGGTGTTATTACACCCTTAAATTCAATATTATTTCTTCTCGGGTAGATTCTAACCTTTGCTTAGATTCCCTATAGAATGTTCCCTGAAATTAAAACATAGAAGCTAAAAATTCTGCCACCCATAGCCATAACCATGCAGAACTTTCTAGACCAGTCTAAGTATTCAAACATACATCACATGCAAGATCAATATGTAACATGATATAGTAATATCATGACCAATCATCAAAGTTCTAAGATCAAAATCTCATATAAATATTATAAGTTTCAAAAATTTTCTTCAAAAAGAAATATTGTTAAACTTACCTGGAGCACTTAGTCCCCTAGACTTCTCCTTCCTCTTTCTTCCTTTCTTCCTCTCCTTTCCTCACTCTACCTTCCTTCTATTTTTCCTCTCCCTCACTTGGACGAAATTCTAATGTTGTAAGGGTGGGTTTTCTTATATAGACCACCAAATAATTCACCTTTCATGATCATGGGTCTACCTTATCACAATTAGGATACACTTTGTTGAATTTTTGGAAAACAAACAACTTATGTTCTTGTCTTCCTCTTCCTTAGTCAAGATATGCATAGGAAAAGAAGATTTGTATTTTGAAAATTATGATTATATGTTTTTAAGATAAGGGACAAGGTCCCTTTGATTTAGGGATTCATTTTCATTTTCTTTTGATAAGGGCATAAATCTAAATTTTAGTTCAAAACTCATATGAATGATTTTGCGTTTTTGAACATGTTCTCTGCTAAGATTGTAATTTTAATAAAAACTCGTGAGTAAGGCTTATCTTGTTCCACTATATGTTTGTGTTTTCTACTCACATAGTTAAAAGACTCACTTCTATTTGTTTCTCCCTGTTTCAAATGAAGTTTAAGATTAAAGTAACGCAACAGAAGTGTTAGTAGATAAGCTGATCTAGTAAGCTAAATTTGTTACTGGGATTAGTTTATTTGTTATCTATCTATTTTTTTGTAATCTAGAGTTGCTCCATTACCAAAAGCAGGGCCCATGCTTTTGATGCATTCTTGATATGTTGTTTTATGATAAATGTTTTGTATAAATATGTGAATAATACTTTCAATTATTTTAAACATAATTTATTGTATAAAATTATGATAAATGATCTTCCTTCTATAAAAGATAATTTTTCTATCTTATATGGTTTCTCTAAAACTAGATCTTTATTTAAGATTTAACTACCTATGGTATTTTATATTTGGAAATTGATTTTGTAAAAGCTAAGAATTTAAATGAGATTCATGTACATGTTTTATAAAATTAATTTGAAATCTAATATTGTTTTAAGTGAATTGTAAAGTTTTTGCCAAATAATATCTATATCATTCTTTTGAGAGGAAATGGTTTTTATTTGATGTTTTGATTGTTTATGGATTTAAAACATTAATCTATGTTTTCTATGAAGTGTTCCATTAGGTTTAGGCTTATCGGATGAGTTAACCCCCATTTCAGTGCTGGTTATGTACTCCCTAATCAGGGGTCGCAACAAAGTTGGTATCAAAACTATAGTTTTTTCTATGGTATAATGGAGCAAAGGATTATGTATTTGGACCTTAAATATGGATATGGGTCACAAAAATATTTATAATCAAGATGCTACTATAAGATTATGTAGGATGTTACCTTCCTTTCCATTCTAAGTTCTCTCATTTTTGTTTTGTATACTACAAACATGTTGCCTAATACACGAGCTATTGCGAAGGAAGTTACAAGCAATAAATAGTTAGCTGAGACATCAGCCCAACTTACATAAACTATTCTAATTATTAGTGAGAAAAGTAAACCTAATAAGGAAACTAGGAGTTTAGATTAAAGAACTAATACTTTTGGAGGTAACTTTTACTACGACACTTTTAAAAAAGAAACAAGGTCTTCTTTTGGAACCCAAGATAAAGTCATAATGAAGATAGCTGCATGTATATGTAGGCTACAAAGATCTCTACTTATATTCACAAGATTAGTAAAGAACAAAAGTAGGATCGTTTATGGTTTATGACTGCTACATTTGTGCAAGGTCAAGTAGGACCATCAAAAGAGACTAATAGTCCAAAGAAACAAAAAGGAGACCAAAAGGATAGCTGCAAAAGTAACCTAAAGAAAGCTTCTTAGGAAAGATTACCATGTTATATATGTTTCCATATCTATGTAGGACTATGTCATAGAGAGATATGTACCTATTTTTTATGGTGACAAGTAGAGCATCTTGTTAAAAAATATCCATTATTTTGTACTACAAGCTAAAAGGGTAATTGACTAGGAACATATGTGAATATGTTTATGCAAGTGTTGTATAAAGAAGTTCTATAAATATGCTTTTGTAAAAATAAGTTTTTGTAAACATGTTTTTGGTTTTTGAAATTCAAAGGACTAACTTTCTAATGGGGGAGAATGTGACACCATTCATTTTTGGAACAAATACGCTTCTTTATAAATGGATATATTATTTTCTAATAGGTTATATTTTCTCTAAATTGTTATGTTTTGTTTAAAATGAATTTTTTTGTTTCGATATATATGTGTGCTTTATTTATCATATGCTTTGCTAAGAAAATTAATGGCTTTAAAACAAAGTTAAGGTTCCTTTGAAAGAATAAAAATAGATTATGGGTTACCTAGATGCACTATGAAGTTAGGAGAAGGTTGCATGGTGCTTATATGAAGATTTTTGTATGTTTTCTCCTCAATAATGCTAGCACAGCAACATCACACCTTCACCGCCACAACACTAGCTGCCTATAAATCTAGATTTTCAATTCTTCTCTAGATTTTCTTGTGGCCTTGCGTGGCTAATTTACTTTTAGTTGATAGAGGAAGATTGAAACCTTAAGGGATCTTCATGCATTGAGATATTTAGATTTAATTTTGTTAGTTCATTCTTAATTGAGTATTGATTGTTCATCTGCTCTTCTCTTTTTAAAGATTATTCATATAATTGCTATGAGGCATACTAGTATATTATCTATCTTAGTCTACTGTTGAATTATGTTTTGAACAAAGTTTTCATTACTATGATTCATGAGACAAATAGGCTTAAGGATTTTTTATTATAAATCATTAAACCTATGATGAATAATTGACTAAATTAATATAGCCGATGTGTCTATATTTGTTTAGCTCTATCAGTTTCTCTAGTTCTTCATGTAATTAATAGGTTAGACTTTACCGATATGCTAAATGATATCTTATTAATTAGGGTTTAATTGAGGCGATTATCATTAATTACTATACTTAAGGAGAAATAGGGTTAGAATCCCAATGATAGATATTCAAATTAAGATTGATTATGTTGTCGATGATCAATGCAATCTCTTGATATTGGATATCAACCGAAACCAACAATTTTATTATTAATAACTCTCCTTTTTATTACTCGCATTCTCTTTTTACATTGTTTACTTGCACTTGTCAAACCCCCTTTAAAGAATCACACAAGGTAGTTCTAGTCTTTGTGTGATCAACCCTTACTCCCACGATTACAGGTTAGTTAAGAGGCAAGGTATCAATTTGAGTGTACCTGCGATAATACGCACCAGACACTAAAGTGGCACAATCATGACGATAGGATTTTGGATTACTATTCTAAGACTCCAGAATGTTCATTGTCACAACCAATATTTCAGCACCATTATGCTAGAAGCAAACCAAGCCAATGCTGATTTCTAGAATTCCCAACACTATGAAGGTAGATGAAATTACAAGACTATCCCTTCTAGTCATAAATCAAAAGCTGCAAGAGAGTTCCTTGTTTTTCTATTATTCTCATCCACCACAATAGCTTTCTCTCTCCTTCATTTTTAGCTCTCTCTCTCCTTAGAGTACCAGCTTAATTAGACCTCCGTTTGAAAAATTGAGGCTACCGTTAGGATTAGCATGAGGAGTATAACTTTTTTAACCAATTAGTTTCCTCTGAAATAGCCATTTAAGAGATGGTGAATGAAAGGTAAAATTCAAAAACCTATGTTTATAAAGCTTTAATCGTAAAACTTATATCATATATGAGTTTAAAAGTTAGTAAAACCATAGTATCAAAGTTTCTATGGTCATATAACTCTATTTTCTTATGTGAACAACGTTTATGCATCTATGAATAGTAATGTGAACAGTACTTGCGTAAGGGAGGTGTCTTCTAGGTATTTAGAATTGCTAAGCACGAACTTGAAATTCATTTAATCAGATTGGTTTCAGAACTTCACTTAAAAAGATAACCTATTCTAAGGTCAAACCCCTATGAGTACATAACATAAACTATAGCATGCTTTTATTACTACTTCAATTTTCTAAATTTGAATTCATACTTTCTGAGTATATGTCTGGCAAATCAAAGTTTGTGTAAGCTTTATTTTTTACATAATTATGTACTCCATCATGGTAGTAAACCTTCAATAAAACCATCAAAATCAATTTTTATAATTGTAGTTTAGATTTTTTTTATATGAAATGATGCACTAGAATAAATTCAATAAAAGGTAATTTCTTATATAGTCTGAATTGTGATTTCTTGATGTCAATTACTATTTGTAAATTGTTAATTCTGAAGAATAAATGGTTATGAGTTTTTTCCTAAACAAGGAATGTTAACAAATGTGGCACATAATGTGGCCAATATATTCTGAATCTAGAATTGGCACTATGAACTTGTAATAAACTTGAAAATGATTTTGACAATAGAGATTAAATATATTTCTTATGTTAAATTATTGTAAGAATATTTACCTAGTTTGAATTATGTAGAAATCTTATTAAAAACATTATTTGCTAACAATAGTAAATGTTAGCTTTGGTGCCCCTTGACAACATAGCTAGCAGAGTAATTGCTAACTTTCTGTGCTATCCAACACACGAGTATTGTAACAACTTTAAAATTTAGTAATTATCATTTATGTATGGATTAATAAAAGAAATAAAGGAGTAGGCATGTAATTGAAATGTTTTAAGGATTAAAATGGAAACTTCTTAATATTTTGGGGGTCAAAGTGTAATTTTCTAAAAGTTCAGGGGTCAAAAATAAAATATCGTGTAGTGAGTTTGACAACTCAGTGAGCAGATAATACCTCCTATGACCTCTTAGGTCAGCATATAGATGAACTCATATTTTAAAATTTGTCACATAGAAAATACAGTTCAGAAGTACATCTATATGGGACCTGCATTTCAAATATCTTCATTTTAAAATATAGTCAAAGATTCAAAACCAAATACAATGCAGCATGGTTATAAAATAAATATTGTTATGGAATGAAAGATTTCACATGATGTAGGAGGATTCCATATCAGAACTACCATATCAGAGTTTAACCACTTCTATACTTTGCTGGTGTAGGATTTGCCTAAACTCAACATCCCAGTTGAGGTTTGCTCCACCACTGTTCAAAAGGACACGTAAGGGGACAATAATATGGGCATTTCCCAAGCACACAACAAGGGATGATCAATCTCAATCACATGGCATTCCACCTCTTTTACATAATTTATATCGCATGTGTTGGCCGACACGACGTGGCTAGCAACACCACTCTACTAGTTGAGGTCTCAAGGTGCACCAGGGATAGCATCACCTGCTGCTAACAAACAATAAGAATTACTAAATTTTAAGGTTGTTACATTTTCCCCCCTTAAGAAATTTGGTCTCCGAATTTCAAACCATCCTATCATAAGTAGGGAATGAAACCAAGGCATAAATTACAATTATTAACCTCACTACACAAGCAATTGGAGATATCTCTTTTATATATCATCTTTACTTTCTAAGGGGTCTCTTCACTTGAGTGATTATGCCATATAACCTTAACCATAGAGATTTCCTTCAACCATAAGTTCTTCACTAGTCGATCAACAATATACATCATTTCTTCCTCATAATTAAGTCAAATTCTTGTCCAATTGAATTTTTTGAAATCTGATAACATAAGAAGAATTTGATAGGTACTTCCTTAGCATTAATGCAAGAAAGACTGTATCAACATCACTTAATCCAGATGGCAAGGCTAGGCAATATACTATTATGTTTGTAACAACTCCATTTATTTTACATATATATATATATATATATATATATATATTTAAAATCTTGGTGCGCACTGTCGCAGGTGCACCTAAATTAATACCTTACCTCAAAACTAACCTGTAGTAGTAGGAGTAAGGGTAGATCCCGCAGAGACTGGAATTACCTTATGTGATTAAAAGGGGGGAATTGATAATCGTAAATTAAGTACAGTAAACAATACTGAAAATAAATAAGAGAAAGTGATTAATGATAAAGACGTTGGTTTCGGTTGGTATCCACCGTCAAGGGATTACATTGATCATCGACAACATAACCAATATGTAAATGAATATCTATCATTGGGGTTTTAACCCTGTTTCTCCTTAACCCTAGCAAATTAATGACAATCGCACTAATAAAACCCTAATTAACAAGCCATCTTTTAGCACATCGGTAAAATATAACTTGTTAACCGCATGAAGAACTAGAGAAACTGACAGAACTAAACAAATATAAACACATCGGCTATATCTAATTTAGTTAATCATTCATCACAGGTTCAATGATTTATAATCCAAAACCCTCAAACCTATTTGCCTCACGAATCACAGAATTGAAGACTTTGTTTAAAACACAATTCAGCGGTAGATTAAAACAGACAAAATACTAGTAGGCCTCCTAGCAATCATATGAAAAATCATTAAGAATAAGAACAGATGAACAATCGATATTCAAATCAAATTGAAATAATAACATCAAATCCACATCTCACAATGTATAAAAATCCCTTGAGGTTTCAACTTACCTCAACCAACTAAAAAGAACTAGCCACGCAGGGCCATAAGAAACTCTAAAGAAGAATTGAAGAATGTAGATGAAGAATTGGGTGAAGAATTGGATGCCTTCTCTGGTTGCTTTCCTCTCTTTTTATAGACTTTTTCCTCCTAATCGAAGTCAGAACGTATTTTAGGTCAAATTCCCATCCATTCTCTTCAATTTTGAGTGAAAACGACCTCAAATCGCGAAATCAGCAAATCCCCTATGGCGCACGGGCGCCGCGGCGCTGCGGGGAATCAGGGACGGGGTGCCGCGGCGCTCCCTGTCAACGCCGTGGTGGGCTACGTCGAACCTGATCGGGCGCCACGGCGCGCTGTGTTGAGCGTCGCGGCGCTCCGAATTTCCTTATCGTGGTGCCGCGGCGCTCTTTTGTGAGCGCCTCGGCGCCCCGAATATTCTGGATTTTGCCAAAGTGCCGAACATGAAAGTTGTAGCCCTATGTCTCTTCTTTCCATAGCCACTGAAATCATCTTAATCAGAGTCCGAATGAGCGAGATATGCCTCAATTAGTGACAAAAGGTCAGGAATCAGCATTTTTCTATGATTTTCTCTTTATTTTTCTCTTCTTTTCTTCTTTATTATTCCTAAAACACAAAACACAACACTGAATCAATTCATATCTATTTTCTACTAAAATTAAATAAAAATCAACTTAAAATATGTCAAAAACATGCTTATTTTATAGCATGTCAAATACCCCCACACTTACTCTTTTGCTTGTCCTCAAGTAAACATTGATTCATGTAAACAGAACCCAATATATGTAATGAGTGAATGGCTTACCAATATGCTGCCTCATAGTGAAAATTGTATGCTCTTGAAGAAATTTCAGAAAATTTCATGACCATGTGCAACATTTAATTCAAATGCAATTTATAATTTTATTCTCTAAAATCCATAGTGTGTGTGTGTCTTTGGATAATTTAATTTTCTTTTACCTAAATCAGCTTATATATCTCAGGAATTATAGCATGGCTCTCTATTTAAAATTTCCATAGGCTTATTTTTCATGCTACTCTCCACTAATGTAGGCTAAAACTACTTCTTAGGATCAAAAGGACTTAACTCAGCTTGTAATGTGGCTAGGCTATGGGGTGAGATAAAAGATATAATTTTAAAGCTCAATCTCCCAACATCACATGATTAACTCTGATCTATTTAAGCTAATTCTCAAGATTGGGGAAGTTTTTCCCCCACACTTATTTCCTTGCTTCTCTGCATTCTACTTTTCTTTGATTCTCTATTTCTTCCTTTTTCAATCACTGGATAGACTTTCATTAGTCTTTTGAGAAAATATATATATATATATATATATATGTATATATATATATATATATGTATGTATATATATATTCCTTTCTTTTGTCCTTGCTCCACCCTTCCACCCTTTCATTAATGTAGATCTATAAAACAAATATTCAGAAATTAATCATGGAGTGAGTGAATCAGGTAGAAAAAAATAAAGGTATCAATCACAAAATTTGGTCTTGGCTATTTTGTGGGTATAGAATAAAATGTTAATTAAGCTCAAAATGGAGGTTCTAAGGATATTCACTTGTTTGGGTTAAGCTTGAAAGGCTCAATCTCATAAAAAAAAATGCCTAAATCATCTCCTAATTGTTAGTATTAGCATAAGATTTCGCCTCAAGTAGCATTTAAATAAGTTCTAGAAATTTAAAAGAGATCATAAAATATTTTTGTGTTATATAATCTTTTTCTAAGTAAAAGACAAATTAAATATCCAAAATTACTGTCCAAAAGAATTTCAGGATTTTTAGAAAATAGGTAATCATAAACTGAAAAGAATTTAAAATTACACATAATTATGACTTTCCTACATCTCCCAAGAGCTATAAGCAATTTAAACAATTATATCATTGGCTATTGGTTCAGCTATCACAACTCATAAATTGAAATTTTGTTCACATGCTCACCTCATGACAGGATTAAAAGTGCACATATCATAAAATTATAGTTATGCATCAAAGTAAGAAAGTGCACAAGTGTATGATTTATTATACAGTCATCCAGTTGAATCATAAAGTGACCCCCCACACTTAAAAACATACATTGTCCCCAATGTAAGAATATAAAAGAGAATATAAAAGGAACAAATAATAACATAAGAAGGGGTTCAGTGAAACTTCCCTGACTAGTGATCACCATCCATCTCATCATGCTCAGGTGCAGGCCTAAAGGGTGGTTCAGGAGGTGTCGGGAAAGCAATCGAGAGGTTCAGGGCATGAGCTAACTGGCTAAAACATGCATGATGATGCTGTGCAATAGAGTGCTGATAGAGGGCTAGATCGTTCATTTGATGGCTCAGATACTCTGTGCGCTCCCATAAATCTTCAATGGTATGCTGGGATGTTGGTGGAGCTGAGCTGCTTCCCGGTTCCTCTATAGGTATTGGCTAAATCCCTAGCTCCTCCTCTGCTACTTCTTCATGGCCCTTGTATTTTTGGATGTCTGCATAGGAAATAGGCTTCATCGGGTGAATGAGAGCCTCAGTGGAATCCCAGCTTAGGCCCGCTTTCTGACATAGACCAGTAATTAAACTAAGGGCAAATAGAGATCCGCCTCTAGCACTGATACAGTCGAGTAGCTGCCTATGAATAACCTTGCCTACATCAATAGAAAGCCCTTTTAGTATTACATAAAGCAAAATGGCCCTTTCCTGCCTAACTTGACTCATGTTAAGGCTGGGCATGAATCTGGCTAACAGGAAATAGTGCCATGCTTTAGCCACTTTAGTCATGTCAGCTCTAGCAAGGTATAACGGATGGCCATTGCTATCCAATTTCCAAGAGGTCCCTCTGTAGCATAGAGTGCAAATAATGTCGTCAAAGTCAATGTATGATTGAAGAAGCGCTGTATATTCATCATCCTCAATATCAGGCAGGGAATAGAATTCATTAATAGCGTGCGGAGTGAATGGCACCATCTTGCCTCTAACCCGTGCTTGATGACGTTCGTGAACTATAGCATTGGACTAGAACTCCTGAACTACGGGAATAACTCCTGGTTCTGGGTTCCTGCAGAAGATCTCCCAATGCCTATGGAGGATATTGTCTCTGTGAGGTAGCCCTTCGGTGATAAGAAATCCACGTTCTAGAACTATAGGTTTATGCACCACCACTTTGATGTGGTGTTGATAAATCGCTTCAGTCACAAAAGCTACGGTGTCGAATGCTGGAGGGTCCTCAGCTCTGTTCTTCCTCTTAGAGATGCCTAATTTGGAAGTTTTTGGGGCCATTGCACTTGGCAAACTCACTGGGGCGTTTTATCAAACACCTAGTGTGCACTCTTGAAAAATGGAGAGAATGGATGGTAGATTCGAAGCTTGAAGTCCCAATGTAGTAAAAATCAGTAGCAATGAAGTATAGAGATCAACTTTAGTAGAAAAAACAAAGTAAATCGTACCAAATTTAGCGTGATTTGTGGCTAGAAAGTGTGAGATCAAAATTGCTTGAGAACCCTAGAAAATTGTCATTGAATCCAAGCCAAAAGCTGAAAGAAGTGTATAATCCTGCAAAAGAAGATGAAAAATCATGTAATTTCAGCAAGATAACGTAGTAGGAGGTGGATATGGTCGATTCTACACAAGAAATTGGAGTTGGAGTTGCAAAGGAGGCAAAAACGGAGGGGGAAGGATGAAGAGCATCGCGATGCTCTTATAGAGAGCGCCGCGACGCTATAGGTGAGCGCTGCGGCGCTGTTCTAGAGCACCGCGGCGCTATTCTAGAGCACTGCGGCGCTCACCCAGTCTGGGTGACGAGCGCCGCAGCGCTTGGTTCGGGCGCCGCGGCGCATGTGCGTCTGCAGGTCTGTACTTTTTTTTTACAAAAAAAATAAATTATGAAAAGAAAAATTAAGAAGAAGAAGAATGGATGTTGGGTTGCCTCCCAACCAGCGCCTTTGTTTTACGTCGTTGGCTCGACATAGGTCCAAAAAAATATCAATGAGGGTCTTGAAAAGTTATCCATTGTGCTTCCTCTTGCTGAAATCCTTCATAGTAAGGTTTAAGCCTATGCCCGTTGACTTTGAAGCTATGCTGGTTATCCATGCTCTTTATTTCAACTGCACCATGAAGGAAAATATCAGTAACAATAAATGGTCCCTCCCATCTAGAACGAAATTTACCTGGAAACAATCGGAGCCTAGAATTGTAGAGGAGAACTTTCTGTCCTTTGCTAAACTCCTTACGTAAAATCATACGATCGTGTAGGAGTTTAGTTTTGGCCTTATAAATATTTTCATTTTCGTAAGCCTCGTTTCTAATTTCCTCTAATTCCTGAAGTTGTAATTTCCTGCATTCTCCACTTTCTTCCACATTCATGTTAAATTTCTTTATAGCCCAAAATGCTTTATGTTCCAATTCAACTGGAAGATGACAAGTTTTACCAAATAATAACCTGTATGGGGACATACCAATTGGGGTCTTATAGGCTATCCTGTATGCCCACAGAGCATCATCTTATATGAGACTCCAATCCCGGTGGTTGGGATTTATTGTCTTACTAATGATATTTTTGATTTCTCTGTTAGATACCTCAGCTTGCCCATTCGTCTGGGGGTGATATGCAGTTGACAATTTATGAGTGACATTATATTTTTTTAATAGGGCTTCAATAGTCCTATTGCAAAAATGTGTTCCCCTGTCACTTATCAAAGCTCTTGGAATCCCAAATCTTGAAAAGATATGGGATTTAATGAAATCTGCAACCACTTTAGAATCATCAGTCCTAGTGGGTTTAGCTTCTACCCACTTTGAGACATAATCCACAGCCAACAAAATATAATTATATCCAGCTGATAAAGGAAAAGGTCCCATGAAATCAATGCCCCAAACATAAAAAATTTCACAAAACAATATTGGTGTCTGAGGCATCTCATTTTTCCTGGAGATATTACCTGTTTTTTGACAGTTTGTACATGACTTACAAAAATGGTATGAATCTCTGAATATGGTAGGCCAGTAAAAACCGCAATCTAAAACTTTCTTTGTTGTCCTTTTTGCTCCAAAATGTCCACCACATGCATAAGAATGGCAGAAGGTTAGAATGGATAAAACTTCGGAATTAGGAATACACCTTCTTATAATTTGATCTGAGCATTGCTTCCAAAGGTAAGGATCGTCCCATATGTAGTATTTGGCGTCACTCTTGATCTTATTTTTAGCTACCCTGGTCAAAAGAGGAGGTAACTGATTAGTAGCCAGATAATTTACAATGTTTGCATACCATGGCATATGAATTGAAATTGAAAATAAATTTTTATCTGGAAATAATTCTTCAATTTTTTATTTTTCTTCCACATGTGTCAGGCGGCTTAGGTGATCTGCTACACTGTTTTCAGACCCTTTCTTGTCTCTAATCTCCAAATCAAATTCTGTAAGCAGTAGCACCCATTTGATTATCCTAGATTTAGCCTCCTTTTTCATCACTAAATACCTCAAAGCTGCATGATCAGTAAAAACAATAATTTTAGTGCATATTAAATATGATCTAAATTTTTCTAATGCTAAGACTACAGCTAAGAGTTCTTTTTCAGTGGTGGTATAGTTCTTCGGGGCATCATTTAGTATTCTGGAGGCATAATATATCACATGGGATGTGTTTTCAATCCTTTGGCCTAGTACTGCTCCAAATGCATGGTCACTAGCATCACACATAATTTCAAAAGTGATGTTCCAATCTAGTGCTTGGATGATTGGAGCTGAAATCAAGGACTCTTTTTAATTTGTCAAAAGCTTCCCTGCATTCTCCATCAAATTCAAAAGAGACATCCTTCTGAAGCAATTTGCACATAGGTGCTGCTTTCTTAGAAAAGTCCTTTATGAATCTCCTATAAAAACCTGCATGGCCAAGAAAAGAACGAACTTCCTGCACACAAGTAGGACAAGGTAGAGTTTTTATAATATCAATATTTGCCTTATCTACCTCTATTCCTCTTTTTGAGACAACATGGCCTAAAACTATACCTTGTTCAACCATAAAATGACACTTTTCAGAATTTAAAACAAGGTTAGTTTCTTGACATCTTTTCAAAATTAGTGAAAGGTTATGCAAACAATCATCGAATGAATTCCCATAAACTGAAAAATCATCCATAAATACCTCAATAAAGTTTTCAAGGTAATCTGAGAATATGCTAACCATACACGTTTGAAAAGTGGCAGGGGCATTACAAAGCCCAAATGGCATGCGCCTATAAGCGAATGTCCCAAATGGACAAGTGAAGGTTGTCTTTTCCTGGTCTTCCGGAGCAATTGCAATCTGTTGGGTGCCCTGTGGCTGAGCATATTCCACATACTTTAACTTGCTGTAGTGTACCTGTAGCCATTTGGCGCACAAGAGAAGTAAGTTGAGATATTTGATTCTGAAGAGAAGTAGTACTTACCTCCTGGGCATGTCTAATAGGAGGATCATGCCTAACGCCAAATTGTTGTGAATTGGTAGCCATATTTGATATCAGGATTCTGGCTGCCTCAGGAGTTTTATCTACGAGTGCTCCTCCACTAGTTGCATCTATCATGCTCCTATCTCCCTGCAAAAGACCTTCATAAAAATATTGGATTAGTAGCTGCTCACTAATATGATGATGTGGGCAGTTTGCACAAAGTTTCTTAAACCTTTCCAAATATTCATAAAGTGTTTCACCATACAATTGCCTAATGCCGCATATTTCTTTCCTAATAGTAGTGGCTCTAGATGCAGGAAAATAATGCTCTAAAAACATTCTCTTCGTCTCATTCCAAGTAGTGATAGTACCAGAAGGCAAATAATACAACCAATCTTTGGCTGAATCTTTTAAGGAAAAAGGAAAAGCCTTGAGTTTTATTTGTTCCTCAGTTACTCCAGGGGGCTTCATACTGGTACATACTACATGGAACTCCTTCAGATGTTTATGCGGGTCTTCACCTGCAAGACCATGAAAACTTGGTAAGAGATGAATTAATCCAGATTTCAACTCAAAATTAACATTATCATCAAGATTAGGAAAAGTAATGCATAAGGGTTGCTGATGCAAATCAGGAGCTGCAAGCTCCTTCAGAGTGGGATGCCTGGCCATGATCACTTCCTCCGTATCCTGATCAATGTCTTCTTGAATTTCTCTTCTGTGCCTGTATACAGATTTTCCAATATCTGGATTGAACTGTAAATCTCGAGAATTAGAAGAATGAGTTACAGGCATAAATAAAAAAAATCACAAAAAGTAATGACGCAGTCCCCAGCAACGGTGCCAAAATTTGGTGCGCACTGCCGCAAGTACACCCAAATTAATACCTTACCTCAAAACTAACCTGTAGTAGTGGGAGTAAGGGTCGATCCCACAGAGACTGGAATTACCTTATGTGATTAAAAGGGGGGAATTGATAATCGCAAATTAAGTACAGTAAACAATACTGAAAATAAATAAGAGAAAGTGATTAATGATAAAGACGTTGGTTTCGGTTGGTATCCACCGTCAAGGGATTACATTGATCATCGACAACATAACCAATCTATAAATGAATATTGTGAGCGCCGCGGCACCTAGAATCTTCTGGAGTTTGCTGAAGTGTCAAACATTAAATTTGTAGCTCTATGTCTCTTCTTTCCATATCCGCTGAAATCACCTTAATCGGAGTCCGAATGAGCGAGATATGCCTGAATTAGTGACAAAAGGTCAGGAATCAGCATTTTTCTATGATTTTCTCTTTATTTTTCTCTTCTTTTCTTCTTTATTATTCCTAAAACACAAAACACAACACTGAATCAATTCATATCTATTTTCTAATAAAATTAAATAAAAAGCAACTTAAAATATGTCAAAAACATGCTTATTTTATAGCATGTCAAATCTCATGAAGTGATTATCTCTTTAATTTTAACTATTTAACTCATAATAACATTCAATTAAATTAACCAAGCATAATTAAGGTTTATGGTATACCATTAATACTGATACAATTCTGGGTTCACATACACATCATTAATTAACAACTTCCGTACACATATATGTCTACATCCTATTCATCCATATTGACTAGTTCCGGGGATACGGGTGTGGGTGGTTGTACCTTCAGCGGGATTTTAGCCAACTTGACCCAACGTACACTAAAAGCTGGTCATAGAGAATATCTGCATATTTACTCCTCTGAACATGATATGGAAATATAGTGGGAATTAAATCCTAGTAGGTTCAACAATCAATTATAATGATCATCAATATAGATCATCATGTCATATTCATTTGTATAATCTACAACAAATATCTTAGGTCACATGAATGCACTTTATCTATGCACATGAAAATAGTACAGTAATGACATGTATGGCATGAATAACTATTTTCAGAATATCATATGATGGCTATCAACTTATTTTCATATCAAGCTACCCCAGTCAGGGTGAATGCTTTCTACTCTCTGGTATAGGCTTTTCTCGCTCCGTCCAACATGGCACACTTTCTCTTTCTTTTCTCATTAGTATAATCATAGCCGTTGGTAGGGCATCCCCTACTAGTGCACCACACAGACTATCATGTGATTTTGCTCATTTCTTTTCTTTTCTTTTCTTTTCACAATAATAGCCAAATATATGATTTCAATAACAAGTATGTTCATTATACTCACATACCATAATTTTTCATCAAAATATAATCATTACCAAAAATAATTGGTAATCATGCCATGAACATAATCATTTTCAAATATCACTTTATAAAATATTTTACTATCAAAATTACACACTTAAGATGGTAAGGAGTTCATGCAATGGCAACGGCTAGGACATACACTAGTTATTTGTTATTTCCATTTATAAGATTCTTCTTCTTTTTTAAATATTATTTTCATCTTTTCATTTTCTTTATGCTTGGCCTCTAGTTACTTTCCTCATACTTATATCATTTCCATCACATGTTCTCACAGTTTATAAGGTATTCTTCTCTAATTTGGTTTCTATTATTACCCTATAGTTAATAAAGTTCATTTAGGGTAGAAAAATATTAAAATAAGCTTTACCAGCTCCCAACATGGCCATGCTTGAAAAATACTTCAAACGTACACAAATACAGCCTTGAACACGACCTACCCGTGCTGAAGCAATTAAGAACACGGCCTAGCTATATTCTGTTACCTTTCCTCACTTATTCAACAATATCACCCTCATACAAACTCCAATTAAGGTGATTCCAAAACATATAAAAAGATAAGACACTAAAATACAACTTTCATGTTTATCATTTCTTTAGATTCCTTAAGAATTACTCCCAGAAAATCAAAAACAGAAATGCTTACATTTACCACCCTGGATTCTAGACTAATTCTGACCTCTACTAATTAATCAACCATATCTCCCTCATATGGACTCCAAATTAAGTGATTTTAGAGCCTATAGATCTGTGAGACATATATCTATATTTATTATGTTAACAGTGGCCTTTAATTCCCTATAGATGTGGCTCAAAAATTTGAACATATAAGAATACTTAACATATTCTTCCCTGGTTAGCTAGTTTCTGACCACTACTTACTTATCTAACCATATCTCCCTCATATGGAATCCAAATTGAGTGATGTTAGTGCCCAAAATTTCGTGAGACATATATCTATATTTTTTACATTAACCATTTCTTTTAATTCCCAACCTATTCTTTCTAGAATTTCAAATACTAAATCTTCCCTAGTTACTCCAAAATCTAGTTTTCTTAGCCTAACCTTTCCTAAAGTTCTAGTTCATCCTTTTATTAAGTCCTCCCTTTTTCTTCCAAATTTCCACCTAACCAAAGAATTATTCATCGCAACATTTAATTATATTTCTTACTTAATTTAACATATTCCATCATCCACTTCAAAAGAAAAACATAATCAAATCATGCATCAATTTTTCACTACATTCAAATATACATAACATAAGCATAAAAGCCAAAAAAAATTTCCATCCATAGCCATATGTATCCAGAACTTTCCAAACCAACCGAAACATTCAAAATATCCATCACATGCAAGATCAACATGTAACATGATATAGCAATATCCATCGCTAATCATCAAGTAGCAAATATTGTAAATTTCATCAAAGTTCTAAGATCAGAATCCCATATAAATGTTACAAATTTCCAAAAATTTCTTCAAAAAGAGATATTGTTAAACCTACCTAAAGATATCCTTATCTCACTTAGTGAATTCTTTTTCTTGTTTCCTCTTGAAGGAAGTTGCAAGATTTCTCCCTTCCCTTAACTTCTCTAGCAGCTTAAATAAGAGGAGGGAGAGTTTTGAACCCCAAAGATGAAGAGAAAAGATAGATTCAAGTGGAGATTAAGCTAACTTACCTTGAGTACTTAGTCCTCTAAACTTCTTCATTTTCTTCCTTCCTCTCTTCTCCTCTCTTTCTCTCCTTTCCTCAATTTACCTTACTTATTTTTTTTCCTCTCCCTCACTTGGACGAAATTATAATGTTATAAGGGTGGGTTTTGCTTAAATAAACTATCAAGTGGTTCACCTCTCATAATCATAGGTTTACCTTATCACACTTAGGATGCACTTGGTTGTTTTTTGGGGGAAGACAACTCTTGTTCTCGTCTTCCTCTCCCTTAGCCAAGATATGCATAGAAAAAGGAGATTTGTTTTTTGAAAGTCATGATAAAATGTTCTTAAGACAAGGGACAAGGTCCCTTTGATTTAGGGATTCATTTCTTTTTCTTTTGTCTCACTCAAATATGATAGGTTTGCCTTTCTAGATGGCAAATTTATAGCCCTTGAGTCTCCCTTGCTTAGCTAAAATTATTTGTGTAGAATAAGGATGTTTTGTCATAATACCATGTATTATTACTTAATTGTTGAAATTATTAATGTAGGATATAGATGCTTTTTCCTAATACCATGTATTATTACCAACTTGCTGAAATTATAAATATAGGATATAGATGTTTTGTTGTAATTCCATGTAATCTAATCTTGATTATTTTTACATTACTATCTCCTCACATGATTCTTATTTTTCCCTTTTGGATTTGGGCACATTCTTGCCCATTTCTTTTTCTTTTCCTGAAATTCTACCTTTCATGGAGGGTTTGATCACATTTTCATATTTTTGAGCTATCGTTCTAACTTCTATCGTTCTAACTTCTATATCCTAGTCCAAGTCTATGTTTTATCTCTTGCTTGGGTTATCCAATTGGCTTGCTAGAAACTCATGTGAAGTGGAAAAAAACTCTATATGAAGTGTCCTTAGGTGTAAGCCCAATGTCTGGGTGGAGATGTTAAACTTAGGAACTCTAGCTCTTGAATAAGGAAAAGTTACCCTAATCCAATCTTCTTAAAATTTTAAGACCTTTACTTACTTCCTAAAAATTCATCTTTCTTGCCCAAAATGTTGCCTCTCTTTAGTATGTTATTTCTAATTTTTCCTATTAGGTTTTCTCTCTCTACTTAATCCCTTAATTTTAGAAATAATTTCTATGCATACACATAAGGTGAAGAACTTTTAAGGCTTGTACTTCCTTAACTAAATATTCATGTACCTTTATTAATAAAAGAAACAAAATTAGGGATGTTCCAATGTCCACTTTGTTCAAGATTTCAAAAGAGTCTATATACTAGAGTTTAACTTTTTTGTTCTTTCCAAACCTCATTACCTCTTTTATGGGTGAGTCCTTCAAGAATATTTGGTCACCAACTAATAATTTCTAGTGCTCAACATTAATGGTCCTTATAGACTTTTGGCTTGTATTGAGTTGCTCGTATTTTTTTTCTTTTAATCAATTTCACTTTATCAACAACATCTTACAATAAGTCTGACCCCACTGAATCATTTAACAAAAATTTTGTAACACGTCTTACATAAGGCTTTAAGTTATCCAATATCACTTTATTATAGGTGAATTCTGCTAAAGAATCTCCCACCAAACTCGAAGACATATGCTTGAAGCATACTCTCCAAACTAGTATCATCAATTTAGGTTAGTCATATTCTATTTATTGTATGTTATTCCAAATTAGATTCTAAAAACTTGACTTTACTCAACTCATCAACCTATTAGGATACCTACGATATTTCATGTAAAACCTCAAATGATGCTATTTGTATATTGGCCTAATAACTACTGATATAGGTAAGTTTAACTAAGGACAAATAAATTCTCCCAACTTTCACCAAAATTATATAAGGATACCTGAAGCATAACTTATAATGCATAAAAATATCATTTAGATTTATTATCAGCTATACTATAATCTATCTAAGATATTAAGGCTTCCTGAAGAGCTCTCTTGAAATAATATATTCAATTCTTACTTATTGACACAACAAACAATGAAAAAAAATATCATTTGTATCTTATTTTACCATTATACTAGTTCACTTTTTTCATATCTTAGTATATCCTTATTGCCTTTGGGTTATCCATATTCACAATCTATGGCTTCTTCTAAAATCTCTTTTCTTAACAATTATTCACACGTGAATTTTCAATCTCAACATAATTCACATCCAAGATACTAAACTTAACTTAGCATGGTATGTACCCTTAACACAAATACCTTAATTGCTTTACATTATTTTCGGACATGGTTCTCAAAATATTCTTCTTTCCCTACTCAACTACATTAAATAAACTTAGGTGTTCTTCATACCTTAATACTCAATTAGTACATACTATAAACTCGTTATTCTTTCTAATTTGCACATAATCTGTCAACTTACACAGTTATACATACTTAATATAAAGATTTTTTTTTCAAGTACGTTCTTTGCTAGATAAATCATTTCAAAATCTCCATTATTTTAATATATTAACTACTTGGACACCATAATAACTGGGTTTCAAAAAAAAATTAACCTTCCTTATAATAAGGAAAAACAACCTTGCATTTAATACCAAACATTAATGATGGAGGATGCAGTAGGATAGACAAAAAACATAATAAAGAATGATGCCAAAATAGAAAGTCAAAAGCTTGGACAAAAAATAGAAAGAAAATGAAAATTGGTGGCCGTAATTCTTGAAAAGCTGTAAACATAACTTAGCAGTTATTTCAGCAAAAAATCAGTGGCTGCAAGTTTTGAATATATCTGCCAAAATCTAATTCAAAGATAATGTTATTTGATGGAAGAATAGCACATGGAAAAGAAGCAATTCTAAACTTTAAAAAGTTTATGAAGAACAAAGAGCATGTAGTTATTTAGTAGGATGCAGTTGGTTGCTTCAAAATAGAAGTAATCAATCAACTGTAAAATAACCAAGTCTAAATTAAAAATGTCCAAAATAACTAGTCAACCTAATAATACCAATAGTTAGCTGGTAAGAACATTGGGAAAAACAAGATAAATTATTTGATTGTCGCTCTTTAACAACTAATTGGTTTGCATTTTCATTCTCTCTTTTTTACAATGATGCCTATCACTTACAACTTCCCTACAAGAATCAAGACACTAATAACTACAAGGAAAAAGAAAATTTATGGCGATACCTTAATCTTATTCTCTTTATGTGCTTAATATGAACTATAATCACAACTACTGTACATATGCATGCTTGCCGTCATTTTTTTTCTACCTCAATTTAGCTTATATCCACCGATCACTCACATAGATGTTCTAATTATGCCCAGTATATTCGTATATCTATTATAAGTATGCCCTTCTCTAAGTTCTATAAATGCACACATTAGTATCTTTACCTTCATACTCAAAGTTAGGGTGAGTGCAGTTATGAAGGGAAATCGTGTTCCATCATTTTAAAATATTTGTGTCTTTTGTAATTCCAGTCCTGAAAAGGATGGAGAGTATGTGAAAGCGGCACAAAATCTGGGTATGGTGCTGACTAGAAGAAAAATTCATTTAGTCTATGGTGGAGCTAACCATGAGTTAATGGGGTGTGTATCTACAGCTGCATATGTTGGACGATGTCAAGTTCTAAGTATTATTCCTACAGCTCTAGCTACATCAAACATCATAAGGAAGACAATTGGGGAAGAATTTAGAGTAGCTTCTATGCATGAGCGCATGGCTAGAATGATGAGTAATGCTGATGCCTTCATTGCCTTACCAGGTGATTTTGGTACTTTATAAGAGATTTTCCAAACAGTCTCCTAAGCACAACTGAATCTACATCACAAACTGATAAATGTTAAATGTTAACCATTTCTTTGATGGTCTGTTGTCTTTTCTTGATCAAGCTATGGAACACAAGTTTATCTCACACTCAGCACGACGAATTCTCATCTCGGCTTCAAATATTGATGAGTTGATTGATGCATTACAAGCATTTTTTCATGTACTTGTTCCAACTACATCTCAAATAGATTAGATGGTAGAAAACTGCAGGAAGTGCAACTTAGATTTGGATCTTCATCTGTAGCTATAATAGGACATGGCCATAGTTGTACCGCTTCTACTTTCTTTGGGTCTACTTGAATACCATCATTGCTAGCCACATACCCTAATAAAGTAACATTACTAAACTAGAATTTGTATTTTGAAACTTAGCATATAGCTGATGTTCCCTTTGAGTTTGTAAAACTATCCTCAAATGTTGCTTATGATCCTCTAAACTCTTGAATTATAATAATAATATCGTCAATAAATACAATAATAAATTGATCCAAGAATAGTTTAAGTACTCTATTCATTAAGTCCATGAATGCAGCTGGGACATTTGTCAAACCAAATGACATTACTAAAACTCATAGTGCCCATGCCGAATCCTAAACGCAGTTTTTGAAATATTCTCTTCCCTTATCCTCTATTAATTATACCTAAATCTCAAATTAGTTTTTGAAAAATATTGAGCACCCAGTAGCTAGTAAAACAGATCATCCATAAGAGGTAATGGGTATTTATTACTCACTGTCACTTTATTCAATTATCTGTAATCTATGCATAACTGTAGTGATCCATCCTTCTTTTTCAAAAATAGAACTAGAGCACCTCAAGGAGAGTACTATGGCGTATAAATCCCTTGTCTAACAAGTCTTACAATTGATTCTTCAATTCCTTGAGTTTAGTCGATGCCATACTATACGAGGGTATAGACACTAGTTGGGTTCTAGAAAGTAAATCAATACCAAATTTTATTTTACGTTTCGAGGTAATCTTGACAATTCTTCTGGGAACATATTAGGAAATTCTTTAACCACTGGAACTTGATTTACACTAGTATACTTTATATCAACATCTCTCACCCCTTCCAAATATCCTTGGCATCTTTTTGTAATAATTTATGGGCTGCTAAAATAGAGATTAGATTACTGGGTACCTCACAACAGCTTCCTTGTATCAAGAAAAAAGATTCTCAAAAAATATTGAATTTAATCATTTTAGGATGACATTCTAAAATGGCATGACATGATACCAACCAATCCATTCCCAATATCACATTAAAGTCTACCATATTTAGACAACCAGGTAAAACCGATATCATATTCAGAAACGATCATATTTGGCATTTGTCTCAAGTCTTTAAATTCTCTGACACGCCTATCCCTTTAACTTTCAGGTTAAAATTGAACCATGGATACTTTTTAAAATGTCACAATATTATATCAATCTTATACTAGGGAATTTAGCAAACTTGGAATAGAAAGGAAATTGAAACCCTATAGAATCCTTTAGCAGCACCTAAAGTATAAATATGTCAAGATCATATCTATACTAAAGGTCCTACTAAAGAATCTTTTGCTCTGTTATCCATAGAGAAACCAAATGCTCTAATACCAAATTGTCACATCTCCAATTTAAGGGAACGCAATTGTCACAAGTAGCCAATAACTTTACCCTTATTTTATTACATACATGCTCCAAGTATATCACATATTTTAATAATATCATCTGTTCATAAGTTTTTCAATATAACTAAATATAGACGCCAAGTCTTTATACATATATTACAGCAGAAGCAAGGATTATTCCTGTAGCATACAGAGCATACTCTAAATTACAAGTAAAGAATGATTTAAACACTGTGTGCCTTGGAAGAAACGTAGGCTCACCCAGAGAGTGTGACACCTAGTTAATCACATATTTACAGGACCAAACTCTATTTCTTATTTGAAAAAAAAATGCAAATATCATGTAGTGAGTTTGACTACTCAGTGAGTAAATAATACCTCCTATGACCTCTTAGATTAGCATATGGATTAACTCATATTTTAAAATTTGTCACATAGAAAATACAGTTCGGAAGTACATTCTTATGGGACCCGCATTTCAAATATCCTCATTTCAAAAGATAGTCAAATATTCAAAACCAAATACCATACAACATGGTTATAAAATAAATATTGTTATGGAATGAAAGATTTCACATGTTTTAATAGAATTCTATATCAGAACCACCATATCAGAGTTCAACCTCTTCTGTACTTTGCTAGTGTAGGATTTGCTTAAATTCAGCATCCCAATTGAGGTTTGCCCCACCATTGCCCAAAAGGACACGCAAAGGGACTCTAATATGGGCATTTCCCAAGCATACAGCAAGGGATGAGCAATTTCAATCACATGGCATTCTTCCTCTTTTACATAATTCATATCACATGTGTTGGCCAACACAATGTGGCTAGCAACACTATTCTACTAGCTAAGATCTCAAGGTGCACTAGGGTTAACATCACATGCTGCTAACAAATAGTGTTTCCAACAGGATTCCTCCGCATAAAATAATTGCATAAAAATAATGCGTTATTCAAATAATAATACTTTCCATGTTCAATTCCTTTTTCCATAAATTTTCATAAAATTCAATATGGGTTCTCAATTCCAAATTATAACATCCTAAATCCATAATAAAGCTAGATAAATCTAAGAATAAGTAGAAAATACATATGACAAAGAATTGAAATGCTTAGTTATGTAACAATAACGTATTTATAAAAGGCTAACCAGTCTTCAAATTTGATCACAGGTATTTCAATGATACGAAACTCACTTATAGATGCATTGTTTGATTTTGGTGCTACACATTCTTTTATTTCATATGATTGTGCTAAGAGTTTGGGCTTGACTATTGGTACTTTGCCATATGATCTTTCTATTTCCACCCCTACTGGGATCCGTGTCATAACTTCTGATACTTGCATCAATTACATTGTGAAAGTTGATCAGATATGTACCACTTTGGATCTTGTATGCCTTCCTCTGTTTGATATTGATGTTATTCTTGGAATGGATTGGTTGTCTGCTAATAATGCAATTTTTGATTCTTCTAAAAAGTCTGTTTCCTTACCTGTTTATGCTTTTACGTCTAAACACTCCACTAAAATTTTTTACCTATCCACCACCCAGGCTGAGAGATACCTTAGTAAAGGTTGTCAAGGGTTCCTAGTCTTCTTTTCTTTGCAAGTTGAAGTAGAAGAGTGCATAGAAAACATACTTGTTGTTAGGGATTACCCAGAATTATTCCCTAAGAAGTTTAGTAGTCTCCCTCCTGATAGGGAAATAGAGTTTTCCATTGACTTAGTGCCCAGTGCAGGTCCCATATCTGAGCCTCCCTATAGGATGGCTCTTGTAGAGCTAGTTGAGCTTAAGAAACAGATAGAGGAACTCTAAGAGAAGGGGTCCATCAGACCCAGTGTATCCCACTAAGGTGCACCAGTCTTATTTGTTAAAAAGAATGATGGCAGCCTTAGGTTGTGTATAGATGATAGGCAGTTAAAAAAAGTGACCATTAAGAATAAATATCCACTGCCTAGGATAGATGACCTACGGGATCAATTAGTTGAAGCGTCAGTCTTCTCTAAGATAAATTTGAGGTCTGGTTACCTTCAATTAAGAATTCAGGCCGAAGATGTCACAAAGACAGCTTTTCAAACCCGATACGGATATTATGAGTTCCTAGCCATGCCTTTTGGGTTGACCAATACCTCGGCCATTTTCATGGATTATATGAATAGGGTTTTTAGGCCATACCTAGATAATTTTGTTGTGATTTTCATAGATGACATCTTAATTTATTCTAAAAGCCTTGAAGAATGTGAGAATCTCCTTCGAATAGTGTTGCAAACCCTAAAGGATAGGAAATTGTATGGCAAGCTTAGCAAGTGTAAATTTTCACTGACAGAGGTGAAATTTCTAGGGCAAGTTGTCTCCAAGGAGGGGATAGTAGTGGTTAACTAGGAAAAACTAAAGACGGTCACTGAAATACGGATCTTTCTAGACTTAGTAGGATATTATAAGAGATGTATCCAAGGATTCTCTCAGATAGCCATACCTCTAACTAGGTTAACCAGGAAGGACCAACCATTTGTGTAGGATGGTCGATGTGAGAGTAGTTTTCAAGAATTGAAAGGTAGGCTAACCTCTACCCTAGTGCTAGTGATACCTAACCCTAGTGAACTCTTTACAATATATAGTGATGCATCTAACAAGGTTTTATGGTGTGTTTTAATGCAGCAGGGTAGAGTAGTAGTTTATGCTTCTCGGTAACTTAGACCTCATAAGAAGAATTACCCCACACATGATCTGGAACTAGCAGCTGTAGTGTTTGCCTTTAAGATTTGGAGGCATCATTTATATGTTGTCAAGTTTGAAGTTTTTAGTGATTATAAGAGTCTTAAGTACCTTTTTGACCAAAAGAAGTTAAATATAAGGCAAATAAGATGGATGGAATTTCTAGAAAATTATGACTACACCCTTAATTACCATCAAAGCAAGGAAAACATCATTGCTGATGCCCTGAGCAGGAAATCCCTCCATATGGCATCATTGATGCTTAAGGAGTAAGACCTAATTAAGGGGATGAGAGATTTGAATCTCTCCATTTCTCCACAGTTTAGTAGCCTCCTTATGAGTGAATTGAGGATTTAGAATGATCTCAGGGATAGAATTAAAGATGCTCAAGTTTCTGATCCATACTTAAAGGACATTAGAGAACAAATATCCCAGGGCAAGTCTAAAGAATTTCAAATTTCTAAGGATGGGCTTATCAAGTTTGGAGAACGGTTTTATGTACCTAATTTTAAGGAATTGAGAGATAGTATCCTAGCTGAAGCTTATAAGAGTAGGTATACCCTACATCTTGGAGCCACTAAGATGTATCAAGACTTAAAAAGAAGTTTCTGGTGGCCTGGGATGAAAATGGACATAACCCGTTATGTGTCTAAGTTCTTAGTGTATCAAAGAGTCAAGGTAGAACACCAAAAGCCTGGGGGATAGCTCCAACCCTTAGATATTCTTGAGTGAAAATGGGATAGCATCTCTATGTATTTTGTCATAGGTTTGCCTAGGACATCATCTGGCTATGATGTAATTTAGGTAATCATGGATAGACTGACCAAGTTTGCCCACTTCTTAGCCATTAAGTCTACCTGTTCTCTAGGGAAGTTGGCACAAGTATATGTTCATGAAATTTTCAGACTCTATGGGATACCTACCAGTATTGTTTCTAATCGAGACCACATGTTTACTTCTAGATTTTAGAGATATTTGCAGAATGCCTTAAGTACTAAACTTAGGTTTAGCACAGCCTATCATCAACAAACTGATGGGCAGACTGAGAGAACAATTTTTGAATTTAGAGGATATGCTAAAGGCTTGTGTGCTAGAAATGAAGGGAAACTGGGATGTGTATCTACCTTTAGTTGAATTTGCTTATAATAATAGTTATCATTCCAGTATCCAGATGGCACCCTTTGAAGCTCTATATGGAAAAAAAGTGCAGGTCATCTCTCTGTTGGGTAGAGCTAGGGGAGAGGAGTCTTCTAGGCCCTGATTTGGTTGACTAAACCACAAGTCACATTGAACTTATTAGAGAGAGATTGCTAGCTGCCCAAAGTAGACAAAAGAGCTATGCAGATAGAAGAAGAAGGCCTCTAGAATTTGAAATAGGCAACCATGTTTTCCTTAAGGTAACTTCGTTCACAGGTGTGGGGAGGTCTTTGAAAACCAAAAAGCTCAGTCCCAAATACATCAGTCCTTTCTAAATTCTTAATCGAATCAAATCAGTAGCATATAAACTTGCATTTCCTCCAAACCTTTCTCAGATTCATGATGTATTTCATGTTTCCCAGCTCAAAAAGTATAACTCAGACCCTTCACATATCATATAGCACGAATCAATGCATTTACAAGATAATCTGTCATACACTATAAGGCCAGATCAGATCATTGATATTAAGACCAAACAATTGAGGAATAAGAACATCCCTCTAGTTAAAGTGGTCTGAAAGGGACTATCCTCTAAGGAAGCAACTTGGGAGATAGAAGAAGAAATGAAGAGGACCTATCCACATCTATTTGAATATGTTAAATTTTGTGGACAAAATTCTTTTAAGGGGGAAGGAAATGTAACATCCGAAATCTCTAATAAAGCTAGATAAATCTAAGAATAAGTAGAAAATACATATGACAAATAATTGAAATGCTTAGTTATGTGACAATAATGTATTTATAAAATAGGTGACATATTGTTAATCATGAATCATATAAATAAAATTCTTAAGAGCATAATGGATGGGGAGAAGATATAAATACATTTTAAGACATTACTAATCTAGGATTAGTAGTAAATTAAGGCAATATAAAATAACTAAAGAGCTACTAAGTAGTACCACAAAATTTTAGCCACATAGTATGCCACATTACCCATAAAATTGTAGCCACCTTACGGCCACCTTGCACCTACCAAAGCATGCCACATTGCCCACAAAGTTACAGCCACATACCATGCCACATTGCCCATAAAATTGTAGCCACCTTGCACCTACCAAAGCATGCCACATTGTCCACAAAGTTGCAGCCACATAGCATGCCACATTGGCCACAAAATTTTAGTCCCCTTGAACCTACGAAAGCATGCCACATAGCCACAAAATCTTTAGCCAAAATCAGGCAAAAAATTGCCACCATTCAGTAAGGAAATCCTGCCACAAAACCATAAAATTTTCAAACACATTCCAGCCAAGAAACAACCATCCACTTCAACCATATTTCTGCCCACAATTAGAAAACATCTTGCAAAAGCTGCTGCCCCACACCATGTTCTGCATTCTCACGCCCTCCCTACAGAAACCATAAGGGAATCCCTACAAAAATATAAGGGAATCGCAGCAAAACACATCATTCCTTTTCCTCTTGAGTGTTGAAAACCAGCGGGCAAGAATCATGTTGTCTAGGTATTATTTTGGGCAACAAATTCAAAACACTCATTCCTCATGCAATTAGCACCAAGAGGGAGAGAGGGCAGCCAGAAAACTTAAAGCCAAAGGGGGAGAGCAACCAGAAAAACGTAGCTAACTTGCAAGGGAAACCAAGAGGAGAAGCAAGCTGAAATTTGAGAGCTATAGGAGTATTTCTGTATAACGTAAGTTTTTCCTCTTGAGGAAAGTTGGTTTGTAGTGAGTTGAGCTTATTTTAGGTTCTGCATGGGTGATTCTTGAGCATGCGATTCAAGAGGTTAAAGTTGAAAACATGAAACTTTAGTGGTAGGGAACAATCTTTGCCATCTAAGTAACAAACATGCTGAAGCACCATGCATTCTGCTTCTAAAATGTTTAGGCCCTGTGTTCTTGGACTATTTGATTGGGTAAATAGCCTTTAAATTCTCTAATTTTTGGTGAGTAAAGTCTTGAAATATTGATAATGAATTTTGAAAATTTTTGTGATTTTTGAGAACCTACAAATAGGCCATTTATAATAAAAACAATACTAAGAAAAATCTGCTGGACAACTTAGGCTGTTGATGGAAACACTAAACATTGAAGGAGTTAGATATTGAATTTTTGTTTGTAAATTTTATGACAAGTTCTAGGGATCCTAATTAAGAAACTCACTAAATTTGAGAGAACTCGGGACAGTTTAAAGTATATAATAAAATATGGAAATTTGGTGGGACAGGAAGTGAGTTAGAACAAACTAGAACTGGGGACATCCATAAAAAGTGTGTTATTTGAGGGTCCAAATGAATTATATTTTACTTTCAATTTTTATGGTACGTATATAACATATCTAGGATACTTCTTATCAAATATCATGAATTTTTAAGAAGTGTTACCCATCCAAAGGAATGGAAAATAGAATAGAAATGGAACCAAACCAATATGCACTATTTTGGGTTATAGAGATACTTCTTTGGGTGAATGGAATAGTTACGGGCTAAGAGATGCATGAAATAAAATAAACACGTAGAGGAACCTTCATGAAAAATTTTAGAATTTTTAGAGGACTTTTGTCATATTTAATAATAACCCCAAATTGGAACAGAATCACAGTTTGTTTTAGGGAGTAAAAGCTCTTAAACTAGAGACTTATGATTTTAGGTGCTAATATGCATGCATTAACCAAAAGCTCTTATATGTTTTAATTTTAGTTATTGGTAGTAACATTGGCAGCCTTGTAAAAGAAGTGATTGTGCAGGAATTGAGGTAGCTAGATTTTCCTTAAAACACTCTTTATGTTTATGAACTTGAATTTATCAATCTTTTTATGTCCACATAATCACATTCTAGGTACTCTAGTAAGAAGTGAGCAACAGGGTCTCAAGGTTAACTCATCTAAATATGGATATGGATTGTATATTTTCTTATTGTGTAATGTATGTGGGACGGCTTAATTGAGTGCCAAGTGCCTTTTAGACAGCTAGTAATGTAATGTAAAATAAGTTATGTACTGTACACTTTTTTATATGGCATGAGAGGCTTTTTTTATATAACTAATGCATATCACGCCTAGTTAGTTGTCTATAAGGAAATGAAATTTGAAAATGCTTGGAATAGCCAAAAGCACTTGTATGCTTATCCAAGAAAGATAACTAACAATATAAGTGAATAGGTGAATTTATGGGCTAGATAGACATTGTGAGAAATTTACAGATAAGAAATATATATATATATATATATATATATATATATATATATATATATCTATGCACAAATGCAACATATATTACATGGGTTCCAATTTCAAAGAATTTGAACATGTACAATTTCCATCATAATCATAACATGCCATATTGGGAGAAATAATATCCAATAAATAAACATGATCATTCATCAAACTTTCAAAAGTTGAATATATAGTAATAACATTATAAGTTGCACTAATATCACAATCAAAGTATAAAAAAGTGTAAAATAGATCATAGCAAGCATTATCTACTCACAGGGTAAGGCTCCAAGTTGGATAGCCCCAAAATGCTCTTTTTCAATCTAAATTTAACCAAATAGACCTCAGAAATGAGTCTGAAGATTCAATATTAGTTCACAATTCCAAATGCCCCTAAATCTTATTTCACAAGTAGTGAAGTGCATAAATGCAACATATATTCCAAGGGTTCCAATTTCAAGGAATTTGAACATGGAAAGTATTCTTATTTGAATAACGCATTATTTTTATGCAATTATTTTATGTGGAGGAATCCTGTTGGAAACGTTGTTTGTTAGCAGCAAGTGATGCTAACCTTAGTGCACCTTGAGACCTCAAATAGTAGAGTGTTGTTACTAACCACGTTGTGTTAGCCAAAACATGTGATATGAATTATGTAAAAGAGGTGAAATGCTATGTGATTAAGATTACCTATCCCTTGTTGTGTGCTTGGGAAATGCCCATATTAGAGTCCCATTGCGTGTCCTTTTGGACAATGGTGGGGCAAACTTGAGCTGAGATGTTAAGTTTAGGCAAATCCTATGTCGACAAAGTATAGAAGGTGTAACATCCCTAATTTCGTTTCATTTATTAATAAAAATACATAAATATTTAATGTAACATCCTTAATTTCGTTTCTTTTATTAATAAAGGTACATAAATATTTAATTAAGGAAATAAAATTTATTAGACAATTTTTAGATATATAAAGAAATATAATCCTTAGAAATTCTTCACCTTATGTGTATGCATAGAAAATGTTTCTAAAATTAAGAGAATAGGTAAAGAGAGAAAATCTAATAGGAAAAATTAGAAATAACATACTAAAGAGAGGTGAAATTCGTGGGTAAGGAAGATAAATTATTGAGAAGTACATAAAGGTCTTAAAACTTCAAGAAGATTGGATTAGGGTAAGTTTTCTTAATTCAAGAGCTAGAGTTCCTAAGTGTAACATCTCCACCCATACATTGCGATTTCACCTATGGACACTTCATATAGAATTTTTTCCACTTCACATAAGTTTCTAGCAAGCCAATTGGATAGTCCAAGCAAGAAATGAAACATGAAAAGTAGAATTTTAGCCAAAGCGAAGGAAATGGGTAAGAATGAGCCCAAATTCAAGAGGGAAAAAAATAAGAATCATGTGAGGAAATAGTAGTGTAATAATAATCAAGATTAGGTCACATGGAATTAGGACAAAACATCTATATCCTACATTCATAATTTTAACAAGTAGGTAATAATACATGGCATTAGGACAAACCATCTATATCCTACATTCATAATTTCAACAAGTGGGTAATAATACATAATATTATGACAAAACATCCTTATCCTACATAAATAATTTCAACCAAGCAAGGGAAACTCAAAGGCTGAAAATTTTCCACCTAGAAAGGCAAACCTATCGTACTTGAGTAAGATAAAAGAAAAAGGAAATGAATCCCTAAATCAAAGGGACCTTGTCCCTTTTCTAAAGAACATTTTATCATAATTTTCAAAATACAAATCTCCTTTTGCTATGCATATCTTGACTATGGGAAAGGAAGAAAAGAACATGAGTCATCTTTCCCCAAAAAATAACCAAGTGCATCCTAATTGTGATAAGGTAGACCCATGATTATGAAAGTTGAACCACTTGATAGTTTATTTAAGCAAAACCCAACCTTAAAACATTATAATTTCGTCCAAGTGAGGGAGAGGAAAAACATAAGCAAGGTAGAGTAAGGAAAGGAGAGAATGAGAGAAGAAAATAGGAAGGAGAAATTTAGAGGACTAAGTACTCAATGTAGGTTAGCTTAATCTCTACTTGAATCTATCTTTCCTCTTCATCCTTGGGGTTCAAAAACTCACCCTCCTTCTCTTATTTAAGTTGCTAGAAAAACTAATGGAAGGGAGGAATCTTGCTACTTCCTTTAAGAGGAAACAAGAAATAGAATTCACTAAGTGAGCTAGGGAGATCTTTAGGTAGGTTTAACAATATCTCTTTTTGAAGAAAAGTTTTGAAACTTGTAACATTTATATGCGATTTTGATCTTAGAGCTTTGATGAAATTTACAATATTTGCTACTTTGATGATTGATCATGGATGTTGCTATATCATGTTACATGTTATCTTGCATATGATGGATGTTATGAACATTTCAATTGGTGTGGAAAGTTCTGCATAGGTATAGTAATGGGTGGAAAAATTTTATGACTTTTATGCTGCTATTTTGTATATTTGAATGCGGTGAAAAATTGATGGAATATGATTAGATGTAAATTAGGAAGAAAATGAAAGATGATGTAATATAATGATGAACTAAAACCTTAGGAAAGGTTTGGTTAGGAAACTGGATTTCGGAGTAACCAAGGAAGCTTCTATTTTTGAAATTCTGCGAAGAATCGGTTATGAATTAAATGGTTAACATGAAAAATGTATATCTATGTCCTGTGGATTTTTAGCCACTGGAATCACTTAATTTGTAGTCCAGATGAGGAAGATATTGTCTGCTTTGTAAGTAGTGGTCAGAAAATGATTAACTAGGAAAGAATGTGTTAGGTATGCTTCTGTGTAGTTTTACCCACTAGAATCATTCAAATTGGAATCAATATGAGGGAGATATGTTCAAATTAGTAAGCAGAGGTCAGAAACTAGCTAGCCAGGGAAGAATTTGTTAAGTATGCTTTCATGTTTGAACTTCTAGACAAAATATGTAGGGAATTAAAGGAAATTGTTAACATAATAAATATAGATATATGTATCACGGATCTATAGGCTCTGAAATCAATTAATTTGGAGTCCATATGAGGGAGATATGACTGATTAATTATTAAATGTCAGAATTAGTCTGGAATCCAGGTTGGTAAAAGTAAGCGTTTTTTATTTTGATTTTCTGAACATAATTATTTAGGAATATGAACAAATGATAAACAAGAAAGTTGTATATAACTGTATTAACTTTTTATAGACTTTGGAATCATCTCAATTGGAGTTATTATGTGAGAGATATGGTCAAATTAATAAGTAGAGGTCTGAACCTACCCGAGAAGAAATAACATTGAATTTGAGGGAGTAGTAACACCATGATTACTTAAGATTTCACTAAAATGTTCAACATAAGAGTTTTAGAGGATTGTCTTGTCTTTCAATTAACACTAAGATCACCTCAATTGGATTTAAAATGAGGGTATTCTGCTCTATTTAGTGAGAGAGGAAAATAATATTTAAAAAAAAAGAATCTTATAAATGAAAATAATAAATGACTAGTGTATGCCATAGCCATTACCGTTGCATGACTCCATACCATCTTAAGTGTGTAATTTTGACATGGAAATATTTTATAAAGTGATATTTAAAACAATTATCTTCATGGCATGATTACCAATGATTTTTGGTAATGATTATATTTTGATGAAAAATTATTGCATTTGAGTATAATAAACACACATGTTATTGAAATCATATTTTGGCTATTAATGTAAAAAGAAAAGAGCACGGTCACATGGCGATCCGTGTGGTGCACCAATAGGCGACACCCTACCAACGGCTATAATTATGTTAATGAGAAAAGAAAGTGTGTCATATCGGATGAAGCGAGAAAAGCCAGTACCAGAGGGTAGAAAGTACTCTCCCTGACCAGGGTAACTGATATGAAAATAAGTTGATAGTTATAATATGATATTCTGAAAATATTTATTCATGCCATACATGTCATTACTGTATGATTTTCATGTGCATAAATAAAGTGCATTTATGTGACTTAAAATAATAGCTGTAGCTTATACAGATGAACATAATGTGACAAGCATTATTTATGTGTTTATAATTAAGCATGATTTTTATACCTTTAAGCTAACTTTTTGTTTGATTTAAGTAGAATATAAATAGAAATTAATTGAGTTTTGTATTTTGTGTTTTAGGAAGAAGAAAGAAGAAAAGAAGAGGAAAATAGAGAGAAAATCATGAAAAATGCTTATTTCTGACCCTTTGTCACTAATTGAGGCATATCTCAATCATTTGAACTCTGACTGAGGTGATTCTAGCGGCTATGGAAAGAAGAGACATAGGAATACAACTTTTATGTTTGGAACTTTGGCAAATTTTAGATTTTTTTGGGATCCGGGGCACTGCTTCAACATGTTTCTGAGGCGTCGCGTCATTGGTTGCCCAGAAGCACCGAGCGTTGTGGCGCTCGAGCATTAGAAGAATAGCACCCCGGTTCTACCTCAGGTATTGTGGCACCCTGTTAGTGAATTGTTTTAGTATTGCAATTCCCGTGTAGGGCACCGCAGTGCTCGCCGCCGCACCAGAATGCCGAAATCGCAATTTTTAGGTTTTTGTTTTAACTCCAAATGAAGCCCGATGGGCCGAGATTTGACGTGGAAACAACCCAACATAATTGAAAAGCAGCTAATCTATAAAAGAGGGAGAAAGAAAGCATCAAGGGGGATCAATTCAATGATCTAAGCTCTTAATTATCTTCTTTAATTCTTTAGATTTTCTTATGGCCCTACACGGCTGAGTTACTTTTAGTTGGCAAAGGAAGATTGAAACCTCAAGGGATCGTTATGCATTGTGAGATTTGGAATTAATTTTATTAGTTCCATCTTAATCGAGTATTGATTATTTATCTACTCTTATCTTTTCTTAATGATTGTTCATATGATTGCTAGGGAGGCCTACTAGTATATTGTATGTCTTAATCTACTGCTGAAATAGGTTTTGAACAAAGTTTTCATTACTTTATTTATGAAGCAAATAGGATTATGGATTTTGAATTATAAATCATTATCCCTATGATGAATGATCAACTAAATTAAATATAACCGATGTGCTTATATTTATTTAGCTTTATCAGTTTCTCTTGTTCTTCATGCAATTGATAGGTTAGACTTTACCGATATACTAAAGGATATCTTATCAATTAGGGTTTAATTAGTACGATTGTTATCAATTCACTAAACTTAAAGAGGAACAGGGATGGAATCCTAATAATAGATATTTGATTTAAGATTGATGATTTTTTCAATGATCAATGTAATCCCTTGATGGTGAATATCGACCAAAACCAACGCTTCTCTTATTAATTACTCTCTTAATTGCTTTCATTATTATTTGCTTTACTATTTACAATGATCAAATTCCCTTTTTTTCTTAATCACATAAGGTAACACGAGTCTCTGTGGGATCAACCCTTACTCCGACTACTATAGATTAGTTGAGAGGTAAGGTATCAATTTGGGTGTACCTGCGATAGTACGCACCAAATTTTGGCGTTGTTGCCAGGGACTGTGTCTATTACCTTTTGTGATTTTTATTTTGATTTATGCCTGTGACTCATTCTTCTATTTCTCAAGATTTATAGTTCAATCTAGATATTGAAAATTCTATTCACAGGTAGAGAAGAGAACTTCAAGAGGATATTCATCAAGAGAAGGAGAAAGAAATCATGGCCAAACACCCTACTCTGAAGGAGCTTACAGTGCCAAATCTACACCATCAGCCTTTATGCATTACTTTTCCTAACCTTGATAAAAATATTAATTTTGAATTAAAATCAGGATTGATTCATCTCTTACCCAATTTTCATGGTCTTGCAGGTGAAGACCCATATAAACACTTGAAGGAATTTCATATGGTATGTACCAGTATGAAGCCCCATGGAGTAACAGAAGAACAAATTAAACTCAAGGATTTTCCTTTTTCCTTAAGAGACTCAGCCAAAGATTGGCTATATTATTTACCATCTAGCACTATTACTACTTGGAATGAGATGAATAAATTGTTTTTAGAGAGATATTTTCCTGTATCTAGAGCTGCAAATATAAGAAAGGAAATATGCAGCATTAGGCAACTATATTGAGAGACACTTTATGAGTACTGGGAGAGGTTTAAAAAGCTTTGTGCAAGCTGTCCATATCATCAAATTAGTGAGCTGCTTCTGATCCAATATTTTTATAAAGGTCTTTTGTAGGGAGACAGGAGTATGATAGATGCAGCTAGTGGAAGAGCACTAGTAGATAAGACTCCTGAAGCAGCCAGAATCCTAATATTAAACATGGCTGCCAATTCCCAACAATTTGGTGTTAGGCATAACTCTCCTGTTCAACATGCCCATAAGGTAAGTAATTCCACCCTTCAGCAACAAATATCTGAACTGACATCTTTTGTATGCCAAATTGTTATAGGTACACCGTAGCAAGTGAAAATCTATGGAATATGTTCAGCAAAGGGGCACCCAACTCGTATGTGCCCTACACTTCAAGAGGAATCCACAAAATAAGCTAATGTTGTAGGAGGGTTCCCAGGCCAACCAAAGAGGTATGATCCTTATGCTAATACATATAATCCTAGATGGAAGGATTATCCCAATTTCAGGTATGGGAATACACAAAATAGACCTGTGGAACAAAATTTTTAGCATCCTCAACAGTCCTATTATCCTAGACAGAATACATCTCAAGATTCCCACGTAAGTACTTCTTTAGAAGATATTGTTAAATCTCTTGCACATAACACTCAACAATTTTAGCAAGAGACAAGAGCTAGTATTCAAAACTTGGCAAGTCAGATAGGTCAATTAGGAACCACAGTTAGCATATTAGAGGCTCAAAATTCAAGTAAGTTACCCTCTCAAACTGTGGTAAACCCAAGGGAAAATGTGAGTGCAATCATGCTACCGGGTGATAAAGAAGTTGAGATCCCAATGCAAGAGGTACATTCACCAACTAAGCAAGAGGAAGAAAAGAATAATGCAACCATGGCAAGTAAACATCCAAAAGGTAAGTTTGTGCCTTTATTTGAATATGAATCTAAACCTCCCTTTCCTGAAGCTTTAAAGGAAAATAGGATGAATGAGAAAACTTCTGAATTATATGATACCTTTAGAAAGTGTGAGGTGAATCTTCCTCTTTTAGATGCAATCAGTCAAGAACCTTGTTATGCCAATTTTTTAAGGGAATTACACACACAACAGAGGAAGCAAAAGTTAAAAGGAGTTGAGAAAGTAAAAGTAGGTGAACATGTTTATGCAATTATTCAAAGAAAACTCCCTACAAAATGTAAAGACCCAGGTATGTTTTCTATTCCCTGCTCTATAGGCAATAATACATTTGAGAAGCCCATACTAGATCTAGGAGCATCTATTAATGTCATGCCATACTTTGTCTATGCATCTTTAGCACTAGGACCTCTGAAAGAAACTAGTGTTATAATTCAATTGGCTGAAAAATCTAATACATTCTCTGAGGGTGTGGTTGAGGATGTTTTAGTGCAAGTTGGTGATCTGATTTTCCCTACTAATTTTTATGTACTTAATAAGGAGAATGACAGTCAAACCACTCCAATTTTGTTAAGGGGGGCATTTTTAAAAACATCCAAGGCCATGATAGATGTTCATAGTGCCATACTGACAATGGAATTTGAAGAAAAAATTATGAAATTCAATAATTGTAATGCCATGAAAGATCTTACTGCCTATGCTATTAATATGGTAGATTCTATAGCATAGGATATTGAGCCTTCAAAGACAAAGGTTGAGAAATCAGCCTTAAGTGTTCACTTGCAGGAGAATAATGAAAAAACTCCAAAAGTGCAGCAAACAAGTAAAGATCCCTCTACCTCAGTACCAAATTCTAATGCAAGTGCACCTTCTGTTTTGCAGGATCCTGGATCAAATCTGTCACCTCTTCCCAATCACTTGAAATACTTGGAAGTTGGGGATGCACCACCTATCATAGTTGCCAAGAATCTAGGTTCTAAAAAAGAAGAGGCATTGATGCATATTCTTCAAGAAAAAGGAAATGACATTACAAAAACAATAGCAAACCTTCAAGGCATAAAGCAAAATGTAGAGTTGCATCAAGTTCTAGAAATCAAAGGGGTTAGACCCCGCAAAGGTAAGAAATCTCTCCCTTGGTCTGGATCCCTTATTATTACTAATGTGATTGCTTGTCATGTAGTAGAATTTCAAGGCTTGAATCATTCCAAGAAATTTCAAATTAAAGTAGACATCAAGGATCCTCCATGATTGACATCATGATCTGTAAGTCGAGCCAACAACATTAAACAAAGGCACTTATTGGGAGGCAACCCAACATAATCAAAAAAAAGTGGAAAATAGAAATATTCAAGGACTAGTAATGCAGCACTCTTATTCTACCCTAAACAAATTCAGGGAAGTCCACTTAACTCATGTTTTCATATATCATTTCCTACTCTTATTTTTCTTTTACATTGAGGACAATGTAAAGTTTGAGTGTCGAGGTGGAAGTATATTGTCTGAATAATTGTCACCTTATTTTGAGCATCAATTTTTTGATTTTTACTATTAATGAACTTTTATTGTGTTTAGCAAATTGAGTGATTGTGTGAGTGTTTCAATTTATGTTTTCGGATGTTAGGCACAACCAACAGCCAATGATATGACTATCCAAATTTCTTTTAGCTCTTGAAAAAAGTAGAAAATTCATGCTTTTGTGCAATTTTATCCCTTTTGTAATTTATTACTTTTAACTTTAAAATCCTGAAATATTTTTGCACAAGAACTTTGCACATTCAATTTATCTTTTACTTAAAGAAGGTTTATATAATTCAAAAATATTTCATGATCTCAATAGGATTCTAGAATTTATTTGAATGCTGCTTAAGGCGAAATCCTTAGCTAATACTATTATTTATGAGATGATTTAGGCATTATTTGAGAGATTGAGCCTTTTAAGCCAACCTAAGCAATGAAATATCCTTAGTTCCTCTATTTTAAGCTTAATGAACTTTTCGTTCTAAAAATCACAAATGAGCTGAAAGCCAAATTTTGTATGAATATCCTTATTTTTTATCCCATTCACTCACTCCATAATTATTTTTTTGAATACTTGTTTTGTAGAACTTTTTTTACAAAAGGGTGGAAGGGTGGAGCAAGGAAAAGAAAAGAATTATGCAAGTAAAAGAAAAGAATTAAGGAAAGGAAAGAAAAGAAAATTCCAAAGAAAATAAAAGCATATGCTCTGGGAAAAAAATAGAGAACCAAGGAAAAGGATGAATTAAATCCAATTGGAGCAAGAAAATGAGTGTGGGGGAAAACCCCTACAAACTTGAGAAAAAAAAGGGCTAAAAAAAACAATCATGTGGTGTTGGATGATTTAGCCTAAATTTGTATTATTTATCATACCTTATACCCTAACCACATTATAAGCTAAAGAATGCCCTATTAATCCTAGAGGTAGTTTTGGCCTACATTAGTGGAGAGTGACATGAAAAATAAGCCTATGAAAATCCTAAACTAAATAGAGATTTATACCCAAAATTTTGGGATATATAAACTCATCCAGGTAAAAGAAAAATTAGTGACCCAAAAATACACACACTCAAGATTCAAGAGAATACAACAATGGATTGCGTTTGGGTCAATCTTGTGCATGGTTATGATATTTCAAAACTTTTCTTCAGTATATTTTTAAGATATGAGGCAAAAAATTTGGTAAGCCTAATACTCACTACATATATTGATTTTTGTTTTTGTCTTTAGGGATTATTTTGCTTAAGGACAAGCAAAAGGTTGAATGTGGGGATACTTGATGTGTTTATAATTAAACATGATTTTAATACCTTTAAGCTTACTTTTTGTTTGATTTAAGTAGAATATAACTAGGAATTAATTGAGTTTTTTATTTTGTGTTTTAGGAAGAAGAAAGAAGAAAAGAAGAGAAAAATAGAGAGAAAATCATGAAAATTGCTTATTTCTGACCCTTTGTCACTAATTGAGGCATATCTCACTCATTTAAACTCTGACTGAGGTGATTCTAGTGACTATGGAAAGAAAAGACATAGAGCTATAACTTTTATGTTTGGCACTTTGGAAAATTATGGAATTTTTAGGGCACCGCAACGCTACGTAAACAAGTTTCCGAGGTGCAACGGCATTGGCTGCCATAAGCACCGAGCGTCGTGGCGCTCGAGCATTAAAAGCACAGTGCCCCGGCACTAGCTCAGGCGCCATGGCGCCCCTTCAGTGAATTTTTTTACCACCGCAGCACCAAAATCCTGAAATCGTGATTTTTAGGGTTTTTTAACTCCAAATGAAGCTCGATGGGCTGAGATTTGACATGGAAACAACCCTACTTCATTGAAGAGCATGCAATCTGTAAAAGAGGGAGAAAGCAAGCATCAAGGGGATAAATTCAACAATCTTAGCTCTTAATTACCTTCTTTAATTCTTATTTAGATTTTCTTATGGCGCTACGTGGCTGAGTTACTTTTAGTTGACAAAGGAAGATTGAAACCTCAAGGGATTGTTATGCATTGTGAGATTTGGAATTGATTTTATTAGTTCATTCTTAACCTGGTATTGATTATTTATCTACTCTTATCTTTTCTTAATGATTGTTTATATGATTGCTAAGGAGGCCTACTAGTATATTGTATGTCTTAATCTACTACTGAATTAGGTTTTGAACAAAGTTTTCATTACTTTATTCATGAAGCAAATAGGATTAAGGATTTTGGACTATAAATCATTAACCCTTTGAGGAATAATCAACTAAATTAAATATAACCAATGTGCTTATATTTATTTAGCTTTATCAATTTCTCTCGTTCTTCATGCAATTGATAGGTTAGACTTTACCGATGTACTAAAGGATATCTTATCAATTAGGGTTTAATTGGTACGATTGTTATCAATTCACTAGACCTAAGGAGGAACAGGGATAGAATCCCATTGATAAATATTTGGTTTAAGATTGATGATTTTTTCAAATGAACAATGCAATCCCTTAATGGTAGATATTGACTGAAACCAACCCTTCTCTCATTAATTACTCTCTTAATTGCTTTCATTATTATTTGCTTTACTATTTACAATTATCAAATCCTTTTTTTTCTTAATCACATAAGGTAACACGAGTCTCTGTGGGATCGACCCTTACTCCCACTACTATATATTAGTTGAGAGGTAAGGTATCAATTTGGGTGTACCTGCGACAGTATGCACCAATTATTGATGATGATTACTATTTATTATTGAACCTACTGGGATTTAATTCTCACTATATTTCTATATCATGTTCAGAAAACTAAGTTATGCAGATATTCTTTATGACCGGCTTTTAGCGTACGTTGGGTCGAATTGGCTAAGATCCCGGTGAAGGTGCAACCACTCGCACCCATATCTCTGAAATTGGTCAATATGGATGAATAGAATGTAGACTTATATGTGTTTGAATTTTGTACAGATGTTTGATTAATAAAGTGTATGTCAACCCAAAATTGTATAAATGTTAATGGTATTTCATAAACCTTAATTATGTTTGGTTAATTAAATTAAATGTTATTATGAGTTAAATAGTTAAAAGTAAAGAGGTAATGACTTCATAGAATTTTATATATATATATATATATATATATATATATATATATCTCTCTCTCTCTCTCTCTCTCTCTCTGTGTGTGTGTGTGTGTGTAAAAAAAAAGAAATGGATTTGTTACAAAAAGAGCTAAACTCTGATATGGTGGTTCTAATATAGAATCCTCCTAAAGCATGTGAAATCTTACACATTGTATTTGGTTTTGAATCTTTGACTATCTTTTGAAATTAAGATATTTGAAATGCAGGTCCCATATAGATGTACTTCTAAACTGTATTTTCTATGTGACAAATTTTAAAATATGAGTTCATCCATATGCTGACCTAAGAGGTCATTGGAGGTATTATCTGCTCACTGAGTTATCAAACTCACTACACGATATTTGCTCAGGGAAGTTAAAAGATATGAATTCAAATTTTCTTCTCTATCAAGGAAAAAAATAGAAAAAGAGAAGAAGAAAAAAGGAAAATGCAAGAGAGATTTTTTCATGATAGAAAGAAAAGGTGGTTAAAGATTTTGAATTAAGAAGTTCATTCAAAAAAATTTTGATAGTGAATGATGTGTTCATAATTAAACATGATTTTAATACCTTTAAACATACTTTTTTTTAAGTAAAATATGATTAGGAATTAGCTTAGCTTTGTGTTTTGTGATGTAGGAGCAAAAGAAGAAGAAAAGAAGAGAAAAAGATAAGAAATTCATGGAAAAATGCTAAATTGCAGCAATTCCAGACCTTGCAATACTAATTAGCCCATATTTCCCTTATATGACCTCTAATTGAAGTGATTCAAGTGGCTATGAAACTATAAGACAAGTATCTACAACTTTTGTATTGATCACTTTGTCTAATTCAGGAGATTGTAGAGCTTTATAGAACTTGAACATCAAAATTGTATTGTAGTTGATGAATCCTGATCTTTGTCACTCATTTAGGTATATCTCCCTCATTTTAGCTCCGATTAAGGTGATTCTAGTGGCTATAGAAATATAAGAGACAGAGCTATAAATTTTATCTTGAGTACTTTTATAGATTCTGAAGAAATCATAGAGTCATAGTGCCCAAAAATTAGCACTGCGGCGCAATGGACTTTTAGCAACGGGGTGCCACGACACTATAATAGAGTGTTGCGGCACCCGATACCCAAAATTTTGAGCACCGCGGCACCCGTAGCTACTATAAAAAATAAAAAAGGTGCTTTTATATTCTTTTTACTCCAAATGAAGCCCAGAAGCCCAAGAACAACCCTAGAATCAATCCTAATTCATTTAGGACTCTCATAACCTATAAATAAGAGGGAAAGCAAGCATTAAAGGATGCATCCGATCCATCCAAGGATTCAAGGACCGATTTCTCAAGTTTCTTCTTCTTCTTCTCTAAGGTTTCTTATGGCCCTGCGTGGCTAGTTTATTTTTGTTGGTTGAAGAAGATTGAAACCTCAAGAATTTTTTATCCATTATGAGATGTAGATTTGAGTTTATTATATCAATTTTAATTAAGTATTGATTATTTCCATTCTTATTCCCATGATTGTTTCAATTGATATCTAGGGTGCACACTAGTGATTTCATTGTTTCAATCTACTACTGAATCGTATTTTGAACAAATTTTTCATTATTATGATTTGTGAAGCAAATAAGATTAATATTTTGGATTATGAATTGTTAAACTTATGGTGAATGATTGACTAAGTTAAATATAGCCGATGTGTCTATGTTTGTTTAGCTCTATCAGTTTCTCTAGTTGTTCACGATGTTAATAGGTTATGCTTTACCGATGTGCTAAAGGATTGCTTGTTAATTAGGGTTAATTGAGACAATCTTCATCAATTACTAAACTTAAGGAGGAACAGGGATAGAATCCCAATGGTAGATACTCAATTTAAGATTAATTATGTTGTCAATGATCAATGCAATTCCTTGATGGTGGATATCAACCAAAACCAACGATTTCATTCTTAATCACTCTCTTTTATTATTTGCAATAATTCTCTTTTTACTTTATTAATTTAATTTTAGCATTCAATCCTCCCCCTTTCTTATTCATAAAAGGTAATACCAGTCTCTGTGGGATTGACCCTTATTTCCACTACTACAAGTTAGTTTTGAGATAAGGTATTTATTATATTTGATGTACCTGCAACAGTACCCACCAAATTTTGGCACCGTTGCTAGGGACTGCGTCTATTACCTTTTTGTGATTTTTATTTTGATTTATACCTGTGACTTGTTCTACTAATTCTCAAGATTTACAATTTAATATAGATGTTAGAAAATCTATTCACAAGCATAGAAGAGAATTAAAGAGTTCATTTATCAGGAAAAGGAGGAAGTAATCATGGCTAAGGACCTTGTAACATCCTTAATTTCGTTTCTTTTATTGATGGTGGATATCAACCAAAACCAACGATTTCATTCTTAATCACTCTCTTTTATTATTTGCAATAATTCTCTTTTTACTTTATTAATTTAATTTTAGCATTCAATCCTCCCCCTTTCTTATTCATAAAAGGTAATACTAGTCTCTATGGGATCGACCCTTATTCCCACTACTACATGTTAGTTTTGAGATAAGGTATTTATTATATTTGGTATACCCACGATAGTACCCACCAGTGAACAAAGATAAGGATTCACTATGCTTAGCAATTTCCTAAATTGATATTCTTTAGCCTTAATTATCTTATCTTTTCATGGAATAAACCTTAATACATTAACCTTACATTACAAGCCTAATAAAGACCTCATGATTCTAGGTGTTGTTGGTTGCCTACATTAGTGAAGAGAGGTATGAAAAGAAAGCATATGAAGCTTAAGAATTTGTTCTCGACAAAGGTTACACTTTTTTTTGCACAAACTCACCTAAACTGCTAACTTGTAGTTGAAATTGGCTAATCACACACTTGAAGGAATACTTGTGAATAAGAATCCACTCTTAATTTCAGTGAAAAATCTCAATAATATATGATACTCTTTTAGAATTGTATTATTTAGGCTATCTTTGAGACAATTATTTATCAACCAAACTACATTTGATTATTTTAGTTCCATTTTTTTAATCTCTTTTGCTAAAGGACTAACAAAAAATTAAGTTTAAGGGTACTTGATAAATATAATTTTTTTCATCCATGTTGACCAATTCCAAAGATACGAGTGTGGATGGTTGCATCTTCACTGGGATCTTAGCCAACTCGACCACAAACAACTTATTAATTACTAAGATCTACCCAAAATAGAGTAACTCGATCCAACGTGTACTAAGAGCCAGGGCCAAAGAGAAAATCTACATATCTAGTTTTCTGAACATGATATGGAAATCTAGCGAGAATTAAATCCTAGTAGGTTCAACAATAAATCATAATCATCATCAATATTGCTCATCACGTCATGTACATATGTATAAACTACAACAAATATCTTAGGTCACAGAATGCACTTTATCTATGCACATGAAAATAGTGCAGTAATGACATGTATCACATGAATATCTATTTTCAGAATATCATATGATGGTTATCAACTTATTTTCATATCAAGCTACCTCGGTTAGGGTGAATACTTTCTATTCTCTAGTACGTGTTTTTTTCCTTCCATCCAACATGACACACTTTCTCTCTTTTTTCTCATTATCATAATCATAGTCGTGAGTAGGGCGTCCGCTACTGGTGCACCACACAGATTGCCATGTGACCATGTTCGTATCTTTTCTTTTCTTTTTCTTTTTACATTAATAGCCAAAAATATGATTTCAATAACAAATATGTTCATTATACTCACATGCCATAATTTATCATCAAACCATAATCATTACCAAAAATCATTGGTAAAATACAATCATGCCATGAACAAAAAAAATTTAAAATATCACTTTATAAAATATTTTCATGTCAAAATTACACTTAAGATGGTAAGAAAATCATGCAAAGGAAATGGCTAAGGCATACACTAGTTATTTATTATTTTCATTTATAAGATATTTCATCTTTCTTAAATATTATTTTCATCTCTTCATTTTCTTTATGCTTGGCCTCTAGCCATTTTCCTCCTACTTATATCATTTCCAACACAAGTTCTCACAAATTTTATAGGGCATTCTTGTTCAATTTAGTTTCTATTATTACCCTATAGTTAAAAAGGTTTATTTAGGGTAGAAAAATATTGAAAATAAGTTTTACCATCTCCCAACACGGCCTGGCCATTTTTTGTAACACAACAATTCTCTAGGCTTCAAAAAGCCCTTTCCCACACCGAACACGGCCTAGCCATGTCCTGGATCACTGCCATGCTCTGTGTTGTGTGTTGTCCCCTGATGCAGGTTTTCATCCAGCATTACCTTCTCTCAATAATCAAAGCATAAATCTCTCATTTTAACTCCTATTGAGGTAATCTTAGTGTCCATTTAAAGTTAAGACAATCCTATAAAAGTCTTATGTTAAACATTTTAGAGAAATTGTAAGGAATCTTGGTTTTATTACTCCCTCAAATTCAATGTTATTTCTTCTCGGGTAGGTTTTGACCTCTACTTACTAATCTGACTGTATCTCCCTCTTATGGACTCAAAATGGAGTGATTTTAGTGACTAAAAATTTGTGAGACATATATCTATATTTTTCATGTTAACCATTTCTTTTAATTGCAAATAGATTCTTCCCAACATTTCAAAAATAGAAACTTCCCTAGTTACTTTGAAATCTAATTTTCTAACCTAGCCCTTCCTAAGGTTCTAGTTCATCCTTTTATTACGTTATCTTCTATTTTCTTTCTAATTTACATCTAACCAAATTTCAATATTTTAATTAGATTCTTTACACTTAATTTAACATATTCCATCATCTACTTCTCAAGAAAACAAAAATCAAATCATGAATTATTAAGGGTGTTTACCAACTAAAATTTCTCATAGTCTTCTTCTAAGTGTTTAAGGCCATACTCATTTTATCAATCTAATCATATTCTATCAATTTTTCACCACATTCAAATATACATAACAGCAGCATAAAAGCCCTAAAATTTTGCCAACAATAGCTATATCTATGCAGAACTTTCTACACTAATCGAAGTATTTAAAACATCCATCACATGCAAGATCAACATGTAACATGATATAGCAACATCCATGGTCAATCATCAAAGTAGAAAATATTGTAAATTTCATCAAAGTTCTAAGATCAAAATCTCATATAAATGTTACAAATTTCAAAGCTTTTCTTTAGAAAGAAATATTGTTAAACCTACCTAAAGATCTCTGTAACTCACTTAGTGAATTCTTTTTCTTGTTTCCTATTAAAAGAAGTGGTTAGATTCCTCCCTTCCCTTAACTTTTCCAGCAGCTTGAATAGGAGAGGGAGGGTGAGTTTTGAACCCCAAGGATGAAGAGAAAAGGCAAATTCAAGTAGAGATTAAGTTAACTTACCTTGAGTTCTTAGTCCTCTATACTTCTCCTTCTTCTTCCTTCTTCTCTTCTCCTCTCTTTCTCTCCTTTCCTCACTTTACCTAGCTTTTGTTTTTCCCTCTCCTTTAAACAAAATTCTAATGTTATAAGAGTGGCTTTTGCTTAAATAAATTATCAAGTGGTCCTCCTCTCATAATCATGGGTCTACCTTATCACAATTAGGATGCATTTGGTTATTTTTTAGGGTAAGACAACTCATGTTCTTGTCTTCCTCTCCCTTAGTCAAGATATGCACAGCAAAAAGTGGATTTGTTATTTGAAAATTATGATAAAATATTCTCAAGACAAGGGGCATGGTCCCCTTAATTTAGGGATTCATTTCTTAATTCTTTTGTCCCACTCAAGTATGATAGATTTGCCTTTCTAAGTGGCAAATTTTCAGCCTTTGAGTCTCCCTTGCTTGGTTGAAATTATTTGTGTAAGATAAGGATGTTTTTCCTAATGCCATTTATTATTACCTAATATATCATCACATGGCGTGCTGAAATTTTAAGTGTGGGATATAGATGTTTTGTCCTAATACCATGTGACATAATCTTGATTATTATTACACTACTATTTCATCACATGGTTCTTATTTTTCCTTCTTGGATTTAGGCTCTTCTTGCCCATTTCCCTTGCTTTGGCTAAAATTCCTATCTCTCATGGAGGGTTGCCCACACTTTCATGATTTTCGGGCTATTAGTCCAACCTCTATATCTTAGTCCAAGTCTATGTTATATCTCTTTCACGGGCTATCCATTATCTTACTAAATACTCATGTGAAGTGGAAAAACTCAATGAAGTGTCCATAGGTGAAGGCCCAATGTATGGATAGTGATGTTAAACTTAGGAACTCTAACTCTTGAATTAGGAAAAATTACCCTAATCCAATCTTGAAATTTTAAGACCTTTACTTACTGTCAAAAATTTATCTTCCTTACCCAAGATTTTTGCCCCTCTTTACGATATTATTTCTAATTTTTCCTATTAGATTTTTCTCTCTTTACCTATTCCTTTAATGTTAGAAACATTTTCTATGCATACACATAATGTGAAGAATTTCTAAGGCTTATATTTTCTTAGATATCTAAAAATTCTTTAATAAGTACTATTTCCTTAATTAAATATTTATGTACCTTTATTAATAAAAGAAACAAAATTAGGGATGTTATAATACTCCCCCTAGTATAACTCAAGCTAATAGGACGTCCTCTATTTTATACCATCTCCAAGCCATATGACCCCGTCTGGTCACCTTACCGTTATAAGATGTCGCATGTCACTAGGTTACCTTGCTAAGGTAAAGGTCATCCCGATACTTTCACCAAGTCACCTTGTGGCCACAAGGGTCATCCTGCATGTCACTGGGTCACCTTGCTACTACAGGGTGCCACAAGTATCTATCTATTTCTCATATTTAGCCACATTCCTATCATCAATACAATATATGATTATGTCTCATCAACATACCAAGTATGCATCTCATCAACATCTCAAGCATCCATCTCATCAACATATTAAGCATAAATCTCATCAATATATCTAGTATGCATCTTATCAACATCTCAAGCATGCATCTCATCAACATATTTATCATACATCTCATCAACCATATTCATCACTAACATCATGCTTGTCATCATCATCACATTATTTAACAATTATATTTTGATACATTTATCATCATGTAACAATTTATACATCATACATCTAATCATCATGCATTGATACGATAATGTATGCATCATACTCTCTAATCATCATCACCACCATGATAAGGTTATGCATTAGTCAAGTACATCATCTTCATTATACTTATTATCATCGTCACATCATCATTTAACAAATATGTATTAATACACTTATCATCATGTAATAATGCATACATCATATCATGTAATCATCATGCATTGATCTACTAGCATAGGCATCACATCATCATCTTCATCATTTAACAAATTTATATTAATACACAATGTATGTCATGCTTATTATTACAAGAAATAGTGACAACTAGCATTGTATTGCAAAGATTACAAGGCATTCTTCTTCAATTTAGTTTCTTTAATTATTATCTAGTTAATGAAATTCATTTAAAGCCATTTTTTGCTAAAATAGGGAAAAAAAACTTTAAACACGACCTGGCCGTGACCTAGAACACAACCGTACTTGAGGTTTTCTAAAACGTGCTACAACCTCTCAAACAGCACGAAACACGATTGTGCTTCAGGTTGCAAGTTCTCTACCAGCCTGAGCTTCCCTCAATAATCAGCCATAACTCCTATATTTCACCTCCAATTGAGGTTATTTCGATGTCTATGGAAAGCTAAGGCAATAAACTACAACTTTTATGTTTACCACTTTGACAAATTACAACTAGAATAAAGCTTAAAAGTGTCCCAAAATGGGCATCATGATTCTACGCATTAGATCTGACCTCTCTTCACTAATTGGGTACATAACTCCCTCATTTAAAGTCCAATTGAAGTGATTCTAGAGAGCTTTGAACAATAAGACATATGCCTACAACTTTTATGTTGAACACATCTTCTAACTCAGTACAAATTATGACTCCCCGAACTATCCATTCATAACATTGAGTTTCATCCATTCACATCCAAAGTTCAACACAATATATGTAATACATATGCATCCAAACCTTTTCTTTACATGGGTATTCATATGGTAATTCTAATATACACAAGCTACCTCAAGGCAACAACAACTTACAAGTATACATACACACACACACACACACACACACACACACACATATATATATATATATATATATATATATATATATATATATATATACATGTATCATCAAGATTTCAATCTTCATAATAGATTAATGTTAAACCTACTCTTATCACAACTTTTGGTCTTCTCCTTCTTATTCTCTAACCACCCTTTGTCTCTTCTCTTTTCTACCAAATCACTATATTTCCACCATCAAAAATCCATCTAGGAGGTTTAGAATGAAGTTGAGAAAATATTTAGCAGCTTAGATACATAGAAATTACCTTGATCTTCCTTCTTGTTATCTCTCTCTCTCTTCTCTCTATCTCTTCTCTTCCTTCTTCATCTTCTCTTCTTGACTGTATATGTTTCTGGCTCCCACCTTCTTATTTGACTTCTTCAAGAAGTCACCAAGAACAATATTAAAATATTAATTCTTCTAGAAGCTCAATTTCTCCTTCCAACTATATTCCTTAACCAAATCAAAATTACAAGTTTGCCACTCCATTAGATTGTGATCAACCCCTTGACTAAGGCCTTATTTGGCTTTTTCAAATCTCCAAATGGTTTAATTCCTCTTTTCAGAAGATGCCAATGGTCTTTAGTGTCACACCCAAAACATATCTCTAGCTCATTTCTTGATGTTCATTTCTAGCCCTAAGGAATTAGGAAATTACAATTTTTCTCCTTCTAGATTTCCTTTTTGCCATTTAGATACTTTATAATTTTCTAGGGTTTCTTCAATATTCCCTTTCATTCTCTTTTCTTCCGTTCACCACTAAAAATTATTGTCTATTTAATAAAAGCCAGGATGTTACATGCGGCACTTCGTATCTCCTACCACAAAGCATTGCGGCACACTAGCCCTAGCACCGAGGAACTTGGTTCTCGGGTACTTAGGCACCGCAGGGCACTAAGGAGCACAATGTCACTCTAGAAAGTCTGAGATGCAGCATTGTGGCACCCAAAAACTTCCAAAATTTGCCAAAGTACAAAACGTAAAAGTTGTAACTCTATGTCTCTTCTTTCCATAGCTGCTGAAATCACCTCAATCGGAGTTCAAATGAGAGATATATGCCTTAATTAGTGATGAAGGATCAAAAATCAGCATTTTTCCATAATTTTCTCTCTATTTTCCTCTACTTTTCCTCTTTATTCTTCCTAAAACACAAAACACAAAACTCAATTAATTCTTATTTATATTCTCCTTAAATTAAATAAAAATTAACTTAAATCATGCTAAAAGCATGCTTAATTTATAGCATGTCAGATGTTAAAATGGACATAGCCTATAGGGCTAGATTGGCATAACCTTTTTAATGGGGTAGGCTGGCCTAACAAATAGGCAGCTCATTTTGTCCAAGGGCTTTCAAGCCATCCCTATTTGGCCCTTGTAGGCTCTTTTTACACTTTTGTAGCATAAAGTTGGTAATAATAAAATAATATAAATTAGTGAACTATGAGAACATTTTATATGCATAATGAAGTAATTAATTACTTATTTTATAATAATTAATGATATTGTGTGTGTGTGTAAATGAATATGATACTTGCACGCACTCTTCCAACAAATGTGATCCTATGCATATGTGATACGTGAATAATTGTTCACAAACTAACTGTCTTTAATCTTGTATTTTACTCATCTTTAATTGAAATTAGTTAGGAATTTTTTTAAATTTCGTGTTTTGTGTTATAAGATAGAGGAAATTGGGAAAATGGAGAATAAATAGAGAAATTCAGGAAAAAGATGAAAATTTTTGTAAAGAGCCAAACAGAAGGCTTAGCATCACAATGATGGCTTCTCACTGTCACGACGTTAATGAATCTAGGAACCCATAATAAAATTCTAGAATTCTCAGCACTGCAATGATAATCTCTCGTCATTGTGACCCCAAGGAACTCCAAAAAAGAGAAGAAAAATTATAAATGGCGATGTTGTGACACTAGAGGAAATTCAGTTTGAGGAGTATTCTAGAACTGCCAATGTCGCTAAGCTAGTACAATAAGCTGCTAAACATTTTGATTTCGAAAATAACCAAGTTTAAGTAGGGTTATGAGTTTTGTGAGCTGAAATTCAATCAGATTAAACCCAAGGTTTTGAAGGATCATTGCAAGAATGAATAGACGGCCAAAGGATGAATCAAAGCACTTGAGACTTGAAACCTGAGACTTGAGACTTGATACTTAAGACTAGAGACTTCTAATTATATAACATCTTTTCTTCTTTATTTTGTTTTGAGTTTCTTTATGGCCCTATACAGCTAACTTCCACTATTAGTTAAAAATATTGAAACCTTATAATAGAATGTCACTGTGTGATTATATTTTGTTCTTCATTAATTCAATTTCATATTTAGGTATTAAATGTTTATATGTGGTTATTTTCATGGTTTTCTTGTTTTATTTCTAGAAAGAGTCCTCTAGTTAATTGAACTAGTATAATATATAGCTAATTTATATATTAAACAGGGAAACCTTTAGTCCCTCTACATTGTGGAGCAACTGGGGTTTAGTAATTTGCTACATTAGGAATTATTAAATCTTAGGAGGGACATTCATCTAGATTAAATTCAAACTCTTATGCTTGAATTATTTAGTTCACTAATCTTTCTAAATTTCTACACAATTGCTAAATTAAACCCTAGGCATTTGGATAAGGTTGTTTAGTAATTAATGTTATTTAGATCGCTTGTTTTACTTAACTGCACTTAAGAAAATATTAGATTTAATTCCAACAGTGAATATCTGAATTGAATTTAATGTGTTTATTGATGATCGATGGATTACTCTAATGGTGGAAGTTGGTCTAACCAATGCATTATCTTCTTGATTACATATTTTTACTTCATTATACATTTTCTTACTTAATTTTCTTATTTAATTTTCTATGACAACTAATTCCCCATTTATATTACCAAAGGTATTGATATTAACTGCCACTCTTTGTAGGATCGACTTACTTTTGCTATTGCATTATTTATTTTAAAAAAGCAACATTTTTATTAATTTTGGGGCATGACCGCAAATGTAAAATGTCAACTAATATACCAATTATATGCAAGTGATATCATCAATTGTGTATCGACTTAAAGAACGATGGCTTTTAAATTAATGATGGCAATGACTTATTAAGTGCAAGATTACTTGAACTGGGATCGCAATCGGTGTAGATTTATGCACTATTGTTACATGAGCCATGATGAATACTCTAAAAGTTTGATAGGCTAGAGTAAATTGAAGCCATGTATCAATTTTTTTCAAGTTCTGATATAATCCTTTCCAAATAAATAAATTGAAATACATATTTTCTATACTAATAATGTTATAAATTCCTTTAAGAATTAATTGTACAAGTGAAAATAAATAAATTATATAATTCTGCAAACAAATTAACAGGATATTTGAAGCTTTCATACAAGTATGCCTTAATCAAGTTTTAATAGAATAGTGATTTATTTATAAATTACGAAAAATATAATTATATGGAGGATGATAGTTGGTATTGAGACTAAAATATCGAGATAAATTGATTATTTTTCTTTCCCATTTAAGTTACTTACAATAGTAGCATTTACTTGTTTAGAAAGTTTATTTTAATTGTTCATTATGAGAAACCATAAGGCCCAACTCAAATTGACAATGCTATTATTCAAAGGGTCAATGATGAATGAAAATTCTATTGAGGACATTACAAAGATCATTTGTCTTTTTAGTCAATTTGGTTACACTCGATAAAAAGATGTATATGGGCAAATCTGCCCTATGTCGGTTGACCTAAAGGGTTGAGGACAACAAACCCTCCTTCCAAATTTCAACTCTTCTAAAAGGCCTAGGGCTAGATCTCCCTTAGATTAATTTTCTTAAAAGGGTCAAGAAAGGACAGACCTTCCAACCAAAACTTCAGTTATTCTTAACAACTAGGGAAAATCTCCCAAAGTTGTTTGGCCAACTAAAAGTCAAGGAGGGACACTTCCTCTATCCTAACTTCACTACTTTTAAATAGGCCTAAGGTAGACCTCCTTTGGCCAATCAACCCATAAAAGATAAAGAAGGTCAGCATCCAAACAACTCTTTAAGAAGCTTATGGAAAAACTCATGTGGTCAATTAGCTAACCAAGGTCAAAGGATAACTCTTCAAAAATCATATTAAAGAATCCTTAGAATGGACTTCCCTAAGGACGATTGGCCAACACAAATAAATTTCATACCAACATACTAACATTAAATCAATTTGAGAAATACAAAATGAATAAGGTAGTTGCTCAAATAAAATAAAGTAAACATGAAGCAACAAAAAATATTTGGATTAAAAGGATTCTAAAGTTCTCATATACATCAAGAGGAAAAGAAAGAAATAGAAAAGAAAAAGAAGTAAAAACAATAACAATAAGCAATTACAAAATGCCTAGTTGAAGTAGCTTCTTTAGTAGTGGCATCATTGGCAAGTTTAGTGGCCTTATACTAAGGAACTTGATCCGTCGAGTATCAGGAGTCCCAACCTTTTTAGCCAAATTGATGATTTTTCCTTCATCATTCACAATTTTTTAAGGGGTCAAGCCCCATGGTAAAACATTCCAGGCTAGGGTTAAAAGCGTGCAGTTGCTTCACTCAACTCTCAAAGAACAATACCATGGCCTCCCTAGTCTATAAGTCAACCAGCTTTCTATTACAACCTCATAATGGGATACGTGATTGGAACACCATGAGATGTGGTCCCTTAAGCAGTAAGACTCAAATAAGGACAAAAAGAAAACTAAAATTCATCTTAAACCATACATCTCTTATGATATCATAAAATCTAATAACAATGCATATTTAAACCATCCAAAACAAGTAATATAGATAAGCATTCTTTCATAAACAAATGTTTAAAAACCTTCATCACTACAAAACCACAATCATAATGACAAGGATATGACTATAATTACTTAGATATTTTAATATGACATCTTAGTTAAATCTGAGAATAAACAAGCGAAGAATATGACAAATCTGTGTAATTTTCTTATAGGAACTAAGGAAAATAGAATTTTTGCGAAAAAGAAGAAAAAAAGAGACAAAGCTAAAAAAAGAGATAGAATTTGTTCCGTCGTGACTCCAGATAATTCCCATTGCAATCGTAACTCCCCAGAGGAAAGTCCTAAAATTCTAGAACCACTTCCATCGCAACACAAGTTATTTATTGTCATAATACTGAAGGTTGTAGGGCAATTCTAGAATTACAAAAACTCTCCCATCATGACGCTGATTTAGTGCCATCATGACATAATTAAAAACCCTAAAGTAAAGGATTTATAGAAACAGCACCATCGCAACAATGGATAATTAGCATTGCGATGCGAGTACTTTGACCTACTTCATTATGTGGGCAAAAATAGAGATGTCACAACATGATAACGGCAACTTAGGTTTTCTTTTTATAAGCAACCATTTTCAGTAGCAACTGAGTGATGTGTTTATAATTAAGCATGATTTTAATACATTTAAGTTTACTTTTTGTTTGACTTAAGTATAATATAAATAGGAATTAATTGAGTTTTGTGTTTTGTGTTGTAGAAAGAAGAAAAGAAGAGAAAAAGATAAGAAATTCATGGAAAAATGTTGAATTGCAGTTATTCTAGACCATACAGTACTAAGTAACCTATATCTCCCTCATTTGACCTCCAATCAAAATGATTCAAGTGGATATGAAACTATAAGACAAGTATCTACAACTTTTATGTTGATCACTTTGTCCAATTCGGGATATTTCATAGTGTTATAGAGCTTGAAAGTCAAAATGGCAATGCAGTACATGAAACCGGATCTTTGGTCACTCATTTCGGTATATCTCCCACATTTTAGCTCCAATTAAGATGATTTCATCAGCTATGGAAAGAAAAAAGATAGGGATACAACTTTTATGTTAAACACTTTTCTAGATTCTGAAGAAATCTTAGTGCCGCAGTGCACGAAAATCAACATTGTGGTGCTACATACCTTTAGCAACTGGGCGTCGTGGTGCCCGATGCCCAGCATTTTTAGTGCCACGGTGTGATAAAGGGGAATTTTGAGTGCTTATTGGTCAAGTTTTGTCCCCTTATTCATAGTAACTTATGGATATTTTCATGCTTTTGGTTATACTTTGTTCTGGGTATTGTTGTGGTTCATTTTGTGATTGCAGGAGAGCAAAAGAAGCTAAGAAGCAAGGAAAAACGGTCATGGAAAGACCCTAAAAGACTTGGATCATGTTGAGGAGGAAGCAAGGAGGTTTCACGTCAAATTTGATGAAGAAAGGAGCACCATAGCATCCAACAGGGCCTGGCCGTGTTAAGGAGGCCTACAACACAGCCTGGCCGTGTTGGTGGTATTTCTGCAGCCTCTTCAGAATTCCAGCCCGAAGCACGGCCAGGCCGTGTTCCAGGGCATGGCCGTGTTTCAGGGCTCGTAAAGGATGTCGTTTTTAGGGTTTCTAAGGCCTAAACACATATATATACTTGGGGATTCGCAATTGGGACAAGGAGAACCGAAGGGGAGACCAGAAAAACACTTTTTAGCCTTAGGAAACACATCTAGATTAGGTTTTTACATGATTCTTTGAAGGATTTTGATGTTCTAGGATTGAATTTATTGCTTTTCAAGTTGTAATTGATCTAAGTACTTCTACAAACAGGTTCTATCTTTCTACTTCTACTTTTACTTGTTCTTCTACTACTTCTACATCTTCTCCTACTTTTTAATTGTATTGAACTACTATGAATTATTCAATGAGTATGGTTTTAGTTCTTGATTTGACAATGTGTGAGTAGATTCCATCTAGGGTTACGGTAAACCCAATTGTGGTACAATGATACTATGCTTTTAAATTGAATTAAGAAACCCTAATTGTAATTGGGATTAGATTGAATTGGATTAACTATTGTATGCTTTAATTAGTTTATGGAATGCCTGATCACCAATCTATCACATATTAGGTATTTAATCGATGAACTGAAAGGTGAAGATTAAAACCCGAATCCAATAGTTAATTAGGGTTATCTTAATCATGAAAGTAGTTTAAGATACCATAGGCTTGAGTCAATTAGTGGGAACGAGAAAACCTACTAGTTGAACTCTATGGTTAGCATAAAGCTTAATGGACCTAGGTTAAGTTAAGAACCACGAAAGTAGGTAATTTGATTAACTTAGGTACGATTAGTAATTCTTGAAAGAGATTGCTAGTTAATTAAGGCTAAACCATCCCCAACAATCTATACGATTGCAATTACAGGTGAATATCAGTTGTTGAGTATCACAAATATGGTGAACCCTAACCTTAGGCCTAATTTAATTGATTCTTTCAACTTGCTTAATTGTGATTCTTGCCTATCGAATTTCATCGATTTAGATAGTACTTTTTGTAAGATTCTGGTAGTTGGCATTGTTCTCTGTGGACACGACCCGTACTTGCCGAACTAGTTACAGCTACGCCGTGCAGTTGCTGTAATTGGTAAAATATATACACAACAAGTTTTTGGCGCCGTTGCCGGGGAACAAAGCCAATATTAGATATCTTATAAAATAGCTAGACTAGATCAAATTTTGTTTATTTTTCTTTTTAATTTTTCTGCATAATTTTCTTCTGCTGATTTTGCTTCTTTTCTTCCTTCCTAGGTGTGTATCTCTTTTATGCGAAGAGCGTGTGAAAGTGTTGCTGAATTTGACCCTGAAATCAAACGCACTTTGCGAAGGTTAAGAAGAAGACAGCAGGAAGGAAGTTTACCAGTTACAATGGGGGAAAGAGATAACCGGTCACTAAAGGACTTCACAGCCCCAGACACACATGGCCTGAACCCCAGCATAGTCAGGCCGGTGGTTGAAGCCAATAATTTTGAGCTGAAGCCATCTCTTTTGTAGATGGTTCAGCAGAACCAGTTTGGAGGGTCGCCTACTGAAGAGCCAAACCTCCACCTCTCCGTATTCCTGGAGTATTGTGACACCTTAAAGCTGAACGGTGTCTCATTAGATGCAATTAGATTGAGGTTATTCCCTTTCTCACTGAGGGATAAAGCACGTGCATGGCTGCACTCTCTACCATCAGGCTCCATCACCACTTGGCAGCAGCTTTCTCATGCTTTCTTGGCCAAGTATTTCCCACTAAGTAAGATGGCCCACCTGAGGAACCAGATTACTACATTTGCTCAAAAGGATGGAGAATCTTTATATGAGGCATGGGAGAGATTCAAGGAGCTCCTCAGGGTATGCCCTCACCACGGGCTAGAAAAATGGTTAATAGTCCATACGTTCTACAATGGACTAGTATACAGCACCCGGATGTCTGTGGATGCTGCAGCTGGAGGAGCCCTAATGAAAAAAACTATTGATGAAGCCTATGAGTTGATTGAAGACATGGCTCAGAACCACTACTCATGGTCTAGTGAGAGGCAGACCAGGAAGCTGGCAGGTATGTATGAAGTTGATGCTTTTAATCATCTGACTTCTAAAGTTGATGCTTTATTTTAGAAATTGGATAAACTGAGCATCAATGCCATTGCATCATCTTCATCTTCTACATCTTGTGAGATTTGTGGAGGTATAGGCCATGCAGCTAATGAATGTCAGCTTGGGAGTTCTACAGTTCAGGATTGTGAGCAAGTCAATTTTGTGAACAATTAGAGGGGTAATCCCTACAGTAATACTTACAATCCTGGCTGAAGAAACATTCCTAACCTATCATACAAGCCTAATGTTGGTCAGCAGCCCCAAAATAATTTTAGACAACCTCCAGGGTTCCAGAATCCAAGGCCATACAATCCTCCCCAACCGAAGTCAAATCTGGAGGCTCTAATGGAGAATTTCATCTCCATACAGAGCAAGCAGAATAAACAGTTTAGAGCTCAGAATCAGGAGTTTAGAGCTCAGAATCTCAGCATGAATAAAGTAATTAAAGACTTGGCTTCTAAAGTGGATTCACTTGCTACCCATAATAAGATGCTAGAGACACAGATAGCGCAGCAAGCGAGCTGCTCAACCAGAAATTTTGGTAAGTTCCCTAGTCAACCTGAAAACCCTAGAGAACACTGTAAAGCCATTACTTTGAGGAGTGGGAAACAGTTGGGTGAACCAGTGGAAAGGGAGGATGATAAAGAAGTTGAAAATAAGGATGTGCCTGAGCCAATGAATGAAGAAAAAGAGACTAGCCATTACTTTGAGGAGTGGGAAGGAAGGAACTAGATGAGCCTGAATATGTGGCTCCAGAACCGTATAAGCCACCAGTTCCCTTCCCGCAGATACTAGCCAAAGCTAAGCTAGAGAAACAGTATGGAAAGTTTTTGGATGTGCTTAAAAAGTTGCACATCAACATTCCATTCTTGGAAGCAGTATCTTAGATGCCCTCATATGCCAAATTTCTAAAGGAAATCCTCTCTAATAAGAGGAAGATTGAAGAATATGCCACTGTGGCATTGACTGAAGAGTGTAGTGCCCTGATTCAGAACAAACTACCTCCTAAACTCAAGGATCCTGGGAGCTTTTCAATACCTTGTTGCATTGGAGATGTGCAGATCACTAAAGCCTTATGTGATTTAGGAGCAAGCGTGAGCCTCATACCACTATCCATTTGCAAAAAGCTCCAGATGGGAGATCTGAAGCCTACCACTATTTCCTTACAGTTAGTGGACCGATCCGTTACTCACCTAGTAGGTATATTAGAGGATGTTCCTCTAAAGGTAGGTAAGTTTTTCATACCTATTGACTTTGTGGTATTAGAGATAGAGGAAGATAGCAAAATCCCCATCATTTTGGGAAGACCTTTTCTAGCCACTACAGGTGCCATTATAAATGTTATGGATGGGAAACTTTCCCTGAATGTAGGGGATGAAAAGATAGAATTTAATCTTAATGAAGCTATGAAATATCCATCCTTAAGAGATACTTGTTGCATGATTGATATAATTGAACAAAATATTATTGATAATGCAATGAGCTTGTGCCCTACTGATCCACTTGAGCTTTGCCTTTTGGATAGTTCTGTTTCTTGTGCTGAACAGGTAGAAGCTGATGCCTACACTAGATTGCTTTATGAGAGTCCTAAAGTCAACTCAGAAGTGAAAACTGAAAAGCTAGACCAGGATCACCATAAAAAATCAGCAGACATAGAGGAAGGCAAAGCACCTAAGGTAGAACTAAAACCTCTTCCTTCCAGCCTCAGGTATGAATTTCTGGACCTTAACTCTTCAAATCCAGTCATAGTGAATGCTAATCTGAATACTAAAGAAACTGGTAAGTTGCTTGATGTACACAAGGAATTTAAAAAGGTTATTGGGTATACCATAGATGATATTAAAGGGATTAGTCCATCTGTTTGTATGCATCGTATAATTGTTGATAATGATCATAAACCTTCCAGGGAACACCAGAGAAGACTCAATCCAAATATGAAAGAGGTAGTTAAGAAGGAGGTGCTTAAATTGCTTGATGCAGGTATTATCTATCCTATCTCGGATAGTTAATGGGTAGGTCCTGTCCATGTGGTTCCTAAAAAGGGAGGTATGACTATTATTAAGAATGATAATAATTAATTAATCCCTACTAGAGCTGTTACGGGTTGGCGCATGTGTATTGATTATAGAAAACTAAATAAAGCCACCCGTAAGGATCACTTCCCTTTACCTTTTATTGACCAGTTATTGGAAATGTTAGCAAAACACTCACACTTCTGTTATCTGGATGGATACTCAGGATTCTTTCAGATCCCTATCCATCCAGACGACCAAGAGAAGACTACGTTCACATGTCCCTATGGCACCTTTGCATATAGAAGGATGCCATTCGGATTGTGTAACGCACCAGCCACTTTCCAGAGATGCATGATGGCTATTTTCTCTGATTTTATAGAGGAAATAATGGAAGTGTTTATGGATGACTTTTTAGTTTATGGTACCTCATTTGATGACAGTTTGAAAAATTTGACACAGGTACTTAAGAGATGTGAGGAAGTCAATCTGGTTTTGAATTGGGAGAAATGCCACTTTATGGTGAGAGAAGGAATGGTTCTGGGACACTTAGTGTCAGAAAGGGGGATAGAGGTGGATAAGGCAAAGATAGAGGAGATTCAAACTATGCCACCACCTTCAAATGTTAAGGAAGTGAGAAGTTTTCTTAGGAATGTAGGATTCTACAGAAGATTCATCCAAGACTTCTCAAAAATCTCTAAACCTTTAACTAACTTACTTGTTAAAGATGTCCCGTTTGAATTTGATAATGACTGCTTGCGTTCTTTTTGCAGGTTAAAGGAGGTGCTCCTATCTGCACCCATCATCCAACCTCCTGATTGGAGCCTTCCTTTTGAAATTATGTGCGATGCAAGTGACTATACCGTGGGAGCTGTACTTAGGCAACGGAGAGACAAAAAGCCCTATGTCATCTATTATGCTAGCAAGACATTAGATGAAGCTCAAGTCAACTACTCCACCACTGAGAAGGAGCTCTTAGCAGTAGTGTTCGCAATTGATAAATTCAGACAATACCTGCTAGGATCAGAAGTCATAATTTTCACAGATCATGCTGCCATCAGATACTTATTAAGTAAGAAGGATGCCAAACCAAGACTGATAAGATGGATCCTCTTACTTCAAGAGTTTGATCTTGTAATTAGAGATAAGAAAGGGACAGAGAATGTGGTTGCAAACCACCTTTCCAGACTTAGGCAAGATCTGATGAAAGATGATAAAGATAATTTGCCCATTGATGATTCCTTTCCAGATGACCAACTCCTAATGGTCGCTAATGCCGATGCTCCTTGGTACACAGACTTCGTGACTTTTCTTGCATGTAGAATACTCCATGAGGGGTTGAGTTATCATCAGAAAAAGAAATTCTTCTCTGACGTAAAGGCATACTATTGGGATGATCCATGCTTATACAAGTGGTGTGCGGATGGCATATTCCGAAGGTGTATTTCAGAAGAAGTTTATAGTGTGATATACCAATGCCATAGTTCACCTTGTGGAGGCCACACCAGTGTCTCTAAGACTGCAGCTAAAGTTCTTCAAGCTGGTTTCTATTGGCCCATGCTCTTCATGTGCACAATTTTGTAAAGGCATGTGATCGGTGCCAAAGAGTTGGCAACATAACCCGAAGGAATGAAATGCCCCTAAACAGCATTTTAGAAGTTGAAATATTTGACGTTTGGGGCATTGACTTTATGGGTCCTTTTCCATCTTCATGTGGAAACAAATACATTCTAGTAGCTGTGGACTACGTTTATAAATGGGTTGAAGCAGTAGCATCCCCCACCAATGATGCTAGAGTGGTTGTTAAACTCTTTAAGAAGATAATCTTCCCTAGATTTGGAGTGCCCCGAGCTGTGATAAGTGATGGAGGTTCTCACTTCACTGAGCAACAGTTCCAAAACCTTTTGAAGAAATATGAAGTAACTCATAAAATGGCCCTAGCCTACCATCCCTAGACTAGTGGGCAAGTTGAGATATCAAATAGAGAGATCAAGGCCATATTGGAAAAGACTGTCTCGAAAGCCAGAAAAGATTGGTCTCTCAAACTAGATGATGCACTATGGGCCTACAGGACTGCATATAAAACACTGATTGGAACCACACCCTTTCGGTTAATATATGGGAAACCCTGTCATTTTCCGGTGGAGCTTGAACATAAGCCATACTGGGTGGTCAAAACAATCAATTTTGACCTATCAGCTGCTGGAAAGAGGAGATGCTTACAACTAAATGAGCTAGATGAGCTAAGGCTTGATGCTTATGACAATGCCAAATTATACAAGGAAATAACAAAAAGATGGCATGATAAGCACATCCTTAGGCGCCAATTTCAAGTGGGGAATTGGGTTTTGCTGTTTAATTCAAGGTTGAGACTCTTTTTAGGGAAACTTCGGTCTAGATGGTCTAGACCATTCCTAGTGACTAAAGTTTTCCCATATGGAGCAGTGGAGGTGTGGAGTGAGTCCATCGGATTTTTTAAGGTCAACGGGCAACGCCTCAAACATTTTGTGACGGGACATACAGTTGAAAAGGGAGCCACCCAAGCTCTCTTAGAGCCTTCCTCGATCCATTAAGAAACAAGGGAGTCGAGCTAATGACTTTAAACAAGCGTTTTGTGGGAGGCAACCCACATTTTGAATTATTTAGAAGTTTTCTTTTCCTTACTTTGAGTTTTAGTTTTCATTAGCTATCTTTTTAGGTTAAGTTTATTAACTATTTTCCTTTGATTTCTAGGTCCGTTTCGAAGTTTCCAAAGTAGTTTGAAAGGGTTAGAAGCAAGGATCCTTAAAGAAGGTCTAAAGAAGAAGCTAAATGTGGAGAATTGAGGGATTTCAGTCAATAACTTGGGCTATACATGTTCCACAATGCGGTTATGAAGAAAAGCACAAGAAAATGGAGAAAATTAGGCATTCCCGCAGGCAACACGGGCAGGCCGTGTCCCAGGACTCGGCCATGCCTGTGTGAAAAAAAAAAGGGGGTTCTCATACTAAAACCCGCCAGGAACATGGACATACCCGTGTGAAAAAAGAAAAAGAGAAGTGCAGCCAGCCCGCAAGAAGCACGGGCTGGCCGTGCTGCGTGCGCTGGCTGGCGTATAATTGCCAAACCCTCCCTTTCTCCACCCGTGCCCTCCCCAAACCTACCCGTGTTGCCTTCCTTCTCCCTCCCCTATCAAAATCGACCCAACCCCTCACATTCTACCTCTCCCAACCCCTCCATCTTCCAATTCCACCATCAGCTTCCCTCTCCCAAACCCATCAAACCCTAAATCCCCTCCCTTCCCTTCTTCCCATTCCATCGTATTCCCCCTCCCATGTTTTAATTCCTCCTACCAATTCTACCATTCTACCTTCCCTTCTTCCCATCCAATTCATCGTAGCTTTTTCCCCTTTGCTTCGTGCCACTAATCCATCTTTCCCACCATCCCCTCCTTTAGCCGACCTTCACCCACCTTCCTCCCCTGCTTTCTGCACACTTAAGTCTGCACTGCAAAAGGTAAGTCTGCCTCTTCATTGTTTTTTTTTTCTAATTTTAACTACAAACATGGCTGTTATTGATATCTACTTCTGCTGTTTTCATGATATGGATGCATGCTTTGAATTCCTTTAAGGTTTACACTAGTTCACAATTTTGACTACGGATGTTTATGTGCATAATTAGCCATTGCTCCTACTTTTATTGAATTACTCATGGATTACTGATTGAATTCTGAATTGGTCCCAATTCCCTGACTTTGCCATTAATGATATACCATTCTGGTTTTGGTTCCCACTTACTGGTTATACTCTGACAATCATCCACTGAATTGACTGCTTTGAGTTCCTGGATTGCTATATCTCTGCTTCAACCATTCCTCTCTGGTCCTGAATATTGTTGAATTATTGGTTGCTTGGTACATAACTGCTATATTTAAACTGTGAGACATCTGGCTCTGTTTTTCCCTAAGTTGCATTACTGGTGATTTAAATTCTGCATCTTTGATTAGGTTCTCTGTTTTGGTGCCATCTGTTCTCATTATCTTTAATTTTACATTCATGGGTCCCAAAAGAGCCCGGAAAGGGTCATCTTCATCCCAATCCTCTCAACCACGTAGAGGACGCAACCTTGCACCACCCCAACTCCCTCATCAAATAAATGAGTATGGCATTGAGTTCGTTGACGACAATCAACGAGCACGATACAATACTCTTGTTAAACGGGGAATGCTGAGTACCCGGTATATAGATGAGGACTGTTTGGAGCGGCTGGGTCTTTTAAATGACGTCCAATACTTGATTGACAGGATTGGGTGGAACCAATTTATATACCTAAGATACCCCGCCTATCCTCGGCCCGCCTTGGAGATTTTCAGCTCCATTACCACGATCTTATATCGAGGCCTAAATGTCCATTAGGGCCAAGTAAAATTTAGACTTTTTGATCGTACTTTTAATCTTACATTGGCTGAATTCAATGCACTGTTTAGCCTGTCTTCAGGAGGTACTAGACAAGTCCCCTCCAGCTTTCTCTTTAACCCATTTTGGAATTCCATTGCAATTGATGGGCAATACAGTGCATCGAGTTCAAAAGCCTCTTTCATTTGCAACCCCAATTTCAAGTATTTACAAAGGCTTATGGCCCATACTATTTTTGGTAGGGCTGAAAGTGATGGGGTAGCCAGTCAAAGAGAGCTTTATTTTCTACATTCAATGATTAATGGTACGAAGGTGGATACTGGAGCCTTCATGGCTCATCAGATGACCAAAATAGGTGGGACAATGACTGGGAAAATTTTCATGGGTGGTTTGGTTACTACTATTGCTAGAGGGTTAGGGTTTGAGGCTAATTTGCAGGGTATGCAACCAGTACTTGGTAATATCAGGATTGATATGGAATCCTGTTACCATATGAAATTAGTTGTTAAAAAAGAAGCCCAGTACTGGTTGTATCTCCGCGGTCATCCACTATTCCTGCTCCCCAATCCTACTAAAACTACAGTAACCAACAAAGAGAATTGGATCTATTCAATTGATGACGAGTTCCCCATGGAACCACTACTAGCTCTTCCACCACCCCCTCCCATTTTGCTGACACTACAGGTCTATCTTCTGCTCCCTCAGAGGATATGAATTCCATCTCATCACGGCTTACCCGTATTGAGGCTGAGCAACTATCTCAGAGAGCTATCTTGCATGCCATGCAAGACTCAATTCAAAGCATGCAGGGTATGATGCAGGCATGGTACACCTGGCACCTGAACCAGCACCCACCTCCACCACCACAGGACGACTAGTGCTTTGTCAATACCCTCTTCCCTCTGCATCCTCTCTATCATACTTATGACACTGAGGTCACTGTCTGGTTTAAGCATGGGGGAGTGTACTTACGTATCTGTCATTTCTTGAGTTTATCTGTACTGGTCATTTTCTTTGTGTGTATATATTGTACATTCTGCATTTCTTCTGTCCTGCTGCAATACCACATAGTTACAATTCCCAGGATAGACTAATGTAGTATATGCTGATTCTAGCTCATGAACATGTGATGCACAATAGGATATGAAATATGTAGCTATTATTTTAGTCTCTCTCTTCTAGCACTAAACCGTTAATTTTTTGAAAAATATCTCTCTATTGAGCCATGAATTGTATGTTATTTTTTATTTTTACACTATAAGAGTGTGAAGGTAGGGAGAGGTGAAAAATGAGGGTATGTGAAACCCAAAAAGTTTTCACTCTTAGTACCTCCTTCAAGGCACCAAAAAGGCCTTAGTTTGAGTACCTAGATGCCTTTACCCTAGTGAGATGGAGCATAAAATGCACTCATTGCATATTTCTAAAAAAAAGGATGAATGGATGAAAAAGAAAAAGAAATATATGATGAAAAGTAAAAGAGTTTGAGTAAGAAAAAAAGAAAGAGAGTAATAAAATAGAAATAAGGGTAAGGCAACATAGGGAGATCTAAGGGATGAGGTGGCCTACTTGAGTGTTTGAAAATCACTCTAAAGTATACAACCTCTGGTCACAATAGGAGAAGATATTTAGTAGAGGAAATTTTTGGTTTGGTTTTAGAAGAATAAAGACTATTTTGATTACTGTCTATTCATATATCTATTGTGTGCACTTGGATTGAGTGAAAAGTTATCTATGCTGCATTCATCTATCTTGCGGACTTTGATAGCATTTGTCCCCCTTCCTTCTGTTATGGCATGTCATTTGCTTGAGGACAAGCAAAGCTTTAAGCATGGGGGAATTTGATAAAGGGGAATTTTGAGTGCTTATTGGTCATGTTTTGTCCCCTTATTCATAGTAACTTATGGATATTTTCATGCTTTTGGTTATACTTTGTTCTGGGTACTGTTGTGGTTCATTTTGTGATTGTACGAGAGCAAAAGAAGCCAAGAAGCAAGGAAAAACGGTCATGGAAAGACCCTAAAAGACTTGGATCATGTTGAGGAGGAAGCAAGGAGGTTGCACGTCAAATTTGATGAAGAAAGGAGCACCATAGCACCCAACACGGCCTGGCCGTGTTAAGGAGGCCTGCAACATGGCCTAGCTGTGTTGGTGGTATTTTCTGCAGCCTCTTCAGAATTCCAGCCCGAAGCACGGCCAGGCCGTGTTCCAGGGCACAGCCGTGCTTCAGGGCTCGTAAAGGACGTTGTTTTTAGGGTTTCTAAGGCCCAAACACATATATATACTTGGGGATTCCCAATTGGGACAAGGAGAACCGAAGGGGAGACCAGAAAAACACTTTTTAGCCTTAGGAAACACATTTAGATTAGGTTTTTACATGATTCTTTGAAGGATTTTGATTTTCTAGGATTGAATTTATTGCTTTTCAAGTTGTAATTGCTCTAAGTACTTCTACAAACAGGTTCTATCTTTCTACTTCTACTTTTACTTATTCTTCTACTACTTCTACCTCTTCTCCTACTTCTTAATTGTATTGAACTACTATGAATTATTCAATGAGTATGGTTTTAGTTCTTGATTTGACAATGTGTGAGTAGATTCCATCTAGGGTTATGGTAAACCCAATTGTGGTACAATGATACTATGCTTTTAAATTGAATTAAGAAACCCTAATTGTAATTGGGATTAGATTGAATTGGATTAACTATTGTATGCTTTAATTAGTTTATGGAATGCCTGATCACCAATCTATCACGTATTAGGTATTTAATCGATGAACTGAAAGGTGAAGATTAAAACCCGAATCCAATAGTTAATTAGGGTTATCTTAATCATGAAAGTAGTTTAAGATACCTTAGGCTTGAGTCAATTAGTGGGAATGAGAAAACCTACTAGTTGAACTCTATGGTTAGCATAAAGCTTAATGGACCTAGGTTAAGCTAAGAACCACGAAAGTAGGTAATTTGATTAACTTAGGTACGATTAGTAATTCTTGAAAGAGATTGCTAGTTAATTAAGGCTAAACCATCCCCAACAATCTATACAATTGCAATTAGAGGTGAATATCAGTTGTTAAGTATCACAAGTGTGGTGAACCCTAACCCTAGGCCTAGTTTAATTGATTCTTTCAACTTGCTTAATTGTGATTCTTGCCTATCAAATTTCATCGATTTAGATAGTACTTTTTGTAAGATTCTGGTAGTTGGCATTGTTCTCTGTGGACACAACCCGTACTTGCCGGACTAGTTACAGCTACGCCGTGCACTTGCAGTAATTGGTAAAATATATACACAACACGGTGCTGCCAGAGGATGCCACGATGCCCATAGCCGCTGCAGAAAATAAAAAATGTGACTTTTATGTTATTTTGACTCCAAATAAAGCCAAAAAGCCCATGAACAACCCTAGAATCAATCCTAATTCATTTAAGACTCTCTTAACCTATAAATAAGAGGAAAAGCAAGAATCGAAGGGGGATCCAATCCATCAAAGGGATTCAAGGAGAAATTTCTCAAATTTCTTCTTCTTTTTCTTCTCTAGTTTTTCTTATGGCCCTACGTGGCTAGTTTATTTTTGTTTGTTGAGGAAGATTGAAACCTCAAGGATTTTTTATGCATTGCGAGATATGGATTTGAGTTTATTATATCAATTTTAATTGAGTATTGGTTATTCGTCTATTCTTTTTCCCATGATTGTTTCAATTGATATCTAGGGTGCACACTAGTGATTTCATTGTTTCAATCTACTATTGAATTGTATTTTGAACAAAGTTTTCATTATTATGATTTGTGAGGCAAATAGGATTAATGACTTTGGATTATGAATTGTTAAACCTATGGTAAATCATTGACTAAATTAAATATAGCTAATATGTCTATGTTTGTTTAGCTCTACCAATTTCTCTAATTCTTCGTGCAGTTAATAGGTTATACTTCACTAATGTGGTAAATGATTACTTATTAATTAGGGTTAATTGAGGTGATTGTCATCAGTTACTAAACTTAAGGATGAACAAGGATAAAATCCCAATGGTAGATACTCAATTTAAGATTGATTATGTTGTCAATGATCAGTGCGATTCCATGATGATGGATATCAACCGAAACCAACACTTTCATTCTTAATCACTCTCTTTTATTATTTTCAATAATTCTCTTTTTACTTTATTAATTTACTTTTATCATTCAATCCCCCCTTTCCTATTCACAAAAGGTAATACCAATCTCTGTGGGATCGACCCTTACTCCCATTACTACAGGTTAGTTGAGAGGTAAGATATCAATTTGGGTGTACCTGCGACAGTACGCATCACTGAGCATCCACCTTTTTAGCTTTTTTTTAATCTTACTTTTCTCTTAAGATTTAGTCAACTTCCCCACGGCCCTGTATGGCTAAACCTCATTGGTTGGTTTAGAAAAATTAAAACCTCAAGAATTCAATACATTGTGAGATATGATTATGTTTCAATTATTCAATTCCAGTTATGTATTAATGTACTTAGGTTCTTCATCTCATGATTTTTTATTTAATTGTTATGATGCGTACTAGTATATTGCTTATTGTGATATACTGCTAAATCATATATCGAACAAAGTTTTGATCATTGTGGTTTAATATGCAAATAGGATTAGTGTTTATATGATTAGAAATAGTTGATCTTATGAGGAACAATTAGCTAAATTAAATGCAATTGATTCGTTGTGTTGTTTAGCTTTACCAATCTCTTTAATTCTTAATGTAGTTGTTATGTAAAATTTTACTGATCAGTTAAAGTTGCTTAGCAATAAGTTGAGGCAATCATTGTCAATTAACGAAGCCTAAGGAAGGATAGGAATTCATTCCAATGGTGAATATTCAATAAAGAGTTAATTATATTATTGATGATCAATGTGAATTCTTGATGGTAGATGTTAACCTAACCAACGTTTTTCGTACTGAATTATCCCTACACTTTCATACTTGCATTTGATTTCTTTTGCATTCTTATTGCTTACTTATTGCATTCAAAATCCCCCCTTTCATCTTCACAAAAGGCATGAATCTCTGTATGTTCAACCCTTACTCGCACTACTATATGTTGGTTTTAAGGTAAGGTGTTTATTATATTTGGAGTGTCTATGATAGCACATTCTAAATTTTGGTGCCGTTGCTAGGGATTGCGTCTATGTTTTTCTATTGTGATAATTTGTTTACCATTTTTATGTCTACAACTTATTCTTCTAACTCAAGAGATTTGCAGTATGAATTGGAAATTAAGAAAACTCTGAGTAAGAATAGGAAAGAAACTTAAGAAGAAACTGTCCAAGAAAAGGAAGAAATAGTCATAGTTAGGAATGCTACTTTGAAGGAGCTTGTTACTCTAGAAATGTAGCAACAACACCTATGCATTACTTTCCCTACTCTTGATGCTAATATTAATTTTGAGTTTAAATATGGATTAGTACATCTCTTACCTAATTTTCATGGTCTTGTAAGAGAAGACCCGCATAAATATTTGAAAGAATTTCATGTGGTCTATACTAGCATGAAGCCTTTAGGAGTAACTGAAGAACAAATCAAATTAAGGGGATTCTCCTTCTCCCTAAAGGATGTAGCTAAGGATTGGCTTTACTGTTTCCTATATGAAATCATTACCATATAGGATGAGATGAAAAAGTTGTTTCTATATAGATATTTCCCTGCATCTAGAACCACAAACATAAGGAAAGAAATATGTGGTATATGATAACATAATGAGCATACCCTATATGAATATTGGGACAAATTTAAGAAATTATGTGCAAGCTACCCGCATCACCAAATTAGTAAGCAGCTATTAATCCAATATTTCTATGATAGCCTCCTACAAAGTGATGAAATCATGGTAGATGCAACTAGTAGGGGAGTATTAGTAGATAAAACCCCTGAAGCAGTCAAAATTTTGATTGCAAATATAGCTTCCATATTCTAACAATTCGGTTTTAAGCATGACCCTTCGGTAAGACATGACAATAAGGTAAGTACCCCCTTCTCTTAAACAACAAATAACATAACTTATCTCTCTTTTTCGTCAAATGGTTATAGGTATAATGTTACATCCCTGATTTTATTGAATAGCAAATAACTTTAATGGTGAAGGGAAGGAAAGAGAATGAAATGGAACATTGAAGAAACCCTAGAAAATTATAAAGTTGTTACGTGGTAAAAAGGAAAACTAGAAAGGGAGAAATTATAATTTTCTAATTTTTTGGGGCTAGAATCGAACATCGGGAAATAAGCTAGGGATATATTTTGGGTGTGACCCCAAAACCCTTTTGCATCTTCTTAATAAAGGAATAAAAGCGTTAGGAGAATTTGAGGAACCTAAACATGGCCTTAAGTAATGGATAGTTAGGATTTTAAAGGCTAGAAAACTTGTAAATATAGGCTTGGTTGGATGATATAGTTGGATGGAGAAGTGAGCTTCTAGAAGGTCTTCTTTTTTATTTATTTCTTAGAAGACTTCTTGAAGAATTCGACTAAAGGGAGAGGCAAAGAAGAAGCCTACATCCAAGAGGAGAAGAGAGGAAGAAAAGAAGAAGAAGAAGAAGAAAAAGAAGAAAGAGAAGAGAGAGAAATGAAACAAGAAGGAAGATCAAGGTAATTTCTATACATCTAAGCTCCTAAATCTTCCCTCATCTTCATTCTAAGCTTTCTAAAAGATGGTTTTGATGGTGGAAAATGCAGGGTTTGGTAGGGAGGGAAAAGAAATAAAGGGTGATTAAAGAAGTTGAAGGTCAAAGGTGTAATAATAGGTAGGTTTAACATTAACTTTACCATGAAACTTGAAATCTTGATGATGCATGTATGTATGTATATATATATATATATATATATATGTATATATATATATAGACACACATACACACACATATGGGTTATTGTTTTTAATGTAGCTTATGCATGTATTTAGAATGACCATATGAATATCCATGCAGAGTAAAAGTTTAGATGCATATGTAATACATGTATTATGTTGAACTTAGCTTTCAAGAGTGGTGAAAATTGAAGTTTCGAATAGATGGTTCTGCAAGTCATAATTTATGTCGAATTTGGCAAAATGTTTAACACAAAGTTGTAGCCCTATTTCTTAACTTTCTAACCCCTCTGCAATTACTTCACTCGGAACTAATATGAAAGAGTTATGCCCTAGTGAGTGAGCTCATTGTCTTAGCTTTCTATAGGCATTGAAATCACCTCAATTAGAGTTGCAATGAGGAAGTTATGGTCTAATTAGTAAGGAAAGGTCAGGCTAGTTAAAAACTTGGAGTAGGGGGCAACCCAAAGCATGGACGTGTTCCAGGACACAGCTAAGCCGTGTTTAGTGTGGGTGAGGGTTTTGTGTAGCCCAAAGTATGGCCATGTCACAGGACACGGTCAGGCCATGTTAAGGGCTGGTTTAGCTTAGTTTTAACTATATTCTACCCTAAATGAACCTCATTAATTAGATGGTAATTATAGAAACCAAATTGAAGAAGAATGCCCTATAATCTTTGAGATACAATACTAGTTTTCACCATTTCTTGTAATGACAAGCATGACATACATTGTGTATTGATACATATTTGTTAAATGATGAAAATGATGATGTAATACTTATGCTATTATGTCAATGCATGATGATAAGATGATATGATTTATGCATTGTTACATGATGATAGGTGTATTAATACATATTTGTTAAATGATGTGGTGATGATAACAAGTATGATATTAATGATGTACTCTGTTAATGCATAACCCTAGTGTGATGGTGATAATGATTAGAAAGCATGATGTATACATTGTTTGTATTAATGCATACTAATTAGATGGTACGATGTATACATTGTTATATGATGATAGAGGTATTAATACATATTGGTTATATGACGTGACGAACTCGGTTGATGATGGAAAGCATAATACTAATGGTGATTAACTTGAGGAAACCTATAATGCATATGTGGTTATACTATGTTAATGCATATTTGATATATTGATGATAAATAGAACGATGTCATGAGTGTGGCTGCAGACGATCAGTCACTGTGTGTTAAAACTGTGGTTGCAGATAATCAGTCACTATGTGTTGAACTTATGGCTGTAGATGATTAGTCACATGACAGCAGACGATAAGTCACAATATATATATATATATATATATATATATATATATATATATATATATAGGACTTGTGGCTGCAAACAATCAATTACCATGCATAAAAGTACTATGTATTGAATTTGTAATTGTTGAGCATATGAATATATTGTGTTAATCATACATTCGCAAATATTATGACTTCATCATAAAAAGATAAATACTTTTTATAACTCATAGTTAGACAAAACATTGTGTTTTTCTTATTTATTATTTGATGCGTTTAATGTTGAATCTATTAGGAACTTATGTTCTCATTATTGTTGGTGTTATGTTTAGATAAACGTATATGATATACTAGCAGTTTTCGTGCACTTGATCATAGAGATCTAATGGATGACAATGCCTCGTAGAGGTCTCGAGGCCAGCACCACCTCCTCCACCCTTTGAATTCTAGGGATAGTATGCTGGATAAGGTCTAACGAACTTGGTTGATGATGGCAAGTATAATACTAATGGTGATTAACTTGAGGAAATCTATAATGCATACATGGTTATATTATGCTAATGCATATTTGATATATTGATGATAAAGAGAATGATGTCATGAGTATGGCTACAGACGATCAGTCACTATGTGTTAAAATTGTGGCTACAAATAATCAGTCATTGTGTGTTGAACTTGTGGCTACAAACGATCAGTCACTATATATATATATATATAGAACTTGTGGCTACAAACAATAAGTTACCGTGTATAAAAGTACTGTGTATTGAATTTTTAATTGTTAAGCATATGAATATATTGTGTTAATCATGCATTTGCAAATATTATGACTTCATCATAAAAGATAAATATTTTTTGTAACTCATATAGCTAGACAAAACATTGTGTTTTTCTTATATATTATTTGATGCATTGAATGTTGAATCTATTGGAAACTTCTATTCTCATTATTGTTGGTGTTATGTTCAGATAAACGTATATGATATGCTAGCGGTTTTGATGCACTTAATCATAGAGGTCCAGTAGATGACGATGCCTCATGGATGTCCCGATGCCAACATCACCTTCTTCACCCTTTGAATTCCAAGGGTAGTATACTAGATAGGGTCTAATGTTAGAATAATGTAACTATGTAACTCAATGTTACTTCTGTATAAATAGTAACCTCCAATGTAGCCTTTTGGTAGGATGGTTATGAAATATATGTTATTTTTATACATGCGTATTGTTTTATGTTGGATTGTGATAATGACTTCCATATTAGTCCTGAGAGATAAACAAAAGGCCTTTACATACAACTCTATCAGTAAAGGAAAGTGGGATTTGTTCAAAAGTGGGTTACCCCACAAATAGTTCTCCCACCCTTATAGAGGAACCTATGCAGTAAACAATTTCCCTGGCTAGCCAAGTAAATATGACCCCTACTCCAACACCTACAATCCTAAATTAAGAGACCATCCAAATTTCAAATATGGGAATTCTCAAATGAACAAGCTAGTAGCCCAAAATTATCCCAACTTTCAACAGCATCAATAGTTATTCCCTCCTAGACAACCACCAACCCAAAGTTCTAACTGAGGTATATCTTTAGAGAATATGGTTCAATCACTTGCTAAAATTGCTTCTCAAATGCAATAGGATTCAAAGCAACTTCAATAAGAAATAAGTAGTATTTAGAATTTTGAGAATCAAATGAGCCAGTTGGCATCATTTCTTAACCAGATACAAGCCCAGAATTCAAAAAATTACCTTTCCCAATAACAATAACCAGAACATCCTTAACAAAAGGAAGAAAATAATAAGGATATTAAAGGAGATGAAGCACCAAAAGGTAGGTTTCCACTTTTATCTATATATGTACCAATGCCTCCTTTTTTGAAGCAATGGAAAAAAATAAGAAGATTGATCAGCATTCAAACATGTACGAAACCTTTAAAATATGTGAGGTAAATATCTTCCTTTTAGATGCAATTAAACATATATCTTGCTATGCAAAAATTTTGAAGGAACTATGCACCCTAACAAGAAAGAAAAAATTGAAAGGGTGTGAAAAAGTGCAAGTGGGACAAAATGTATATTCTATGGTACAAACAAAGCTCCCTACAAAGTGCAAGGATCCAAGTATGTTTTCTATTCTATGCAAAATTGGCAATTCTAAGGTTGAAAGGGCAATGCTAGATTTAAGAGAATTTATAAATGTAATGCCATATTCTATTTATAAGTCATTAAAATTAGGACCTAAATCCAACCAATGTAGTAATCCAATTAGCAAATAGAACCAATATATATCCAAAGGGGTAAATTGAAGATGTCTTAGTGCAAGTAACTGATTTAGTTTTTTATACTAATTTTTATGTCCTTAATATGGAGAATAATGATCAAACTACTCCCATTTTACTAGGAAAACTATTTTCAAAGATGTATAAAACTATAATAGATGTTAATAATGGTACACAAATTATAAAGGTATTTCTATCATCTAGAACTCCAAGACAACAACAGGAAGATTTGTCGACATCTCAACTACTTTTATCTGAACATAACGTTAAACATTAATAAGAGCAGAGTCTTAATAGGTTCAACATTAAACATGTCATATAATACATAATCGTCACAGTGTCGTGTCCAGTTGTATAAGCTACAAAAAAAATTATTTATTGATAGCATGTGCCTACTACATACAGGTAGTATGATGAAAACATATTATACACATATACTTAATTACCATGTTTTCCTTCCTCAAATTCCCCAAATGCCTTAATTCCTCTCTTAAGAAGATGCTAAAAGGTTTTGGGGTCACACCCAAAACATACTAGTTCATTTCTTGAAGTTCGATTCTAGCCCCAAAGAATTAGAAAATTACAATCCCCCTTCTAATTTTCCTTTTTTCCATTTAGTTACTTTATTATTTTCTAGAGTTTCGTTTACTGTTTTATTTTATTCTCTTTCCTTCTCTTCACTATTAAAATTATTTACTATTTAATAAAATAGGGGGATGTTACAACAATATTCAGATACAAAACACAACAGAAGCAAGAATCATGTCCATGACCATCATAGCACCTTCTAAAGTACAAAAAACAGAAATACAAAATACAAAGTGTAACATCCCTAATTTTATTTTATTACATAATAAATTAATATAATATTAAAATTTTAGGAAGAAGGAAAAGAGTTAGAGTGGGGCATTAAGAAAGCTTTATAAAATAGAAAAAGAAAATGCACTAGAAGTCCTCCTAGGAAAAGCCCCTAAAATGCCAAAATGGCTTAAATAGCTAAAGAAAGAACCTAGTTAGGGTAATTCCCTTAAGGTGGAATGAGATGAGTTAGTTTTATTACCCTTGGGTAGATATCCATAGGAAATAAATGGAAGAATTTTATTCTTGGAAAAATTTTAAAAAAGGGTAAAATTGGAATTTTACAATTTTCTAAGGCTAAAACCATGCATAAGGAACTAAGGGACATGTCCTTACTTCTAACTCTAGAACTAATTATTATCCCTCCAATAGAGAATTAAAGCATTTGGAATAATTGGATAATCCAAACAAGGCCTAAAGTAATGGTAAGTAAAAAAAGTAATCATAAGAGCAAGTTGGGAAATAATGTATGGTTAAAGGTAAGGTGGAGTGGTGGCCAAGTAATTAATATTTTACTATTATCCAGAGGGGGAGGTGATTAAGAGCTCTAGGAAGGCTAAGATTTTGGCCAAGAGAGGAAAGAAAGAAATAGGGCCGAAAACCATAGAGAGAAAAGAAAGCTAAGGTAATTTTCTTCCTCCTAACCTCAAAATTCTCTTATTCTCTTCATCTTAGGCTTCTTGAATCACCCTTTTATCTATGGAAAAAGGTGTAAAAAATTTGGAAAGAAGAAAGATTGGCTAGCTAAGGAAGGAGAACGAGGGAGAACTAGGTAAATCTTGCTAGGAACTATAAGAAGTTAGACTTTTGATAGATTTAACAATAATCATCCATTGAAATTCCATGCCTTTTAAAAGATTTAAAGGTGTTTTAAAATTCATATGGTGATTATATATGATATGGAATATGGATGTTATAATCAGCTGTGTAGAGTGAGAGAGTGGGTGCCTATATAAAAATTGACCATATGAACAATAAAAATTAACCAAATGAATAATATAACATACCAAATAAATAGTAATTCCTACCATATAGATAGTAATTGTCATATTTAGAAGTAACAAATCAAAGAAGAATTTTAATTGGATGATGGTATAAATATTAAGTAAGAAATTAAAATAAGTATAAAAGCAACAAAAAGAAGAAGAAGGGAGTACAAAGATAAATTAGGTTCAAGGGAATATTTATAATCTAGGTTGTGCAACTAAGAGAAATAAGGTAATTAAATATTATGTACACAATAGTAGGCCAAAATGAGTACATAAATGGGAAGGAATTTGCAAAGCTAAAGTGTATTAAGTTATGGTGTAAATATACTATTTGAAGAATTGAAAGTTGAAATCCTAAAATATGTTGTTAATTATTAAGAATTAATTAGGAAAATTTAATAAAATTAAGAGAATGAGTCAAATGCATTATTTAGTGGAATTAACATAAAATAAAAAAGGAGTATTTTTATAACTACCATTCCATAGCACAAGTTTTACCATTCCTTGCAAGAGTATGGTGGCATAAGGAAAGTATGCACCTTGCATTGATACATGCTAAATAAATAATTTAAGATATTGAGATGAGTTATTTGATTTGCCTTATATCAATGACAAGCATGGCTAGTGTATATTCATTTTGTGTATAATGACTGAGAAAATGATATTACACATATGGCTGAAGATGGCGATAACAAAATGAGAAAGAGAATGGAAAATATTACGAGTATGACTCTTGCAGTGGCAAGGTGACCATGGAATATTGTATGGCTTTCGTGTTGGTACCATATAGATGACACCCTATTCACATATATAAAATAAAAAGAGCTTAGCCATGAGTGAGTTTGAGGGAGAATGGCTCACTTCAACCTTGTAACAGTGGTATGTGAGTAACGGAAGGGAGAATGGCTCACATTTCTTTGTTACTAAAATAGAGAAAAATAAAAGAGTAAGTAGCCATTATATATAATTATCTACTATTACAATACTTGTGTGGAATATGTGGTAATCATATACCCATGCATAATATGCCTTCATCGTTATATATGTATTTAATATGCATATGTTATACATGGCTGATAGTTTTGTAGTATATACAGCTAGACATAATACTATGAAGATTACTTACTATACACAGTGATTATTGCTAATCCTATTGAGAAATTTGTTCTCATTATTGTTTAGTATTATATTCAGATAAAAGTAGATAAAATGTAAGCTCTGTTCTTATCTTTGATTTTAGAGATCCAGTGGGTGCAAATACCCTACATGTGGCAATTTCCTATCATTTAAGAGCTCATAGTGGTGAATTGTTCGAGATCCTTGTGCATAGACCTCCTTCTCCTCCAAGCCTTGTGCCCGAAGAGTAGCATGTTGCATGTTAATCTAGTATATATACATATAAAATAATGGTGGTAACTGAATTACTTACTTTCTATTTTGGGATGTAACTAGGTGCCCTCCTACTTTTTGTACAACAGGTAGTACCTGAGGTTGCCAATGTGAATGATTTGACCACTGATGAAGAACAATAGTTCAATATTAATGAAACGCTCTCTATTTGGATGCATGTTTATATAGTAATTTATTCCTTAAATTTATTCTTGAAGTGAGCGAGACTCAAATAGTTAAATTTTAAGACAACAACGAAATTAGTATAAACCAAACAAAGTCCATTCAATCTCATTATAATATGACATGCATCATTTTCACAATTATATAGCTTTCAAATAAATGCATCGTGCACATAATATTCACTTTATCAAATAATGATAAATACATTTAGAACCACATATTCAATGAGTTCCAAAATCCATTTCTAAAACCATACTCTTTTTGAACTATGTGCCAGTTCGTCAGTATAACAAATATTTTAACACATTTAATAAACTTATAATAGCATAAATAATTTGTAAACATAAACAATTATACATTTATAGTTCAAGAAGAGCATGGGTAAGTCATAGAAAGAATTATCTACTCACAGGGTAGGGCTTCTGATTGGACAGCCCTAAAATGTACTTTTCTAATCCGAATTTGACCAATTAAACCTCAAAAATGTGTCCGGAGGGTCCAAAGACTTAGGAAATGACTCCGGAAGCTTGGTCACTATTCACCGCCGGAAAATACGATTCATCGCCAAAAAAAACTATTCACCACCAGAAATACTATTCACCAAGAACAAAAAGTTGTCAGATAACTGAAAAATTTCATATCCTATGGTTTATCTAGCTCCTGAATCTATCTACGGCGTCAGATTTTCAATTGGAGGTCTTTAAGTAAGAGTTTCAGAGTTTACCATTTTCTTGGATTTTCTACTTCAGATCTACAGCGATCCAACAGCTGATTTGAAAAATTGATCGGTTAAAACCGTAGTATCCTTCGTCCTGAATCCAGTAGCACCTTCAGTTTTGAAATTGGAAACCAATAGGCACTCCGAATTTAGAGAAAAAATTGAAGGTTACTATTTACTCACTATTAATCCATTTTTCAGAAATTTCTGCAGCCTTCGTTCGTCTTCCCCCCGTTTCCTCTTTTTTTATTTTTTATAATAATAATTATTATTTAATAATTAAATATTTAGATTTATTTTTATTTTATTTCATATATATTCATATAAATATTGTTTAACCCTAAAACGTCCCAAAAATTTCTAAAAATTTACATTCTCATAAAACTTTGGTTAAACTCTTAAATCATGATTTTTCTTGATAAAAATCTTAATAAAACAAATCACAAAATAAATATCTTTATACATAATAAAAGAAAGAATATTTCTAAAAATACAACAAAAATTTATTAAAGGTCAATATAATTATTTTAAGCAAAATAATAATTACTTTAATTAAAATTAGACTTATTTTTAGCAAAACATACTCATTTTTAAACAAATGAAAAAATATTTGTTTATAGCAAAACATTATTATTTAAAATTTAAAATTACGGGATGTTACATTCTTGACCTGACAGAGATAGATTCACCTCTTTTGAGATATCTGAAAAAAAAATAGAAATGGGGAGCATGAGTTTGTTCAACTCAGTAAGTAGATAAAATCTACTATGGCTGAAACAAAACAGGTCATACGCATGAGTTTTTCAAAAGTAGAAATATGCAACTTAAATATAAAAAAATTATTAGTGTAGAAAAATTTAAAAATCCAATTTCTAGCAAGAATAAACTATGGGATTTGAAATCAAACTCGACAAATAACTCAAAATGGGTGTTTGGGTGAGTTTGCAAATAATTTCATCTCTTACATGCCTGGTTTGGGAAAAAGCAGTTTTGCTAAAAAGCACAGAGCTAAACGAATGGGTGTTTGTCATAAATGTGGACGTGAAACTTGCAACAAACGTTGTCGTTCTTTGAGTTGGGTATCTGTAAATCGGGAAGACAAAATTAAGTTCATTAATGATGTTTTGAGTAAGGAGTCATTGGATGATGACTTTCATCCAACATCTCTTGAGATTCATCCTAGTGGATCTGTGCATATCGGTATTGTCGGTTTATGGCCCCATTTCAAAAAAGAACATAAACGGTACAGTCTTGAGAATCTGACGTTAAAAGACCCTGTTTGCCAATTTATAAGAAAATTGGATGGGAAGCATATCCTCGACTCCTAGAGGGCGTTTAAGCCGTTACTGGACGTAAAACTAGAGGAAGATGTGAGCCACAATCACAACTACTGTACATATGCATGCGTGTTATCATCTTTCACCTTTACTTTATTTGACATCCACCGACCTACTCACCTAACCACTATAAGTATGTCATTGTCTGAGTTATATAAATGCACACTTTACCATCTTCACCTGCATACCCAAAATTAGTGTAAGTGCAGTCATGGAGGGAACTACAGTTCGCCATTTTAGAAATATTTGTGTCTTTTGTCATTCCAGTCTTGGAAAAAATGGAGAGTAAGTGCATCCTAATTGTGATAAAGTAAACCCATGATTATGAAAGGTAAATTATTTGATAGTCTATATAAGCAAAACCCACCCTTATAAGATTAGAATTTCGTCCAAGTAAGGGAGAGGAAAAAATAGAAACAAGGAAGAGTGAGGAAAGGAGAGGAAGAAAGGATGAAAGAGGAAGGAGAAATCTAGAGGACTAAGTGCTCAAGGTAAGTTTAACAATATTTCTTTTTGAAGAAAAGATTTGAAACTTGTAATATTTATATGAGATTGTGATCTTATAACTTTGATGTTTGGTCATAGATGTTGCTATATCATGTTACATATTATGTATGTTTGAATACTTAGGATGGTGTAGATAGTTCTGCATAGGTATGGCTATGGGTGGCAAAATTTTAAGTGTATGTTTTTAAAATTCTGGAAAGAATTGATAAGGAATTAAAACAAATGGCTAACATGAAAAATGTAGATCTATGTCTCACGGAATTTTAGCCACTGGAATCACTCAATTTGGAGTCCATATGAGGTAGATATGGTCCGATTAGTAAGCAATGGTTAGAAAATTGTTAATCAGGGAAGAATATGTTAGGATAGCTTCTGTGTTTTAATTTCTGGGAACATGTTTTAGGGAATTAAAATAAATGGTTAACATAAAAATTATTTCTATATGTGTCACGGATTTTTAGCCACTAGAATAACTTAATTTGGAATTCGTATGTGGGAGATATGGACAGATTAGTAGGTAAAGGTCAGAACCTATCCGAGATGAAATAACCTGTACTTTGAAGGAGTAATATCACCTTGATTGCTTAATATTTTGCTAAACTATTCAACATAATAGTTTTAGATAATTGTCTTATCTTGAAATTGACACCAAGGTCACCTACATTGGAGTTAAATTGAGGGATTTATGCTTTGATTAGTAAGAGAAGGTTAGATCGGATGAAAACCTGCATCAAGAAAATAAAGAAATAAAATTAATATTTAAAAAGAAGAAGAATCTTATATATGAAAATAATAAATGACTAGTGTATGCCAAAGCCATTGCCATTGTATGAACTTCATACCATCTTAAGTGTGAAATTTTGGCATGGAAATATTTTATAAAGTGATATTTGAAATGGTTATGTTCATGGCATGATTACCAATGATTTTTGGTAATAGTTATATTTTGATGAATATACTTGTTATTGAAAGCATATTTTTGGCTATCATTGTGAAAAGAAAAGAAATGAGCACGGTCACATGGCAATCTGTGTGGTGCACCAGTAGGGGACGCCCTACCAACGGTTATGATCATGTTAATGAGAAAATAAAGAAAAAGTGGGCCATGTCGGACGGAGCAAGAAAAGCCCGTACTGAAGAGTAGAAAATACTCACCCTGACTGGGGTAGCTTGATATGAGAATAAATTGATAGTCATCATATGATATTCTGAAAATAATTAATCCTGTCATACATGTCATTACTGTATGATTCTTATGTGCATAGATTATAATTGATGTATGAATACTACATTTGAATGCCATAAATTACTTTTATGTGCAACCAAAAGGGGTAAATGATATATGGATTCTATCAAAAGATGCAAGTGCATGAATACTTTACTTCATATTATATTATGAGTTATTATAGCATGCATGAGAGCAATTATTGACTATGCTCATGATGATTAATGTGTATGCACTTTGTTGAGACAAGTGTTTGGAAAAATATGTAAAAGACATGTGTTGGTAAGGAGGACCCTCTCCAAAGCAGGGTGGCCTAGCAATAGGTGTCATCTTACTATGTTGAGTTGACTAACGGTCAGAATGATTCTCTCTAAAGCAGGGTGGCCTAGCAACAAGTGTCGCCATACCGTATGGAAGAGACTGACAAGTCCAAGATGACCCTTACCCAACTAAGGTGACCTGGCGACATGTGGCATCTTATGGAGGTAAGGAAATTGAAGGGTCGTGGTTGTGATATGGTACTGGGATAGGGGATGTAACAACTCCATTTTTTTTAAATATATATATTTGTAAAGTCTCATAAAGTCATACCTTCTTTACTTCTAATTACTTAACTCATAATAACATTCAATTAATTTAACCAAGCATAATCAAGGAAAAAGGTCTACCATTAACACTTATACAATTTTGAGTTCACATACACATCATTAATCAAAACGTTCGTACAAAAAACAAACACATAAATATCTATATCTTATTCATCCATGTTGACTAATTCTAAAAATAAGGGTGCAGGTAGTTGCACCATCACCAGGATCTTAACCAACTCGACCACAAATACCTTATTAATTTTTGGGATCTACCTAACATAGAGTAACTCGATCTTACGTACACTAAAAGCCAGAGCCATAGAAAAATCTAAATAACTAGTTTTCTAAACATGATATGGAAATATAGTGAGAATTAAATCCCAGTAGGGTTAACAATAAATCATAATCATTATCAATAATGCTCGTCACATCATGTTCATCTATATAAGCTACAACAAATATCTTAGGTTACATGAATGCATTTTATCTATGCACAAGAAAATCGAGCAGTAATGACATGTATAACATAGATAACTATTTTGATAATATCATATGATGGCTATCAACTTATTTTAATATAAAGCTACCCTGGTCAAGGTGAGTGCTTTTTACTCTCCTGTACGAGTTTTTCTCTCTCCATCCAAGATGACACATTTTCTCTTTCTTTTTTCATTAATAGAATCATAGCCGTGAGTAGGGCATCCCCTACTGTTGCACCACACAGACCGCCATGTGACTATACATGTCTATTTTTTTTCACGTTAATAGCCAAAAATATGATTTCAATAATAAGTATGTTCATTATACTCATATGCCATAATTTATCATCAAAGCATAATCATTACCAAAAATCATTGGTAAAATACAATCTTGCCATGAACATAATCATTTTCAATTACCACTTTATATAATATTTCTATGTCAAAATTACAAACTTAAGATGGTAAGGAGTTCATGCAATGGCAATGGCTATGGCATACATTAGTCATTTATTATTTTCATTTTTAAGATTCTTCTTCTTTCTTAAATATTATTTTCCTCTCCCACTAATCAAAGCATAACACTCTCATTTTAAATTCGATTGAGGTGATCTTGGTGTTAATTTAAAGATAAGACAATCCTCTAAAACCCTTATGTTGAATATTTTAGTGAAATCTCAAGTAATCATAGTGTTACTACTCCCTTAAATTCAATGTTATTTCTTCTCAGGTAGGTTCTGACCTCTACTTACTAATCTGACCATATCTCCCTCATATGGATTCCAAATTGAATGATCCCAGTGGGTAAAACTTCGTGATACATATATCAATATTTTTTTTGTTAATCATTTCTTTTAATTCCCTACATATTGTGCCCAAAAATTCAAATACATAAACTTACCTAACAGATCTTCCTTAGATAACTAGTTTCTGACCTCTTGTTACTAATCTTACCATATCTAGCATATATGAATTCTAATTTGATTTATTCCAGTGGTTAAAATTTTGTGAGAAATATATCTATATTTTTCATGTTAGTCATTTCTTTTAATTCCCTACATATTTTTCCAGAAATTCAAACACAGAAGCATACGTAACATATTCTTCCTTGGTTAACCATTTTCTGATCACTGCTTACTAATTAGACAATATCTCCCTCATATGGACTCCAAATTAAGTGATTCCAATGGCTAAAAATCGGTGAGACATATATCTATATTTTTTATGTTAACCATATCTTTTAATTCCTAACAATTCTTCCCAAAATTTCGAAAACGGAAGCTTCTCTGGTTACTCCGAAATCTAGTTTCCTAACCAAACCTTTCCTAAGGTTTTAGTTCATCATTTTATTATATGCTCTTCCATTTTCTTCCTAATTTACATCTAATCTTATTCCATCAATTTTTCACCACATTCAAATAAACAAAATAGCAGCATAAAAATCTTAAAATTTTTTCACCCATAGCCATACCTATGCAGAACTTTCCACACCAACCGAAATGTTCAAAACATCCATCATATGCAAGATAACATGTAACATGATATAGAAACATCCATCACCAATAATCAAAGTAGCAAATATTGTAAATTTCATCAAAGTTCTAAGATCAAAATCCCATATAAATGTTACAAATTTCAAAGTTTTTCTTCAAAAAGAGATATTGTTAAACCTACCTAAAGATCTCCCTAGCTCACTTAGTAAATTCTTTTTCTTGTTTCCTCTTGAAGGAAGTGGTAAGATTTCTCCCTTCCTTTAACTTTTCTAGCAGCTTAAATAAGAGAAGAAGGGTGAGTTTTGAACCCCAAGGATGAAGAGAAAAGATGGATTCAAGTGGAGATTATGCTAACTTACCTTGAGTATTTAGTCCTCTAGACTTCTCCTTCTTCTTCCTTCCTTTCTTCTCCTCTCTTTCTCTCCTTTCCCCACTCTACCTTGCTTCTATTTTTTCTCTCCCTCACTTGGACAAAATTATAAAGTTGTAAGGGTAGGTTTTGCTTAAATAAACTATCAATTGGCTCACCTCTCATAATCATGGGTCTACCTTATCACAATTAGAATACACTTGGTTACTTTTTGGGGGAAAATAACTCATGTTCTTGTCTTCCTTTCCCTTAGTCAAGACATGCATAGCAAAAGAAGATTTGTATTTTAAAATCATGATAAAATTTTCTTAAGACAAGGGACAAGGTCCCTTTGATTTAGGAATTATTTTCCTTTTTCTTTTGTCTCACTCAAGTATGATAGGTTTGCCTTTCTATGTGGTAAAGTTTCAGCCCTTAAGTCTCCCTTGCTTGGCTGAAATTATTTGTGTAGGATAGGGATGTTTTGTCATAATGCCATGTATTATTACCTACTTTCTAATATTATGAATTTATGATATAGATGTTTTGTCCTAATGCCATGTATTATTACCTACTTGCTGAAATTATGAATGTAGGATATAGATGTTTTGTCATAATGCCTTATGACCTAATCTTGATTATTATTACACTACTATTTCCTCACATGGTTCTTATTTTTACCTCTTAGATTTGGGCTCATTCTTGCCATTTCCTTTCCTTTGGCTGAGATTTTACCTTTCATGGAGGGCTTAGTCACATTTTCATGATTTTTGGGCTATCGATCAAACTTTTATATCTTAGTTCAAGTCTATGTTATATCTCTTTCTTGTGTTATCCAATTGGGTTGCTAGAAACTCATGCAAAGTGGAAAAATTCTTTATGAAGTGTCCATAGGTGAAGGGCCAATGTATAGGTGGAGATGTTAAACTTAATAACTCTAGCTCTTAAATTAGGAAAAATTACCCTAATCCAATCTTTTTGAAATTTTAAGACCTTCACTTACTTCCCAAAATTTTTTCTTTCTTACCAAAGAATTTCAACTCTTTAGTATGTTATTTCTAATTTTTCCTATTAGGTCTTCTCTCTTTACTTATTCCCTTAATATTAGAAACATTTTCTATGTATACACATAAAGTGAAGAATTTCTAATGCTTATATTTCCTTAGATATCTAAAAATTGTTTAATAGATTTTATTTTCTTAATTAAATACTTATGTACCTTTATTAATAAAAGAAACAAAATTAGGGATGTTACATGAGACACCCTATAGCTTAGAATACTCAATGTGGGAAGGACCGCTCCTACTAAGAAACCCAATGGTGGGTGAGTAACTGGAGGTGGTAAGGGCTCATGCCACACTGAGGTTAGATAATTGAGAATTATCAGATAATGAGCCACTATGAGCAACGTACAGGTACCTTATTAATACATGGTTTGTTATATTTACGTGATATTGATACATAACCTGTATAAAGACTGCATGTGTATACTATACCTTTATTATACAAATGAGAAAATGTTTTCTGTAGTTTATACAGCTGAACATAATGCGTGAGTTTCTATTATGTTTCTAATTCTTGGATGTTGATCTTGCAGGGATTTTATATCTCTCTATGTTATGGTGTTATATTCTAATCATCAGTATATTGGTTGTGGTTCTGACTGTCCAGCTTGAGTTGCAGACTGTGGATGTCCCTTACTTGGGACAGTTCACAGTTGTGGTGAACCTGATTGTCATCAACATGGTAGAAGTACCTGCACCCATGCTGCCTCCTCCACTAGCAATACTCTAGGGGTGATGGCCATGGGGGCATTCGGATAATAGTTATGTGTATATGATGTTGTAAATAGGCTAACCTAATTATTTTGGTGTAACCACACGGTACTTCTCCTTTTGAATAGTACTTAGGGTTACACGTGTATATACAAGTTAATCTATAATGTGTTGTAGACTCATGTATATATATATATATATATGCATATCTTTTTGGATGGTTGTTTATCTATTGCGTTAATCGCTAAAAAAAACCAATCGTTACAAGTTGGTATCAGAGCAAGTCGATCCGAAGTAGTCATGGGGTTGGATGGTTACCTGGATCAATCTAAGACCATCTTGAATAAGATGTGGATAGATGGAGTAGAGTAGCATATTGCAATTGTTAAGGAAAAATTGCTAGCATTTTTTCTAATTTGTATACCTGATGATGCTATGACTACTGTATTATAAAATTTTCTTTAATTACTGTTCAGCTTAATTAGCTCAATAGTGACTAATTCATTTGATTGATATAGTAGGAAATGGCATCGTCTAAGAGAAGTTCAGCAACAAGTGCGAAAGCTATTCTGCAAGATCTAGCCACTACTATTCGAGATCAGGTTTCTACCACAAATTAGATCCTGTGGCACATTCAGAACAATAGTAATTCCAATGTCTTTTGTCGGGAGATACAATGGATGGGTAGATTTCATGAGAACTCGACCTCTGTCTTTTTTCAGGAGATACGATCCTATGGTTGCAGATATGTGGCTTACGGAGATGGAGAAAGTTTTTAGGGTTCTAGAGTGTTTGGATGAGCAAAAATTAAATTTTGTTGTTTATAAGCTGAAAGAAGAAGCAAAATTCTGGTGGAGAGGAGCCAGTGAATTATTAGCTTACCAAGGTCAACAGGTTACCTAGTCTATCTTTTGAAAAACTTTCCTGGTTAATTACTTTCCCAAAAGTGTCAGGGATGAAAAAGAAATTGAATTCCTCCAGCTCAGACAAGGGGGATGGTCGATTGACCAGTATATTGTAAACTTTAAGGAGCTATTTAAGTTCTCCTCCTATCTAAAATACAATCCAAATGAATCCTAGAAAGTAGTGAAGTTTGAAGCTATTTTGAACCTGGAGATCTGTAATGCAGTAGTGGCTTTGGAAATTTGTGAGTTTGTTCCTTTGATTAATAAATGTTGACTACTGGAGATGAGTTTGAAAGCATTGAAAAAAGAGAACGACAGACGATCCCCTTGGAAAAGGAAGAGGAAATTTTCGACTCTAGATCGCTTCATCAGGGGAAGAAATATGGTTGCAGGCAAGAAACCCTTGGCCATGGGGGCTAGACCTTGGGTGAAAAATACTACTGAAAGCGAATGCAGGACTTGTGGGCGACATCATGGGAATAGACCCTGTTTCCATAATTCAGTTACCTATTTTCGATACGGGTCAAAAAGGGCATGTGTAACATCCCGTAATTTTTTAGATATTTTCCTTAGAAATTCTTCACCTTACATATATGCATAGAAATGTTCTAATATTAATGGAATAGGTAAAGAAAGAAAACCTAAGAGGAAATATTAGAAATAAACATGTTAAAGAAAGGTGAAATTCTTAGGTAAAGAAAGATAACTTTTTGTGAAGTAAGTAAAGGTCTTAAAATTTTAAGAAGATCGGATTATGGTAATTTTTCTTAATTTAAGAGCAAAAGTTACTAAGTTTAGTATCTCCATCCGTAATTGGGCTTTAACCTATAGACACTTCATATAGAGTTTTTCTACTTCACATGAATTTTTAGCAAGCCAATAGGATAGCCCAAGGAAGAAATAAAACATAGACTTGGACTAGGATATAGAAATTGGACCGGTAGCCCAAAAATCATAAACATGTGACCAAGCCCATTATGAAAGGTAGAATTTTAACCAAAGTAAGGAAAATGGGCAAGAATGAGCCCAAACCCAAGAGGAAAAATAAAAATAAAAAATAAAATTAAAGTGATGAAATATTGGTGTAATCAAGATTAAGTGACATGGCATTAAGACAAAAATTTAGCAAGTGGTGTGATTCTACATTCATCATTTTGGCAAGTGGCATAATAATACAAGGCTTTAGGACGAAAACATCTATATCCTACATTCATAACTTTAGCAAGTGGGTAATAATACATAGCATTATCACAAAACATCATTATCCTACACAAATAATTTTAGTTAAGTAAGGAAAATTCAAGGGCTAGAAATTTGCCACTTAAAAAGGAAAATCTATCATACTTGATTAAGACAAAAGAAAAAGGAAATGAATCCCTAAATCAAAGGGATCTTGCCCCATATCTTAAGAACATATCATCATAATTTTCAAAATACAAATCTCCTTTTTCTATGCATATCTTGACTAAGGAAGAGGAAGACAAGAACATAAGTTGTTTGTTTTCCAAAAATTCAACAAAGTGTATCCTAATTGTGATAAGGTAGACCCATGATCATGAAAGGTGAATTATTTGGTGGTCTATATAAGAAAACCCACCCTTACAACATTAGAATTTCGTCCAAGTGAGGGAGAGCAAAAATAGAAGCAAGGTAGTGTGAGGAAAGGAAAGGAAGAAAGGAAAAAAGAGGAAGAAGAAGTCTAGGGGACTAAGTGCTCCAGGTACGTTTAACAATATTTCTTTTCAAAGAAAACCTTTGAAACTTATAATATTTATATGAGATTTTGATCTTAGAACTTTGATGATTGGTCATGGATGTTGCTATATCATGTTACATATTGATCTTGCATGTGATGTATGTTTGAATACTTAGGTTGGTGTAGATAGTTCTGCATGGGTATGGCTATGGTTGACAGAATTTTAAGCTTCGGTATTTTAATTTCTGGGAACAATCTATAAGGAATTAAAATAAATGGTTAACATAAGAATTAAAGATATATGTGTCACGGATTTTCACCCACTGGAATCATTCCATTTGGAGTCCATATGAGGTACCTATGGTCTGATTAGTAGTCAAAGGTCAGAAAATGAATCATCAGGGAAGAATATGTTAGGATAGTTTCGGTAATTTAATTTCTCGGAATTATTGGTAGGGAATTAAAATAAATGGTTAACATAAGAATTAAAGATATGTGTGTCCTGGAGTTTTAGCCACTGGAATCATTCAATTTGGAGTCCACATGTGGTAGATATGGTCCGATTAGTAAGCCAAGTTCAGAAAATGGTTCATCAGGGAAGATTATGTTAGGACAGCTTTTGTATTTTAATTTCTGGGAATTATCTGTATGGAATTAAAATAAATGGTTAACATTAAAGTTATATATCTATGTCTCATGGAAATATACCCACTGGAATTATGCAATTTGGAGTTCATATGAGGTAGATATGATCCGATTAGTAAGCAGAGGTCAGAAAATGTTTATTCAGGGAAGAGTATGTTATTAATGCTTTAGTTTTTTTGAATTTATAGGAATATTCTATAGGGAATTAAAATAGCTCACCAACATAACAATTATAGATATATGGCTCATGGATATTTACCAAGTGGAATAACTCAATTTGGAGTTCCAATTTGGGAGATATGGTCTAATTAGTCAGTAAAGGTCAGAACCTATCCGAGAGGAACTATCCTGTACTTTGAGGGAGTAATATCACCTTCGTTTCTTAATTTTTCGTTACAATGTTCAACATAATAGTTTTAGATAATTGTTTTAGCTTGAAATGGACACCAAGATCACCTACATCAGAGTTAAATTGAGGGAGTTATGCTCTGATTAGTAAGAGAAGGTTAGATAGGATCAAAACCTGCATCATGAAAATAAAGAAATAAAATTAGTATTTAAAAAAGAAGATGAATCTTAATAAATGACTAGTATAGCCATAGTCATTGCCATTGTATGAACTTCTTACCATCTTAAGTGTGAAATTTTGACATGGAAATATTTTATAAAGTGAAATTTGAAATGGTTATGTTCATGACATGATTACCAATGATTTATGGTAATAGTTATATTTTGATGAACATACTTGTTATTGAAAGCATATTTTTGACTAACATTGTGAAAAGAAAAGAAATGAGCACGGTCACATGGCAATCCGTGTGGTGCACCAGTAGGGGACGCCCTACCAACGGTTATGATCATGATAATGAGAAAAGAAAGAGAAAGTGGGCCATGTCGGATGGAGCGAGAAAAGCCTGTACCGGAGAGTAGAGGATACTCACCCTGACCGGGGTAGCTGGAAATGAGAATAAGTTGATGGCCATCATATGATATTTTGAAAATAGTTAATCATATCATACATATCATTACAGTATGATTCTTATGTGCATAGATATAATGCATTCATGTGACCAAAGATATTTTCTGTAGTTTATACAGCTGAACATGACGTGATGAGCTTTACTGATGATAATTTATTGTTGAACTTACTGGGATTTAATTCTCACTATATTTCCATATCATGTTCAGAAAATTATTTATGCAGCTTTTGTTTCTAAGGCTCTAGGTTTTAGGGCACATTGGATTGAGTTACTTTATGTTGGGCAGATTTCAGAATTAAATAAGATGTTTGTGGTCAAGTTGGCTCAGATCCCGGTGAAGGTGCAACCACCCGCACCTGTATCTCCGGAATTGGTCAACCAAAATAAATAAGATGTAAATATCTATGTGTTTGATATGTTATACGTCTGTTTTGATTAATGACATGTATGTGAACTCAATATTGTATAATAATAAAGGAAAAAAAAAGGTTGTTACAGCATGTGACTCACTGATGTCTTCTAGAAGATGGGAAGAAGGTCGAGCAGACACAACCAGTTAAAGGAAGAGTTTTTATGTTGAGCCAGGCTGAAGTGAAGTAAGCTATTGATTTGATTCAAGGTACGTGTTACCTTTATGGCTATCCTCTAATTGCACTCTTTGATTTGCTTGCCTGTCATTCTTTTATATCATTTGCTTGTGTGGAGAAATTGCTTTGTCCTGTGTCTAATTTTATGTTTGAGTTAATAGTATTAACCCCTACGGGAGGAAAAGTGAGTACCTCTTAAGTCTTTAAAGACTGCCCCATCGATGTATATGGCAGATCCTTTATTGTGGATCTTATTTGTTTACACTTGAAAGATATGGACATGATTTTAGGGATGGACTGGCTCAGTCGTAACCATATTCTTTTAGACTATTACATGAAGACTCTTGTTTTTATTTGCAGATTTGATGAGGAATCCAAAGGTAAAGATGACCAGGTTAATGAACTTCGAAAGGAGTTAGTTGATGAGGATTTAGACTGTACTTTTTTATGTGTTCTTAACTAGGGAGCCGAGCAAGAACTAGTTAAGATTTCAGTGGTTCGTGATTTTCCAGAAGTCTTTTCTTTATAAATTACTAAACAATTGCCTAGGCGAGAAGTAGAATTTTCCATTGACTTAGTGCTAGGTGCAACTCCTATTTCTATTACACCTTATAGGATGGCTCCTGTGGAGTTAAAAGAGCTTAAGAAGCAAATTGAAGATCTCTTGGAAAAGAATTTTATCTGACCTAGTGTTTCGCCTTGGGGAGCTCCAATGCTATTTGTAAAGAAGAAAGATGGAAGTCTACGATTATGTATTGATTATAGGAAGCTCAATAAGGTGACCATTAAAAATAAATACCTGTTGCCAAGAATAGATGACTTGTTAGATTAGCTAAAAAGGGCAACCATTTGCTCCAAGATAGACCTAAGGTCAGAATATCATCAGATTCGAGTAAAGGAAGAACATATTCCCAAGACCGCCTTCAGATCTAGATATAGACATTATGAGTTCCTAGTCATGCTATTTGGAGCTACTTATACACCCACAGTCTTTATGGATTATATGAATCGAATCTTCTGACCCTATCTAGATCAATTTCAATTTGTAGTAGTCTTCATCGATGACATTATAATTTACTCAAAGAGTACAGAAGAGCATGAATAGAATCTTCGATCAGTACTTTAAATCTGGAAAAAAAAAAGAAACTATTTGCTAAATTGGAGAAATGTGAGTTTTGGATGCAAGAAGTAAGGTTTGTGGGGCACGTTGTGTCAAAAGACGGTGTATCGGTGGATCCTAACAAAACAGAATCCATACTCTAGTGGGAAAGACCAAAAATAGTAACCAAAATTTGAAGTTTTCTAGGTCTAGCTAGATATATTACAAAAGATTTATACATGTTTTTTTTGCAAATAGTGTTACCTTTGATAAGATTGACTCGAAAAGGAAGTTTAGTCAAATGGATTTCAAAATGTGAAAACAATTTCTTAGAGCTTAAGACTCGGCTTACTACACCTCCAGTTTTGATTCTCCCAGATCCTTCAGGATGCTTTGAAGTCTATACTGATGCTTTCAAGAAGGGATTGGGGTGTGTTTTGATGCAAGAAGGCAGGGTAGTTGCCTATGCCTCCAGGAAACTGAGGCTGCATGAAGAAAATTATCCCACTTATGATATAGAGTTGGCTGCTATAGTTTTCGCCTTGAAGATTTGGCACCATTATTTATACGGCGCGGTGTTTGAAGTATATAATGATCACAAAAGTCTGAAATATCTTTTCGATCAGAAAGAATTGAACATGAGACAGAGAAGTTGGATGGAATTCATTGATGATTATAAGTTTGAACTAAATTATTACCCGGGGAAAGCGAATGTGGTAGCAAATGCGTTAAACAGAAAATCTCTACATTTAAGCTATATGCTAATGAAAGAAATGAGCTTGACTGAATAATTTAGGAATTTAAAGTTCTCGATGATAACTACCCCTAAAAGTTTGCTTGTCTGTTAGCTACGGGTGGAATGTGATTTGAAAGCGCAAATTAAGGAAGCGCAGGCCCAAGATCCTTTTCTTCAAAGTCAACATGATTCACTAGACTTCACGAGGTCAGAAGAGGGGATCATCCTCTATCAAGGAAGAATGTGTGTGCTACAGAAAGAGATCATAAGGATAAAAATTCTGGCCAAAGGACATCAGAGTAAATATGCTATCTATCTGGGAGCCACAAAGATGTATGAAGATTTAAAGAGATACTATTGGTGGCCAAGAATGAAGAAAGATATAGCAGAATATGTAGCAAGGTGCCTAACTTGTTAAAAATTCAAAATTGAACATCAAAGGCCTTATGGAATGTTGTAATCCTTGGAGATTCTTGAGTGAAAATGGAATGGCATCGCCATGGATTTTGTCGCTAGTTTGTCCAGGACTCAAGTTAGCCATGATGCTGTGTGTGTAATGGTGGATAGATTGACAAAATCTATACACTTTTTATCTATAAGAATTATTGGCACACCTATATGTGAAGGAGGTTGTACAATTGCATGGGATTCCAAGCAACATCGTTTTAGATTGAGACCCTAGATTTACCTCTAGATTTTGGAAGGCTTTACAAGAAGCTTTCAGTACTAAATTATGATTTAGTACTGCATATCATCCACAAACAGACAGTCAAATTGAAAGGACAATACAGACAATGAAAGACATGTTATGAGCATGCACCTTATATTAAGGAAAAGAATGGGATAAATATCTCCCTTTAGTGGAATTTGCTTATAATAACAACTACCATCCGAGTATTAGGATGACATCATGTGGAGCCTTGTATGGCAGAAGATGTAAATCACCTTTATGTTGGTATGAAGTGGGTGAGAGGAAGTTGTTAGGTCTTGAGTTAGTTTAGCGTACTACGAAGCAAATATGAATGATCCAAGACAAGATGCGAACTGCCTAGAGTCGATAGAAAAGTTATTATGACCAGAGAAGGAAGCCCTTGCATTTTCAAGAAGGGGAACACGTGTTTTTGAAGATTTCTCTAACTACTAGCATTGGTCAAGCTATGAAGGTTAGGAAATTAAGCCCACGTTATATAGGACCTTACCAGATAATCAAGAAAGTTGGGCCATCGGCATATCAGATATCCTTACCCCCAAGACTATCAAACCTGCACAATGTGTTTCATGTTTCTTAACTTTGGAAATATTTTTTGTATCTGTCACATGTAATTCGAGAGGAAAAAGTAACGGTAAAAGAAATCTTGACATTTCAATTGGACCCGATTGTGATTTTGGATAGAAGTCTAAAACAACTACATAGTAAAAACTGTTCCGCTGGTGAAGGTGTTGTGGAGAAGGCTGTCTGAGGAAGAAGCTACATGGGAGAGGGAAGAAGATATGAGGCACTCTTATCCACAACTCTTTGAGGACATGTAAATTTTTGAATTTTGAAGACAAAATTCCTTTTTAAGGGAGAGAAATGTAACACCTTGAATTTTCTATTTATTATCTTCACAAATAAAATGTTGAGAAGGGTTAAAAAGGATTAAATAAAGTATTTATAAGAAAATAATTATGAATATTAAATAAAGAAATTCTCATTTTTGAAGCAAAGAACTAATGGCAGAATAGTAATTTTTTCGTCTGTAGGACCACAAATGGGGAACAATAAGATGGATAAGGAACAATAAAGAGAGTTACACAAAAAGCCATTGGAGTACACCTCAAGAGGAGAAAAAACAATTGGAAAAATTTCAACTCACCAAACAAGGCCGTAGCTAATGGCATAGTTCCAATGTAATGGCATGGAAAAAATAAAAATTTTAGAGGATTTAAGCGCCTTGGTTAAGGGAAGGGGAAGCTTCTTGAAGAAGCTTTAATATTTTAATCCTTTTCCCCTTGACTTGCTAAAGAGGTTGCCAGCCACCAAGGAGTAGAAAGCTGGCCTCGACATGGAGAAACGGGAGGAAGAAGAAAAAAAGAAAGAGAATAGAAAGAAGAAGAGGATAGAGAGAGCTGAAAACAAGAAGGAAAAGAGGTAATCCTACTCCCTTGAACTTAATATTAATCTTGGATCTTTGGAAATAAGTGAGGGACGAGTTTTTTGCAGGTTGAGATTGAAAGAAGAAAGAGAACATTTAACCATATAGTGAAAGAAACAAACATTTGTGGTGGAAAATGTAAGATCTATTTATGAGTTTTCTTGATTAAATGGCTTGGTGTATGCCTTATATGCATTAATGGAAACATGATCGTAGAGTAGATGAGAATATTGATGATGCATTTATGGTGTTGATGGTTGACTTTTATATATGTGCATAATGTGGTGAATTGTGAGAAATTGTTGTGGTTAGATTTGGATTTTAATTGATAAGTTTTGGAGGATATGTGTTGTGGATAATCTGAATTTTATATGCCTAAAATGTTGGATTGGATATTTTTTGGTTTGATGGTTGGTTTGGAGAGAAAAAGATGGTTTTTTTTTCTATTTCGCGCCCAGAGCACGGCTTTACTCTGGGCTGGTTTTGGTTTTAGGTGCAGAACATGGGTGGAGCACGGCCGTGCTTGGTGACATGGCCAGGCCATTCTCTGTGCTAGATTTTGGAAACACGGGATTTGATGTGGGGAGCATAGGAAGGAAGCATGGGCAAGAAGCACAACCGTGCTTGGTGGCCTAGCCAGGCCGTGCTTCCTGCTATTTTGCGCATTTTGTTGCTTTCTTGTTTCCTTTTTGAATTTTAACCAAGAACCAATGATTATGAGATTATAATTGGAGTTTTATGAGCCATATATTAGAGAAAATTTTAGTATTTACTTGGTTGTGTAATATCTTTTGAATTAACTATGAATGCATGAAGGAATGATGTAACAACTCCATTTTTTTACATAAATATATATATTAAAATCCCATGAAGTCATTACCTTTATTTAACTCATAATAACATTCAATTAATTTAAACAAGCATAATTAAGGTTTACACATCATTAATTAACAACATCTGTACACAAATCACACACATATATGTCTACATCTTATTCATCCTTGTTGACCAGTTCCGAGAATACGGGTGCAGATGGTTGAACCTTCACTGAAATCTTAGCCAACTCGACCACAAACACCTTATAAATTTTTTGGATTTATCCAATATAGAGTAACTCGATCCAACATACACTAAGAGCCAAAGTCAATGAAAATATGCACAACTAGTTTTCTGAACATGATATGGAAATATTGTGAGAATTAAATCCCAGTAGGTTTTACAATAAATCCCCATCATCATCAATATAAATCATTATGTCATGTTCATCTGTATAAGCTACAGCAATTACCTTAAGTCACATGAATGCTCTTTATCTATGCACATGAAAATCATACAATAATAACATGGATGACATGAATAACTATTTTCAGAATATCATATTATGACTATCAATTTATTCTCATATCAAGCTACCCCGGTCAGAGTGAGTATTTTCTACTGTTCGGTACGGGCTTTTCTCACTCCGTCCGACATGGTACACTTTCTCTTTCTTTTCTCATTATCATAATCATAACCATTGGTAGGGTGTCCCCTACTGTTGCACCACATGGATTGTCATGTGACCGTGCTTATTTCTTTTCTTTTCACATTAATACCAAAAATATGATTTCAATAACAAATATGTTCATTATACTCACATGCCATAATGTTTCATCAAAATATTTCCATGTCAAAATTATACACTTAAGATGGTAAGGAGTTCATGCAATGGCAATGGCTATGGCATATACTAGTCATTTATAAGATTCTTCTTCTTTTTAAAATATTCTTTTTATCTCTTCATTTTCTTTATGCATGTCCTCCAGTCACTTTTCTCCTACTTATATCATTTCCAACACATGTTCTCACAAATTTAATACATCATTCTTCATCAATTTGGTTTCTATTAATATCCAATAATTAATTACGTTCATTTAGAGTAGACAAAATGTTGAAAATAAGTTTCACCAACTTCCAAACTAGCCTAAACATATCTTATAACATGACTTGGCCGTTTACTATAAAATAGCCATGCTTTAGGCTTCAAAATTCCAATTCTAGTACAGAACACGGCCATGCTTTATGTTGAGTAATTCCCTGATGCAGGTTTTCATCCTGTTTGACCTTCTCTCACTACTTGACGCATAACTCCCTCATTTTAACTTTGATTTAGGTGATCTTGGTGTCAATTTAAAGTTAAAACAATTATATAAAACTATTATGTTGAACAGTTTAACTAAATATTAAGGACTCTTGGTGATATTACTTCCTCAAGTTACAGATTATTTCCTCTCAGGTAGGTTTTGACCTCTACTTATTAATCTCTCCTTTCCTCACTCTACCTTGCTTATATTTTTCCTCTCCCTCACTTGGATGAAATTATAATGTTATAAGGGTGGGTTTTGCTTAAATAGACTATCAAATAGTTCACCTTCCATGATCATGGGTCTACCTTATCACAATTAGGATGCACTTGATTGATTTTTGGAAAACAAACAACTCATCTTCTTGTCTTCCTCTTCCTTAGTCAAGATATGCATAGCAAAAGGAGATTTGTATTTTGAAAACTATGCTAATATGTTCTTAAGACAAGGGACAAATTCCTTTTGATTTAGGGATTCATTTCCTTTTTCTATTGTCTTAATCAAGTATGATAGGTTTTCCTTTTTAGTTGGCAAATTTTCAACCCTTGAATCTTCCTTGCTCAGCTAAAATTATTTGTGTAGGATAAAGATGTTTTGTCATAATGCTATGTATTATTACCCACTTGCTAAAATTATGAGTGTAGGATATAGATGTTTTGTCCTAATGCCAAGTATTATCATACTACTTGCTAAAATTATAAAAGTAGGATATCACACCACTTGCTGAATTTTTGTCTTAATGCCATGTAACCTAATTTTTATTATTATTACACTATTATTTCATCACATGATTTATTTTATTTTATTTTTCCTTCTTGGATTTGGGCTCATTTCTACCCATTTCCTTTGCTTTGGATAAAATTCTACCATTCTTGGAGGGTTTAGTCACATTTTCATAATTTTTGGGCTACCGGTCCAACTTCTATATCCTAGTCCAAGTCTATGTTTTATTTCTTGCTTAGGTTATCCAATGAGCTTGCTAGAAACTTATGTGAAGTGGAAAAACTCTATATAAAGTGTCCATAGGTGAAAGCCCAATTTATGGGTGGAGATGTTAAACTTAGAAATTTCTAACTCTTGAATTTAGGAAAAATTACCCTAATCCAATCTTTTTAAAATTTTAAGACATTTACTTACTTCACAAAAAATGATATTCCTTACCAAAGAATTTCGCCTATCTTTAGTATGTTATTTCTAAATTTTTCTATTAGGTTTTCTCTCTTTACTTGTTCCCTTAATGTGAGAAACATTTTCTATGCATACCCATAAGGTGAAGAATTTCTAAGGATTATATTTCCTTAAATATCTAAAAATTATTGATAACTCTAATTCATTAGAGTTTCTCTATACTTTTCTAAGGTCATTTACTTTGCATTTTGATTTATTAGCATTCATGCCCCCTGATTTAATAGTATGTTTTGCCTCCCATGAATATAAGACCACCCATTACGTTTGCTGTGAAAATTCAGTATGCATGCATAGCAAAACAGGCAGCAAACCGAGTGATATTGGGTGATCTTGATCCTTTTAATATGATGCATATGATGAGAAGCTAACCTTTTGTGATATGGTGCAGGTGGCAGCGAGACAGGGCTGTTATAGCAGGTGTGGTCACCACCCAGCATGGAAAAAGGGAGCACCCAACTGACACAGCAGAGTGTTGGGAGGCACAGGGACTATCTCCACTATTGGAAGTGGAGAGAAAACTACTGGCAGATGTGTTGGCCAAAAAGTAAGAACAATTGCAATAGACCAGGCCACCTCACTGGGATCACAATGCCTGTCTATAAAAGGCATGAAGCAGAGAAGAAAAGGGCGAGACACGGAAGGGGGTGAAAGGAGAATAGAAAAGTGTAAAAGGAAATACAGAGGGACAAAAAAACAAGGGAAAGAAGCCCAAAAATCCCTAACGGGAGTGGAATATGAGGATACATTCTTGCCTAGGGAGAGCCACCCCTGCAGGAGGAGGCACTAGATGTGAAGAAGAGGACCCCTGCTAAGGATTCTCTTCCTCTCTTTCTGTGCTTCATTGTTTTAGTGCTGAATTGTATTTTTCCTTTAATTGTATTACTCTTCACGGCATGTTGGTTATCCTGATGCTTGTAATTAGTTTGGATATGAGGTTGGGCTAAGTTTCCAGCTAGGGTTGTAGATGGGTTACAGTGAACACATGCACATTTTAATTTATAAATGATTTTGCTGCAGCATTGCTTTTGTCATTCTTGCATTTCTTACACTTCTTCTGTTAACTAAAATTTAATAATAGAAGGCTAAGGCTAACATTGACCTGGACGAGTGGTGGAGGCTAGAAAAAGGTTTGATGTTATGGGTTGGGTGAAAGACCAAAGCACAACTAATATAGGAATATATAGTTGTCCCATATAACCAAATAGTTGGGACTTCACGCATAACTTGGGGCTTGGCTTTATACAAGAATGTAAGACTGAATCCCAAGGGTACATGGGATGGTAGTTTGGAAAGAACCCATTCAAGAGAAAACTGGGCATTTGAGCAATTTCTATAGCAATTTCTAGAGCAAAATGAGTGCAAAAGTTCATGGCAACCCGAAAGCAACCTTAGCTCACCTAAGATCTATTTTTCCAAAACCTAGTGTATCTCAACTTTTTCAAGTCGTGTTAGGTTTTGTTTAGCCTTATTTGCACTTGAACTTTATATCTTGTGAACCAAAATAATTTTGCTACAACATTTCATGAGTCAAAATTTTTATAGTAATTTCTAGCACACTTCCTCGTGGGACAATACTCAATCATCATTGTATTACTTGGTCACAGCACGTGCACTTGCATACTGATATTGCATATATACTTTTGCAACAACAAGTTTTTGGCGCCATTGCCGGGGAAGTGTCAACTTGAAAATTATTATTAAACATTTGACTATGTGAAAGAGTTTTATCCCTTAGTCATCCTGGTGTTTATTTGGGCAGGTGAACTCAGTGCATGAGCAGGTTCAATCGGGAGCTATTGCCTCTGGATCATGAGATAGAGGGGACTGTTTTAAGAAGAAGGAGATGACTATTGGGACCTCACCAAGAAGCAGAAATGACCAACCAGAAAGGTGTAGACAACATGGATGACTGAGATAGAGTCTTAAATGCTTACTTTCAACCAAATCTAAATGGATTGAACTCGAGCATAGTAAGACTAGAAATCTAAGCTCTTCATTTCGAGGTTAAGCCCGTGATGTTCTAGATGGTATATACAGCGGGGCAATTCAGTGGGATGCGTACAGAGGACCCTCACCTTCACCTAAGAGTATTCATTGAACTCATAGATGCATTCAAAATGAATAGGGTGACAGATAAAGTTCTAAGGCTAAAACTGTTCCCCTATTCATTAAGAGATCGAGCTATAGCATGGCTAAACTCTCTGCCACCAGATTCTATTGCCAACTGGAGTGATTTGGCAGAGAAGTTCATGGTAAAATACTTCCCACCTACCAAGAATGCAAGATTGAGGAATAATATCACATCCTTCCAGCAACTAGATGGAGAATCTCTATATGACACTTGGGAGAGGTACAAAGAATTGCTACGGAGATGTCCCCATCATGGTATCCCGTACTGCATTTAGATGGAGACCTTTTATAATGACCTTAATGCTCAAACACGTACCATAGTGGATGCAGTAGCTAATGGGTCACTTCTGTCCAAAACATACAGTGAGGCATATAAGCTACTTGAAAGGATGGCCAGTAACAATTATCAATGGCCTATGGACAGAGTCTCAACTGGAAAAAAAACTGTGGGTATGCATGAAGTGAGTGAGGTTACTTCTCTCACAACCCAACTAGCTTCATTAGTGAATGTCTTGAAAAACTAGCAATTGATTTGCCTTTAAGCAGCTAATGTAGTCTAAGAAAATGGAGTATCTTGTGTTCTATGCAATGGGCCTCATTTATTCAAAAGTTATCCTTCAAATCCAAAGTCAGTATGCTATGTGGGAAACATGAATCGCAACAACAATCCCTTTTCAAACATGTGTAACCCGGGTTGGAGGCAGCATCCCAATTTCTCTTAGAGTAACTATGGTACTGGACAGGGAGACAACTCTGCCCCACAGAGACCACAAGGCCCCCTTAAGATTTTAGCAGCAAAGGCATCAGCCGAATGAAACTGCCACTTCATTGGAGTCCCTGCTCAAGGAATACATGGTGAGAAATGATGTCGTGATTCAAAGTCAAGCTGCATCATTGAGGAATCTGGAGACCCAAGTTGGGCAGCTTGCCAATGAATTAAAAAGCATACCTCCAAGGACACTTCCAAGCAATACTGAAGTCCTTAAGAGAGAAGGAAAAGAGCACTACAAGGCTATAGCTCTTAGGAGTAGAAAAGTAGTGGAAGCACCCCAAGCAAAGAGACAGGACCAAAAAGACCCTACTGTACCCCTGGATAAGAAGAAAGACAAGCAGAGGCAAGTTGAGGAGGTAAGTGAGAAAGCAGGAACTGCTGGAGAAAATTTTGCAGATTTGCCACAGCAAAACACAGTTGCTTTGCCGCAACAAAACATGTAGCAGACAATGCCAACTCCACCATTCCCCCAAAGATTCCAGAAATAGCAGCAAGACTACCAGTTCAGAAGATTTTTGGACGTCCTCAAGCAGTTGCACATTAACATTCCCTTGGTAGAAGCACTGGGGCAAATGCCTAACTATGTCAAGTTCATGAAGGACATCTTAACTAAGAAAAGAAGGTTTGGGAAATTTGAAAATGTTGCTCTAACGAGAGAATGTAGTGCTGTGCTACAAAATAAGCTGCCACCCAAACTCAAGGATCCAGGCAGCTTTATTATCCCTTGCTCCATTGGAAACCAGTACTTTGGCAAGGCTCTTTGTGACTTGGGTGCAAGAATCAACCTCATGCTTATGTCAGTATTCAAGAAGCTGGGGATTAGAGAGGCTAGACCCACCACTGTTTCATTACAACTGGCAGATAGATCTATAGCACATCCAGAAGGAAAAATAGAGGATGTCCTAGTTAAGGTGGATAAATTCATTTTTCCAGTTAATTTTATAGTACTGGATTATGAAGCAGATGCTGAAGTGCCAATCATTTTAGATAGGCCATTCTTAGCCACTAGCCGAACCTTAATTGATGTCGAAAAAGGGGAGTTAACAATAAGGGTTCAAGATGAGCATATCACATTTATTGTATTTCAGTCCATGAAGTTCCCTAGTGAAGTGGAAGAATGCTGAGTTATATCGGTGATAGATACATTAACATATGAACAATTTGAAATTTGCTGCAGAGGCCCATCACCAGTTGAGTGGCAAGATGGCTCAGATTCAGTGGAGGGAAATGATGAAGAATGGGCCTGGATAGAAGCAAAACAAGGCATTGACAAGCAAGGACTGATGGTTGAGCCATTGGATATGTCTTTGCGACAATTTAAGCTACCAAAGGCATCAATAGATGAATCGCCAACCTTGGAATTGAAGCCATTGCTGGCACACCTGAAGTATGCATACTTGGGAGATGCAGTCACTCTCCCTATAATCATTTCAGCACTTCTGACAGAGGAGCAAAAAGGGTAGTTAGTTGAGACATTAAGAAAATTCAAAAGAGCTATTGGATAGAATCTTGCTAATATTAAGGGTATCAGTCCCTCAGTCTGTATGCATAAGATCCTATTGGAGAGCAAGGAAAAAGGATCCATTGAACCTGAACGAAGGCTCAATCCAATCATGAAGGAGGTAGTAAAGAAGGAAATCATCTAATGGCTGGATGTTGGAATTATTTAGCCTATATGAGATAGCTCATGGTTTAGTCTAGTCCAATGTGTTCTTAAAAAAGGAGGCATGACTGTGGTGAAGAATGAAAACAATGAGCTCATCCCCACTAAGGTTGTGACTGGTTGGAGGATTTGCATGGACTACAGGAGGCAGAACAAAAGCACTAGGAAATACCATTTCCCCTTGCCATTCATTGACCAGATGTTAGACAAACTTGTAGGATGAGAATATTATTGTTTCCTATATGGGTATTCAGGCTACAATCAAATTGCTATAGCATCCGAAGATCAACACAAGACCATATTCACATGCCCTTATGGAACCTTTGCATTTCGGAGGATGCCATTTGGGTTATGCAATGCTCTAGGAACTTTCCAACAATGTATGATGGCAATTTTCACTGAAATGGTGGAGCACTTTGTGGAAATTTTTATGGATGACTTTTCAGTTTTCGGGAATTCTTTTAATTTTTGTTTAGAAAAACTTGCCAAAGTCCTTCAAAGTTGCGAGGAAACAAACTTGGTGTTGAACTGGGAGAAGTGTCAATTCGTGGTAAAGGAGGGGATTGTGCTGGGCCACAAAGTTTCTCAAGAGGGGCTAGGGGTTGACAAGGGCAAGGTGGATATCATTGAGAAGCTGCCTCCTCCCACTTTAGTTAAAGGCATTAAAAGCTTCCTTGGCTATGCAGGAGTTTACAGAAGGTTCATCAAGGATTTCTCCAAGATTACAAAACCCTTATGCAATTTGCTCGAGAAAGACAAAGTCTTCTGCTTTGATGAAGACTATATAAAAGCATTATGTGATCTTAAGGAGAAGCTAAGTACAACACCTATTATCGTGGCACCTGATTTGGCTCACCCTTTGAGCTCATGTGTGATGTAAGTGATGTAGCTCTGGGAGCTATTCTTGGACAGTACAGGAACAAGGTGTTTCATTCCATATATTACGCTAATAAAACATTACAAGCAACCTAACTCAACTATACTATAACAGAGAAGGAGCTACTGGTTGTGGTGTTTACTTTTGAAAAATTTAGGTCCTACTTGGTAGGTACAAAAGTGATTGTCTATATTGACCACTCTACCATTAAGAACCTAGTCAAGAAAAAAGACTCAGAGCCTAGACTCATTTAATGGGTACTCCTACTACAAGAGTTCGACTTGGAAATCAAGGATAGAAAGGGAACTGAGAATCAGGTGGTTGATCATCTCTCCAGACTGCAACCAAACAGAGTAAACGCATAAGAGGTAAATGAGGAGTTTCCATATGAGAAACTCCTTCTTATATCCCAAGATGGTATGCCAAGGTATGCTGATCATGTGAACTACTTGGTAAGTGGACTATTGCCACCAGACTTAACTTCACAGCAGAAGAAAAAATTCCTGCATGACATCAATTCTGACTACTGGGATGAACCATACCTCTTCAACCAGTGTGCTGATCAGATGATTAGGAGATGCATTCCAAAGGAAGAAATGGAGCAAATCATGCAGCAATGGCATGCCTCACCCTATAGAGGCCATTTTGGAGGCATTAGCACTGCAAACAAGGTGTTGCAGGAAAGTTTCTACTGGCCTTCTCTAGTTAAGGACTCCCACTCTTTTCTATTACAATGGGACAGATGCCAGAGAGTAGAAAATATATCCAGAAGACATGAAATACTTCTTAACAACATTCTAGAAGTGGAATTGTTTGATGTATGGGGAATTCATTTCATGGGGCCATTCCCTTTGAGTTTTGGGAACCAATATATCCTAGTAGCTGCGGATTATGTTTCAAAATGGGTAGAAGAAAGTGTTTTTCCAACTAATGATGCAAATGTGGTGACCAGGTTCCTTAAAAGGAACATTTTCACAAGATTTGGAACTCCTAGAGCCATCATCAGTGATGGAGGATCTCACTTCTGCAACAGGCAATTTGGGGCACTACTGGCTAAATATGGAGTAAGACACAAAGTGGCACTCCATACCACCCTCAAACCAGTAGGCAGGCTGAAATCTCCAACAGAGAAATCAAGAGGATCCTTGAAAAAATTATTGGCCCAAATAGGAAAGACTAGTCCTCAAGGCTGGACGATGCATTGTAGGCCTATAGAACAACCTATAAAACACCTTTAGGGATGTCTCCTTACAAGTTAGTATTTGGTAAAGCTTGTCATCTACTAGTAGAACTAGAACATTGGGCATACTGGATAGTCAAAAATTTAAATCTTAACTTGGAAGCTGTTGGTGAAAAAAGGATGCTGCAGCTAAATGAGTTGGATGAATTTCGCAGCCAAGCTTATGAGAATGCTAAATTATATAAAGAAAAAAAAAAGCAATGGCATGACAAGAAGATTCAGTCACGAAGCTTTGAAGAAGGACAGAAGGTGTTGTTGTTCAATTCTAGGCTAACTCTGTTCCCTGGAAAATTGAAGTCCCATTGGCCTGGCCCCTTTCGAATTAGCAAGGTCTTCCCTTTTGGAGCCATCAAATTTGAGGAAGAAAAATTAGGGAGAACATTCAAGGTCAATGGACAGAGGGTGAAGCACTACTTGGGAGGTGATGTGGAACGCTGGCACACCTCAATTCCATTGAAAGAAGGATAAAAAGGGAGGAAGTCAGGCCATTGAATATAAAACAAGCGCTTATGGGAGGCAACCTATGTTTTCATAAATTATCATTTTATTTTATAGAATTAGGTAGCTTGAATTATGCTTTTGATTTCATCTGTGTTAACGTTGCAGGTCTTTAGGAGCATCAGAATGGAAACTCTTGATCTCACAATTTGCCGCACAAAATGCTGTAGCAATAGCAACTCCTCCTAGGCAAGGAGTTTTCCTTGATCATGATGATGCAGGACAATGGGTCCCAAGCTGGAAAGTAGAAGAAAGAAGTTGAGTTGAGGAAGTAGATAGGGTTTAGGTACCTAGATACCTGAACATAAAGGAATGAGCCCAACACTTAAGGCCCAGTCCCGTCTTGTCAAAAAAAAAAGGGGGCGGGAATGTATAAGGAAACCAGAAGTCACAACCCTCCACATTCTCCCTCAACCCATTCCTGCACACCCTTTGCGTTCTGTCAATTCTTCAAGCCCTACCTTTTGCATTCCCATACCCTTCACACCCCAAAAACCCCATTGCTCGAAAGCACAACATCCTTTCCAAGACCTTCAACTTGCAAACAATGCCAAGAATCAAGACGGTAGCAAGGAAGGCTAGCAAGATGAAGAAGTTCACCTTGAACAAAAACCAAAGGAGACACGATGAAGAAACAATCTAGAGGACTTTTTACGTAGAAAAAGGCTTCACCTTTACACCATTTGAGGATATGGGTTTGCCAATGTATGTGGCAACAGTAGTGAAGCAATGAGGATGGGAAAATTTCACCAAATACCACCAGCCTGCTCTTATTCCACTGGTAAGAGAGTTCTACGCTAACTTCCTGAAGGATGCCAAGGACTGGGTTAGGGTTAGGGAGACCCGCGTGCTATTCGATTGAGCCACTATAAATAAAGCCTACAAATTGAACGATGAGGATGACGACTATGCAACGCATTTCGAGTCTCTGTAAGAACAAGATTAGGAGGAAATGCTGGCACGGGTGTGCATACCAGGCACCACCTGGGAAAAATCTTCTCAGGGTGCTGCAACCATAAACTAGATTTCTGTGGTGCTTGTGGCTAAAGTGTGGTATCACTTCCTGAAGACTCACCTTTTGCCCTCCACTCACAGGAAAATTGTAAGCCGAGATAGGGTGGCCATGGTTGATGCCATCATTTTGGGGAGGCCTATTAATGTATGAAGGGTCATCAATGAGAAAATAAGAGTATGCGCTAGCCGAAAAAACGGCAGTCTGCTCTTCCCTTCCCTTATCACCCTGTTGTGCTGTGACAGTAAGGTTCCCATTGCAATGGATAAAGAAACACTCAAGATGGGAGCCACCATAAGCATCATCACCATAGTTCGCATTGTGCAAGACAAAGGAGAGCTAGAGCCACTAGCCACCACACAAGCCCCTCAACACTGCAAAGGCCAAGCAGCATTAACCTCAGCCCCCCAGCCAGTAGATAAGACCTTCCAGTTACTCCTACAACAACTAGCCACCATCCTACAGTAGCAAGAACTGCTCCTGAAACACCAGCAACAATTTTGGAAATACGAACAAAAGAAGGATATTGCCCTCTAGAAAATGCTTGAGCAGAATTTCAAGCAATTTTTCCCCTTCCCTGAATTCCCCATGGACATATTCCATACTAGATCTGGGGAGGAACAGAGAGCACCTGAGCCCCAGACTAAATAGGGTCAGGAATCCCAAGACTCCTTATAGAGCAACAAGCAGAAGACAAGCCCACGGAGGACTCAAGAGGAAGATGTGTCCTCCGAGGATGAAGAGCTACTTGCCAAAAGGGTAGCATCCATGCAGAAGGGAAAGGCCAAACTCCAGAGCCCATAAAGATCAACTAAGTGAAGGAGTGGGCTCCGCAGCTCATCAAAATCTTAAAGGAGTCCATGCCACCTGGGTGCTGTAGCAATCCTACAAGCACCCTAGGGAAGTCCCCTTCCCCTCTATTTCCTTTCTGTCAAATTTTTTTATATTCAACAAGCTCTGCATACCTATTGTTCCTGTCTAATCACACATTTTTCTTTTGCCTCTTTTGTTGGGTTTGCAATATAATCAGCAGTGGGGGCACTGCTCATCTTTATGTTTGGGGGGATGGAATTAGTGTTTGCTTTAGTATTTGCTATGCCGTTTGCTGTGGAAGTAGTGTTGCTTTAGTATTTGTAGTGGGATTTTCTGTGCTTGATTAAATGAGTTTGTTTCAATCTGTGCTAGGTCTTGTGTTTGTTTCCTGTTTGATTGTGTAAGCATATGGGTTTATTTCTGATGAGTAATTAGCTTTTAGCAATTAGGAAGCTCTTATAAGCACTCTTTTATAAAAAAGAAAAAAGAAAAAAAATAAAACAAAAAGAGATGAGTCTGGCATGTGTATTTCATGGCCTGTTGTTAGTTCTGAGAAGCTCAATGAGGAAGGGCTAGAACTTGACTGATAAAAAAAATAGGAATTCTGCATGTCAAACCTTCACAACTAGAACCTTCTTTTATGAACATTGGACTATGGTCAGTCTTAGCAAGAGAAACTTGGTGATTTTTCAGGAATTGGACCTAGGATTTTAGAGTTAATATTGTGTGCCTCCAGTTGAATGACAAAAAGCGGTATGAGCTATTATAAAAAAGGCTTAAGTTTAGGGGAAGAAAAAAAAGAAAAAAAAAAGAAAAAAAAAAGAGAAAAGTGAAGTAGTTGCCACTCCAATGCCTTTGTTGTCCCTTAGTAACCAAGGGTATGCATGAGCCCCATGTGTGTTTTTGTGTAAAACAGTGACATTAGGGTATGAGTAGAATAACGCTTAAAGGTGATAGTGCTAAGTAACCGGGTGCCTTCATCTCAAATGTTGGCATTCGTGTCAAAAGGCACCAATGACCTGTGCTGCAGCAAAAAGAAAAAAAGAAGAAGAGAGAAAGTTGATCCACCCCCTTAATTGTTACTATAGTTGCACCTCTAATGTGTGCCATCTTGCTATAGTTAAAGGGGACTTGATATATTAGCATGTAAAACCATAGGACCTTGACTGATCTTGATCCAAGTAGTTCCTAAAGGACTGACCATATCACACACACAATCACAAAGGAGGTTTTAGGTGAGGTTAAGGAGAGGAGAAGACAGGCAGTATTTCCTAAACAACTCTGAGAGTGAAGGCTAGCAGCAGTGCCACATGGAACTAGACAAGGGGGAGGGTTGGAGCTTAATATAAGTGGTTTAGTGAATAGGGTAATTTGCTTGAGGACAAGCAGACTTTAAGTTTGGAGGGAATTGATAACTCTAATTCATTAGAGTTTCTCTATGCTTTTCTAAGGTCATTTACTCTGCATTTTGATTTATTAACATTCATGCCCCCTGATTTAATAGTATTTTTTGCCTCCCATGAATATAAGACCACCCATTACGTTTGTTGTGAAAATTTAGTATGCATGCATAGCAAAACAGGCAGCAAACCAGGTGATATTGGTAGATCTTGATCCTTTTAATATGATTCATATGATGGGAAGATGACCTTTTGTGATATGTTGCAAGTATCAGCGAGTCAGGGATGCTGTAGTAAGTACGGTCACCACCTAGCATGGAAAAAGGGAGCACTCAGTTGACACAGCAGAGTACTGGGAGGCACAGGGACTGTCTCCACTACTGGAAGTGGAGAGAAAACTACTAGCAGATGTGTTGGCTGAAAAGTAAGAAGAATTGCAGCAGACCAGGCCATCTCACTGGGACCACAATGCCTGTATATAAAAGGCATAGAGTATAGAAGAAAAGGGCGAGACACGGAAGGGGGCGAAAGGAGAACAGAAAAGTGTAAAAGGAAATACGAAGGGACAGAAAAATGAGGGAAGGAAGCCTAAAAATCCTTGACGAGAGTGGGCTATGAGGATACATTCTTGCCCAAGACAAGCCACCCCTACAAGAGGAGGCACTGGATGTGAAGAAGAGGACCCCTGCTAAGGATTCCTTTCCTCTCTTTCTGTGCTTCATTGTTTTAGCGCTGAATTGTATTTTTCCTTTAGTTGTATTACTCTTCACTGCATGTTGGTTATCCTGATGCTTGTAATTAGTTTGGATATGAGGCTGGGCTAAGTTTCCAGCTAGGGTTGTAGACGGGTTGCATTGAACACATGCACATTTTAATTTATAAATGATTTTGTTGCAACTTTGCTTTTGTCATTCAACTGCTTTTACATTTCTTACACTTCTTCTGTTAATTGAAATTTAATAGTAGAAGGCTAAGGCTAACATTGACCTGGACGGGTGGTGGAGGCTGGAAAAAGGTTTGATGTTATGGGTTAGGTGAAAGACTAAAGCAAAACTAATATAGGAATATCTAGTTATCCCATATAACCAAATAGTTGGGACTTCACGCATAACTCTGGGGCTTGGCTTCATACAAGAATGTAGGACTAAATCCCAGGGGTATATGGGACGGTAGTCTAGAAAGAACCCATTCAAGAGAAAATTGGGCACTTGAGCAATTGCTATAGCAAATTTTAGAGCAAAATGAGTGCAGAAGTTCATGGCAACCTATAAGCAACCCTAGTTCACCTAAGATCTGTCTTTCCAAAACCTACTGTATCTCAACTTGTTCAAGTCATGTTAGGTTTTGTTTAGCCTTATTTGCACTTGAACTTTATATCTTGTGAACCAAAATAATTTTGCTACATCATTTCACGAGTCAAAATTTTTATAGTAATTTCTAGCACACTTCCTCGTGGGACGATACTCACTCATCTGGAAAGGGATATGAATGTTATGGAAAGATGCAAGTCAATGAATACTTTACTTCATATTATATGATGAGTTATTACAGCATGCATGAGAGTAATTATTGACTATGCTTATGATGATTAATGTGTATGCACTTTGTTGAGACAAGTGGCTGGAAAAAATATGTAAAAGACATGTGCTGGTCAGAAGGACCTTCTCCGAAGTCGGGTGGCCTGGCAACAGGTGTCATCTTGCTGTGTTGAGGCGATTAAAGGTTAGAATGATCCTTTCTAAAGCAGGGTGGCTTGGAACAAGTGTTGCCTTACTGTATTGAGGAGATTAACAAGTTCAAGATGACCCTTACCCAACTAAGTTGACCCAGAGACATGCGGTACCTTATAGAGGTAAGGCGACTGAAGGGTTGTGGTTGTGATACAATATCGGAATAGGGTACGCCCTATAGCCTAAAGGGTTCAATGTGGGAAGGATTGCTCCTACCAAGGATCCTAGTAGTGGGTGAGTAGCTAGAGGTGGTAAGGGCTTACACCATACTGAGGTTAGATAATTGAGAATTATAATATGATGAGCCACTATAAGCAATGTACAAGTACCTTATTAATACATGGTTTGTTATATTTACGTGATATTGATGCATAACCTATATAAAGACTGCATGTGTATATTGTACCTTTATTGTACAAACAATAAAATGTTTTCTGTAGTTTATACAGCTAAACATAACACATGAGTTTTCTATTATGTTTCTAATTGCTGGATGTTGATCTTGCTCGAATTTTATATCTCACTATGATATGGTGTTATGTTCAGATCATCAGCATACCGTTCATGGTTCTAACCATCCTACTTGAGTTTTAGACTATAGATGTCCCCTACTTAGGACAGTTCATAGTTGTGGTGAACCTGCTTGTCATCAACATGGTAGAAGGACCTGCACCTGTGCCGCCTCCTCTATCAGCAGTACCCCAGGGGTGATGGCCATAGGGGCAGTTGGATAGTAGTTATGTGTATATGCTATTGTGAATGGGCTAACCCTATTGTTTTGGTGTAACCATATCTTTTTGGATGGTCGTTTATCTATTGCGTTAAGCACTAAAAAAAACTGGTTGTTACAATTAATACTTATATTACTTGGAGTCAATAGCTCGTGTCCGTTAAGTAGGCTTACAGAGTGAGGGAAACCCCTTATTTCATGCTGATGATTAGCTCAGAAAATCTAGGCCATGACACTATAGGTATGATATGTTACTCTTATGGAACTCAAAATCTTCACATCTTTGATTGAATTAGGCTATTTCTTTACTCCAATCCTCTCAAAATAAAACCAAATGTAGTATTCTTTCCACCTATAAATTAAACATAAAACCATACATAAATTTGAAAGACCAACAAAAAGTAAGATAAAGGTAACTAAATAATGAGTATAAAACTCACTCATCACACACAACAAATATAGAAAAGATGTTTAGTTGGAGAAACCTTAGGCAAATTAATTTCCTATAATGTTTCACTAGATTGATACCTCTAAATTAACTATTTAATTTAATAACTTTCCTATTATCCAGGGCACTAAGTTATTTACTAGCTTTTTTCCAAAACTAATAAATTTAATTCAATTCCAAGTAATTCCCATGAATTTAGGAACTAAGATTAAGATCTAACTAATTACATATGGCATGTAGAGATATATCTAATTCAGATGCAACCTAGTTAATTAACATATTCAGTTACCATAACTAATCATATGCTATTCAACCCAGGTCAAAACTAATTAAACCTTTTTTACAAACAGAATATTCATCCTAAATCAATTATTAATCAAGCAATTTAAACATTAAAACATAAAATTGAATAAATAGGAAAATTGGTATTAAATTACAACATTAGGGTTCAACCCAGCTACATACTAGGATCCATCAATCTACCCAGTTAAACTAGTCTACTCCATAGAATAATTTAAACACATCCCATAGTTGAAATATGAAAACATAAAAGCAAAATACAAGAAAAGAAAGAAAGAGTAGAAGAAATTTTTTCAAATCCCCCGTTTTAAAACCCTCATCTTGATCAAAATCAAAGTTCTCAACTTGGTGCCACTTTGCCTCTCAAGATCTTTATTTAGGTTTAATGCATATAAAATGTATAGTTGGAATCAATTTATGCTTCTATTATTAAATTTTATGATAACCATGAACATCATGACACTTATTCCAGCATCATAACGCTTGTATGTCACTAATGTTTCTCTAGTTGTTTCAACGTCACAACAACACACTCACAAGTGCCATAACATTTAACATCTTTTTAGCACTTTGAGGTTTTTGTGTCCAATCTTCATATCTTCTTGGTCCTTGCAGCTCCTAACTCTTTTATCCTTTATATACGTAAACAAATAGATAACCTAAGATCAATTCTGCTTTAAATATCAATTTAATTAAATTTAACTTGAAAACCCATAATTTTCCAAATGATATGCCTTAAAAATGAATGAATTTAAATGTTAAATAATTCACTTATGGCAAGTTATCAATGCCAATCCTATATATATATAGGATTGGCATTGATAACTTGCCATAAGGATGAATACATTGATGATTTTGAAAACTTCTACAAACATGTTCAAAATGAAAAAGGAATATACCATTTCCAGTATTAAAAGTGATCATGGTAAAGAATTTGAAAATAAATTATTTGAAAAATATTTTGAAAATAATGGGACGATTGTTAGCAATTCACTAAACTTAAGGAGGAACGGGGATAGAATCCCAATGATAGATATTTGGTTTAAGATTGATGATTTTGTCAGTGATCAATGCAATCCCTTGATGGTGAATATCGACCGAAGCCAACAACTCTTTTAATAATCACTTTCTGAATTATTTTCATTATTGCTTACTTTCTTGTATTTCGATTATCAATCCCCCATTTTATCAATTACATAAGGTAATACCAGTCTTTGTGGGATCGACCCTTACTCCCATTACTATAGATTATTTGAGAGGTAAGGTATCAATTTGGGTGTACCTATGACAGTATGCACCAAATTTTGGCGGCGTTGCCAGGGACTGCGTCTATTAATTTTTGTGGTTTTTATTTTGATTTATTCTTGTGACTCGTTCTTCTAATTCTTAAGATTTACAATTCAATCCAAATATTGGAAAATCTATATACAGGCGCAGAAGAGAACTTGAAGAGAACATGGATCAAGAAAAAGAGGAAGTAATCATAGCGAGACACCCTACTCTGAAGGAGCTTGCAGCTCCAGATTTGCATCAGCAACCCTTATACATTACTTTTCCTAATCTTGATGACAATGTTAATTTTGAGTTGAAATCTAGATTAATTCATCACTTACCTAACTTTCATGGTCTTACAGGTGAAGACCCACATAAACACTTGAAGGAATTCTATATGGTATGTACCTGCATGAAGCCCCCTGAAGTAACTGAGGAACAAAAAAAACTTAGGGCTTTTCCTTTATCATTAAGAGACTTAGCTGAAGGTTGATTATATTATTTACCCTTTGGCACTATCACCACATGGAATAAGATGAAAAGAATATTTCTAGAACGATATTTTCCTGCATCTAGGGCTGCTAATATTAGGAAAGAAATATGCAGCATTAGAAAATTGCAAAGAGAAACACTTTATGAATATTAGGAGAGATTTAAAAAACTTTGTGCAAGCTATCCACATCATCAGATTAGTCAGCAGCTACTAATCCAATATTTTTTTAAAGGTCTTTTGTAGAGAGACAGGAGCATGATAGATGCATTAGTAGAGTTGCACTAGTAGACAAGACTCCTGAAGCAGCCAGAGTCCTGATATCAAATATGGCTGCCAACTCCCAACAATTTGGCATTAGGCATAATCCTCCAAGACATGCCCATGAGATAAGTACCACTTCTCTTTAGCAACAGATATCTAAACTCACCTCTCTTGTGCGCTAAATGGCTACAGGTACGCCGTAGCAAGTTAATGTATATGGAATATTTTTAGCCATAGGGCACCCAACTGACATGTGTCCTACACTTCAAGAAGAGTCCACAGAACAAGCAAATGTTGTAGGAGATTTTCCTAGCCAACCAAAAAGGTATGATCCTTATGCCAATACATATAATCCTAAATGGAAGGATCATCCCAAATTCAGATATGGGAATGCACAAAATAGGCCTATAGGACAAAATTTTCAGTAAAATCAATATGCCTATTATCCTAGACAGAATGCATCCTAGGATCACCAGGTAAGTAATCCTTTGGAAGAGATTGTGAAAACTTTTGTACCTAATTCTCATCAATTTCAGCAAGAGACAAGAGTTAGCATTCATAACCTGACAACCCAACTAGGTTAATTAGCAACCACGGTGAGTTGATTGGATGCTCAAAACTCAGGTAAGTTACCTTTTTAAACTATGGTATGTAACGCCCCCAATTTACATTACGTAAAATAAACATTTTTTTTCTAATTTATTTCCGCAATCAAATATTTTCCTTAAAGATATATAATTCAAACAATTCTTTATCTTGGGAATAGATATATATAGGATCTCTCATGTATACACAATATACAGACCAAGTCTATAAACATCAAAGTACAGCAGAAACGGGGATCCTGCTTGTAGCGTTCAGAGCACTCTAGAATACAAACACAGTATAATTCAAAGATCGTGAGTCTTGGAAGCAACGTAGACTCAACCAGAGAATATATCACTTATCTGCCGAATCAGACTCTGATATTCTTATCTGAAAAATGTGAAAATATCGTGTAGTGAGTTTGATGTTGAATATCATGCAAAGATGTATGCAGTGTCCGAATGCAAGTGCACGTGTCTTGCCACCTGCGCCAAATAAAACAGAATTAGTGCCTTGCAGGAAAAAGGAGAAGCTTTACTCAATATCACTTGGTTTGCCGCCAAAATTGCCACATATGCACACTACATTGGTACAGCACACAGGGTGGATGATATTGCATCTAAGGGAGTCATCACATCTAGCTAGATCCAGGAATAAGAGTGTTTAATAATCAAAACAGCACAATAAACATACTTGGAAAGCATACAAAAATTGCAGTAAATTGAAGTTATTAAATCCCCCCAAACTTGAAGGATTGCTTATCCCCAAGCAATCTGCTCTGCTCACTACAACCCTACCAAATGATTCCAGCCCTTTCTCTTGCACGATTTCATGTAGTTCTGCTGATATCTCTCAACTCTCAAGATTGCTTCTATATAAGGGAGACCACAAGCCTTTCTCCCAATCACAACCAAGACCTTCTTTGAAGTTGTGTTTGTGACATGGACAGTTTCCCAAAGAGCTACTTGGTTCAAAATCAGCCAGAGTTCCTGAGATTTTCTTGCTAATATATTGAGCTTCCTTTTTGGACAAGTTGGCATGCATCATAGGTGCAGCCAAGGCAGCAAATACTGGGGGGGGTAGCTCACTGATTTCCTTTCTTCCTTTGTATATATATTTTCTTTTTCTCTCTTCATCTTCATCTTCATCTTCTTCTTCTTTTTTTCTTTTTTTTTTCTTTTTTTTATTTTTTTTATTTTTTTTATTTTTTTTATTTTTTTATTCTAGCATAGGTCATTAGTGCCTTTTGACGTGAATGCCAACATGTATGATGCAGGCACCCGGTTACTCAGCCTTAACACCTTTAAGCAGCATCCCACTCATACTCTATGTCCCTATTTTACGCAAGGGTACACATGGGGCTCATGCATACCCCTGGTTACTAAGGAACTACAAAAGCATTGGAGTGTCCAAATTTTTCTCTACTTTCCCTGCTTCCCTACTTTCCTACTTCCCCCCACCAAACTTAAGCCTTACTGACCATATGCATATGCATCTTTTATAATTCTGCAGAAAACTCTCAATATTAGCTCTAAAACTTAGGTCCTCTTTTTGAAAAATTACCAAATTTCTTTTGGCAAACTGCCTATGATCCTGTGCTTATTAGAAGAAGGTTCTGTGTGTGGTTGGGTAGGTGTGCAGGTCTCCTATTCTGGTTTTTAGTGAAGTTCCCGATCCTCCTCATGGAGTATCACATAGCTTACAATAGGCTATACAATGTGCAGATTCATCTCTCTCTACATTTCTCTCTCTTTTTTTTCTTTTTCTTTTATATATATATATATATATAACTATATACATCAAAACAGACAGTAAGACAGGCAGCAGCAAGTACTAATGCAGTCTTATCCAACACAGTCAGGCAGAAACATAAGTAAACAGCAACACAGATAAACAGAACACAAACAAACAAGTCCAGGCCTAACATATGCTTCAGCACACACTACAACAATAACTAAAACAACACTAAGTCCCACAAATGCCACAGCAAACAGTATATCACCCCCCAAACTTAATGATGAGCAGTGTCCCCACTGCTAAGTAAATTGCCAAAAATAGAAGAGACACCAAGCAAAAATAGAGGCAGGGCCAAAGAAATTCTAAATGCAACAGAGAAGGAATAAGAGATAAGGGAACTTCCTGGGGATGCTGCAGCACCCTAGGAGCATTGACCCCGAGCAGACCTTGATGAGCTTCGAAGCCCACTCCTTCGCTGTGTTGATTGTTGTGGGGCCTTTCCTTTACACATCATTGCTACCCTTTTTGCAATGGGTTCATCATCGTCTGAGGACTCAGTGCCCACTGGAGTCTGTTGTGGTTCTGGTTGTGGCTCTTTGTTGTGTGAAGAGTCTTGAGACTCCTGATTCTCTTTTGCCTGGGGCTCCGGTGCTTGGCCTTCCTCTTCAAAGGTGGAATGGAGTAATTCGGTGGGGAACTCCGAAAATGGGAAATTTTTTTTGTAATTCTGCTCAAGGGTGGTGTGGAGGGCGAAGTCCTTCTTCTGTTCATAGCGCCAAGACGTCTACTTATGCTGTAACAGCTTTGCTTGCTGTCTGAGGATTGTAGCTTGTTGTTGGAGGATGAGCTGAAGGGTCTTGTCGGCTGGCTGGGGGGTAGAGGTAGAAGCAGAGGGTCTGACATCTTGTGGAGGATCTCAGGAGGCAGCTGGTGAGTGTGGGGCAGCTTTTTCTTGGACAATCTGGGCAATGGTGATGGCGGTGATGGGGCTGGTGTCCTTCAATGTTTCTTCATCAATGGAGACTGGGACTCCACGATTCTTACACAGGATAGTGATGAGGGAAGGGAAGAGTAAGCTTCCCTTTTTTTGGTTGGCGCATACTTCAATTTGGCCACTGATGATTCGGCCAACGTTGAGTGGTCTGCCGGATATGAGTGCGTCAACCATTGCTACTCTGTCTCGGCTCACTGTCTGCCCATGGCTGGAAGGTAGCAAGCGAGTCTTAAGAAAGTGGTACCACACCTTTGCTGCCGGTACCAGAGAGACCCGATTGATGGTGGTGGAGCCTTGTGGTGATTTGTGTAACATCCCTAATTTCGTTTCTTTTATTGATAATAAAGAAAATAAAGTTTATTAGACAATATTTTAGATATCTAAGGAAATATAATCCTTAGAAATTCTTCACCTTATGTATATGCATAGAAAATGTTTTTAACATTAAAAGAACAAATAAACAGGGAAAACCTAATAGGAAAAAAATTAGAAAGAACATACTAAAGAGATGCAAAATTCTTGGATAAGGAAGATAAATTTTTAGAAACAAGTAAAGGTCTTAAATTTTCAAGAACATTGGATTAGGGTAATTTTTCCTAATTCAAGAACTAGAGTTACTAAGTTTAAAATCTTTACCCATACATTGGGCTTTTACCTATGGACACTTTATATAGAGTTTTTCCACTTCACATAAGTTTCTAGCAAGTCCATTGGATAACCTAAGCACAAAATAAAACATAGACTTGGACTAGAATATAGTAATTAGACCAATAGCCCAAAAATTATGAAAATGTAACCAAGCCCTCCAAGAAAGGTAGAATTTTATCCAAAGCAAAGAAAATGGGTAGGAATAAGCCCATAATGGGTAGGAATAAGCCCAAATCCAAGAGGAAAAATAAAATAAAATAAAATAGGTGATGATATAATAATGTAATAATAATAAAGATTAGGTTACATGTCATTAAGACAAAAAGTTAGCAAGTGGTGTGATTCTACATTCATCATTTTGGCAAGTGGCATGATAATACAAGGCTTTAGGACAAAAACATCTATATCCTACACTCATAATTTTAGCAAGTGGTATGATAATACATGGAATTAGGACAAAAATTTCCTATCCCACACAAATAATATCAACCAAATAATGGAGATTCAATGGCTAGAAATTTGCCACCTAAAAAGGCAAACCTATCATACTTGTTTGAGAACATATCATCATAATTTTCAAAATACAAATCTCCTTTTCCTATGCATATCTTGACTAAGGAAGAGGAAGACAAGAACATAAGTTGTTTGTTTTCCAAAAATTCAACAAAGTGTATCCTAATTGTGATAAGGTAGACCCATGATCATGAAATGTGTATTATTTGGTGGTCTATATAAGCAAAACCCACCCCTACAACATTTTAATTTCGTCCAAGTGAGGAAGAGAGAGAAATAGAAGCAAGGTAGAGTGATGAAAGGAGAGAAAGAGAGGAGAAGAAAGGAAGGAAGAAGAAGGAGAAGTTTAGAAGGCTAAGTACTCAAGGTAAGTTACCTTAATCTCCACTTGAGTCCATTTTTCTTCTTCATCCTTGAGGTTCAAAAATTCACCCTCCTTCTCTTACCTAAGCTGCTAGAAAAGCTAAGGGAAGGAAGGAATCTTTCTACTTCTTTCAAGAGGAAACAAGAAAACCAATTCACTAAGTAAGCTAGGGAGATTCTTAGGTAAGTTTAAAAATATTTCTTTTTGAAGAAAAATTTTGAAACTTATAATATTTATATGAGATTTTGCTTTTAGAACTTTGATGATTGGTCATGATGTTGCTATATCATGTTACATATTGATCTTGCATGTGATGTATGTTTGAATACTTAGACTGGTATAGAAAGTTCTGCATAGGTATGGCTATGGGTGCCAAAATTTTTAGCTTCTATGTTTTAATTTTTGGAAATTATCTATAGGGAATTGAAATAAATGGTTAACATAAGAATTAAAAATATATGTGTCACAGATTTGTACCCACTGGAATCATTCAATTTGGAGTCCATATAAGGTAGATATGGTCCGATTTGTAAGCAAAGGTTAGAACATGGTTCATCAGGGAAGAATATGTTAGGATAGCTTCTGTGTTTAACTTTCTGGGAATTATCTGTAGGGAATGAAAATAAATGGCTAACATAAGAATTAAAGATATATGTGTCACATATTTTTAGCCACTGGAATCATTCAATTTGGAGTCCATATGAGGTAGATATGGTCCGATTAGTAGTCAAAGGTCAGAAATTGGTTCATCAGGGAAGAATATGTTAGGATAGCTTCTGTATTTTAATTTCTTCGAATTATCTGTATGGACTTAAAATAATTGGTTAACATAAGAATTATAGCTATGTGTGTCACAGATTTTTAGCCATTGGAATCATTCAATTTGGAGTCCATATGAGGTAGATATGGTCCGATTAGTAGTCAAAGGTCAGAAAATAGTTCATCAGGGAAGAATATATTAGGATAGATTCTGTATTTTAATTTTTGAGAATTATCTATATGGAATTAAAATAATTGGTTAACATAAGAATTATAGCTATGTGTGTCACGGAGTTTTAGCCACTGGAATCATTAAATTTGGAGTCCATATCAGGTAGATATGGTCCGATTAGTAAGCAAAGGTCAGAAAATGGTTCATCAGGGAAGAATATGTTAGGATAGCTTCTGTATTTTAATTTCTGGGAATTATCAATATGGAATTAAAATAAATAGTTAATATAAGAATTATAGATATCTGTATCGCGGATTTTTAACCACTGGAATCACTCAATTTGGAGTCCATATGAGGTAGATATGATCTGATTAGTAGGTAGGGGTCAGAACCTATCCGAGAAGAAATAACATGTACATTTAGGGAGTAATATCACCTTTATTTTTTAATATTTCGCTACAATGTTCAACATAATAGTTTTATATAATTGTTTTATCTTGCAATTGACACCAAGATCACCTATAACGGAGTTCAATTGAGGGAGTTATGCTTTGATTTGTAAGGGAAGGTTAGATATGATGAAAACCTCCATTAAGAAAATAAAGAAATAAAATTAATATTTAAAAAAGAAGACGAATCTTATAAATGACTAGTATATGCCATAGCCATTGCCATTGTATGAACTTCTTACCATCTTAAGTGTAAAATTCTGACATGGAAATATTTTATAAAGTGATATTTGAAATGGTTATGTTCATGGCATGATTACCAATGATTTATGGTAATAGTTATATTTTGATGAACATACTTGTTATTGAAAGCATATTTTTGGCTATCATTGTGAAAAGAAAAGAAATGAGCACGGTCACATGGCAATCTGTGTGGTGCACCAGTAGGGGACGCCCTACCAACGGTTATGATCATGTTAATGAGAAAAGAAAGAGAAAGTGGGCCATGTCGGACGGAGCGAAAAAAGCCCGTACCGGAGAGTAGAAGATACTCACCCTGACGGGGGTAGCTTGAAATGAGAATAAGTTAATGACCATCATATGATATTCTGAAAATAGTTAATCCTGTCATACATATCATTATGATTCTTATGTGCATAGATATAATGCATTCATGTGACCAAAGATATTTTCTGTTGTTTATACAGCTGAACATGACATGATGAACTATATTGATGGTAAATGATGATTTATTATTAAACTTACTGGGATTTAATTCTCACTATATTTCTATATCATGTTCAGAAGAATAAATATGCAGATTTTCTCTATGACACTTATTATTTCTGTACGTTGGATCGAGGTGCCCTACCTTGGGCAACTTCCAGTTATTTCAGATGTATCTGTCGTAGATGTGACTGAGATTCCAGTGGACGTGCCACCCGCACCAGTGTCCCCAGAAGTAGTCGACATAGATGATTAGAACTAATATGTATCTTTGTACAAATGTTTGTAAAATAATGGTGTGTAGTTTGTAAAATAATAGTGTGTATGGAAACTCAGTATTGTATCACTGTTAATAACAATTATGCTTGGTTAAAGTGATTATTATTACGAGTTAAGTGGTTAGAATTAAAGTAGTAATAACTTCATGAAATTTTACAAATGTAAAAAAAAATTTGTTACATTTACATAAATGGAGTTGTTACAATTTGTCCCAGGTGGTTCCTGGAAGGCATAGTCGAGTAAGCATTACGTCCCAGTCCTGGTCCTTCAGACCCTGTAGATAGTCCTCGTACTGGTCTTCCTCATCTGGCTGATTGTAGGCCTTGTTAATGGAGGCTTGGTCGAACCGAACCCTAGTCTCCCGGAATGTCACCCATTTCTCATTACTTGGTGAGAAGTTTGCATAGAATTCCCGAACCAGAGGGATAAGGGCAGTTTGCGGGTGTCTTGCAAAAGCTTCCCAACCCCTCTATTTGACTAGAGTGCCAATGTACATTGGCAGTTCCAAATCCTCCATGGCCGTGAAAGTGAAATCCTTCTCTATGCAGAAATTTTGCAGCAAGATCTCCTCATTGTGTCTCTGTTTGCTCACCTCGGAGGTGAACTTCTTCACCTTGCTCGCCTTCTGGGCCACCGTCTTAATTCTCGGCATGGTTGGTTATGGGGCTTTGGAAGTGGAGGTCTCTGGTACGGAGGTGAGGGAGCTATAGGGGTTTTGGGAACTCGGGAGATATACTCAAGGGTGAAGGGGGTGGGGGAGTTTCAGAGCTGTAATGAGGGTAAGGGAACGTGTTTTCGTGACTTATGGGCTGCCTTTTTCCCACCCCCATTTTTCTTTTGACAACAATTTTTGAATATATATATATATATATATATATATATATATTGATAGCATAGCAGAGGGGTACCCCTTGATTTAAGGCTGAATGCATTTGCTACAGCAACTTTTGCAATAAAAACAGGCTTGCCTAGGATTTTGCTGCAGCAGAGGTGGCTTGCCCAAAATCTTGCTTCAATAGAGCAAAGACTAACTTCCACCTAGTTTTGCTGCAGCAAAGCAAGAACTGTCTTGCAGATTACTATGTTTCCCCACCTGCGTAACAAACATAAATGCAATTAAATTCTAAAATTAAACTTTCTAAAACTGCTAAATTAACCAACAACAGATTTAAACGTGGGTTGCCTCCCATGAGCCCTTATTTTAGAGTCATCAGCCTGACTTCCTTCCTGTTCATTCCTCTTGCAGATGGATGGAGGTGTGTTGTCTATCCACATCACCTCCCAGATAGTGCTTGACTCTTTGTCCATTTAACCTAAATGTCTTCCCTTTTTCTTCTTCTTCCAATTCAATAGTTCCAAAAGGGAAGACCTTGCTTATGCGAAAAGGACCAGACCAACGAGATTTCAATTTTCCAGGAAACAAGGTCAGCCTGGAGTTGTACAATAGCACTCTCTGTCCTACTTTGATGTTCCTTGGTTGTATCTTCTTGTCATGCCATTACTTTGCTTTCTCCTTGTATAGTTTGGTATTCTCATAATCCTGACCATGGAATTCATCTATCTTATTAAGCTGCAGCATCATTTGCTCACCAGCAGCTTCCAGATTCAAGTTTAGCTTTTTCACTACTCAATATGCTCGATGCTCTAACTCTACTGGTGGATAACAAGCCTTCCCGAACACCAACTTGTATGGTGATATGCCTAGTGGTGTCTTATAGGCTGTTCTATAGGCCCATAATGCATCATCCAACCTCGAGGACCAATCCTTCCTCGTGGGGCATACTGTTTTCTCCAAAATTCTCTTGATCTCTCTGTTGGAAACTTCAGCCTGCCCACTCGATTGTGGGTGATAAGGTGTTGCCACCTTGTGCCTCACTCCATATTTGGATAAGAGTGCTTTGAACTGCCTATTGCAGAAATGGATCCCTCCATCGCTGATGATGGCTCTAAGGGTTCCAAACCTTGTAAAGATGTTTCTCTTCAGAAATTTGGTCATCACTCTTGCCTCATTAGTTTGAGATGCACTTGTTTCCACCCACTTTGAGACGTAGTTTATGGCTACTAGGATGTATTGATTCCCAAAACTCGAAGGGAATAGGCCTATGAAATCTATTCCCCATACATCAAATAATTTCACCTCTAAGATGTTGTTTATTGGCATTTCATGTCTGTGAGATATATTCCCTGTCCTCTGACATCGGTCGCATTGCTTTGCAAAAGAGTAGGAGTCCTTGAATAGAGAGGGCCAGTAGAATCTAGCCTACAGTACCTTGTTTGCGGTTCTAACTCCTTCAAAATGACCTCCATAAGGAGAAGCATGGCATTACTGTAAGATTTGCTCCATCTCTTCGCTAGGTATGCATCTCCTTATCATCTGATCAGCACAATGCTTGTAAAGGTATGGTTCATCCCAGTAATATGAGTTCACCTCATGCAGAAATTTTTTCTTCTGTTATAACGTCAAGTCTGGTGGGAGTAGTCCACTCACAAGGTAATTTACATAATCAGCATACCATAGCACACCATCTTGGGACATGAGGTAGAGTTGTTCATCTGGGAACCTTTCGTTAATTTCATTTTCCCCTGAGCTGTCCCCTTCCAGTCTGGAGAGATGGTCTACCACTTGATTTTCAGTTCCCTTTCTATCCCTGATGTCCAAGTCGAATTCTTGAGGCAAAAGCACCCACCGAATGAGCCTGAGCTTAGAATCCTTTTTCCTAACCAGGTGTTTGATGGCAAAATGGTCTGTGTGTACTATCACTTTTTCTCCTACCAGATATGCTCTGAATTTTTCAAAGGCAAAAACTACTGCGAGCAATTCCTTCTCTGTCACTGTGTAGTTCAGTTGGGCCCCCTGTAGTGTTTTGCTCGCATAATATATAGAGTGAAAAAGCTTGTTCCTACGCTGCCCGAGAATAGCTCCCAATGCTGCTTCACTAGTATCACACATTAGCTCAAATGGAGAGGTCCAGTCTGGTGCCACGATAACTGGGGCTGTACTCAATTTCTTCTTGAGGTCGCAAAATGCTGTCATACAACTTTCATCAAAACAGAAAGTTCTGTCCTTCTTGAGCAAACTGCATAAAAGTTTAGCAACCTTAGAGAAGTCTTTAATGAACCTCCTATAAAATCCTACATGACCCAGGAAGCTTCAGATGCTCATGACAGAGGTGGGAGGAGGCAGTTTCTCAATGATTTCCACCTTGGCCTTGTCAACTTCAAGTCCTCTTTGAGAAACTTTATGCCCCAGCACAATCCCCTCTTTTACCATAAACTAACACTTTTCCCAGTTCAGTACCAATTTTGTTTCCTCACACCGTTGTAATACTTTAGCAAGGTTTTCTAGACATAGGTCAAAAGAGTCCACGAAGACTAAGAAGTCATCCATGAAAATTTCAACGAACTGTTCAGCCATTTCTGTAAAAATTGCCATCATGCATCGCTGAAACGTTGTTGGAGCATTGCAAAGCCCGAATGGCATTCTTCGAAATGCAAAGGTACCATAAGGACATGTGACTGTGGTCTTATGCTGATATTCCGGTGATATAGCAATCTGGTTGTACCCTGAATACCCATCCAGGAAACAATAATACTTTTTTCCCGCAAGTCTATCCAACATTTGATCAATGAATGGCAGGGGAAAATGATCTTTCCTGGTACTCTTGTTCAGTTTTCGATAATCCATGCAAATCCTCCAACCAGTCACAACCTTGGTGCGGATAAGCTCATTGTTTTTATTTTCCACCACAGTCATACCTCCTTTCTTAGGAACACATTGGACCGGACTCACCCAGGAGCTGTCTGATATGGGGTAGATAATTCCAGCATCTAGCCACTTAATAATTTCCTTCTTAACCACCTCCTTCATTATCGGGTTGAGCCTCCATTGGGTTTCTATGGACCCTCTTTCATTGCTTTCCAAGAGGATCTTATGCATGCAAAATGAAGGGTTGATTCCCTTAATATCAGTAAGTGTCCAACCAATGGCCCTCCTGAATTTCTTCAATGTCCGGACCAATTTCTCCTCTTGTTCCTCTGTCAAAAATGCTGAGATCACCACAGGAAGAGTGGTTGTTTCTCCTAAATACACATACTTGAGGTGTGCTGGCAGAGGCTTCATTTCCAAGACTGGTGGTTCCTCCACTGATGCTTTCAGCAGCCTTGATTCTGGTGGGGTCACGTATAATGGCTCCCGGTTCCTAATGCCATGTCTGACATCAATCTAGGCCCATTCTTTCTCGTCTTCCCCTTTTGAATCAGAGTTGTCTATCCATGCTACTAGTGATGGGCCCTTGCAGCATTTTTCTAACTGTTCTGATGCTAATGTGTCTATCATAGACACAACTGCGCGTTCCTCTTCTTCACTAGCAAACTTCATAGTTTGGAGTACATTGAATGTAACCTGCTCATCCTGGACTCTCATGGTTAATTTCCCTTTTTGAACATCAATTAATGTCCTGCCATTTGCTAGGAATGGTCTGCCCAAAATAATTGGTACCTCTGCATCGGCTTCATAGCCCAGTATTATAAAGTCTACTGGGAAGATGAACTTGTCCACCTTAACCAGTACATCCTCAATCTTTCCTTCTGGATGAGCTATGGATCTGTCTGCAAGTTACAGTGAGAATGTGGTAGGCCTTGCTTCTCCAATTCCTAGCTTTTTAAATATGGCCATTGGCATGAGGTTGATGCTTGCTCCCAAATCACAAAGTGCCTTGCCAAAATACTGGTTCCCAATAGAACAAGGTATGGTGAAACTGCCTGGATCTTTAAGTTTGGGTGGCAGCTTATTCTGCAGCATAGCACTGTATTCTCTTATGAGAGCAACTGTCTCAAACTCGCCAAATCTTCTCTTCTTGGTCAGGATGTCCTTCATGAACTTTACATAATTAGGCATCTGCTCTAGTGCTTCCACCAGAGGAATGTTAATGTGCAGCTGTTTCAGGACATCTAGGAATCTTCTAAACTACTGGTCATTCTGCTTTTTCTGGAATCTCTGAGGGAAGGGGGGAGGTAGCTTAGTTTGCTGCATGCCTTGTTGCAGCAAAGTTGCCAAATTTTTCTGTGGCATAGCTGCAACATTTTCTCCAGAGGTGGTTGCTTCCTCGCTTACCTCCTCCTCTTGCTTTTGCTTGTCTCTCTTTTTCTCTGGGGGTACAGTGGAGTCTTTCTGGTCCTGTCCTCTTGCCTTTGGTGCCTCCACCATCTTCCCACTTCTCAGAGCTATAGCCTTGTAGTGCTCTTTCCCTTCTCTCCTAGGGACTTTAGTATTGCTTGGAAGTGTCCCTAGAGTTCTGGTTTTTAGTTCCTTGGCAAGCTGTCCCACTTGAGTTTCCAGATTCTGTAATGAGGCTGCTTGACTCTGGATTAGAGCATCATTCCTTGCCATATATTCCTTAATCAGGGATTCCAATGAAGTGGTGGTTTCGTAAGGCTGCTGTCTTTGCTGATGGAAGCCAGGGGGAGCCTGTGGTCTTTGTGGAGCAGAGTTGCTCCCTTGTCCCGTACCATAGTTGCTCCAGGAAAAATTGGGGTGTTGCCTCCATCCTGGGTTATACGTGTTGGAGTAGGGATTGTTATTGCTATTCATATTTCCCACGTAGCACACTGATTCTAGGTTTGAGGGACAAGTTTCAAATAAATGTGGTCCATTACACAAAACACAAGATGGTCCAGTCTCCTGGACTGCATTGGCTGCCTGAGGGCGGTTCACTTGCTGGCTTTTTAAAACATTAACTAGTGTAGCTAGATGGGCTGTGAGAGAAGTAACTTCACTTACTTCATGCATGCCCGTTGCTTTCTTTCCTGTTAAAACTCTGTCCATTGGCCATTGGTAGTTGTTACTGGCCATCCTTTCAAGCAACTCGTGCGCTTCATTATATGTTTTGGACAATAGTGCCCCATTAGCAGCAGCATCCACTATGGTGCGGGTTTGAGCATTAAGACCATTGTAAAAGGTCTCCATCTGAATGCAGTAAGGGATTCCGTGATGGGGGCATCTCCGTAATAGCTCTTTATACCTCTCGCAGGTCTCATAAAATGATTCACCTTCCAATTGCTGGAAAGAGGTGATGTCATTTCTCAATCTGGCATTCTTGGTGGGCGGTAAGTATTTTAGCAGAAATTTCTCGGCCAAATCGCTCTAGTTAGCGATAGAATCAGGTGGCAGAGAGTTCAGCCATGCTCTTGCTCGATCTCTTAATGAGTAAGGGAGCAAATTTAGCCTGAGCATTTCTTCTGTTACCCCATTCATTTTGAAAGCATCCGTGACTTCCATGAATACTCTTAAGTGAAGATGAGGGTCCTCTGTAGGCATTCCACTGAACTGGCCTGCAGTTTGTAGCATTAGGAACATTACTAGCTTAAGCTCAAAGTGTAGAGCCTCAATCTCTGGTCTCACAATACTCGGGTTCAACCCAATCAGGTTTGGTTGAACATAAGCATTTAAGACCCTATCCTATCGTCCATGTTGTCTGCACCATTCTGATTAGCCATTCCTGCCTGCTGCTGAGGTCTTAACTGTCCTCTTTTTCTTGTCAAAAGCATTCTTTCTATCTCTGGATCTAGAGGCAGAAGTTCTCTATCAGCCCAGCTCATGCACTGCGTTACCTGTTCAACAAAACACCAGAGTGAATAATAGATATAACTAAAAACACTTCACACAGTCAAGTAATAAAGAACAATTTTTAAGTTGACACTCCCCGGCAACGGCGCCAAAAACTTGTTGAATATCATGCAAAGATGTATGCAGTGTCCGAACGCAAGTGCACGTGTCGTGACCAAGTAATAAAGTGATGAGTGAGTATCGTCCCCCAAGGAGTGAACTAAAACTATTAAAGAGACTTTTGCCGTGTCAAATGCTGTAGCAAAGATAAGATGGCTCAAAAGATAAAATAACGGTGGATCAATTAAATGCAACTATAACTAAGATGAGGGGTACTAGGATGTAAAGGAAAATGATAATAAGAGGTCTAGGGTTGCTCAGGGTTGCCATGAACTACAACACTCATATTTGCTCTTGGGATTGCTGCAACAGTTGCTCTAAATGCCAAGTTCAGTCTTGAATGGAGTCTTCCCATACTTCCATTCCTTGCAATTCTGAGGTTTAGACAAGCATTCTTGCATCAGTCCTCACCCCCGAATTGTGCACGAAGCTCCACTCTTGGGGTAATGGGGAACCATATATTCCTATATTGGCTTAATCCCATATATTCAACTGTTTTCCAGCCTCCATTCCCTTCCCAGGTGAATCTTGGCCTAAGCCTTCCTCCATTAACTACCGTTATCAGGGGAAATTAAAATATAAACACAATTGAATGTTAGGACAATGTTGCAGCAAAATGTATTGTTACTAAAAAAATATGCTCAAGTTTATTACAACCCTTATGCAACCGTAGCTGGAAACTAGCCAAGCCTCTTGGTTACACTGGTTACAAATATCCCAGAATCACTGGTATACATCCCAAGTGATAAAAAAACACAAGTGCGGTCTTTGATAAAAACAGAAGAAAAAGGAAAACACAACAGCTATCAATGGAAATCAGAAATTGCAAACTATCCCGTGCTCTAATGCTTCTATGCAGTCTGTCGCTGTTCTTCTTCTTATTCTCCTCCCATCTCCCCCTCGTCTTTGCTTTCTACCCTTTTATAATCAGAACATGTGGTCCCAGTAAAGTGTCCAAGTTTTCTGACATTCTCCCAGCTCTGCAGCCAGCATCTCTACAGCCAGCATCTCTGCTTTTAGCTTTTTCCTCTCCACTTTCAGTAGTGGAGGCAGTTCTGCACCAACCCAACCAGCAGCCTACAGTGTCAGCTTGCTGCTTTCTCCTGCTAGGTGGTGGCTGCACCTACTGCGCAGCTCTGCTCCCCTGCCACCTGCGCCAAATAAAACAGAATTAGTGCTTTGCATGAAAAAGGAGAAGCTTTACTGAATATCACTTGGTTTGCCGCCAAAATAGCCACATATGCACACTACATTGCTACAGCACACAGGGTGGAAGATATTGCATCTAAGGGAGTCATCACATCCAATTAGATCTAGGAATAAGAGTACTTAATAATCAAAACAGCACAATAAACACACTCAGAAAAGCATACAAAAATTGCAGTAAATTGAAGTTATCATTTGACAATTCAGTGAGCAAATAATTCCTCCTATGAACTCTTAGGTGAACATATGGATATACTTATATTTTAAAACGTGTCACATAGAAAATACAGTTCAGAAGTACATTCATATGGGACATGTATTTCAAATATTCTCAAATCAAAGGATATTCAGATATCCAAAACCATATGCACCATGGTATGATCATTAAAGAAATGTTGTTATGCTCAGCTATATAAGCTATAGTAAAATATTATGATTTAGAGATAAAATCATCAATTTAATGCTCCTGCCTCACTCGACAATCTGGTCAATGCAATGAAAATATAACTCATTTACTATATGCATAGTGACCTAGACCACAGTCACAATAAGTGATCAGGGAATGTGAGTACATCACCCTCCTGCCCCCCCATTACCACTGTCACCCGGTTGCAGCGGGCCTCCCCTAGCTCACTCAGGCTATTAGGGTGTCCCTTATTTGGTACCGTCACAAGCCATACAACCAGCCGATATTCATCAATACATATAAATACATGTAAAATTATCAAGCAACTCGCCATGAGTTTTACGCTTGCTATTCAATCTCATTTATAATATGACATGCATCATTTTCACAAGTATATAGCTTCACTTTATCAAAAAATGATAAATACATTTAGAACCACATATTCAATAAGTTCCAAAATCCGTTTCGAAAACCATACTCTTCTTGAACTATGTGCCAGTTCGTAAGCAAAATAAATATTTTAACACATTTCAGATATTTATGATAGCATAAATAATTGTAAATAGAAACAATTATATATTTATAGTTCAAGAAGAGCACGGGGTAAATCATAGAAAAAAGTATTTACTCACATAGTAGGGCTACTGGTTGGACATCCCTAAAATGTACTTTTTCAAGCCAAATTTGACCAATTAGACCTCAAAAAGTGTCCGGAGAGTCCAAAGACTTAGAAAATGACTATGGGAGCTTGGTCACTATTCACCGCCGGAAAACACAATTCACTCGCGCGGAAAACACTATCACCCATAAGGAAATCACTATTCACAACGAACAAAAAGTTGTCAGATAGCTAAAAAATTTCATATCCTAAAGTTTAACTAACTCCTGAATCCATCTACGGTGTCAGAATTTCAATTGGAGGTCTCTAAATAAGAGTTTCAGAATTTACCTTTTTTTGAAATTTTCTACTTCAAATCTTCAGCGATTCAATGGTTGATTTAAAAAATTGATCAGTCAAAACTGTAGTATTTTTCGTCCTGAATCCAGTAACACCTTTAGTTTTGTGATTGAAAGCCAATAAGCACTGCAGATATAGAGAAAAAGTTGAAGGTACTATTCATTAGTATTCATCCGTTTAAAAAAAAATTTCAGATCCCATTGTCTCCCGACCTTCCCCCTTCCCTTTTTTTTAATAATAATTATTATTATTTAGTAATTAATAATAGGATTTTCTTTTATATAAATTCTATTTTTCATCTTAAAATTTCCCAAAATTTTTTAAACATTTACATTCTCATAAACCTTTGGTTAAACTCTTAAATCATGATTTTTCTTGATAAAATCATAATAAAACAAATCTCAAAATAAATATCTTTATACATATTAAAAGAAAGAATATTTCTAAAAATACAACAAAAATTCATTAAAGGCCAATATAATTATTTTAAGTAAAACAATAATTATTTTGATTAAAAATTTACTTTCTTTTAGTAGAACATAATCCTTTTTAAACAAATAAAAATATAGTTATTTATAACAAAACATTATTATTGAAAAACAAAAATTACGAGATGTTACATTCTTTCCCCCTTAAAAAATATTCGGTCTCCAAATTTTAGCCCATCCTACCACATGTAGGGAATGAAATCAAGACATAATTCGGAGTTACCAACCTTATTACTCAAATAATTGGGGATATATTTTCTGTATAACATCTTTACTAATATTTGAACTATCCTCAAATTTGCATATTTATCTCCATAAGTCGATATAATTAGGAACCATACACATAAAATAATATATACACATCTATATAGGGTAACCAACTTTTCTTATTCCACACTTATACTAAGTCATTCTAAAATCTTATATGTCCAGTTCAAACCATACATCTCATCATCTAAGTCTAGCATCCATTAAGCATTTTAAGTTCCCATGTGTCACTAACACTTACCTAACAACTTTAACTTATTTCGACATGATGATTCTATAACCTTATTCTAAGGCTACACTATCATCACCATTGTACTCAAATCGTTCTTATGGTTCCAATATAGTAACATAAAATTCTAACCTCTTCAATTCCACTTTACCAATCCTAGCACCTTAAAGGGTTTCATAACAAATGTACACACATAAAATTTCTAATCTTGAACTATCCCAAATTTTACATAAAGGACTTCATCTTAGTATGTCTTAACCCATTAGTACACATACCTAGATCACTTATGCTCTGTTCGGACGTTATTTTAAAATGTTCTCCACACTCCCACTTTGGTAGGCCAAACTAATTCACTTAAACTCTACTTTCCACATTCCATCATCAAGGAGTTCTAGCACCATTGATTCTTCTAGTACATTTTCAAACTATCATAAAAGTTTCTCAATTGATTCTTTTCAAATAAACCTTTCGATAAACTTTCGGTAGCTAAAATCACTAATTACATTGTAAGGAATTTAATGTCTAAGTACCACCAAAATTTCCACTATCAACACTTCCAAATAAAAATTATGATCACTAATTCCCTTGTCTCATTTTGCCTATGCTCACATAAATCCCACATATCTCAATTCCTCTCTTTAAAACATTTTCTTAATGCTCCCTATTTCCAAACAATTTACCTTATAATCACATACACTTTGCTTCACCCACATAAATTCATATATCATCCAATTCACCAATGTAAATTACATAACCTTAACACATAATATAAAATTTAAAGGCAAAATATAATTCAACCTCATGTTATAATTTTTTCTATTTACTTACCTCATCATAGTAACTCTATACCCTCTTATTAACACCAATAAATTCATTATCAAAAATTTCAAGCTTTTCTCTATCATATCCAAAAGCACCTCATTCTAACTTATGTCAATCCCATTTAATTTACCCAATCATTTCAAGAAGATTTTTTTTTTCAACAATTACTCATACATGAATTCTCAATTTCAACTTAATTCGCATCCTAGATACTAGACTCAATTTAGCATAATATAAACCTTTAACACAAATATTTTAATCACTTACATTATTTTTAGACATGATTCTCATAGTTTTCTCTATATTTCCAAATTAAGAGTTCAAAGATTAATTTAAATTCTACTTCCCATATTTTATTCCTCAAGAACTTTAACACCACTAAGTCTCTTGATTACATTCGTCAAAACACCATATGGTCATCATCCGTCCAATCCTTTTAAAATCTCTATTACTTTAACCTATTAATCAATTGGACACCATAATAACTGAGTTTCAAAGAAAAGAAATTAACCTGTCATATAAGATGGAAAAAGAATTTTACATTTAATACCAAATATTAATGTAGGACAATGCAGCAAAAAATGTGGAATACTTAATAGAGCGTGGTGCCAAAATAGGAAGTTAGAAATTTGGACAAAGCATTGAAATAAAATTAAAATTGGTGGCCGTAATTCTTGAAAATCTGTAAACAAAAATCTAACTGTTATATCGGCAAAAATCGATGGCCGCAAGGTTTGAATATACGTGCCAAAATCTACTTTAAATCTGTTGGTATTCGGTGGAAAGATAGCATATTGAAAAAAACATTTCTGAGCTTATAAAAGTCAGTGAAAATAAAAGAATATGTAGTTAACTAGTAGGATGCAGATGATTGCTTCAAAATAGATGTAATCAATCAACTGTAAAATAACTAGTCCAAATTAAAATTTCTCAAACTAGTGAGTTGACTTAAAAATACCGATAGTCGACTGGCAAGAACATTGGGAAAACAAAATAAATCATTTGATTGTCCCTCTTTAACAACTAACTTGTTTGCAGTTTCACTTTTTTTTTTACAATTACACCTATTACTTACAACTTCCCTACAAGAATCAAGACATCAATGCTTCATTAAGAACAACAAGGAAAAGAAAACTTTCTGGTGATATCTTAACCTTATTCTCTTTATATGCCTAATATAAGCAACTATCACAACTACTGCTACATGCTTGCCGTCATTTTTGAAAATTTCACCTTTAATTTAGCTAATATCCACCAATCACTCACATACTGTTCTAATTATTCCTGGCTTATTCACATAGCTATCATAAGTATGCCATTCTCTGAGTTATATAAATGCACACGTTAATTTCTTTACTTTCATATTCCAAGTTAAGGTGTGTGCAGCTATGGAGAGAATCGCATTTCGTCAATTTCAAAATATTTGTGTCTTTTGTGGTTCTAGTCCTGAAAAAGATGGAGAGTATGTAACATCCCTAATTTCGTTTCATGTATTGATAAAAGTACATAAATAATTAATTAAGGAAATACAATTTATTAGACAATATTTTAGATATCTAAGGAAATATAATCCTTAGAAATTCTTCACCTTATGTATATGCATAGAAAATGTTTCTAACATTAAGAGAACAAATAAAGAGGGAAAACCTAATAGGAAAAAAAATAGAAATAACATACTAAAGAGATGCAAAATTCTTGGATAAGGAAGATAAATTGTTAGAAACAAGTAAAGGCCTTAAAATTTCAAGAACATTGAATTAGGGTAATTTTTTCCTAATTCAAGAACTAGAGTTACTAAGTTTAAAATCTTTACCCATACATTGGGCTTTTACCTATGGACACTTCATATAGAGTTTTTCCACTTCACATAAGTTTCTAGCAAGCCCATTGGATAACCTAAGCAAGAAATAAAACATAGACTTGGACTAGGATATAGTAATTGGACCGATAACCCAAAAATTATGAAAATGTGACCAAGCCCTCATAGAAAGGTAGAATTTTATCCAAAGCAAAGAAAATGGGTAGGAATAAGCCCAAATCCAAGAGGAAAAATAAAATAAAATAAATTAGGTGATGATATAATAATGTAATAATAATAAAGATTAGGTTACATGGAATTAAGACAAAAATTTAGCAAGTGATGTGATTCTACATTCATAATTTTGGCAAGTGGCATGATAATACAAGGCTTTAGGGCAAAAACATCTATATCCTACACTCATAATTTTATCAAGTGGTATGATAATACATGGCATTAGGACAAAACATTCCTATCCCACACAAATAATATCAACCAAATAATGGAGATTCAAGGGCTAGAAACTTGCCACCTAAAAAGGCAAACATATCATACTTGTTTAAGACAAAAGAAAATGGAAATGAATCCCTAAATCAAAGGGACCTTGTCCCTTATCTTAAGAACATATCATCATAATTTTCAAAAAACAAATCTCCTTTTCCTATGCATATCTTGACTAAGGAAGAGGAAGACAAGAACATAAGTTGTTTGTTTTCCAAAAATTCAACAAAGTGTATCCTAATTGTCATAAGGTAGACCCATAATCATGAAAGGTGTATTATTTGGTGGTCTATTTAAGCAAAACCCACCCCTACAACATTTTAATTTTGTCCAAGTGAGGAACAGAGAGAAATAGAAGCAAGGTAGAGCGAGGAAAGGAGAGAAAGAGAGGAGAAGAAAGGAAGGAAAAAGAAGGAGAAGTTAAGAAGGCTAAGTACTCAAGGTAAGTTACCTTAATCTCCACTTGAATCCATTTTTCTTCTTCATCCTTGAGGTAGAGTTCATATGAGTTCATTTTCCTTCTTCATCCACTTGAATCCATTTTTCTTCTTCATCCACTTGAATCCCATAAGGAATTAAAATAAATGGTTAACATATGAATTATAGATATATATGTCATGGATTGTTAGCCACTGGAATCATTGCATTTAGAGTTCATATGAGGTAGATATGGTTCGATTAGTAAACAAAGATAAGAAAATGGTTAATTAGGGAAGAATATGTTAGGATAGCTTCGGTGTTTTAATTTCTAAGAACATCCTATAAGGAATTAAAATAAATGTTTAACATATGAATTATTGATATATGTGTCATGGATTTTTAGCCACTGGAATCATTGCATTTAGAGTTCATATGAGGTAGATATGTTCCAATTAGTAAAACAACTTCAGAAAATGGTTAATCAGGGAAGAATATGTTAGGATAGCTTCGGTGTTTTAATTTCTGGGAACATTTTATACAGAATAAAAATAACTAGTTAACATATGAATTATATATATATGTGTTACGGATTTGTAGCCACTGGAATCACTTAATTTTGAATTGTTATGAGGGAGATATGGATAGATTAGTAGGTAGAGGTTAGAACCTATCTGAGAAGAAATAACCTGTACATTGAGGGAGTAATATCACATTCATTTCTTAATATTTCACTACAATGTTCAACATCATAGTTTTAGATAATTGTTTTATCTTGAAATTGACACTAAGTCCACCTACAGCGGAGTTAAATTGAGGGAGTTATGCATTGATTAGTAAGAGAAAGTTAGATAGGATGAAAACCTACATCAAGAAAATAAAGAAAAAAATTAATATTTAAAAAAAAAGAGGAATCTTATAAATGACTAGTATAGCCATAACCATTGCCATTGTATGAACTTTTTACCATCTTAAGTGTGAAATTTTGACATGGAAATATTTTATAAAGTGATATTTGAAATGGTTATGTTCATGGCATGATTACCAATGATTTTTGGTAATAGTTATATTTCGATGAACATACTTGTTATTGAAAGCATATTTTTGGCTATCGTTGTGAAAAGAAAAGAAATGAGCACGGTCACATGGTAATTCATGTGGTGCACCAGTAGGGGACGTGCTACCAACGGTTATGATCATGTTAATAAGAAAAGAAAGAGAAAGTAAGCCATATCGGACGGAGCAAGAAAAGCCTGTACCGGAGAGTAGAAAATACTCACCCTGACCGGGGTAGCTTGATATGAGAATAAATTGATAGTCATCATATGATATACTAAAAAATAGTATTTATGCCATACATGTCATAATTGTACAATTTTCATGTGCGTGGATAAAGTACATTCATGTGACCTAAAGATATTTTCTGTAGTTTATACAGATGGACATGACATGATGAACTATATTGATGGTAAATTATGATTTATTGTTGAACCTACTGGGATTTAATTCTCATTATATTTCCATATCATGTTCAGAAGAATAATTATGCAGATTTTCTCAATGACACTTATTATTTCCATACGTTGGATCGAGGTGCCCTACGTTGGGCAATTACCAGTTATATCAGATGTATCTGTAGTAGATATGACTGAGATTCTGGTGGAGCTGTTGCCACCCACACCAGTGTCCCCAGAAGTATTCGACGTAGATGATTAGAGCTAATATGTATCTTTGTACAAATGTTTGTAAAATAATGGTGTGTTTGGAAACTCAGTATTGTATCACTGTTAATAACAATTATGCTTGGTTAAAGTGATTATTATTACGAGTTAAGTGGTTCGAATTAAAGCAGTAATAACTTCATGGAATTTTACAAATATAAAATTGTTTTTTTTTTACATTTACATAAATGGAGTTGTTACGGAGTATGTGAAAGCTGCACAAAACCTGGGTATTGTACTAGCCAGGAGAAAAATTCATTTAGTCTATGGTGGTGGTAACCGTGGATTAATGGGGTGTGTGTCCACAGCTGCCCATGTAGGAGGATGCCAAGTTCTAAGTATTATTCCTACAGCTCTAGCTGCATCTAACATTGTAGGAAAGACAATTGGGGAAGAATTTAGGGTAGCTTCCTTGCATGAGCGCATGGCTAGAATGATGAGCAATGCTGATGCCTTCATTGCCTTACCAGGGGGTTTTGGTACTTTAGAAGAAATTTTCCAAATAGTCTCTTGAGCACAACTAAATATGTATCACAAACCAATAGGTTTGTTAAATGTTAACCACTTCTTTGATGGTTTGTTGTCTTTCCTTGATCATGCTGTGGAACAAAGGTTCATCTCACACTCAGCACGACGAATTCTCATCTCGGCTTCAAATGCTGAGGAGTTGATTGATGCTTTACAAGCATATGTTCATGTACCTGATCCAACTATAGCTCAAATAGAATGGACGGCAGACAACCGCAGGAAGCACAAATTACATTTGGATCTTCATCTTTAGATGTAGTAAAACGTAGCTATTATTGTACCACTTTTACTTTCTTAGAGTCTACTTGGATACCATCTTTACCAACCATACTCCCTCAGAGTTGGTAAAACTATCTTTGAATGTTGTTTATGATCCTCTGAACTTTTGAAATATTCTGATATATCATCAATAAATATAATAACAAGTTGATCTAGGGATGACCCAATTACTATTTTTACTAAATCTATAAATGCAGCTAGGATATTTGTCAAACTAAAAGACATCACCAAGAACTCATAATGCCTATAATGAGTCCTAAAAGAAAATTTTCGTGCATGCTCTTCTCTTATCCTCCATTAATGTTTCTCATATCTCAAATTAATTTTTGAAAAACATTGAGCACCTTGTAACTGATCAAACAGATCATCTATATGAGGTAATGTGTTTACTGTCACCTTATTCAACTGTCTATAATCTATGCATAGTCATAGTGATCCATCTTTCTTTATCATAATGATCATACATAATATTATTGAAAACCAAATTGTTTTCGAATTCTTTATATCAACAAAATATATCATTAAAAATATTATCTTCATAGATTTTCTGCTCTCAAATTCAATCCAACCCACAACTTACCAAATCCATTTATATATATACAGATTCCAACTCATCCATATGAAAAGAGATTTAAATCTATTTTCAAAACACTCAAGAAACATTGTCTAAGACATACTTATTGGTTCTTAAACATCGCATATGTGAGGAAAAGAGTCAGAAGAAAGAAGATGACGACACTCTATAGAATTCCACAACAGCACTGTGAGTATAAATATGTCCACGGTTACATACCCATACTCAAAGTCTTACTACAGAATTCTTTGTTCTGATAGCCACAGAGAAACCTTTTCCTCTGATACCAACTTATAACGCCCCCAATTTTCGTTACGTAAAATAAACATTTTTTTTTCTAATTTATTTCTGCAATCAGATATTTTCCTTAAAGATATATAATTCAAACAAATCTTTATCATGGGAACAGATATATATAGGATCTCTCATGTATACACAATATACAGACCAAGTCTACAAACATAAAAGTACAGCAGAAATGAAGATACTGCCTGTAGCGTTCAAAGCACTCTAGAATACAAACACAGTATAATTCAAAGACCGTGAGTCTTGGAAGCAACGTAGACTCACCCAGAGAATATATCACCTATCTACCAAATCAGACTATGATATTCTTATCTAAAAAATGTGAAAATATCGTGTAGTGAGTTTGACAACTCAGTGAGCAAATAATTCCTCCTATGACCTCTTAGGTCAACATATGGATGTACTTATATTTTAAAATGTATCACAAAGAAAATATAGTTCAAAAGTACATTCATATGGGACCCGTATTTCAAATATTCTCAAATCAAAGGATATTCAGATATCCAAAGCCATATGCACCATGGTATGATCATTAAAGAAATGTTGTTATGCTCAGCTATATAAGCTATAGTAAAATATTATGATTTAGAGATAAATCATCAATTTAATGCTCCTGCCTCACTCGGCAATCTGGTCAATGCAATGAAAATATAACTCATTTGCTATATGCATAGTGACCTCGACCACAGTCACAATAAGTGATCAGGGAATGTGAGTACATCACCCTCCTGCCCCTCCCCCCCCCCCCCCCACATTACCACTGTCACCCGGTTGGAGTGGGCCTCCCCCGGCGCACTCAGGCTAATAGGGCGTCCCCTATTCGGTACCGTCACAAGCCATACAACCAACCGATATTCATCAATACATATAAATACATGTAAAATTATCAAGCAACTCGCTATGAGCTTTACGCTTGCCATTCAATCTCATTTATAATATGACATGCATCATTTTCACAAGTATATAGCTTCACTTTATCAAATAATGATAAATACATTTAGAACCACATATTCAATGAGTTCCAAAATCCATTTCAAAAACCATACTCTTCTTGAACTATGTGCTAATTCGTAAGCAAAATAAATATTTTAACACATTTCAGATATTTATGATAGCATAAATAATTGTAAACATAAACAATTATATATTTATAGTTCAAGAAGAGCACGGGGTAAATCATAGAAAAAAGTATCTACTCATAGAGTAGGACTACTGGTTGGACAACCCTAAAATGTACTTTTGCAAGCCGAATTTGACCAATTAGACCTCAAAAACGTGTTCGGAGGGTCTAAAGACTTAGAAAATGACTCGGGTAGCCTGTGTAACAACTCCATTTAAGTACATCTTATTTATTCTGGTTAACCAATTTTGGAGATATAGGTACGGGTGGTTGCACCTTCACCGGGATCTGAACCAACTCAACCATAAACATATTATTTGATTATGGGATTTGCCCAACATAAAGTAACTCGATCCAACGTACACTAAAAGCCAGAGCCATAGAAAAATCTACAAAACTAATTTTCTGAACATGACATGGAAATATAGTGAGAATTAAATCCCAGTAAGTTCAACAATAAATCATCATCAATATAGCTCATCACGTCATATTCAGCTGTATAAACTACAGTAAATATCTTTGGTTACATGAATGCACTATATCTATGCACATGAGAATCGTACATTAATAACATGTATGACAGGATTAATTATTTTCAGAATATCATATAATGACTATCAATTTATTCTCATATCAAGCTACTCCGGTCAGGGTGAGTATTTTTTACTCTCCGGTACGGGCTTTTCTCACTCCGTCCGACATGGCACACTTTCTCTTTCTTTTCTCATTAACATATTCATAACCGTTGGTAGGGCGACCCCTACTGGTGCACCATACGGATTGCCATGTGACCGTGCTCATTTCTTTTCTTTTCCCAATGATAGCCAAAAATATGCTTTCAATAACAAGTATATTCATCAAAATATAACTATTACCGTAAATCATTGGTAATCATGCCATGAACACAACCATTCCAAATATCACTTTATAAAATATTTCCATGTCAAAATTTCACACTTAAGATGGTAAGAAGTTCATACAATGGCAATGGCTATGGCATATACTAGTCATTTATTATTTTCATACATAAGATTCTTCTTCATTTTAAATATTAATTTTATTTCTTTATTTTCTTGATACAGGTTTTCATCCTATCTAACCTTCTCTTACTAATCAGACCATAACTCCCTCAATTTAACTCCAATGTAGGTGATCTTGGTGTCAATTTCCAGATAACACAATTATCCAAAACGATTATGTTGAATAGTTTAGCGAAATATTAAGAACTCAAGGTGATATTACTCCCTCAAAGTACATGTTATTTTCTCTCAGATAGGTTCTGACCTTTACCTACTAATCTGACCATATCTCCCTCAAACTATTTTCAAATTAAGTTATGCCAGTGGCTAATAATCTATGACACATATAGCAATAATTTTTATACAAACCATTTATTTTAATTCCCTTTAGAATGTTCCCAGAAATTAAAACACAGAAGCTATCCTAACATATTCTTCCCTGATTAACCATTTTCTGACCATTTCTTACTAATAGAACCATATCTACCTCATATGGACTCCCAATTGTGTGATTCTAGTGGCTAAAAATCAGTAACACATATAGCTATAGTTCTTATGTTAACCATTTATTTTAATTCCCTACATAATGTTCTCAAAAATTAAAACACAGAAGCTATCCTAACATATTCTTCCCTAATAAACAATTTTCTGACCATTGCTTACGAATCGGACCATATCTACCTCATATGGACTCTAAATGGAGTGATTCTAGTGGATAAAACTCTGACACACATAGCTATAATTCTTATGTTAACCATTTATTTTAATTCCCCATAGAATGTTCCCAGAAATTATAACACAGAAGCTATCCTAACATATTTTTTCCTGATTAACCATTTTTTGATCTTTGCTTACTAATTGGACCATATCTACCTCATATGGGCTCCAAATTGAGTGATTCCAGTAGGTAAAAATCCGTGAGACATACATCTACATTTTTCTTGCTAACCATTTGTTTTAATTCCTTACCAATTCTTCCCAGAATTTTAAAAATAGAGGCAAAAAAGTTTGCCACCCATAGCCATACCTATGCAGAACTATCTACACCAACCTAAGTATTCAAACATACATAATATGTAACATGATATAGCAACATCCATGACCAATCATTAAAGTTCTAATATCAAAATCTAATATAAATATTACAAGTTTCAAAACTTTTCTTCAAAAAATAATATTACTAAACTTACCTGAAGCACTTAGTCCTCTAGACTTCTCCTTCCTCTTTCTTTCTTTCTTCCTCTCCTTTCCTCACTCTACCTTACTTCTATTTTTCCTCTCCCTCACTTGGACGAAAATTCTAATGTTGTAAGGGTGGATTTTTCTTAAATATACCATAAAATAATTCACCTTTCATGATCATGGGTTTACCTTATCACAATTAGGATACACTTGGTAGAATTTTTGGAAAACAAACAACTTATGTTCTTGTCTTCCTCTTCCTTAGTCAAGATATGCATAGCAAAAGGAGATTTGTATTTTGAAAATTATGATAATATGTTTCTAAGATAAGGGAAAAGGTCCCTTTGATTTAGGGATTCATTTCCTTTTTCTTTTGTCTTAATCAAGTATGATAGGTTTGCCTTTTTAGGTGGCAAATTTCTAGCCCTTGAATCTCCATTATTTGGTAGAAATTATTTGTGTGGGATAGGAATGTTTTGTCCTAATGCCATGTATTATTGTACCACTTGCTAAAATTATGAGTGTAGGATATAGATGTTTTGTCCTAAAGCTTTGTATTATCATACCACTTGCTAAAATTATGAATGTAGGATATAACACCACTTGCTAAATTTTTGTCTTAATGCCATGTCACCTAATCTTGATTACACCATTATTTCATCACTTTACTTTTATTTTTATTTTTATTTTTCCTCTTGGGTTTGGGCTCATTCTTGCCCATTTTCTTTACTTTGGTTAAAATTCTACCTTTCATAATAGGTTTGGTCACATTTTCATGATTTTTAGGCTACCGGTCCAATTTCTATATCCTAGTCCAAATCTATGTTTTATTTTTTCATTGGGCTATCCTATTGGCTTGCTAAAAATTTATGTGGAGTAGAAAAACTATATATGAAGTGTCCATAGGTGAAAGCCCAATTTATGGGTGGAGATACTAAACTTAGTAACTTTTGCTCTTAAATTAAGAAAAATTGCCCTAATATGATCTTCTTGAAATTTTAAGACCTTTACTTACTTCACAAAAATTTATCTTCCTTACCTAAGAATTTCACCTTTCTTTAGCATGTTTATTTCTAATATTTCTTCTTAGGTTTTCTTTCTTTACCTATTCCATTAATATTAGAACATTTCTATACATACACGTAAGGTCAAGAATTTCTAAGGATTATATTTCCTTAGATATCTAAAAATTGTTTAATAAATTTTATTTTCTTAATTAAATATTTATGTACCTTTATCAATAAAAGAAATGAAATTATGGATGTTACTTTGAATACTTTTGTACTTTCATTAATACATGAAACGAAATTAGGGATGTTACATTTCTCTCCCCCTAAAAGAAATTTTGTCCTCAAAATTTTAGAAATTACCTAATAAGAACAATTTTGGATATTTCTTCCTAATGACTTCTAGCTCCCAAGTTGCTTCTTCCAGAGTCAAACCTTCCCATAACACCTTAACTAGGGGAATAGTTTTGTTCCGCAATTGCTTCACGTCAGTGCCCAATATAGATGCTGGTACTAGCTAGTATGTCATGTTCTCCTTTATTTGGATTGGTTCATCTCATATCACATGTGAGGAGTCTAGAAGATACTTCCGGAGGTGTGATACATGGAAAACATTATGCAAGTTGGACAAATTAGGTGGGAGAGCAACTTGATATGCCAATGTCCTTACTTTCTTTAGAATGTGGTAAGGTCCCAAAAATTGCGGACTTAGCTTTCTTGTTTTGAGAGACCTACCAACTTCAGTAGTCGGGGAAAGTTTCAGATATACATGGTCTCCTTCCTCAAACTTTAGAGGTCTATGTCTCTTATCGTAGTAACTCTTTTGTCGACTCTGAGCTATAAGTATTTTTTCTCGTATCGTCCTGATTTGTTCAGTAGTTTGTTGAACTAAATCAGGACCCAACAAGTTCTTTTCTCCTACCTCAAACCAACATAGTGGAGATCGGCACTTTCTACTGTATAAAGCTTCATAAGGGGTCATCTTAATACTAGAGTGATAGCTATTATTATAAGCAAACTCTATTAAAGGTAAGTACTTATCCCATCCTTTACCTTGCTCTATCACACAGGCCCTCAACATATCTTCTAGGGTTTGAATGGTTTGTTCTGTCTGCCCGTCAGTCTGAAGATGGTAGGCAGTACTGAACCGTAACTGAGTACCAAAAGCTTCCTGCAATGCCTTCGAAAACCTTGATGTGAACCTCATATCTCTGTCAGAAATGATATTTAAGGGAATTCCATGTAGTCTAACTATTTCCTCGACGTACAATTGAGCTAATTTATCCAGTGAATAGTTAATTTTTATGCATAAAAAAGTGAGCAGATTTGGTTAATCTGTCAACTATTACCCAGATAGAGTCATGTCCCACTGAAGTCTTAGGTAATCCCACAACAAAGTCCATTGAGATACTGTCCCATTTCCATTTAGGGATCTCAAGAGGTTGTAGAAATCCCGCTGGCTTTTGATGCTCCTCCTTCACCTTTTGACAAATGAGACATTTCGCCACAAACTCGGCAATGTCCTTTTTCATCCCTGGCCACCAATACATCCTCTTTAAATCATGGTACATTTTAGTGCATCCAGGATGGACTATGTATTTACTCTGATGCACTTCCTGCAGAATCTTAGTCCTCAACTCTTATTCTTGAGGGACACAAATCCTTCCCTGATACATGTTGCTCCATCATCCATGACTAAAAAATTACCTTGGTCTTTATGATCCTGTAAGTATTGGTCGTGAGCTTGAGGCTCTTTGATCTGGACTCTAAGGTCACACCCTATACTTAAACCATTAATGACTAGCTTCTTTGGAGTAAGAGTAGTGGCGAGCTTCAAATTTCGAAACTCCTCTAGCATCTGCATCTCATACACCATCATCTGACCCATGTGTAGAGATTTTCGACTCAAGGCATCTGCTACAACATTAGCCTTTTCGGGATGATACTTTATCTCAAACTTGTAGTCATTGAGGAATTCTACCCATCTTCGTTGCCTCATATTTAACTCCTTCTGATCAAAGAGGTATTTAAGACTCTTATGATCACAATATACTTCAAAGGTTGCCCCGTACAAATAGTGTCGCCAAATCTTTAAGGCAAACACCACTGCCGCCAACTCAAGATCATGGGTTGTATAGTTCCCTTCGTGAGGTCTCAGTTGCCTAGAGACGTAAGCAATTACTCTCTTATCTTGCATAAGCACACATCCTAACCCTTTCTTTGAAGCATCACTATACACTTCAAAATGTCTTGTGGGGTCTGAAATAATTAAAACAGGAGGAGTGGTCAGTCTTGTCTTAAGTTCTTGGAAACTATCTTCACATTGATCAGTCCATTTGAAAGGACTTCCCTTCCTGGTCAATTTAGTCAATGGCAAGGCTATACGAGATAAGTTTGTATAAACCTCCTGTAGTATCCTGCCAAACCCAGAAAACTTCTGACTTCCGTAACCGTCTTTGGTCTCTCACACTGAATCATTGCTTCCATCTTGCTAGAATCTATGGCTACCCCTCTATTAGAGATGACACATCTGAGAAACTTCACCTCTGACAGCCAAAATTCACACTTCTCCAATTTGGCATATAACTTTTTCTCTTTCAGCACTTGCAGCACGATTCGGAGATGTTGTTCATGTTCTTTCTCACTCTTAGAATATATCAAGATGTCATTAATGAACACTACAACAAATTGATCTAGGTAGGGTCAAAAAATGCGATTCATGTAATCCATGAAAATTGCAGGTGCATTCGTCAACCCGAATGGCATTACAAGAAACTCATAGTGCCCATACCTAGTCCTGAAGGTAGTTTTTGGTACGTCCTCCTCCTTGATCCTAATCTAATGATATCCTGACCTCAAGTCAATTTTAGAAAAGATGGAGACTCCCTTCAGTTGGTCCAATAAGTCATCTATCCTAGGGAGAGGGTACTTGTTTTTAATAGTCACCTTATTCAGCTGTCTGTAATCAATGCATAGTCTCAAGCTCCCGTCTTTCTTCTTAACAAACAATACAAGAGCTCCCCAAGGTGATACACTCGGTCTAATGAATTGCTTGTCTAATAGTTTCTCCAACTGTTTCTTGAGTTCCTGTAGTTCCTTCGAGGCCATTCTATATGGTGCAATAGAGATAGGCCCTGTCCCAGGTAGGAGATCAATAGAGAACTCTATCTCTCTCATGGGAGGTAAGCCTGGAATATCTGATGGAAATACTTCAGGAAACTCGTTGGCTATTGGGATTTCATCAAGCTTCGATTCAACTTATAGGTTTGATAAATACAAGAGAATGTATCCAAGTACTCTATTCTTCAACTCCCTATTAACTTGATTGGCATTAAGCATTAATAACTGGACCTCCTCTTTCGGAGTAGGAGGTAGAAATTCAACGGTCTTGTTACAATAATTCAGCAAGACTCGATTTCTAGACATCTAGTCTAACCCTAGAATGACCTCAATACCTCTTAAAGGTAAACAGACAAGGTTTACAGAAAAAGTTTTCTTCTCGATGGTGACTTGACAGTCCTTGCATATAGGAGAAATTAATACCCTTTCCTCTGTAGGGGTTACTACGGATAGCTCATAGTGAGTTTCAGAAATGGGAAACTGAAACTTCCTAATACATTCTTCCAATATAAATGAATGACTAGCACCAGAGTCAAATAACACCATAAGAGAAAATCTATAGATATAGCATGTACCTTGAATCATTTCAGAAGATTGAGCTACCTCTTGGCCGCTCAAGGTGAAAACCCTTCCTTTCACTTGAGGCCTCTGTTTTGGCTGCTTCCCCACATTCTGTGGGTAGTTTCTCGCAAAATGACCCTTCTATCCGCAGTTGAAGCAGACATCTTGTCCCAAGTAGCATGGCTGATTACCATGCATACGTCTGCACTTAGCGTACTTGACTAGGGCGAGGTCTTGTTGGAAAGGTCTGGGACCCGCAGTGAATGGCCTCTTACCAGCTCCATATCCACTTCTTCTCACGTTCTTGCTAGGGTTGGGAAATTTTTCATCCTTTTTCATAGGTTTTGCCTTTGCTTTTCGTCCTCCACTGCCTTTAAAATTTTCTCCAAGAGTCTGCATTTATTGATTAAAGGCACAAACTCCCTAATCTCTATAGCTACAACAGCATTCTTTATGTCCGGGTTCTGTCCAACTTTGAATTTAACAGCCTTCCATGCTTCATCAGGGTTAAATCACAGATAAGAGGAGAACTTAGACAATTCCTCGAACCTCGCGATGTATTGATCTATAGTCATGCTACCCTGCCAGAGTTGGAGAAATTCGATCTCTTTCTCTACCCTCACAGTACTTAGAAAGTACTTTTCCAAAAAGGTGTCTTTGAATACCTGCCAAGTGATCTGCCTTCCCTGTTGAGCTAAAAGATCTCTAGCTCCACGCCACTAGTATTCTGCTTCATCTTTTAGCGTATATGCAGCAAAGACTACTGGCTGCTTCTCAATACAGCCCATCACTTCAAAGATTTTCTCTAACTCCCTTATCCATCTTTCAGCTTCAATCGGGTCAAAGCCTCCTTGAAAACAAGGTGGCCTAGTCCTCAGGAACTCGGATATGCCGTTATCATTTCCAGCCATCCGATTGTTAACACCATTCACACCATTCGAGTTATTAGCATTCTGGAGGTATTGTAGAATTTGATTAGTGGTCATGAATTGGTCTCGAATTGCCATGGCCAGGTTGTGCAGGGTTTCCTCTGCATTATTTGCCAGATTCCTCCTTGGCGGTGCCATTTCCTACTGTGGCAAAAAAAAAGTTATGCTGCTATTGAGGTGATCAAGTCCAATAGTTAGTTCAAAAATATTTAATAGCAGTCATAACACCACCTCAGCAAGTAGGTAGGAAACACTAGTAATTTCTTACCTATATGAATTCACTAATTCCTACACAGCACAACCACAAACATACTCAAGACAATATAAGATCGATTGAGATAACCATCCACCCACAGGCCATCTAGGATCGACCTCCTCTGATACCAATTATGTAACAACTCCATTTAAGTATCACTTTTTTTTAATACTATGAAGTTATTACCTCGTTACAACTTAACTTAAAATAACATTTATTTAATTTATACAATACAGAGTTCACATACACGTCATTAATCAAAACGTACGTACAACAAAATCAAACACATAAATAACTACATCTTATTTATTCTAGTTGACCAATTCCGGAGATATAGGTGCGGGTGGTTGCACCTTCATCAGGATCTGAACCAACTCAACTACAAACATATTATTTGATTCTGGGATCTGTCCAACATAAAGTAACTCGATCCAACGTACACTAAAAGCCAGAGCAATAGAAAAATCTACATAACTAATTTTCTGAACATGACATGGAAATATAGTGAGAATTAAATCCCAGTAAGTTCAACAATAAATCATCATCAATATGGCTCATCACGTCATGTTCAGCTGTATAAACTACAGTAAATATCTTTGGTCACATGAATGCACTATATCTATGCACATGAGAATCATACATTAATGACATGTACGATAGGATTAATTATTTTCAGAATATCATATGATGACTATCAATTTATTCTCATATCAAGCTACCCCGGTCAGGGTGAGTATTTTCTACTCTCTGGTATGGGCTTTTCTCACTCTGTCCGACATGGCACACATTCTCTTTCTTTTCTCATTAACATAGTCATAACCATTAGTAGGGCGTCCCCTACTGGTGCACCACACGGATTGCCATATGACCGTGCTCATTTCTTTTCTTTTCACAATGATAGCCAAAAATATGCTTTCAATAACAAGTATATTCATCAAAATATAACTATTACCAACAATCATTGGTAATCATGCCATGAACATAACTACCCCTACACTCAACCTTTTGCTTGTCCTCAAGCAAAATAATCCCTAAAGACAAAATCAAAAATCAATATCTGTGGTGAGTGTTAGGCTTCCCAAACTTTTTGCCTCATATCTTAAAAATATTCTCAAGAAAATTTTTGAAAGATCATAATCATACACAAGATTAACTCAAATGCAATTCATTATTTTATTCTCTTGAATCCCGAATGTGTGTGTGTGTTTTGGGTCACTAAATTTTCTTTTACCCAGATGAGTTTATATATCTCAAAATTTTGGTTGTAGATCTCTAAATAGTTTAGGATTTCCATATGCTTATTTTTCATGCCACTCTCCACTAATGTAGGCCAAAACTACCTCTAAGATCAATAGGACTTTATTAGGGTTATAATGTGGCTAGGGTATAAGGTGGGATAAAGGATACAAATGTAGGCTCAATCACCCAACACCACATGACTAAATATGATCTATTGATCCTTTTCAAGTTTGGAGAACTTTCCCCACATTCATTTTCTTACTTCAATTGAGTTTGATCCATCATTTTCCTTGATTCTCAAAAGGTATTTTTTTTTCACAACATATGCTTTTATTCTCTTTGAAATTTTCTTTTCTTCCTTTTTCATAGTTCTCTCTTTTTTTCTCTTTGCATAATTCTTTTCTTTTCCTTGCTCCACCCTTCCACCCTTTTGTTAATTTAAGCTCCACAAAACAAGTATTCAGAAAAATAATCATGGAGTGAGTGAATAGGATCAAAATTAAGGATATTCATACAAAATTTGGCTTTCAGCTCATTTGTGGTTTTTAGAAAGAAAAGTTCATTAAGCTCAAGATAGAGTAACTAAGGATATTTCATTGTTTAGGTTAGGCTAGAAAGGCTCAATCTATCAAATAATGCCTAAATCATATCCTAAATAATAGTATTAACCTAAGATTTCACCTCAAGTAGCATTCAAATAAGTTCTAGAATCCTGTGGAGATCATGAAATATATTTGAATTATATAAACCTTCTCTAAGTAAAACATAAATCGAATGCCCAAATTTATTGTGCAAAATATTTCAGGATTCTAAAGTCAAAAGTAATAAATTGCAAAAGAGATAAAATTGTATACAACCATGAAGTTTCTACATTTTTCAAGAGCTAAAAAAAATAAAAATTGGATAGTCATATCGTTGGCTGTTGGTTGTGCCTAACATCCCAAAACATAAATTGAATACTCACACAATCACTCAACTTGCTAAACGCAATAAAAGTGCATTGATAGTGAAAATCAGAAAATTAATGCTCATAATAGGGTCACAATAATTCAGAAAAATATAATTCCACCCCCACACTCAAACTTTACATTGTCCTCAATGTAAAAGAAAGATAAGAATTAGGGAAAGATATAGAAAAACATATGAGTTAAGTGAACTTCCCTGAATTTTTTTGGAGTGGAATGAGCATGTTGCATTATTGGACCATGAATATTTCTGACTCCCACTTTTTTTTTATTATGTTGGGTTGCCTCCCAATAAGCGCCTTTGTTTAATGTCGTTGGCTCGACTCAAGGCTCCTTATGTCATTCAAGGAGGATCCTTGATGTTAACTTTGAATTGGCTTGCCTTTGAATGTGCAGAATTCTGAGGTTCAGCTGCATTATGAAGAGGGAAGTTAGCATTAGTCAAAGATTTAATTAAATGAGAACTCAACTTACCTGGAAATAACCGATGTCTTGAGTAGCTTTTGGCATCCAATTTAATTTCATCCTTTTGAGATTCTACCAAAGCATGCGGTAACTTTCCTCTATCTTTGAGTAGGGCATATTTATTTGAGGTTATTACTGCAGGTGGTTCTCCACTGTATAGGCCCTTTAATTGGATAGGGAGGCTCTTTAAGCCTAGGTCAGAATACTGCAAAATAAAAGGTACAGGCATCTTATTAGAAATTGATAACAACATAGAAAAATCCTTACCTGTTTGCTGCAGTTCTGGTGCTTCCTCTCCTACTATAATATTCTCTTCAAATTTGACGTTTAGGGTACATTCCATAACCTCTTTCTTAGTAGGCTTACTAGTGTCAACTTCCAAGTCATCTTTTTCATTTAGTGCAGAATTTTCTTCCTTTTGCATTAACGATGCTGGGGCTAGACTTTCAATTTCTGCATTTTGAGACTCTAGCCTGCTGATTGTTGTTGCTAATTGCCCAATTTGATTTGTTAAGCTTTGAATGCTGGCCCTTACCTCTTGTTGAAATTGATGAGTACTTTGTTTAAGAGATTTAACAATATCTTCTAAAGGAGTACTTACCTGAAAATCCTGAGATGTATTTTGTCTAGGATAATAGGCCTGTTGAGTATGCTAAAAATTTGCAAAATTTTGTTCTGCAAGACTATTTTGTGCATTCTCATACCTGAAGTTGAAATGATCCTTCCATCTAGTATTGTACATGTTTGAATAGGAATCATACCTCACTTGTTGTGGTTCATGGAAACCATTAACCATATTTACCTGCTCAAATGACTCATCATAGAAAGTTGGGTACCCAAAAGAAGGATGCCCTATGGCTGAATAATTTCCATAGCACTTCTCTCTTTGCATATTTTCTACACGTTAACGAACAAGAGAAGTTCAATTTGCAAGTTTCTCTTCAAGGGAAGAACTACATACCTCACCAGCATATCTTAATGGAGAGCCCAGCCTAGTGCCAAATTGTTGAAAATTGGTTGCCATATTCAAAGTTATGAACAAAAAGAAAAGAAAAGAAAATCACAAAAGGTAAATAGACACAATCCACGGCAATGGCGCCAAAATTTGGTGTGCACTGTCGCAGGTGCACCCAAATTAATACCTTACCTCAAAACTAACTTGTAGTAGTGGGAGTAAGGGTCTATCCCATAGAGACTGGAATTACCTTATGTGATTAAAAAGGGGGGAATTGATAATCGTAAGTTAAGTAAAGTAAACAATAATGAAAATAAATAAGCGAAAGTGATTAATGATAAAGACGTTGGTTTCGGTTGGTATCCACCGTCAAGGGATTACATTGATCATCGACAACATAATCAATCTGTAAATGAACATCTATCATTGGGGTTTTAACCCTGTTTCTCCTTTAGCCTAGCAAATTAATGACAATCTCACTAATAAAACCCTAATCAACAAGCCATCTTTTAGCACATCGGTAAAATATAACTTGTTAACCGCATGAAGAACTAGAGAAACTGACAGAGCTAAACAAATATAAACACATCGGCTATATCTAATTTAGTCAATCATTCATCATAGGTTCAATGATTTATAATCCAAAACCCTCAAACCTATTTGCCTCACGAATCGTAGAATTAAAGACTTTGTTCAAAACACAATTCAGCGGTAGATTAAAATAGGTGAAATACTAGTAGTCCTCCTAGCAAACATATGCATAATCATTAAGAATAAGAACAGATGAACAATCAATATTCAAAACAAATTGAAATAATAACATCAGATCCTCATCTCACAATGTATAAAAATCCCTTGAGGTTTCAACTCACCTCAACCAACTAAAGAGAATTAGCCACGCAAGGCCATAAGATAAATAAAAGAAGAATTGAAGAATGTAGATGAAGAATTCGATGAAAGATCGGATCCAGAATTGGTCCCCTTCTCTGCTTGTTTTGCTCCCTTTTTATAGATTAACTCCTCCTAATTGATGTAGGAGTGTTTCTAGGTCAAATTTCGACCTATCAGGCTTCAATTGGAGTAAAAAAACCCTTAAAATTGTGAATTCAGCGACCTGGTGCGGCGACGGGCGCCGCGGCGCTGCGGGGAATCAGGGACGGGGTGCCGCGGCGCTCACATGCTGCGAACTTGGCTGGGTTGTTCAGCGCCGCGGTGCCCAGAAATTTCCAGAATTTGCCAAAGTTTTGAACACAAAAGTTGTGGTTCTATGTCTCTTCTTTCCATAGCCGCTGGAATCACCTCAATTGGATCTAAATTGAAGGAGATATGATAAAATTAGTGAACAAAGGTCAGAATTCATCTTGCTGCACTGTGATTCTGATTGGCGAGCTCTGTAAGGCGGTGAAATCTCCAGAAATTGACCAAGTGTTCAACATAAAAGTTGTAGCTTATTGTGTTATCTTTTCACAGCCACTTGAATCACTTTGATTAGATTTCATAAGAGGGCGATATGCTTAAAACAGTACTGAAAGGTCTGGAATCGCTGAAATGTAGCATTTTTCCATGAATTTCTTATCTTTTTCTTCCATTTTCTTCTTCATTTGTTCCTACAACACAAAGCACAAAACTAAGCTAATTCCTAATTATATTTTACTTAAATCAAACAAAAGGTAACCATAAAGGTACTAAAATCATGCTTAATTATGATCACATCAATAACCATTTCAAATATCATTTTATAAAATATTTACATGTCAAAATTTCACACTTAAGATGGTAAGAAGTTCATACAATGGCAATGGCTATCGCATATACTAGTCATTTATTATTTTCATATATAAGATTCTTCTTCATTTTAAATATTAATTTTATTTCTTTATTTTCTTGATGCAGGTTTTTATCCTATCTAACCTTCTCTTACTAATCAGAGCATAAATCCCTCAATTTAACTCCGATGTAGGTGATCTTGGTGTCAAGTTCAAGATAAAAAAATTATCCAAAACTATTATGTTGAACAATTTAGCGAAATATTAAGAAATCAAGGTGATATTACTCCCTCAAAGTACAGGTTATTTCCTCTCGGATAGGTTCTGACCTTTACCTATTAATCTATCCATATCTCCTTCATACGAATTCTAAATTAAGTTATGTCAGTGGCTAATAATCCGTGACACATATAGCAATAATTTTTATGTTAGCCATTTATGTTAATTCCATACAAAATATTCCCAAAAATTAAAACACAAAAGCTATCCTAACATATTCTTCCCTGATTAACCAACCATTGCTTGCGAATTGGACCATATCTACCTCATATGGACTCCAAATTGAGTGATTCCAGTGGCTAAAAATCCGTGACACATATAGATATAATTCTTATGTTATCCATTAATTTTAATTCCCTACATAATGTTCCCAAAAATTAAAACATAGAAGTTATCCTAACATATTCTTCCTTGATTAACCATTTTCTGACCATTGCTTACTAATCGGAACATATCTACCTCATATGGACTGCAAATTGAGTGATTCCAGTGTCTAAAATTCCATGGCACACATAGATATAATTCTTTTGCTAGCCATTTATTTTAATTCTCTACAAAATGTTCTCAGAAATTAAAACACAGAAGCTATCCTAACATATTTTTCCCTGATTAACCATTTTCTGGCCTTTGGCTATTAATCGGACCATATCTACCTTATATGGATTCCAAATTGAGTGATTCCAGTGGGCAAAAATCCGTGAGACATACATCTACATTTTTTATGTTAACCATTTATTTTAATTCCTTACCAAATCTTCCCAGGATTTTAAAAATAGAAGCATAAAAGTTTGCCACCCATAGCCATACCTATGCAGAACTATCTACACCAACCTAAGTATTCAAACATACATAATATGTAACATGATATAGCAACATCCATGACCAATCATTAAATTTCTAAGATCAAAATCTAACATAAATATTACAAGTTTCAAAACTTTTCTTCAAAAAGAAATATTGTGAAACTTACCTGGAGCACTTAGTCCTCTAGACTTCTCTTTCCTCTTTCTTCCTTTCTTCCTCTCCTTTCCTCACTCTACCTTGCTTCTATTTTTCCTCTCCCTCACTTGGACGAAAATTCTAATGTTGTAAGGTTGGGTTTTGCTTAAATATACTGATGAGTGAGTTTTATACTCATAAATTAAATATTTTCATCTTATTTTTTGCCATAATTAAGCATAAATCTCCCTTACTTGTCTTTAGTTTTGTGTCTTTCTTACAGATGGAGAGAAGAGTAGAAAATGGACTTAATTGGAGGAATCAGAGTTAAATTGTGGTTCTTTAGAAATGATGTCTATAAATCAAGCAGATAAAACAAATTCATTAAGGATGGCTGAGTAAGGAGCATTATCATATTGTCTCTTGAGACGCATTCTGATGGATATATGCACAAATTTATTCTTGATTTATGATCACATTTCCAAAAGAACTAAAACATAAAGATTCAAGGCAAAGCACCCAATGTTGAGAATATGTTTGCTGGTTGCAGTCCAGCCTAACCTTGCTGTAGTACTTGGGCCATATCTCTGAAAATACATATCCAATATGTATGCAATTTGGTAGGTGTATAGCTGACACAATTGGGTACAACTTTTATGTTCAAGTGGTCAGAAAATACGGACATTAAAAGGGCCAAAAGTGGGCTAGAAGAGAATCTGACTACTGCTGCAGTTCAGCCCGACTTTGCTCTAGTATTTTGACCATATCTCACACATTACGTATCCAATTTGTCCATAATTTGTCTTGACGGAAAGCTAATGAAATTTTCTACAACTTTCGTGTTGATGAAGTCAGAAAATGTGGCGGTTTTCAAGACGATATTCAAGGATCAATTTCGGTGCACATATGGAATTCAAATTGTCAACTTTGTACAACTTCCTACCTAACAATTTTGACAATTACCACACCAACCACACTTAATTGTATCTATAAATAGAAGGCTTGAGGGGTGAGTTAGGGAGTTTTTGGAGAGCTTTGGAGAGAGCTTGGGATAGCTTTGTTGGAATTCTACGAACTTGTAATGTTATTCTCTCTTTAGACATCTTGTATTTTTCATTTTCTTTCGTAATATTATCATGTTTCTTCATCTTTCATTTGACTTTCTTGCCTTGATTATGGAGAACTAATCTCCTAATGCTAAGGTGAAAGGGTGAAACTCTTGGTATAAGAATAATAATTTATCTAACTCTTAATCTTAATGTTTATCTTTGATATTGTATTTACCTTCCTATTTCTTTTCTCATAATTATTTCTTAATGGCTGGTTTTATCATACCGCCGATTTCTTGTTATGTTATTGGTTGGTTTTATTAGACCGCCTATCTCTTATTATTTTCATGTTTGGCTTTGCCACCTACTTTATTTTATTTTACTATTGGTTGGCTTTGCCACCTATTCTATTTCATTTTATTTTGTTGTGTTAATTAATTTTCTACCTTTCATTTTTTGCATAAGTTAATCTTGTAAAATGTGAATTTTGATATATTGTAGACAATATAATGATTGGCACAATTTATGCTTGAATCCATTTACAAGTTATCTTTTGCATCTTTGTATTTTTAATCTTGTAAAGTGTGAACCTTGATACATTGTAGACAATTTTTGGCACAATAAATACTTGAATCACTCTTGATTTATTGTAGACAATATGGTGATTGGCACAATGTATGCTTGAATCCATTTTACAAGAATGTTTTAATTATTAGAAAGGAGGTAAATATAATTCATGTATAAACAAAGTTAAGCTTAAATTAACATATCATCCGATTAGAACTTTATTCGTGTAAAGATTCTAATTGAGTAATAAAAGAGTTAAATTTATTTTTATTCAATATACCAAGAGTGGATCCCCTAACCTTAGCATGCTTCTTTACCTTGAATACATCTTCATTTTATTTCAGTATATTAGTTCTTTGCATATTTTGTTCAATATTCCTCTCACAAAACAAGACATTGGGAACTAGGTTAGAAGTATTTAATTTGGAACTAAATTAGAATTTTCTCTCAATTGGCAATCCATATGGGATCGACCTTGCATACCACTAAATCTATACCCCAATAGATTCGTGCACTTGCGAGTTTTAATTAAAACAACAACATATACCATCAAATAATTTACCTTTCATGATCATGGGTCTACCTTATCACAATTAGGATACACTTGGTTGAATTTTTGGAAAACAAACAACTTATGTTCTTGTCTTCCTCTTCCTTAGTCAAGATATGCATAGCAAAAGGAGATTTGTATTTTGAAAATTATGATAATATGTTTCTAAGATAAGGGACAAGATCCTTTTGATTTAGGGATTCATTTTCTTTTTCTTTTATCTTAATCAAGTATGATAGGTTTGCCTTTTTAGGTGGCAAATTTCTAGCCCTTGAATCTCCATTATTTGGTAGAAATTATTTGTGTGGGATATGAATGTTTTGTCCTAATGCCATATATTATTATACCACTTGCTAAAATTATGAGTGTAGGATATAGATGTTTTTTCCTAAAGCTTTGTATTATCATACCACTTGCTAAAATTATGAATGTAGGATATCAAACCACTTGCTAAATTTTTGTCTTAATGCCATGTCACATAATCTTGATTACACTATTATTTCATCACTTTACTTTTATTTTTATTTTTATTTTTCCTCTTGGGTTTGGGCTCATTCTTGCCCATTTTCTTTACTTTGGTTAAAATTCTACCTTTCATAATGGGTTTGGTCACATTTTCATGATTTTTGGGCTACCGATCCAATTTCTATATCCTAGTCCAAGTCTATGTTTTATTTCTTCATTGGGCTATCCTATTTGCTTGCTAAAAATTTATGTGAAGTAGAAAAACTATATATGAAGTGTCCATAGGTGAAAGCCCAATTTATGGGTGGAGATATTAAACTTAGTAACTTTTGCTCTTAAATTAAGAAAAATTACCCTAATCCGATCTTCTTGCAATTTTAAGACCTTTACTTACTTCACAAAAATTTATCTTCCTTACCTAAGAATTTCACCTTTCTTTAGCATGTTTATTTCTAATATTTCTTCTTAGGTTTTCTTTCTTTACCTATTCCATTAATATTAGAACATTTCTATACATACATGTAAGTTGAAGAATTTCTAAGGATTATATTTCCTTAGATATCTAAAAATTGTTTAATAAATTTTATTTCCTTAATTAAATATTTATGTACCTTTATCAATAAAAGAAATGAAATTATGGATGTTACTTTGAATACTTTTGTACTTTCATTAATACATGAAATGAAATTAGGGATGTTACAGCTTGGTCACTATTCACCGTCGGAAGTACTATTCACCCACCGGAAATCACTATTCACAATGAACAAAAAGTTGTCAGATAGCTGAAAAATTTCATATCCTAAATTTTAACTAGCTCCTGAATCCATCTACGGGGTCAAAATTTTAATTAGAGGTCTCTAGATAAGTGTTTCAGAATTTACCTTTTTCTAAGATTTTCTACTTCAGATCTTCGGCGATTCAACGGCTGATTTAAAAAATTGATCGGTTAAAACTGTAGTATTTTTTGTCTTGAATCTAGTAACACCTTCAGTTTTGGGATTGGAAGCCAATAAGCACTCCAGATCTAGAGAAAAAGTTAAAGGTTACTAATCATTCACTATTCATCCTTTTTAAAATTTTTTGCAGATCCCGTTGTCTCTCGACCTTCCCCCTTCCCTTTTTATTTTATATTTTTAATAATAATTATTATTATTTAGTAATTAATAATAGGATTTTATTTTATATAAATTCATATAAATTCCGTTTTTCATCTTAAAATTTCCTAGAAATTTCTAAAAATTTACATTCTCATAAACCTTTGGTTAAACTCTTAAATCATGATTTTTCTTGATAAAAATCATAATAAAACAAATCTCAAAATAAATATCTTTATACATATTAAAAGAAAGAATATTTCTAAAAATACAACAAAAATTCATTAAAGGCCAATATAATTATTTTAAGTAAAACAATAATTATTTTAATTAAAAATTTACTTTCTTTTAGTAGAACATAATTCTTTTTAAACAAATAAAAATATAGTTATTTATAACAAAACATTATTATTGAAAAACAAAAATTACGGGATGTTACATGGTGAATCCCAGAGAAAATATTAATGCAATTATTTTAAGGAATGGTAAGGAAATTGAAAGTCCACCAGCACCCTCTTCTCCTAAGGAACATAAAAAATCAATTAAGGAGAATGAAACACCTATAGGTAAGTCTCCATTTACCTTACATTATGAAGTAGCACCTCTTTTTCCAAAAGCTCTTAAAGAAAATAGGTTAAATGAGAAAACTTCTGAATTGTATGACATCTTTAGAAAATGTGAAGTTAATCTCCCCCTTCTATATGCCATTAAGCAGGTGCTGAGATATGCAAAGTTCTTAAAAGAATTGTGTACTCAAAAGAGAAGGCAAAAATTGATGTGACTTGAAAAGGTTCATATGAGTCAAAATATATGTGCCATGATACAAACAAAACTTCCCATTAAATGCAAGGATCCAGGTATGTTTACTATTCCATGCAAAATTAGGGATATTCATGTTGAAAAAACTATGTTGGATTTAGGAGCTTCTATCAATGTCATGCCATATTCTGTATACACATCTTTGAAATTGGGACCATTGAACTCTACAAATCTAATAATTCAACTAGCAGACAAGTCCAATGCATATCTTAAGGGAATAATTGAGGATGTCTTGGTATAGATAGATGATTTGATTTTCCCTACAGATTTTTATGTGCTTGACATGGAAAATGGAGATTTTACTTCTCCAATATTATTAGGAAGACCATTCTTGAAAACCTCTAAGACCAAGATCGGTGTTCACAATGGTACACTTACTATGGAATTTGATGGTGAAGTAATAAAATTTAATATGTATGAAGCCATGAAACACCCAGGTGATTACACTCCTATTTACTCAATTGATGTCTTTGATTCTTTGGCACACGATGTGTTTGAATAAGGTGAAGAGGATAAACTAGAGGACAAGGTGAGAAAATCTATAGAGAAAAATGATGATGAGATAGGCCTTGATGTGAAAATAAAAGAGGAACTGATTGCACTCAACGATTTTTCAGAAGGGTCACCAACAGGTAAAGTTACTTTTATGACGTTACCAATTTCTGATACTACTCTTGTACCTTCTACTTTGCAGGACCTTGGATCAAATTTTTCAACTCTTCCTAATCACCTGAAATCCTTGAAGTTGGAGATGTATCCCCTATTATAGTTGCCAAAAATCTAGGTGCTAAAAAGGAAGAGGAATTAATGCATATTCTTCAGGAAAAAAGAAATGATATTACAAAAACAATTGCAAACCTTAATGGCATAGACCAGCTTGTATAGTTGCATCATGTTTTAAAGATTAAAGGGGTTAGACCCTCCAAAGGTAAGAAAAATTTCCCTTAATTGGTTAAGACCCCTTGTAATTACTAATGTGACTTTTGATCATGCAGTGGAACTTCAAGGATTGAATTAGTTTCAAAAATTTAAAGTGAACATCAAAGAGCCTCCATGATCAAGATAGGAAGTTGAGTCGAGTCAACAACGTTAAACAAAGGCACTGGTTGGGAGGTAACCCAACAATAATTCTTCTTCTTATTTTTCTTTTTCATAGTTTTATTTTTTTTCTTTATGAAAAAAAATTTAAATTATTTACACCTGCAAATGCACAGCACCACAGCGCTCCCAAACAATGCCGCAGCGCTCGAACCTGGCAAGGCGAATGCTGTGGCGCTCCCTACCTAGATTGGGCAAGCGCCGCGGCGCTCCGCATTCCAGCAGAGAGCACTGCGTCGCTATCTATAAGAGGCCATAGGCCTTTTCATCTCTCCATCAAATTTTTGCACTCTCCCTTACCCATAAACCCAATATCTTGCAGCGAATCAACTATAATACCCTCCCATTACGTTTCCTTACTTGAATTAAGTAATTTTTCATCTTCTTTTGCAGGATTGAACATATCTTCCAGCACTTAATTTGGATTCAATTTGAGTTTTCTAGGATTCTAAAGGCAATTTTGATCTTGCATTTTTCAGCCACAAATCAAGCTAAATTGGGTACGGTTTACTTCATTTTTCCTACTGAAGTTGATCTCCATACGTAATTGCTACTGGTTTGCTCTGAATTAGGACTTCAAGTTGAGAATCCACCATCCATTCCTCCAATTTTTCAAGAACGCACACCAGGTGTTTGGTAAAATGCCTCAGTGAAATTTCCAAGTCGAATGGCTCCAAAAACTTCAAAATTGAACATCTCAAAAAGGAAGAATAAGGCCAACGACCCTCCAGCATTCGACACTATGGCATTTGCGAGTGAAGCGGTTTATCAGCACCACATCAAAGTGGTGGTGCATAAACCCATCATTCCAGAACAAGGATATGTTGTCACCATTGGGATACCTCATAGAGACAATATCCTCCATAGGCATTGGGAGATTTTTTGCAAGAACCCAGAATCAAGAGTCATTCCCGTGGTACAGGTGTTTTACTCCAATGTTACAGTCCATGAACATCATAAAGCATGAGTTAGAGGCAAGATGGTGAAATTCACCCCGCATGCAATCAATGAGTTATATTCACTGCTTGACATTGAGGATGATGAATACTCGGCGCTTCTTCAATCTTACATTGACTTTGAAGACATTATTTGCACTCTTTTCTACAGAAGGGTTCCTAGAAATTGGATAGCAATGGCCAACCAGTGTACCTTGCCGGGGTTGACATGAACAAAGTTGCTAAAGCCTAGCACTATTTTGTGTCAATAAGATTCATGCCCAGCTTAAACATGAGTGAAGTTAAGAGGGATAGGGCCATTCTGCTTTATGCTATACTAAAGGGTCTTTTTATTGATGTAGGAAAAATTATCCATAGACAGATGCTAGGTTGCATTAACTCTCGAGGCGGCTCCCTCTTTGCCCCTAGTCTAATCACTGGTCTATGTAGGAATGCAGGAATAAGCTGGGATTCCACTGAGGCTCTCATCCAACCAATGAGACCTATATCCTATGCAGACATACAAAAATATAAAGGGCATAAGGAAGTAGAAGAAGAGGAGTTAGGGGTTTAGCCACTTACTGCAGGAGAACTTGGTAACAGTTCAGCTCCACCACCATTCCAGCATGTAACAACTTTTTATTATTATACAATATAAAGTTCACATACACATCATTAATCAAAACGTATGTACAACATTTCAAACACATAAATATCTACATCTTATTTATTCTGGTTGACCAATTCTGGAGATTCGGGTGCGGGTAGTTGCACCTTCACCGGGATCTGTGCCAACTTGCCCACAAACATTTTATTTAGGATCCACCCATCATAGAATAACTTGATCCAACGTGCACTAAAAGCCAGAGCTATAGAAAAAAACATGTAAGGTGAAGAATTTCTAAGGATTATATTTCCTTAGATATCTAAAAATTGTCTAATAAATTTTATTTTCTTAATTAAATATTTATGTACCTTTATCAATAAAAGAAATGAAATTATGGATGTTACTTTGAATACTTTTGTACTTTTATTAATACATAAAACGAAATTAGGGATGTTACACATATTGAAGACCAATGGGAGTGAATTGAGTGCTTGAGCCACCAGATGAACGATTTGGCACTCTACCTGTACTCCATAGCACAACACAACAATGCTTATTTCATTCAGATAGCCCACACTTTGAACCTTCCGATAGCATTCCCAGCACCTCTTGAACCGCCCTTTAGGCCTGCACCCTAGCAGGATGAGATGGATGGCGACAACTAATCAGGGAAGTTTCATTGAACCCCTCTTTATTTTATTACTTGTCTCTTTTATCTTTTTATTTTCTATTTTACATTGAGGACAATGTAAACTCTTAACTGTGGGGGGGTCACGTTATGATTTAGCTGGAAGACTGTATAATAAATCATACACTTATGCACTATTTACTCTCCTTATATGATTTATACACTTTTAATTCCAGTTATTGAAAGGGGTGAGTATGTGAACGTATTTCAATATTTGAGTTTGTATTAGTCAAACCAATAGCCAATGACATAAATGTTTAAATTGCTAATAGCTCTTAAGAAACGTAGGAAAATTATGATTATGTGTACTTTTATTTTTCTTGAAATTTATTATTATCCATTTTTTAGGATCCTGAAACTATTTTGCACAACAACTTTGAGTATTTGATTTATCTTTTACTTAGAGAAAGTTTATATAACTCAAAATATTATATGATCTCACCAATTTTCTAGAAATTATTTAAATGCTACTTGAGGCGAAATCCTAGGCTGATACTATTAATTAGGAGATGATTTAAGCATTATTTTATGAGATTGAGCCTTTCAAATCAAACCAAGCAATTAAATATCCTTAGCACTTGTATTTTCAACTTAATTAATATATTCCATTTTTTTCATACCCACTGTAGAGCCAAGACCAAATTTCATGATTAATTCCTTTAATTGTTTTCCTTGATTCACTCATCCCATGATTAATTTTGAAATGATTTTTTTGTAGAGCAAGGACAAAAGAAAGAAAAAGTCCAAAAATACAGATGAAAGTCTAAGCAGTGAAAAAAAATGTGATGGTGATGAATTCAATAAAGTAAAGGAATAAGTGTGGGGGAACAAATTCCCCAAACTTGAGAGAGCTCAAGTGAAGTATAATTAATCATGTGGTATTGGGTGATCAAGCTTAAATTTATATCTTTTGTCTCAACCTATAACTTAGCCACATTACAAGCTGATTAAAGTCCTTTTGATCCTAAAAGTAGTTTTAGCCTACACTAGTGGAGAGTAGCATGAAAAATAAGCATATGGAAATCCTAAAAAGAGGTTCATACCCAATTTCTTGAGATATATAAACTCATTTAGGTGAAAGATGGTCTAACAGCTCAAATACACATACACACTCAGAGCTCTAGAAAATAAATCATGAATTGCCTTTGAGTTAAATATTGCACATAATTATTAAATTTTTTTAAAACTTCTTTTAAGAGCATACAATTTTCACTTTGAGGCAACTTATTGGTATTTCTTTCACTTATCTCATATATTGAATATTGTTCACATGAATTAATTTGCTTGAGGACAAGCAAAAGAGTAAGTGTGGGGCTATTTGGCATGCTATAAATTAAGCATGTTTTTAGCATGTTTTAAGTTGTTTTTTATTTAATTTGAGTAGGAAATAAATAGAATGTAATTGAGTTTTTTTTTATGTTTTAGGAATAATAAAGAAGAAAAGAAGAGTAAAATAGAGAGAAAATATGGAAAAATGCTAATTTTCAAGCTTTAGTCAATAATTGAGGCATATCTCTCTCATATGGGCTCTGATTAAGATGATTCTAATGGCTACGGAAATAAGAGACACATAACTATAACTTTTGTGCTCATCACTTCGGTAGAATTCAGATGTTTTTGGGCATTACGGTGCTCATAAGAGAGCACCGCAGTGACCCGTTAAGATGTTTCTGAAGCGCTATAGTGTTCCCCAGCGCGCCGCGGTGCTCGCCACTGCACTAGATTACTAAATTCATGATTTTTAAGTCTTTTTGACTCTATTTGAAGCCCAACGACCGCGATTTGACCTAAGAACAGTTCTACATCAATGAGGAGAAGCCAATCTATAAAAAGGGAAGAGAGGAAGCATAAAAATAAAAAAGTATAATCATTAAACACTCAAAATTCCCCTTGATCAACTCCCCATGCTTAAACTTTTGCTTGTCCTCAAGCATATAATATGTCATATCAATAGGAAAGTAGATAATGCATATAAATTCCAGAGGGTAGAAAAGTGCAATGCAGGTAATTTCTCACTCAATTAGTATTCACACAATAGATATATGAATAGAAATTTATCAGATAGTCTTTGTTCTTCTAAAACTAAACCAAAATTCTCCTATTATATATTTGCTTTGACATGCTATAAATTAAGCATTTTTTAGCATGTTTTAAGTTGCTTTTTATTTAATTTGAGTAGGAAATAAATAGAATTTAATTGAGTTTTTTGTTTTATGTTTTAGGAATAATAAAGAAGAAAAGAAGAGGAAAATATGAAAAAATGCTGATTTTAAACTTTAGTCACTAATTAAGCCATATCTCTCTCATCTGAGCTCCAATTAAGTTGATTCTAGCTGCTATGGAAAGAAGAGACATAGAACTATAACTTTTGTGTTTGCCACTTCGGCATAATGCAGATGTTTCTGGGCGCCACAGCATCCCGTTAAGACGTTTCCAGAGCGTTATGGCACTGAGCAACCCAGCAAGGAGCGCCATGGTGCTGAACCCTAAGCAAGCCAAGCACCGTGGGACTCGCCACCGCACCAAATTACTGAATTCATGATTTTTAGGTCTTTTTGACTCCAATTGAACCCCAACGGACCAGGATTTGACCTAAGATCAATTCTACATCAATGAGAAGAAGCCCATCTATAAAAAGGGAATAGAGGAAGTAGAAAAATAAAAAAAGTTCTTAATTATCTTCTTTAATTCTTGTTTAGACTTTCTTATGACCCTGCACGGTTGAATTACTTTTAGTTGGTAGAGGAAGATTGAAACCTCAAGGGATCGATATGAATTGTGAGATTTGGAATTGATTTCATTAGTTCAATCTTAACCAGGTATTGATTATTCATTTGTTTTTCTTTTCTTAATGGTTATTCATATGATTGCTAGGGAGGCCTACTAGTATATTGTATGTCTTTATCTACTGTTGAATTAGGTTTTGAACAAAGTTTTCATTACTTTATCCATAAAGCAAATAGGATTAAGGAGTGTGGATTATAAATCATTAACCCTATGATGAATGATCAACTAAATTAAATATAACCAATGTGTTTATATTTATTTAGTTCTATTAGTTTCTCTCGTTCTTCATGCAATTAATAGTTTTGAATTTACCGATGTGCTAAATGATATATTATTAATTAGGGTTTAATTGATACGATTGTTAGAAATTCACTATACTTAAGGAGGAACGGGGATAGAATCCTAATGATAGATATTTAGTTTAAGAGTGATGATTTTGTCAGTGATCAATGCAATCCCTTGATGGTGAATATCGACCAAAGCCAATGTCTCTCTTAATAATCACTTTCTTAATTATTTTCATTATTGCTTACTTTCTTGTATTTGCAATTATCAATCCCCCATTTTATCAATCACATAAGATAATACCAATCTCTGTGGGATCGACCCTTACTCTCACTACTACATATTAGTTGAGAGGTAAGGTATCAATTTGGGTGTACCTGCGACAGTACGCACCATGCTTCTATTGGTACCATTGAATGTATGCATCAAATTGATTTTCAGACACTCAAGTAGGCCACCTCATCCTTTAGATCTCCCTATGTTACCTTACCCTTATTTCTATTTTTCTCACTCTTTTTCTTACTCAATTTCTTTGATTTCTCATCATTTTTCTTTTCTCTTTTTCTTTCTTCTATTTCATTCATCATTTTTTTTCTTTTATAGAAATATGCAGTGAGTGCATTTTATGCTCCATCTCACTAGGGTGAAGCAGCTAGGTACTCATACTAGGGCCTTTTGGGTGCCTTGAAGGGGTACTCAGAGTGAAAAAAATTTGGGTTTTACATTCCCTCATTTTTCACCTTTTCTAGCCTTCGTACTCTTATAGTGTTAAAAATCAATAAAGACATACAATTCATAGCACAATAGGAGATATATTTTTAAAGAAATTAGAGGTTTAATCTTAGAAGAGAGAGACTAAAATTTAAACTACCTATTTCATATCCTATTGTGCATTACATGTTCATGAGCTAAAATTAACCTATATTACATCAATATATCTTTGAAACAACAACCTATGTGATTTTTTTGCAACGAAACAAGAGAGATTAAGCTAATAATGGCTAAAAATTCAATTAGGAAAACCACAAGCCTAAAGTCTACTCCCCCATGCTTAAACTTGACATTGTCCTCAATGTCAATAATAGTGAAAGTACAGGAAAAGGGAGAAGTAACTTACTTGCTTACTAGTCTTTTGGAGGTGGTGGAGGTTGTATTAAGTTCAAAAAGGGAGTGGGATAAGCAAGATCAAAATCCAATTACCACACTAATATAGCCAAATAAGTATGCTTTTTAATTGCCAAATTCAAACTGGAAATGGCAATGTGAAAAAAATTAGAGGATAGATGAATTGCCAATTTCAAATCCAAAATAATGCAAGCTAGCAGAATTCTATTAGATATTCAATATATTCCAAATATTTCTCTTGTGCAATTGGGTCAAATCAAAACAATATGGTTAATCCAAAAATCAATTCATAGCAAGTTGCTCATGTAGTGCAAAGCCAGGTTAAATTTAGTTAAAGTACAATGTAATGTCTAGGCATAAAATATGCAACATATAATTTCCAATGGTGCATAAATTTTCCAGAAAAACTAGTGAAATAAGCTAATCCACTTGTAAGAGTCAATATGAGCATTCAAGAAATTCTATCGCATGCAAACCAAATAATGGCAGATGAGCAATTTAACAACATATAGGTTCTGATATAGTTAAACCAATCAATATTCAAGGCAAGATTCAGAGCAATGTAAAATCCTTACAAAATAATTGATATTGAAAAATGCCAACAGATAGCAACAACTAGCAAGTTAGAGCTACCAGCAAATTTAGTAACTAAGCATGTGAAATGCTGCAGAATTGTTGCCAAAACCAATCAATTTATCTCATGCAAATAAACCATCCAACAAGTCTAACAACTGGAAGGGAGTTCTATTATAGAGACTGAGATAAATAAATCAAAATACCAAGCAACATGAAAACCTTTATAATGAGGCAAAATTTATCCAGCATTACTTGGTTATCAAGTGTAGAAATTTGGCAACAATTAAGGTCAATGGCAGACAGTCAAAGACCAGAAAGTTCAATGCAGCAAATTCATCAAATGATGCTCAAGTGCAGAAAGCAAAACAGACCACTTCAGAAATTTAAACTAGTGCAATCACCAATTCAGAATGTCCAATCCAGAAATTTAAACAATTGGTGAGAAATTAGAAATTATCTGGATGGAAGTATGATGGAGATGCAATAAAGAGAATCTAGCAATCAGTAATGTAGCATGAACAGGGATCAGAGGAATAATGGTGTGGGGGATGGGTCACGAGAATCTGGTTTAAGGGGGAAATTGCAGAGAGGGATGGGAGAATGGTAGGTTGGGAGAGGGAGTTGGGTGAGGGAGAGTGGGCACAGGTTGGCTGGAGTGAAAGGTAATACACTGGGTGTAGGGAAAATTAGGCTATGGATACGGGTGTGCTTGAAAGTTGAAGAAGAGGGAGCTGGGTAAAGTAGTAATTTTGGGGATGTAGAAGTAGGGGAATGGTAGAGAGGAAGGGGGCTTCGGGTTGTAGGGGAAGGGATTTTTGGGTTATAGGAGAATGTTGGTGCAGAGAAAATTTTCTGGGTATGTGGAATAGGTGAAAACACAGAACAGGGGAGGGGATTTCGGGTATGGAGAGATCGAGAGGGAGAGGGAGATCTTGGTTAGGGTACGGGGATGGGATTGATTGAGGAAGGAGATGGGAAGGGAGGAGAAGAGGCTAGGAAGGGAGGGGAGAAGAGCATGAACAAGGGCACGGGTGAAGGGAGAATGAACACGAGGAAGAAAAGAAGAAAAACAAGGGAAAAATCTCACCAGGGACCGAAGCACGGCTCAACCGTGCTTCGGGTTGGAAGTCCAAAATTTCTAGAAAAGGTCCTATGTTCAAAAACACAAGAAGGGTGGGCTTGCCAAAGCGCGAAGCATGGCCGTGGTGGGAGGCATGGCTTGGTCGTGCTTCATGCTGGAATCCAAAATTCCCAAGAATTTTACTTGTGTTTGTTGGCACAGAGAGGGAGTGCTGCTTCTAGACATGAGGCACGGCTGTGTCTGGTGACATGGCTTGCCCATGCTTGGTGTTGGAAGTGCAAAAACCTAAATTTGGCCCGTGTTTGAAGCATGGGCGTGGTGCATGACACGGGCTACCCGCGTTTGGTGCTAGAATTCACTTTTCTTCGAAATTTACTGCAATTTTTAATTCTCTTTGATTTCCTTTTATTTTTATCCTTTAATTCAACCTTGGGCACATGGTAATGGACTAGAAAATTAGATGGAAACACTCATTAAACTCCTAACCTAAGAAATTAACTAAATTTGACATAAAAACAAAAACTAAAAGAAAGAAAACAAAACAAAAAGAAACTTAAAAATTAAAATGTGGGTTGCCTCCCATAAAGCGCTTGTTGAAAGTCATTAGCTTGACTCTCTTTCATTCTTTTACTCAAGGAGGTTTGAAAGAAATTTTGAATGACTTTATTTTTAATTCATTGCCTTTTGGTATGATGCTTGAGGCTTTGTCTAATAGCTTTCAAGGATCCTTTTAGCTCATTCCTTTCTTCCTTAGCTCCATTAAGGTTGAGAGGAGGTGGCTTAGGTTTTACTTTTAGAGTTTTAATTTCCTCCTCAATTACTTGCTTTTTGACCCTTGAATTTGTAGCAACTCCAACTTGTTTAGCACAAGAGGAAGGACTTTCCATAGAGCATTTATCAAGTGGGTCAGTAGAAGAAATATTCATTCATATTTGGTTTAGGAAAACCAATCATACAAGATTCATTTAGAGAAGGAGGGTTTATAGTATCATTCAAATTAAATTCTACTTTTTCATCCCCTACATTTAAAGAAAGCTTTCCATCTCTCACATTTATATTGGCACCAGCCGTAGTTAGGAAAGGCCTTCCAAGAATGATGGGGATTTTGTCATCTTCCTCCATCTCTAAAATAACAAAATCAATAGGTATGAAAATCTTACCTACCGGATGTTTAATGGATCGGTCAGCCAAATAAAGAGAAAGAGTGGTAGGCATGAGACTCATACTTGCTCCAAGGTCAGATAGGGCTCTGTCAATTTTCATATCACCATTAGAGCAAGGAATTGAGAAGCTTCCGGTATCATTAAGGTTTTGTGGCAGTTTATTTTGAATTAAAGCACTGGATCCCTCTATTAGTGCCACAACAACATGCTCTTCAATTCTCCTCTTATTTGAAAGAATCTCTTTCAGAAACTTCGCATAAGAAGGCATTTGGATTATGGCTTCTAGGAGTGGAATGTTAATATTCAGTTTCTTCGAAACATCCCGAAACCTCCCAAACTGCTTCTCTAACTTAGTTTTAACCAATCTTTGAGGAAAAGGGATTGGTGGCTCGTAAGATGTAGGAGCCACATATTTGGGCTCTTCTTCCTTCTTTTCCTTTTTTCAGATGCAGCCTGAGATTCATCTTCTTTTACTTCCCCACTTCTCTCAGATTCATCCAACTGTTTACCATTCCTCAAGGTAATAGCATTGCAATGCTCTCTAAGGTTCTCAGTATGGCCTAGAAGTTTGCCAAATTTCCTATTAGATAGACTTGCTTTCTATGCTATCTGAGTTTCCAACATCTTACTATGGGTAACAAGCGAGTCAACCTTAGAAACTAAATCTTTTATAGCCTCATTCATTGAGTGGTGCTGGGCTTTGAATTCATCATTCTATTTACTCTGTGTAGTGATAAAATTCTCCATCGGAGCCTCTATATTTGACTTTAGCTGAGGAGGCGAATTGAAGGGCCTTTGATTCTGAAATCTAGGAGGTTGCCTAAAATTATTCTGAGGCTGATTCATATTAGGCTTGTAAGAGAGATTTGGATGATTCCTCTAGCCTGGATTGTATGTATTGTTGTAGGGATTATTTTTCTAATTATTGTTCACAAAACTTACCTGCTCACAATCTTGAGGTGCAAAGTTTCCAAGCTGGCATTCATTGGCCACATGATCAACACCTCCATAAATCTCACATGTAGAAGATAGAGAAGGGGAACCAACAGCATTGATGCTTAACTTATCTAATTTCTGAAATAGAGCATCAACTTTAGAAGTTAGATGATTAAATGCGTCTACTTCATACATACCTTATGGTTTTCTTGGCTGCCTCTCAATAGACCAGGAGTAGTGATTTTGAACCATATCTTCAATTAACTATAGGCCTCATCTACTGTTTTGTTTATAAGGGCCCCTCCTGCTGCAGCATCCACAAACATACGGGTGCTGTAAATTAGTCCATTCTAGAATGTATGGACTATGAGCCACTTATCCAATCCATAGTGTGGGCATATTCTGAGGAGCTCTTCAAATCTCTCCCAAGCTTCATATAGTGACTCCTCATCTTTTTGTGCAAAAGTAGTTATCTGATTTCTAAGGTGGGCTGTCTTACTTGGTGGGAAGTACTTGGCCAAGAATGCTTGAGAAAGCTGCTGCCATGTAGTTATTGACCCTAATGGAAGAGAATGCAACCATGCATGGGCCTTTTTCCTCAGAGGTAAAGGGAACAATCTCAGTCTAATGGCATCAGAAGATACTCTATTCAGCTTCAAAGTATCACAGTATTCTAAAAATACTGATAAGTGGAGATTAGGATCTTCAGTAAGTGACCCTCCAAATTGATTCTACTGAACCATCTGTAAAAGAGAAGGATTCAGCTCAAAGTTGTTGGCTTCAATAACCAGTTAGACAATGCTTGTGTTCAGGCCATGTGTATCCAGGGCGGTGAAATCTTTAAGAGATCGGTTATCTCTCTCCGCCATGGTAGATGGAGAATGTTCTTGCTACTGTCTTCTTCTCCATGTGCATTCAATTTCTGGATTAAATTCAGCGACGAACTCACGTTCTCTTCGCATAAAAGAGAAACACACTTATAAAAGAAGAAAAGAGGCAAAAATCAGCAAGATAAAGTTATGTAGAAAAATTAAAAGAAAGTGATCTAGTCTAGCTATTTTGCAATATATCTAATATTGATGATTGTTCCCCGGTAAGAGTGCCAAAAACTTGTGTATCTGTTTTATAAATAATCGCAAGCGTACGACGTATCTGTAGCTAGTCCGACGAGTATGGGTCGTATCCCATAGAGAACAATTATCAACTACTAGAATTATATAAAATATGCTATCTAAATCGATGTAATTCGATAGAAAGTTTGTCACAATTAAGTAAATAAGCAATTCAATTAATAAAAGCCTTGGGTTAGGGTTTACTATACTTATGATATTCAACATTCAATATGTACCTCTAATTGCAATTATCTAGGTAATTATGGATGGTTTAGCCTTAATTAACTAGCAACCTCTTTCAAGCATTACTAATCGTACCTAGGTTAATCTTTGTAGTTCTTAGTCTAACCTTGGTCCATTAAGTTCTATGCCAACCTTGGAATACAATTAATTGGTTTTCTCGTGCCCACTAGTTGATTCATTCCTAGAGAACAATAAACTACTTTCATGATTAAGATATCCTTAATTAACTATTAGGTTCCAGTATTAATTTTTTACCTTTCAGTTCATCAATTAAAATCCTAAGTGCAATAACCGAAAATTTTAACGAAAATTCCAATTAAAGAAAATTTGGAATAAAAGCGAGAATTTCGAAAATGGGGATAAGAACCAAAGAAAATATGAGAATTTACGTGTTGGCGCGTACTTTTTATTTTTAAATGATAGTATTTTGCTATAAGCAAATATATTTTTATTTGTTTAAAAATGATTATGTCTTGCTAAAAGTAAATAGACTTTTAAGTAAAATAATTATTGTGTTGTTTAAAATAATTATACTGGCCTCTAATGAATTTTTGTTGTATTTTTAGAAATATTCTTTCTTTTAATATGTATAAAGATATTTATTTAGAAATTTGTTTTATTAAGATTTTTATCAAGAAAAATCATGATTTAAGAGTTCAACTAAAGGTTTATGAGAATGTAAATTTTTAGAAATTTTTGAGATATTTTAGGATGAAAAACGGAATTTATATGAATTTATATAAAAAATCCTATTATTCAATCAATAAATAATAATAATAATTATTTAAAAAAATGAAAATAAAAAGGAGAGAAGGGACGATGGCTTTGCAGATTTCGGAAACCGAGAAAAATATTTCCATGAATAGTGAGTGAATAGTAACATTCAACTTTCTCTATAGATTTGAAGTGTCTATTGACTTCCGATCTCAAAAGTGAAAGTGTTACTGAATTTAGGACGAAAAATATTACGATTTTGACCAATCAATTTTCCAAATCAGCCGTTGAATCGTCGTAGATCTGAAGTAGAAAATCTCAAAAAAAGGTAAATTCTAAAACTTTTACTTAAAGACCTCCAGTTGAAATTCTGACACTGTAGATAGATTCAGGAGTTAAATAAACCATAGCATAAGAATATTTTTGGTCATCTAACAGCCTTTTTGTTCGTCGTGAATAGTGTTTTTCGGCGAGTGAATAATTGTTTCCTGAGGTGAATAGTGACCAAGTTCCTGAAGTTGTTTTCCTGATTTTTGGACCCTCCAGATACGTTTCCGAGATTTATTTAATCAAATTGAGATAAGAAAAATACATTTTAGGGCTATCCAATCTGGGCCCCTTATCCGGCGAGTAGATGATTCCCCTATGGCTTGCACTATACTCTTCTTGATATTGAGCATGTACATGTTTATGAGATATTTACACTTTGATATGTTTCTGAAATGCATTAAAATGATCTGAAATGCTTACAATTCGAAATATGGTTCAAGAAGAGTATAGTATTTGAAAATGGATTTCTAAACTCATGATGTATCTGATTTCAAATGTATTTCTCATTATATGACAAAGAACATATGTTATGCATATGATATTGATTTATACAGTGATATGTTTGCCACGGATATAGGTATGTATACATGATTCCTATAACAACCTCTTTTTTATTATTATTATTATACAATATTGAGTTCACATACACGTCATTAATGAAAACGTACATGCAACATAAAAGACATAGATATTTACATCTTGTTTATTTTGGTTGACCAATTCTGGAGATACAGGTGCAGGTGGTTGCACCTTCACCGGGATCTGTGCCAACTCGCTCACAAACATTTTATTTAGGATCTGCCCATCATAGAATAACTCGATCCAACGTGCACTAAAAGCCAGAGCTATAGAAAATCTGCATAACTAATTTTCTGAACATGATATGGAAATATAGTGAGAATTAAATCCCAGTAAGTTCAACAATAAATCATCATCAATAAAGCTCATCACGTCATGTTCAGCTGTATAAACTATAGAAAATATCTTTGGTCACATGAATGCATTATATCTACGCACATAAGAATCATACTGTAATGATATGTATGACAGGATTTACTATTTTCAAAATATCATATGATGGCCATCAACTTATTCTCATTTCAAGCTACCCCGGTCAGGGTGAGTATCCTCTACTCTCCGATACGGGCTTTTCTCGCTCCGTCCGACATGGCCCACTTTCTCTTTCTTTTCTGATTATCATGATCATAACCGTTGGTAGGGTGTCCCCTACTGGTGCACCACACAGATTGCCATGTGACCGTGCTCATTTCTTTTCTTTTCACAATGATAGCCAAAAATATGTTTTCAATAACAAGTATGTTCATCAAAATATAACTATTACCATAAATCATTGGTAATCATGCCATGAACATAACCATTTCAAATATCACTTTATAAAATATTTCCATGTCAGAATTTCACACTTAAGATGGTAAGAAGTTCATACAATGGCAATGGCTATGGCTATACTAGTTATTTATTATTTTCGTTTATAAGATTCATCTTTTTTCTTGAATATTAATTTTATTCCTTTATTTTCTTGATGCAGGTTTTCATCACATCTAACCTTCTCTTACTAATCAGAGTATAACTCCCTCAATTGAACTCCGATGTAGGTGATCTTGTTGTCCATTTTAAGATAAAACAATTATTTAAAACTATTATGTTGAACAGTTTAACGAAATATTAAGAAATCAAGGTGATATTACTCCCTCAAAGTACAGGATAGTTCCTCTCGGATAGGTTCTGACCTTTAGCAACTATTCTGTACATATCTCCCTCATATGAATTCTAAATTTAGTGATTCTAGTGGGTAAAAATCCGTAACAAATCTATCTATAATTCATATGTTAACCATTTATTTTAATTCCTTATAGAGTGTTCCCAGAAATTAAAATACCGAAGTTATCCTAACATATTCTTTCTTGATGAACTATTTTATGACCTTTGCTTACTAATCGGACCATATATACCTCATATGGACTCTAAATTGAATGATTCTAGTGGCTACAAATCCGTGACATATATATCTTGAATTCCTATGTTAACCATTTATTTTAATTCCCTACAAATAATTCCCAGAAATTAAAATACCGAAGCTATCCTAACATATTCTTCCCTGATGACCCATTTTCTGACCTTTGACTACTAATCGGCTCATATATTCGCCAAATGGACTCCAAATGGACTGATTCCAGTGGCTAAAAATCCTTGACACCCATATCTTTAATTCTTATATTAACTATTTATTTTAATTCCCTACAGATAATTCCTAGAAATTAAAATACCGAAGCTATCCTAACATATTCTTCCCTGATGAACTATTTTCTGACCTTTGCTTACTAATCAGACCATAGCTACCTCATATGGACTCCAAATTGAATCATTCCAGTGGCTTAAAATTCGTGATACATATATCTTTAATTCTTATTGTAATCATTTATTTTAATTCCTTATAGATTGTTCCCAAAAATTAAAATACCGAAGCTTAAAATTCTGCCAACCATAGCCATACCCATGCAGAACTATCTACACCAACCTAAGTATTCAAACACACATCACATGCAAGATCAATATGTAACATGATATAGCAACATCCATGACCAATCATCAAAGTTCTAAGATCAAAATCTCATATAAATTTTATAAGTTTCAAAAGTTTTCTTCAAAAAGAAATATTGTTAAACTTACTTGGAGCACTTAGTCTCCTAGACTTCTCCTTCCTCTTTCTTTCTTTCTTCCTCTCCTTTCCTCACTCTACCTTGCTTCTATTTTTTCCTCTCCCTCACTTGGACGAAATTCTAATGTTTTAAGGGTGGGTTTCCTTATATAGGCCACCAAATAATTCACCTTTCATGATCATGGGTCTACCTTATCACAATTAGGATACACTTTGTTGAATTTTTGGAAAACAAACAACTTATGTTCTTGTCTTCCTCTTCCTTGGTCAAGATATGCATAGGAAAAGGAGATTTGTATTTTTAAAATTATGATAATATGTTCTTAAGATATGGAACAAGGCCCCTTTGATTTAGGGATTCATTTACCTTTTCTTTTGTCTTAATCAATTATGATAGGTTGCCTTTTTAAGTGGCAAATTTCTAACCCTTGAATCTCTATTATTTGGTTGATATTATTTGTGTGGGATAGGAATGTTTTGTCCTAATACCATGTATTATCATACCACTTGCTAAAATTATGAGTGTAGGATATAGATGTTTTTCTCCTAAAGCCTTGTATTATTATGCCACTTGCCAAAATGATGAATGTAGAATCACACCACTTGCTAAATTTTTGTCTTAATGCCATGTAACCTAATCTTTATTATTATTACATTATTATATCATCACCTAATTTATTTTATTCTATTTTTCCTCTTGGATTTAGGCTTATTCCTACCCATTTTCTTTGCTTTGGATAAAATTCTACCTTTCTTGGAGGGCTTGGTCACATTTTCATAATTTTTGGGCTCTTGGTCCAATTACTATATCCTAGTCCAAGTCTATGTTTTATTTCTTGCTTAGGTTATGCAATGGGCTTGCTAGAAACTTATTTGAAGTGGAAAAACTCTACATGATGTGTCCATAGGTAAAAGCCCAATTTATGGGTGGAGATACTAAACTTAGTAACTTTTGCTTTTAAATTAAGAAAAATTACCCTAATCCGATCTTCTTGAAATTTTAAGACCTTTACTTACTTCACAAAAATTTATCTTTCTTTAACTAAGAATTTTACCTTTCTTTAGCATGTTTATTTCTAATATTTCCTCTTAGGTTTTCTTTCTTTACCTATTCCATTAATATTAGACAATTTCTATACATATATGTAAGGTGAAGAATTTCTAAGGAAAATATCTAAAAATTACGGGATGTTACAATTCCCATGATTGAGAAGTTTTAACAGATGAATATACTTAGACTGAAAGTCTGTATTATATTGAGAATTTTGATTATATGGCATATGTGCATATAATATTTTCTGTGGAGGAATCCTCTTGGAAACACTGTCTGCTAACAGCAGGTCATGTTAGCCCTGGTACACCTTGATTGCCTCAGCTAGCAGGGGGTGGTGCTAGCCTCGTGTGAGGGCCAACACACGGGAGCTGATATGTGATAGAGAGCGGAATGCCTCCTATATGGGCGAGATGCCAGTTATGAGTTATGATTTGCCTTCCCTTGCTGTGTGCTTGGGAAAACCCATTTAGAGTCCCTTCGCGTGTCCTCTTAAATGGTAGTAGGGCAAACCTCAGCGGGATGTTGAGTTTAGGCAAATCTTATACCACCAAAGTACGGAAGGGGTTAAACTCTAATATGGTGGTTCTGATATGGGATACTCCAAATGTTTTCATAAGAATTATGTTGATGCATAACATGATTTTGTTATCGTTATTACAGCATTACTTCTGAATTGAAAATGAATATGAATTTGAACAGAGATTATTTTGAAATGCGAGTCCCATATGGATGTACCTCTGATATGTGATTTTCAAAGTATAAAGTTTTAAAATAAAGAGTACATCCACATGTTGACCTAAGAAGTCATAGGAGGTATTATCTGCTCACTAAGTTGTAAAACTCACTACACGTGGTTGACATATTTTTCAGATAAAGACCCAGAGTTTGGTCCTGCTGCTGCTTGATCGACTAGGTGTCGTACCTCCGTGGTGAGCCTTAATTGTTTATGGGCTTTCAGTGTATAAATTGTAATATAAATGTACTTTAGAGTTGCTCTTAACGCCATAGGCAGAATCTTTATTTTTGCTGTAAAATTGATAAGTGTAGTCCTGACATGTATAATTAGTTATGTTGAGATTTGCCAACGAATGATATAATCCTATTATGTTATAATATGACGTTGATTGCAAATAAATAAAAATAAAGTTCTCGAACAGTAAAGTTATTCTTGTTCCTAAAGTAGGGGCGTGACAAGTTGGTATCAGAGCATTAGGTTTCCCTGTGGCTATCAGAGCAAAGGATTCTTTAGTAAGACCTTTAGTATCGATATAAGCCATACATATTTATACTTCAGGTGCTGCTGAGGGATTCTATAGGATATTCACTTCCTTCCTATTCCAAGTGTGCTTAAATTCCTAGTGTAAGGTTTGAATACTTATTATAGTATCTTAAAGATGTGTTTTATTCTGTAGAGTAAATGATGTCGTCAAGAACTAGAGTGGTCACTAGAGAAGAAGCTGTAGATCATGCACCCTCTACTGAAGAGTCTGCACAATCTACAATTCCAGTGCAAAGAGGTCGTGGTAGAGGCCAACCTAGAGGAAGAGGTAGAGGTAGAGGGCGTGCACAGGGTCTGAGAACCCTAAGACAAGATGAACAGACCCATGTATCTGATAGAGTTCCTAAGGAAAGAATAGAACCCCCTCAGGATCCATATGATAGAATTGCGGATTTGATTGCTAGTATACATAGGAGTTTAGAGACATTGGCTAGATTTATAGTAGAACAGGGTAGAAGGGAAAGCCAGCCAGCAGAAAATGCTCTTTAAGTACAAGAACTGGGAAGAACAGTTGAGCAAGAGGATAAGTTTACAGGGATTGAGGTGTCATTACCGCAATTCCTTAAGTTGAAACCTCTGACTTTTTTTGGGTCAGATGTTCAGGAAGACCCACAGATATTTATTGATGCTGTGGAATGAGTCTTCAGAGCTTTAGGGTGCTCTAGTAGAAGATTTGTTGAACTGGTGTCTTTTCAACTATCTGATGTGGCTCAAGTATGGTTTGAGACACATGTACAAGGACGGGCAGTTACTTTACCACCAATGGAGTGGGAAGAGTTTAAGGAAGCATTTATGAATCACTTTCTGCCAATGAGTGAAAGAGACAAGAGGGCCAGAGAATTTGAAGAATTAAGATAGACACCGAACATGATATTATCTGAATATGACATCCATTTTACTCAGTTGTCCAGATATGCACCATATTTGGTCCCTATTGAAAAAAATAAAATTAAAAGGTTTGTCTCGGGATTGATACGCCAGTTGTTTAAATCGGTGGGCCCTCAGATGAATCATTTTGCAACTTATTCAACAGTTGTGGACTGTGCTAGAATGATGGAAACACGAGAGCAAGTAGATATTGAAAGTTTAAAGAAAAGAAAAAGAGAGCGAGATAGTATTGCTCAAACAAGTTCTAATCCTAATGTCAGAGGATCAATATTTCAAAATCCACAGCGCTTCACACAAACAGGAACAGGTAGTTCTAATCAGAAATCAGTGAATATCAATAAGCAAAGAAGGAATCAAAGAAATATGAGACCTGTTAACCAACAAGATTCAAGATCAATTCCACCATGTCCTATTTGTGGTAGGCCTCATACTGGACAATGTCGTAAAGAAACTAGAGCGTGTTTTAAGTGTGGACAAATGGGTCATTTGATGAGGAATTGTCCACAACTACGAAGTTTTAGTCAAGCATCAGTACAACCAGCATCACCTCCTGCATTTGTGCCAGCACGACCAAATAAAGCAACTTCAATTCAAGCAAGTAGTGGTGGTACTGGTAAAGGATCAGGAAGTCGAGGCCGAGAACTGGCTTGAGTTTTTGTTTTGACACGATAGGATGCTCAAGCTTCGAATGCAGTTATGATAGGTACATTATCAGTATGTTCCCATATATGTCCTGTTCGATCCTGGTTCTACTCATTCTTATATATCACCATGCTTTGCTAAGAAATTGGATAGAGATCCTACTAGTTTACATTGTTCTTTTATAGTTGCTACTCCAATGGGAGAATTCTTGCTCGTAAATGATGTGTATAAATCGTGTGAGATTTCGATAAAAGATAAGGAGACTCTTGTGGATTTGATAGTTCTAGATATAATTGATTTTGATGTGATTCTGGGAATGGATTAGTTGGCATCATGCCATGCCATTCTAGATTATCCCCTTAAAGTGATTAAGTTTAATGTCCCTGGAGAATCTTCCTTCATGATACAAGGAGATTGTAGTAAGGAGTCTAGTAATTTACTCTCTGCTTTAACAGCTCATAAGCTGTTACAAAAAGGATGCCAGGGGTATTTAGCAATAGTCAAAGATGTTGATATGAAGTACACCAGTGTAGAGTAGGTTCCAGTGGTTAGAGAATTCCCTGATGTGTTTCCTGAGGAATTGCCAGGATTACCACCAAACTGAGAGATTGAATTTAGTATTGACCTTCTTCTTGAAACACAACCAATATCCATACCTCCGTATAGAATGGCACCTGCAGAACTTAAAGAACTAAAGGAGCAACTGCAAGATTTACTAGATAAAGGTTTTATTCGACCCAGTACATCTCCTTGGGGTGCTCCTATTCTTTTTGTGAAGAAAAAGGATGGATCCTTACGCCTATGTATTGACTATAGGCAGTTGAACAAAGTGACTATACGAAACAAATATCCTTTACCCAGAATAGATGACTTGTTTGACCAGTTACAAGGTGCTCAATGTTTTTCAAAAATTGATCTGAGATCTGGGTATCATCAATTGAAAATAAAAAAGGAGGATATTCTAAAAACTGCTTTTAGGACTCGGTATGGGTACTACGAGTTCTTAGTAATGCCTTTTGGTTTAACCAATGCCCCAGCTGCATTTATGGATTTAATGAATAGGGTGTTCAAACCTTTTCTGGATCAATTTGTCATTGTATTTATAGATGATATCTTAGTGTATTCAAGAAGTTCAGAAGAGCATGAGCAGCATTTAAGAATAGCATTGCAAACCCTGAGGGAACACTAGCTGTATGCTAAGTTTTCAAAATGTGAATTTTGGCTTAGTAGTGTTACCTTCCTAGTGCACGTGGTTACTAAGGATGGTATTCAAGTTGATCCTAAAAAGATAGAAGCGGTGCAGAAATGGCCACGCCCTACGACGGTTACAGAGATTCGTAGCTTCCTTGGTTTAGCAAGCTATTACCATAGATTTGTTAAAGATTTTTCAAGGATAGCTGCTCCTTTGACGAGGTTGACAAGAAAGGGAATAAAGTTTGACTGGTTAAATGAATGTGAAAGAAGTTTCCATAAACTCAAAGAATATTTGACAACAGCGCCAGTATTGGCTATTCCTTCAGATACTGGAGGATATACGGTATACTGTGATGCATCAAGAATTGGATTAGGATGTGTGTTGATGCAAAATGGTAGAGTCATTGCATATGCATCTAGACAGCTTAAACCACATGAACAAAATTATCCGACTCATGATTTGGAAATGGCAGCAGTAGTTTTTGCTCTTAAAATTTGGAGGCATTATTTGTATGGTGAGACATGTGAGATTTATACAGATCATAAAAGTCTCAAGTATATTTTTCAACAAAAAGATCTTAACTTGAGACAAAGACGATGGATGAAATTACTTAAAGATTATGATTGCACAATACTGTACCATCCAGGTAAGGCCAATGTTATGGCTGATGCATTAAGTAGGAAGTCTATGAGTAGTTTAGCTCATATCGCAATGGTAAGAAGGCTGTTAGTTAAAGAGATGTATAAGCTAGGAAGTGATGGGGTAGTAATGGAAGTAAAAGAACTTGGAATATTGTTGGCTCATATGCAGTTTCAATCATCTTTGATCGAGCTGGTGGAAAAGGCACAGAAAGAGAATGCCTATTTGTGCAAGAAAATTGAAGAAGTGAAGAATGGCGGTGAGGTTGAATTCACTGTAGACTTTAAAGGAATTCTGAGATTTGGCAAGCGGATATGTGTACCTAATAAAGAAGAACTTAAGATAGAAATTTTATAGGAAACCCATAGATCCATGTATAAGATTCATCCTGGAATAACTAAAATGTATCAGGATCTAAAAGAAATCTATTGGTGGGAAGGTATGAAGAAAGACATAGTGGATTACGTGTCCCAATGTTTAACTTGTCAGCAAGTGAAAGCGGAACATCAAAGGCCTATAGGATTACATCAGTAGATAGAGATACCTGAATGTAAATGGGAAAGTTTAACTATGGATTTTGTTACGGGTTTACCAAGAACACCAAAAAGGTTTGATTCAATATGGGTGATCATTGATAGGTTGACTAAGTCAGCACATTTTCTACCAGTGAAAACCACATACAATGTAGCTCAGTATGCAAGATTATATTTGAATGAAATAGTGAGGCTTCATGGAGTGCCAATATCAATTATTTCTGATCGACGACCATAATTCACAGCTTGTTTCTGAAGAGCTTTCCAAGAAGCTTTGGGCACAAATTTGAATCTCAGTACTACATTCCATCCTCAAACAGATGGGCAGTCTGAGCGAACTATTCAAATATTGAAAGACATGCTTCGGGCTAGTGTTTTAGATTTTCAGGGTAGTTGGGAAAGATTTCTACCTTTAGCTGAATTTGCTTATAACAATAGTTATCAAGCCAGTATACAAATGGCTCCTTTTGAGGCATTATATGGTAGACGTTGCTATTCCCCAATTGGATGGTTTGAGATGGGCGAAGCAAAGGTTTTAGGGCCTGATATGGTACAAGATGCACTGGTTAAGATAAAAATAATTAAGGAAAGGTTGTTAGCAGCTCAAAGTAGACAAAAAGCTTATATGGATAATAGACGTCGCCCATTGGAATTTGTTGTAGGTGAACATGTTTTTTTGAAAATATCTCCTATGAAGGGAGTAGTAAGATTTGGGAGGAAAGGAAAATTGAGTCCACGGTATATAGGACCATTTGAAATTCTTGATGAGATCGGTCCGGTAGCTTATCGTTTGGCTTTTCCTCTTGAATTGGGTAATGTCCATCCAGTTTTTCATGTGTCTATGCTATGAAAATATTTACTGGATCCTACACATATTATAGAGTGTCCACAGATTCAGTTACAGGAAGATTTAACCTATGAGGAACAACCAGTAGCAATAGTGGACAGACAAGTAAAGAAGTTGCGGTCAAAAGAAATACCTACAGTGAAGGTGATATAGAAAAATCACTCTTATGAGGAAGCTACTTGGGAAAGAGAAGATGATATACATGCCAGATATCCGCATTTGTTTGAACAATGAGGTTAGTATTTATCTGCACTGTGGTGATGAAATTCGGGGACTGAATTTCTTTAAGGGGGAAGAATATAATAACCAAAAATTTTAACGAAAATTCCAATTAAAGAAAATTTGGAATAAAAGCGAGAATTTTGAAAATGGGGATAAGAACCGAAGAAAATATGAGAATTTATGTTTTGGCGCGTACTTTTTATTTTTAAATGATAGTATTTTGCTATAAGCAAATATATTTTTATTTGTTTAAAAATGATTATGTCTTGCTAAAAGTAAGTAGACTTTTAAGTAAAATAATTATACCGGTCTCTAATGAATTTTTGTTGTATTTTTAGAAATATTCTTTCTTTTAATATGTATAAAGATATTTATTTTGAAATTTTTTTATTAAGGTTTTTATCAAGAAAAATCATGATTTAAGAGTTCAACTAAAGGTTTATGAGAATGTAAATTTTTAGAAATTTTTGAGATATTTTAGGATGAAAAATGGAATATATGAATTTATATAAAAGAAAATCCTATTATTCAATTAATAAATAATTATCATTATTATTAAAACAATGAAAATAAAAAGGAGAGAAGGGACAATGGCTTTGTAGATTTCAAAAACCAAGAAAAATATTTCGATGAATAGTAAGTGAATAGTGAGTGAATAGTAACATTCAAATTTCTCTCTAGATCTGTAGTGTCTATTAGCTTTCGATCTTAAAAGTGAAGGTGTTACTGGATTCAAGACAAAGAATACTATGGTTTTGACTGATCAATTTTCCAAATCAGCCGTTGAATCGCCGTAGATCTGAAGTAGAAAATCTCAGAAAAAGGTAAATTCTAAAACTTTTACTTAGAGACCTCCAATTGAAATTCTAAAACTTTTACTTAGAGACCTCCAATTAGGATAGGTATATTTTCAGTCATCTAATAGCCTTTTTGTTCGTCGTGAATAATATTTTTTGGCAAATGAATAGCCTCCATCTTTTCTAAAATTGACTTAAGGTCAGGATATCATCAGATTAAGATCAAGGAGGAGGACGTACCAAAAACTGCCTTCAGGACTAGGTATGGGCACTATGAGTTTCTCGTAATGCCCTTCGGGTTGACAAATGCACCTGTAATTTTCATGGATTACATGAATCGCATTTTTTGACCCTACCTAGATCAATTTGTTGTAGTGTTCATTGATAACATCTTGATATATTCTAAGAGTGAGAAAGAACATGAACAACATCTTCGAATCGTGCTGCAAGTACTAAAAGAGAAAAAGTTATATGCCAAATTGGAGAAGTGTGAATTTTGGCTATCAGAGGTGAAGTTTCTCGAACATGTCATCTCTAATAGAGGGGTAGCCGTAGATCCTAGCAAGACAGAAGCAGTGATTAAGTAGGAGAGACCAAAGAAGGTTACGGAAGTCAGAAGTTTCCTGGGTTTGGCAGGATACTACAGGAGGTTTATACAAAACTTCTCCCATATAGCCTTGCCATTGACTAAATTGACCAGGAAGGGAAGTCTTTTTAAATGGAATGATCAATGTGAAGTTAGATTTCAGGAGCTGAAGACAAGACTAACCACTCCTCCTATTTTAATTATTCCGACCCCACAGGACATTTTGAAGTGTATAGTGATGCTTCAAAGAAAGGGCTAGGATGTGTGCTGATGCAAGATAAAAGAGTAGTTGCTTACGCCTCTAGACAACTGAGACCCCACGAAGAAAACTATCCAACCCATGATCTTGAATTGGCGGTAGTGGTGTTTGCTTTAAAGATTTGGCGACACTATTTGTACGGGGCAATCTTTAAAGTATATTGTGATCATAAGAGTCTTAAATACCTCTTTGATCAAAAGGAGTTAAATATGAGGCAACAAAGATGGGTAGAATTCCTCAATGACTACAAGTTTGAGATAAAGTATCATCCCGGAAAGGCGAATGTTGTAACAGATGCCTTGAGTCAAAAATCTCTGCACATGGGTTAGATGATGGTGTATGAGATGCAGATGCTAGAGGAGTTTCAAAATTTGAAGCCAGTGATGAAAAAGGATATTGCGGAGTTCGTGGCGAGGGATATTGCGCATTAGAGTAAATACACAGTCCATCTTGCATGCACTAAAATGGACCAGGATTTAAAGAAGATGTATTGGTGGCCAGGGATGAAAAAGGATATTGCGGAGTTCGTGGCGAAATGTCTAATTTGTCAAAAGGTGAAGGTGGAGCATCAAAATCCAGCGTGATTTCTACAACCTCTTGAGATCCCTAAATGGAAATGGGACAGTATCTCAATGGACTTTGTTGTGGGTTTACCTAAGACTTCAGTGGGACATGACTCTATCTGGGTAATAGTTGACAGATTAACCAAATCTACTCACGTTTTGCCCATAAAAATTAACTATTCACTAGATAAATTAGCCCAATTGTACGTTCAAGAAATAGTTAGACTGCATGGAATTCCCTTAAATATCGTTTCTAATAGAGATCTGAGGTTCACATCGAGGTTTTGGAAGGCATTGCAGGAAGCTTTTGGTACTCAGTTGCGGTTCAGTACTGCCTACCATCCTCAAACTGACGGGCAAACAGAACGAACCATTCAAACCCTAGAAGATATGTTAAGGGCCTGTTTGATAAAGCAAGGTAAAGGATGGGATAAGTACCTACCTTTAGTAGAGTTTGCTTATAATAATAGTTATCACTCCAGTATTAAGATGGCCCCCTACGAAGCTTTATACGGTAGGAAGTGCCGATCTCCACTATGTTGGTTTGAGATAGGAGAAAAGAACTTGATGGGTCCTGATCTAGTTCAACAAACCACTGAACAAATCAGGATGATAAGAGATAAAATACTCACAGCTCAAAGTCGGCAAAAGAGTTACTATGATAAGAGACATAGACTTCTGGAGTTTGAGGAAGGGGACCATGTATTTCTAAAACTTTCTCCGTCCACTGGAGTTGGTAGTTCTCTCAAGACCAAAAAGCTAAATCTGCGATTTTTAGGACCCTACCAAATTCTGAAGAAAGTAGGGACGTCAGCATATCAAGTTGCTCTCCCACCTAATTTGTCCAACTTGCATAATGTTTTCCACGTATCAAAGCTGCGAAAGTATCTTCCAGATTCATCACATGTAATATAGGATGAACCAATCCAAATAAAGGAGAACATGACATACCAGCTAGTATCTGCATCCATATTGGACACTGACGTGAAGCAACTGAGAAATAAAACCATTCCTCTTGTCAAGGTGTTATGGGAAGGTTTGACTCCGGAAGAAGCAACTTGGGAGCTGGAAGAAGCCATGAGGAAGAAATATCCGCAATTGTTCTTATTAGGTAATTTCTGAAATTTTGAGGACAAAATTTCTTTTAGGGGGATAGAAATGTAACATCCCTAATTTCATTTCTTTTATTGATAAAAGTACATAAATATTTAATTAAGAAAATAAAATTTATTAGACAATATTTTAGATATCTAAGGAAATATAATCCTTAGAAATTCTTCACCTTATGTATATGTATAGAAAATGTTTTTAACATTAAGAGAACAAATAAAGAGGGAAAACCTAATAGGAAAAAATTAAAAATAACATACTAAAGAGATGCAAAATTCTTGAATATGGAAGATAAATTTTTAGAAACAAGTAAAGGTCTTAAAATTTCAAGAACATTGGATTAGGGTAATTTTTCCTAATTCAAGAACTAGAGTTACTAAGTTTAACATCTTTACCCATACATTGGGCTTTTACCTATGGACACTTCATATAGAGTCCCATTGGATAACCTCGGAAAGAAATAAAACATAGACTTGAACTAGGATATAGTAATTGGATCGATAGCCCAAAAATTATGAAAATGTGACCAAACCCTCCAAGAAAGGTAGAATTTTATCCAAAGCAAAGAAAATGGGTAGGAATAAGCCCAAATCAGAGAGAAAAAATAAAATAAAATAAATTAGGTGACGATATAATAATGTAATAATAATAAAGATTAGGTTACATAGCATTCAGACAAAAATTTAGCAAGTGGTGTGATTCTACATTCATAATTTTGGCAAGTGGCATGATAATACAAGGCTTTAGGACAAAAACATCTATATCCTACACTCATAATTTTAGCAAGTGGTATGATAATACATGGCATTAGGACAAAACATTCCTATCCCACACAAATAATATCAACCAAATAATGGAGATTCAAGGGCTATAAATTTGCCACCTAAAAAGGCAAACCTATCATACTTGTTTAAGACAAAAGAAAATGGAAATGAATCCATAAATCAAAGGGACCTTGTCCCTTATCTTAAGAACATATCATCATAATTTTCAAAATACAAATCTCTTTTTCCTTTGCATATCTTGACTAAGGAAGAGGAAGACAACAACATAAGTTGTTTGTTTTCCAAAAATTCAACAAAGTGTATCCTAATTGTGATAAGGAAGACCCATGATCATGAAAGGTGTATTATTTGGTGGTCTATTTAAGCAAAACCCACCCCTACAACATTTTAATTTTGTCCAAGTGAGGAAGAGAGAGAAATAGAAGCAAGGTAAAGTGAGGAAAGGAGAGAAAGAGAGGAGAAGAAAGGAAGGAAGAAGAAGAAGTTTCGAAGGCTAAGTACTCAAAGTAAGTTACCTTAATCTCCACTTGAATCCATTTTTCTTCTTTATCCTTGAGGTTCAAAAACTCACCCTCCTTCTCTTACCTAAGCTGGTAGAAAAGCTAAGGAAAGGGAGGAATCTTGCTACTTCTTTCAAGAGGAAACAAGAAAACCAATTCACTAAGTGAGCTAGGGAGATTCTTAGGTAAATTTAACAATATTTCTTTTTGAAGAAAACTTTTGAAACTTATAATATTTATATGAGATTTTGATCTTAGAACTTTGATGATTGGTCATGGATGTTTCTATATCATGTTACATATTGATCTTGCATGTGATGTATGTTTGAATACTTAGATTGGTATAGAAAGTTCTGCATAGGTATGGCTATGGGTGGCAAAATTTTTAGCTTCTGTGTTTTAATTTCTTGGAATTATCTATAGGGAATAAAAATAATTGTTTAACATAAGAATTAGAGATATATGTGTCATGTATTTTTAGCCACTGGAATAATTCAATTTGGAGTCCATATGAGGTAGATATGGTCCGATTAGTAATCAAAGGTCAGAAAATGATTCATCAGGGAAGAATATGTTAGGATAGCTTCTGTATTTTAATTTTTGAGAATTATCTATAGGGAATTAAAATAAATGGTTAACATAATAATTAAAGATATATGTGTCAAGGATTTTTAGCCACTAGAATCATTCAATTTGGGGTCTATATGAGGTAGATATAGTCCTATTAGTAGTCAAAGGTCAGAAAATGGTTCATCAGGGAAGAATATGTTAGGTTAGCTTCTGTATTTTAATTTCTGGGAATTATCTGTATGGAATTAAAATAAATGGTTAACATAAGAATTATAGATATGTGTTTCACGGATTTGTAACCACTGGAATCATTCAATTTGGAGTCTATATGAGGAAGATATGAGCTGATTAGTAGTCAAAGGTCAGAAAATGGTTCATTAGGGAAGAATGTGTTAGGATAGCTTCTGTATTTTAATTTTTGGGAATTATCTGTATGGAATTAAAATAAATGGTTAACTTAAGAATTATAGATATGTATGTCACGGATTTTTACCCACTAGAAACACTCACGTTGGAGTCCATATGAGGTAGATATGGTCCAATTAGTAGGTAGATGTCAGAACCTATCCGAGAAGAAATAACCTATACATTTAAGGAGTAATATCACCTTGATTTCTTAATATTTTGCTACAATGTTCAACATAATAGTTTTAGATAATTTTTTTATCTTGAAATTAACACCAAGATCACCTACATCAGAGTTCCATTGAGGGATTTATGCTCTGATTGGTAAGAGAAGGTTAGATATGATGAAAACCTGCATCAAGAAAATAAAGAAATAAAATTAATATTTAAAAAAGAAGACGAATCTTATAAATGATTAGTATATGCCATAGTCATTGCCATTGTATGAACTTTTTACCATCTTAAGTGTAAAATTCTGACATGAAAATATTTTATAAAGTGATATTTGAAATCGTTATGTTCATGGCATGATTACCAATATTTATGGTAATAGTTATATTTTGATGAACATACTTTTTATTGAAAGCATATTTTTGGCTATCATTGTGAAAAGAAAAGAAATGAGCACGATCACATGGCAATCCATGTGGTGCACTAGTAGGGGACGCCCTATCAACGATTATGATTATGATTATGAGAAAAGAAAGAGAAAGTGTTCCATGTCAGACGGAGGGAGAAAAGCTCGTACTAGAGAGTAGAGGATACCCACCCTGACCGGGGTAGCTTGAAATGAGAATAAGTTGATGGCCATCATATGATATTCTGAAAATAGTTAATCCTGTCATACATATCATTACTGTATGATTCTTATGTGCATAGATATAATGCATTCATGTGACCAAAGATATTTTTTATAGTTTATACAGCTGAACATGGCGTGATGAACTATATTGATGGTAAATTATGATTTATTGTTGAACCTACTGAGATTTAATTCTCACTATATTTTCATATCATGTTCAGAAGAATAATGCAGATTTTCTCAATGACACTTATTATTTTCGTACGTTGGATCGAGGTGCCCTACCTTGGGCAACTACCAGTTATATCAGATGTATCTGTAGTAGATGTGACTGAGATTCCGGTGGAGGTGCCACCCGCACCAGTGTCCATGGAAGTAGTCGACATAGATGATTAGAACTAATATGTATCTTTGTACAAATGTTTGTAAAATAATGGTGTGTAGTTTGTAAAATAATGGTGTGTATGGAAACTCAGTATTGTATCACTGTTAATAACAATTATGCTTGGCTAAAGTGATTATTATTACGAGTTAAGTGGTTAGAATTAAAGTAGTAATAACTTCATGGAATTTTACAAATATAAAAAGAAAAATTTGTTACATTTACATAAATGGAGTTGTTACAATTCCCCTGATTGGGAAGTTTTAACAGATGAATATACTGAGGTTGAAAGTCTGTATTATATTGAGAATTTTGATTATTTGGCATATGTGCATATAATATTTTCTGTGGAGGAATCCTGTTGGAAACACTGTCTGCTAACAGCAGGTCATGTTAACCCTGGTGCACCTTAATTGCCCCAGCTAGCAGAGGGTGGTGCTAGCCTCGTGTGAGGGCCAACACACGGGAGCTGATATGTGTTAGAGAGCGGAATGCCTCCTATATGGGTGAGATGCCAGTTATATGAGTTATGATTTGCCTTCCCTTGTTGTGTGCTTGGGAAAACCCATTTAGAGTTCCTTCGCGTGTCGTCTTGAATGGTAGTAGGGCAAACCTCAGCGGGATGCTGAGTTTAGGCAAATCCTATACCACCAAAGTACGGAAGGGGTTAAACTCTAATATGGTGGTTCTGATATGGGATCCTCAAAATATTTTCATAAGAATTATGTTGATGCATAACATGATTTTGTTACCGTTATTACAGCATTACTTCTGAATTGAAAATGAATATGAATTTGAACAGAGATTATTTTGAAATGCGAGTCCCATATGGATGTACCCCTGATATGTGATTTTCAAAGTATAAAGTTTTAAAATAAAGAATACATCCACATGTTGACCTAAGAGGTCATAGGAGGTATTATCTGCTCACTGAGTTGTAAAACTCACTACATGTGGTTGACATATTTTTCAGATAAAGACCCAAAGTTTGGTCTTGTTGCTTCTTGAACGACGAGGTGTCGTACCTCTGTGGTGAGCCTTAATTGTTTCTGGGCTCTCATTGTATAAATTGTAATATAAATATACTTTAGAGTTGCTCTTAACGCCATAGGCAGGATCTTTGTTTCCGTTGTAAAACTGATAAGTGTAGTCCTAACATGTATAATTGGGGTTTCACAATTCAATTCAATAGTTTATTATCATCATACCATAAGTGGGTTTACCAAAACCCTAGATCAAATATACTCAAGTATAATAAAATCAGAAACCAAAATCATATTCATTAAGTAAACCATTAAAGTTCAATACAATCTAGAAGAAAGAAGTAGAAGAAGAAGTAAGTGTAGAATAGAAAGATATAACCTGGTTTGCAGAATGTAGTAGAGATACAATGCTGAATCAATCTCAAATCTAACCTAAGAACATGAAAGTATACTCTAATCCTACTCTAAACCTAATCTAATGGTGTTTCCTAAGCCTAAAATTGAGTAAAAGTGAGTATAAATAAGTTTAGATGTATCTACCTACATTTCCCCCATGTATATATAACATCTTGGCTGCTCAAAACCTTAAAAATCACGTGTATAGACATGAAGCACGGCCGTGCTTCGGGCTGTAAATCTGGGAAATTCTTTACTTCTCGCACATAGCACGGCCTGGCCGTGTTTGGGGCTGGAAGTATCTTTTCTTGCTAATTTCTTTAGGGTTGCCTCCTTGCTTCCTCCTCAACATGTTCCAAGTCCATATAGCTCCTCTCATGAGTGTTTTCCCTTTGGTTCTTGGCCTCTTTTGCTACTTGCAAGCATAAAACAAACCAAAACAGTATCTAGAGCAAAGCATAACCAAAAGCAGGGGAATAATCACAAGTTTACTTTAAATTAGGGGATAAAATATAATTATTAAACATTTAAATTTCCCCTTTATCAAAGTATAATCAAGATGAGCCACAATGTATGATAACACATGCCAAGGAAAGAAAGTGAAACTAATCTATACCATACTTAAAATATAAACAATGAAGTAGAACCCTTAAAAAAGCCATAACCTAGAGAATGGAGAAATTTTTTTACTTACCCTATGGAATACGTTATAGGTGATCTATCTTATGGAGTAAGACCTAGAGCCTCAAACAAAAACATAGATAACACTACCTTCATTTCACAAATTTAACCTTAAAAAATTAAGTAGCCATTAAATGATGAAGCTTAGGTACAAGCTATACAGGAAGAGCATAATTAACTTGGAAGGAATAAATTTTGGAATCTAATGCCAAAACCAAAAGAACAATTTTCAATTAGAACTAAATGTGTTTTCAACAAGCTTGATGAAAAGGTAATGTTATTAGAAATAAAGCAAGGTTAGTTGCTCAAGTATAGAATATCCAAATTAGGTTTTAAAATTAACTAGGCCATTATATGGTTTGAAACAGGGGTGTAGTATGAATGATTAAGCAAAATTAATATTGAAAACAATTTCTTAGGAGGAAAAATAGTCACTACCTTGTTTACTAAATTTGTACTTCATGATATCCTAATAATGAAAATTTGTTTGGATGAAATTATCTTTGGAACCACTAATGAAATTTTATACAACGAATTTATGGAGCTTATGAAGAGTGGATTTGAAATGAATATGATGGGGGAATTGTCCTTTTTACTTGGATTATAAGTTAAGCAAACAAATAAAGGAATTTTCATTAATTAATCAAAAAATACCAAGGAACTGTTGAAAATTTTTGGGATGGAGAACTCAAAAGAGATTAGTAACTCAATAACCACTTCCACTAAGCTAGACTAACATGAACAAGATAAATCTATTTATAAACAGAAAGTCAAAGGTATGGTTAGTTCACTTATTTATCTCACAACTAGTAGACTTGATATTGTAACAACTTTATTATTATTATTATTATACAATATAGAGTTTACATACATGTCATTAATCAAAACATACGTACAACATATCAAACACATAAAAATCTACATCTTATTTATTCTGGTTGACCAATTTCGGAGATACAGGTGCGGGTGGTTGCAGCTTCACTGGGATCTAAGCCAACTCGACCACAAACCTTTTATTTGCTTCTAGGATCTGCCTAACATAAAGTACTCGATCCAACGTGCACTAAAAGCCAGAGCCACAGAAAAATTTGCACAACTAATTTTTTGAACATGATATGGAAATATAGTGAGAATTAAATCCCAGTAAATTCAACAATAAATCATCATCAATATAGCTCATCACGTTATGTTCAATTGTATAAACTACAGCAAATATCTTTGGTTACATGAATGCACTATATTTATGCACATGAGAATCGTATAATAATGACATATATGACAGGATTAACTATTTCGAGAATATCATATGATGACTATCAATTTATTCTCATATCAAGCTACCCTGGTCAGGGTGAGTATTTTCTACTCTCCGGTACGGGCTTTTCTCGCTCCGTCTGACATGGCCCACTTTCTCTTTCTATTCTCATTAACATGATCATAACGTTGGTAGGGCATCCCTTACTGGTACACCACACGGATTGCCATGTGACCGTGCTCATTTCTTTTCTTTTCACAATGATAGCCAAAATATGCTTTCAATAACAAGTATGTTCAACAAAATATAACTATTACCAAAAATCATTGGTAATCATGCCATGAACATAACCATTTCAAATATCACTTTATAAAATATATTCATGTCAAAATTTCACACTTAAGATGGTAAGAAGTTCATACAATGGCAATGGCTATGTCATATACTAGTCATTTATTATTTTCATTTATAAAATTCTTCTTCTTTTTTAAATATTAATTTTATTTCTAAGTTTTCATCCTATCTATCCTTCTCTTACTAATAAGAGCAAAACTCCCTCACGTTAACTCCGATTTAGGTGATCTTGATATCATTTTAAAGACAAAACAATGATCTAAAACGCTTATATTGAATAGTTGAATGAAATATTAAGAAATCATGGTGATATTACTCCCTCAAAGTACATGTTATTTCTTCTCGGGTAGGTTCTGACCTCTACCTACTAATCTATCCATATCTCCCTCATAATAATTCCAAATTAAGTGATTCCAGTGGCTAAAAATCTGTCACACATATAGATATAATTATTATGTTAACCATTTATTTTAATTCCCTACAGAATATTCCCAGAAATTAAAATACAGAAGCCATCCTAACATATTCTTCCCTGATTAACCATTTTCTGACCATTGCTTACTAATCGGACCATATCTACCTCATATGGACTCCAAATTGAGTGATTCCAGTGGCTACAAATCCGTGACACATATAGTTATAATTATTATGGTAACCAGTTATTTTAATTCCATATAGAAGGTTCCCATAAATTAAAACACAGAAGCTATCCTAACATATTCTTCCCTGATTAACCATTTTCTGACCATTGCTTACTAATCGGACCATATCTACCTCATATGGACTCCAAATTGAGTGATTCCAGTGGTTAAAAATCCGTAACACATATATCTATAATTATTATGTTAATCATTTATTTTAATTCCCTACATAATGTTCCCAGAAATTAAAACACAGAAGCAATCCTAACATATTCTTCCCTGATTAACCATTTTCAGACCTTTGCTTACTAATCGGACCATATCTACCTCATATGGACTCCAAATGGAGTGATTCCAAAGGGTAAAAATCCGTGAGACATACATCTACATTTTTCATGTTAACCATTTGTTTTAATTCCTTACCAATTCTTCCTAGAATTTTAAAAATAGAAGCATACATGTTTTCCACCCATAGCCATACCTATGCAGAACTATCTACACCAACCTAAGTATTCAAACATACATAATATGTAACATGATATAGTAACATCCATGGCCAATCATTAAAGCTCTAAGATCAAAATCCCATATAAATATTACAAGTTTCAAAACTTTTCTTCAAAAAGAAATATTGTTAAACTTACCTGGAGCACTTAGTCCTCTAGACTTCTCCTTCCTCTTTCTTCCTTTCTTCCTCTCCTTTCCTCACTCTACCTTGCTTCTATTTTTCCTCTCCCTCACTTGGACGAAAATTCTAATGTTGTAAGGGTTGGTTTTGCTTAAATAGACCATCAAATAATTGACCTTTCATGATCATGGGTCTACCTTATCACAATTAGGATACACTTGGTTGAAATTTTGGAAAACAAACAACTTATGTTCTTGTCTTTCTCTTCCTTCGTCAAGATATGCATAGCAAAAGGAGATTTTTATTTTGAAAATTATGATAATATGTTTCTAAGACAAGGGACAAGGTCCCTTTGATTTATGGATTCATTTCCTTTTTATTTTTTCTTAATCAAGTATGATAGGTTTGCCTTTTTAGGTGGCAAATTTCTAGCCCTTGAATCTCCATTATTTGGTTGAAATTATTTGTGTGGGATAGGAATTTTTTGTCCTAATACAATGTATTATCATACCACTTGCTAAAATTATGAGTGTAGGATATAGATGTTTTGTCCTAAAGCCTTGTATTATCATACCACTTGCTAAAATTATGAATGTAGGATATCACACCACTTGCTAAATTTTTGTCTAAATGCCATGTCACCTAATCTTTGTTACACCATTATTTCATCACTTTACTTTTATTTTTATTTTTATTTTTCCTCTTGGGTTTGGGCTCATTCTTGCCCATTTTCTTTACTTTGGTTAAAATTCTACCTTTCATAATGGGTTTGGTCACATTTTCATGATTTTTGGGCTACCGGTCCAATTCCTATATCCTAGTCCAAGTTTATATTTTATTTCTTCATTGGGCTATCCTATTGGCTTGCTAAAATTTCATGTGAAGTAGAAAAACTCTATATGAAGTGTCCATAGGTGTAAGCCCAATTTATGGGTAGAGATACTAAACTTAGTAACTTTTGCTCTTAAATTAAGAAAAATTACCCTAATCCAATCTTCTTGAAATTATAAGACATTTACTTACTTCACAAAAATTTATCTTCCTTGCCTAATAATTTCACCTTTCTTTAGCATGATTATTTCTAATATTTCCTCTTAGGGTTTCTTTCTTTACCTATTCCATTAATATTAGAACATTTCTATGCATACACGTAAGGTGAAGAATTTCTAAGGATTATATTTTCTTAGATATCTAAAAACATTGTCTAATAAATTTTATTTCCTTAATTAAATATTTATGTACCTTTATCAATAAAAGAAATGAAATTAGGGATGTTACTTTGAATACTCTTGTACTTTTATTAATACATGAAACAAAATTAGGGATGTTACAGATATCATATTTAGTGTTTGTTTAATGTCTCTCTTCCAAGTTAATTCAAAAGAATCATAGCTGACTACACTTAAAAGAATATTTAAATTTCTACATGGTACATAGTAGATAGGACTATGTTATCCTAGAAGTGGCTATTATAGTTTATTTGCTTACTCTAATGTTGATTTTGGTGGGTGTAAATTAAATAGAAAAAGTATAAGGGGAACTTATCAATTGTTGGCAAATTGTCTCATTTCATGGCATAATAAGAAATAAAACTTAGTTGCTTTTTCAATAGTTGAGGTTGAGCATGTTGCTGCAGGAAGCTATAGTGCTCGAATCATGTGGATGAAGTAGTAACTAAAGAAATTTCGACTAAAATTTGAAAATATTCCCATCAGGTGTGCTAATACAAGTGCCATAATAAAGATATGTTCTGTTATTTTAGAAGAGAAATAGGAATGTCTAATCCCTTGTGAAAAGATAACATGAATTGTACTTATCACTTTTAATACACATTGCACCAAAAATAGCTTGATTACTTATGCTTGATTGTTTAATCCCAAAGTTGAATTAAGAAGATTCACAAGCTGTGATATAGATGCATAAGAAATTAGTCTAAAAATTCATCCATCACTTGTGATATATTGGATAAGCTTAATTAATATTAAAATTTTGTTGTTGTTAATATTTAATATTGTATTTTTTTTTACCTAATCTAAAAAAATATTACTTTATAAAAAGTATATTTTAATTTAAAAGAAAGATTTATTTTAAACAGATAGTCAGCTTCCCTTTTTTTTCCTTGTGTAAACATGCCCACCTATCCACTTCTAGCCATTAACCTGTCAATCCCTTATTTTTCTCAATGTCTCCCAATATGACTTTGCATATTTATATGTGCAAGACTTACCCATTACAACTTGGGGGGCTTAAGATGTAAAGGAAGGGGTATATCATCTCTATTATTAGAGAAAGGGGAAAAACTCTACACAAATACCATACTCTATTGCTCAGTCACTTAGTTCCTCTTCCAACACGGCTTCATCATCCAAAGTCTCGAAGGTGCATGAAAAGATAAAATTTTAGATTGATGAAGGGAGTGCCTAAAATAGACAAAAACTTATTAAGCTAAAGAGATTCAAAATTGATAAGACAGAGGCCGAGTATGAGAAACCATTGATGCTTGAGTTCATGAGTCCAATATGACGATCCTTATGCATATCTTTACTCATGCGATTGTTCCTAAACTTGGTAAGTCAAACCTAAGAAATTTATTTGATACTTTTTATGTGTGTTGTACCCTATGTAATATCAAACTTTGTTTCCATTTCATTGTTTTAAAATATATGGAAGTAGCCTGCGATCATGAAAGGCTAAACTACCATATGGAATGGTAGTCACCTTACTTACTAAGGATGTTAGGGTAACTTAATTAGATTCAAGAAAGAAAAATGGACTAAAAAGGGAACCTATGATAACAATAATGGGAATTAGAAAGATGGATGGAAAATGGCAGTAATATGAAAAAGGGGAAAACATTTAGTTGGAAAAGAAAATGACTTAGAAAAGGAGAAGAATGTTATTAGGGACAGTGTACACCAAAGAGTGCGGGTGAATTGGGTGTTTTAAAGTTTTTGCACTGAAGTTGGAAGAAAACATTTTCACATAAAACAAAACCTTTTGGAAAAGTAAAATGCAAGCTTTTATCATAAAACAAAATCATAATTTTATCTCAAATAAAAACAAATCTACAAACCATAACTTGTGAAAGCCAAAGAGCTTAAAACCAAAAAAGCAATTTCATAAGAGTTGTAAAGCCAATTATATAAACAAAGCCAAATACAACAAAGAAGACAAGTATAAATGCAGCAATTCTTAAAGATGGAAAAGGTTAGAAAAACCAGAAAGCTTAAACAAGGGAGTGGACAAGAAAACACTAAGATTTATACTGGTTTACCTCAACTACTAAGCCTACATCCATTCCTCAAACCATAACTTGAGATTTTCACTATTTTCCATAAGTTTAACATGGGACTTATGATCCAATACAACAACATAACTCCTAAGAGTTTGAAAACTGGATTCACTTCCTATACAACTACTTTACAACAATTCCCAGTTAGGTTCCCATGTAAGGGCCATTTTGTTTCTTAGGATTAATATGGCAACAGATAACACATCCTAAGCATCAAATAATACACATGAATAAAAACAACATATATTTCATAACTATCATAACAAAAGGTTACATCATAAGTTAATATTTATATAGAAGTAACTCTGAGTTACATAATTACATTGTTCTAACGTTAGATGTAACATCCCTAATTTCGTTTCATGTATTCAAAGTAACATCCCTAATTTCGTTTCTTTTATTGATAAAGGTACATAAATATTTAATTAAAAAAATAAAATTTATTAGACAATTTTTAGATATCTAAGGAAATATAATCTTTAGAAAATCTTCACCTTACGTGTATGCATAGAAATGTTCTAACATTAATGGAATAGGTAAAGAGAGAAAATCTAAGAGGAAAAAATTAGAAATAAAAATGCTAAAAAAAGTTGAAATTCTTGGGTACGGAAGATAAATTTTTGTGAAGTAAGTAAAGGTCTTAAAATTTCAAGAAGATTGGATTAGGATAATTTTTCCTAATTTAAGAGTTAAAGTTACTAAGTTTCCTCCCATAAATTGGGCTTTCACCTATGGACACTTCATATAGAGTTTTTATACTTCACATGAATTTTTAGCAAGCCAATAGGATAGCCCAAGGAAGAAATAAAACATAGACTTGGACTAGGATATAGAAATTGGATCGGTAGCCCAAAAATCATGAAAATGTGACTAAGCCCATTATGAAAGGTAGAATTTGAACCAAAGGAAAGAAAATGGGCAAGAATGAGCCCAAACCCAAGAGGAAAAATAAAAATAAAAATAAAATAAAGTGATGAAATAATGGTGTAATCAAGATTAGGTGACATGGCATTAAGATAAAAATTTAGCAAGTGGTGTGATATCCTATACTCATAATTTTAGCAAGTGGTATGATAATAAATGGCATTAGGACAAAACATCCTTATCCTACACTCATAATTTTAGCAAGTGGGTAATAATACATAGCATTATGACAAAAAATCCTTATCCTACACAAATAATTTTAGCTAAACAAAGAAGATTCAAGGGTTGGAAATTTGCCACCTAAAAAGGCAAACCTATCATAATTGATTAAGACAAAAAAAAAAGGAAATGAATGCATAAATCAAAGGGACCTTGCCCCTTATCTTAAGAAAATATTATCATAATTTTCAAAATACAAATCTCCTTTTCCTATGCATATCTTGACTAAGGAAGAGGAAGATAAGAACATGAGTTGTTTGTTTTCCAAAAATTCAACCAAGTGCATCCTAATTGTGATAAGGTAGACCCATGATTATGAAAGTTGAATTATTTGATAGTCTATATAAGCAAAACCAACCCTTATAACATTATAATTTTCATCCAAGTGAAGGAGAGGAAAAAATAGAAGCAGGGAAGAGTGAGGAAAGGAGAGGAAGAAAGGAAGAAAGAGGAAGGAGAAGTCTAGAGGACTAAGTGCTCAAAGTAAATTTAACAATATTTCTTTTTGAAGAAAAGTTTTGAAACTTGTATTATTTATATGAGATTTTGATCTTAGAACTTTGATGATTGGTCATGGATGTTTCTATATCACGTTACATATTATGTATGTTTGAATACTTAGGCTGGGGTAGATAGTTCTGCATAGGTATGGCTATGGGTGACAAAATTTTAAGCTTCTATTTTTAAACTTCTGAGAAGAATCGGTAAGGAATTAAAATAAATGGTTAACATGCAAAATTTAGATCTATGTCTCATGAATTTTTAACCACTAAAATCACTCAATTTGGAGTCCATATGAGGTATATATGGTCTGATTAGTAAGCAGTGGTCAGAAAATGGTTAATCAGGGAAGAATATGTGAGGATAGCTTCTGTGTTTTAATTTTTGGGAACATTCTATAGGGAATTAAAATAAATAGTTAACATAATAATTATAGATATATGTGTCACGGATTTCTATCCACTGGAATCACTCAATTTGGAGTCCGTATGAGGCAGATATGGTCCGATTAGTATGCAGTGCCCATAAATTAGTTAATCAGGGAAGAATATTTGAGGATAGCTTCTGTGTTTTAATTTTTGAGAATATTATGTAGGGAATTAAAATAAATGATTAAACTTAAAAATTATTACTCTATGTGTCACAGATTTTTAGCAACTAGAATCACTTAATTTGGAATTCTTATGAGGGCGATATGGACAGATTAGTAGGTAGAGATCAGAACCTATCCAAGAAGAAATAACCTATATTTTGAGAGAATAATATCACCTTGATTTCTTAATATTTCACTAAATAGTTCAATATAATAGTTTTAGATAATTGTTTTATCTTTAAATTGACACTAAGATCACCTACATCAAAGTTAAATTGAGGGAGTTATGCTCTGATTAGTAAGATAAGGTCAGATAGGATGAAAACCTGCATCAAGAAAATAAAGAAACAAAATTAATATTTAAAAAAGAATAAGAATCTTATAAATGAAAATAATAAATGACTAGTATATGCCACATCCATTGCCATTGTATGAACTTCTTACCATCTTAAGTGTGAAATTTTGACATAAAAATATTTTATAAAGTGATACTTGAAATGGTTATGTTCATGGCATGATTACCAATGATTTTTGGTAATAATTATATTTTGATGAACATACTTGTTATTGAAAGCATATTTTTGGCTATTATTATGAAAAGAAAAGAAATGAGCACGGTCACATGGAAATCCATGTGGTGCACCAGTAGGGGACGCCCTACCAACGGTTACGATTATGCTAATGAGAAAAGAAAGAGAAAGTGTGCCATGTCGGACGGAGCGAGAAAAACTCGTACCGGAGAGTAGAAAATACTCACCTTGCAGTGATTTGAAGTTATCTGTAGCTTGATATGAGATTAAATTGATAGTCATCATATGATATTCTAAAAATAGTTAATCCTGTCATACATGTCATTATTATACAATTCTCATGTGTATAGATATAGTGCATTCATGTGACCAAAGATATTTGCTATAGTTTATACAGATGAACCTGACATGATGAGCTATATTGATGATGATTTATTGTTGAACTTACTAGGATTTAATTCTCACTATATTTCCATGTCATGTTCAAAAAATTAGTTATGTAGATTTTTCTATGGCTCTGGCTTTTAGTGCACCTTGGATCGAGTACTTTATGTTGGGCAAATCCCATAAGCAAATAAAATGTTTGTGGTCGAGTTGGCTTAGATCCCGATGAAGGTGCAACCACCTGCACCTGTATCTCCAGAATTGGTCAACCAGAATAAATAAGATGTAGATATTTATGTGTTTGATATGTTGTACGTACATTTTGATGAATGACGTATATGTGAACTCTATATTGTATAATAATAATAAAAAAGTTATTACATTAAACCCTATATAGCATACCACCCTTGGGGTTCAAAAGTTGGATAGGGCAGTGCTGGCATCGGGAACTTCATGGGGCATCGCCATCCACTGAATCTGAGTGCATAGAAACAACAAGAATATATTTACTTTTATTTGAACATAACACCACCAATAATGAGAACAGAAGTTCCCAATAGATTAACATTAAATATATAATATAATAAGTAAGAAAATCAAAGTGTGATGTCCAACTATATAAACTACAAAAAAATGTTGATCTTTTCATAATTAAGTCATAATATTTGCAAATGCATGATTTACATAATATGATCATATTCTTAACAATTACAAATATTATTTACAGTGCTTTTATGCATGGTGACTGATCATTTGTAGCCGTAATTTCTATATACATAGTGATTGATCATCTGCAACCACAAATTTTGTATATATATATATAGTGACTGATTGTCTACAGCCATAAATTATATATATATATATATATATAATAACATATCGTCTGTAATTTCATCTTTGTTCAGCAATAGGATAATGTGAACTATCTCCCTCTTGCTACTCATACACCACTATTACCTAATCGAAGTGGCCCTTCTCTCCTTTGGCACACTTAAGGTTAATAGGGCTTCCCTTATTCGATATCATCTCAAGCCATACAACTTCATTTGGTTACCTTAATATTATAAAGGTCATCCTGTAAGGACCAATTTTTTTTTGTCCTCTTAAGATTATTATGGAAGCAATTATCTCAATTCAACATCAAATAATACGCATGTATATAAACAACATACATTTCATAACCATCACACTAAAAGACTACATCACTTATTAGTGTTCATACATGAATAACATTGAGTCACATAGTTACATTAACTTAACATAAGTCCCTATACAGCACATCAACCCTAAGGTATAGAGGGTAGAAGAGGTGGTGCTGGTATTGGGATCTCCATAACCTTTACTGCGTAAAGGTCTCCAAACAGCATCAGGAAGAGTTGTCAACACCTCAACTACTTTTATTTGATAATAACACCAAACATTAATGAGAACAAAGTCTCAATAGGTTCAACATTAAACATATAATACATAATCATCACAGTGTTATTTATTGAAAGAATGTTTCTGCTACTTACAGGCAGTATAATGAAAACATATTAGATACATATATACAAGATAACCAATCAGCATGCATAGTAGCCACTTACTCATCAACTTCTCTATCTCAATAACAGAATGATGTGAGCCATTCCCCCCGTAACTCACATATCTAACAACATTGCAATGTGAGCCATTTCTCCCCGCTACTCACATAGCACAACAACAAGGTAATGTGAGCCATTCTCCCCCGCTGCTCATTTACCCCAAAAACACTGCAATGTGAGCCATTCCCTCCCGCTGCTCACATAGCACACAACAAAAACACTGTGAGCTATTCCCCCCGCTACTCACATAGCACAAAACACAGTAAGGTGAGCCATTTCCCCTCGCTACTCACTTACTGCTAATATTCATATCTTCTCTTTTCTCCTTAGGGTTATGTGAGGCATCCCCCCCTCGCTACTCACTTACTTCTGACATCATCTTATTAATACACCAAGTATGTATCTTATCAACATTTTAAGCATGCATCTCATCAATATATCAAGTATGCATCTCATCAACATCTCAAGCATGTATCTTATCAACATATTCATCATTAACATCTTGCTTTCCATTTTCATCAAATCATTTAACAACGTTTACATCATACATCAAATCATCATGCATTTTATACCATAATGTGTCCATCATATTCTTTAATTATCATCACCGCCATTATAAGGTTATGTATTAGTCAAGTACATCATCTTTATCATACTTATTATCATCATCACATCATCATTTAACAAATATGTATTATTATACTTACCATCAAGTGATAATGCATACATCATATCGTCAAACTATCGTGCATTGATATAATAGCATATGCATTACATCATCATCATCATTAACAAATATGCATTAGTACACAATGTATATTAAGGTTATCATGAAAAAAGTAGTGAAGACTAGTATTATATCACAAGGATTATAGGACATTCCTCTTCAGTTTAGTTTATCTAATTACCTTCTAGTTAATGGAGTTCATTTTATGCCATTTGTAACTAACAACAACTAAGCATTTTCTCACTAGGTGGGGTCGGCTTTGGAGTCACATCCAAAAGCATATCTCTAGTCATTTATTGATGTTCGATTCTAGTCCTAAAGAATTAGAATATTACAATTTCTTCCCTTCTAGTTTTCCTTTTGACCATTTAAATACTTTATAATTTTCTAAGGTTTATTCAATTTTCTATTTCATTTTCTTTCCTTCCCTTCATCATTAAGAATTATTTTCCATTTATTTAAAAATCGGGATGTTACACGTCCTGCATCTTAGTTCATCTTTTATAATATTCAGATACACTCATAACATAATCATCATCAATATTCAGCAATATGCATTAACATCATATAACTGTGTATGCATCATCAGTATTCAACAATATGCATTAACATTACATAGCCATGTATGTATTACATATTTTCTTAAGTTAATCACCATGAGTATTATGCTTACCATCATCAACCAAGTTCGTCACGTCATATAACAAATATGTATTGATACCTCTATCATCATATAGCAATGTATGAATCATACCGTCTAATTAGCATGTATTAATACAATAATGTATACTTCATACCTTCTAATCATCATTACCATCACAATAGGATTATGCATTAACCAAGTACATCACTATTATCATACTTGTTATCGTCACCACATCATTTAACAAATATGTATTAATACACCTACCATCCTGTAACAATGCATACATCGTATCATCTAATCATCATGCATTGATATAATAGTATAGGCATTACATCATCATCTTCATCCTTTAACAAATATATATTAATACACCATGTATGTCATGCTTATTATTGTAAGAAATAGGGAAAACTAGTTTGATATCACAAGGATTATAGGGCATTCTTCTTCAATTTAGTCTTTATAATTACCATTTACCCTTTTCTATAGAGATACAATTCTCTTCATGATTAAGTAAGGGTAATCTATGACTTTTCCTTCTAGCAGACAAAACATTGAACACTACTTCATACCGTTGATGTAATTCAAATTTCTAAACATAGGTAGCAGCACATGGAAAACTATATAATGAATCATTACATACTCCAAACAAACATCCTTTGTTAACACTCTTCTATATGGATCAATCATTAGAAAACGATACAGCTTACTCTGTGCCATACCAAATTTTCTTTATGAAACTCTAAATTGGTGTAAAAGGTTTTAACTGTGGTTGATGAATAAGAGCATATGAATAATCATTACTCAATTAAGATTGAACTGAGTAAATTAAATCTAAATCTCACAATCCATGAAGATTCCTTGAGGTTTCAATCTTCCTCCACCAACAAAAAGTAAATTATCCACGTAGGGACATAAGAAAATCTAGAGAAGAATTGAATAGATGATTGAAAATTTGATTCCTTTGATGCTTGTTATCCAACTATTTTATATATTGACTCCTCCTAAATGAGGTAGAATTGTTTCTAGGTTAGTTCCTAGCCCATCAGGCTTCTATTGGAGCTAAAGACCTAAAAATTGTGACTTCAGCATTTTGGTGCAGCGGCGAGCACCATGACTCGCTACTCGGGTGGCACAGTGCTGCAAAATTTCAAGGATAGGGCACCGCGATGCTCGAGCTAGCACCATGATGCTTTGGATCTCCTGCCACAAGGCGTTGTAGCGCATTGGGCCCTATGGCCATGGTGCTCTGGAAAGCCTATGATACAACACCGCGGTGCCTAGAAACTTCCAAAATTTGTCAAAGTTCCAAACACAAAAGTTATAGCTCTATGTATATTCTTTTCATAGCCTCTAGCATCACCTTAATCAGAGTTTAGATAAGAGAGATATGCCTTAAATAGTGACGATGGGTCATAAATCAGCATTTTTCCATAATTTTCTCGCTTTTTTCCTCTTTATTCTTCCTAAAACACAAAACACAACATAATTAATTCCAATTTATATTTGTTGTGTTTGTTTTTACTAATAATCGCAAGCACACGGCGTAGCTGTAGCTAGTCCGGCTAGTACGGGTCGTATCCCACAGAGAACAATTGTCAACTACTAGAATTTATGAAGTATGCTATCTAAATCAATGCAAAGCGATGAGAGTGTGTATCATAATTAAGTAAATAAGTAATTCAATTAATAAAAGCCTAGAGTTAAGGTTTACCACACTTATGATATTCAACAATAAATATGTACCTCTAATTGCAATTATCTAGGTAATTGGGGATGGTTTATCCTTAATTAACTAATAACCTCTTTCAAGCATTACTAATTGTACCTAGGTTAATCCAATTGCCTACTTTTGTGGTTCTTATTTCAACCTCCATTAAGTTCTATGCCAACCATGGAATTCAATTAATTGATTTTCTCGTGCCCACTAATTGAATCATTCTTAGAGAACCTTAAACTACTTTCATGATTAAGATATCTCACTATATTTCCATATCATGTTCAGAAAACTAAGTTATGCAGATATTCTCTATGACCAGCTTTTAGCGTACGATGGGTCGAGTTGGCTAAGATCTCGGTGACGGTGCAACCACCCTCACTCATATCTTCAGAACTAATCAATAAGGATGAATAAAATGTAGACTTATATGTGTTTGATTTTTTTGCATATGTTTTGATTAATAATGTGTACGTGAACCTAGTATTGTATAAGTGTTAATAGTATTTCAGAAACCTTAATTATGTTTGGTTAATTTAATTGAATGTTATTATGAGTTAAATAGTTAGAAGTAAGAAGGTAATGACTTCATGGAATTTTAGAAATATACATATACGTATATATGTTAAAAAATGGAGTTTTTACACACGGCACTTTGTGTCTGTAGGTAAATTTTTTTAATATTAAATAAAAGAAATAAAAATATGAAGAAGAAGAAAAAGAGATGTCCAATGTAGTTCCTCTTGCTGAAATGCTTCATAAAATGGTTTAAGCCTGTGGCTTTTAACTTTGAAGCTATCTGGTTATTCGTGCTTTTTATTTTAACTACACCATAAGGAAAAATATTAGTAATAATAAACGGTCCCTCCCATCTAGAACGTAACTTACATGGAAACAATCGAAACCTGGAATTATAGATGAGGACTTTCTATCCTTTAGTAAACTCTTTACGTGAGATCATACAATTGTGTAGGAGTTTAGTTTTGGCTTTATAGATATTTGTGTTATCATAGGCCTTGTATTTTATTTCCTCTAATTCCTATAGCTGTAATTTTCTATATTCACCACTTTCTTCCAGATTCATGTTAAATTTCTTTATAGTCAAAAATGCTATGTGTTCTAATTCAACTGGAAGATGACAAGTTTTGCCAAATACTAACCTATATGGAGACATACCAGTTAGGGCCTTATATGATGTTTTGTTTGCCCAGAGAGCATCATCTAATATTAGACTCCATTCCTTTTGGTTCTGATTTATTGGGCTACTAATTTTTTTTTTATTTCTCTATTAGATATGTAGCACCTAAATACTAGCGTCATTTTTCATATATCTAAATCGTAGAATGTTCCTTATTATCTATAAATTCTTGGCAATGACCACCTAGCCCATAAATTAACTTATTCACTTATATTGTTTGTTATCATTATTAGGAAAGCGTAAAAGTGCTTCATCCTATCCCAAGCATTTTCAAATTTCATTTCCTTATAGGCAACTAGCTAGGCATGATATGCATTACTTACAACATAAAGGATCTCATGCCATAAAGAAAAGGGGTACAGTCCATAACTTAGATTACATCACATTATCAGCTATCTAACAGGGACTTGGCATTCAATTAAGCCATCACACACAAATATTACACAACCAAAGAAAATACAATCATGATCATATGAGTCAACCTTGAGACCCGTGTTGCTCACCTCTTGCTGGAGTACCTAGAATGTGATTATGTGGACATAAAAAGTGAGATGATAATCTCAATAGCTAGCAAATTTTTTTCAAAAAAATAGTACACATTCCATTCCTTAAAACATCTCAAATTATTTCACTGAAATATAAGCACTGACCATACATACATTCATAATCTTGTCACACTAGGGACCCATAACATTTTGGTCTACTTACCCAATGCAGTCACATACGGCCATCCTTGCAAAGGGCTATGCATCTCCTATTATTGGCCAATCATGAGGGAAATGGGGCTTACTTGGCACCCTTTTGTGCAACCCCTAATTCCTGAGAATGCATACATTGCATATCTTTAGACCATCATTCATCATAGCATAAAAGTCAGGCAACCAGTGAAATGTGATAAATTCAAGTTCATAAACATAAAGAGTGTTTTAAGGAAGAGTTAGCTACCTCAATTCCAGCATAATCACTTCCTTTCTAGGGCTGCCAATGTTACTACCAGTAACTCAAACTAAAACATATAAGATTTCTTGGTTAATGCATGCATATTAGTACCTAAAGTCATAAATCTTGAAGAGCTTCTGCTCCTTAAAACAAAACTATGATTTTTGCTGAGATTTGGGGTTATTATTAAAGATGGAAAAAGTCCTCTAAAAATTCTAAATTTTTTTATGGAGGTACCTTTATATGTTTATTTTAATTTGTAATTCTCTCAGCCCTTAACTCTTCCATTCAACCCCAAAACTACCTCCATAACCCAGAACAGTGCAAATTAGTTTCAGTTCTATTTCTATTCGGTTTTGCATTCATTTGGATTAGTAAAACTTCTTAAACATTCATGGTATTTTATATGAACCATCCTCATTATGTTATATCACCATAAAAATTTCAAGTAAAAAATAATTCATTTGACCGCTCGAATAACCCAAGATTTAAAGTTGTCTCCTGTTATGGTCTGTTCTGACTCATTTCCTGACCAACCTAATTTCTACATTTTATAATATGCCTTAACCTGCACATAATTTTCTAACATTTGGTGAAATCCTTAACTAGGATACCTATAACTTGTCATAAAATTTTCATACGAAAATTCAACATCTATCCTCTTCAATATTTTGTATTTCCATCAATAGTCTAACTGTCCAGCAAATTGTTCTCAACATTGTTTTAATTGAAAAAGGTCTAGTTGTAGGTTCTCAAAAATCACGAAAATTTCCAGAATTGATTATGAACATTTTAAGGATTTTCTCACCAAAAATTAGAGAATTTAAAGGCCATTTACTAAATTTACTAAGCCAATATGTTCAGGTGCTAAAAGGTTTCTATGTTCTCAACCTAACCCTTCTGTGATCTATGACCTCTACTCACTAATCAGACCCTAACTCACTCATATGGACTCAAAATTTGGTGATTCCAGTGGATATGTAACCGTGAGAAATATTTCTATAACTTTCATGTTAACCATTTCTTAATATTCCTTATAGGTTAGTCCCAAAAATTCGAAAATGAAGCTATTCTTCACCAGCATGAATTCCAGACCCGATTCTGACCTCTCATTACTCCCTGGAGTATAACTCTCTCATTTTAAGTCCGATTATGTGATTCCAAATGATATGGAAAGCTAAGACATAGGGCTACAACTTCTATATTAAACACATTTTCATATTTTAGACAGAAGGTCGTCCATTCAAAGCCTAAATTTAGCCTAATAAACACTAAACCGGATTTTTATAAGAAGTCACACTTACCTTGTGTAAACCTACTCCTATGGCTCTCAATTTGCAGCTTGCTTCTCCTCTTGGTTTCATTGGCAACTTAGCCACGTTTCTTGCACCAAATATGGGGTGAGCAAGGCTTCAAACCTCAGCACTCACTCTCACTCTGACTGCCTTATGGCGAGGGAAGAAAACTCTCCACATTTTCTGGTTCTTTTACTCTCTTCCTCCTCTCTCAACCTTCTTCTACTTCCTGGCTACTCTTTCCCTCTTTCTTCCTCTTGCCTCTTGAGTTTTTGACTACCTTCCCTCTCTCATTTCTCCTGCTAGCGTGAGGCAAGTCCAGGCATTTTCTGTTGCTACTAGAGATGCATGTTTTCAGCTTGTATTTCCTACACTACATGTGTGTTTTTAACCCACCAAAGCTGCTGGTGTATTGCTTCACATACTCACGTTCATGCATGGGTAAATATATGTATTATGTTATGCATGGTGTAAATGAGGCAAGGGTATATATACGTAAAGCTTCAACTTTACATGTGTAAATGTATAATATAATATGCATGGTGGAGATGAGAGGAATTACATGCATATATATATATATATATATATATATATATATATATATATTGCATCACATAATGCTTCTTCCTTCCTTATTATGTTGCTAATCCTAAATTAATAGCATCCTAAGGAATATATTTATATCTTATTCCTCTCATTTATGCTCCAAAAATATTTTATTTATATTACTTCTAACCATGAAATGGAACCACATTTTATAAAGACTTTATTGTCAACAATTACACATTTTAATTCTTGTTCCTAGATGTCTTAATTTATCACTAATCCTAGATTAGTAATTTCTAAAAAAAATGTATTTGTTTCATCTCTCCATCCATTAGCTATGTCACCTATTTTATACTTGCCTTATAGTCACATAACTAAGCATCTTAATTACTTGTCATATGCATTTTCTACTCATCCTTAAATTTATCTAACTTATTATAGGCTTAGGATGTTACAGGATACCTCAGCTTACCCATTGGTTTGGGGATGGTATGCAGTTGACAACTTATGAGTGACATTATATTTTTTTTAATATGGCTTCAATAGTCTTATTGCAAAAATATGTTCCCTTATTACTTATTAATGCTCTTGGAATCCTAAATATGGAGAAAATATTGAATTTAATGAAATCTACAACCACTACAAAATCATCAATCCTAGTGGGTTTAGCGTCCATCCACTTTGAGACATAATCCACAACCAGCAAAATATAATTATACCCACATGATAAGGGAAAAGGTCCCAAGAAATCAATACCCCAAACATTAGAAATTTCACAAAATAATACTGGTGTTTGTGGCATTTCATTTTTCCTAGATATATTACTTGTTTTCTGACAGTTTGTACAAGACTTACAAAAATGATATGTGTAACATCCCTAATTTTATTTCTTTTATTAATAAAGTTACATAAATATTTAATTAAGGAAATAAAATTTATTAAACAATTTTTATATAGCTAAGAAAATATAAGCCTTATAAATTCTTCACCTTATGTGTATACATAGAAAATGTTTCTAACATTAAGAGAATAGGTAAAAAAAGAAAACCTAATAGGAAAAATTAAAAATAACGTCTTAAAGAGGGGTGAAATTCTTGGGTAAGGAAGATAAATTTTTAGAAGTAAGTAAAGGTCTTAAAATTTCAAGAAGATTGGATTAAAGTAATTTTTCCTAATTCAAGAGTTAGAGTTCCTAAGTTTAACATCTCCACCCATACATTTGGGCTTTCACCTATGAACACTTCATATAGAGTTTTTTTTTTCACTTCACATGAGTTTTTAGTAAGCCAAATGGATAGACCAAGCAAGAGATATAATAAAGACTTGGACTAGGATATAAAGGTTAGAACAATAGCCCAAAAATCATGAAAGTATGGCTAAGCCCTACATGAGAGGTAGGAATTTTAGCCAAAGCAAAGAAAATGGGAAAGAATGAGCCTAACTCCAAGAGGGAAAAATAAGAATCATGTGATGAAATAGTAGTGTAATAATAATAATCAAGATTTGGTTACATAGCATTAAGACAAAACATCTATATCCTACACTCATAATTTTAGCAAGCCATGTGATGATATAGTAGGTAATAATACATGACATTATGAAAAAACATCTATATCCTACATTCATAATTTCAGCAAACCATGTGATGACATAGTACGTAATAATACATGACATGATGATAAAACATCCCTATCCTACATAAATAATTTTAGCCAAGCAAGGGAGACTTAAGGGCTGAAAATTTGCCACATAGAAAGAAAAACCTATCATACTTGAGTGAGACAAAAGAAAAAGGAAATGAATCCCTAAATCAAAGGGACTTTGTCCCTTGTCTTAAGAACATTTTATCATGATTTTCAAATACAAATCTCCTTTTACTCTACATATCTCGACTAAGGGAGAGGAAGACAAGAACATAGGTTGTCTTCCCCTAAAAAGCAACCAAGTGCATCCTAATTGTGAAAAGGTAAACCTATGATTATGAGAGGTGAAGCACTTGATAGTTTATTTGAGCAAAACCCACCCTTATAACATTATAATTTCATCCAAGTGAGGGAGAGGAAAAATAGAAGCAAGGTAGAGTGAGGAAATAAGAGAAAGAAAGGAGAGGAAATGAAGGAAGAAGAAGGAGAAATCTAGAGGACTAAGTACTCAAGGTAAGTTAGCTTAATCTCCATTTGAATCCATCGTTTCTCTTCATCCTTGGGGTTCAAAACTTACCCTCCCTCTCTTATTCAAGCTATTGGAAAAGATAAGGGAATGGAGGAATCTTGCCACTTCCTTCAAGAGGAAACAAGAAAAATAATTCACTAAGTGAGCTAGGAAGATCTTTAAGTAGGTTTAACAATATCTCTTTTTGAAGAAAATCTTTGAAATTTGTAACATTTATATGGGATTTTGATATTAGAACTTTGATGAAATTTATAATATTTGCTACTTTGAATATTGGCTATGGGTGTTGCTAGATCATATTAAATGTTGATCTTTCATATGATGGATGCTTTGAATACTTTGGTTGGTGTGGAAATTTCTACATAGGTATGGCTATGGGTGGCAAATTTTTAGGATTTTTATGCTGTTGTTATGTATATTTGAATGTAGTGAAAAATTGATGGGATATGGTTAGATTGATTAAATGAATATTGTAAAAACTTTTATTATTATTATTATTATTATTATTATACAATATAAAGTTCACATACACGTCATTAATCAAAACGTACAAACAACATATCAACCACATAAATATCTACATCTTATTTATTCTGGTTGACCAATTTCGGAGATACAGGTGCAGGAGGTTGCACCTTCACCGTGATCTATGCCAACTCGACCACAAACATTTTATTTGATTCTGGAATCTGCCCAACATACAGTAACTTGATCCAACATGCACTAAAAGCCAAAGCCATAGAAAAATCTGCATAACTAATTTTCTGAACATGACATGGAAATATAGTGAGAATTAAATCCCAGTAAGTTCAACAATAAATCATCATCAATATAGCTCATCATGTCATGTTCATATGTATAAACTACAGCAAATATCTTTGATAACATGAATGTACTTTATCTATGTACATGAAAATTGTATAGCAATGACATGTATGACATGAATAACTATTTTTAGTATATCATATGATGACTATCAATTTATTCTCATATCAAGCTACCCTAGTCAGGGTGAGTATTTTCTACTCTCCGATACGGGCTATTCTCGCACCGACCGACATGGCACACTTTCTCTTTCTTTTCTTATTAACATAATCATAACTGTTGGTAGGGCGTCCCCTACAGGTGCACCGCACAGATCACCATGTGATCGTGCTTATTTCTTTTCTTTTAACATTAATAGCCAAAAATATGATTTCAATAACAAGTATGTTCATTATACTCACATAACATAATGTTTCATCAAAATATTTCCATGTCAAAATTTCACACTTAAGATGGTAAGAAGTTCATGCAACAACAATGGCTGTGGCATATACTAGTCATCTATTATTTTAATTTATAAGATTCTTCTTCTTTTGTAAATATTAATTTTATTTCTTTATTTTCTTGATGCAGGTTTTCATCCTATCTGACCGTCTCTTACTAAGCAAAGCATAACTCCCTCACTTTAACTCTGATTTAGGTGATCTTGGTGTCAATTTAAAGATACAACAATTATCTAAAACTATTATGTTAAATAAGTTAGCAAAATATTAAGAAATCATGGTGATATTACTTCCTCAAAGTATAGGTTATTTTTTCTCGGATAGGTTCTGACCTCTGCCTACTAATCTGTCCATACCTCCCTCATAAAAATTCTAAATTAAGTGATTCCAGTGGCTACAAATCCATGAAACATATATATATATATATAATTCTTATGTTAACTATGTACTTTAATTTCCTACAGAATGTTCCCAGAAATTAAAACACATAAGCTATCCTAACATGTTCTTCCCTGATTAACCATTTTCTAAACACTGCTTACTAAGTAGACCATATATACCTCATATGGGCTCCAAATTGAGTGATTCTAGTGGGTACAACTCCATGAGACATAGATCTAAATTTTTCTTGTTAACCATTTGTTTTAAGTCCTTACCGATTCTTCCTAGAATTTTAAAAATAGAAGCTTAAAATTTTTCCACCCATAGCCATACCTATGCAGAACTATCTACACCAGCCTAAGTATTCAAACATACATAATATGTAACATGATATAGCAACATCCATGACCAATCATCAAAGTTCTAAGATCAAAATCTCATATAAATATTATAAGTTTCAAAAGTTTTCTTCAAAAAGAAATATTGTTAAACTTACCTTAAGCACTTAGTCCTCTATACTTCTCCTTCCTCTTTCTTCCTTTCTTCCTCTCCTTTCCTCACTTTATCTTCCTTCTATTTTTCTTCTCCCTCAATTGGACGAAATTATAATGTTATTGGGGTGGGTTTTGCTTAAATAGACCATCAAATAATTCACCTTTCATGATCATAGGTCTACCTTATCACAATTAGGATACACTTGGTTGAATTTTTGGAAAATAAACAACTCATGTTCTTCTCTTCCTCTTCCTTAGTCAAGATATGCATAGCAAAATGAGATTTGTATTTTGAAAATTATGATAATATGTTCTTAACATAAGGGACAAGGTCCCTTTGATTTAGGGATTCATTTCCTTTTTCTTTTGTCTTAATCAAGTATGATAGGTTTGCCTTTTTAAGTGGAAAATTTCTAGCCCTTGAATCTCCATTATTTGGTTCAAATTATTTGTGTGGGATAGGAATGTTTTGTCCTAATGCCATGTATTATCATATCACTTGCTAAAATTATGAGTGTAGGATATAGATGTTTTGTCCTAAATCCTTGTATTATCATACCACTTGCTAAAATTATGAATGTAGGATATCACACCACTTGCTAAATTTTTGTCTTAATGCCATGTCACCTAATCTTGATTACATGATTATTTCATCACTTTACTTTTATTTTTATTTTTATTTTTCCTCTTGGGTTTGCGTTCATTCTTGCCCATTTTCTTTACTTTGGTTAAAATTCTACATTTCATAATGGGCTTGGTCACATTTACATGATTTTTGGGCTACCGGTCCAATTTCTATATCCTAGTCCAAGTCTATATTTTATTTCTTGCTTAAGTTATCCAATGGGCTTGCTAGAAACTTATGTGAAGTGGAAGAACTCTATATGAAGTGTCCATAGGTGAAAGCCCAATTTATGGGTGGAGATACTAAACTTAGTAACTTTAACTCTTAAATTAGGAAAAATTACCCGAATCCAATCTTCTTGAAATTTTAAGACCTTTACTTACTTCACAAAAATTTATCTTTCTTACCCAATAATTTCAACTTTCTTTAGCATGTTTATTTCTAATATTTCCTCTTAGGTTTTTCTCTCTTTACCTATTCCATTAATGTTAGAACATTTCTATGCATACACATAAGGTGAAGAATTTCTAGGGATTACATTTTCTTATATATCTAAAAATTGTCTAATAAATTTTATTTCCTTAATTAAATATTTATGTATCTTTAAAGAAACAAAATTAGAGATGTTACATTAAATATTTATGTACCTTTATTAATAAAAGAAATGAAATTAAGGATGTTACAAATATGGCCTTAAACACCTAGAAGAAGACCATAAGAAATTTCTGTTGGAACACCCTTAATAATACATGATTTGATTTTCTATTTTCTTGAAACGAAGATGATGGAAATATGTTAAATTAAGTGTAAGGAATCTAATTAAAATGTTGAAATGTGTAATCCTATGGTTAGATGGAAATTAGGAAGAAAATGGAAGAGGATTTAATAAAAGTATGAACTAGAACCTTAGGAAGGGTTTTGGTTAAAAAAACTGGATTTTAGAGTAAATAGAGAAGTTTCTATTTTTGAAATTTTGGGAAGAATTAGTTAGGAATTAAAAGAAACTACTAACACGAAAAATGTAGATATATATCTCATAGATTTGTATCCATTAGAATAACGTAATTTAGAGTTCAAATAAGGGAGATATGGTCCAATTACTCTATGTTGGGCAGATCCTAAAAATTAATAAGGTGTTTATGGTCGAGTTTGCTAAGATCCTAGTGAAGGTGCAACCACCCACACCCGTATCTCTAGAATTAGTCAACATGGATGAATAAGATGTAGATATTTATGTGTTTGATTCTTTGTACGGATGTTTTGATTAACAATGTGTACGTGAACTCAAAATTGTATCAGTATTAATGGTAGACCTTAAACCTTGATTATGCCTTGTTAAATTAATTGACTGTTATTATGAGTTAAGTAATTAAAAGTAAAGAGGTAATGACTTCATGGGATTTTACAAATATATATATGTATAAAAAAATGGAGTTGTTACAATATGAATCTTTGAATAGAGTAGCCAGTAAAAACTGCAATCTAATACTTTCTTTGATGTCATTTTTGCCCCAAACTGTCCTCTACATACATAAGAATGGCATAACGTTAGAATTGATAACAATTCAGAGTCAAGAATACACCTTCTTATAATTTGATTTGAGCATTGCTTCCATAGGTAAAGATCATCCCACATGTAGTATTTGGCATTACTCTTAATCCTATTTTTAGCTTCCTCGGTAAAAAAAGAGAGGTAACTGATTAGTAGCCAAATAATTTATAATATTTGCTTACCATAACATATAAAATGAAATTGAAAATAAATTTTCATCTGGGAATGATTCTTTAATTTTTAGTTTCTCCTCCACATGTGTCAAGCAGTTAACATGATTTGCTACATTATTTTTAGACCATTTTTTATCTTTAATTTCTGAAATGTGTTAAAATATTTGTTTTGCCTACGAACTCATGTATATTTCAAGAAGAGTATGGTTTTGCAAATAGGTTTTGAAATTCATTGAATATGTTGTTCTAAATTTATTTTTCATTATTTGGTAAAGTGAATATTATGTTCATGAGGCATTGATTTGTAAAACTATAAAGTTACTGATTATAATTAAATGGCAAGTGTAAAGCTTATGGTGAGTTGCTTGATAATTATACATTGCATTTAATGAATATGCATTTATATATATGTATTTATATGTATGGATGAATATCAACGGGTTGTCTGGCTTGTGACAGTACCAAGTAAGGGACGTCCTATTAGCCTGAGTGAGCCAAGGGAGGGCTGCTCCAACCAGGTGACAGTGGTAATATGAGGAGGCAGATGGGTGATGAACTCACATTCCCTGATCATTATTGTGACTGTTGTCGATCGGTCACTATGTGTATAGCAAATAAGTGAATTGAGTGTGTGGGTTGACCAAATCGCCGAGTGAGGGAGGTCATTTTAAATTGAATATGCCAGATCGCCAAGTGAGGCAGGTGTATTAAAAGTTAAAACTTTATCTCAAAAACTTAATATTTTACTATAATTTATACAGCTGAGCATAAGAACTTTTGTTTAGTGATCATACCGTGCTAAATATGGTTTTGTGTAACAACTTCAATTATGTAACAATTTTTTTTTATTATTATTATACAATATAGAGTTTACATACATGTCATTAATCAAAATATATGTACAACATATCAAACACATAAAAATCTACATCTTATTTATTCTGGTTGACAAATTCCAGAGATACAAGTGTGGGTGGTTGCACCTTCAACGGGATCTAAGCCAACTCGACCACAAACATTTTATTTGCTTCTGGGATCTGCCCATCATAAAGTACTCGATCCAACGTGCTCTAAAAGCCAGAGCCATAGAAAAATCTGCATAACTAATTTTTGGAACATGATATGGAAATATAGTGAGAATTAAATCCCAATAAGTTCAACAATAAATCATCATCAATATAGCTCATCACGTCATGTTCAGATATATAAACTACAGCAAATATCTTTGGTCACATGAATGCACTATATCTATACACATGAAAATCATACAATAATAACATGTATGACAGGATTAACTATTTTCAGAATATCATATGATGACTATCAATTTATTCTCATATCAAGCTACCTCGGTCAGGGTGAGTATTTTCTACTCTCCGGTACGGGCTTTTCTCACTCCGTCTGACATGGCCCACTTTCTCTTTCTTTTCTCATTAACACGATCATAACTGTTGGTAGGGCATCCTCTACTGGTGCACCACACGGATTGCCATGTGATCGTGCTCATTTCTTTTTTTTTCACAATGATAGCCAAAAATATGCTTCCAATAACAAGTATGTTCAACAAAATATAACTATTACCAAAAATCATTGGTAATCATGCCATGAACATAACCATTTCAAATATAACTTTATAAAATATTTCCATGTCAAAATTTCACATTTAAGATGGTAAGAAGTTCATGCAATGGCAATGGCTATGGCATATACTAGTCATTTATTATTTTCATTTATAAGATTCTTTTTTTTTTAAATATTAATTTTATTTCTTTATTTTCTTGATGCAAGTTTTCATCCTATTTGACCTTCTCTTACTAATAAGAGAATAACTCCCTCAAGTTAACTTTGATTTAGGTGATCTTGATATAAATTTAAAAACGAAACAATTATCTAAAACTCTTATGTTGAACAGTTGAACAAAATATTAAGAAATCATGGTTATATTACTCCCTCAAAGAACATGTTATTTCTTTCCGGGTAGGTTCTGACTTTTACCTACTAATATGTCAATAACTTCCTCATAACAATTCCAAATTAAGTGATTCCAGTGGCTAAATATCCATGACACATATAGTTATAATTCTTATGTTAAACATTTATTTTAATTCCCTATAGAATGTTCCCATAAATTAAAACACAGAAGCTATCCTAACATATTCTTCCCTAATTAACCATTTCCTAACCATTGCTTACTAATTGGACCATATCTACCTCATATGGACTCCAAATTGAGTGATTCTAGTGGCTAAAATTATGTGAGACATATATCTACATTTTTCATGTTATCAATTTGTTTTAATTCCTTACTAATTCTTCCCAGAATTTTAAAAACAGAAGCATAAAAGTTTGCCACCCATAGCCATACCTATCCAGAACTATCTACACCAACCTAAGTATTCAAACATACATAATATGTTACATGATATAGCAACATCCATGACCAATCATTAAAGTTCTAAGATCAAAATCTAATATAAATATTACAAGTTTCAAAACGTTTCTTCAAAAAGAAATATTGTTGAACTTACCTAGAGCACTTAGTCCTCTAGACTTCTCATCCTTTTTCTTCCTTTTTTTCCTCTCCTTTCTTCACTCTACCTTGCTTTTATTTTTTCTCTCCCTCACTTTGACAAAAATTCTAATGTTGTAACGGTGGGTTTTGCTTAAATAGACCATCAAATAATTCACCTTTCATGATCATGGGTCTAACTTATGACAATTAAGATACACTTGGTTGAAGTTTTGGAAAACAAACAACTTATGTGCTTGTCTTCCTCTTCCTTAGTCAAGATATGCATAACAAAAGGAGATTTGTGTTTTGAAAATTATGATAATATGTTTCTAAGATAAGGGACAAGGTCCCTTTGATTTAGGGGTTCATTTCCTTTTTCTTTTGTCTTAATCAAGTATGATAGGTTTGCCTTTTTAGGTGGCAAATTTCTAGCCCTTGAATTTCCATTATTTGGTTGAAATTATTTGTGTGGGATAGGAATGTTTTGTCCTAATGTCATGTATTATCATACCACTTGCTAAAATTATGAGTGTAGGATATAGATGTTTTTTCCTAAAGCCTTGTATTATCATACCACTTACTAAAATTATGAATGTAGGATATCACACCACTTGCTAAATTTTTGTCTAAATTCCTTTTCACCTAATCTTGATTACACCATTATTTCATCACTTTATTTTTATTTTTATTTTTCCTCTTTGGTTTGGGCTCATTCTTGCCCATTTTCTTTACTTTGGTTAAAATTCTACCTTTCATAATGGGCTTGGTCACATTTTCATGATTTTTGGGCTACCAGTCCAATTCCTAGATCCTAGTCCAAGTTTATGTTTTATTTCTTTATTGGGCTATCCTATTGGCTTGCTAAAAATTCATGTGAAGTAGAAAAAACTCTATACGAAATGTCCATAGGTGAAAGTCCAATTTATGGGTGGTGATACTAAACTTAGTAACTTTTGCTCTTAAATTAAGAAAAATTACCCTAATCCAATCTTCTTGAAATTTTAAGACCTTTACTTACTTCACAAAAATTTATCTTCCTTGACTAAGAATTTCACCTTTCTTTAGCATGCTTATTTCTAGTATTTCCTCTTAGGTTTTCTTTCTTTACCTATTCCATTAATATTAGAACATTTCTATGCATACACGTAAGGTGAAGAATTTTTAAGGATTATATTTCCTTAGATATCTAAAAATTGTCTAATAAATTTTATTTCCTTAATTAAATATTTATGTACCTTTATCAAAAAAAGAAATGAAATTAGGGACGTTACTTTGAATACTCTGGTACTTTTATTATTACATGAAACAAAATTAGGGATGTTACATTTCTCTCCCCCTAAAAGAAATTTTGTCCTCCAAATTTCAGAAATTACCTAATAAGAACAATTTTGGATATTTCTTCCTCATGACTTCTTCTAGTTCCCAAGTTGCTTCTTCTGGAGTCAAGTCTTCCCATAACACCTTAACTAGGGGAATAGTTTTGTTCCGCAATTGCTTCACGTCAGTGTCCAATATAGATGCTGGTACTAGCTAGTATGTCATGTTCTCCTTTATTTGTATTGGTTCATCCCGTATTATAAGTGAAGAATTTGGAAGATACTTCCGTAGCTGTGATACATTGAAAACATTGTGCAGGTTGGACAAATTTGGTGGAAGGGAAACTTGATATGCTGACGTCCCCACTTTGTTCAAAATCTGATAGGGTCCCAAAAATTGCGGACTTAGCTTTCTAGTTTTGAGAGACCTACCAACTCCAGTAGTCGGGGAAAGTTTCAGAAATACATGGTCTCCTTCCCCAAATGCTAGAGGTCTATGTCTCTTATCATAGTAACTCTTTTTTCGACTTGGAGCTGTAAGTATTTTGTCTCGTATCATCCTAATTTGTTCAGTGGTCTGTTGAACTAAATTAGGACCCAGCAAGTTCTTTTCTCCTACCTCAAATCAACATAGTGGAGATCAGCACTTCTTCCCGTATAAAGCTACGTAGGGGGCCATCTTAATACTGGAGTGATAACTATTATTATAAGAAAACTCTACTAAAGGTAGGTACTTATCCCATCCTTTCCCTTGCTCTATTACACAGGCCCTTAACATATCTTCTAGAGTTTCATTGGTCCATTCTATCTGCCCGTCATTCTGAGGATGATAGGTAGTATTGAACCGCAACTGGGTTCCAAAAGCTTCCTGCAACACCTTCCAAAACCTCGACGTAAACCTGGGATCTCTATCAGAAACGATATTTAAGGGAATTCCATGAAGTCTAACTATTTCCTAAAAGTACAATTGGGCCAATTTGTCCAGTGAATATTTAATCTTTATGGGTAGAATGTGAGCAGATTTGGTTAATCTGTCAATAATTACCCAGATAGAGTCATGTCCCACTGAAGTCTTAGGTAATCCCACAACAAAGTCCATTGAGCTCCTGGAAACTAGCTTCACATTGATTAGTCCATTTGAAAAGACTTCCCTTCCTGGTCAATTTAGTCAATGGCAAGGCTATACGAGAGAAGTTTTGTATAAACCTCCTATAGTATCCTGCTAAACCCAAGAAACTGTTTACTTCCGTAACTATCTTTGGTCTCTCCCACTGAATCACTGCTTCCATCTTACTAGGATCTACTGCTACCCCTCTAATTTGGCATATAACTTTTTCTCTTTTAGCACTTGCAGCACGATTCGGAGATGTTGTTCATGTTCTTTCTCACTCTTAGAATATATCAAGATGTCATCAACGAACACTACAACAAATTGATCTAGGTAGGGTCAAAAAATGTGATTCATGTAATCCATAAAAATGGCAGGTGCATTCGTCAATTCGAAGGGAATTACGAGAAACTCATAGTGCATATTCCTAGTCCTGAAGGCAGTTTTTGGTACGTCCTCCTCCTTGATCCTAATCTGATGATATCCTGACCTCAAGTCAATTTTAGAAAAGATGGAGGCTCCCTTCAATTGATCTAATAAGTCATCTATCCTAGGGAGAGGAAACTTGTTTTTGATAGTCACCTTATTCAGCTGTCTGTAATCTATGCATAGTCTCAAGCTCCCGTCTTTTTTCTTAACAAACAATACAGGAGCTCCCCAAAGTGATACACTCGATCTAATGAATTGCTCGTCTAATAGTTCCTCCAACCGTTTCTTGAGTTCATGTAGTTCCTTCGAAGCCATTCTATATGGTGCAATAGAGATAGGCCCTGTCCCAGGTAGGAGATCAATAGAGAACTCTATCTCTCTCTTGGGAGGTAAGCCTAGAATATCTGATGGAAATACTTCAGGAAACTCGTTGGCTATTGGGATTTCATCTAACTTTGATTCGACTTCTAGGTTTGATAAATACAAGAGAATGTATCCAAGTACTCCATTCTTTAACTCCCTATTAAACTGATTGGCATTAAGCATCAATAACTAGACCTCCTCTTTCAAAGTAGGAGGTAAAAATTCAACAGTCTTGTTACAACAATTCAGCAAGACTCGATTTTTAGACATCCAGTCTAACCCTAGAATGACCTCAATACCGCTTAAAGGTAGACAGACGAGTTCTACAGAAAAAATTTTTCTCCTGGATGGTGACTTGATTGTCTTTATATACAGAAAAAGTTAATACCCTTTCCCCTGTAGGGGTTACTACAGATAGCTCATAGGGAGTTTCAAAAATAGGAAACTGAAACTTCTAAATACATTCTTCTGATATAAATGAATGACTAGCACCAGAGTTAAATAACACCATAAGAGCAAATCCGTAGATATAGCAAGTACCTTGAATTATTTCAGAAAATTGAGCTACCTCTTGGCCGCTCAGGGTGAAAACCCTTCCTTTCACCTGAGGCCTCTGTTCTGGCTGCTTCCCCATATTCTATGCGCAGTTTTAAGGAAAATGACCCTTCTGTTCGCAGTTGAAGCAGACATCTTGTCCTATGTAGCATGGCCGATTACCATACATGCGTCCGCACTTAGCGCACTTAAATGGGGCGAGGTCTTGTTGAAATGGTCTAGGACCTGCAGTCAATGGCCTCTTACCAGCTCCATATCCACTTCTTTTTAGTTCTTGCTAGGGTTGGGAAATTTTTTTTTCCTTTTCCATAGGTTTCGCCTTTGCTTCTCGTCCTCCACTGCCTTTAAAATTTTCTCCAAGAGTCTGCATTTATTGATCAGAGGTACAAACTCCCTGATCTCCATAGCTATAAAGCATTCTTTATCTCTGGGTTCAGTCCCGCTTCGAACTTAATAGCCTTCCATGCTTCATCTAGGTTAAATTGCAGATAAGAGGAGAAATTAGACAACTCCTCAAATCTCGCGATGTACTGGTCTACATTCATGCTGCCTTGCCTGAGTTGGAGAAATTCAAACTCCTTCTCTGTCCGCACAATACTTGGAAAGTACTTTTCCAAAAAGGTGTCTTTGAACACCTGCCAAGTGATCTGCCTTCCCTGGTGAGCTAAAAGTTCTCTAACTCCACACCACCAGTATTCTGCTTCATCTTTTAGCATATATGCAGTGAAGATTACTTGCTGCTCCTCAGTACAGCCCATCACTTCAAAGATTTTCTCTAACTCCCTTATCTATCTTTCAGCTACAATTGGGTCAAAGCCGCCTTGAAAACAAGGCGGCCTAGTCCTCAGGAACTCAGATATGTCGTTATCATTTCCAGCCATCTGGTTGTTAACACCATTCACACCATTCAAGTTATTAGCATTCTAGAGGTATTGTAGAATTTGATTAGTGGTCATGACTTGGTCTCGAATTGTCGTGGCCAAGTTGTGCATGGTTTCCTCCGCATTATTTGCCGGATTCCTCCTTGGTGGTGCCATTTCCTACTGTGGCAAAAAATAAAGTTATGCTGCTATTGAGGTAATCATGCCCAATAGTTAGTTCAAAAATATTTAACAGCAGTCATAACACCACCTCGGCATGTAGGTAGGAAACACTAGTAATTTCTTACCTATATGAATTCACTGATCCCTACACAACACAACCACAAACATACTAAAGACACTATAAGATCGATTCAGATAACCATCCACCCACTGGCCATCTAGGATTGACCTGCTCTTATACCAATTATGTAACAACTTCAATTATGTAACAACTATTTTATTATTATTATTATACAATATAGAGTTTACATACATGTCATTAATCAAAACATACGTACAACATATCAAACACATAAAAATCTACATCTTATTTATTCTGGTTGACAAATTTCAGAGATACAGGTGTGGTTGGTTGCACCTTTACCGGGATCTAAGCCAACTCGACCACAAACATTTTATTTGATTCTGGGATTTACCCATCATAAAGTACTCGATCCAACGTGCACTAAAAGCCAGAACCATAGAAAAATCAGCATAACTAATTTTTTGAACATGATATGGAAATATAGTGAGAATTAAATCCCAGTAAGTTCAACAATAAATCATCATCAATATAGCTCATCACGTCATGTTGAGCTGTATAAACTATAGCAAATATCTTTGGTCACATGAATGCACTATATCTATGCAAATGAGAATCGTACAATAATGACATGTATGACAGGATTAACTATTTCCAGAATATCATAGGATGACTATCAATTTATTCTCATATCAAGCTACCCCGGTCAGGGTAAGTATTTTCTACTCTCTAGTACGGACTTTTCTCGCTCCGTCCGACATGGCCCACTTTTTCTTTCTTTTCCCATTAACATGATCATAACCGTTGGTAGGCCGTCCCATACTGGTGCACCACACGAATTGCCATGTGACCGTGCTAATTTCTTTTCTTTTCACAATGATAGCCAAAAATATGCTTCCAATAACAAGTATGTTCAACAAAATATAACTATTACCAAAAATCATTGGTAATCATGCCATGAACATAACCATTTCAAATATCACTTTATAAAATATTTCCATGTCAAAATTTCACACTTAAGATGGTAAGAAGTTCATGCAATGGCAATGGCTATGGCATATACTAGTCATTTATTATTTTCATTTATAAGATTCTTTTTTTTTTAAATATTAATTTTATGTCTTTATTTTCTTGATGCAGGTTTTCATCCTATCTGACCTTCTCTTACTAATAAGAGAATAACTTCCTCAATTTAACTCCAATTTAGGTGATCTTGATATAAATTTAAAGAAAAAACAATTATCTAAAACTCTTATGTTGAACATTTGAACGAAATATTAAGAAATCATGGTGATATTACTCCCTCAAAGAACATGTTATTTCTTTCTGGGTAGGTTCTGACCTCTACCTACTAATCTGTACATATCTCCCTCATAATAATTCTAAATTAAGTGATTCCAGTGGTTAAAAATCCGTGACACATATAGTTATAATTCTTATGTTAACCATTTATTTTAACTCCCTACAGAATGTTCTCTGAAATTAAAACACAGAAGCTATCCTAACATATTCTTCCCTGATTAACCATTTTCTGACTATTGTTTACTAATCGGACCATATCTACCTCATATGGACTCCAAATTGAGTGATTACAGTGGATAAAATTCCATGAGACATACATCTACATTTTTCATGTTATCCATTTGTTTTAATTCCTTACCAATACTTCCCAAAATTTTAAAAATAGAAGCATAAAAGTTTGCCACCCATAGACATATATATATGCAAAACTATCTACACCAACCTAAGTATTCAAACATACATAATATGTAATATGATATAGCAACATCCCTGGCCAATCATTAAAGTTCTAAGATCAAAATCTAATATAAATATTACAAGTTTCAAAATGTTTCTTCAAAAAGAAATATTGTTGAATTTACCTAGAGCACTTAGTCCTCTAGACTTCTCCTTCCTCTTTCTTCCTTTCTTCCTCTCCTTTCCTCACTCTACCTTGCTTCTATTTTTTTTCTCCCTCACTTGGACGAACATTCTAATATTGTAAGGGTGGGTTCTGCTTAAATAGACCATCAAATAATTCACCTTTCATGATCATGGGTCTACCTTATCACAATTAGGATACACTTGGTTGAAGTTTTGGAAAACAAACAACTTATGTTCTTGTCTTCCTCTTCCTTAGTCAAGATATGCATAGCAAAAGGAGATTTGTATTTTGAAAATTATGATAATATGTTTCTAAGATAAGGGATAAGGTCCCTTTGATTTAGGGTTTCTTTTTCTTTTTCTTTTGTCTTAATCAAGTATGATAGGTTTGCCTTTTTAGGTGGCAAATTTCTAGCCCCTGAATTTCCATTATTTGGTTGAAATTATTTGTGTGGGATAGGAATGTTTTGTCCTAATGCCATGTATTATCATACCACTTGCTAAAATTATGAGTGTAGGATATAGATGTTTTGTCCTAAAGCCTTGTATTATCATACCACTTGCTAAAATTATGAATGTAGGATATCACACCACTTACTAAATTTTTGTCTTAATGCCATGTCACATAATCTTAATTACACCATTATTTCATCACTTTACTTTTATTTTTATTTTTTATTTTTCCTCTTCGTTTTGGTCGCATTCTTGCCCATTTTCTTTACTTTGGTTAAAATTACACTTTTCATAATGGGCTTGGTCACATTTTCATGATTTTTGGGTTACCGGTCCAATTGCTATATCCTAGTTCAAGTTTATGTTTTATTTCTTCATTGGGCTATCCTATTGGCTTTCTAAAAATTCATCTGAAGTAGAAAAAACTCTATACGAAGTGTCCATAGGTGAAAGCCCAATTTATGGGTGGAGATACTAAACTTAGTAACTTTTGCTCTTAAATTAAGAAAAATTATCCTAATCTAATCTTCTTGAAATTTTAAGACCTTTACTTACTTCACAAAAATTTATCTTCCTTGCCTAAGAAATTCACCTTTCTTTAGCATGCTTATTTCTAATATTTCCTCTTAGGTTTTCTTTCTTTACCTATTCCATTAATATTAGAACATTTCTATGCATACATGTAAGGCGAAGAATTTTTAAGGATTATATTTCCTTAGATATCAAAAAATTGTCTAATAAATTTTATTTCCTTAATTAAATATTTATGTACCTTTATCAATAAAAGAAATGAAATTAGGGATGTTACTTTGAATACTCTTTTACTTTTATTAATACAGGAAAGAAAATTAGGCATGTTACATTTTGGATATCTGAATATCCTTTTATTTGAGAATATTTGAAATACGGATCCTATATGGATGTACTTTTGAACTGCATTTTCTATGTGACAAATTTTAAAACATGAGTACATCCATATGCTGACCTAAGAGGTCATAGGAAGTATTATCTGCTCACTGAGTTGTCAAACTCACTACATGATATTTCCACATTTTTCAGATAAGAATACAGAGTTGATCCTACAGATAGGTTATCAGTTAGGTGACATATTCTCTGGGTGAGTCTACGTTGCTTTCAAGGCTCACAATTTTGAATTATACTGTGTTTGTATTCTTGAGTGTGCTCTAAATGCTACAGGCAAGATCCCTACTTCTATTATTACTTTGACATTTATAACTTGATCTGTATAATGTATTTACATGAGAGAACCTATATGTATATATTTCTATGACAAAGAATAGTGTTATGCATGTTATGAAAAATATCTGATTGCGAAAAAAAAATGTTTGTTTTCACCTGCTTGAAATTGGGGGCATTACAAGTTAGTATCAGAGGATTAGGTTTCCCTGTGGTTATTAGAGCAAAAATCAGTGAAAATTCAAAAATTCAAGTTCATAAGCGTAAAGAGGTGTTTTAAGGAAAAGCTATCTACCTCAATTCTAGTACAATCACTTCCTTTCCAGGGCTGCCAATGTTACTACCAGCAACTCAAACTAAAACATATAAGAGTTCTTGGTTAATGCATGCATATTAGTACCTAAAGTCATAAATCTCTAGTTTAAAATCTTCTGCTCCTCAAAACAAAACTATGATTTTGTTGAGATTTGAGGTTATTATTAAATATGAAAAAAGTCCTCTAAAATTTTGTATGGAGGTACCTTTACATTTTTATTTTATTTCGTAATTCTCTCAGCCCTTAACTCCTCCATTCAACCCCAAAAACTACCTCCATAACCAGGACAGTGCAATTTAGTTTCAGTTCCATTTTTATTCTGTTTTGCATCCATTTGGTTTAGTAAAAATTCTTCAAAATTCATTATATTTTATATGAAGCATGATAGATATGTTGTATAATCACCATAAAAATTTAAACTAAAAAGTAATTCATTTGACCCCTCGAATAACCCAAGATTTAAAGCTGTCTCCTGTTATGGTCTGTTCTGCCTCATTTCGTTCCCTACCAAATTTCTACATTTTATTATATGCCTTAACCTACCCAGAATTTTATAAAATTTGGTGAGATCCTTAACTAGGATTCTTCTAACATGTCATAAATTTTTAAACAAAAATTCAACATCTCATCCCTTCAATATTTTGTCTTTCCATCAACAGTCTATGTTGTCCAGCAAATTGTCCTCAACACTATTTTAATTACAAAAGACCTAGTTGTAAATTCTCAAAAGTCACAAAACTTTCTAGAATCAATCATAAACATCTTAAGACTCTTCTCACCAAATATTAGGGAATTTAAAGGCCATTTACTAAATTTATTAAGCCAATAATTTCTGGTACAAAAAGGTTTCTATTTTCTCAACCTAACTCTTCTATGCTCTATGACCTTTACTCACTAATTAGACCCTAACTCACTCATATGTACTCGAAATTTTGTGATTCCAGTGGTTATGTGACCATGAAAACGTTATCTACAACTTTTATGTTAACCACAACTTTATATTCCTTATGGATTACTCCCAAATATTCGAAAATAGAAGCTATTCTTCACCAGCCTAGATTCCAAACCCAATTCTGACCTCTCATCACTCCATGTACTATAACTCTCTCATTTTACGTCCGATTAATGTGATTCCAAATGTTATGGAAATCTACGACATAGGGCTATAACTTCTATGTTGAAAATATTTTCATAGATTAGACAAAATGTCCTCCATGCAAGCCCAAAAATTAACCTAATAAACTAAAAACTGGATTTTTATAAGAAGGCAGACTTACCTTATGTAAACCTACTCCTATGGCTCTCAATTTGCATCTTCCTTCTTGGTTTCATTTGCAACTCAACCACGTTTCTTGCACCAAATATAGGGTTATCAAGGCTTCAAACCTCAGCACTCACTCTCACTCTCACTGCCTTATGGTGAGGGAAGGAAACTCTCCACTCTTTTCTCTGGTTTTTCTACTCTCTTCCTCCTCCCTCAACCTCCTTCTTCTTCCTGGCTACCCTCTCCCTCTTCCTTCCTCTTGCCTCTTGAGTTTTTGGTTACTTCTGTAACATCCTTAATTTCGTTTCTTTTATTGATAAAGGTACATAAAAAAATTAATTAAGGAAATAAAATTTATTAGACAATATTTTAGATATCTAAGGAAATATAATGCTTAGAAATTCTTCACCTTATGTATATGCATAGAAAATGTTTCTAACATTAAGAGAACAAATAAAGAAGGAAAATCTAATAGGAAAGAAATTAGAAATAACATACTAAAGAGATGCAAAATTCTTGGATAAGGAAGATAAATTTTTAGAAACAAGTAAAGGTCTTAAAATTTCAAAGAACATTGAATTAGGGTAATTTTTCCTAATTCAAGAACTATAGTTACTAAGTTTAAAATCTTTACCCATACATTGGGCTTTTACCTATGGACACTTCATATAGAGTTTTTCCACTTCACATAAGTTTCTAGCAAGCCCATTGGATAACCTAAACAAGAAATTAAACATAGACTTGGACTAGGATATAGTAATTTCACCAATAGCCCAAAAATTATGAAAATGTGACCAAGCCCACCAAGAAAGGAAGAATTTTATCCAAAGCAAAGAAAATGGGTAGGACAAGCCCATAATGGGTAAGAATAAGCCCAAATCCAAGAGGAAAAATAAAATAAAATAAATTAGATGATGATATAATAATAAGAATAAAGATTAGGTTACATGGCATTAAGACAAAAATTTAGCAAGTGGTGTGATTCTACATTCATCATTTAGGCAAGTGGCATGATAATACAAGGCTTTAGGACAAAAACATCTATATCCTTCACTCATAATTTTAGCAAGTGGTATGATAATACATGGTATTAGGACAAAACATTCATAGCCCACACAAATAATATCAACCAAATAATGGAGATTGAAGGGCTAGAAATTTGCCACTTAAAAAGGAAACCTATCATAATTGATTAAGACAAAAGAAAAATTAAATGAATCCCTAAATCAAAGGGACCTTGTCCCTTATCTTAAGAACATATCATCATAATTTTCAAAATACAAATCTCCTTTTCCTATGCATATCTTGACTAAGGAAGAGGAAGACAAGAACATAAGTTGTTTGTTTTCCAAAAATTCAACAAAGTGTATCTTAATTGTGATAAGGTAGATCCATGATCATGAAAGGTGAATTATTTGGTGGTCTATATAAGAGAACCCACCCTTACAACACTTTAATTTCGTCCAAGTGAGAAAGAGAGAGAAATAGAAGCAAGGTAGAGTGAGGAAAGGAGAGAAGAGAGAAGAAGAAAGGAAGGAAGAAGAAGGAGAAGTTTAGAAAGCTAAAGGTAAGTTTAACAATATTTCTTTTTGAAGAAAACTTTTGAAACTTATAATATTTATATGAGATTTTGATCTTAGAACTTTTATGATTGGTCATGATGTTGCTATATCATGTTACATATTGATCTTGCATGTGAGGTATGTTTGAATACTTAGGTTGGTGTAGATAGTTCTGCATGGTTATGGCTATGGGTGGCAGAATTTTAAGCTTCGGTATTTTAATTTCTGGGAACAATCTATAAGGAATTAAAATACATGGTTAACATAAGAATTAAAGATATATGTGTCCCGGATTTTTAGCCACTGGAATCATTCCATTTGGAGTCCATATTAGGTAGATATGGTCTGATTAGTAGTCAAAGGTCAGAAAATGAATCATCAGGGAAGAATATGTTAGGATAGCTTCGGTAATTTAATTTCTGGGAATTATTGGTAGGGAACTAAAATAAATGGTTAACATAAGAATTAAAGATAAATGTGTCATGGATTTGTAGCCACTGGAATCATTCCATTTGGAGTCCATATGAGGTAGCTATGGTCTGATTAGTAGTCAAAGGTCAGAAAATGAATCATCAGGGAAGAATATGTTAGGATAGCTTCGGTAATTTAATTTCTGGGAATTATTGGTAGGGAATTAAAATAAATGGTTAACATAAGAATTAAAGATATGTATGTCATGGATTTTTAGCCACTGGAATCATTCAATTTGGAGTCCATATGAGGTAGCTATGGTCTGATTAGTAGTCAAAGGTCAGAAAATGAATCATCAGGGAAGAATATGTTAGGATAGCTTCGGTAATTTAATTTCTGGGAATTATTGGTAGGGAATTAAAATAAATGGTTAACATAAGAATTACAGATATGTATGTCATGGATTTTTAGCCACTGGAATCATTCAATTTGGAGTCCATATGAGGGAGATATGAGCCGATTAGTAGACAAAGGTCAGAAAATGGGTCATCAGGGAAAAATATGTTAGGATAGCTTCGGTATTTTAATTTCTGAGAAGTATCTGTAAGGAATTAAAATAAATTATTAACATAAGAATTAAAGATAAATGTGTCATGGATTTTTAGGCACTGGAATCATTCAATTTGAAGTCCATTTGAGGTAGATATAAGCTGATTAGTAAGCAGAGGTCAGAAAATGTTTATTCAGAATATGTTATTAAAGCTTTAGTTTTTGAATTTCTGGAAAATATTCTGTAGGGAGTTAAAATCGTACGCCAAGATAACAATTATAGATATAGGGCTCATGGATTTTTACCAACTGGAATAACTCAATTTGGAGTTCAAATTTGGGAGATATGATCTAATTAGTCAGTAAAGGTCAGAACTTACACGAGAAGAAATAATCTGTACATTTAGGGAGTAATATCACCTTGATTTCTTAATATTTCGCTACAATGTTCAACATAATAGTTTTAGATAATTGTTTTATCTTGAAATTGACACTAAGATCACCTACATCAGAGTTAAATTGAGGGAGTTATGCTCTGATTAGTAAGAGAAGGTTAGATAGGATGAAAACCTGCATCAAGAAAATAAAGAAATAAAATTAGTATTTTAAAAAGAAGATGAATCTTAACAAATGACTAGTATAGCCATAGCCATTGCCATTGCATGAACTTACTACCATTTTAAGTGTGTAATTTTTAACATGGAATTTACCCTAGTACTCATATAAATTTACAAGAAGTTTTGAAAGTGCCGGTTTTATTTGAAAAATCTTAGTATGCTCCGTGGTTGCAGTATTTTCACATCAGAAAAGAATTATTCTAGTTACTGGAAAACAAAATTGTGATTTGTGAAAAGTGCATGTCTAAGGAAAGCTCTGGCAAGGAAAGACATGGTACTTAAGCGTGTCCATTAGTGACCCACCTCTCTTTCTTGGGAACTTTTCTGGTGCGCTGTTTACAGACTACAATTACTATCCAGTTACCAAGGTATTAGTATGGAATTTTGACATGGAAATGTTTTATAAAGTGATATTTTAAATGGTTATGTTCATGGCATGATTACCAATGATTTATGGTAATAGTTATATTTTGATGAACATACTTGTTATTGAAAGCATATTTTTGGCTATCATTGTGAAAAGAAAAGAAATGAGCACGGTCACATGGCAATCCGTGTGGTGCACCAGTAGGGGACGCCCTACCAACGGTTATGATCATGTTAATAAGAAAAGAAAGAGAAAGTGTGCCATGTCGGACGGAGCGAGATAAGCCCGTACCGAAAAGTAGAGAATACTCACCCTGACCGGGGTAGCTTGAAGTAAGAATAAGTGGATAGCCATCATATGAAACTCGAAAAATAGTTATTCATACCATACATGTCATAACTGTATAATTTTCATGTGCATGATAAAGTGCATTCATGTGACTTAAAGATATTTTCTGTAGTTTATACAGCTGAACATGACATGATGAACTATATTGATGGTAAATTATGATTTATTGTTGAACTTACTGGGATTTAATTCTCACTATATTTCCATATCATGTTCAGAATAATAAATATGCAGATATTCTCTATGACACTTATTATCTCTGTACGTTGGTCGAGGTGCCCTACCTTGGGCAACTTCCAGTTATTTCAGATATAACTGTCGTAGATGTAACTGAGATTCCGGTGGACGTGCCACCCGAACCAGTGTCCCCGGAAGTAGTCGATATAGATGATTAGAACTAATATGTATTTTTGTACAAATATTTGTAAAATAATGGTGTGTAGTTTGTAAAATAATATTGTGTATGAAAACTCAGTATTGTATAAATTAAATAAATGTTATATTGAGTTAAGTTGTAACGAGGTAATAATATCATCGTATTTTTTTTTAAAAAAAAAAAATTTACATAAATGGAGTTGTTACATAATTGGTATCAGAGCAGGTCGATCCTAGATGGCCAGTGGTTGGATGGTTATCTGAATCGATCTTATAGTGTCTTGAGTATGTTGTGGTTGTGCTGTGTAGGGGATCAGTGATTCATATAGGTAAGAAATTACTAGTGTTTCCTATCTATATGCCAAGGTGGTGTTATGACTGCTATTAAATATTTTTGAACTAACTATTGGGCTTGATCACCTCAATAGCAGCATAACTTTGTTTTGTACCATAGTAGGAAATGGCACCACCAAGGAGGAATCCAGCAACCAATGCAGAGGAAACCCTGCACAACCTGGCCACGGCAATTCGAGACCAAGTTATGACCACCAACCAAATTTTACAACATCTCCAGAATGCTAATAACACAAATGTTGAGATTGGTCCTAACAACCGGACGGCTGGAAAAGATAATGGTATATCCGAGTTCCTGAGGACTAGACCACCTTGTTTCCAAGGTGGTTATGACCCAACGGTAGCCGAAAGGTGGATTAGGGAATTAGAGAAAATCTTTGAAGTGATGGGCTGTACTGAAGAGCAGCAAATCATTTTTGCTGCATATATGTTAAAGGATGAAGCAGAATACTGGTGGCGTGGAGCTAGAGAACTTTTAGCTCATCAGGGAAGACAGATCACCTGGCAAGTGTTCAAGGACATTTTCTTTGAAAAGTACTTTCCAAGTACTGTACGGGCAGAGAAAGAGATCGAATTTCTCCAACTCAGGCAAGGAAGCATGACCGTGGACCAGTATATCGCAAGGTTCGAGGAGCTGTCTAAGTTCTCCTCTTATCTACGATATAACCCAGATGAAGCATGGAAGGCGGTTAAGTTTGAAGCGGGACTAAACCCGGAGTTAAAGAATGCTGTTATAGCTATGGAGATAAGGGAGTTTGTACCTCTGATAAATAAATGCAGACTCCTGGAAAAGAGTTTAAGGGCAGTGGAGGACGAGAAGCAAAGGCGAAACCTATGGAAAAGGAAGAAAAATTTTCCCAACCCTAGAAAGAACGTGAGAAGAAGTGGATATGGAGCTGGTAAGAGGCCATTGATTGCGGGTCCTAGGCCTTTTCAACAAGACCTCGCCTCAGTCAAGTGCGCTAAATGTGGACGCATGCATGGTAACCGGCCATGCTACATGGGACAAGATGTCTGCTTTAATTGCGGACAGAAGGGACATTTTGCGAAAAACTGCCCACAGAATGTAGGAAAGCAGCCAGAACAGAGGCCTCAGGTGAAAGGAAGGGTTTTCACCCTGAGCGGCCAAGAGGCAGCTCAATCTTCTGAAATGATTCAAGGTACATGCTATATTTATGGATTTGCTCTTATGGTGTTATTTGACTCTGGTGCTAGTCATTCATTTATATCGGAAGAATGTATTAGGAAGTTTCAGTTCCCTATTTCTGAAACTCCCTATGAGCTATCTGTAGTAACCCCTACAGGGGAACGGGTATTAACTTCCTCTGTATGTAAGGACTGTCAAGTCACCATCCAGGAGAAAACGTTTTCTGTAGACCTCGTCAGTTTACCTTTAAGAGGTATTGAGGTCATTCTAGGGTTAGACTGGATGTCTAGAAATCGAGTCTTGTTGAATTGTTGTAACAAGACCGTTGAATTTCTACCTTCTACTCCGAAAGAGGAGGTCCAGTTATTGATGTTAAATGCCAATCAAGTTAATAGGGAGTTGAAGAATGGAGTACTTGGATACATTCTCTTGTATTTATCAAACCTAGAAGTCGAACCAAAGCTTGATGAAATTCCAATAGCCAACGAGTTTCCTGAAGTGTTTCCATCAGATATTCTAGGCTTACCTCCCAAGAGAGAGATAGAGTTCTCTATTGATCTCCTACCTGGGACAGGGCCTATCTCTATTGCACCATATCGAATGGCCTCGAAGGAACTACAAGAACTAAAGAAGTAGTTGGAGGAACTATTAGACAAGCAATTCATTAAACCGAGTGTATCACCTTGGGGAGCTCCTGTATTGTTTGTTAAGAAGAAAGACGGGAGTTTGAGACTATGCATAGATTACAGACAGCTGAATAAGGTGACTATAAAAAATAAGTACCCTCTCCCTAGGATAGATGACTTATTGGATCAATTAAAGGGTGCCTCCATCTTTTCTAAAATTGACTTGCGATCAGGATATCATCAGATTAGGATTAAGGAGGAGGACGTACCAAAAACTGCCTTCAGGACTAGGTATGGGCACTATGAGTTTCTCGTAATGCCCTTTGGGTTGACTAATGCACCTGCAATTTTCATGGATTACATGAATCGCATTTTTCAACCCTACCTAGATCAATTTGTTGTAGTGTTCATTGATGACATCTTGATATATTCTAAGAGTGAGAAAGAACATGAACAACATCTCCGAATCGTGCTGCAAGTGCTGAAAGAGAAAAAGTTATATGCTAAATTGGAGAAGTGTGAATTTTGGCTGTCAGAGGTGAAGTTTCTCGGACATGTCATCTCTAATAGAGGGGTAGCCGTAGATCCTAGCAAGACGGAAGCAGTGATTAAGTGGGAGACACCAAAGACGATTACGAAAATCAGAAGTTTCCTTGGTTTGGCAGGATACTACAGGAGATTTATACAAAACTTCTCTCGTATAGCCTTGCCATTGACTAAATTGACCAGGAAGGGAAGTCCTTTCAAATGGACTGATCAATGTGATGCTAGTTTTCAGGAGCTGAAGACAAGACTGACCACTCCTCCTGTTTTAATTATTCCAGACCCCACAGGACATTTTGAAGTGTATAGTGATGCTTCAAAGAAAGGGCTAGGGTGTGTGTTAATGCAAGACAAGAGAGTAGTTGCTTACGCCTCTAGACAACTAAGACCCCACGAAGGAAACTATCCAACCCATGATCTTGAATTAGCGGCAGTAGTGTTTGCCTTAAAGATTTGGCGACACTATTTGTACGGGGCAACCTTTGAAGTATATTGTGATCATAAGAGTCTTAAATACCTCTTTGATCAGAAGGAGTTAAATATGAGGCAACGAAGATGGGTAGAATTCCTCAATGACTACAAGTTTGAGATAAAGTATCATCCCGGAAAGGCGAATGTTGTAGCAGATGCCTTGAGTCGAAAATCTCTGCATATGGGTCAGATGATGGTGTATGAGATGCAGATGCTAGAGGAGTTTCGAAATTTGAAGCTAGCCACTACTCTTACTCCAAAGAATCTAGTCATTAATGGTTTAAGTATAGGGTCTGACCTTAGAGCCCAGATCAAAGAAGCTCAAGCTCACGGTCAATACTTACAAGATCATAAAGACCAAGGTAATTTTTCTGTAATGGAAGATGGAGCAATCATGTATCAGGGAAGGATTTGTGTCCCTCAAGAACAAGAGTTGAGGACTAAGATACTGAAGGAAGCGCATCAAAGTAAATACACAATCCATCCTGGATGCACTAAAATGTACCAGGATTTAAAAAGGATGTATTGGTGGCCAGGGATGAAAAATGACATTGCTGAGTTCGTGGCAAAATGTTTAACTTGTCAGAAGGTGAAAGTGGAACATCAAAAGCCAGCAGGATTTCTTCAACCTCTGGAGATTCCTGAATGGAAATGGGACAGTATTTCGATGGACTTTGTTGTAGGTTTACCTAAGACTTCAGTGGGACATGACTCTATCTGGGTAATAGTTGACAGATTAACCAAATCTGCTCACTTTTTGCCCATAAAAATTAACTTTTCACTAGATAAATTGGCCCAATTGTATGTTCAGGAAATAGTTAGACTTCATGGGATTCCCTTAAATATTGTTTCTGATAGAGATCCGAGGTTCACATCGAGGTTTTGGAAGGCGTTGCAAGAAGCTTTTGGAACCCAGTTGCGGTTCAGTACTGCCTATCATCCTCAAACTGATGGGCAGACTAAACGAACAATTCAAACCCTAGAAGATATGTTGAGGGCCTGTGTGATGGAGCAAGGTAAAGGATGGGATAAGTACCTACCTTTAGTAGAGTTTGCTTATAATAATAGCTATCACTCTAGCATTAAGATGGCCCCCTATGAAGCTTTATACGGTAGAAAGTGCCGATCTCCACTATGTTGGTTCGAGGTAGGAGAAAAGAACTTGTTAGGTCCTGATCTAGTTCAACAAACCACTGAACAAATCAGGATGATACGAAACAAAATACTTACAGCGCAGAGTCGGCAAAAGAGTTACTACGATAAGAGACATAGACCTCTAGAGTTTGAAGAAGGAGACCATGTATTTTTGAAACTTTCCCTGACTACTGGAGTTGGTAGGTCTCTCAAAACAAGAAAGCTAAGTCCACGATTTTTAGGACCCTACCAAATTCTAAAGAAAGTTGGGACATCAGCATATCAAGTTGCTCTCCCACCTAATTTGTCCAACCTGCATAATGTTTTCCACGTATCACAGTTGCGGAAGTATCTTTCAGATTCATCACATATAATACTGGATGAACCAATCCAAATAAAGGAGAACATGACATACCAGCTACTACCTGCATCCATATTGGACACTGACGTGAAGCAACTGAGAAATAAAACCATTCCCCTAGTTAAGGTGTTATGGGAAGGTTTGACTCCGGAAGAAGCAACTTGGGAGCTGGAAGAAGTCATGAGGAAGAAATATCCGCAATTGTTCTTATAAGGTAATTTCTGAAATTTTGAGGACAAAATTACTTTTAGGGGGAGAGAAATGTAACATCCTTAATTTCGTTTCTTTTATTGATAAAGGTACATAAAAAAATTAATTAAGGAAATAAAATTTATTAGACAATATTTTAGATATCTAAGGAAATATAATGCTTAGAAATTCTTCACCTTATGTATATGCATAGAAAATGTTTCTAACATTAAGAGAACAAATAAAGAAGGAAAATCTAATAGGAAAGAAATTAGAAATAACATACTAAAGAGATGCAAAATTCTTGGATAAGGAAGATAAATTTTTAGAAACAAGTAAAGGTCTTAAAATTTCAAAGAACATTGAATTAGGGTAATTTTTCCTAATTCAAGAACTATAGTTACTAAGTTTAAAATCTTTACCCATACATTGGGCTTTTACCTATGGACACTTCATATAGAGTTTTTCCACTTCACATAAGTTTCTAGCAAGCCCATTGGATAACCTAAACAAGAAATTAAACATAGACTTGGACTAGGATATAGTAATTTCACCAATAGCCCAAAAATTATGAAAATGTGACCAAGCCCACCAAGAAAGGAAGAATTTTATCCAAAGCAAAGAAAATGGGTAGGACAAGCCCATAATGGGTAAGAATAAGCCCAAATCCAAGAGGAAAAATAAAATAAAATAAATTAGATGATGATATAATAATAAGAATAAAGATTAGGTTACATGGCATTAAGACAAAAAATTTAGCAAGTGGTGTGATTCTACATTCATCATTTAGGCAAGTGGCATGATAATACAAGGCTTTAGGACAAAAACATCTATATCCTTCACTCATAATTTTAGCAAGTGGTATGATAATACATGGTATTAGGACAAAACATTCATAGCCCACACAAATAATATCAACCAAATAATGGAGATTGAAGGGCTAGAAATTTGCCACTTAAAAAGGAAACCTATCATAATTGATTAAGACAAAAGAAAAATTAAATGAATCCCTAAATCAAAGGGACCTTGTCCCTTATCTTAAGAACATATCATCATAATTTTCAAAATACAAATCTCCTTTTCCTATGCATATCTTGACTAAGGAAGAGGAAGACAAGAACATAAGTTGTTTGTTTTCCAAAAATTCAACAAAGTGTATCTTAATTGTGATAAGGTAGATCCATGATCATGAAAGGTGAATTATTTGGTGGTCTATATAAGAGAACCCACCCTTACAACACTTTAATTTCGTCCAAGTGAGAAAGAGAGAGAAATAGAAGCAAGGTAGAGTGAGGAAAGGAGAGAAGAGAGAAGAAGAAAGGAAGGAAGAAGAAGGAGAAGTTTAGAAAGCTAAAGGTAAGTTTAACAATATTTCTTTTTGAAGAAAACTTTTGAAACTTATAATATTTATATGAGATTTTGATCTTAGAACTTTTATGATTGGTCATGATGTTGCTATATCATGTTACATATTGATCTTGCATGTGAGGTATGTTTGAATACTTAGGTTGGTGTAGATAGTTCTGCATGGTTATGGCTATGGGTGGCAGAATTTTAAGCTTCGGTATTTTAATTTCTGGGAACAATCTATAAGGAATTAAAATACATGGTTAACATAAGAATTAAAGATATATGTGTCCCGGATTTTTAGCCACTGGAATCATTCCATTTGGAGTCCATATTAGGTAGATATGGTCTGATTAGTAGTCAAAGGTCAGAAAATGAATCATCAGGGAAGAATATGTTAGGATAGCTTCGGTAATTTAATTTCTGGGAATTATTGGTAGGGAACTAAAATAAATGGTTAACATAAGAATTAAAGATAAATGTGTCATGGATTTGTAGCCACTGGAATCATTCCATTTGGAGTCCATATGAGGTAGCTATGGTCTGATTAGTAGTCAAAGGTCAGAAAATGAATCATCAGGGAAGAATATGTTAGGATAGCTTCGGTAATTTAATTTCTGGGAATTATTGGTAGGGAATTAAAATAAATGGTTAACATAAGAATTAAAGATATGTATGTCATGGATTTTTAGCCACTGGAATCATTCAATTTGGAGTCCATATGAGGTAGCTATGGTCTGATTAGTAGTCAAAGGTCAGAAAATGAATCATCAGGGAAGAATATGTTAGGATAGCTTCGGTAATTTAATTTCTGGGAATTATTGGTAGGGAATTAAAATAAATGGTTAACATAAGAATTACAGATATGTATGTCATGGATTTTTAGCCACTGGAATCATTCAATTTGGAGTCCATATGAGGGAGATATGAGCCGATTAGTAGACAAAGGTCAGAAAATGGGTCATCAGGGAAAAATATGTTAGGATAGCTTCGGTATTTTAATTTCTGAGAAGTATCTGTAAGGAATTAAAATAAATTATTAACATAAGAATTAAAGATAAATGTGTCATGGATTTTTAGGCACTGGAATCATTCAATTTGAAGTCCATTTGAGGTAGATATAAGCTGATTAGTAAGCAGAGGTCAGAAAATGTTTATTCAGAATATGTTATTAAAGCTTTAGTTTTTGAATTTCTGGAAAATATTCTGTAGGGAGTTAAAATCGTACGCCAAGATAACAATTATAGATATAGGGCTCATGGATTTTTACCAACTGGAATAACTCAATTTGGAGTTCAAATTTGGGAGATATGATCTAATTAGTCAGTAAAGGTCAGAACTTACACGAGAAGAAATAATCTGTACATTTAGGGAGTAATATCACCTTGATTTCTTAATATTTCGCTACAATGTTCAACATAATAGTTTTAGATAATTGTTTTATCTTGAAATTGACACTAAGATCACCTACATCAGAGTTAAATTGAGGGAGTTATGCTCTGATTAGTAAGAGAAGGTTAGATAGGATGAAAACCTGCATCAAGAAAATAAAGAAATAAAATTAGTATTTTAAAAAGAAGATGAATCTTAACAAATGACTAGTATAGCCATAGCCATTGCCATTGCATGAACTTACTACCATTTTAAGTGTGTAATTTTTAACATGGAATTTACCCTAGTACTCATATAAATTTACAAGAAGTTTTGAAAGTGTCGGTTTTATTTGAAAAATCTTAGTATGCTCCGTGGTTGCAGTATTTTCACATCAGAAAAGAATTATTCTAGTTACTGGAAAACAAAATTGTGATTTGTGAAAAGTGCATGTCTAAGGAAAGCTCTGGCAAGGAAAGACATGGTACTTAAGCGTGTCCATTAGTGACCCACCTCTCTTTCTTGGGAACTTTTCTGGTGCGCTGTTTACAGACTACAATTACTATCCAGTTACCAAGGTATTAGTATGGAATTTTGACATGGAAATGTTTTATAAAGTGATATTTTAAATGGTTATGTTCATGGCATGATTACCAATGATTTATGGTAATAGTTATATTTTGATGAACATACTTGTTATTGAAAGCATATTTTTGGCTATCATTGTGAAAAGAAAAGAAATGAGCACGGTCACATGGCAATCCGTGTGGTGCACCAGTAGGGGACGCCCTACCAACGGTTATGATCATGTTAATAAGAAAAGAAAGAGAAAGTGTGCCATGTCGGACGGAGCGAGATAAGCCCGTACCGAAAAGTAGAGAATACTCACCCTGACCGGGGTAGCTTGAAGTAAGAATAAGTGGATAGCCATCATATGAAACTCGAAAAATAGTTATTCATACCATACATGTCATAACTGTATAATTTTCATGTGCATGATAAAGTGCATTCATGTGACTTAAAGATATTTTCTGTAGTTTATACAGCTGAACATGACATGATGAACTATATTGATGGTAAATTATGATTTATTGTTGAACTTACTGGGATTTAATTCTCACTATATTTCCATATCATGTTCAGAATAATAAATATGCAGATATTCTCTATGACACTTATTATCTCTGTACGTTGGTCGAGGTGCCCTACCTTGGGCAACTTCCAGTTATTTCAGATATAACTGTCGTAGATGTAACTGAGATTCCGGTGGACGTGCCACCCGAACCAGTGTCCCCGGAAGTAGTCGATATAGATGATTAGAACTAATATGTATTTTTGTACAAATATTTGTAAAATAATGGTGTGTAGTTTGTAAAATAATATTGTGTATGAAAACTCAGTATTGTATAAATTAAATAAATGTTATATTGAGTTAAGTTGTAACGAGGTAATAATATCATCGTATTTTTTTTTAAAAAAAAAAAATTTACATAAATGGAGTTGTTACAACTTCCCCCTCTCATATTTTCTGCTGGCGTGAGGCAAGGGTAGGTGTTTCTGCTGCTACCAAAGATGCAAGCTACTGGGCACTAAAGGTTGCTGGAATCCCTTGGATTCTATAGGGCAGGGAGTAGGTTTTTTGCTGCCTCTCCACGTGGGTTATTGCATGCATAACTCTATTATATTATGCTGAAAGGGTGGCTATTGTTTTACACATAAGAGGGACCTAGGCTGCCAAGAAAAAACTGCTGCAAGATGCTCTGTTTTCCAAGCCTGAATTTACTGCTGAAGTTGGTGTGTTTTTACTACATGAGGGGCAAGGTTTTTTGCTGGGTTTTGGTGCAAATATGTGACGTTTTGTTCTGCTTGGTTTAGGAGCAAATGTGTTGTGAGGATGCTGCCATGTGGGTGTGTCTTTTTCTGCTTGACGTAGCTCTGATTCCTGCTATCTAATGGAGCATGTTCTTGCTAGATTTTTGGAGCAATGTTGGGCATGTTTTCTGCTGCATTTTGGTGGAGCAATATGGCGTGAATATGCTGGATGTGGGGCAAGGTTAGGTGGTGTTTTCAGCTGCATTTTGGGAGCAAGGATGGGTGTAATTCCAGCTTGCATTTCCTACGTGCATGTGTGTCTTTAATCCACCCAAAGCTGCTGGTTTTTTTTTTTTTTTTTTGGGTTTAACTCCTCACATGCATGCATGGTTGTATATTATGATATGCACCTATATATATATATATACACGTAAAGCTTTTATTCTTGCATGTGTAAATATATATATATATTATAATGTGTATGGTGGAAGTGAAAGTAAATATGTGTGTGTGTGTGTATATATATATATATATATATATATGTAGTGTATCACATAATGCTTCTTCCTTCCTTATTAATTTCCTAATCCTAAATTAGTAGCATCCTAAGGAATATATTTGTATCATATTCCTCTCATTTATGCTCCAAAAATATTTTATTTATATTATTTCTAACCATGAAATGGTACCACATTTTTTTGTAAAGATTTTTATTGTCATAAACTATCCATTTTAATCCTTGTTCATATATGTCTTAATTGATCACTAATCCTAGATTAGTAATGTCTAAAAAGATGTATTTATGTTTTCTCTCCATCCATTATAATCCTAAAAAATTTTATTTATGTGATTCAACATTAACTATGTCACCTATTTTATACTTTCTTTAAAATCATATAACTAAGCATCTTAATCACTTGTCATATGTGTTTTCTACTCATCCTTAAATTCATCTAACTTTATTAGAGGCTTAGGATGTTACAAATATCGCCCATATAAGAGGCATTCCGCTCTCCTTCACATATCATCTCCCGTGTATTGGCCTTCACACGAGGCTAGCACCACCCAATGCTAGCTGGGTTATAAAGGTGTGCAGGGCTAACATCACCTGTTGTTAGCAGACAGTGTTTCTAATAGGATTCCTCCATAGAAAATATCATATGCACATATGCCATGTAATCCAGTATAAAAGTCTCAATATAATACAGACTTTCAGTCTCAGTACAATTTTATCTGTCATAAATTCCCCATTTAGGGTTTATCTCATGTACATGCCCTTTCTCGAGACAATCATATAACTTTATAAATAATGTCACATGCATAAATATTCACTTTATCATTTAATGAGAAACACATGTGAAATTAAATACATCATGAGTTCAGAAATCCATTTTCAAAACTATACTCTTCCTAAACCATATTTCAAATTGTAAGCAATTCATATAATTTTAATGCATTTCAGAAACATATAAAAGTGTGAATATCTCATAAACATAATCATATACATGCTTAAAGATCAAGAAGAGTATAGGGCAAGCCATAGGAAGAATCATCTACTCACAAGGTAAGGGGTCCAGATTGGACAGCCCCAAATTGCACTTTTCCAATCCACATTTGACTAAACAGACTTCAAAAACGTGTTTGGTGGGTCTAGAAATCAAGAAAATGACTACGAAAACTTGATCCCTATTCATGGCCAGAAAACACTATTCGTCACTGGAAAATACTATTCACCAAGAACAAAAAGTTGTTAAATAGCTGAAAATTTTCATATCATAAGGTTTATCTAACTCCTGAATCCATCTACGATGTCAAATTTCTAATTTGAGGTCTCTAAGTAAGAATTTCAAAGTTTACCTTTTTCTGAGATTTTTTTCTTCCGATCTGCGGCGATTCAACGACTAATTTGAGAAATTGTTTGGTCAAAATCGTAGTACTCTCCATCCTAAATCCATTGGTACCATTAGTTTTGAGATCGGAAGTCAATAAGCACTCCAGATCTAGGAAAAAAATATAAATGTACTATTCACTATTCACACTATTCACCTTCTCTGAAACTTTCTATTTCTGCTGTCTACCCCTCTCCCTTTTCTTCTTTTTATTATTATTTTTATAATAATAATAATTATTATTTAATAATTGTATAATTTTATTTTATTTTATATATATTCATATAAATATCGTTTTCATCCTAAAAGATCCCCAAAATTTCTAAAAATTTACATTCTCATAAAACTTTAGTTGAACTCTTAAATTATAATTTTTCTTGATAAAAATCTTAATAAAACAAATCACAAAATAAATATCGTTATACATAATAAAAGAAAGAATATTTCTAAACTTAAAACAAAAATTTATTATAGGCCAATATAATTATTTTAAGCAAAACAATAATTATTTTAAACAAAAATATATTTACTTCCAACAAAACATGCATAGTCATTTTATATAAAAATTATACTTGTTTATAATAAAATATTATTTAAAAATAAAAATTTTGGGATATTCCATTATTCCCCCCTTAAGAAATTCGGTCCCCGAATTTCAACCAATTCTACCACATATAGGGAATGAAATCAAGGTACAATTCGGAGTTACCAACCTTATTACTCATATAATTGGGGATATATTTTTTGTATATCATCTTTTCTTTTTTTAATATGTCTCTTCACTTGAGTGATTTTGCCATATAACTTAACCATAGGGTTTTCTTTCATCCATAATTTCTTTACTTGTCGATCAACAATAGACATCGATTTTACCCATAGTTAAGTCAAATTCTTATCCAATTGAATTCCTTAAAATTAGGTAAAATAAGACAAATCTAATAAGTACTTCCTTAGTATTGATGCGAGAAAAACTGTATCCACATTACTTAATCCTAATGGCAAAGCTAAGCAATATACTATTATGCCTACTTTGTTCGAGTTTTCAAAACAGTCTATTTACTAGAGCTTAACTTTTCTCATCTTTTCAAACCTCATTACCTCTTCCATTGGTGAGTCCCTCAAGAATATGTGGTCACCAACTAATAATTTCTAGTGCTCAACATTCATAGTCCTTATAGAATTTTGACCAGTATTGAGTTACTTGTATTTCTTTTCTAATCAATTTCACTTTATGCAAAATACTCGACATATTATATATATACATATAAGGAACTCTTAAACCATTGTATATCTCATTCCGTTATATCATCAAGCTCACATGCATATAACTATAAGTCGATATTAGGAAACACACACATAAAAGAACATAGTCACACCCATATTGGGTAACTATCATTTCTTATTCTAGACTTTTATCAAGTCATCTTTAATTCTCACATGTCAACATCATCCCATGAATATCATCATCTTAATCCATCATCTATTTTTTATATTCTAAAATCCATTAATCAATATGTTAAACATACATAGCAATAAATCCACCAAACCTTTTATAACGTTTATGCATCATTGGCACATCTCTAACAACTCTAACTTACCTCATCACAGTAACTCTATACCCTCTTATTAACACCAATAAACTTATTATCAAAAACTTCAAGCCTTCTATCATATCTAAAATCACTCCATTCTAGCTTATATCAATCCCGTTTAATTCATCCAATCACTTCAAGTAGATTTTTTCCCAACAATTACTCATACATGAATACTCAATTTTAACATAATTCACATCCTAGATACTAGACTCAATTTAGCATAATATAAACCTTTCACACAAATATCTTAATCACTTACATTATTTTCGGACATGATTCTCAGAATATTCTCTATATTTCCAAATTAAGAGTTCAAAGATTAATTTAAATCTTACTTCCCATATTTTATTCCTCAAGAACTTCAACACCACTAATTCTCTTGATTACATTCATCAAAATACCATAAGGCCATCATCCGTCCATTCCTTTCAAACTTTTCATTACTTTAACCTACTAACAACTTGGACACCATAATAATTGAGTTTAAAAGAAAATAAATTAACTTTTCTTGTAATGAGGGAACATAACTTACATTTAATGCCAAACATTAATAAGAAAAAATGCAGTAGAACAGACAAAAAGCATAATAGAAAACAGTGCCAAAATAGAAAGTCAAAAATTTAGACAAAGCATTGAAAGAAAATTAAAATCGGTGGCTGTAATTCTTGAAAATTTGTACACAAAATCTAGCTATTATTTCGGCAAAAATCAGTGGCCACAAATTTTGAATATATATGCCAAAATCTACTTTAAAGCTATTGATATTCGGTGAAAAAGAAACATTTCTGAGTTTATAAAAGTCTGTGAAAATCAAAGAATACGTAGTTAACTGGTATGATGCAGTTGATTGCTTCAAAATATATGTAATCAATCAACTGTAAAATAATCAGTCCAAATTAAAATTTCTCAAAGTAGCTAGTCAACTTAATAATATTGATAGTCGACTGGCAAAAATATTAGGAAAACAAAATAAATCATTTGATTGTCCCTCTTCAACAACTAATTGGTTTGCATCTTTATTCTTTTTTTTTACAATGACGCCCATCACCTACAACTTCCCTACAAGAATCAAGACATCAATGCTTCATCAAGGACAACAAGGAAAAGACAAATTTCTGGTGATATCTTAACCTTATTCTCTTTATGCCTAATATGAGCGACTATCACAACTACTGTACATATATATACTTGCCATCATTTTTGAAAATTTCACCTTCAATTTAGCTTATATCCACCAATCACTCACATAGCTGTTCTAATTATTCCCGGCCTATTCGCATATCTATCATAAGTATGCCATACTCTGAGTTCTATAAATACACACATTAATATCTTTACCTTCTCATACTCAAAATTAGGGTGTGTCCAATTATGGAGGGAATCACATTACATCAATTTCGAAATATTTGTATCTTTTGTGGTTCCAGTCCTTGAAAAAGATGGAGAGTATGTGAAAGCTGCACAAAACCTGGGTATAGTACTAGCCAAGAGAAAAATTCATTTAGTCTATGGTGGAGGTAATCGTGGGTTAATGGGGTGTGTGTCTACAACTATACATGTAGGAGGATGTCAAGTTCTAAGTATTATTCCTACAGCTCTAGCTACATCTAACATCATAGGAAAAAAAATTGGGGAAGAATTTAGGGTTGCTTCCATGCATGAGCGCATGGCTAGAATTATGAGTAATGTTGATGCCTTCATTGCCTTACCAGGGGGTTTTGATACTTTAGAAGAGATTTTTTAAATAGTCTCTTGGGCACAACTAAATATGCATCAGAAACCGATAGGTTTGTTAAATGTCAACCACTTCTTTGATGGTTTGTTGTTTTTTATTGATCACGCTGTGGAACAAAGGTTTATACCACACTCAGCACAACAAATTATCATCTCAGCTTCAAATGTTGAAGAGTTGATTGATGCTTTACAAGCATATGTTCATGTACCTAATCCAATTACAGCTCAAATAGAATGGACAATAGACAACAACAGAAAGCGTAAATTGGACTTAGATCTTCATCTGTAACTGTAGCAAGATGTGGACAATGTTGTACAACTTTTACTTTCTCAAGGTCAATTTGGATACCATCTTGCTAGCCACATACTTTAAGAAAGTAATATTACTAAGTCAGAATTAGTATTTTGAAAACTTAGCATATAGCTGATACTCCCTTGGAGTTTGTAAAATGATCTTTAAATGTTGCTTATGATCCTCTAAACTCTTGAAATATTCTAGTATATCATCAATAAATATAATAACAAATTGATCCAAGGATGATTCAATTACTATTCATTAAATCTATGAATGCAACTGGGGCATTTGTTAATCCAATTGACATCATAAGAACTCATAATACCCATAATGAGTCCTAAAAGAAATTTTCCGAATACCCTCTTCCTTTATCCTTAATTGATGATATCCAGATATCAAATCAATTCAACTTTTGAAAAACGTTGAGCACCTTGTAACTAGTCAAACAGATCATCTATACGAGGTACTGGGTTTTTATTCCACACTGTTACCTTATTCAACTGTCTATAATCTATGTATAGTCATAGTGATCCATCTTTCTTTTTCATAGATAGAACTGGAGCACTCCAAGAAAAAGTACTAAGGCATTTAAATTCCTTAGCTAACATGTCTTGTAACTATTTCTTTTTCAGTTCCTTAAGTTCAATGTGTGTTATTCTATATGGGAATATAGACACTGGTTAGGTTCCAGGAAGTAAATCAATACCAAATTCTATTTATTGTTTCAGAATAATCCTAGAAATTCCTCAGGAAATATATTAGAAATTCTCTAACCACTAGAACTCGATTTACACTAGTATACTTTATATCAACATCTCTCACCACTGCCAAATATTCTTGGCACCTTTTTATAATGACTTATAGGTTACTAAAGTAGAGATTAGATTACTAGATACCTTGCTACGGTCTCCTTGTATCAAGAAAGAAAATTCTATTTATTGTTTCAGAATAATCCTAGAAATTCCTCAGGAAATACATTAGAAATTCTCTAACCACTAGAACTCGATTTACACTAGTATACTTTATATCAACATCTCTCACCACTGCCAAATATTCTTGGCACCTTTTTATAATGACTTATAGGTTACTAAAGTAGAGATTAGATTACTAGATACCTTGCTACGGTCTCCTTGTATCAAGAAAGAAAATTCTCCAAGAATATTGAATTTAGTCACCTTAAAGTGACATTCCAAAATGGCATGGCATGATGCCCACCAATCCATTCTCAGTATCAAATAAAAGTCTACCATTTCTGGACAATCGGGTAAAACGGATGTCACATTCAGAAATAATCATATTTGGTATCTGTCTCAATTCTATAGAATCCCAAAGGTTTATGTAACTCAAAAATATTTAATGATCTCAATAGGATTCTAGAACTTATTTGAATGCTACTTGAAGCAAAATCATAGGCTAATACAATTATTTAGGAGATGATTTAAGAATTATTTGATAGATTGAGCCTTTCAAGCCCAACCCAAGCAATTAAAGATCCTTAGTTCCTCTATTTTGACCTTAATGAACTTTTTCTTTTAAAACAACAAATGAGCCAAAAGCCAAATTTTGTGTAAGTATCCTTATTTTTGAACCTATTCACTCACTCCATGATTATTTTTATGAATACTTGTTTTGTAGAGCATTATTGATAAAAGGATGGAAGGGAGGAGCAAAGGAAAGAAAAGATAAATCCAAAAAGGGTAAGAGCATATGCTATGGGTGAAAGAAAAGAAATAGAGAACCAAGGAAAAGGATGAATCAAATTCAATTGGAGTAACAAAATGAGTTTGGGGGAAAAATCCCCCTTCCCAAACTTAAAAAAGCTCTAGAGATCAGATTTGATCATGTGGTGTTGGGTGAATGAGACAAAATTTGTGTCCTTTATTGTACCTTATACCCTAGCCACATTACAAGCTAAATAAACTCTATTGATCGTAGAAGTAGTTTTGGCCAACATTAGTGGATAGTGCCATAAAAAATAAGCCTATGGAAATCCTAAACCAATGAGAGATCTACACCCAAAATTTTAGGATATATAAACTCATCTGGGTAAAAAAAAAATTGACCAAAAACACACACACTCGGGATTCAAGAGAGAAAAGATAATGGATTGCGTTTGAGTTAATGTTGTGCATGGTTATGATCTTTCAAAATTTTTCTTTAGCATATTTTTAAGTTATAAGGTAAAAGCTTGGTAAGACTAACACTCAATACATATATTGATTTTTAGAGATTATTTTGCTTGAGGACAAGGAAACGGTTGAGTATGGGGGAATTTGATGTGTTTATTGTAAGATCCTGTTTACTTTTATTTATTTATTTATTTATATTTCGCATATCAAAAATTCCATATGTATAAACACAATATATATATGTATATATTGTAACAACTCCATTTATGTAAATGTAACAAATTGTTTTTATATATTTGTAAAATTCCATGAAGTTATTACTACTTTAATTCTAACCACTTAACTCGTAATAATAATCACTTTAACCAAGAATAATTGTTATTAACAGTTATACAATACTGAGTTTCCATACACACCATTATTTTACAAACTACACACCATTATTTTACAAACATTTGTACAAAAATACATATTAGCTTTAATCATCTATGTCGACTACTTCCGGGGACACTGGTGCGGGTGGCACCTCCACAAGAATCTCAGTCACATATACTACAGATACATCTAACATAATTGGTAGTTGCCCAAGGTAGGGCATCTCGATCCAACGTACGGAAATAATAAGTGTCATTGAGAAAATCTGCATTATTCTTCTGAACATGATATGGAAATATAGTGAGAATTAAATCCCAATAGGTTCAACAATAAATCATAATTTACCATCAATATAGTTCATCATGTCATGTTCAGCTGTATAAACTACAAAAAATATCTTTCGTCACATGAATGCATTATATCTATGCACATAAAAATCATACAGTAATGATATGTTTTATATCATATGATGGCCATCAACTTATTCTCATTTCAAGCTACCCCGGTCAGGGTGAGTATCCTCTACTCTCCGATACAGGCTTTTCTCGCTCCGTTCGACATGGCACACTTTCTCTTTCTTTTCTCATAATCATAATCATAACCGTTGGTAGGGCGTCCCCTACTGGTGCACCACACGGATTGCCATGTGACCATGCTCATTTCTTTTATTTTCACAATGATAGCCAAAAATATGCTTTCAATAACAAGTATGTTCATCAAAATATAACTATTACCATAAATCATTGGTAATCATGCTATGAACATAACCATTTCAAATATTACTTTATAAAATATTTCCATGTCATAACTTTACACTTAAGATGGTAAGAAGTTCATACAATGGCAATGGCTATGGCATATACTAGTCAATGATAAGATTCATCTTCTTTTTTAAATATTAATTTTATTTCTTTATTTTCTTGATGCAGGTTTTCATCATATCTAACATTCTCTTACTAATTAGAGCATAACTCCCTTAATTGAACTCCAATGTAGGTGATCTTGGTGTCAATTTCAAGAGCAAACAATTATCTAAAACTATTATGTTGAACATTATGGCTAAATATTAAGAAATCAATTTGATATTACTCCCTAAATGTACAGGTTATTTCTTCTCGGATAGGTTCTGACCTCTACCTACTAATCGGACCATATCTACCTCATATGGACTCCAACTTGAGTGATTCCAGTGGTTAAAAATTTGTGACACACATATCTATAATTCTTATGTTAACCATTTATTTTAATTCCATAATGATAATTCCCAGAAATTAAAATACAGAAGCTATTCTAACATATTCTTCCCTGATGAACCATTTTCTGACCTTTGATTACTAATCGGACCATATCTACCTCATATGGACTCCAAATTGAATGATTCTAGTGGCTAAAAATCCGTGACACATATATCTTTAATTATTATATTAACCATTTATTTTAATTACCTTTATGTAATTCCCAGAAATTAAAACACAGAAGCTATCCTAACATATTCTTCCCTGATGAACCATTTTCTGACCTTTGATTACTAATCGGACCATATCTACCTCATATGGACTCCAAATTGAATCATTCTAGTGGCTAAAAATCCGTGACACATATATCTTTAGTTATTATATTAATCATTTATTTTAATTACCTATATGTAATTCCCAGAAATTAAAACACATAAACTATCCTAACATATTCTTCCCTGATCAACCATTTTCTGACCTTTGATTACTAATTGGACCATATCTACCTCATATGGACTCCAAATTGAATGATTCCAGTGGCTAAATATCCATGACACATATATATTTAATTCTTATGTTAACCATTTATTCTAATTCCCAATAGATAATTCCCAGAAATTAAATCACAGAAGCTAATAATTGTGCCACCCATAGCCATACCTATGCAGAACTTTCTATACATGTCTAAGTATTCAAACATACATCACATGCAAGATCAATATGTAACATGATATAGCAACATCCATGACCAATCGTCAAAGTTCTAAGATCAAAATCTCATATAAATATTATAAGTTTCAAAAGTTTTCTTCAAAAAGAAATATTGTTAAACTTATCTAAGAATCTCCCTAGCTCACTTAGTGAATTGGTTTTCTTGTTTCCTCTTGAAAGAAGTAGCAAGATTCCTCCCTTCCCTTACCTTTTCTAGCAGCTTAGGTAAGAGAAGGAGGGTGAGTTTTTGAACCTCAAGGATGAAGAAGAAAAATGGATTCAAGTGGAGATTAAGGTAACTTACCTTGAGTACTTAGCCTTCTAAACTTCTCCTTCTTCTTCCTTCCCTTCTTCTCCTCCCTTTCTCTCCTTTCCTCACTCTACCTTGCTTCTATTTCTCTCTCTTCCTCACTTGGACGAAATTAAAATGTTGTAGGGGTGGGTTTTTCTTAAATAGACCACCAAATAGTACACCTTTCATGATCATGGGTCTACCTTATCACAATTAGGATACACTTTGTTGAATTTTTGGAAAACAAACAACTTATGTTCTTGTCTTCCTCTTCCTTAGTCATGATATGCATAGGAAAAGAAGATTTGTATTTTAAAAATTCTGATGATATGTTCTTAAGATAAGGAACAAGGTCCCTTTGATTTAGGGATTCATTTCTATTTGCTTTTGTCTTAAACAAGTATGATAGGTTTGCCTTTTTAGGTGGCAAATTTCTAGCCCTTGAATCTCCATTATTTGGTTGATATTATTTGTGTGGGATATGAATGTTTTGTCCTAATGCCATGTATTATCATACCACTTGCTAAAATTATGAGTGTAGGATATAGATTTTTTGTCCTAAAACCTTGTATTATCATGCCACTTGCTAAAATTATGAATGTAGAATCACACCACTTCCTAAATTTTTGTCTTAATGCCATGTAACCTAATCTTTATTATTATTACATTATTATATCATCACCTAATTTATTTTATTTTATTTTTCCTCTAGGATTTGGGCTTATTCCTACCCATTTTCTTTGCTTTGGATAAAATTCTATCTTTCTTGGAGGACTTGGTCACATTTTCATAATTTTTGGGCTATCAATCCAATTACTATATCCTAGTCCAAGTCTATGTTTCATTTCTTTCCTAGGTTATCCAATGGGCTTGCTAGAAACTTATGTGAAGTGGAAAAACTCTATATGAAGTGTCCATAGGTAAAGGCCCAATGTATGGGTAAAGATGTCAAACTTAGTAACTCTAGTTCTTAAATTAGGAAAAATTACCCTAATCCAATGTTCTTGAAATTTTAAGACCTTTACTTGTTTCTAAAAATTTATCTTCCTTATCCAAGAAATTTGCTTCTCTTTAGTATGTTATTTCTAATTTTTTTTTCCTCTTAGGTTTTCTTTCTTTACCTATTCCATTAATATTAGAACATTTCTATGCATACACGTAAGGTGAAGAATTTCTAAGGATTATATTTTCTTAGATATCTAAAAAAATTGTCTAATAAATTTTATTTCCTTAATTAAATGTTTATGTACTTTTATCAATAAAAGAAACGAAATTAGGGATGCTACATTTCTCTCCCCCTAAAAGAAATTTTATACTCAAAATTTTAGAAATTACCTAATAAGAACAATTGCGGATATTTCTTCCTCATGACTTCTTCCAGCTCCCAAGTTGCTTCTTCCGGAGTCAAACCTTCCCATAACACCTTAACAAGGGGAATGGTTTTATTTCTCAGTTGCTTCACGTCAGTGCCCAATATGGATGCAGGTGCTAGCTGGTATGTCATGTTCTCCTTTATTTGGATTGGTTCATCCTGTATTATATGTGATGAATTTGGAAGATACTTCCGCAGCTGTGATACGTGGAAAACATTATGCAAGTTGGACAAGTTAGGTGGGAGAGAAACTTGATATGCTGATGTCCCTACTTTCTTCAGAATTTGGTAGGGTCCCAAAAATCGCGGACTTAGCTTTCTAGTTTTGAGAGACCTACCAACTCCAGTAGTCGGGAAAAGTTTCAGAAATACATGGTCTCCTTCCTAAAACTCTAGAGGTCTATGTCTCTTATTGTAGTAACTCTTTTACCAATTCTGAGTTGTAAGTATTTTGTCTCGTATCATCCTGATTTGTTCATTGGTTTGTTGAACTAGATCAGGACCCAACAAGTTCTTTTCTCCTACCTCAAACCAACATAGTGGAGATCGGCACTTTCTACCGTATAAAGCTTCATAGGGGGCCATCTTAATACTCGAGTGATAGCTATTATTATAAGCAAACTCTACTAAAGTTAGGTACTTATCCCATCCTTTACCTTGCTCTATCACACAGCCCTCAACATATCTTCTAGGGTTTGAATGGTTCGTTCTGTCTGCCAGTCAGTCTGAGGATGGTAGGCAATACTGAACTGCAACTGAGTACCAAAAGCTTCATGCAACGCCTTCCAAAACCTCAATGTGAACCTCGGATCTCTATCAAAAATGATATTTAAGGGAATTCCATGCAGTCTAACTATTTCCTAGACGTACAATTGGGCTAATTTATCCAGTGAATAGTTAATTTTTATAGGCAAAGGGTGAGCAGATTTGATTAATCTGCCAATTATTACCCAGATAGAGTCATGTCCCCCTGAAGTCTTAGGTAATCCCACAACAAAGTCCATTGAGATACTGTCCCATTTCCATTTAGGGATCTCAAGAGGTTGTAGAAATTCTGCTGGCTTTTGATGCTCCACCTTCAACTTTTGACAAATGAGACATTTCGCCACAAACTCGGCAATGTCCTTTTTCATCCCTGGCCACCAATACATCCTTTTTAAATCCTGGTACATTTTAGTGCATCCAGGATGGATTGTGTATTTACTCTGATGCGCTTCCTACAGGATCTTAGTCCTCAACTCTCATTCCTGAGGGACACAAATCCTTCCCTGATACATGAATGCTCCATCTTCCATGACAGAAAAATTACCTTGGTCTTTATGATCCTGTAAGTATTGGTCGTGAGTTTGAGCCTCTTTGATCTGGGCTCTAAGGTCACACCCTATACTTAAACCATTAATGACTAGATTCTTTGGAGTAAGAGTAGTGGATAGCTTCAAATTTTGAAACTCCTCTAGCATTTGCATCTCATACACCATCATCTGACCCATGAGCAGAGATTTTCGACTCAAGGCATCTGCTACAACATTCGCCTTTCCGGGATGATACTTTATCTCAAACTTGTAGTCATTGAGGGATTCTACCCATCTTCGTTGCCTCATATTTAACTCCTTCTAATCAAAGAGGTATTTAAGACTCTTATGATCACAACATACTTCAAAGGTTGCCCTGTACAAATAGTGTCGCCAAATCTTTAAGGCAAACACCACTGCCGCCAATTCAAGATCATGGGGGATAGTTTCCTTCGTGGGGTCTCAGTTGCCTAGAGGCGTAAGCAACTACTCTTTTATCTTGCATCAGCACACATCCTAGCCCTTTCTTTGAAGCCTCACTATACACTTCAAAATGTCCTGTGGGGTCTGGAAAAATTAAAACAGGAGGAGTGGTCAGTCTTGTCTTCAGCTCCTAAAAACTAGCTTCACATTGATTAGTCCATTTGAAAGGACTTCCCTTCCTGGTCAATTTAGTCAATGGCAAGGCTATATGAGAGAAGTTTTGTATAAACCTCCTGTAGTATCCTGCCAAACCCAGGAAACTTCTGACTTCCGTAACCGTCTTTGGTCTCTCCCACTGAATCACTACTTCCGTCTTGCTAGGATCTACGGCTACCTCTCTATTAGAGATTACATGTCCGAGAAACTTCACCTCTGACAGCCAAAATTCACACTTCTCCAATTTGGCATATAAATTTTTCTCTTTCAGCACTTGCAGCACGATTCGGAGATGTTATTCATGTTCTTTCTCACTCTTAGAATATATCAAGATGTCATTAATGAACACTACAACAAATTGATCTAGGTAGGGTCGAAAAATGCGATTCATGTAATCCATGAAAATTGTAGGTGCATTCGTCAACCCGAACGGCATTACGAGAAACTCATAGTGCCCATACCTAGTTCTGAATGCAGTTTTTAGTACGTCCTCTTCCTTGATCCTAATATGATGATATCCTGACCTTAAGTCAATTTTAGAAAAGATGGAGGCTCCCTTCAATTGATCCAATAAGTCATCTATCCTAGGGAGAGGGTACTTGTTTTTGATAGTCACCTTATTTAGCTGTCTGTAATCTCTGCATAGTCTCAATCTCCCGTCTTTCTTCTTAACAAACAATACATGAGCTCCCCAAGGTGATATACTCGGTCTATTGAATTGCTTGTCTAATAGTTCCTCCAACTGTTTCTTAAGTTCTTGTAGTTTCTTCGAGGCCATTCGATATGGTGCAATAGAGATAAGCCCTGTCCTAAGTAGGAGATCAATAGAGAACTCTATCTCTCTCTTGGGAGGTAAGCCTGGAATATCTGATGGAAATACTTCAGGAAACTCGTTGCCTATTGGGATTTCATCAAGCTTTAATTCGACTTCTAGGTTTTATAAATACAAGAGAATGTATCCAAGTACTCCATTCTTCAACTCCTTATTAACTTGATTGGCATTTAGTATCAATAACTGGACCTCCTCTTTCGGAGTAGGAGGTAGAAATTCAACGGTCTTGTTACAACAATTCAGCAAGACTCGATTTCTAGATATCCAGTCTAACCCTAGAATGACCTCAATACCTCTTAAATGTAAACAAATGAGGTTTACAGAAAAAGTTTTCTCCTGGATGGTGACTTGACAGTCCTTATATACAGAGGAAGTTAATACCCATTCCCCTGTAGGGGTTACTACGGATAGCTCATAAGGAATTTCAGAAATAGGAAACTAAAACTGCCTAATACATTATTCCGATATAAATGAATGACTAGCACCAGAGTCAAATAACACCACAAGAGCAAATTCATAGATATAGCATGTACCTTGAATCATTTCAGAAGATTGAGCTGCCTCTTAGCCGCTCAGGGTGAAAACCCTTCCTTTCACCTGAGGCCTGTGTTCTGGCTGCTTCCCCACATTTTGTGGGCAGTTTCTGGCAAAATGTCCCTTTTGTCCGCAATTGAAGCAGACATCTTGTCCCATGTAGCATGTCTGGTTACCATGCATGCGTCCACACTTAGCGCACTTGACTGGGGTGAGGTCTTGTTGAAAAGGTGTAGGACCTGCAATCAATGGCCTCTTACTAGCTCCATATCCACTTCTTCTCACTTCTTTCCATGGTTGGGAAAATTTTTCTTCCTCTTCCATAGGTTTCGCCTTTGCTTCTTGTCCTCCACTACCTTTAAACTCTTTTCCAGGAGTCTGCATTTATTTATCAGAGGTACAAACTCCCTGATCTCCATAGCTATAACAACATTCTTTATCTCTGGGTTTAGTCCTCCTTCAAACTTAACCGCCTTCCAAGCTTCATCTGGGTTATATCGCAGATAAGAGGAGAACTTAGACAGCTCCTCAAACCTAGAAATATACTAATCCACGGTCATGCTGCCTTGCCTGAGTTGGAGAAATTCAATCTCTTTCTCTGCCCGTACAGTACTTGGAAAATACTTTTCAAAAAAAATGTCCTTGAACACTTGCCAGGTGATTTGTCTTCCCTGATGAGCTAAAAGTTCTCTAGCTCCACGCCACCAGTATTCTACTTCATCCTTTAACATTTATCCAGCAAAAATAACTTGCTGCTCTTCAGTACAGCCCATCACTTCAAAGATTTTCTCTAATTCCCTTATCCACCTTTCGGCTACCATTGGGTCATAGCCACCTCGGAAACAAGGTGGTCTAGTCCTCAGGAACTCGGATATGCCATTAACTTTTCAAGCCATCCGGTTGTTAGCACCATTCTCACCATTTGGGTTATTAGCATTTTGGAGATATTGTAAAATTTGGTTGGTGGTCCTGACTTCGTCTTGAATTGCCGTGGCAAGGTTGTGCAAGGTTTCCTCTGCATTGGTTGCTGGATTCCTCCTTGGTGGTGCCATTTCCTACTATGGCAAAAACAAAGTTATGCTGCTATTGAGGTGATCAAACCCAATAGTTAGTTCAAAAATATTTAATAGCAGTCATAACACTACCTCGACATATAGATAGGAAACACTAGTAATTTCTTGCCTATATGAACCATTAATCCCTTACACAGCACAACCACAACATACTCAAGACACTATAAGATCGATTCAGATAACCATCCACCCATTGGCCATCTAGGATCGACCTGCTCTGATACCAATTATGTAACAACTCCATTTATGTAAATGTAACAATTTTTTTTTTATATTTGTAAAATTCCATGAAGTTATTACTACTTTAATTCTAACCACTTAACTCGTAATAATAATCACTTTAACCAAGCATAATTGTTATTAACAGTGATACAATACTGAGTTTCCATACACACCATTATTTTACAAACTACACACCATTATTTTACAAACATTTGTACAAAGATACATATTAGCTCTAATCATCTATGTCGACTACTTCCGGGGACACTGGTGCAGGTGCCACCGGAATCTCAGTCACATCTACTACAGATACATCTAATATAACTGGTAGTTGCCCAAGGTAGGGCACCTCGATCCAACGTACGCAAATAATAAGTGTCATTGAGAAAATCTGCATTATTCTTCTGAACATGATATGGAAATATAGTGAGAATTAAATCCCAATAGGTTCAACAATAAATCATAATTTACCATCAATATAGTTCATCATGTCATGTTCAGCTGTATAAACTACAAAAAATATCTTTGGTCACATGAATGCATTATATCTATGCACATAAGAATCATACAGTAATGATATGTATGACATGATTAACTATTTTCAGAATATCATATGATGGACATCAACTTATTTTCAATTCAAGCTACCCCGGTTAGGGTGAGTATCCTCTACTCTTCGGTACGGGATTTTCTCGCTCCGTCCGACATGGCACACTTTCTCTTTCTTTTCTCATAATCATAATCATAACCATTGGTAGGGCGTCCCCTACTGGTGCACCACATGGATTGCCATGTGACCATGCTCATTTCTTTTCTTTTCACAATGATAGCCAAAAATATGCTTTCAATAACAAGTATGTTCATCAAAATATAACTATTACCATAAATCATTGGTAATCATGCTATGAACATAACCATTTCAAATATCACTTTATAAAATATTTCCATGTCATAATTTTACAATTAAGATGGTAAGAAGTTCATACAATGGCAATGGCTAAGGCATATACTAGTCATTTATAAGATTCGTCTTCTTTTTTAAATAGTAATTTTATTTCTTTATTTTCTTGATGCAGGTTTTCATCATATCTAACCTTCTCTTACTAATCAGAGCATAACTCCGGGGACACTGGTGCGGGTGGCACCTCCACCGGAATCTCAGTCACATCTACTACAGATACATCTAATATAACTGGCAGTTGCCCAAGTTAGGGCACCTCGATCCATATTAGCTCTAATCATCTATGCCCTACCTTGGGCAACATTTGTACAAAGACACATATTAGCTCTAATCATCTATGTCAACTACTTCCGGGGGCACTGGTGCGGGTGGCACCACCACCGGAATCTCAGTCACGTCTACTACAGATACATCTAATATAACTGGTAGTTGCCCAAGGTAGGGCACCTCGATCCAACGTATGCAAATAATAAGTGTCATTGAGAAAATCTGCATTATTCTTCTGAACATGATATGGAAATATAGTGAGAATTAAATCCTAATAGGTTCAACAATAAATCATAATTTACCATCAATATAGTTCATCATGTCATGTTCAGCTGTATAAACTACAAAAAATATCTTTAGTCACATGAATGCATTATATCTATGCACATAAGAATCATACAGTAATGATATGTATGACATGATTAACTATTTTCAGAATATCATATGATGGACATCAACTTATTTTCAATTCAAGCTACCCCGGTTAGGGTGAGTATCCTCTACTCTTCAGTACGGGCTTTTCTCGCTCCGTCCGACATGGCAAACTTTCTCTTTCTTTTCTCATAATCATAATCATAACCATTGGTAGGGCGTCCCCTACTGGTGCACCACACGGATTGCCATGTGACCATGCTCATTTCTTTTCTTTTCACAATGATAGCCAACAATATGCTTTCAATAACAAGTATGTTCATCAAAATATAACTATTACCATAAATCATTGGTAATCATGCTATGAACATAACCATTTCAAATATCACTTTATAAAATATTTTCATGTCATAATTTTACACTTAAGATGGTAAGAAGTTCATACAATGGCAATAGCTATGGCATATACTAGTCATTTATAAGATTCGTCTTCTTTTTTAAATATTAATTTTATTTCTTTATTTTCTTGATGCAGGTTTTCAACATATCTAACCTTCTCTTACTAATCAGAGCATAACTCCCTCAATTGAACTCCGATGTAGGTGATCTTAGTGTCAATTTCAAGATAAAACAATTATCTAAATCTATTATGTTGAACAATGTAGCGAAATATTAAGAAATCAAGTTGATATTACTCCCTAAATGTACATGTTATTTCTTCTCGGATAGGTTCTGACCTCTACCTACTAATTGGACCATATCTACCTCATATGGACTCCAAATTGAGTGATTCCAGTGGCAAAAAAATCCATTACACACATATCTATAATTCTTATGTTAACCATTTATTTTAATTTCATACAGATAATTCCCAGAAATTAAAATACAGAAGCTATCCTAACATATTCTTCCCTGACGAACCATTTTCTGACCTTTGACATCTAATCGAACCATCTCTACCTCATATGGACTCCAAATTGAATAATTCCAGTGGCTAAAACTCCGTGACACATATATCTTTAATTATTATATTAACCATTTATTTTAATTCCCTATAGATAATTCTCAGAAATTAAAACACAGAAGCTATCCTAACATATTCTTCCCTGATGAACCATTTTCTGACCTTTGATTACTAATCGGACAATATCTACCTCTTATGGACTCCAAATGGAATGATTCCAGTGGCTCAAAATCCAAGACACATATATATTTAATTCTTATGTTAATCATTTATTTTAATTCCCTATAAATAATTCTCAGAAATTAAAAAACAGAAGCTATCCTAACATATTCTTCCTTGATGAACCATTTTCTGACCTTTGATTACCAATCGGACCATATCTACCTCATATGGACTCTAAATTGAATGATTCCAGTGGCTAAATATCCGTGACACATATATCTTTAATTCTTATGTTAATTTATTTTAATTCCCTATAGATAATTCTCAGAAATTAAAAAATAGAGGCTAAAAATTGTGCCACCCATAGCCATACCTATGCAGAACTTTCTATACATGTCTAAGTATTTAAACATACGTCACATGCAAGATCAATATGTAACATGATATAGCAACATCCATGACCAATCGTCAAAGTTCTAAGATCAAAATCTCATATAAATATTATAAGTTTCAAAAGTTTTCTTCAAAAATAAATATTGTTAAACTTACCTAAGAATCTCCCTAGCTCACTTAGTGAATTGGTTTTCTTGTTTCCTCTTGAAAGAAGTAGCAAGATTCCTCCATTCCCTTAGCTTTTCTAGCAGCTTAGGTAAGAGAAGGAGGGTGAATTTTTGAACCTCAAGGATGAAGAAGAAAACTGGATTCAATTGGAGATTAAGGTAACCTACCTTGAGTACTTTTTTAAACTTCTCCTTCTTCTTCCTTCCTTTCTTCTCCTCTCTTTCTCTCCTTTCCTCACTCTACCTTACTTCTATTTCTCTCTCTTCCTCACTTGGACAAAATTAAAATGTTGTAAGGGTGGGTTTTGCTTAAATAGACCACCAAATAATACACCTTTCATGATCATGGGTCTACCTTATCACAATTAGGATACACTTTGTTGAATTTTTGGAAAACAAACAACTTATGTTCTTGTCTTCCTCTTCCTTAGTCAAGATATGCATAGGAAAAGGAGATTTGTATTTTGAAAATTATGATGATATGTTCTTAAGATAAGGGACAAGCTTCCTTTGATTTAGGGATTCATTTCTATTTTCTTTTGTCTTAAACAAGTATGATAGGTTTGCCTTTTTAGGTCGCAAATTTCTAGCCCTTGAATCTCCATTATTTGGTTGATATTATTTGTGTGGGATAGGAATGTTTTGTCCTAATGCCATGTATTATCATACCACTTGCTAAAATTATGAGTGTAGGATATAAATGTTTTTGTCCTAAAACCTTGTATTATCATGCCACTTGCCAAAATTATGAATGTAGAATCACACCACTTGCTAAATTTTTGTCTTAGTGCCATCTAACCTAATCTTTATTATTATTACATTATTATATCATCACCTAATTTATTTTATTTTATTTTTCCTCTTGGATTTGGGCTTATTCCTACCCATTTTCTTTGCTTTGGATAAAATTCTACCTTTCTTGGAGGGCTTGGTCACATTTTCATAATTTTTGGGCTATCGATCCAATTACTATATCCTAGTCCAAGTCTATGTTTCATTTCTTTCTTAGTAACTCTAGTTCTTGTATTAGGAAACATTACCCTAATCCAATGTTCTTGAAATTTTAAGACCTTTACTTGTTTCTAAAAATTTATCTTCCTTATCCAAGAATTTTGCATCTCTTTAGTATGTTATTTCTATTTTTTTTTCCTATTAGGTTTTCCCTCTTTATTTGTTCTCTTAATGTTAGAAACATTTTCTATACATATACATAAGGTGAAGAATTTCTAAGGATTATATTTCCTTAGATATCTAAAATATTGTCTAATAAATTTTATTTCCTTAATTAAATATTTATGTACTTTTATCAATAAAAGAAATGAAATTAGGGATGTTACATATATATATATATATATATATATATATATATATATATATATATTCTAAACCTCACACATGCAATAATTATACAATACAACATTTCAGTAAGCAAATAAGAGTCCCTATACAGCACTCTACCCTTAAAACACAAAGGGTGAGCAAGTGGTGCTGACATCGAGATGTCTATCAATAATGCCATTCCCTGTTGCATCTCATTTCTTTTTATCTAAACATAACACCACAATAATAGTGAGAACAAAGGTTCCCAGTAGACTTAACATAAATAAAATATAATAAGGAAAACAAGAATTATGTTCAGTTGTATAAGTTATAGAAAATATTAAAATTTAGAGATAAAATCATCACTTTCGTTTATGCATAGTTAACATACTATATATGTACTGAAAATCCAATCTTTTTTTTAATGCTCAGACATTTCACAGCTCTCAATATACTCAATTCACTAATTTGCTACACGCATAATGACCAATTGACTACAATCACAATAAGTGATAAGGGAATGTCAGTTCATCACCCATCTGCCTCCTCACATTACCGTTGTCACCTGGTTGGAGTGGGCCTCCCTTGGCTCACTCAAGCTAATAGGGCGTCCCCTACTCGGTACCATATCAAACCATACAACCCATCAATATTTATCCATGCATATAAATGTATATATATAAATGCATATTCATCAAATGCAATGTAAAATTATCAAGCAACTCACCATAAGCTATACACTTGCTATTCAATCACATTCATAATATGGCATGCATCATTTTTATACCCAATGAGTAATAATCATCCATCACATACCAATATCCAATATGATTCATTTTAAATAAAATAAAGAAAATGGTGTTTTGTGATACCAAAATCAACATTTTAAAAGCATTTTTCTTGGATATATGTTTCCTAAAAGTCTTTCAAGAAAAAAGAATATTTTTAGGTAGAAAATAGTATAAAAAAATGATAATGCAGCACCCAACATGGCTTGATCATGTTCCAAGACACAGCCATAATTGACAAATACTTCAAACATGCTCAAAAATAGCCCTGACACACGACCTACCCGTGCTGAAACAACCCAGAACACGGCTAGCCGTGTTTTGTGACCTTTTCTCACTTATTCAACCATATCTCCCTCACAAGAACTCCAATTGAGGTGATTTGAAAGTCTATAAAAAGTTAAGACAATTATCTACAAGTTTCATGTTTATCATTTCTTCATATTGTGTAATAACCCCATTTTTTTACATATATACATATATATATTTTTTTAAAAACCCATGAAGTCATTACCTCTTTACATATAATTACTTAACTCAAAATAACATTCAATTAATTTAACCAAGCATAGTCAAGGTTTAAGGTACCATTAACACTGATACAATTCTAGGTTCACATACACATCATTATTTAAAAACATCTGAACAAAAATCAAACACATATATGTCTACATCTTATTCATCCTTATTGACCAGTTTTGGGGATACGAGTGAGGGTGGTTGCACCTTCACTGAGATCTTAGCCAACTCGACCACAAACCCCTTATTATTTTTTAGGATTTGCCCAACATAAAGTAACTCGATCCAACGTACAATAAGAGCCAGAGCCATAAAGAATATGCATAATTAGTTTTCTCAAGATGATATGGAAATATATTGATAATTAAATCCCAGTAGATTCAACAATATATCATAATCATCATCAATAATACCCATCACATCATGTTCATCTGTATAAGCTATAACAAATATCTTAGTTCACATGAATGCACTTTATCTATGAATAAAAATCATGCAGTAATGATATGTATGTCATGGAAAACTATTTTAGAATATCATATGATGGCTATCAACTTATTTTCATATCAAACTACCTCGGCTAGGGTGAGTACCTTCTACTATCCGGTATGAGTTTTTCTTGCTCCGTCCGACATGACACACTTTCTCTTTCTTTTCCCATTAACATAATCATACCCGTGAGTAGGGCATCCCTAATTGGTGCACAACATTGACCGCCATGTGACTGTGCTCGTCTCTTTTCTTTTCACGTCAATAGCCAAAAATATGATTTCAATAAAAATTTTGTTCATTATACTCACATGCCATAATTTATCATCAAAGCAAAATCATTACCAAAAATTATTGGTAAAATGAAATCATGTCATGATCAGAACCACTTTTGAATATCACTTTATCAAATATATCCATGTCAAAATTGCACGCTTAAGATGGTCAGGAGTTCATACAATGGCAATGGGTAGGGTATACACTAGTATTTATTACTTCCATTTATAAGATTCTTCTTCTTTCTTAAATATTATTCTCCTCTCTCACTAATCAGAGCATAACACCCTTATAGGAATTCCAAATTGAATGATTCATTCTTAGGTAGGTTTTGACGTCTACTTACTAATCTGACCATATCTCCCTCATAGGAATTCCACATTGAATGATTCCAGTGGATAAAAATTCGTGAGACATATATCTATATTTTTCATGTCAAACACAGAAACTTACCTAATAGATTCTTCCCTGGTTAACTAGTTTCTGACTACTGCATGTGGCATTCAGACTAGAACTTAAGACTATGCATAGATTACAGACAACAGAATAAGGTAACTGTAAAAAATAAGTACCCTCTCCCTAGGATAGATGATTTATTGCGTCAATGAAGGGAGCCTCCATCTTTTCTAAAATTGACTTGAGATCGAGATACCATCAGATCAGGATCAAGGAGGAGGATGTACCAAAAATACCCTTCAGGACTAGGTATAGGCACTATGAGTTTCTCATAATGCCCTTCAAGTTTACAAATGCACCTACAATTTTCTTGGATTAAATGAATCACATTTTTTGACCCTACCTATATCAATTTGTGGTAGTGTTCATTGATGACATCTTGATATACTCTAAGAGTGAGAAAGAACATGAACAACATTTCTGAATCGTGCTGCAAGTGCTGAAAGAGAAAATGTTGTATGCCAAACTAGAGAAGTATGGATTTTGGTTAACAGAGGTGAAATTTCTCGAATATGTCATCTCTAAAAGAGGGGTAGCCATAGACCCTAGCAAGATGGAAGCAATGATTCAGTGTGAAAGACCAATGACGGTTACAGAAGTCAGAAGTTTCTTGGGCTTGGCAAGATACTACAGGAGGTTTATACAAAACTTCTCTCGTATGACCTTGGCATTAACTAAATTGACCAGGAAGGGAAGTCATTTCAAATGGATTGATCAATGTAAAGCTAGTTTCCATGAGCTTAAGACAAGATTGACCACTTCTCTTATTTTAATTATTCCAGACCCTATAGGACATTTTGAAGTGTATAGTGATGCTTCAAAGAAAGGGCTAGGGTGTAACATCCCATAATTTTTATTTTTTAAATAATAATTTTTTGTTATAAACAAATATATTTTTATTTGTTTGAAAATGATTATGTTCTGCTAAAAGTAAGTCTATTTTTAATTAAAATAAATATTGTTTTGCTTGAAATAATTATATTGTATAAAGAGATTTGTTTTGAGATTTGTTTTATTATGATTTTTATCAAGAAAAATCATGATTTAAGAGTTTAACTAAAGGTTTATGGAATGAAAATTTTTAGAAATTTTTAGGATATTTTAGGATGAAAAATAGAATTTATATGAATTTATTTAAAAGAAAATCCTATTATTCAATTATTAAATTATTAAATAATAATAATTATTATAAAAATAAAAAAAATAAAACAAGGGAAAGGAGAATCAAAAACACGGATGGAGGCCAAAAATTCGAGAAAAACAATTGAGACGGATGAATAGTGAGTGAATAGTAACCTTCAACTTTCTCTCTAGATTTGGAGTGCCTATTGGCTTCCGATCTCAAAACTGAAAGTGCTACTGGATTTAGGACAAAGAATACTACGATTTTGACCGATCAATTTTTCAAATCAGCCATTGAATCGCCGTAGATCTGAAGTAGAAAATCTCAGAAAAAGGTAAATTCTAAAACTCTTACTTAGAGACCTCTAATTGAAATTCTGACATCGTAGATGGATTCAGGAATTAGATAAACCTTAGGATATGAAATTTTTTCAACTATCTGACAACTTTTTATTCATCGTGAATAGTGTTTTCCGACGAGTGAATAGTATTTCTAGCGATAAATAGTGACTAAGCTCCCAGAGTCAATTTCTAAGTCTTTGGACCCTCCAGACATGTTTTTAAGGTCTAATTGGTCAAATTCAGCTTGGAAAAGTACATTTTAGGGCTGTCCAACCAAGAGCCCTACCCTGTGACTAGATAATTTTTTATATGACTTGTCCCATGCTCTTCTTGAATTATATATGTATTATTGTTTCTGTTTATAAATTATTTATATTAGTATAAGTTTATTAAATGTGTTAAAATATCTGTTATTTATAAACTGGCACATAGTTTAAGAAGAGTATGGTTTTAGAAATGGATTTTGGAACTCATTGAATATGTGGTTCTAAATGTATTTATCATTATTTGATAAAGTGAATATTATGTGCACGATGCATTGATTTGTAAAGCTATATACTTGTGAAAATGATGCATGTCATATTATAAATGAGATTGAATGGCAAGCGTAAAGCTCATGGCTAATTGCTTGATAAATATGACAAGTGTAAAGCTCATGGCAAGTTGCTTGATAATTTTACATGTATATCTATGTATTGATGAATATCAGCTGGTTGTATGGCTTGTGACAGTACTGAATAGGGGACGACCTATTAGCCTGAGTGAGGCAGGGGAGGGCTGCTCCAACTGGCAGATAGTGGTAATGTGAGGAGGCAGGAGGGTGATGTACTCACATTCCCTGATCACTTATTGTGACTAGGGTCGAGGTCACTATGCGTATAGCAAATGAGTTATATTTTCATTGTATAGACCAGATTGCCGAGTGAGGCAAGTGCATTAAGTGATGATTTTATCTCCAAATCTTAATATTTTACTATAGCTTATATAGTTGAGCATAACAACATTTGTTTAATGATCATATCGTGCAGCATATGGTTTTGGATATCTGAATATCCTTTGATTTGAGAATATTTGAAATACGGGTCTCATATGAATGTACTTCTGAACTGTATTTTCTATGTGACATATTTTAAAACATAAGTACATCCATATGCTGACCTAAGAGGTCATAGGAGGAATTATTTGCTCACTGAGTCGTCAAACTTACTACACGATATTTCCACATTTTTCAGATAAGAATATCAAAGTCTGATTCGGCAGATAAGTGATATATTCTCTGGGTGAGTCTACGTTGCTTCTGTAACAACTCCATTTATGTAAATTTTTTTTTTTTAAAAAAAAAATACCATGAAGTTATTACCTCGTTACAACTTAACTCAATATAACATTTATTTAATTTATACAATACTGAGTTTCCATACACACTATTATTTTACAAACTACACACCATTATTTTACAGACATTTGTACAAAGATACATATTAGTTCTAATCATCTATATCGACTACTTCCGGGGACACTGGTTCGGGTGGCACGTCCACCGGAATCTCAGTTACATCTACGACAGTTACATCAGAAATAACTGGAAGTTGCCCAAGGTAGGGCACCTCGATCCAACGTACAGAGATAATAAGTGTCATAGAGAATATTTGCATATTTATTCTTCTGAACATGATATGGAAATATAGTGAGAATTAAATCCCAGTAAGTTCAACAATAAATCATAATTTTCCATCAATCTAGTTCATCACGTCATGTTCAGCTGTATAAACTACAGAAAATATCTTTAGGTCACATGAATGCACTTTATTATGCACATGAAAATTATACAGTTATGACATGTATGGCATGAATAACTATTTTTCGAATTTCATATGATGGCTATCCACTTATTCTTACTTCAAGCTACCCCGGTCAGGGTGAGTATTCTCTACTTTTCGGTACGCGCTTATCTCGCTCCGTCCGACATGGCACACTTTCTCTTTCTTTTCTTATTAACATGATCATAACCGTTGGTAGGGCGTCCCCTACTGGTGCACCACACGGATTGCCATGTGACCGTGCTCATTTCTTTTCTTTTCACAATGATAGCCAAAAATATGCTTTCAATAACAAGTATGTTCATCAAAATATAACTATTACCATAAATCATTGGTAATCATGCCATGAACATAACCATTTAAAATATCACTTTATAAAACATTTCCATGTCAAAATTCCATACTAATACCTTGGTAACTGGATAGTAATTGTAGTCTGTAAACAGCGCACCAGAAAAGTTCCCAAGAAAGAGAGGTGGGTCACTAATGGACACGCTTAAGTACCATGTCTTTCCTTGCCAGAGCTTTCCTTAGACATGCACTTTTCACAAATCACAATTTTGTTTTCCAGTAACTAGAATAATTCTTTTCTGATGTGAAAATACTGCAACCACGGAGCATACTAAGATTTTTCAAATAAAACCGGCACTTTCAAAACTTCTTGTAAATTTATATGAGTACTAGGGTAAATTCCATGTTAAAAATTACACACTTAAAATGGTAGTAAGTTCATGCAATGGCAATGGCTATGGCTATACTAGTCATTTGTTAAGATTCATCTTCTTTTTAAAATACTAATTTTATTTCTTTATTTTCTTGATGCAGGTTTTCATCCTATCTAACCTTCTCTTACTAATCAGAGCATAACTCCCTCAATTTAACTCTGATGTAGGTGATCTTAGTGTCAATTTCAAGATAAAACAATTATCTAAAACTATTATGTTGAACATTGTAGCGAAATATTAAGAAATCAAGGTGATATTACTCCCTAAATGTACAGATTATTTCTTCTCGTGTAAGTTCTGACCTTTACTGACTAATTAGATCATATCTCCCAAATTTGAACTCCAAATTGAGTTATTCCAGTTGGTAAAAATCCATGAGCCCTATATCTATAATTGTTATCTTGGCGTACGATTTTAACTCCCTACAGAATATTTTCCAGAAATTCAAAAACTAAAGCTTTAATAACATATTCTGAATAAACATTTTCTGACCTCTGCTTACTAATCAGCTTATATCTACCTCAAATGGACTTCAAATTGAATGATTCCAGTGCCTAAAAATCCATGACACATTTATATTTAATTCTTATGTTAATAATTTATTTTAATTCCTTACAGATACTTCTCAGAAATTAAAATACCGAAGCTATCCTAACATATTTTTCCCTGATGACCCATTTTCTGACCTTTGTCTACTAATCGGCTCATATCTCCCTCATATGGACTCCAAATTGAATGATTCCAGTGGCTAAAAATCCATGACATACATATCGGTAATTCTTATGTTAACCATTTATTTTAATTCCCTACCAATAATTCCCAGAAATTAAATTACCAAAGCTATCCTAACATATTCTTCCCTGATGATTCATTTTCTGACCTTTGACTACTAATCAGACCATAGCTACCTCATATGGACTCCAAATTGAATGATTCCAGTGGCTACAAATCCATGACATACATATCTGTAATTCTTATGTTAACCATTTATTTTAATTCCCTACCAATAATTCTCAGAAATTAAATTACCGAAGCTATCCTAACATATTCTTCCCTGATGATTCATTTTCTGACCTTTGACTACTAAGCAGACCATAGCTACCTCATATGGACTCCAAATGGAATGATTCCAGTGGCTAAAAATCCATGACACATTTATCTTTAATTCTTATGTTAACCAGTTATTTTAATTCCCTACCAATAATTCCCAGAAATTAAATTACCGAAGCTTTCCTAACATATTCTTCCCTGATGATTCATTTTCTGACCTTTGACTACTAATCAGACCATATCTACCTAATATGGACTCCAAATGGAATGATTCCAGTGGCTAAAAATCCGGGACACATATATCTTTAATTCTTATGTTAACCATGTATTTTAATTCCTTATAGATTGTTCCCAGAAATTAAAATACCGAAGCTTAAAATTCTGCCACCCATAGCCATAACCATGCAGAACTATCTACACCAACCTAAGTATTCAAACATACCTCACATGCAAGATCAATATGTAACATGATATAGCAACATCATGACCAATCATAAAAGTTCTAAGATCAAAATCTCATATAAATATTATAAGTTTCAAAAGTTTTCTTCAAAAAGAAATATTGTTAAACTTACCTTTAGCTTTCTAAACTTCTCCTTCTTCTTCCTTCCTTTCTTCTTCTCTCTTCTCTCCTTTCCTCACTCTACCTTGCTTCTATTTCTCTCTCTTTCTCACTTGGACGAAATTAAAGTGTTGTAAGGGTGGGTTCTCTTATATAGACCACCAAATAATTCACCTTTCATGATCATGGATCTACCTTATCACAATTAAGATACACTTTGTTGAATTTTTGGAAAACAAACAACTTATGTTCTTGTCTTCCTCTTCCTTAGTCAAGATATGCATAGGAAAAGGAGATTTGTATTTTGAAAATTATGATGATATGTTCTTAAGATAAGGGACAAGGTCCCTTTGATTTAGGGATTCATTTAATTTTTCTTTTGTCTTAATCAATTATGATAGGTTTCCTTTTTAAGTGGCAAATTTCTAGCCCTTCAATCTCCATTATTTGGTTGATATTATTTGTGTGGGCTATGAATGTTTTGTCCTAATACCATGTATTATCATACCACTTGCTAAAATTATGAGTGAAGGATATAGATGTTTTTGTCCTAAAGCCTTGTATTATCATGCCACTTGCCTAAATGATGAATGTAGAATCACACCACTTGCTAAATTTTTGTCTTAATGCCATGTAACCTAATCTTTATTCTTATTATTATATCATCATCTAATTTATTTTATTTTATTTTTCCTCTTGGATTTGGGCTTATTCTTACCCATTATGGGCTTGTCCTACCCATTTTCTTTGCTTTGGATAAAATTCTTCCTTTCTTGGTGGGCTTGGTCACATTTTCATAATTTTTGGGCTATTGGTGAAATTACTATATCCTAGTCCAAGTCTATGTTTAATTTCTTGTTTAGGTTATCCAATGGGCTTGCTAGAAACTTATGTGAAGTGGAAAAACTCTATATGAAGTGTCCATAGGTAAAAGCCCAATGTATGGGTAAAGATTTTAAACTTAGTAACTATAGTTCTTGAATTAGGAAAAATTACCCTAATTCAATGTTCTTTGAAATTTTAAGACCTTTACTTGTTTCTAAAAATTTATCTTCCTTATCCAAGAATTTTGCATCTCTTTAGTATGTTATTTCTAATTTCTTTCCTATTAGATTTTCCTTCTTTATTTGTTCTCTTAATGTTAGAAACATTTTCTATGCATATACATAAGGTGAAGAATTTCTAAGCATTATATTTCCTTAGATATCTAAAATATTGTCTAATAAATTTTATTTCCTTAATTAATTTTTTTATGTACCTTTATCAATAAAAGAAACGAAATTAAGGATGTTACATTTCTCTCCCCCTAAAAGTAATTTTGTCCTCAAAATTTCAGAAATTACCTTATAAGAACAATTGCGGATATTTCTTCCTCATGACTTCTTCCAGCTCCCAAGTTGCTTCTTCCGGAGTCAAACCTTCCCATAACACCTTAACTAGGGGAATGGTTTTATTTCTCAGTTGCTTCACGTCAGTGTCCAATATGGATGCAGGTAGTAGCTGGTATGTCATGTTCTCCTTTATTTGGATTGGTTCATCCAGTATTATATGTGATGAATCTGAAAGATACTTCCGCAACTGTGATACGTGGAAAACATTATGCAGGTTGGACAAATTAGGTGGGAGAGCAACTTGATATGCTGATGTCCCAACTTTCTTTAGAATTTGGTAGGGTCCTAAAAATCGTGGACTTAGCTTTCTTGTTTTGAGAGACCTACCAACTCCAGTAGTCAGGGAAAGTTTCAAAAATACATGGTCTCCTTCTTCAAACTCTAGAGGTCTATGTCTCTTATCGTAGTAACTCTTTTGCCGACTCTGCGCTGTAAGTATTTTGTTTCGTATCATCCTGATTTGTTCAGTGGTTTGTTGAACTAGATCAGGACCTAACAAGTTCTTTTCTCCTACCTCGAACCAACATAGTGGAGATCGGCACTTTCTACCGTATAAAGCTTCATAGGGGGCCATCTTAATGCTAGAGTGATAGCTATTATTATAAGCAAACTCTACTAAAGGTAGGTACTTATCCCATCCTTTACCTTGCTCCATCACACAGGCCCTCAACATATCTTCTAGGGTTTGAATTGTTCGTTTAGTCTGCCCATCAGTTTGAGGATGATAGGCAGTACTGAACCGCAACTGGGTTCCAAAAGCTTCTTGCAACGCCTTCCAAAACCTCGATGTGAACCTCGGATCTCTATCAGAAACAATATTTAAGGGAATCCCATGAAGTCTAACTATTTCCTGAACATACAATTGGGCCAATTTATCTAGTGAAAAGTTAATTTTTATGGGCAAAAAGTGAGCAGATTTGGTTAATCTGTCAACTATTACCCAGATAGAGTCATGTCCCACTGAAGTCTTAGGTAAACCTACAACAAAGTCCATCGAAATACTGTCCCATTTCCATTCAGGAATCTCCAGAGGTTGAAGAAATCCTGCTGGCTTTTGATGTTCCACTTTCACCTTCTGACAAGTTAAACATTTTGCCACGAACTCAGCAATGTCATTTTTCATCCCTGGCCACCAATACATCCTTTTTAAATCCTGGTACATTTTAGTGCATCCAGGATGGATTGTGTATTTACTTTGATGCGCTTCCTTCAGTATCTTAGTCCTCAACTCTTGTTCTTGAGGGACACAAATCCTTCCCTGATACATGATTGCTCCATCTTCCATTACAGAAAAATTACCTTGGTCTTTATGATCTTGTAAGTATTGACCGTGAGCTTGAGCTTCTTTGATCTGGGCTCTAAGGTCAGACCCTATACTTAAACCATTAATGACTAGATTCTTTGGAGTAAGAGTAGTGGCTAGCTTCAAATTTCGAAACTCCTCTAGCATCTGCATCTCATACACCATCATCTGACCCATATGCAGAGATTTTCGACTCAAGGCATCTGCTACAACATTCGCCTTTCCGGGATGATACTTTATCTCAAACTTGTAGTCATTGAGGAATTCTACCCATCTTCGTTGCCTCATATTTAACTCCTTCTGATCAAAGAGGTATTTAAGACTCTTATGATCACAATATACTTCAAAGGTTGCCCCGTACAAATAGTGTCGCCAAATCTTTAAGGCAAACACTACTGCCGCTAATTCAAGATCATGGGTTGGATAGTTTCCTTCGTGGGGTCTTAGTTGTCTAGAGGCGTAAGCAACTACTCTCTTGTCTTGCATTAACACACACCCTAGCCCTTTCTTTGAAGCATCACTATACACTTCAAAATGTCCTGTGGGGTCTGGAATAATTAAAACAGGAGGAGTGGTCAGTCTTGTCTTCAGCTCCTGAAAACTAGCATCACATTGATCAGTCCATTTGAAAGGACTTCCCTTCCTGGTCAATTTAGTCAATGGCAAGGCTATACAAGAGAAGTTTTGTATAAATCTCCTGTAGTATCCTGCCAAACCAAGGAAACTTCTGATTTTCGTAATCGTCTTTGGTGTCTCCCACTTAATCACTGCTTCCGTCTTGCTAGGATCTACGGCTACCCCTCTATTAGAGATGACATGTCCGAGAAACTTCACCTCTGACAGCCAAAATTCACACTTCTCCAATTTAGCATATAACTTTTTCTCTTTCAGCACTTGCAGCACGATTCGGAGATGTTGTTCATGTTCTTTCTCACTCTTAGAATATATCAAGATGTCATCAATGAACACTACAACAAATTGATCTAGGTAGGGTTGAAAAATGCGATTCATGTAATCCATGAAAATTGCAGGTGCATTAGTCAACCCAAAGGGCATTACGAGAAACTCATAGTGCCCATACCTAGTCCTGAAGGCAGTTTTTGGTACGTCCTCCTCCTTAATCCTAATCTGATGATATCCTGATCGCAAGTCAATTTTAGAAAAGATGGAGGCACCCTTTAATTGATCCAATAAGTCATCTATCCTAGGGAGAGGGTACTTATTTTTTATAGTCACCTTATTCAGCTGTCTGTAATCTATGCATAGTCTCAAACTCCCGTCTTTCTTCTTAACAAACAATACAGGAGCTCCCCAAGGTGATACACTCGGTTTAATGAATTGCTTGTCTAATAGTTCCTCCAACTACTTCTTTAGTTCTTGTAGTTCCTTCGAGGCCATTCGATATGGTGCAATAGAGATAGGCCCTGTCCCAGGTAGGAGATCAATAGAGAACTCTATCTCTCTCTTGGGAGGTAAGCCTAGAATATCTGATGGAAACACTTCAGGAAACTCGTTGGCTATTGGAATTTCATCAAGCTTTGGTTCGACTTCTAGGTTTGATAAATACAAGAGAATGTATCCAAGTACTCCATTCTTCAACTCCCTATTAACTTGATTGGCATTTAACATCAATAACTGGACCTCCTCTTTCGGAGTAGAAGGTAGAAATTCAACGGTCTTGTTACAACAATTCAACAAGACTCGATTTCTAGACATCCAGTCTAACCCTAGAATGACCTCAATACCTCTTAAAGGTAAACTGACGAGGTCTACAGAAAACGTTTTCTCCTGGATGGTGACTTGACAGTCCTTACATACAGAGGAAGTTAATACCCGTTCCCCTGTAGGGGTTACTACAGATAGCTCATAGGGAGTTTCAGAAATAGGGAACTGAAACTTCCTAATACATTCTTCCGATATAAATGAATGACTAGCACCAGAGTCAAATAACACCATAAGAGCAAATCCATAAATATAGCATGTACCTTGAATCATTTCAGAAGATTGAGCTGCCTCTTGGCCGCTCAGGGTGAAAACCCTTCCTTTCACCTGAGGCCTCTGTTCTGGCTGCTTTCCTACATTCTGTGGGCAGTTTTTCGCAAAATGTCCCTTCTGTCCGCAATTAAAGCAGACATCTTGTCCCATGTAGCATGGCCGGTTACCATGCATGCGTCCACATTTAGCGCACTTGACTGAGGCGAGGTCTTGTTGAAAAGGCCTAGGACCCGCAATCAATGGCCTCTTACCAGCTCCATATCCACTTCTTCTCACGTTCTTTCTAGGGTTGGGAAAATTTTTCTTCCTTTTCCATAGGTTTCGCCTTTGCTTCTCGTCCTCCACTGCCCTTAAACTCTTTTCCAGGAGTCTGCATTTATTTATCAGAGGTACAAACTCCCTTATCTCCATAGCTATAACAGCATTCTTTAACTCCGGGTTTAGTCCCGCTTCAAACTTAACCGCCTTCCATGCTTCATCTGGGTTATATCGTAGATAAGAGGAGAACTTAGACAGCTCCTCGAACCTTGCGATATACTGGTCCACGGTCATGCTTCCTTGCCTGAGTTGGAGAAATTCGATCTCTTTCTCTGCCCGTACAGTACTTGGAAAGTACTTTTCAAAGAAAATGTCCTTGAACACTTGCCAGGTGATCTGTCTTCCCTGATGAGCTAAAAGTTCTCTAGCTCCACGCCACCAGTATTCTGCTTCATCCTTTAACATATATGCAGCAAAAATGATTTGCTGCTCTTCAGTACAGCCCATCACTTCAAAGATTTTCTCTAATTCCCTAATCCACCTTTCGGCTACCGTTGGGTCATAACCACCTTGGAAACAAGGTGGTCTAGTCCTCAGGAACTCGGATATACCATTATCTTTTCCAGCCGTCCGGTTGTTAGGACCAATCTCAACATTTGTGTTATTAGCATTCTGGAGATGTTGTAAAATTTGGTTGGTGGTCATAACTTGGTCTCGAATTGCCGTGGCCAGGTTGTGCAGGGTTTCCTCTGCATTGGTTGCTGGATTCCTCCTTGGTGGTGCCATTTCCTACTATGGTACAAAACAAAGTTATGCTGCTATTGAGGTGATCAAGCCCAATAGTTAGTTCAAAAATATTTAATAGCAGTCATAACACCACCTTGGCATATAGATAGGAAACACTAGTAATTTCTTACCTATATGAATCACTGATCCCCTACACAGCACAACCACAACATACTCAAGACACTATAAGATCGATTCAGATAACCATCCAACCACTGGCCATCTAGGATCGACCTGCTCTGATACCAATTATGTAACAACTCCATTTATGTAAATTTTTTTTTTTAAAAAAAAAAATACCATGAAGTTATTACCTCGTTACAACTTAACTCAATATAACATTTATTTAATTTATACAATACTGAGTTTCCATACACACTATTATTTTACAAACTACACACCATTATTTTACAGACATTTGTACAAAGATACATATTAGTTCTAATCATCTATATCGACTACTTCCGGGGACACTGGTTCGGGTGGCACGTCCACCGGAATCTCAGTTACATCTACGACAGTTACATCAGAAATAACTGGAAGTTGCCCAAGGTAGGGCACCTCGATCCAACGTACAGAGATAATAAGTGTCATAGAGAATATTTGCATATTTATTCTTCTGAACATGATATGGAAATATAGTGAGAATTAAATCCCAGTAAGTTCAACAATAAATCATAATTTTCCATCAATCTAGTTCATCACGTCATGTTCAGCTGTATAAACTACAGAAAATATCTTTAGGTCACATGAATGCACTTTATTATGCACATGAAAATTATACAGTTATGACATGTATGGCATGAATAACTATTTTTCGAATTTCATATGATGGCTATCCACTTATTCTTACTTCAAGCTACCCCGGTCAGGGTGAGTATTCTCTACTTTTCGGTACGCGCTTATCTCGCTCCGTCCGACATGGCACACTTTCTCTTTCTTTTCTTATTAACATGATCATAACCGTTGGTAGGGCGTCCCCTACTGGTGCACCACACGGATTGCCATGTGACCGTGCTCATTTCTTTTCTTTTCACAATGATAGCCAAAAATATGCTTTCAATAACAAGTATGTTCATCAAAATATAACTATTACCATAAATCATTGGTAATCATGCCATGAACATAACCATTTAAAATATCACTTTATAAAACATTTCCATGTCAAAATTCCATACTAATACCTTGGTAACTGGATAGTAATTGTAGTCTGTAAACAGCGCACCAGAAAAGTTCCCAAGAAAGAGAGGTGGGTCACTAATGGACACGCTTAAGTACCATGTCTTTCCTTGCCAGAGCTTTCCTTAGACATGCACTTTTCACAAATCACAATTTTGTTTTCCAGTAACTAGAATAATTCTTTTCTGATGTGAAAATACTGCAACCACGGAGCATACTAAGATTTTTCAAATAAAACCGGCACTTTCAAAACTTCTTGTAAATTTATATGAGTACTAGGGTAAATTCCATGTTAAAAATTACACACTTAAAATGGTAGTAAGTTCATGCAATGGCAATGGCTATGGCTATACTAGTCATTTGTTAAGATTCATCTTCTTTTTAAAATACTAATTTTATTTCTTTATTTTCTTGATGCAGGTTTTCATCCTATCTAACCTTCTCTTACTAATCAGAGCATAACTCCCTCAATTTAACTCTGATGTAGGTGATCTTAGTGTCAATTTCAAGATAAAACAATTATCTAAAACTATTATGTTGAACATTGTAGCGAAATATTAAGAAATCAAGGTGATATTACTCCCTAAATGTACAGATTATTTCTTCTCGTGTAAGTTCTGACCTTTACTGACTAATTAGATCATATCTCCCAAATTTGAACTCCAAATTGAGTTATTCCAGTTGGTAAAAATCCATGAGCCCTATATCTATAATTGTTATCTTGGCGTACGATTTTAACTCCCTACAGAATATTTTCCAGAAATTCAAAAACTAAAGCTTTAATAACATATTCTGAATAAACATTTTCTGACCTCTGCTTACTAATCAGCTTATATCTACCTCAAATGGACTTCAAATTGAATGATTCCAGTGCCTAAAAATCCATGACACATTTATATTTAATTCTTATGTTAATAATTTATTTTAATTCCTTACAGATACTTCTCAGAAATTAAAATACCGAAGCTATCCTAACATATTTTTCCCTGATGACCCATTTTCTGACCTTTGTCTACTAATCGGCTCATATCTCCCTCATATGGACTCCAAATTGAATGATTCCAGTGGCTAAAAATCCATGACATACATATCGGTAATTCTTATGTTAACCATTTATTTTAATTCCCTACCAATAATTCCCAGAAATTAAATTACCAAAGCTATCCTAACATATTCTTCCCTGATGATTCATTTTCTGACCTTTGACTACTAATCAGACCATAGCTACCTCATATGGACTCCAAATTGAATGATTCCAGTGGCTACAAATCCATGACATACATATCTGTAATTCTTATGTTAACCATTTATTTTAATTCCCTACCAATAATTCTCAGAAATTAAATTACCGAAGCTATCCTAACATATTCTTCCCTGATGATTCATTTTCTGACCTTTGACTACTAAGCAGACCATAGCTACCTCATATGGACTCCAAATGGAATGATTCCAGTGGCTAAAAATCCATGACACATTTATCTTTAATTCTTATGTTAACCAGTTATTTTAATTCCCTACCAATAATTCCCAGAAATTAAATTACCGAAGCTTTCCTAACATATTCTTCCCTGATGATTCATTTTCTGACCTTTGACTACTAATCAGACCATATCTACCTAATATGGACTCCAAATGGAATGATTCCAGTGGCTAAAAATCCGGGACACATATATCTTTAATTCTTATGTTAACCATGTATTTTAATTCCTTATAGATTGTTCCCAGAAATTAAAATACCGAAGCTTAAAATTCTGCCACCCATAGCCATAACCATGCAGAACTATCTACACCAACCTAAGTATTCAAACATACCTCACATGCAAGATCAATATGTAACATGATATAGCAACATCATGACCAATCATAAAAGTTCTAAGATCAAAATCTCATATAAATATTATAAGTTTCAAAAGTTTTCTTCAAAAAGAAATATTGTTAAACTTACCTTTAGCTTTCTAAACTTCTCCTTCTTCTTCCTTCCTTTCTTCTTCTCTCTTCTCTCCTTTCCTCACTCTACCTTGCTTCTATTTCTCTCTCTTTCTCACTTGGACGAAATTAAAGTGTTGTAAGGGTGGGTTCTCTTATATAGACCACCAAATAATTCACCTTTCATGATCATGGATCTACCTTATCACAATTAAGATACACTTTGTTGAATTTTTGGAAAACAAACAACTTATGTTCTTGTCTTCCTCTTCCTTAGTCAAGATATGCATAGGAAAAGGAGATTTGTATTTTGAAAATTATGATGATATGTTCTTAAGATAAGGGACAAGGTCCCTTTGATTTAGGGATTCATTTAATTTTTCTTTTGTCTTAATCAATTATGATAGGTTTCCTTTTTAAGTGGCAAATTTCTAGCCCTTCAATCTCCATTATTTGGTTGATATTATTTGTGTGGGCTATGAATGTTTTGTCCTAATACCATGTATTATCATACCACTTGCTAAAATTATGAGTGAAGGATATAGATGTTTTTGTCCTAAAGCCTTGTATTATCATGCCACTTGCCTAAATGATGAATGTAGAATCACACCACTTGCTAAATTTTTGTCTTAATGCCATGTAACCTAATCTTTATTCTTATTATTATATCATCATCTAATTTATTTTATTTTATTTTTCCTCTTGGATTTGGGCTTATTCTTACCCATTATGGGCTTGTCCTACCCATTTTCTTTGCTTTGGATAAAATTCTTCCTTTCTTGGTGGGCTTGGTCACATTTTCATAATTTTTGGGCTATTGGTGAAATTACTATATCCTAGTCCAAGTCTATGTTTAATTTCTTGTTTAGGTTATCCAATGGGCTTGCTAGAAACTTATGTGAAGTGGAAAAACTCTATATGAAGTGTCCATAGGTAAAAGCCCAATGTATGGGTAAAGATTTTAAACTTAGTAACTATAGTTCTTGAATTAGGAAAAATTACCCTAATTCAATGTTCTTTGAAATTTTAAGACCTTTACTTGTTTCTAAAAATTTATCTTCCTTATCCAAGAATTTTGCATCTCTTTAGTATGTTATTTCTAATTTCTTTCCTATTAGATTTTCCTTCTTTATTTGTTCTCTTAATGTTAGAAACATTTTCTATGCATATACATAAGGTGAAGAATTTCTAAGCATTATATTTCCTTAGATATCTAAAATATTGTCTAATAAATTTTATTTCCTTAATTAATTTTTTTATGTACCTTTATCAATAAAAGAAACGAAATTAAGGATGTTACAGCTTCCAAGACTCACGGTCTTTGAATTATATTGTGTTTGTATTCTAGAGTGTGCTCTGAACACTACAGGCAGGATTCTCGTTTCTGTTGTACTTTGATGTTTATAGACTTGGTCTGTATATTGTGTATACATGAGAGATCCTATATGTATTTGTTCCCATGATAAAGAATTGAATTATGTTTATTTATGGAGATTATCTTACATTTTTTAAAAAAATTATTTATTTTACGTAACGTAAATTGAGAGCGTTACATAGGGTATGTGCTAATGCAAGACAAGAAAGTAGTTGCTTACGCCTTAAGGAAACTAAGACCCCATGAAGCAAATTATCCAACCCATGATCTTAAATTGACAGCAGTGGTATTTGCCTTAAAGATTTGGCAAAACTATTTGTACGGGGTAACATTTGAAATATATTGTGATCATAAAAGTCTTAAGTACCTTTATGATAAGAAGAAGTTAAATATGAGGCAACAAAGTTAGGTAAATTTCTCAGTGACTACAAGTTTGAGATAAAGTATCATCCAGGAAAGGAAAATGTTGTAGCTAATGCCTTGAGTCAAAAATCTTTGCACATGGGTCAGATGATGGTGTATGAGATGCAGATGCTAGAGGAGTTTCAAAATTTGAAGTTGGCCACTACTCTTACTCCAAAGAAGAAAATCATCAATGGGTTGAGTATAGAGTGTGACCTTAAAGCCCAGATTAAAGAGGCTCAAGCTCACAACCAATACTTACAGGATAAAAAAGATCAAGATAATTTTTCTTTCTTGGAAGATGGAGCAATCATGTATCAGGGAAGGATTTGTGTCCCTTAAGAACAAGATTTGAGGACTAAGATCTTGCAAGAAGCACATCATAGTAAGTACATAGTCCATCTTAGATGCACTAAAATGAATCAAGACTTAAAGAAAATGTATTGGTGGCTAGGGATGAAAAAGGACATTACTGAGTTTATGGGGAAATGTTTAATTTATTAGAAGGTAAAGGTAGAGCATAAAAAATCAGCGGGATTTCTACAACCTCTTGAGATCCCTAAATGAAAATATGACAATATTTCAATGGACTTTGTGGTGGGCTTACCTAAGACTTCAGTTGGACATGACTCTATCTAGGTAATAGTTGACAGATTAACCAAATTTGCTCACTTTTTGCCAATAAAAATTAACTATTCACTGGACAAATTGGCCCAGTTGTATGTTCAAGAAATAGTTAGACTACATGAAATTCTTTTAAAAATCATTTTTGATAGAAATCTGAGGTTCACGTTGAGGTTTTGGAAGGTATTGCAGGAAGCTTTTGAAACCCAGTTGCGGTTCAGTATTGCCTACTATCCTCAGACTGACGGGCAAATAAAACAAATCATTCAAACCCTAAAAGATATGTTGAGCGCCTGTGTGATAGAGCGAGGTAAAGGATAGGATAAGTACCTACCTTTTATGGAGTTTGTTTATAATAATAGTCATCACTCTAATATTAAGATGGCCCCTTACGAAGCTTTATACGATACGAAGTGCCGATCTCCAATATGTTGGTTTGAGGTAGGAGAAAAGAACTTGCTGGGTCCTGATCTAATTCAACAAACCACTGAACAAGTCAAAATGATACGAGACAAAATACGTACAGCTCAGAGTCGACAGAAGAGTTACTATGATAAGAGACATAGACCTCTAGAGTTTGAGGAAGGAGACCATGTATTTCTGAAACTTTTCCCGACAACTAGAGTTGGTAGGTCTCTCAAAACTAGAAAGTTAAGTCTGCGATTTTTGGGACCCTACCAAATTTTGAAGAAAGTGGGGACGTCAGCATATCAAGTTGCCTTCCCACCTAATTTGTCCAACTTCCATAATGTTTTCCATGTATCACAGCTCCGGAAGTATCTTCCAAATTCCTCACATGTAATACGAGATGAACCAATCCAAATAAAGGAGAACATGACATGCCAACTAGTACCAGCATCTATATTAGACACTAATGTGAAGCAATTGAGAAATAAAACCATTCCCCTAGTTAAGGTGTTATGTGAAGGTTTGACTCCGAAAGAAACAACTTAAGAGCAAGAAGAAGTCACGAGGAAGAAATATTCGCAGCTTGTCTTATTAGTTAATTTCTAAAATTTTGAGGATGAAAATTCTTTTAGTGGGAGAGCAATGTAACATGTCACACCCCTAATTTAACGGCACCTGAAACACATTCTTTACAAACATATATTTTTCATAACATGTATAATACACTCCTTTATCATTGAAAACATTTATATATAGGTATTTCTATGTAAACTGTAACATCCTCGATTTTTCCTTATGTTACTAATTGAAATTTTTTCTTTAGAGAGGAGAAAGCATTTTGGATCTTAAGGGAGGATTAAATTATTTTTCAATTTTACTTAAGTCAAACAAGATCTTAGGATGGTTAAAATGACATTTATATAATTTCATTGAAATGGCATTATTTTAAATTCCTTGAGATGGAATTTATGTAAATTCCTTAAGATGGCAGTTTTGTAAATATTTTAGGATGGCAATTTCGTAAATACTTTAGGATGCCATTTTTTAAATAATAGATGATGGCAAAGTTGTAAATGTGGGGTGGTAGGTAATAAGAAATCTTGATAATTATGAGGGAGAGGGAGTGTCGAAAAGAAAGAGGAAGAAAAGAAAGAGGAGGAAAAGAAAGAAGAAGAAGAAGAAGAAGAAGAAGAGAAAGAGGAAGAAGAAGGAGAAGAAAAAGGAAAGGGAAATCAAGGTAAGTTTCTTGGACATCTCTCTTATTTTATCATCTTTTCTAAAGGAATATCCTAGTTCACGGTGTCGATGTAGGATTTTTGTGTGGTAGGAATCAAGCACGCAAGTTTAAGGATTTGTTTGACGTAGGTTTAACATCTGCTCATGAATTTTGTACAAAATTATATATGTACTTTTAGATGTATTTAGATGTGATTCTAGATAACATGTGACATGTGGTCTGTATATTTATATGGAATTCTATTTTGGTTGCTTGGATATGCATATGGGTGTATGGGATTACTGTAGTATCTCATAATTTTTAAATAATAATGTTTTGCTATAAACAAATATAGTTTTCTTGTAAATGATTATGTATTACTAAAACTAAATATGCTTTTAATTAAAATGATTTTTGTTTTGCTTAAAATAATTATATTTGGCTTTAAATAAATTTATTTTTATTTTTATAAATTTCTTTCTTTTAATATACATGAAGATATTTTATATTATGATTTATTTTATTAAAATTTTATCAAGAAAAGTCATGATTTGATATTGCAACTAAAATTTTGTAAGAATATAAATTTATAGAAATTTTTGGGATATTTAAGGTTGAAAATTAGTATTTATATGTATATAACAAAAAATATAAATTTTAAATATTTAATTATTAAATAATAATAATTAAAAAAAAGGGGAGGGGAGACTCAGCGTGAAGAAGAATTAAAAACCTTTATTGAATAGTGTAAGTAGTGTTTTTCTCTCCTCTATGTTCTCTATCTAGATCTAGAGTTCCTACTGGCCTCAAATCTCAAAAGTAAGGGTACCATAGGATTTAAGATGGATAGTACTATAATTTTGGCCGAACAATTTTTCAAATCAGCCGTAGAATCTCCGCAGATTGGAAGTAGAAAATTATAGAAAAGGTAAACTCTGAAACTCTTATTTAGATACCTCAAATTGAAAATCTGACACCCTAGATGGATTCAGGAGCTAGATAAACTTTAGGTTAATAAATTTTTTGGCCATCTGACAACTTTTTGTGCATCGTGAATAGTAAATTCACCCAGTATAAATAGTGATTTATGGCGGTGAACAGTAATTTTGACTGTGAATAGTTTTCATCAGTTAACCAGTGTTGAACAAGCTTTCAAAAGTTAAATTTCATGATTTTGGAGTTATTTCCTAGGTTTTTGGACCCTTCGAACTCGATTTTAAGGTCTATTTGGTCAAATTTTGATGGGAAAAGTGCATTTTAAGGCTGTCCAACCTGGACTCTTACCTTGTCAGTAGATAATTCTCTCTATGACTTACCCTATGCTCTTTTGAACTTTAAATGGATAATTGATTGTGTTTACAAGTGATTTATACTTTTATATGTCTCTAAAATGGATTAAATTATCTGAATTGTTTACAATTTGGTATATAGTTCAATAAGAGTATGGTTTTGAAAATAGATTTTTGAACTCATTGAATATGTGATTTTAAATTATATTTTTCATTATATGGTAAAAGAAATATATTGTGCATGTGTCATTGCTATGTAAAGCTATAAGATTGCCTTAGAAAAGGGCATGTATATGTGATAACCCTAATTGGGATGTTTCTGGCAGACGAATTATACTGAGACTGAAAATTTTGTATTATACTGAAACCTCTGTTTTGAACGATATAACATATGTGTAAATATGATTTATGTGGAGGAATCATTTTGAAAATATTGTTTGCTAATAACAGGCAATGTTAGCCCTGTTGCACCTTGACACCTCAGCTTGCAGGGATGGTGTTAGCCTCGTGTGATGGCCAACACATGGGATATGATATGTGAAGGAGAGCGGGATGCCTCCTATTTGGGAAAAATGCCAACTTTATGATATATAAATTGTCATCCCTTGCTGTGTGCTATGGAAATTGCACATATTGGAGTCACTTTGCCTGTCCTCTTGAATGGTGGTAAGGCAAACCTTAGCTGGGATGCTAAGTATAGGCAAATCCTACACCACCAAAGTACAAAAGGACTTGAACTCTAACATGGATCCTCCTTATATTTTTATGAGAAATATTTTGATACATAACAATATTTGAATAATGATCATACCATATTGCATATGATTTTGGATATCTAACAGGGTCATTGGTAGGGAAATTTTATTTTTGATTCTTAGGAAACTTAATTTGGGAAAGTTAAATTACCATGTTTGGTTTTAAAATTTTAAAACAAGATTCCTAGGAAATATAGATTCCTGGGAATGATTTTTAAGATGGATTCCCACCAAAAAATTTCCATGTAGGAGGGTGGGAATCTAAGTTTCCCATAGAGGTAGGAATCTTGTTGAAAAATAAGAAGACAATTTTACCCTTCATTTTCACCCTTCTCCTCTACCCATTTTTATACCTTCTCAACTATCCATTTTGTGTCTAACTATTTTTGTATAAATTATTATATGTGAAGTATTAACATCATACTATGCATATATTATTTCTCATTTTGTAATATAGTACTATTACGTAATTATATATGTAACATTACATATTTTTTAAACTTTACACATCTTTTGTCATAGAGGAAACAACTTTGTTACTTTGAGAGGGCAACTACATATATTTTAAAATTTATTTTATTATTTCAATATTTTACTTTTTATTAAAAAAATAGATAAGAGAAGTTTTTTAAAAAAGCTAAGGGGCATTTTCAGAAAGTTACTGAATAATGTTTCCTAAAAAATATGATTCCCAACAATAAAAAACTTTGTCATATACCAAACGTCCCTTGAATGTGATTTAAACTGAAAATATTTGAAATTTGGGTCCCATATGGATTTACTTCTGAACTATAATTTTCTATGTGATAAAATTTAATATATGAGTATATCCAAATGTTGACTTAAGAGGTTATAGGAAGTATTATCAGTTCACTGAGTTGTCAAACTCACTACACGATACTTACATTTTTTTTTAGATAAGGATACATAGTTTAGTCCTACAGCTACGTGATCATCTAGGTGTCATATTCTCTTGGTGAGCCTACGTTGCTTCCAAGGCTCGCAATATTTAAATTTTTTTTACTTGTTTTCTAGAGTATGCTCTGAATGCCACATGCAAGATCCCTACTTCTGCTGTAATATGTGTATAAAGACTTGGCCTATATATTTGGTTATATTGGAGAACTTATAAAAGTATGTTATTAATCCTGATATGTGATATACTTGAAACAAGTATGCAATAGAATAACGTTAAAGTTATTTGCTACTCATGACAATCACGTTCCTTTAAATTGGGGCCGTGATAAGTTGGTATCAAAACATTAGGTTTCCCTGTGGCTATCTGAGCAAAGGATTCTTTAATAGGATATATTTATACTTCATGTGTTGTTGAGGGATTCTATAGGGTTTCAATTTCCTTTCCATTCCAAGTTTGTTAAAGTTTGTAGTATAAGGTCGACAGAATATTATGGTATTTTTTAAAAAAGGAATTTTGTTTTCTATAGCCTATGATGCCGCCAAGAACTAGAGCAGTTGCTAAAGAAGTTGTAGATTGTGCATCCTCTACAGAAGAGTCTGCACAATCTATAATTTTAGTATAAATAGGTCGTGGTAGAGGCCGACCTAGAGAAAGAGGCAGAGGCAAAGGGCGTGCACGGGACACGAGAACCTCAAGACATAATGAACAGGTCAATATATCTGATAGAGTCCCTGAGGAGAGAGTAGAACCCCTTCAAGAGCCACATGATAAAATAGTTGATATGATTGTTAGCATACATAGAAGTTTAGAGATATTGGCTGGATTTATAGTAGAACAGGAAAAAAAGGATGGCCAGCCACCAGAAAATGCTCCTAAAGTGCAAGAACTAGAAAGACCAACTGAACAAGAGAACAATTCTATAGGGATTGAGTTGACATTACCATAATTCCGAAAGGTAAAACCCTCGACTATTTTGGGTCAGATATTTAGGAAGACCCATAGATATTCATTTATGCTGTGGAATGAGTTCTCAGAGCTTTAGGGTATTCCACTAGAAGATCTGTTGAACTAGTGTCCTTTCAACTATCAGATGTGGCCTAGGTTGGGTTTGAGAAAATATTACAAGGAATAGCAATTACTTTACTAGCAATGGCATGGGATGAATTTAAGAAAGGATTTATGAATTTTTTTTTACCAATTAGTGAAAGGGACAAGAGGACTAAGGAATTTGAAGAATTAAGACAGACACTGAACATGACAATTTCTGAATATGACATCCATTTTACCCGATTGTTAAGATATACACCATATCGGTTCCCAATGAAAAAGAGAGAATTAAGAGATTTGTTTCAGGGTTGATCCTTCCATTGTTTAAATCGACAGGTCCTCAAATGAACCATTTTTTATCTTATTTAGCAACTGTGGATTGTGCTAGAATGATGGAATATGTTTTACCCGATTATCAATATATGCACCATATCTGGTTCTCAATGAAAAATATAGAATTAAGAGATTTATTTCAAGGTTGATCCGTCCATTGTTTAAATCGATGGGTCCTTAGATGAACCATTTTTTAACTTATTTAGCAGTTGTGGATTGTGCTAGAATGATGAAAACACGAGAGCTAGCAGACATAGAAGGTTTGAAGAGAAGAAAAAGAAATTGAGATAGTAATATTTAGACTAGTTATAATCATAATGCAAGAGGACCAAGATTTCAAAATCCATAGTGTTTAACTCAGGCAGGATCTGGTATCTCTAGCCAGACATTAGTCAATATCAATAAGCAAAGAATGATTCAAAGAGATATGAGACCCACTAGTCAACTGGATTTAAGATCGATTCTATTATGTCCCATTTGTAGCAGATCTCATAATGGATAGTGTCACAGAGAAACTGATGCATATTTTAAGTGTCGACAAGCAGGTCATTTGTTGAGCAATTGTCCACAATTACGAAATTTAAGTCAACCATCAGTACAGCCAGCTTCACCCACTACATCTATTCCAGCAAGACCAAATAGAGTAGCCTCAATTCAAGCAAGTAGTGGTGGTACCAGTAGAGGATCAGGAAGTCGAGGCTGAGAACAAGTATGAGTCTTTGCCTTGACACGACAAGATGCTCAGGCCTCAAATGCAGTGATGACAGGTACATTATTAGTATGTTCCCATAAAGCATATGTACTGTTTGATCATAGTCCTACTCATTCTTATATATCACCCTGCTTTGCTAAGAAATTGGGTAGATATCATACTAGTTTACATTGTTCTTTTATGGTTGCTACTCCAATGGAAGAATTCTTACTAATAAATGATATATATAAATCGTGTGAGATTTTGATAGAAGATAAGCAGACTTTTAATGTGATAGTTCTAGGTATGGTAGACTTTAATGTGATACTAGAAATGGATTGGTTGTCATCATGCCATGCCATTTTAGATTGTCACCTTAAGGTTATTAAGTTTAATATTCTCAAAAAATCTTCCTTCTTGATACAAGGAGATCATAGTGCGGTACCTAGTAAGTTAATCTTTACTCTAACAACTCATAAACTACTATAAAAAGGATGACATGGTTATTTAGCAATGGTAAGAGATTTTGATATGAAGTACACCAATATAGAGCAGGTTCTAGTGGTTAGGGAATTTTCTTTGTGTTTCCTTAGGAATTGCCAGAGTTACCCCCAGAACGAGAAATTAAGTTTGGTATTGATTTACATATGAGAACTCAACCAGTGTCTATTCCTTCATATAGAATGGCACTAAATGAACTCAAGGAGTTGAAGAATCAGTTGTAAGAATTATTAGACAAGGGATTTATATGCCCTAACACTTTTCCTTGGGTTGCTCTAGTCCTATTTGTGAAAAGGAAAGATGGATCGCTACGGTTGTGAATAAGGTGACAGTACGTAATTAGTATCTATTACCTCGTATAGATGATTTATTTAACTAGCTACAGGGTGCCCAATGTTTTTCAAAAATTGATTTGAGATTTGAGTATCATCAATTGAGGATAAGGAATTAGGACATTCTGAAAATTACTTTTATGACTCGGTATGGGCACTATGAGTTCTTAGTAATGCCATTTGGTTTAAGAAATGCCCCAACTGTATTAATAGATTTGATGAATTGAGTATTTAAACCTTTCTTGGATCTGTTTGTTATTGTATTCATAGATGTTATCCTGGTATATTTAAGGAGTTCAGAGGAGCATAAGCGACATTTAAGGATAGCTTTGCAAACCATAAGAGAACACTAATTGTAAGCTAAGTTTTCAAAATGTGAATTTTGGCTTAGTAGTGTTACTTTCCTAGGGTGTAACATCCCTAATTTCGTTTCATGTATTAATAAAAGTACAAAAGTATTGAAAGTAACATCTCTAATTTCTTTTCTTTTATTAATAAGGAAATAAAATTTATTAGACAATTTTTAAATATCTAAGGAAATATAATCCTTAGAAATTCTTCACCTTACGTATGCATAGAAATGTTCTAACATTAATGTAATAGGTAAAGAGAGAAAACCTAAGAGGAAATATTAGAAATAAATATACTAAAGAAAGGTGAAATTCTTAGGTAAGGAAGATAAATTTTTGTGAAGGCACTAAAATTTCAAGAAGATTGGATTAGGGTAATTTTTCATAATTTAAGAGTTAAAGTTACTAAGTTTAGTATCTCCACCCATAAATTGGGCTTTCAACTATGGACACTTCATATATAATCTTTCTACCTCACATGAATTTTTAGCAAGCCAATAGGATAGCCCAAGGAAGAAATAAAACATAGACTTGGATTAGGATATAGAAATTGGACCGGTAGCCCAAAAATATGAAAATGTGATCAAGCCCATTATGAAAGGTAGAATTTTAACCAAAGTAAAGAAAATGGGCAAGAATGAGCCCAAACCCAAGAGGAAAAATAAAAATAAAAATAAAAATAAAGTGATAAAATAATGGTGTAATCAAGATTAGTTGACAAGGCATTAGGACAAAACATCTATATCCTACACTCATAATTTTAGCAAGTGCTAAGATAATACATGGCATTAGGACAAAACATTCCAATCCCACACAAATAATTTCAACCAAATAATGGAGATTCAAGGGCTAGAAATTTGCCACCCAAAAAGGCAAACCTATCATACTTGATTAAGACCAAAAAAATGGAAATGAATCCCTAAATCAAAGGGACCTTGTCTCTTATCTTAAGAACATATCATTATAATTTTAAAAATAAAAATCTCCTTTTGCTATGCATATCTTAACTAAGGAAGAGGAAGACAAGAACATAAGTTGTTTGCTTTCCAAAAATTCAACCAAGTGTATCCTAATTGTGATAAGGTAGACTTATGATCATGAAAGATGAATTATTTGATGGTCTATTTAAGCAAAACCCACCCCTATAACATTTTAATTTCGTCCAAGTGAGGAAGAGAGAGAAATAGAAGCAAGGTAGAGAGAGGAAAGGAGAGAAAGAGAGGAGAAGAAAGGAAGGAAGAAGAAGAAGTCTAGAGGGCTAATTACTCAAGGTAAGTTAACTTAATCTCCACTTGAATCCATTTTTCTTCTTCATCCTTGAGGTTAAAAAACTCACCCTCTTTCTCTTATTTAAGCTGTTAAAAAGGTAAGGGAAGGGAGGAATCTTGATACTTCTTTCAAGGGAAAACAAGAAAACAAATTCACTAAGTGATCTAGGAAGATTCTTAGGTAGGTTTAACAATATTTCTTTTTGAAGAAAAGTTTTGAAATTTGTAACATTTATATGGGATTTTGATCTTAAGAACTTTGATGATTGGTCATGGATGTTACTTTATCATGTTACATATTATTCTTGCATGTGATGTTTGTTTGAATACTTAGGTAGGTGTAGATAGTTCTGCATAGGTATGGCTATGGGTGGTAAAACTTTAAACTTCTATTTTTAAAATTTTGGGTAGAATCGTAAGGAGTTAAAATAACTTGTTAATATAACAATTATAGATATATGTGTAACAGAATTTTATCCACTAGAATCACTCAATTTGGAGTCCATATGAGGTAGATATGGTCTGATTAGTAAGCAGTGTTCAGAAAATGGTTAGTCAGGGAAGAACATGTTAGTATAGCTTCTATGTTTTCATTTCTGGGAACATCCTGTAGGGAATTCAAATAAATGGTTAACATAGAAATTATAGATATATGTGTCACGAAATTTTAGCCACTGGAATTATGCAATTTGGAGTTTATAAGAGGTTGATATGTTCTGATTAGTAAGCAGTGCTCAAAAAATGGTTAATTAGGGAAGAATATGTTAGGATAGCTTCTATGTTTTAATTTTTCGGAACATTATGTAGGGAATTAAAATAAATGGTTAACATAAGAATTATAGATATATGTGTCACGGATTTTTACCCACTAGAATCACTTAATTTGGAAGTTTTATGAGGGAGATATGGACATATTAGTTGGTAGAGGTCAGAAACTACCCGATAAGAAATAACCTATAATTTGAGGGACTAATATCACCTCAATTTCTTAATATTTCGCTAAACTGTTCAACATAATAGTTTTAGATAATTGTTTTTTCTTTAAATGGACACCAAGATCACCTACATCGGAGTTAAATTGAGGGAGTTGTGCTCTGATTAGTAAGAGCAGGTTAGATAGGATGAAAACCTGCATCAAGAAAATAAAGAAATAAAATTAATATTTAAAAAAGAAGAAAAATCTTATAAATGAAAATAAAAAATGACTAGTATATGCCATAGCCATTGCCGTTGTATGAACTTCTTACCATCTTAAGTGTGAAATTTTGACATGGAAATATTTTATAAAGTGATATTTGAAATGGTTATGTTCCTGGCATGATTACCAATGATTTTTGGTAATAGTTATATACTTGTTATTGAAAGCATATTTTTGGCTATCATTGTGAAAAGAAAAGAAATGAGCATAGTCACATGGCAATCCGTGTGGTGCACCAGTAGGGGACGCCCTACCAACGGGTATGATCATGTTAATGAGAAAAGAAAGAGAAAGTAAGCCATGTCGGACGAAGCGAGAAAAGCCCGTACCGAAGAGTAGAAAATACTCACTCTGACCGGGGTAGCTTGATATGAGAATAAATTGATAGTCATCATATGATATCCTGACAAATAGTATTTATGCCATACATGTCATAATTGTACAAATTTTCATGTGCATGGATAAAGTGCATTCATGTGACCTAAAGATATTTTCTGTAGTTTATACAGATGGACATGACATGATGAACTATATTGATGGTAAATTATGATTTATTGTTGAACCTACTAGGATTTAATTCTCACTATATTTCCATATCATGTTCAAAATAATAATTATACAGATTTTCTCCATGACACTTATTATTGTCGTACGTTGGATCGAAGTGCCCTACTTTGGGCAACTACCAGTTATATCGGATATATCTGTACTAGATGTGACTGAGATTCCGGTGGAGGTGCCATCACCCACACCAGTGTCCCCAGAAGTAGTCGATGTAGATGATTAGGGCTGATATGTATATTTTAGACCTTTGTACAAATGTTTGTAAAATAATGGTGTGTATGGAAACTCAGTATTGTATCACTGTTAATAACAATTATGGTTAGTTAAATTAATTATTATTATGAGTTAAGTGGTTAGAATTAAAGCAGTAATAACTTCATGGAATTTTACAAATATAAAAAAAAAAGAAATTTGTTACATAAATGGAGTTGTTACATAGGGCATGTGGTTACCAACAATTGAATTCAAGTCTATCCTAAAAAGGTAGAAGCAGTGTAGCAATGACCATGCCTTACCACAATTACAAAGATCTGTAGTTTTCTTGGTTTAGCAAGCTATTACCGTAGATTTATTAAAGATTTTTCAAAAATAGCTACTCCTTTGACGAGGTTGACAAGGAAGGGAATAAAGTTTGACTGGTCAGATGAATATGAAAGAAGTTTCCAAAAACTTAAGGAATGTTTGACTACGCCACCAGTATTGTCTATTCCTTCAGGTACCAGAGGATACATGATATATTGTGATGCATCGAGAATTGGATTAGGGTTTGTGTTGATGCAACATGGTTGAGTCATTGCATATGCATCCAGACAACTTAGGTCACATGAGTAAAATTATCCGACTCATGACTTGGAAATGGCAGCAATAGTTTTTGCTCTCAAAATTTAGAGACATTATCTGTATGGTGAGACATGCGAAATCTATACAGATTATAAAAGCCTTAAATATATTTTTCAACAAAAGGATCTTAATTTGAGACAAAGACGATGGATGGAATTACTTAAAGATTATGACTGCACAATATTATATCATCCAGGTAAGGCCAATGCAGTGGCTGAAGCACTAAGTAGGAAGTCTATGAGTAGTTTGGCTCATATCACAGTGGTAAGGAGGTCATTGATTAAAGAAATGCATAAGTTGGAAAGTCATGGGGTAGTATTGGAAGTAAAGGAGCCTGGGATACTATTGGCCCATATACAGTTTCAATCGTCTTTGATTGAGCAAGTGAAAAAAGGGACAAGAAGAGAATGCTTATTCATGCAAGAAAATTGAAGAGGTGAAAAATGGAGTGATGTTGAATTTATTGTAGACTCTAAAGGAATTCTGAGATTGGGTAAGCATTTGTGTGTACCTAATAAAGAAGAACTTAAGAAAGAGATTGTAGAGAAAGCCCATAATCTATATATACCATTCCTCCTGGGCTGACTAAAATGTATAAAGATCTAAAAGAAATTTATTGGTGGGATGGTATAAAGAAAGATATAGTTAATTATGTCTCTCGATGCTTAACTTGCCAGTAGGTAAAAGCAGAACATCAAAGGCTTGCAGGATTACATCAGCATATAGAAATACCTAAATAGAAATGGGAAATAATAACTATGGATTTTGTTATAGGGCTACCATGGACACTAAAAAGGCTTGATTTAATATGGGTGATAATTGATTTGTTGACTAAATCAGCACATTTTCTACCAGTGAAAACCACATACAATGTAGCTTAGTATGCAAATTTTTTTTTCAATAAGATAGTGAGGCTTCATAGAGTGCCAATATCGATTATTTCTGATCAATGACCACAGTTCATAGCTCATTTTTGGAGAGCCTTCCAAGAATCTTTGTGCACGAAGTTAAATCTTAGTATTTCTTTCCATCCTAAAATAGATGGACAGACCGAGCGAACCATCCAAATATTAGAAGACATGCTACGAGCATGTGTGCTAGATTTTCAAGGTAGCTGGGAATGATTCTTGCCCTCGGCTAAATTTACTTATAATAATAGCTATCAATCCAGTATACAAATGGCCCCTTTTGAGGCATTATATGGTAGACATTGTCGTTCTCCAATCGAATGGTTTGAGATGAGCGAAGCTAAGATTTTAGGGCCTGATTTGGTACAAGATGCACTTGTCAAGGTAAAGTTAATTAAGGAAACGTTATTAGCAGCCCAGAGTAGACAAAAAGCTTATGTTGATAATAGTTATCGACCATTAGAATTTACTAAAGGTAAACATGCCTTCTTAAAGATATCTCCTATGAAAGGAGTAGTAAGATTTGGAAAAATAAGGAAGTTAAGTCCAAGATACGTAAGACCCTTTGAAATTCTTGATACGATCGGCCCAATAGCTTATAGTTTGGCTTTACCACCTAAATTGGGTAATGTTCATCCAGTCTTTCATATGTATATGCTACGAAAGTACTTACCGGATCCTACACATGTTATATAGTGCCCACAGATTCAATTACGGGAAAACTTAACTTATGAGGAACAACTAGTAGCGATAGTGGACAAATAAGTAAAGAAATTGCATTAAAAAATACCTATAGTGAAAGTGATATGGCAAAATCACTATTTTGAGGAGGATACTAGGGAAAGAGAGGACAACATGCATGCCAGATTCCCACATCTTTTTGAATCATGAGGTTAATTTTTATTGTAAATATGGAGATGAAATTCGGGGACCGAATTTCTTAAAAGGAGAAGATTGTAGTGACTCATAAATTTTAAATAATAATGTTTTTCTATAAAAAAAAATATATAATTTTGTTGTAAATGATTATGTTTTACTCAAAGTAAATATGTTTTTAATTAAAATGATTTTTGTTTTGCTTCAAACAATTATATTTGCTTGTAAATAAATTTTTTTTCTAATTTCTTTCTTTTAATATACATGAAGATATTTTATGTTGTGATTTTTTTTATTAAAATTTTATAAAGAAAAGTCATGATTTGATATTGCAACTAAAGTTTTGCAAGAATATAAATTTTTAGAAATTTTTGGCATATTTTAGGATGAAAAATAGTATTTATATGTATATAATAAAAAAATATAAATTTTAAATATTTAATTATTAAATAATAATAAGTAAAAAAAAGAAAGAAAAAAGGGGAGGGGGAGACGCAACGTAAAGAAGAATTAGAAACCTTTGTAAATAGTGTCAATAGTATTTTTCTCTCCTCCATGTTCTCTCACTAGATCTAGAGTGCCTACTGGTCTTTGATCTCAAAACTAAGGATACTACTGGATTCAGGACAGAGAGTACTACAATTTTGGCTGAACAGTTTTTCTAATCAGCCGTAGAATCACCGCACATCGGAAGTATAAAATCTTAGAAAATTGTAACCTCTAAAAATCTTACTTAGATATTTCAAATTGAAAATTTGACATCGTAGATGGATTTAGGAGTTAGATAAACCTTAGGATAAGAAACATTTCGATCATCTGACAACTTTTTGCCGGTATGAATAGTGATTTCTGGTGGTGAATAGTTTTTCGTTTGTAAATAGTACCCTTCCATTGATCAGTGTTGACCAAACTCCCGCAGGCAAAATTTCACGATTCTGGAGTCATTTCTTAGGTTTTTGGACCCTCTATACTCGATTTTGAGGTCTATTTGGTCAAATTTAAATTGGAAAAGTGCATTTTAGGGCTGTCAGACCTAGAGCCTTACCCTGTGAGTAGATAATTCTTTCTATGACTTACCCTATGCTCTTTTTGAACTTTCAATGGATAATTAATTATGTTTAAAAGTTATTTATAATTTTATATGTCTCTGAAATTGATTAAATTATCTGAATTGTTTACAATCTGATATATAGTTCAAGAAGAGTATAGTTTTGAAAATAGATTTTTGAACTTATTGAATATGCAATTTTAAATTGTATTTTTCATTATATCGTAAAGAAATATATTGTGCACGTGGCATTCATATGCAAAGCTATAAAATTATCTTAAAAACGGGCATGTATATGTGATTACCCTAATTGGGAAGTTTCTGACAGAGGAATTCTACTGAGATTGAAAATTCTATATTATACTAGAACCTCTGTTTTGAACGATATGGCATATATGCAAATATGATTTTTGTGGAGGAATCATTTTGGAAACACTATTTGCTAACAGCAGGTGATGTTAGCCCTACAGCACCTTCACACCTCAGCTAGCAGGGATGGTGCTAGTCTCGTGTGATGGCCAACACAAGTGATATGATATAAGAAGGAGAGCGAGATGCCTCCTATTTGGTTGAGATGCCGACTATATTATATATGAATTAATCTCCCTTTTGTGTACTTAGGAAATTGCCCATATTAGAGTCTGTGTGCTTAGGAAATTTCTTATATTCGCGTGTCCTCTTGAATGGTGGTTAGGCAAACCTTTAGCTGGGATGCTAAGTATAGGTAAGTCCTACACCACCATAGCAGGGAAGGCTTTGATATGGTGGTTCTGATATGGATCATCCTAATGTTTTTATGAGAAATATTTTGATACATAAAAATATTTGAATAATAGTCATACCGTATTGCATATGATTTTGGATATTTGAATGTGATTTGAACTGAGAATATTAAAAATGTGGGTTCCACATAGATGTACTTCTGAACTATAATTTTCTATGTGATAAATTTTAATGTAAGCACACAACATTAAAATTTATGAGAACTTTGATATGGTGGTTCTAATATGGCATCCTCTTAATGTTTTATGAGAACTATGTTGATGCATATCAATATTTGATTGATGATCATTCTATATTGCATATGATTTCATATATATAAATGTGCTTTGAACTGAGAATATTTGAAATACGAGTCCTATATGGATGTACTTCTAAACTGTAATTTTCTATGTGATAATTTTTAATGTATAAGTACATCCATATGTTGACCTAAGAGGTCATAGGAGGTATTATCTGCTCACTGAGTTGTCAAACTCACTACATGATACTTACATTTTTTTTTCAGATAAGGATACAGAGTTTGGTCCGGTAACTACGTGATCAACTAAAGGTCATACTATCTGGGCAAGCCTACATTGCTTACAAGGCTCATAGTGTTTAAATTATTTTGTACTTGTATTCTAGAGTATGCTCTGAATGCCACAGGCAAGATCCCTGCTTCTACTATAACAGGTGTATAAAGACTTGGCCTGTATATTTGGTTATACTGGAGAACTTGTAAATGTATGTTATTATTCCTGCTATGTGATATATTTAAAGTGCAAATGCAATGAAATAAGGTTAAAGTTATCTGTCACTCGTGACAATCGTGTTCCTTTAAATTGGGGGTGTGACAATCCCAGTAAAATCGAAGTAGTGTTAAAATGGAAAAGGCTGAAGATTATGATTGAAATTAGAAGTTTCCTGGGTTTAGTAGGATATTACAGAAGATTTATATAGGGATTTTCTCAAATAGCTTTGCCTTTGACTTGATTGACCAGTAAGGGAAGTCCCTTTAATTAGATTGAAGAATGTGAGAATAGTTTCCAAGAGCTTAAAGTCAATTTGATTTCTCCTCCTGTTCTAGTTGTTCCTAATCCTTCTGGACGCTTTATAGTCTATACAGATGCTTCTAAGAAAGGTTTAGGTTGTTTTTTTATGCAAGAAAGCAGAATGGTTGCATATGCATCTTGACAATTGAGACCACATGTGGAGAACTATCCCACTTATGATTTAGAGTTGGCTGCGATAGTTTTTGCCCTAAAGATGTGGAGATACTACTTGTATAGAGCTATATTTGAAATATATAGTGACCACAAGAGTTTAAAGTATCTCTTTGACCAAAAAGAATAGAATATGAGGCAAAGAAGGTGGATGGAATTCATCAATGATTACAAATTTGAATTAAAGTATCACCTAGGGAGTGCAAATGTAGTAGCTGATGCGTTAAGCCAGAAGTCATTGCATGTAAGTCAAATAAAGATAAAAGAAATGGAGCTAATTGAGGAATTTAAAAATTTAAGATTATCAGTTATAACTATCCCTGAAAGTCTTATTGTTAGTGGGTTAAGAATTGAAAGTGACTTGAAGACTCAAATTAAGGAAGCATAGACACATAATCAATTTTTACAATATGAAAGAGATAAGCCTGAATTTGCAATGTCAAAGGATAGAATTATTATGTATCGGGTTAGAACATGTATACCACAAGAAGAGAATTTGAATGCTAAGATTCAAGAAAAAACTCATCAAAGTAAGTATACAATCCATCCAAGATCTACAAAAATGTATCAAGATTTGAAAAGGTTGTAGTGGTGGCCAGGAATGAAGAGAGACATTGCTGAATACGTGTCTAAGTCTTTGGTTTATCCAAAGGTGAAGATAGAACACCAAAAACCTTTTAGGATGTTACAAACTTTAGAAATCCCTGAGTGGAAGTAGGATAGTTTTTTTATGGATTTTATTGTCAGACTACCTAAGACTCAGACAGGCCATAATGCAATATGGGTAATAGTGGATAGATTGATGAAATTTGCACACTTCCTACGCATTAAGAAAAACTATTCGTTGAATAAGTTGGCCCAGTTGGATATGAAGGAAATTGTACAGTTACATAGAATTCCTAATAGTATCATTTTGGATTGAGATCCTAGATTTACTCCTATATTTTGGAAAGTTCTATAAGAAGCTTTTGGCACTCGTTTGTGTTTTAGTACTACATATCATCCTCTAACAGATGATCAAATGGAGAGAACTATATAGACTTTAGAGGATAGTGCACACTAGAGCAACGAAAAGGATAGGATGGATATCAGTCACTGGTTGAGTTTGCGTATAATAACAGTTATCATTCCAGTATTGGAATGGCACCCTATGAAGTTTTGTATGGTATGAGATGTAAATCTCCTTTATGTTGAAATGAAGTGGGGGAGAAAAGGTTATTGGGGCCTGAGTTAGTGCAATATATTTCTAAGCAAATACGGATAATTCGGGATAAAATGCAAATAGCTTAGAGTCGACAAAAGAGCTATTTCGATAGGAGAAGGAGACCGATACAATTCTAAGAAGGAGTGCATGTATTCTTGAAATTTTCTCCTACTACCGGAGTTGGCCAAGCAATGAAAGTTAAGAAACTAAGCTCAAGATATTTAGGACCTTATCAAATTCTAAAAAGGATAGGGTCATCGACGTATTAGATTACACTTCCTCCACATATATTGAATCTGCATGATGTGTTCTATGTTTCTGAACTTCGAAAGTATATACCAAATCCATCGCACACAATTCAAGAAGAAATAATAGTTGTAGATGAGAATATAACCTGCCGACCAAAGCCGATAGCAATTCTTGATAAAGACGTGAAACAATTGAAAAATAAAATATTCCATTTGTGAAGGTAGGTTGGGAGGGTTTAAACAATGGAAGAAGCCACATGGGAAAGGGAAGATGACATGAGATAGAAATATCCACAATTGTTTGAACATAGGTATACCTTGAATTTTGAGAACAAAATTCTTTTTAGGGGAGAGAACTGTAACATCCCCGATTTTTCCTTATGTTACTAATTAGAATTTTTTCTTCAGAGAGGAGAAAGCATTTTGGATCTCAAGGGAGGATTAAATTATTTTACAATTTTACTCAAGTCAAATAAGATCTTTGGATGGTTAAAATTGCATTTATGTAATTTCATTGAAATGGAATTATTGTAAATTCCTTGAGATGGCATTTATGTAAATTCCTTGAGATGGCATTTTTGTAAATACTCTAGAATGGAATTTTTATAAATAATAGAGGATGGAAAAGTTATAAATATAGGGTGATAGGTAAGAAGAAATCTTGATAATTATAAGGGAGAGGGAGTGTCGGCAAGAAAGGGAAAGAAAAGAAAGATGAGGAAAAGAAAGAAGAAGAAGAAGAAGAAGAAGAAGAAGAAGAAGAAGAAGAGGAGAAAGTGGTAGAAGAAGGAGAAGGAAGAGGAAAGAGAAATCAAGATAAGTTTCTTGGACATCTCTCTCATTTCATCATCTTTTCTAAAGGAATATCCTAGTCCATGGTGTGGATGTAGGATTTTTGTGTGGTAGGAATCAAGCACACAAGTTTAAGGATTTGTTTGAGGTAGGCTTAACATCTGCTCATGAATTTTGTACAAAATTATATATGTAGTTTTAGATGTATTTAGATGTGATTTTGGATAACATGTGGTATGTATATTTATATGGAATTTTGTTTTGGTTGCTTAAATATGCATATGGGTGCATGGGATTACATAAAAGAAAAAAAATGAGAAGTTAGACTAAGCTAAATTGTGGAGTAATTAGGGAAGCATTTATTTTTGGAATTTAGGGAAACTTTGGCAAGTATTTTATAGAAATGGTCAACATAAGAATTGTAGATATATTTCTCACGGATCTATAGGTTCTAAAATCACTTAATTTGGAGTCTATATGAGGGAGATACAGTAAATTAGGTCAGAATCAATCTAGAATCCAAGATTGTAAAAATAAGAAATTGTTTATTTTTCTGGGAATAATCCATAAGGAATTTGAACAAATGATAAATGTGAAAGTTGTAGAAAATTGTCTTTCTTTTTTTAGGCTTTGAAATGACCTCAATTGGAGTTCTTATGAGGGAAATATAGTTGAATAATTGACAAAAGGTCACAGAACACGACCAGGCCGTGTTCTGGGTTGCTTCAGCACTGGTAGACCGTGTTCGAGGCTATTTTTTTAGCATCTTTGAAGTATTTTTCAAGCATTGCCGTGTCTTGAAACATGGCCAGGCCGTGTTGGGTGCTGGATTATCATATTTGTCACTATTTTCTACTTAAAAACAATCTTGTTTGTTGAAAGATTTTTAGGAAACATATATCCAAGAAAAATACTTTTAAAATGATGATTTTGGTATCACAAATTACCCTTTTCTTTATTTGATTCAAAATTAATCATATTGCATATTGGTATGTGATGAATGATTATTAATCATTGGGTATAAAAATGATGTATGTCATATTATGAATGTGGTTGAATGGCAAGTATAAAGCCTATGGCGAATTGTTTGATAATTATATATTGTATTTGCTAAATATGCATTTATATATATACATTTATATGTATGGATGAATATCGACGGGTTTACAGGCTTGAGACAGTACCAAGTAAGGGACACCCTATTTGCCTGAGTGAGCCAAGGGAGGGCCACTCCAACTAGATGACAGTGGTAATGTGAGGAGGCAGATGGGTGATGAACTCACATTCTCTGATCACTTATTGTTATTGTAGTCAATCAGTCACTATGCGTATAACAAATAAGTGAACTGAGTATATTGAGAGCTGTGAAATGTCTGAGCATTAAAAAAAGAGTGAATTTTCAGTGCATATATAGTATGTTAATTATGCATCAACCAATGTGATAATTTTATCTCCAAATCTTAATATTTTCTGTAGTTTATATAGCTAAACATAACTCATATTTTTTTTCATTATATTTTATTTATGTTAAGTCTACTGGGAACCTTTGTTCTCACTATTATTGTGGTGTTATGTTTAGAGAAAAAGAAATGAGATGCAACAGGGAATGACGTTACTCTTGGAGATCTCGATGTCAACACCACGTCCTTACCCTTTGTGTTTTAAGGGTGGAGTGCTGTATAAGGACTGTCATTTGTGTACTAAAATATTGTATTGTATAATTATTACATGTGTGATGTAACGCCCCAAACTTACAGACACGTGAAACAAACATTTTTTTTTCCGGAATCAGATATTTACCATAACATGCATAGCACTATTCTTTGTCATGGAAATAGATACATATTGGTTCTCTCATGCATGCACATTATACAGATCAAGTTATAAATGTCAAAGTAACAGCAGAAGCAGGAATCTTGCCTGTGGCTCAGAGCACACTCTATAATATAAAGACAGTATAATTCAAAACTGTGAGCCTAGAAAGCAACATAGACTCACCTAGAGAATATGTCACCTAACTGTAGGACCAAACTCTGTATTCTTATCTAAAAAATGTGAAAATATCGTGTAGTGAGTTTGACAACTCATTGAGTAGATAATACCTCCTAGGACCTCTTAGATTCACTCAATTTACTCATTTTCTATACGCATAGTGACTGATCGACTACAGTCACAATAGTGATAAGGGAATGTGAGTTCATCACCCATCTGCCTCCTCACATTACCACTGTCACCTGGTTGGAGTGGTCCTCCTTTAGCTCACTCACACTAATAAGGCATCCCCTACTTGATACCATCACAAGCCATACAACCCGTCGATATTCATCCATACATATAAATACATATATACAAATGCATATTCATCAAATGCAATGTATAATTATTAAGCAACTCGCCATGAGCTTTACGCTTGCCATTCAATCATAATCAGCAATTATATAGTTTTACAAATCAATGCCTCATGCACATAAATTTCACTGTACCAAATAACGATAAATATATTTAGAACCACATATTCAATGATTTTTAAAATCTATTTGCAAAACCATACTCTTGAACTATATGCAAGTTTGTAAGCAAAATAGATATTTTAACATATTTCATAAACTTATGATAGCATAAATAAATTGTAAACATAACCAATTATACATTTTAAGTTTAAGAAGAGCATGGGATAAGTCATAGAAAGAATTATCTACTCACAGGTCAGGGCTTTAGATTGGACAGCCCCAAATGTAGTTTTCCAAGCCAAATCTAATCAAATGAATCTCAAAAATGAGTCCGAAGGGTCAAAAAACTAGGAAATGACTCCAGAAACATGAAATTTGGCCTCTGAGAGCTTGGTCAACACTGGTTAACCGATGGATACTATTCACAGTGGGAAAATACTATTCATGCCAGTCGGATTTACTGGTCATGACACCAAAAATTGTCAGATGACTGTGAAACTTCATATCCTATAGTTTATCTATCTCCTGAATCTATCTAGGGTGTCAGATTTCTAATTTGATGTCTCTAAATAAGAGTTTCATAGTTTACCTTTTTCTAAGATTTGCTTCTTCTGATTTGCGGCAATTCCGTGTCTGATTTGAAAAATTGTTCAGTCAAAATCGTAGTATTCTCTGTCTTGAATCCAATGGTACCATTAGTTTTAAGATCGGAAGCCAGTAGACACTCCAGATCTAGAGAGAAAACATGGATGTTACTATTCATACTATTCATTCATCACAAAATCCTTCTGTCTCTCTTTTTTTCTTTTCTTTTTTAAATAAATGATGGAGGACCAATTAGCAATTTTCTAATTGTTAGAGCAAGTACTTGCAAATTTCATTATTTACATTTTGACCTCTAAACTATTAGGAAATTACAATTTGACCCCCAAAATATTAACAAGTTTTTATTTTCATCCTTAAAACCTTTCAATTACATCCCTACTCCTTTATTTCTTTTAATAATCCATACATAAATGAAAATTACTAAATTTTAGGGATGTTACATTCTTCCCCCCTTAGGAAATTTGGTTCCCAAATTTCAAACCATCTTATCACAAGTAAGAAATGAAATCAAAACATAAATTACAATTATTATTCTCACTACTCAAACTACTAAAAATATCTCTTTTGTATATCATTTTTACTTCCTAAGAAGTCTCTTCACAAGAGTGATTTTTCCATATAACCTTAACCATAGGGATTTCCTTCAACCATAAGTTTTTCACTTGTCGATCAACAATAGACATTGGTTTTTCCTCATAATTAAGTCAAATTTTTGTCCAATTAAATTTCTTAGAATTAGATAACATGAGAAGAATCTGATAGGTACTTCTTTAGCATTGATACAATAAAGACTATATGAAAATCAATTAATCCAAATGGCAAGGTTAAGTGATATACTACTATGTCCATTTTGTTCAAAATTCCAAAAGAGCCTATATACTAGAGCTTAACTTTTTTCTTCTTCCCATACCTCATTACCTCTTTTATTAGTGAGTCCTTCAAGAATATTTGGTCACCAACTGATAATTTTTAGTTCTCAACATTCTAGGTCCTTATAGACTTTTGGCCCATATTCAGTTTGTTATATTTTTTTTAATCAATTTCACTTTATAAACGACATCTTACAATAAGTCTGACTCCACTAAGTCATTTAACAGAAAGTTTGTAACACCTCTTACATAAAGATTTAAGTCATCCAATATCATTTTATTATAGGAAAATTATGCTAAGGGATCTCCCACCAAACTCGAAAACATATGCTTGAAGCATGCATTCCAAACTAGCATCATTAATCTAGGTTAGTCATATTCTATCTATTGTATGTTATTTCAAATTAGATTCCAAAAGTTTAACTTTACTTAACTCACCCACCTATTAGGAGACCTATGATGTTTCATGTAAAACCTCAAATGGTGTCATTTGTGTGTTGGCGTAATAATTACAGATAGGTGCAAGTTCAACTAAGGATAAATAATTTCTCCAAACTTTCACTAAAATTATATAAAGATACCTGAAGCATCACTTTCAATGCATAAACACATCATTTAGATTTATTATCAGTTATGCTATAATCTAACTAAGATCCTAAGACTTCTTGAGTAGCTCTCTTAAAATAATATATTCAATTCTTACTTGTTGACTCACCAAACAACGAAAAATATATCACTCATATATTCTTTTTACCATTATACTAGTACAATTCTTTCATGTCTTAGTATATCCTTATTTCCTTGAAATTATCGATATACACAATCTATAACTTCTTCTGAAATATTCTTTCTCAACAATTATTCACACATGAATTTCCAATTTCAACATAATTCACATCCTAGATACTAAACTCAACTTAGCATGGTATAAACTCTTAACACAAATATATTGATCACTTATATTATTTTCAAACATGGTTCTCAAAATATTCTTTATATTTCCAAATCAAGAGTTCAAATATTAATTTAAATCCTACTTCTTGTATTTTATTTCTCAAAAACTTCAACACCTCTAATTCACTTGATTACATTCGTCAAAGCACCATAAGGCCATCATCCCTCTATTCCTTTTAAAATCTCTATTACTTTAACCTACTAACTACTCGAACACCATAATAACTGAGTTTTAAAGAAAGAAAATTCACCCTCCTTGTAATAAGAAAGAGAACCTTACATTTAATGCTAAACATTAATGAAGAATGATACAACAGAAAAAGAGAAATACATAATAAAGCATGGTGCCAAAATAGGAAGTTATAAATTTGAACATAGCATTGAAAGAAAATTAAAATTGGTGGGCGTAATTCTTAAAAATTTGTAAACAAAACCTAGCTGCTATTTTGGCAAAAATCAGTGGCTGCAAGTTTTGAATATATGTGCCAAAATCTACTTTAAAGCTGTTGGTATTTGGTGGAAAAATAGCACATGGAAAAGAAACATTTCTGAGTTTATAAAAGTTTGTGAAGAACAAATAGTACGTAGTTAACTGGTAAGATGCAGTTGATTACTTCAAAATAGTTGTAATCAATCGACTGTAAAATGAACCAATTCAAATTAAAAATTCTCAAAAGAGCTAGTCAATTTAATAATACCTATAGTTAACTAGTAAGAACATTGGGAAAACAAAATAAATCATTTGATTGTCCCTCTTCAATAATTAACTTGTTTGCATTTTCACTCCTTTTTTTACAATTACGCCTATCACCTACAACTTTCGCACAAGAATTAGGACATCAATGTTTCATCAAGGAGAACAAGGAAAAGGCAAATTTCTGGTAATATCTTAACCTTATTCTCTTTATGTGTTTAATATGAGTCACAATCACAACTATTATACATATGCATGCGCACCGTCATTTTTGAAATTCACCTTCAATTTAACTTTTATCCACTGGCCAATCACATAGCTATTCTAATCAGACCCAGCCTATTTGCATAGCTATTATAAGTATGCTCTTCTTTGAGTTCTATAAATACACGCATTAGTATCTTTACTTTCATACTCAAAGTTAGGGTGAGTGTAGTTATGGAGGGAACCGCATTCAGTTAGTTTCGAAATATTTGTGTCTTTTATGGTTCTAGTCTTGGAAAAGATGAAAGGTATATGAAAGTTGCACAAAATCTGGGTATGGTGCTAGCCAGGAGAAAGATTTATTTAGTCTATGGTGGAGGTAATCGTGGACTAATAGGGTGTGTGTCTACAACTGCACATATAGGAGGATGTCAAGTTCTAGGTATTATTCCCACAACTCTAACTGCATCCAATATCGTAGGAAAGACAATTAGGGAAGAATTTAGGGTAGCTTCCATGCATGAGCGCATGGCTAGAATGATGAACAATGCTGATGCTTTCATTGCCTTACTAGGTGGTTTTCATACTTTAAAGGAGATTTTCCAAATATTCTCTTAGGCACAACTGAATATGCATCACAAACCGTTAGGTTTGTTAAATGTTAATCACTTTTTTGATGGTCTGTTGTCTTTTCTAGATCAAGCTGTGGAACAAAGGTTTATCCCACGTTCAGCATGACGAATTCGTATCTCAGCTTCAAATACTGATGAGTTGATTGATGCTTTATAGGCATTTGTTCATGTACCTAATTCAACTGTGGCTCAAATAGAATGGACGGCAGACAATCGCAGGAAGCGAAAATTGGATTTGGATCTTCATCTTTAAATGTAGTAAAATGTATCCATTGTTGTACCACTTTTACTTTCTTAGGGTCTACTAGGATACCATCTTTACAAATTATACTCCCTTAGATTTTGTAAAATTATCCTCAAATGTTGCTTATGATCCTCTAAACTCTTGGAACATATTAATATATCGTCAATAAATATATTTACAATTTGATCTAAGAATGGTTTAAGTACTATATTCATAAAGTCCATAAATGCAGCTAAGGCATTTGTCAAACTAAATGACATCACTAAGAACTCAAAGTGCTCAAACTGAGTCCTAAAAGCAGTTTTCAAAATATCCTCTTCCCTTATACTTAATTGATGATATCTAGATCTCAAATCAATTATCTTTTAAAAAACAATATTGAGCACACTATAGTTGGTCAAATAAATAATCTATATGAGGTAATGGGTATTTATTACTCACTGTCACTATATTGAATAATTTATAATCTATGTATAACTGCAGTGATCCATCCTCTTTTTCACAAATAGGTCTAGAGCACCTTAAGGAGAGTACTAGGACGTAAAAATCTTTTGTCTAACAAGTCTTGTAACTATTTTTTTTTAGTTCCTTAAGTTCAGTCGATATTATTCTATATAGAGACATAGATACTAGTTGGGATCCAAGAAGTAAATCAATACCAAGTTTTATTTTATGTTTTAGGGGTAATCTTGATAATTCTTCAGAAAACATTGGAAAATTTTCTAACCATTGGAACTTAATTAACACTAGTGTACTTTATATCAACATCTCTCACCACTGCTAAATATCTTTGGCACCCTTTTGGAATAACTTAAGGGCTACTAAAACAGATATTAGATTACTGGATACCTCACTACGGTCTCCTTGTATAAAGAAAGAAGATTATCTAGGAATATTGTATTTAATCACCTTAAGGTGACATTCCAAAATAGTATGTTATGATGCCAACTAATCTATTTCCAATATCACATCAAAGTCTACCATATCTAGACAACGGGGTGAAACAGATATAACATTCAGACACCGTCATATTTGGTATCTGTCTCAATTCTTTAAATTCTCTAGAATACCTATCCTTTTCCCTTCAAGCAGTAATTAACCTATAGATACCTCTTATGATGTGACAATATTCAATCAACTTTATACTAGAAAATTTAACAACTTCGAATAGAAAGGAAATTGAAACCCTATAAAATCCTTTAGCAGTATCTGAAGTATAAATATGTCCAGCTCATATCCATACTAGGGGTCCTACTAACGAATTCTTTGCTCCAATAATTGATAAAGGGGAAATTTGAGTGCTTAATGTTTATATTTTATCTTCTAATTCAATGTAAACTTATCATTATTCCCCTGCTTTTGGTTATGCTTTGCTCTAGATACTACTTTAGGTTGTTTTATGCTTGTAGGTGAGCAAAAGAGGCCAAGAAGCAAAGGAAAACACTCATGGGAAGTGCCATATGAACTTGGAACATGCTTAGGAGGAAGTAAGGAGGCAACCCTAAAGAAATTGGCAAGAAAAGAGACTTACAGCCCCTAACACGGCTAGGCCGTGCTTAGTGTACCTGAAGCACGACCTGGACATGCTCTATGCGAGAATTAGAGAATTTCCTAGATTTTCACCCTGAAGCATGGCCGTGCTTCGTGTCCGTAAACCTGTGATTTTTAGGGTTTTGAGCAGCCAAGATGTTATATATACATGGGGGAAACGTAAAGGGAGACATCCAGACATATTCAGACTTACCTTTACTCAGTTTTAGGCTAAGGAAACACCATTATATTAAGTTTAGAGTAGGATTAGTGTTTACTTTCATGTTCTTAGGTTAGATTTGAGATTGATTCAGCATTGTATGTCTACTACATTCTGCAAACTAGGTTTTATCTTTCTAGTCTGCACTTACTTCTTCTTCTACTCCTCTCTTTTGGTTTGTATTGAACTTTAATGATTTACTTAATGAATATGCTTTTGATTTCTATTTCAAGTATGCTTGAGTAGATTTGATCTAGGGTTTTAGTAAACCCACTTATGGTATGATGATACTGAACTATTGAATTGATTGTTAGAACCCTAATTATATTATCCATGGTTAGTTAGGATTGACTATTATGCATTGATTATGAGTTGATGAATGTCTGGCCAACGTTTTATCACGTCTTAGGATATTAATTGATGAACTGAAAGGTGAAAGTTAATACTAGAACTTAATAGTTAATTAGGGATATCTTAATAAGGAAAGTAGTTTAACGTTCTCTAGGAATTGAGTCAATTAGTAGGCATGAGAAAACCGATTAATTGTATTCCATGGTTGCCATAGAACTTAATGCACCTAGGTTGAATTAAGAACCACGAAAGTAGGCAATTGGATTAACCTAGGTACGATTAGTAATGCTTGAAAGTTGCTAGTTAATTAAGGCTAAACCATCCCCAATTACCTAGATAATTGCAATTAGAGGTATATATTGGTTGTTGAATATCATAAGTGTGGAAAACCCTAATCCTAGGCTTTTATCAATTAGATTACTTATTAGTTTAATTGTGATACACTCTCTCATTGCATTCCATTGATTTAGCTAGCATACTTCGTAAAGTCTAGTAGTTGGCATTGTTCTCTGTGGGATACGACCCGTACTCACCGGACTAGCTATAGCTACACCATGTGCTTATAGTTATTTAAAAAATAGAAACAAGTTATTGGCACCATTGCCGGGGAACAATAGTCAATATTAGATACTTTGTGAAATAGCTAGAGTAGATCCTTTTTTTCATATTTTATCTTGTTGATTTTTGCCTCTTTTCTTCTTTTGTAGGTGTGCAGCTCTTTTATACAAAGAAGTCGTGAACTCTTTACTGAATTTTATCTGAAAATTGAACGCATACTACGAAGGAGAAAAAGAAGACAGCAGCAGGATCCAGCTGCACCTTCCCTAACAGAAAGAGATAATAGATCTCTTAAAGATTTCACTATCCCGGATACATATGGCCTAAACACAAGCATTATCAGACCAGTTGTTGAGGGCAACAACTTTGAGTAAAACCTTCTCTTCTGCAGATGGTTCAGTAGAATCAATTTGGAGGGTCAACTACCGAAGACCCTAATCTCCACTTATCAGTATTTTTAGAATACTGTGATACTTTGAAGCTGAAAGGAGTATCTTCTAATGCCATTAGACTAAGATTACTCCCTTTCTCTTTGAGGGACCTGTGTATGGTTGCATTCTCTTCCATCAGGGTCAATAACTACATGGCAGCAGCTTTCTCAAGCATTCTTGGCCAAGTACTTCCCACCAAGTAAGACAACCCACCTTAGAAATCAGATAACTACTTTTGTACAAAAAGATGAAGAGTCATTATATGAAGATTGGGAGAGATTTAAAGAGCTCCTCAGAATATGCCCACAACATGGGTTGGAGAAGTGACTCATAGTCTATACATTCTACAATGGACTAATTTACAACACCCGAATGGCTGTGGATACTGTAGCAGGAGGGGCCATTAGGAACAAAATAGTGGATGAGGCCTATGAGTTAATTGAAGATATGGCTTAAAATCACTACTCTTGGTCTAGTGAAAGGAAGCCATCAAGAAAACCAGTAGGTATGTTTGAAGTAGATGTGTTTAATCATATCACTTCTATGGTTGATGCATTGTTTCAGAAATTAGATAAATTGAGCATCAATGCTGTTGGTTCTTCTTCATCTTCATCATGTAAGATTTATGGAGGTGTTCGTCATGTGGCCAATGAATGCCAGCTTAGAAACTCTTCACCTCAGGATTGTGAGCAGGTAAGTTTTGTGAATAATTAAAAAAACAATCCTTATAACAACACTTACAATCCAGGTTGGAAGAACCACCCGAATCTCTCATACAAGCCTAATGTGAATCAGCCTTAGAATAATTTTAGGCAACCTCCAGGATTTTAGAATTAGAGGCCCTTCAATCTGCCTCCTCAACCAAAGTCAAATCTGGAGGCTCTGATGGAGAACTTCATCAACACACAGACAAAAGAAAATGATGAGTTCAGAGCCCAGCACCTCTCAATGAATGAGGCTATAAAAGATTTAGCCTCTAAGGTTGACTCGCTTTCTACCCATAATAAAATGCTAGAAACTCAGATAGCACATCAAGCAAGCCTATCTAATAGGAACTTTCGAAAATTTCTAGGCTAGACTAAGAACCCTAGAGAGCACTATAATTCCACTATCCTGAGAAGTGGTAAACAATTGGCTAAATCTGAGAGAAGTGGGGAGATAAAAGAAGATGAACCTCAGGCTACATTTGAGAAAAGAAGAGAAGAGGAACCAGAAGAAGAGGAAAAGAAGAGAGAAGAGCCTAAATATGTGACTCCTGCACCTTACAAGTCACCAATCCCTTTTCCTCAAAGATTGGTTAAGGCTAAGTTAAAGAAGCAGTTTGGGAGGTTTCTAGATATTTTGAAAAAGCTGCACATTAATATTCCATTCCTAGAAGCCATCACCCAAATGCCTTCCTATGCGAAGTTTCTAAAAGAGATCCTTTCACATAAGAGAAAAATTGAAGAGCATGTTATTATGGCATTAACAGAAGGATTAAGTGCATTAATCTAGAATAAGCTACCACAAAAAACTTAAGGATCCCAGAAGCTTATCAATTCCTTGCTCTATAGGAGACATAAAGATTGACAGAGCTTTATGTGATCTTGGAGCAAGTGTGAGTCTCATTCCTTTTTCAGTTTGCAAGAAGCTTCAGATGGGTGACTTGAAACCTACCACCCTTTCTCTTCATTTGGTTGAACGATCCATTAAGCATCTGGTAGGTATTTTAAAGGATATTCCTCTAAAGATGGGTAAGTTTTATATACCGATTGATTTTTTTTATTTTAGAGATGGAGGAAGATGATAAAATCTTCATCATTCTTGGAAGGCCTTTCCTAGCTACAGTTGGTGCAAATATTAATGTAAAAGATGGAAAGCTTTTTTTGAATGTAGGGGTTAAAAAGTAGAATTTAATTTGAATGATACTATAAACCCTCCATCTCTAAGTGAATCTTGTTGTATGATTAGCTTATCTGAACAAAATATGAATGATAATGCCATAAATTTTTCTCCTTTTGACCGACTTGATTTATGCTCTGTGGAAATTTCTTTTGCTTATGATGAATAGTGAAAAGAAATTGAGGAGGAAATCAAAGCTCCAACGTTAGAACCTAAGCCACCTCTTCTCAACTTGAATGGAGCAAAGAAAGAAAGGATTGAGTCAAAAGGAACTTTGAAGGCCATTGGACAAAGCCTCAAGCCCTATACTAAGAGGCAATAGATAGTAAAGAGAGTTATTCAAACATGAAAAGGTGTTGAGCTAATGACTTTAAACAAGCGCTTTGTGGGAGGCAACCCACATTTAATTTTTGAGTTTCTTTTTACTTAGTTTCATTGTTTTTGGTTTAGTTTTAATCTTTAATTTTAATTGATTTCTTAGGTTAGAAGTTTAATGAGTATTTCCATATGTTTTATAGGTAAATTCCCATATGCCCAAGGTTGAATTAAAGGATGAAAATCAAAGGAAATAAAAGAGAATCAAAAACTGCAGCAAATTTCGAAGAAAAGTGAATTCCAGTACCAAACACGACTTGCCCATGTCAGGCACCATGCCTGTGCTTTAAGCACGGGCCAAATTTTAGAGGTTTTGGCCTTTCCAGTGTCAAACACGGGCAGGCTGTGTCACCAGACAGGGCCATGCCTCACGTCGAGACCTAGCACTCCCTTCCCATGCCAGCAAACACAGGCAAAATCCAAAATTTTTGGGTTTCCAACGTGAAGCACGTCCTGGCCGTGTCTCCCACCACGGCCGTGCTTTGTGTTCCAGTAAGCGCATCCACCCCATGCCATCCAACACGGGCTAATCTCTAGGAATTTTTGAAGGACCAGCCCAAAGCAATGGTTGGCTATTCTATGAAACACGGTCATGTTGTAACATCCCTAATTTCGTTTCTTTTATTGATAAAAGTACATAAATATTTAATTAAGGAAATAAAATTTATTAGACAATATTTTAGATATCTAAGGAAATATAATCCTTAGAAATTCTTCACCTTATGTATATGCATAGAAAATGTTTCTAACATTAAGAGAACAAATAAAGAGGGAAAACCTAATAGGAAAAACAATTAGAAATAACATACTAAAGAGATGTAAAATTCTTGGATAAGGAAGATAAATTTTTAGAAACAAGTAAAGGTCATAAAATTTCAAGAACATTGGATTAGGGTAATTTTTTCTAATTCAATAACTAGAGTTACAAAGTTTAAAATCTTTACCATACATTGGGCTTTTACCTATGGACACTTCATATAGAGTTTTTCCACTTCACATAAGTTTCTAGCAAGCCCATTGGATAACCTAAGAAAGAAATAAAACATAGACTTGGACTAGGATATAGTAATTGGACCAATAGCCCAAAAATTATGAAAATGTGACCAAGCCCTCCAAGAAAGGTAGAATTTTATCCAAAGCAAAGAAAATGGGTAGGAATAAGCCCAAATCCAAGAGGAAAAATAAAATAAAATAAATTAGGTGATGATATAATAATAATAATAATAATAATAATAAAGATTAGGTTACATGGCATTAAGACAAAAATTTATCAAGTGGTGTGATTCTACATTCATCATTTAGGCAAGTGGCATGATAATACAAGACTTTAGGACAAAAACATCTATATCCTACACTCATAATTTTAGCAAGTGGTATGATAATACATGGTATTAGGACAAAACATTCCTATCCCACACAAATAATATCAACCAAATAATGGAGATTCAAGGGCTAGAAATTTGCCACCTAAAAAGGAAAACCTATCATACTTGTTTAAGACAAAAGAAAATGGAAATGAATCCCTAAATCAAAGGGACCTTGTCCCTTATCTTAAGAACATATCATCATAATTTTCAAAATACAAATCTCCTTTTCCTATGCATATCTTGACTAAGGAAGAGGAAGACAAGAACATAAGTTGTTTGTTTTCCAAAAATTCAACAAAGTGTATCCTAATTGTGATAAGGTAGACCCATGATCATGAAAGGTGTATTATTTGGTGGTCTATTTAAGCAAAACCCACCCCTACAACATTTTAATTTCGTCCAAGTGAGGAAGAGAGAGAAATAGAAGCAAGGTAAAGTGAGCAAAGGAGAGGAAGAAAGAAAGAAAGAGGAAGGAGAAGTCTAGGAGACTAAGTGCTCCAGGTAAGTTTAACAATATTTCTTTTTGAAGAAAACTTTTGAAACTTATAATATTTATATGAGATTTTATCTTAGAACTTTAATGATTGGTCATGGATGTTGCTATATCATGTTACATATTGATCTTGCATGTGATGTATGTTTGAATACTTAGGTTGGTGTAGATAGTTCTGCATGGGTATGGCTATGGTTGGCAGAATTTTAAGCTTCGGTGTTTTGATTTTTTGGAACAATCTATAAGGAATTAAAATAAATGGCTAACATAATAATTAAAGATATATGTGTCACGGATTTTTAACCACTGGAATCATTCAATTTAAAGTCTATATAAGGTAGATATGGTTTGATTAGTAGTCAAACGGCAAAAAATAGTTCATCAGGGAAGAATATGTTAGGATAGTTTCTGTATTTTAATTTTTGGGAATTATCTGTATGGAATTAAAATAAATGGTTAACATAAGAATTATAGCTATGTGTATCATGAATTTTTATCCACTGGAATCATTCAATTTAGAGTTCATATGAGGTAGATATGTTCCAATTAGTAAACAAATGTCAGAAAATGGTTAATCAGGGAAGAATATGTTAGGATAGCTTCGGTGTTTTAGTTTCTGGGAAAATTCAATAAGGAATTAAAATAAATGGTTAACATATGAATTATATATTTATGTGTCACGGATGTTTAGCCACTGGAATCACTTAATTTGAAATTCGTATGTGGGAGATATAGTCAGATTAGTAAGTAAAGGTTAGAATCTACCCGAGAAGAAATAATATTGAATTTAAGGGAGTAATAACACCAAGATTTATTATTATTTGGCTGATATGATTAACATAATAGTTTTAGATAATTGTCTTAGGTTTTCATAGACACCAAGATCACCTCAATCAAAGTTAAAATGAGGGAGTTATGCTGTAATTAGTGAGAAAAGATCAGAGAGCAAGGCAAGGCCGTGTTCTGGGTGCTTCAAGCACGGGCTAGCCGTGTTTGAGGTTGTTTTTAAGTACATTTAAAGTATTTTTAAAGCATGGCCATGTCCTGGAACATGGCCAGACCGTTTTGGAAGCTGGTGAAGTCTATTTTGAACATTTTTCTACCCTAGATGAACCTCTTTAACTATAGGGTAATAGTAGAAATCAAATTGGAGGAAAATGCTCTATAAATTTGTAAGAACATGTGTTAGAAAGGATATCAATAAGAAGAAATTGACTAAAGGCCAAGCATAAAGAAAATGAAGAGATGAAATTGATATTTAAAAAAAAAGACGAATCTTATAAATGAAAATAATAAATGACTAGTATATGCCATAGTATGAACTTCTTACCATCTTAAGTGTGAAATTCTGACATGGAAATATTTTATAAAGTGATATTTGAAATGGTTATGTTCATGGCATGATTACCAATGATTTATAGTAATAGTTATATTTTGATGAACATACTTGTTATTGAAAGCATATTTTTGGCTATCATTATGAAAAGAAAAGAAATGAGCACGGTCACATGGCAATTCGTGTGGTGCACCAGTAGGGAACGCCCTACCAACGGTTATGATCATGTTAATGAGAAAAGAAAGAGAAAGTGGGCCATGTCGGACGGAGCGAGAAAAGCCCGTACCAGAGAGTCGAGGATACTCACCATGACCGGGGTAGCTTGAAATGAGAATAAGTTGATGGCCATCATATGATATTCTGAAAATAGTTAATCTTGTCATACATATCATTACTGTATGATTCTTATGTGCATAGATATAATGTATTATGTGACCAAAGATATTTTCTGTAGTTTATACAACTGAACATGACGTGATGAGCTATATTAGTGATGATTTATTGTTGAACTTACTGGGATTTAATTCTCACTATATTTTCATATCATGTTTAGAAAATTAGTTATGCAGATTTTTTCTATAGCTCTGGCTTTTAGTGCAGGTTGGATCGAGTACTTTATGTTGGGCAGAACCCAGAAGCAAATAAAATGTTTGTGGTCGAGTTGGCTTAGATCCCGGTGAAGGTGCAATCACCCGCACCTGTATCTTCGGAATTGGTCAACCAGAATAAATAAGATGTAGATTTTTATGTGTTTGATATGTTGTACGTATGTTTTGATTAATGACATGTGTGTGAACTCTGTATTGTATAAATTAAATAAATGTTATATTGAGTTAAGTTATAACGAGGTAATAACTTCATGGTATTTTTAAAAAAAATTGATACTTAAATGGAGTTGTTACATAATTAGTATCAGAGCAGGTCGATCCTAGATGGCCAGTGGGTGGATGGTTATCTGAATCGATCTTATAGTGTCTTGTGTATGTTGTGGTTGTGCTGTGTAGGGGATCAGTGATTCATATAGGTAATTGCTAGTGTTTCCTATCTATATGCCGAGGTGGTGTTATGACTGCTATTAAATATTTTTGAACTAACTATTGAGCTTAATCACATCAATAGTAGCATAACTTTGTTTTTACCATAGTAGGAAATGGCACCACCAAGGAGGAATCTGGTAAACAATGCAGAGGAAACCCTGCACAACCTGGCCACGGCAATTCGAGACCAAGTCATGACCACCAACCAAATTTTACAATATCTCCAGAATGCTAATAACATAAATGTTGAGAATGGTGCTAACAACCGGATGGCTGGAAAAGATAATGGCATATTCGAGTTCCTGAGGACTAGACCACCTTGTTTCCAAGGTGGCTATGACCCAACGGTAGCCAAAAGGTGGATAAGGGAATTAGAGAAAATCTTTGAAGTGATGGGTTGTACTAAAGAGCAACAAATTATTTTTGCTGCATATATGTTAAAGGATGAAGCAGAATACTGGTGGCGTGGAGCTAGAGAAATTTTAGCTCATCAAGGAAGACAGATCACCTGGCAAGTGTTCAAGGACATTTTTTTTGAAAAGTACTTTCCAAGTACTGTACGGGCAGAGAAAGAGATCGAATTTCTCCAACTCAGGCAAGGCAGCATGATTGTGGACCAGTATATCGCAAGGTTCGAGGAGCTGTCTAAGTTCTCCTCTTATCTGCGATATAACCCAGATGAAGCATGGAAGGCGGTTAAGTTTGAAGCGGGACTAAACCCGGAGATAAAGAATGCTGTTATAGCTATGGAGATCAGGGAGTTTGTACCTCTGATAAATAAATGCAAACTCCTAGAAAAGAGTTTAAGGGCAGTGGAGGACGAGAAGCAAAGGTGAAACCTATGGAAAAGGAAGGAAAATTTTTCAAACCCTGGAAAGAATGTGAGAAGAAGTGGATATGGAGCTGGTAAGAGGCCATTGACTGTGGGTCCTAGACCTTTTCAACAAGACATCGCCCCGGTCAAGTGCGCTAAGTGCGGACGCATGCATGGTAACCAGCCATGCTACATAGGACAAGATGTCTGCTTTAATTGCAGACAGAAGGGACATTTTGCGAGGAACTACCCACAGAATGTGGGGAAGCAGCCAGAACAGAGGCCTCAGTTGAAAGGAAGGGTTTTCACCCTGAGCGATCAAGAGGCAGCTCAATCTTTTGAAATGATTCAAGGTACATGCTACATCTATGGATTTTCTCTTATGGTGTTATTTGACTCTGGTGCTAGTCATTCATTTATATAGGAAGAATGTATTAGGAAGTTTCAGTTTCCTATTTCTGAAACTCCCTATGACCTATCCGTAGTAACCCCTACAGGGGAACGGGTATTAACTTCCTCTGTATGTAAAGACTATCAAGTCACCATCCAGGAGAAAACTTTTTCTGTAGACCACGTTTGTTTACCTTTAAGAGGTATTAAGGTCATTTTAGGGTTAGACTAGATGTCTAGAAATTGAGTCTTGTTGAATTGTTGTAACAAGACTGTTGAATTTCTACCTCTTACTCTGAAAGAGGAGGTTCAGTTATTGATGCTAAATGCCAATCAAGTTAATAGGGAGTTGAAGAATGGAGTACTTGGATACATTCTCTTGTATTTATCAAACCTAGAAGTCGAATCGAAGCTTGATGAAATCCCAATAGCCAATGAGTTTCCTAAAGTATTTCCATCAGATATTCCAGGCTTACCTCCCAAGAGAGAGATAGAGTTCTCTATTGATCTCCTACCTGGGACAGGGCCTATCTCTATTGCACCATACCGAATGGTCTCGAAGGAACTACAGGAACTCAAGAAGCAGTTGGAGGATCTATTAGACAAGCAATTCATTAGACCGAGTGTATCACCTTGGAGAGCTCCTGTATTGTTTGTTAAGAAGAAAGACGGGAGCTTCAAACTATGCATAGATTACAAACAGCTGAATAAGGTGACTATAAAAAACAAGTACCCTCTCCCTAGGATAGATGACTTATTGGATCAATTGAAGGGAGCCTCCATCTTTTCTAAAATTGACTTGAGGTCAGGATATCATCAGATTAGGATCAAGGAGGAGGACGTACCAAAAACTGCCTTCAGGACTAGGTATGGGAACTATGAGTTTCTCGTAATGCCCTTCGAGTTGACGAATGCACCTGCAATTTTCATGGATTACATGAATCGCATTTTTCGACCCTACCTAGATCAATTTGTTGTAGTGTTCATTGATGACATCTTGATATATTCTAAGAGTGAGAAAGAACATGAACAACATCTCCGAATCGTGCTGCAAGTGCTGAAAGAGAAAAAGTTATATGCCAAATTAGAGAAGTGTGAAGTTTGGCTGTCAGAGGTGAAGTTTCTCGGACATGTCATCTCTAATAGAGGGGTAGCCGTAGATCTTAAGAAGACGGAAGCAGTGATTAAGTGGGAGAGACCAAAGACGGTTACAGAAATCAGAAGTTTCCTGGGTTTGGCAGGATACTACAGGAGATTTATATAAAAATTCTCTCGTATAACCTTGCCATTGACTAAATTGACCAGGAAGGGAAGTCTTTTCAAATGGACTGATCAATGTGAAGCTAGTTTTCAGGAGCTGAAGACAAGACTGACCACTCCTCCTGTTTTAATTATTCTAGACCCCACAGGATATTTTGAAGTGTATAGTGATGCTTCAAAGAAAGGGCTAGGATGTGTGCTGATGCAAGATAAGAGAGTAGTTGCTTACGCCTCTAGGCAACTGAGACCCCACGAAGGAAACTATCCAACCTATGATCTTGAATTAGTGGCAGTAGTGTTTGTCTTAAAGATTTGGCGATACTATTTGTACAGTGCAACCTTTGAAGTATATTGTGATCATAAGAGTCTTAAATACCTCTTTGATCAGAAGGAGTTAAATATGAGGCAACGAAGATGGGTAGAATTCTTCAATGACTACAAGTTTGAGATAAAGTATCATCCCAAAAAGACGAATGTTGTAACAGATGCCTTGAGTCGAAAATCTCTGCACATGGGTCAGATGATGGTGTATGAGATGCAGATGCTAGAGGAGTTTCGAAATTTGAAGCTAGCCACTACTCTTACTCCAAAGAATCTAGTCATTAATGGTTTAAGTATAGTGTGTGACCTTAGAGCCCAGATCAAAGAGGCTCAAGCTCACGACCAATACTTACAGGATCTTAAAGACCAAGGAAATTTTTCTGTCATGGAAGATGGATCAATCATGTATCAAGGAAGGATTTGTGTCCCACAAGAACGAGAGTTGAGGACTAAAATCCTACAGGAAGCACATCAAAGTAAATATACTGTCCATCCTGGATGCACTAAAATGTACCAGGACTTAAAGATGATGTATTGGTGGCCAGGGATGAAAAAGGATATTGCGGAGTTCGTGGCGAAATGTCTAATTTGTCAAAAAGTGAAGATGGAGCATCAAAAGCCAACGGGATTTCTACAACCTCTTGAGATCCCTAAATGGAAATGGGACAGTATCTCGATGGACTTTGTTATGGGATTACCTAAGACTCCAGTGGGACATGACTCTATCTAGGTAATAATTGACAGATTAACCAAATCTGCTCACTTTTTGCCGATAAAAATTAACTATTCATTGGATAAATTAGCCCAATTGTACGTCCAGGAAATAGTTAGACTGCATGGAATTCCCTTAAATATCATTTCTGATAGAGATCCGAGGTTCACATCGAGGTTTTGGAAAGCGTTGCAGGAAGCTTTTAGTACTCAGTTGCGGTTCAGTACTGCCTACCATCCTCAGACTGACGGGCAGACAGAACGGACCATTCAAACTCTAGAAGACATGTTAAGGGCCTGTGTGATAGAGCAAGGTAAAGGATGGGATAAGTACCTACCTTTAGTAGAGTTTGCTTATAATAACAGTTATCACTCCAGTATTAAGATGGCCCCCTACGAAGCTTTATATTGTAGGAAGTGCCGATCTCCACTATGTTGGTTTGAGGTAGGAGAAAAGAACTTGTTGGGTCCTGATCTAGTTCAACAAACCACTGAACAAATCAGGATGATACGAGATAAAATACTCACAGCTCAAAGTCGGCAAAAGAGTTACTATGATAAGAGACATAGACCTCTGGAGTTTGAGGAAAGAGACCACGTATTTCTAAAACTTTCTCTGACCACCGGAGTTGGTAGGTCTCTCAAGACCAAAAAGCTAAATCTGTGATTTTTGGGACCCTACCAAATTCTGAAGAAAGTAGGGACATCAGCATATTAAGTTGCTCTCCCACCTAATTTGTCCAACCTGCATAATGTTTTCCACGTATCACAGCTGTGAAAGTATCTTCCAGATTCATCACATGTAATACAGGATGAACCAATCCAAATAAAGGAGAACATGACATACCAGCTAGTACCTGCATCCATATTGGACACTGACGTGAAGCAACTGAGAAATAAAACCATTCCCATTGTTAAGGTGTTATGGGAAGGTTTGACTTCGGAAGAAGCAACTTGGGAGCTGGAAGAAGTCACGAGGAAGAAATATCTGCAATTGTTCTTATTAGGTAATTTCTGAAATTTTGAGGACAAAATTTCATTTAGGGGGAGAGAAATGTAACATCCCTAATTTCGTTTCTTTTATTGATAAAAGTACATAAATATTTAATTAAGGAAATAAAATTTATTAGACAATATTTTAGATATCTAAGGAAATATAATCCTTAGAAATTCTTCACCTTATGTATATGCATAGAAAATGTTTCTAACATTAAGAAAACAAATAAAGAGGGAAAAATTAATAGGAAAAACAATTAGAAATAACATACTAAAGAGATGCAAAATTCTTCGATAAGGAAGATAAATTTTTAGAAACAAGTAAAGGTCATAAAATTTCAAGAACATTGGATTAGGATAATTTTTCCTAATTCAAGAACTAGAGTTACTAAGTTTAAAATCTTTACCCATACATTGGGCTTTTACCTATGGACACTTCATATAGAGTTTTTCCACTTCACATAAGTTTCTAGCAAGCCCATTGGATAACCTAAGCAAGAAATAAAACATAGACTTGGACTAGGATATAGTAATTGGACCAATAGCCCAAAAATTATGAAAATGTGACCAAGCCCTCCAAGAAAGGTAGAATTTTATCCAAAGCAAAGAAAATGGGTAGGAATAAGCCCATAATGGATAGGAATAAGCCCAAATCCAAGAGGAAAAATAAAATAAAATAAATTAGGTGATGATATAGTAATAATAATAAAGATTAGGTTACATGGCATTAAGACAAAAATTTAGCAAGTAGTGTGATTCTACATTCATCATTTAGGCAAGTGGCATGATAATACAAGACTTTAGGACAAAAACATCTATATCCTACACTCATAATTTTAGAAAGTGGTATGATAATACATGGCATTAGGACAAAACATTCTTATCCCACACAAATAATATCAACCAAATAATAGAGATTCAAGAGCTAGAAATTTGCCACCTAAAAAGGCAAACCTATCGTACTTGTTTAAGACAAAAGAAATAAGAAATGAATCCCTAAATCAAAGGAACCTTCTCCCTTATCTTAAGAACATATCATCATAATTTTTAAAATACAAATCTCCTTTTCCTATGCATATCTTGACTAAGGAAGAGGAAGACAAGAACATAAGTTGTTTGTTTTCCAAAAATTCAACAAAGTGTATCCTAATTGTGATAAGGTAGACCCATGATCATGAAAGGTGTATTATTTGGTGGTCTATTTAAGCAAAACCCACCCCTACAACATTTTAATTTCGTCCAAGATAGGAAGAGAGAGAAATAGAAGCAAGGTAGAGTGAGCAAAGGAGAGGAAGAAAGAAAGAAAAAAAGAAGGAGAAGTCTAGGGGACTATGTGCTCCAGGTAAGTTTAACAATATTTCTTTTTGAAGAAAACTTTTAACACTTATAATATTTATATGATATTTTGATCTTAGAACTTTGATGATTGGTCATGGATGTTGCTATATCATGTTACATATTGATCTTGCATGTGATGTATGTTTGAATACTTAGGTTGGTGTAGATAGTTTTGCATGGGTATGGTTATGGTTGGCAGAATTTTGAGCTTCGGTGTTTTAATGTTTGTGAACAATCTATAAGGAATTAAAATAAATGGTTAACATAAGAATTAAAGATATATGTGTCACGGATTTTTCGCCACTAGAATCATTCAATTTGGAGTCTGTAAGAGGTAGATATGGTTTGATTAGTAGTCACACGTCAGAAAATGGTTCATCAGGGAAGAATATGTTAGGATAGTTTCTGTATTTTAATTTCTAGGAATTATCTATATAGAATTAAAATACATGGCTAACATAAGAATTATAGCTATGTATGTGATGGATATTTAGCCACTAGAATCATTCAATTTAGAATTCATATGAGTTAGATATGTTCCGATTAGTAAACAAAGGTCAGAAAATGGTTAATCTGGGAAGAATATGTTAGGATAGCTTTGGTGTTTTAATTTCTGCGAAAATTATATAAGGAATTAAAATAAATAGTTAACATATGAATTATATATTTATGTGTCACGGATGTTTAGCCACTGGAATCACTTAATTTGGAATTCGTATGCGGGAGATATAGTCAGATTAGTAAGTAAAGGTTAGAACCTACCCAAGAAGAAATAATATTGAATTTAAGGGAGTAATAACACCAAGATTTATTACTATTTTGCTGATATGATTAACATAATAGTTTTAGATAATTGTCGTAGCTTTCAATAGACACCAAGATCACCTCAATTAGAGTTAAAATGAGGGAGTTATGCTCTGATTATTGAGCCAAGGTCACAGAGCACGACCGGGCCATGTTCTAAGTGCTTCAAGCACGGGTTAGCCGTGTTTGGGGCTGTTTTTTAGTACATTTGAAGTATTTTTAAAGCATGGCCCTGTCCTGGAACATGGCCAGACCGTGTTGGAAGCTGGTTAAACCTATTTTCAATATTTTTCTACCCTAGATGAACCTATTTAACTATAGGGTAATAGTAGAAATCAAATTGGAGAACAATGCTCTATAAATTTGTAAGAACATGTGTTGGAAATGATATAAATAAGAAGAAAATTACTAAAGGCCAAGCATAAAGAGAAGGTTAGATATGATGAAAACCTGCATCAAGAAAATAAAGAAATAAAATTAATATTTAGAAAAGAAGACGAATCTTATAAATGAAAATAATAAATGACTTGTATATGCCATAGTCATTGTCATTGTCATTGTATGAACTTCTTACCATCTTAAGTGTGAAATTCTGACATGGAAATATTTTATAAAGTTATATTTGAAATGGTTATGTTCATGGCATGATTACCAATAATTTATGGTAATAGTTATATTTTGATGAACATACTTGTTATTGAAAGCATATTTTTTGCTATCATTGTGAAAAGAAAAGAAATGAGCACGGTCACATGGCAATCTGTGTGGTGCACCAGTAGGGGACGCTCTACCAATGGTTATGATCATGTTAATGAGAAAGGAAAGAGAAAGTGGCCATTTCGGACGGAGCGAGAAAGCCCGTACCGGAGAGTAGAGGATACTCACCCTGACCGGGGTAGCTTGAAATGAGAATAAGTTGATGGCCATCATATGATATTCTGAAAATAGTTAATCCTGTCATACATATCATTACTATATGATTCTTATGTGCATAGATATAATGCATTATGTGACCAAAGATATTTTATGTAGTTTATACAGCTGAACATGACGTGATGAGCTATATTAATGATGATTTATTGTTGAACTTACTGGGATTTAATTCTCACTATATTTCCATATCATGTTTAGAAAATTAGTTATGCAGATTTTTTCTATAGCTCTGGCTTTTAATGCATGTTGGATCGAGTGCTTTATGTTGGGTATATCCCAGAAGCAAATAAAATGTTTGTGGTCGAGTTGGCTTAGATCCCGGTGAAGGTGCAATCACCCGCACCTGTATCTCCGGAATTGGTCAACTAGAATAATTAAGATGTAGATTTTTATGTGTTTGATATGTTGTACGTATGTTTTGATTAATGACATGTATGTGAACTCTGTATTGTATAAATTAAATAAATGTTATATTGAGTTAAGTTGTAACGAGGTAATAACTTCATGGTATTTTAAAAAAAAATTGCTACTTAAATGGAGTTATTACACGTGCTTCGGGCCTAGCATGGTAAAAATCCCAAATTTTTCACCCTATTTTCATCTCGTGTTCAGCCTCTTCTTTCTTGTGTTTTGGTTTCTTCTCCCCCGTGTTCATTCTGCTCCTTTTTCCCTCCAATTTCCCTACCAAAATCTCTGGAAATTCAACCCATTCCTGTGTTCATCCCTTCTTGTCTCTCATCTTATTCTTCCATACCCATTCCCGTACCCTAATCTCTCTCCCTCTCGATTTAATCCCTAAACTAGAAATTTGCTCATAGCCCACCATCACTCCCTTACCTCCTCATTACAAAAATCCTCACTTCCCTTTCACTCTAGCCAACTCGAAACACTCCCACACACACACAGCCAGAAAATCCCAGCCAACCCGCGCCCATCTCTGAACCCAAACCTGAGCCCCATCCTCCATTCTCCCCATCCTGTCTCCATACGCAAAATCCCTTCTCCTGTTCTGCAGTTTCACCTATTCCACACATCCAAAAAATTTCCCCTACACCAACATTCTCCCATAACCCAAAAATCCCTTCCCCTTTATAACTTGAAGACTCCCCCCTTCCTCTCTACCATTCCCCCTACTTCTACATCCCCGAAATTTCTCCCTTACCTAGCTCCCTCTTCTTCAACTTGCCAGCACACCCATACCTATAGCCCACCATACCTTTCTCCCCTTCCCATGCTTCTTCCCCTATATTACCTTACCCTACATCACAATGCTAGTTATTAGTTCATTGCTGCATCTCCATATGCTTCCATCCAGGTAATTCTAATTATCTAAACTTGTGGTTTATTATCTGGATTGGAATTTTCTGCCTGTTGACATTGTTAAACTGCTTTACTTTTCTGCATTGGAATTTCCTTCCCATTGTTTAGACTTGCTGGATGGTTTATCTGCATTGGTTTGGTTGACTGGTTTAGGAAAACATTTTGTAGAATTTAGGATGCATAAGTGCTAAAATTTTCTAATTTTGGATTGCCTAATTTGCTGGAAAGTTTCCTTCTGAGATTAATGCAATACTCCCAAAGCTTTGGTTCTGAATTTATGATATATGTTTAGCTGAATGGATGTATTTACATGCTTTGAATGCTAAAAACTTTCTTTCATACTAATGAATTTTGAATATTGTCTTGGTGCATTACTTAGTTTGGATATTGTTACCTCTTGCCCTGGTCTTTGTTGGTTTTGCCTATTGCACTAGGTTTTGGCAAAAATTATGCCAAATTTGGAATGCCTACATATGTATTTACTGATAACCTTTACTTGCTAATTTGTTGAACCTGCTGTTGATTTGAATTGAATTTTGAATTAATCATTCCAACCTTGCTGATTTTGGAATTTTAAATTGGCCTTTGAGTTTCTGAGTTGCTGAATAGTTTTTATTGTTATTGCTGAATATCTCAATTAACTGGTTAGGCAGTTTAATGCTTTGTACTTTGAGTGCTTCATAATCTAATTCATTGAATTAGCTTTGTAGTTCCTGAAAAACAAAGACATCATTTGGGCTATTTGAGTGCTAAACTTTTCTAAATTTTTGCATGGCCTAAGTTGTTGGATAAATTCTTTCTCTGATTAGTATATTACTCTTAGATTGCTTTAATTCTGACTTACACTTTGCTAGCTGAGTTATATATTGTCATTAAATTTGGTTGTGGTTTATCTGCTTTGGATTATGTTTAGAAGGGTAAATCTCATTAAGAATAGACACTTTTCATGCTAAAATGACCTGGTAGTCATTGAATATTGTTGTCTCTTTATCTGATGAATGATAGTTCTGGTCATTACTCTACTCGATGCAATTTATGGCTTGGTTGTTAGCCTAAATCATCTTACCTCTATTTAACATTTGCCTTGGGCTGAATTGAAATTCCCATCCTCCTAAATTTTGGGACATGTTGACCATGCTTTAAGCTCCAATTCAAAATTGCTACATTGCTTAAATCTGGTTCACTTGTGACGATGCAATCCTAGTACACTTAGCACCTGAGTCAGAACCCTCCACCTTCTCCTCTAAACAACCAGTAAGCAAGTAAATGTTACTTCTTCCTTTTCCTGTACTTTCATTATTATTGACAATAAGGACAATGTCAAATTTAAGCATGGTGGAGTGGGCTTTAGACTTTTAGTTTCACTGGTTAAATTTCTGGTCTTGCATGTATATACTGTATATTGCATATCTCTATTGTTTCATTGCAAAATCACATATTTTACTATTTTACAGATAGATTGATGTAATATAGGTTGATTTTAGCTTATGAACATGTGATGCACAATAGGATATGAAATAGGTAGTTTAAATTTTAGTCTCTTTGTTCTGGGATTAAACCTCTAATTTTTTGAAATATATCTCTCCTATTGTGCTTTGAATTGTATGCCTTTATTGATTTTTGACACTATGAGAGTACGAAGGTTGGGAGAGGTGAAAAATGAGGGAATATAAAACCCAAAAAGTTTTCACTCTGAGTACCCTTTCAAGGCACCAAAAAGGCCCTAGTATGAGTACCTAACTGCTTTTACCCTAATGAGATGGAGCATAAAATGCACTCAGTGCATATTAGAAATGATAAATGAAATAGACAAAAAAAAAAGAGAAAAGAAAAAAATGATGAGAAATAAAAGAAATTGAGTGAGAAAAATAGAAATAAAGGTAAGGCAACATAGGGAGATCTAAAGGATGAGGTGGCCTACTTGAGTGTCTAAAAAATCAATTTGATGCATCCATTCAATGGTAACAATAGAAGTAGATATATAATAAAGGAATTTGGATTTAGTTTTCGAAGAACAGAGACTATCTAGTAAATGTCTATTAATATATCTATTGTGTGCACACCGATTGAGTGAAAAATTACCTGCATTGCACTTTTCTATCCTTTGAAATTTGAATGCATTTTCTCCCTTCCTATTGATATGACATGTTATTTGCTTGAGGACAAGCAAATGTTTAAGCACAGGGGAGTTAATAAAGGGGAAATTTGAGTGCTTAATGTTTATATTTTATCCCCTAATTCAAAGTAAACTTGTGATTATTCCCCTACTTTTGGTTATGCTTTGCTCTGGATATTGCTTTAGTTGGTTTTATGCTTGTAGGTGAGCAAAAGAAGCCAAGAAGCAAAGGAAAATACTCATGAGAAGTGCCATATAGACTTGGAACATGCTTAGGAGGAAGCAAGGAGGCAACCCTAAAGAAATTGGTAAAAAAAGAGACTTACAACCCCCAACACAGCCAGGCCATGCTTGGTGCACCTGAAGCACAGCTAGGCTATGCTCTGTGCGAGAAGTAAAGAATTTCCCAGATTTCCAGCCCGAAGCATGGCCGTACTTTGTGTTCGTACACACGTGATTTTTAGGGTTTTGAGCAGCCAAGATGTTATATATACATTAGGGAAATGCAAGGGGAGACATCTAGACACATTCAGACTTACATTTACTCAGTTTTAGGTTTAGGAAACACCATTAGATTAGGTTTAGAGCAGGATTAGTGTTTACTTTCATGTTTTTAGGTTAGATTTGAGATTGATTCAGCATTGTATCTCTACTACATTCTGCATACCATGTTTACTTACTTCTTCTTTTACACCTCTCTTTTGGTTTGTATTGAACTTTAATGATTTTCTTAATGAATATACTTTTGATTTCTGTTTCAATTATGCTTTAGTAGATTTGATCTAGGGTTTTGGTAAACCCACTTATGGTATGATGATATTGAACTATTGAATTGATTTTTGGAACCCTAATGGTATTATCCATGGTTAATTAGGATTGACTATTATGCATTGATTATATGAGTTGATGAATGTCTGGCCAATGTTTTATCATGTCTTAGGATATTAATTAATGAAGTGAAAGGTGAAAGTTAATACCGGAACTTAATAGTTAATTAGGGATATCTTAATTAAGAAAGTAGTTTAAGGTTCTCTAAGAATTGAATAAATTAGTGGGCATGAGAAAATCTATTAATTGTATTCCATGGTTGGCATAGAACTTAATAGGCCTAGGTTGAATTAAGAACCACGAAAGGAGGCAATTGGATTAACCTAGGTACAATTAGTAATGCTTGAAAGTTGCTAGTTGATTAAGGCTAAACCATCCCCAATTACCTAGATAATTGCAATTAGAGGTATATATTGGTTGTTGAATATCATAAGTGTGGAAAACCCCAACCCTAAGCTTTTATTAATTAGATTACTTATTAGTTTAATTGTGACACACTCTCTTATCGCATTGCATTGACTTAGCTAGCATACTTCGTAAAGTATAGTAGTTGGCATTGTTCTCTGTGAGATACGACTTGTACTCGCCGGACTAGCTATAGCTACACCATGCGCTTATGGTTATTTATAAAACAGACACAATAATAGCAATAAGGAAACCTAATGCTCTAATACCAACTTGTAAGGCCCTCAACTTATAGACACGTGAAATAAACATTTTTTCCCACCATCAGATATTTACCATAACATGCATAACATTATTATTTGTCATGGAAATAGATACATATAGGTTCTCTCATGTATACACATTAACAGAAGCAGGGATCCTACCTGTGGCGTTCAGAGTACACTCTAGAATACAAACATAGTATAATTTAAAACTGTGAGCCTTGAAAGCAACGTAGACTCACCCAGAGAATATGTCACCTAACTGATCACCTATATATCAGACCGGACTCTATATTCTTATCTAAAAAATGTGAAAATGTTGTGTAGTGAGTTTGACAACTCAGGGAGCAGATAATATCTCCTATGACCTCTTAGATCAACATATGGATGTACTCATGTTTTAATATTTGTCATATAGAAAATACATTTCACAATTACATCCATATGGGACCCATATTTCAAATATTTTCAAATCAAAGGATATTTAGTTATCCAAAATCATATGCAGCACAGTATAATCATTAAACAAATGTTGTTATGCTCAGATGTATAAGCTATAGTAAAATATTAAGCTTTTGAGATAAACTCATAATTTTTGTTGATGCATAATTAACATACTATATATTCACTGAAAATCTATTCTTTTTACATAATTATCAAGCATGTTATAGCTTTCAATACACTCAATTCACTCATTTGCTATACGCATAGTGACCGATCGACTACAGTCACAATAGTGATAAGGGAATGTGAGTTCATCACCCATCTACCTCCTCACATTACCACTGTCACCCGGTTGGAGTGATCCTCCCTTGGCTCACTCACACTAATAGGGCATCCCCTACTCGGTACCGTCACAAGCCATACAACCCGTCGATATTCATCCATACATATAAATACATATATACAAATGCATATTCATCAAATGCAATGTATAATTATTAAGCAACTCGCCATGAGCTTTACACTTGCCATTCAATCATAATCAGTAACTATATAGTTTTACAAATCAATGCCTCATGCATCTAAATTTCACTGTACCAAATAACGATAAATAAATTTAGAACCACATATTCAATGAGTTTCAAAATATATTTGCAAAACCATACTTTCCTTGAACAATATGCAAGTTCGTAAGCAAAATAGATGTTTTAACATATTTCATAAACTTATCATAGCATAAATAAATTGTAAACATAACCAATTATACATTTTAAGTTCAAGAAGAGTATGGCGTAAGTCATAGAAAGAATTATCTGCTCACAAGTTAGGGCTCCAAATTGGACAGCCCTAAATGTATTTTTTCATGCCAAATCTAATCAAATGGATTTGAAAAACGAGTCTGAAAGGTCCAAAAACCTAGGAAATGACTCCAGAATCGCGAAATTTGGCCTCCAAGAGCTTGGTTAACATTGGTCAACTAATGGGTACTATTCACAATTGAAAAAAACTATTCACTGCACGGAAAATACTATTCATGCCGGCCGAATTTACTGTTCATGACACCAAAAATTATCAGATGACTGTGAAACTTCATATCATATAGTTTATCTATCTCCTAAATCTACCTACTGTGTCAGATTTCTAATTTGAAGTCTCTAAATAAGAGTTTTGGAGTTTACCTTTTTTTGAGATTTTCTACTTCCTATATGCGGCGATTCTGTGACTGATTTGAAAAATTGTTCAGTCAAAATCGTATTATTTTCTGTCCTGAATCCAGTGGTACCCTTAGTTTTGAGATCGGAAGCTACTAGACAGTTCAGATCTAAAAAGAAAATATGGATGTTACTATTCATACTATTCATTCATCTCGAAATCCTTTTGCCTCTCTTTTCTTATTTTTTTAAACAAATGATGGAGGACCAATTAAAAATTTTCTAATTGTTATAGGAAGTCCTTGCAAATTTTATTATTTACATTTTGACCCCTAAAATTTTAGGAAATTACAATTTGACCCCAAAAATATTAACAAGTTTTCATTTTCATCCTTAAAATCTTTCGATTACATCCCTACTCCTTTATTTCTTTTAATAATCCATACATAAATGAAAATTACTAAAATTTAGGGATGTTACATGTGAGGTTTGTAATATATATATATATATATATATATACACACACACACACACACACACACACATATATATACATATATATATACATACATATGTGTTTATACATATGACGTATTTAACATGCGAAATGTTTGTAAAAAATTAAATAAATAATAATAAAAATAAAAGCAAACCAAATCTTACAAATACACAATATACAGACCAAGTCTATAAATATCATAGTAACAACAGAAGCAGGGATCCTGTATGTGGCGTTCAGAGCATACTCTAGAGTACAAGTATATACACACATATATATACATATATATATACATACATATGTGTTTATACATATGACGTATTTAACATGTGAAATGTTTGTAAAAAATTAAATAATAATAATAATAATAATAACAATAAAATAAATAAATAAAAATAAAAGTAAACCAAATCTTACAAATACACAATATACAGACTAAGTCTATAAATATCATAGTAACAACATAAGCAGGGATCCTGTATGTGGCGTTCAAAGCATACTCTAGAGTACAAGTATATTATAAATCAAAATCTACGAGCCCTAAAAACAAAATAGGCTCGCCAGAGAATATGTCGCCTAGCTGATCCACTATCTGAAGGGGAAGACCAAACTCTATATTCTTATCTAAAAAATTGTAGAGATCATCTAGTGAGTTTGAAAATTCAGTAAGCTGATAATACTTCCTATAAACTCTTAGATCAACATATGGATATACTGATATTTCAAAATTTATTACGTAGAAAATTACAGTTCGGAAGTACAACCATAAGGGACCCGTATTTCAAATATTCTCAAATAAAAGGATATTCAGATATCCAAAACCATATACTATACTATATGATCATTAAACAAATGTTATTATGCATCAAAATATTTTACATAAAAACATTAGAGGATCCTATAATAGCCTTAAAATAAAGAAAACCCTAAATAAATGAAAACCCTGAATTAAAGAAAAAATTATGAATGTTAGCGAGGATTATGATAAATGGAGATAAGTACCATTGGAAATATGTTTATTTATTAAATTGTTTAAGGAATTATAAAGGTAATATGAGGACTTAAGTTTTGGGTCCCAAATATAATTTCCTAAAAGTTTAGGGGTCAAAATGTAAATAAAGAAATTTTCAAAGAAATCCTCCAACAATTAGCAAATTGCTAATTGGTCCTCTATTATTATTTAAAAAGGAAAGAAAGAAGAGACAGAGAGAGTTTCAGATGAATGAATAGTGAGAGTGAATAGTATTTTTTTCTCAATTTCTTTTTATCTAGATCTGGTGTACCTTTAAGCCTCTGATCTTAAAATTAAGGGTACCACTATATTCAAGACAGAGAGTACTACGATTTTTGCCAAACAATTTTTCAAATCAGCTACAAATTGGAAGTAGAAAATCTTAGAAAAAGCTTATTTCTGAAACTTTTATTTAGAGACCTCAATTTGAAAATTTAACATTATAGATTGATTCAGGAGATAGATAAATCTTAGGATATGAAATTTTTTGGGCATCTGACAACTTTTTGTGTGTCGTGAATGGTAAATCCAGTCGGTATGAATAGTTATTTTCGGTGGTGAATAGTATTTTTTGACTATAAACAGTACTCAATAATTGACCAGTGTTGACCGTGTAACATCCCAGATTTTAATAAGTGGAAAATAATTCTCATGTTGAAGGGAATGGAAAAGAATAAAATGGAACATCGATGAAACCATAAAAAAAGGATAAAGTAGAATTAAAGCATTTGGTGGAATTTTCCTACAACCAAACAAAGCCTTATCTAATGGCATAGTTCAATTGTGATGGGATGGTAAGAGTGTAATAGTTGGATAAAGTAAGGTCGTGAGATAGGAGGATGATGGCTTGTTGAGGAAGGCTAAATAAAATATCTTATCTTTGATTGACTCAAGGGTGAGTCGACTAACCCAAGGGAGAGAAGGGGAGAGGGATGGCTTGGAGAGGAAGCCTAGACTTGACCAAGTCTTAGGTTGGAGAAGAAGAAGGCTAAAAGGTGAAGGGAGAGAGACCGAGAGAAGGAGAGGGAGGTAAAGAAGAGAGAGAGAGAGGAGAGAGAAAGTCACAAGGTGAAGATCCAAGAGAAAAGGAAGAAGGAGAGTGATCAAGAGGAGGAAATCCAAGGAAAGCTTGAGAAGAGAAAGAATATCTGGTTTGGTAGGTTTAACATCATACATATTACCATGGAATTTAATATATTTTAAATGATTTATAAGTGTTTCATATATCCTCTTTTGATGATTCATGATGTATATTTATAGTTGGCCATGAAAAGTGAGAGTTGGATGCATAGATTATGAATGTGTATGCTGAAATTGGTTTGAAAAGGGTGGAAATCGATGCCCTAAATGGTTGGTTCTGAGTGTTATGTTTTATGTCGAAACTGGAAATATATCTAACATATGAGTTGTAGCCATATTTCTTATCTTTCTAATGCCTCTAGAATCACCTTGATCAGATTTGAAATGAGAGATATATCCCCTGATGAGTGAAGAAATGATAGATTTAACGTAGAGAATCGCGATGCTATTTTCGTACACCATTTTCACCTGTTTCTGTTTCTAATATGTAACATCCCGAAATTTTTATTTTAAAATAATATTTTTCTATAAAAAATATATTTTTATTTGTTTAAAAATGATTATTTTATGCTAAAAGTAAGTATATTTTTAATTAAAGTAATTATTGTTTTGCTTCAAATAATTATATTGGCCTTTAATAAATTTTTGTTGTATTTTTAGAAATATTCTTTCTTTTATTATGTATAAAGATATTTATTTTGTAATTTGTTTTATTAAGATTTTTATCAAGAAAGTTCATGATTTAAAAGTTTAACTAAAGGTTTATGAGAATGTAAATTTTTAGAAATTTTTGGGATGTTTTAGGATGAAAAACAGTATTTATAAGAATATATATGAAATAAAATAAAAATAAATCTAAATATTTAATTATTAAATAATAATAATTATGATTATAATAAAATAAAAATAAAAGGAGAACGGGGGAAGACGAATGCAGAAAACCGAGTTACAGAGGAAATGAATAGTGACTAGTGTGAATAGTACCTTCATATTTTCTCTCTAGATCTGGTGTCTATAGGCCTCCGATCTCAAAACTAATGGTACCAATGGATTTAGGATAAGAATACTACATTTTTTATCGAATAATTTCTCAAATCAGCCGTAGATCGGAAGTAGAAAATCTCAGAAAAAAGTAAACTCTAAAACACTTACTTAGAGACCTCCAATTGAAAATATGAAACTATAGATAGGTTCAGGAGCTAGATAAACCTTAGGATATGAATTTTTTTAACTATTTGACAACTTTTTATTCTTGGTGAATAGTATTTTTCGGTGATAAATAGTATTTTTTGGTGATAAATAGTATTTTCCATCGATGTAAAGTGTTTTCCGACGATTAATAGTGACCAAGTTTATGGAGTCATTTCCTTGATTTTTGGACCCTCCGGACACGTTTTTGAAATCTATTTAGTCAAATGTGGATTGGAAAAGTGTATTTTGGGGCTGTCCAATCTGGAGCCTTTACCCTGTGAGTAGATGATTCTTTCTATGACTTGCCCTATACTCTTCTTGATCTTTAAGCATGTATTTGATTATGTTTATGAGATATTTACACTTTTAAATCTTTTTGAAATGCAATAAAATTTAGCTGAATTGCTTATAATTTGAAATATAGTTCAAGAAGAGTATTGTTTTGAAAATAGATTTATGAACTCATGGTATATCTGATTTCACATGTATTTCTCATTAAATGATAAAGTGAATATTTATGCATGTGGCATTGATTTGTAAAACTATAAAGTTACTGATTATTATTGAATGGCAAGCGTAAATCTCATGGCGAGTTGCTTGATAATTTTACATTGCATTTGATGAATATGCATTTATATATATGTATTTATATGTATGGATGAATATTGACGGGTTGTATGGCTTGTGACGGTACCGAATAGGTGACGCCCTATTAGCCTAAGTAAGCCGAGGGAGGGCCGTTCCAATCAGGTGACAGTGGTAATGTGAGGATGCAGATGGGTGATGGACTCACATTTCCTGATCACTATTGTGACTGTAGTCAATCGGTCACTATGCTTATAGTAAATAGGTGTGTGGGTTGACCAGATCGCCGAATAAGGCAGGTTATTTTAAAAGTTATAATTTTATCTCAAAAACTTATTATTTTACTATAGTTTATAAAGCTGAGGATATCAACATTTGTTTAATGATCATACCGTACTGAATATGGTTTGGATATCTGAATATCCTTTTATTTGAGAATACTTGAAATACAGGTCCCATATGGATGTACTTCTGAACTGTATTTTCTAAGTGACAAATTTTAAAACATTAGTACATCCATATGCTGACCTAAGAGGTCATAGGAGGTATTATCTGCTCACTGAGTTGTCAAACTTACTACACGATATTTCCACATTTTTCAAATAAGAATACAGAGTCTGATTCTTCAGATAGTTTACCAGTTAGATGACATGATCTCTGGGTGAGCCTACTTTGTTTCCATGGCATATAGATTTTGATTTATATTGTGCTTGTACTTTAGAGTGTGCTCTGAAATGCTACAGGCAGGATCCCTGCTTCTGTTGTACTTTGATGTTTATAGATTTGGTTTATCTGTAAAAGAGTGTATTATACATGTTATGGAAAGTATATGATCATAAAGTAAGTATTTTATGTGTTGTAAAATTGGGGGCGTTACATAATCTGTTAAAGTAGTAAACATAAAAGTTTTATATAATTGTCTTAACTTTCGATAGACACCGAAAGCACCTTAATCGAAGTTAAAATGAGGAAGTTAGGGTCTTTTTACTAAAGGAAGGTCTAGGTGGACGGAAATCTGGATTGCAGGGAAAACCTGAAGAACGGCTGTACTTGGTGACACGGCTAGGCTGTGTTTCGGGCTGTTTTGTGGTTTTTTAGCATAGTTTGCACAGCTTGAAGCACGACCGTGCTTGGTGACTCGGCCAGGCCGTGGTTGAGGCTATTTTTGCTCTATTTTTCATTTTGAAGGCTCTAAATGAACTCCAATGAACGGATAATGCTAAGGGGAACTAAAATACAAATAAATACCTTTTTTAATAATGCATTGTAGTGTGAATTCCATCCTTTTATTATGAGAAATTAAGTCACATATTGCATATTGATGAGATGTATGTAATAACTTTTTTATTTATTATTATTATACAATATAGAGTTCACATATACGTCATTAATCAAAACGTACATACAACATATCAAACACATAAATATATACAGTTTATTTATTCTGGTTGACCAATTCCGAAAATACAGGTGCGGGTGGTTGCACCTTCACCTGGATCTGAGTCAACTCACAAACATTTTATTTGTTTTTGGGATCTGCCCATCATAGAGTAACTCGATCCAATGTGCACTAAACGCCAGAGCCATAGAAAAATCTGCATAACTAGTTTTCTGAACATGACATGAAAATATAGTGAGAATTAAATCCCAATAAGTTCAAGAATAAATCATCATCAATATAGCTCAACGCGTCATGTTCATCTGTATAAACTACAGCAAATATCTTTGGTCACATGAATGCACATAAAAATCGTACAGTAATGACATGTATGACAGGATTAACTATTTTCAGAATACCATATGATGACTATCAATTTATTCTCATATCAAGCTACTCCGGTTAGGGTGAGTATTTCCTACTATCCGGTATGGGCTTTTCTCGCTCCGTCCGACATGGCACACTTTCTCTTTCTTTTTTCATTAACATAATCATAACCATTGGTAGGGTGTCCCCTACTGGTGCACCACAGGATTGCCATGTGACCGTGCTCATTTCTTTTCTTTTCACAATAATAGCCAAAAATATGATTTCAATAACAAGTATGTTTATCAAAATATAATTATTATAAAAAATCATTGATATTCATGTCATGAACATAACCATTTCAAATATCACTTTATAAAATATTTCCATGTCAAAATTTCACAATTAAGATGGTAAGAAATTCATACAATGGCAATGGCTACGGCATATACTAGTCATTTATTATTCTCATTTTTAAGATTCTTCTTCTTTTTTAAGTATTATTTTTATTTCATTATTTTCTTGATGAAGGTTTTCATCCTTTCTGACCTTCTCTTACTAATCAAATAATAACTCCCCTATTTTAACTCGGATTTAGGTGATCTTGGCGTCAATTTAAAGATAAAACAATTATTTAAAACTATTATGTTGAATATTTTAGTGAAAGATTAAGGAATTATGGTGATATTACTTCCTTGAAATACAGGTGATTTCTTCTCGGGTAGATTCTGACCTCTACTTACTAATATATCCATATCTCCCTCACAAGAATTCCAAATTGAGTGATTTCAGTGGCTAAAAATCCGTGACATATATAACTATAATTGTTATGTTAACTATTTATTTTAATTCCCTACAAAAGGTTCCCATAAATTAAAACACAGAAGCTATCCTAACATATTCTTCCCTAATTAACCATTTTCTGACTATTGCTTACTAATCGGACCATATCTACCTTATATGCACTCCAAATTAGTGATTCCAGTGGTTAAAAATCTGTGACACATATAGTTATAATTTTTATGTTAACTATTTATTTTAATTCCCTACGGCATGTTCCCATAAATTAAAACACAAAAGCTATCCTAACATATTTTTCCCTGATTAACCATTTTCTAACTATTGCTTACTAATCGGACCATATCTACCTCATATGGACTCCAAATTGAGTGATTCCAGTGGCTAAACATCCATGACACATATAGCTATAATTTGTATGCTAACCATTTATTTTAATTTTCTACAGAATGTTCTCATAAATTAAAACACAGAACCTATCCTAACATATTCTTCCCTGATTAACTATTTTCTGACCATTACTTACTAATCAGACTATATCTTCCACATATGGACTCCAAATTGATTGATTCAAGTGGCTAAAAATCTGCGAGCCATAGATATATATTTTTAATGTTAACCATTTGTTTAAATTCCTTACTTATTCATCCCATAATTGTAAAAATAGAAACTTAAAATTTTGCCACCCATAGCCATACCTATGCAGAACTATCTACACTAGCCCAAGTATTCAAACATACATAATATGTAACATAATAAAGCAACATCCATGACCAATCATCAAAGTTCTAAGGTCAAAATCCACAAAGATGTTGCAAATTTAAAAACTTTTCTTCAAAAAGAAATATTGTTAAAGTTACTTTGAGCACTTAGTCCTCTAGACTTCTCCTTTCCTCTTTCTTCCCTTCTTCCTCTCCTTTCCTCACTCTACCTTTCTTCTATTTTTTCCTCACCCTCACTTTGATGAAATTATAATGTTATAAGGGTGGGTTTTGCTTAAATAGACTATGAAATAATTCACCTTCATGATCATAGGTCTACCTTATCACAATTAGGATGCACTTTGTTGATTTTTTTGGAAAACAAACAACTCGTCCTCTTCCTTAGTCAAGATATGCATAGCAAAAGGAGATTTGTATTTTGAAAATTATGATAATATGTTCTTAAGATAAGGGACAATGTCCCTTTGATTTAGGGATTCATTTCCTTTTTCTTTTGTCTTAATCAAGTATGATAGATTTGCCTTTTTAGGTGGCAAATTTCCAACCCTTGAATCTTCCTTGCTTAGCTAAAATTATTTGTGTAGGATAAGGATGTTTTGTCATAATGCTATGTATTATTAACCACTTGCTAAAATTATGAGTGTAGGATATAGATGTTTTGTCCTAATACCATGTATTATCATACCACTTTCCAAAATTATAAATGTAGGATATCACACCACTTGCTAAAATTTTGTCTAAATGCCATGTCACCTAATCTTGATTACACCATTATTTCATCGCTTTATTTTTATTTTTCCTCTTGGGTTTGGGCTCATTCTTTCCCATTTTCTTTACTTTGGTTAAAATTCTACCTTTCATAATGGGCATGGTCACATTTTCATGATTTTTGGGCTACCGTTCCAATTTCTATATCCTAGTCCAAGTACATGTTTTATTTCTTCCTTGGGCTATCCTATTGGCTTGCTAAAAATTCATGTGAAGTAGAAAAACTATATATGAAGTGTCCACAAGTGAAAGCCCAATTTATGGGTGGAGATACTAAACTTAGTAATTTTAGCTCTTAAATTAGGAAAAATTACCCTAATCCAATCTTCTTGAAATTTTAAGACCTTTATTTACTTCATAAAAATTTATTTTCCTTACTCAAGAATTTCACCTTTCTTTAGCATGTTTATTTCTAATATTTCCTCTTAGGTTTTCTCTCTTTACCTATTCCATTAATGTTAGAACATTTCTATGCATACACGTAAGATGAAAAATTTCTAAGGATTATATTTCCTTAGATATCTAAAAATTGTCTATTAAATTTTATTTCCTTAATTAAATATTTATGTATCTTTATTAATAAAAGAAAAGAAATTAAGGATGTTACAATGTATGTTTTATTTATGGATGAAAATGCATATTAATGATATCTATGCAAGTGAATTTATTACGGATTGATGATACATATGTAAGTGAATTGCATAGGAGATATATGTATGATGCATTGGAGTGTTAATTCCATTCTTTTATTATGAGATATATGTACAATGTATGGATGAAATGCATGTTTATTTGATGCATATGCTAGTATATCAATGCATGAGGATTACATGATATATGGTGAGCATTGTTGGTAAAAGTATTAATACATATTTTTTAAATGATGGGGTGATGATATTATGCATGACATTAGTGATGTGCTTGGTTAATGCATAATCCCATTGTGATGGTCATTATGATTAAAAAATATGATGTGTACATTATTATATGACGATAAGAGGGGTTATTACATAGTGATTGTATGAAGAGACGAAGTTGATTGTGGATGCCAAGCATGATGATAAAGGTGAGTTATTTGATGTATACATGGTTATACCATGTTGATAAACATGGTTGAACTCGTGACTACAGACAATTAGTCACTGAGTGTTGTAATGTGACTACAGACGATCAGTCACCCTGCATGAAAGTACTGCAAAGATAGATACACAAGCATATTATTGAAGTATAACCTGGTTATTATACATGCTTGATATTGATGCATAACCTGTCTGTTGAATATGAAAGGATGCTATAGATTCTTGTTACTTTATCATATACAAAGAGAAAATGTTTTCTATATTTTATACAGCTGGACATAACACTGTGTTTTCCTTATTTACCGTATGATGTTTTTAATGTTAAACCTATTGGGAACCTTTGTAACATCCCTAATTTTGTGTCTTTTATTAATAAAGGAACATAATATTTAATCAAGGAAAAAAATTTATTAAACAATTTTGTTAGATATCTAAGAGAATATAAGCCTTAGAAATTCTTCACCTTATGTGTATGCATAGAAAATGTTTCTAACATTAAGAGAACAAGTAAAGAGAGAAAACCTAATAGAAAAAATTAGAAATAACATACTAAAGAGATGCAAAATTCTTAGGTAAGAAAGATAAATTTTTGGAAACAAGTAAATGTCTTAACTGTTGAATATCATGCAAAGATGAATGCAATGTCCGAACGAAGTGCACGTGTCGTGACCAAGTAATAAAGTGATGAGTGAGTATTGTCCCACGAGGAGTGAACTAAAACTATCAAAGAGACTTTTGCCGTGTGAAATGCTGTAGCAAAGATAAGATGGCTCAAAAGATAAAATAATGGTGGATCAATTAAATGCAACTATAACTAAGATGAGGGGTACTAGGATGTAAAGGAAAATGATAATAGGAGGTCTAGGGTTGCTCAGGGTTGCCATGAACTACAGCACTCGTATTTGCTCTAGGGATTTCTGCAGCAACTGCTCTAAGTGCCAAGTTCAGTCTTGAATGGAGTGTTCCCAGACTTCCATTCCTTGCAATTCTGAGGTTCAGACATGCATTCCTGCATCAGTCCTCACCCCGAAATTATGCATGAAGCTCCACTCTTGGGGTAATGGGGAACCATATATTCCTATATTGGCTTAATCCCATATAGGAATATATGGGATTAAGCCAATATAGGAATATATGGCATTCCTGCATCAGTCCTCACCCCTCCCAAGTGAATTTTGGCCTAAGCCTTCCTCCACTAAACTCCCGTTAACAGGGGAAATTAGAATATAAACACAGTTAAATGTCAAAACAATGCTGCAGCAAAATGTGTTGTTACTAAAAATGTGCTTCAGTTCATTACAACCCTTATGCAACCCTAGCTGGAAACTAGCCAAGCCTCATGGTTACACTTGCTATAAATATCCCAGAATCATTGGTATGCATCCCGAGTGATAAAAATACAAGTGCAGTTTTTTTTGATAAAAACAGAAGAAAAAGGAAAACACAACAGCGATAAATGGAAATCAGAAATTGCCAACTATCTCGTGCTCTAATGCTTCTAGGTAATCTGTCACTGTTCTTCTTCCTATTCTCCTCCACTCTCTGGCTTTGCTTTCTGCCCTTTTATAATCAGGCCTTATGGTCCCAGTAAAGTGTCCAAGTTTTCTGACATTCTCCCTGCTCTGCAGCCAGCATCTCTGCTTTCAGCTTTTTCCCTCTCCACTTTTAGTAGTGGAGGCAGTTCTGCACCAACCCAACCAGCAGCCTGCTGTGTCAGCTTGCTGGTTTCTCCTGCTAGGTGGTGGCTGCACCTGCTGCGCAGCTCTACTCCCTTGCCACCTGCGCCAAATAAAACAGAATGAGTGCCTTGCAGGAAAAAAGGAGCAGCTTTACTCAATATCACTTGGTTTGCTACCAAGATTGCCACATATGCACACTACATTGCTACAACACACAGGGTGGATGATATTGCATCTAAGGGAGTCATCAAATTCGGTTAGATCCGGGAATAAGAGTGCTTAATAATCAAAACAGCACAATAAACATACTCGGAAAGCATACAAAAATTGCAGTGATTTGAAGTTATCTATAGCTTGAGATGAGAATAAATTGATAGTCATCATATGATATTCTGACAATAGTTAATCTTGTCATACATGTCATTATTGTACGATTCTCATGTGCATAGATATAATGCATTCATGTGACCAAAGATATTTGCTGTAGTTTATACATATGAACATGACGTGATGAGTTATATTGATGATGATTTATTGTTTAACTTACTGGGATTTAATTCTCACTATATTTCCATGTCATGTTTAGAAAATTAGTTATGCAGATTCTTCTATGGCTCTGCCTTTTAGTGCACGTTGGATCGAGTTACTTTATGTTGGGTAGATCTCAGAATCAAATAAAATGTTTGTCGTCGAGTTGGCTCAGATCCCTGTGAAGGTGTAACCACCCGCACCTATATCTCCAGAATTAGTCAACCATAATAAATAAGATGTAGATATTTATGTGTTTGATATTTGTACGTACATTTTGATTAATGATGTGTATGTGAACTCTATATTGTATAATAATAATATAAAAAAAGTTGTTACATAATTGGTATCAGAGCAGGTCGATCCTAGATGGCCATTGGGTGGATGGTTATCTGAATAGATCTTATAGTGTCTTGAGTATGTTATGGTTGTGTTGTGTAGGGGATCCGTGATTTCATATAGGTAAGAAATTACTATGTTTCCTATCTACATGCCGAGGTGGTGTTATGACTGCTGTTAAATATTTTTGAACTAACTATTGGACTTGATCACCTCAATAACAGCATAACTTTATTTTTGCCACAGTAAGAAATGGCACCACCAAGGAGGAATCTGGAAAACAATACGGAGGAAACCCTACACAACCTGGCCACGGCAATTCGAGACCAAGTCATGACCACTAACCAAATTCTATAATACCAACAGAATGCTAATAACTCGAATGGTGAGAATGGTGCTAACAACTGGATGGCTAGAAATGATAACGGCATATCCGAGTTCCTGAGGATTAGGCCACCTTGTTTTCAAGGTGGCTTTGACCCAATTGTAGCTGAAAGATGGATAAGGGAGTTAGAAAATATCTTTGAAGTGATAGGCTGTACTGAGGAGCAGCAAGTAATCTTCACTACATATATGCTAAAAGATGAAGCAAAATACTGGTGGCATGGAGCTAGAGAACTTTTAACTCACCAGGGAAGGCAGATCACTTGGCAGGTGTTTAAAGACACCTTTTCGGAAAAGAACTTTCCAAGTACTGTGCAGGTAGAGAAGGAGATCGAATTTCTCTAACTCAGGCAAGGCAGCATAACCGTAGACCAGTACATCGTGAGATTTGAGGAGTTGTCTAAGTTCTCCTCTTACCTATGATTTAACCCAGATGAAGCATGGAAGGCTGTTAAGTTCGAAGTGGGACTGAACCCAGAGATAAAGAATGCTGATATAGCTATGGAGATCAGGGAGTTTGTACCTCTAATAAATAAATGCAGACTCCTGGAGAAGAGTTTGAGGGCAGTGGAGGATGAGAAATAAAGACAGAACTTTTGAAAAAGGAAGAATGGGCCACAAAATTCTAGTAGAAATGTCAGAGGAAAATGACAGGGTACTGGTAAGAGGCCTATGATTATGAGTCCTCAACCTTTCCAACAAGACCTCGCCCCAGTCAAGTGCACTAAATGTAGACGCATGCATGGTAACCAGCCATGCTACATTGGACTAGATGTTTGTTTCAAATGTAGACAGAAGGTCCATTTTGCAAGGAGCTGTCCACAAAATGTGGGGAACCAGCCAAAACAGAGGTCTCAGGTGAAATGAAGGGTTTTCAACCTGAGCGGCCAAGAGGCAGCTCAATCATCTAAAATGATTCAAGGTACATGCTATATCTATGGATTTTCTCTTATGGTGTTGTTTGAATCTGGTGCTAGTCATTCATTTATACCTTAAGAATGTATTAGGAAGTTTCAGTTTCCTATTTCTGAAACTTCCTATGAGCTATCTGTAGTATCCCCCATAGGGGAAGGGGTATTAACTTCCTCTGTATGTAAGGATTGTCAAGTCACCATCCAGGAGAAAATGTTTTCTGTAAACCTCATCTGTTTACCTTTAAGAGGTATTGAGGTCATTCTAGGGTTAGACTAGATGTCTAGAAATCGGGTCTTACTGAATTGTTGTAACAAGACCATTGAATTTCTACCTTCTACTCCAAAAGAGAAGGTGTAGTTATTGATGCTTAATGCCAATCAAGTTAATAGGGAGTTGAAGAATGGAGTACTTGGATACATTCTCTTGTATTTATCAAACCTAGAAGTTGAATTGAAACTTGATGAAATCCCAATAGCTAACGAGTTTCCTGAAGTATTTCCATCAGATATCCCAGACTTACCTCCCAAGAGAGAGATATAATTCTTTATTGATCTCCTACCTGTGACAAGGCCTATCTCTATTGCACCTTATAGAATAGTCTCGAAGGAACTACAAGAACTTAAGAAATAGTTGGAGGAACTGTTAGACAAGTAATTCGTTAGACCAAGTATATCACCTTGGGGAGCTCCTGTATTGTTTGTTAAGAAGAAAGATGGAAGCCTTAGACTATGCATAGACTATAGACAGCTAAATAAGGTGACTATCAAAAATAAGTATCCTCTCCCTAGAATAGATGACTTATTGGATCAACTGAAGGGAGCCTCTATCTTTTCTAAGATTGACTTGAGATTAGGATATCATCAGATTAGGATCAAGGAGGAGGATGTACCAAAAACTGCCTTCAAGACTAGGTATGGGCACTATGAGTTTCTCGTAATTCCTTTCGGGTTAACAAATGCACCTGTAATTTTCATGGATTACATGAATCGCATTTTTTGACCCTACCTAGATCAATTTGTGGTAGTGTTCATTGATGACATCTTGATATATTCTAAGAGTGAGAAAGAACATGAATAACATCTCTGAATCGTGCTGCAAGTGATGAAAGAGAAAAAGTTGTATGCCAAATTGGAGAAGTGTGAATTTTGGCTGTCAGAGGTAAAGTTTCTCGGACATGTCATCTCTAATAGAGGGGTAGCTGTAGATACTAGCAAGACAGAAGCAGTGATTCAATGGGTGAGACCAAAGACGGTTACAGAAGTCAGAAGTATCTTGGGTTTGGTAGGATACTACAAAAGGTTTATACAAGACTTCTCTTGTATAGCCTTGCCATTGACTAAATTGACCAAGAAGGAAAGTTCTTTCAAATGGATTGATCAATGTGAAGCTAGTTTCCAGGAGCTTAAGACAAGAATGACCACTCCTCCTGTTTTAATTATTCCAGACCCTACTGCACATTTTGAAGTGTATAGTTAGGGTGTGTGCTTATGCAAGATAAGAGAGTAGTTGCTTACGCTTCTAGGCAACTGAGACCCCATGAAGGAAACTATCCAACCCATGATCTTGAATTGGAGGCTGTGGTGTTTGCCTTAAAGATTTGGCGATACTATTTGTACGGGGCAACCTTTAAAGTATATTACGATTATAAGAGTCTTAAATACCTCTTTGATTAAAAGGAGTTAAATATGAGGCAATTAAGATGGGTATAATTCCTTAATGACTACAAGTTTGAGATAAAGTATCATCCAGGAAAGGCGAATATTGTAGCAGATGCCTTGATGGGTTAGATGATGGTGTATGAGATGCAGATGCTAGAGGAGTTTCGAAATATGAAGTTAGCCACTACTCTTACTTCAAAGAAGCTAATCATCAATGGGTTAAGTATAGAGTGTGACCTTAGAGCCAAGATTAAAGAGGCTCAAGGCCACAACCAATACTTACGGTATCATAATGATAAGGATGATTTTTCTATTTTGGAAGATGGAGTATTCATGTACCAAGGAAGGGTCTGTATTCCTCAAGACCAAGAGTTGAAGACTAAGATCCTACAGGAAGCGCATCAGAGTAAATACTTAGTCCATCCTGGATCCACTAAAATGTACCAGGACTTAAAGAGGATGTATTGGTGGCAAGGGATGAAAAAGGACATTGCTGAGTTTGTGGTGAAATGTCTAATTTGTCAAAAGGTGAAAGTGGAACATCAAAATCCAGTGGGATTTTTACAACCTCTTGAGATCCCTAAATGGAAATAGGATAGTATTTCAATGGACTTTGTCATGGGCTTACCGAAGACTTCAGTTGGACATGACTCTATCTGGGTAATAGTTGATAGATTAACCAAATCTACTCACTTTTTTCCCATAAAGATTAACTATTCACTGGAAAAATTGGCCCAATTGTACGTCCAGGAAATAGTTAGACTATATGGGATTCCTTTAAATATCGTTTCAGATAGAGATTTGAGTTTCACGTCGAGGTTTTGGAAGGCGTTGTAGAAAGCTTTTGGAACCCAGTTGCGGTTCAGTACTGCCTACCATCCTCAGACTGGTGGGCAGACAGAACAAACCATTAAAACCCTAAAAGATATGTTGAGGGCCTGTGTGATAGAGCAAGATAAAGGATGGGATAAATACCTACCTTTAGTGGAGTTTGCTTATAATAATAGCTATCACTCTAGTGTTAAGATGGCCCCCTACGAAGCTTTATACCGTAGGAAGTGCCGATCTCCACTATGTTGGTTTGAGGTAGGAGAAAAGAACTTGCTGGGTCCTGATCTAGTTCAATAAACCATTGAACAAATCAGAATGATACGAGATAAAGTACTTACAGCTCAGAGTCAGCAATAGAGTTACTATGATAAGAGACATAAACCTCTGGAAATTGAGGAAGGAGACCATGTGTTTCTAAAACTTTCTCCGACTACTGGAGTTGGTAGGTCTCTCAAAACTAGAAAGCTAAGTCCACAATTTTTGGGACCCTATCAAGTTCTGAAGAAAGTGGGGACGTTAACATATCAAGTTGCCCTTCGACCTAATTTTTCCAACTTGCATGATGTTTTCCACGTATCACAGCTGCGAAAGTATCTTCCAGATTCATCACATGTAATACAGGATGAACCAATCCAAATAAAGGAGAACATAACATACCAGCTAGTACCTGCATCCATATTGGACACTGACGTGAAGCAACTGAGAAATAAAATCATTCCCCTTGTTAAGGTGTTATGGGAAGGTTTGACTCCAGAAGAAGCAACTTGGGAGCTGGAAGAAGTCATGAGGAAGAAATATCTGCAATTAGGTAATTTCTAAAATTTTGAGGATAAAATTTCTTTTAGGGGGAGAGAAATGTAACATCCCTAATTTTGTTTCTTTTATTAATGAAGGCACATAATATTTAATCAAGGAAATAAAATTTATTAAATAATTTTGTTAGATATCTAAGAGAATATAAGCCTTAGAAATTCTTCACCTTATGTGTATGCATAGAAAATGTTTCTAAAATTAAGAGAACAAGTAAAGAGAGAAAACCTAATAGGAAAAATTAGAAATAACATACTAAAGAGATGCAAAATTCTTAGGTAAGAAAGATAAATTTTTGGAAACAAGTAAAGGTCTTAAAATTTCAAGAAAACATTGGATTAGGGTAATTTTTCCTAATTCAAGAACTAGAGTTACTAAGTTTAACATATTCACCCATACATTGGGCTTTCACCTATGGACACTTCATATAGAGTTTTTCCACTTCACATAAGTTTCTAGCAAGCCCATTGGATAACCTAAGCAAGAAATAAAACATAGACTTGGACTAGGATATAGAAATTGGACTGATAGCCCAAAACTTATGAAAATGTGTCCAAGCCCTCCAAGAAAGGTAGAATTTTATCCAAAGCAAAGGAAATGGGTAGGAATAAGCCCAAATCCAAGAGGAAAAATAAAATTAAATAAAGCATGGGATAATATGATAGTATAATAATAATAAAGATTAGGTTATATGGCTTTAAGACAAAAATTTAACAAGTGGTATGATCCTACATTCATAATTTTAGCAAGTGGTATGTTAATACAAGGCTTTATGACAAAACATCTATATCCTACACTCATAATTTTAGCAAGTGGTACGATAAAACATGGAATTAAGACAAAACATTCCTATCCCACATAAATAATTTCAACCAAATAATGGAGATTTAAGGGCTAGAAATTTGCCACCTAAAAAGGCAAACCTATCATAATTGATTAAGACAAAAGAAAAAGGAATTGAATCCATAAATAAAAGGGACCTTGTCCCTTATCTTAAGAACATATTATCATAATTTTCAAACTACAAATCTCCTTTTGCTATGCATATCTTGACTAAGGAAGAGGAAGACAAGAACATAGGTTGTTTGTTTTCCAAAAATTAAACCAAGTGCATCCTAATTGTGATAAGGGAGACCCATGATTATAAAAGGTGAATTATTTGATAGTCTATATAAGCAAAACCCACCCTTATAATATTAGAATTTTCATCCAAGTGAGGGAGAGGACAAAAATACAAGCAAGGTAGAGTGAGGAAAGGAGAGGAAGAAAGGAAGAAAGAGGAAGGAGAAGTCTAGAGGACTAAGTGCTCAAGGTAAGTTTAACAATATTTCTTTTTGAAGAAAAGATTTGAAACTTGTAATATTTATATGGGATTTTGATCTTGGAACTTTGATGATTCGTCATGGATGTTGCTATATCATGTTACATATTATGTATGTTTGAATATTTAGGCTAGCGTAGATAGTTCTGCATAGGTATGGCTATGGTTGGCAAAATTTTAAGCTTCTCTTTTTAAAATTTTGGGAAGAATTGGTAAGGAATTTAAACAAATGGTTAACAATAAAATTGTAGATCTATGTATCATGGATTTTTAACCACTGAAATCACTCAATTTGGAGTCCATATGTGGTAGATATGGTCTGATTAGTAAGCAGTAGTCAGAAAATGGTTAATCATAGAAGAATATGTTAGGATAGCTTCTGTGTTTTAATTTCTAGAAACATTCTATAGGGAATTAAAATAAATGGTTAACATAAGAATTATAGCTATATGTGTCACAGTTGTTTACCCACTGGAATCACTCAATTCGGAGTCCATATGAGGTAGATATATTCTGATTAGTAAGCAGTGTTCAGAAATTGGTTAATGAGGGAAGAATATTTTAGAATAGCTCATGTGTTTTAATTTCTGGGAACATTCTATAGGAAATGAAAATAAATGATTAACATAAAAATTATTGCTATATGTGTCACATATTTTTAGCCACTGAAATCACTTAATTTGCAATTCTTATGAGGGAGATATGGATAGATTAGTAGGTGGTCAGAACCTACCCGAGAAGAAATAACCTGTACTTTGAGGGAGTAATATCACCATGATTTCTTAATTTTTTGTTCACCTATTCAACATAATAGTTTTAGATAATTGTTTCGTCTTTAAATTTACACCAAGATAACCTACATCGGAGTTAAATTGAGGGAGTTATGCTCTGATTAGTAAGAGAAGGTCAGATAGGATGAAAACCTACATCAAGAAAATAATGAAATAAAATTAATATTTAAGAAAGAAGAAGAATCATATAATTGACAATAATAAATGACTAGTAAATGCCATAGCCATTGCAATTGTATGAACTTCTTACCATCTTAAGTGTGAAATTTTGACATGGAAATATTTTATAAAGTAATATGTGAAATGGTTATGTTCATGACATGATTACCAATGATTTTTGGTAATAATTATATTTTGATGAACATACTTGTTATTGAAAGCATATTTTTCGCTATTATTATGAAAAGAAAAGAAATGAGCACGGTCACATGGCAATCCGTGTGGTGCACCAGTAGAGGAAGCCCTACCAATGGTTATGATTATGTTAATGAGAAAAGAAAGAGAAAGTGTGCCATGTCGGACGGAGCGAGAAAAGCTCGTACCGGAGAGTAGAAATTACTCATCTTGACCGGGGTAGCTTGATATGAGAATAAATTGATAGTCATCATATGATATTCTGAAAATAGTTAATCTTGTCATACATGTCATTACTGTATGGTTCTCATGTGCATAGATATAGTGCATTCATGTGACCAAAGATATTTGCTGTAGTTTATACAGATGAACATGATGTGATGAGCTATATTGATGATGATTTATTGTTGAACTTACTGGGATTTAATTCTCACTATATTTTCATGTCATGTTCAGAAAATTAGTTATGCAGATTCTTCTATGGCTCTGACTTTTGGTGCACGTTGGATCGAGTTACTTTATGTTGGGCAGATCCCATAATCAAATAAAAGTTTGTGGTTGAGTTAGCTCAGTTTCCAGTGAAGGTGCAACCAACCGCACCTGTATATCTGGAATTAGTCAACCAGAACAAATAAGATGTGGATATTTATTTGTTTGATATGTTATACGTACGTTTTGATTGATGACGTGTATGTGAACTCTATATTGTATAATAATAATAAATAAATAAATTTGTTACAACCTTTGTTCTCATTATTGTTGGTGTTATGTTCAGATAAGAGCAAACGATACGATAGTTGCTTCTGTGCACTTGATCGTGGAAGATCTAGTGGATGGCGATGCTTTGTACAGATCCCAATGCTAGCAACATCTCCTCCACCTTTTACACCCAGGGGAGATGTGCGGTATAGGGTTCATGTTAAGTTGATGTAGTTATGTGACTCAGTGTCGCGTATGTATAAATATTAAACTCTAATGTAGTTTGAATATTATGATAATGGAATATTGGCTGCTTATATAAATGTGTATGGTTCGCTGCTTAAAATCTGTTATCGGTCGCTATATATATATATATATATATATATATATAAATTGGTCATTACAAGTTCAGAGTAGGTCGATCCTAGGTGACCGTGGGGGAGGACGGTTACCTATATCGATCTAAGGATGTCTTGAGTAAGCGAGTGGCTATGTAGTGTAAGGTAACATATAGTGTTAGTAACGAAATCACTAGTGTTTCCTATCTGTGTACTTGAGTGGTGTAATGACTATTGTAAAAATATTTAATTCATTGTTGAGTCTGATCACCTCAATAGTGACTGATTCCTTTTAATTGATACAGTAAGTGATGGCACCACCAAAGAGAGATTCGATGAAAAGTGTGGAAGCTACCTTGCACAATTTAGCGACAGCGATTCGAGACCAAGTGTCTACCATAAATCAAATCCTGTGACATATGCAGAATAATAGCAATGACGATGAGGTTAGAGGAAATCAAAGAAACGCAAGGAATGGAAATGGCTGGGCAGAATTTATGAGGACACAACCTCCTTCTTTTGTGGGCAAGCATGAGCTGATTGTGGTTGAAAGGTGGTTGACCGAGTTAGAAAAGATTTTTGAGGTTTTGAACTGATCTAATGAGCAGAAGGTTAACTTTGCTGTGTACATGTTGAAAGAGGAAGCTGAATAGGAGAGGAGCTAGGGAGTTATTAATTCATTAAGGCAGGTAGATTACATGGCAAGTGTTATGAGAAACTTTTCTAGATAAGTACTTCCCCAACAGTGTAAGGGCAAAAAAGGAGGTTGAATTTCTTCAACTTAAACAAGGCAGCAGGACTATGGACCAGTACATCTCTAAATTTGAGGAATTGGCCAAATTTTCAACCTATCTAAGCTATAATTTGGATGAAGCCTAGAAAGCCGTGAAGTTCGAGGCAGGGTTGAATCCCGAGATTATAAGTTCTATAGTTGCCTTGGAGATCCGAGAATTTGCTCCCTTAGTCAATAAATGCCGATTGTTGGAGAAAAACTTAAAAGTCGTCGAAGAAGAAAAAGAGAGGTAGATTCTATAGAAGAGAAAGAGGGAGTCTTTGACTAGTGACAAAATCATGAGGGGGAGGAATGATACTGGCAATGGAAGGCCTGTTGCGATGTGTAACATCCCCAATTTTTCCTTATGTTACTAATTGGAATTTATTTCTTTTAGAGAGGAAAAAGCATATTGGATCTCAAGAGAGGATTAAATTATTTTACAATTTTACTCAAATCAAACACGATCTTAGGATGGTTAAAATGTCATTTATGTAATTTAATTGAAATGGCATTTGTGTAAATTTCTTGAGATGGCATTTATGTAAATTTCTTAAGATGGCATTTATGTAAATTCTTTAAGATAGCAGTTTTGTAAATACTTTAGGATGACAGTTTTGTAAATAATGGAAGATGGCAAAGTTTTAAATATTGGGTGGTAGGTAGGAAATTTTTTAATTATTATAAGGGAGGTAGGTAAGGAAAAACGAGTGATAATTATGAGGGAGAGAAAGGAATGTCAGTAACAAAGAGAAAGAAAAGAAAAAAAAGGAGAGGAAAAGAAAGAGGAGGAAAAAGAAAGAGGATGAAAAAGAAAGAGGAAGAAGAAGAAGAGAAAGAAGAAGAAGAGAAAGAGGAAGAAGAAGGAGAAGGAAGAGGAAAGGGAAATCAAGCATCAAATTTAAGGATTTTCTTGAGGTAGGTTTAACATCTTCTAATAAATTTTGTACAAAATTATATATATGCTTTTAATTTGTTTAGATGTGATTTTGAATAACATGTGGTTTGGATATTTATATGGAATTATATTTTGGTTGTATGGACATGCATATGGGTGCATGGGATTACATAAAAGAAAAACAAGGGAGAAGTTAGACTAAACTGAATTTCGGCATAATTTGAGAAGCCTATGATGTTAGAATTTCGGAAACATTTGGGAAGAATTTTAAAGACATGGTCAACATATGAATTGTAGGTATATGTCTCACGGATCTATAGACTCTGAAATTATTTAATTTGGAGTTCATATGAATGAGATATGGCTAATTAATTGAGTAGAGGTCAGAATCCAGGATAGTAAAAATAATCATTTTTATCTTTCATTTTCTAGAAATAATCCATATGGAATTTAAAGCAATAATAAACATAAAAGTTGTAGATAATTATCTTATCTTTTTATATGCTTTGACATCACCTCAATTGGAGTCCATACGAGGGAGATATGGCTGATTAATTGAGCAGATGTCAGAATTAGTCTAGAATTCAGAATGGTAAAATAAGTATTTAAATTTTTAAATTTTTGGGAATAATTTGTAAGGAATCTAAATATATGATGAACATGACAGTTGTAGACAATTGTCTTATATTTTTATAAGATTTGAAATCACCTCAATCAGATTTCGTATGAGGGAGATATGGGTGAATAATTGAGAAAAGGTCATAGAACAGGGTCATGACGTGTTCTGGGTTGCCTTAGTAAGGGTAGGCTGTGTTCAGGGCTATTTTTGAGTATTTTTGAAGTATTTTTCAAGCATGGCTGTGTTGGGTGCTGGATTATCATATTTTTTTTTTACTGTTTTCGACCTAAAAATAATCTTGTTTGTTGAAATATTTTTAGGAAACATATATCCAAGAAAAATACTTTTAAAATGGTGATTTTAGTATCACAAATTGCTCTTTTTCTTTATTTGATTTAAAATGAATCATATTGGATATTGGTATGTGATGAATGATTATTAATCATTTTATATAAAAATGATGCATCATATTATGAAAGTGATTAAATGGCAAGCGTAAAACTCATGGCGAGTTACTTGGTAAATATATATTGCATTTGATAAATATGCATTTATATATATACATTTATATGTATGGATGAATATCGACGGGTTGTATGGCTTGAGACGGTACCGAGTAGGGGATGCCCTATTAGCCTGAGTAAGCCAAGGGATGGCCGCTCCAACTGGGTGACAGAAGTAATGTGAGGAGGCAGATGGGTGATGAACTCACATTCCCTAATCACTTATTGTGACTGTAGTCGATCGATCACTATGTGTATAGCAAATGAGTAAATTGAGAACTGTGATATGGTTGTGCATTTTTTTAAAAAAATAAGAGTGAATTTTCAGTGCATATATAGTATGTTAATTATGCATCAACTAAAGTGATGATTTTATCTTCAAATCTTAATATTTTCTGTAACTTATATAGCTGAACATAACTTCTATTTTTTTCATTATATTTTCTTTATGTTAAATATAATAGGAACCATTGTTCTCACTATTATTGTGGTGTTATGTTCAGATAAAAAGAAATGAGATGCAACAGGGAATGGCGTTACTGATGAAGATCTCGATCTCAGCACCTCCTCCTCACCCTTTGTATTTCAAAGATGAAGTGATGTATAGGGACTCTTATTTATGTACTGAAATATTGTATTATATAAATATAACATGTGTGAGGTTTGTAATATATATGTATACATATATATTGTGTTTTGAAATATTGTATTGTATTATTATAACATGTATGAGGTTTGTAATAAATATGTATACATATATATTGTGTTTATACATATGGCGTATTTAGCATGCGTAATGTGAAAAAAAATTAAAAGTAAATCGGGTCTTACAAAGTTGCTATAATAATAATAAATAAATAAATAAATGGACGTTACACGATGGAATCTAGATCTTATCCGCCGAATGTTGCGATGGATAGATGTGGAAAGTGTGGACAGCCACATGAAAATAAACCATGTCTTTTCAGCCAAATGACTTGTTAAAACTGCGGATAGAAGGGGCACTTAGCATAGCAATTCCCATAAGGGGATGGAATAGGACAAGAACAATGACAACAGATGAAAGGGAAAGGGAAAATGATATAATATAATGACAAGTTGACATTAAGGCTTGTAATGTATAATGCATACATGGTTACAAGATATCAAAAATATTAATAAATGTTTGTTATATGATGATTACAATGGTGAACATGATGTCATGAATGTAGTTGAATATAATATCTTTGCTATGTGTTTTGGAGGTATGTGAGCAGCGGGGGGAATGGCTCACATCACCTTATTGTTTGTTGTTTGACTGTGTAAGTAGGGGGGAATGGTTGACATTACCTTATTGTTTGTTGTTTGGCTATGTGAGTAGCGGGGGGAATGGCTCACATGGCTATGTGTTTATAGGTATGTGAGCAGCGTGGGGGAATGGCTCACATTACCTTATTGTTTGTTGTTTGGTTATGTGAGTTGGGGGGGAATGGCTCATATGGCTATGTGTTTGTAAGTATGTGAGTTGGGGGGGAATGGCTCACATTACCACTATCACTCGGTTGGAGTGGCTCTCCCTCGGCTTACTCAAGCTAATAGGGCGTCCCCTATTCGGTACCGTCACAAGCCTTACAATTTGTCGATATTTATCCATACATATAAATACATATATAAATGCATATTCATCAATGCAATGTGCATATTCATCAATGCAATGTAAAATTATCAAGCAACTCGCCATGAGCTTTACGCTTGTTATTCAATCATAATTAGTAACTTTATAGTTTTACAAATCAATGCCACGTGCATAAATATTCAATTTATCATTTAATGAGAACTACATGTAAAATCAGATAAACCATGAGTTCAGAAATCCATTTCTCACAACTATATTCTTCTTGAACTATAATCAAAACTATAAGCAATTTTTATATTTTTAATACATTTCAGAAACATATAAAAGTGTAAATATTTTATAAACATAATCAAATACACGTTTAAAGATCAAGAAGAGTACAGGAAAAGTCATAGAAAGAATTATCCACTCACAGGATAAGGGCTCCTGATTGGACAGCCCCAAAATGCACTTTTTCAATCCACATTTGATTAAATAGACTTTAAAAACGTGTCCGGAGGGTCCAAAAATCAAGAAAATGATTTTGGAAACTTGGTCACTATTCATGGCTGGAAAATACTATTCACCGAAAACAAAAAGTTGTCAGATAGATGAAAAATTTCATATACTAAGGTTTATCTAGCTTCTGAATCTATCTATGGTGTTAGATTTCCAATTTGAGATCTTTAAATAAGAGTTTTAGAGTTTACCTTTTTCTGAAATTTTCTACTTCCGATCTACGGCGATTCTACGGCTGATTTGAGAAATTTTTTGGTCAAAATCGTAGTATTCTCCGTCCTGAATCCAGTGGTACCCTTAGTTTAGAGATCGAAGCCCTATAGACACTCTAGATTTAGAGAAGAAAATGAAGGTTACTATTTATACTATTCATTCTTTTCCTACATTTCATGTTTCGGTTTCTATCTCCTCCTCTCCCTTTTCTTTATTCTTTATAATAATAATAATTATTATTATTTAATAATTAAATAATGAAATTTTATTTTATATATATTTATATAAATACCGTTTTTCATCCTATAATATCCCAAAAATTTCTAAAAATTTACATTCTCATAAACCTTTAGTTAAAATTATAAATCATAATTTTTCTTGATTAAAATATTAATAAAACAAATCAAAAAATAAATATCTTTATATATAATAAAAGAAAGAATATTTCTAAAAATAAAACAAAAATTTATTAAAGGCCAATATAATTATTTTAAGCAAAACAATAATTACTTTAATTAAAAGTAGACTTGCTTTTAGCAAAACATAATCATTTTTAAACAAATAAAAATATATTTGTTTATAGCCAAACATTATTCCCCCCCTAAGAAATTCATTCCCCAAATTTCAGCCCATCCTACCACATGTAGGGAATGAAATCAAGACATAATTTGGAGTTACCAAGCTTATTACTCAAATAATTGGGGATATCTTTTCTGTATATCATCTTTACTTTTTAATATGTCTTTTCACTTTAGTGATTTTGTCATATAACTTAACTATAGGAATTTCTTTCATCCATAAGTTCTTCACTTATAGATCAACAATAAACATCGATTGTACCCATAGTTAAGCCAAATTTTTGTCCAATTGAATTTCTTGGAATTAGGTAACATAAGAAAAATATAAAAGGTACTTCCTTAGCATTGATGCAAGAAAGTCTATATCCACATTACTCAATCCCAATGGCAAGGCTAGGCAATGTATTACTATGCCTACTTTGTTCAAGTTTTCAAAAGATTCTATATACTAGAGCTTAACTTTTTCCTTCTTTCCAAACCTCATTAGCTCTTTTATTGGTGAGTCCTTTAAGAATATGTGGTCACCAACTAATAATTTCTAGTGCTCAACATTCATGGTCCTTATAGACTTTTGACCAATATTGAGTTGTTTGTATTTCTTTTCTAATCAATTCCACTTTATGCAAAAGACTCAACAAATTATATATATACATTTAAGGAACTCTTAAACCATTGGGTATCTCATTCCTTTATATCCTCAAGCTCGCGTGCATATATCTATAGGTCGATATTGGAAAACACACACATAAAAGATCATATTCACATCCATATTGGGTAACTATATTTTCTTATTCCATATTTCTATCAAATCATCTTTGATTCTCACATACATAGTAATATGTCTATCAATTTCAACTTACCTCATTACAGTAACTCTAAACTCTCTTATTAACACCAATAAATTCATTATAAAAAATATCAAGAATTTCTTCTATCATATCTAAAAGTGGTGCGTACTGTCGCAGGTACACCCAGATTGATACCTTACATCAAAACTAACCTGTAGTAGTGGGAGTAAAGGTCGATCCCACAGAGACTGGTATTACCTTATGTGATTGAAAAAGGGGGGAATTGATAAGTGTAAATAAAATCAAGTAGACAATAATGAAAGTAATTAAGAGAAAGTAATTAATGATAAAGACATTGGTTTCGATTGATATCCACCGTAAAGGGATTACATTTATCATTGACAACATGATCAATTTGTAATTGAATATCTATCACTGGGTTTCTAACCCTATTCCTCCTTAAGTCTAGTAAATTAATGACAATCGCATCAATTAAACCCTAATTAACAAGCAATCGTTTAGCACATCGGTAAAGCATAGCTTATTAACCGCACGAAGAACTAGAGAAACTGACAAAGCTAAACAAATATAAACACATCGGCTATATCTAATTTAGTTAATTATTCATCATAGGTTCAATGCTTTATAATCCAAAATCCTCAAACCTATTTGCCTCATGAATCACAGAATTGAAGACTTTGTTCAAAACATAATTCAGTGGTAGATTAAGACATACAATATACTAGTAGGCCTCCCTAGCAATCATATGAATAATCATTGAGAAGAAGAGCAGATGAATAATCAATACTCAATTCAAATTGAAATAATAAAATCAAGTCTACATCTCACAATGCATGAATATCCCTTGAGGTTTCAATCTACCTCAACCAACTAAAAAGAACTAGCCACGCAGGGCCATAAGAGAATCTAAAGAAGAATTGAAGAATGTAACTAAGAACTTGGACGAAGGATTCAATGAATTAACTGCTTGCTTTCCTCCCTTTTTATAGATTAACTCCTCCTAATCGAAGTAGGAGTGTATCTAGGTCAAATCCCAGCCCATCGGGTTTCAATTGGAGTCAAAAAACCCTAAAACTCATGAATTTCACAAGTTGGTGCAGCGGCGGCGCCGCGGCGCACTGTGTAACATCCCTAATTTCATTTCATGTATTAATGAAAGTACAAAAGTATTCAAAGTAACATCCATAATTTCATTTCTTTTATTGATAAAGGAACATAAATATTTAATTAAGGAAATAAAACTTATTAGACAATTTTTAGATATCTAAGGAAATATAATCCGTAGAAATTCTTCACCTTACGTGTTTGTATAGAAATGTTCTAATATTAATGGAATAGGTAAAGAAAGAAAACCTAAGAGGAAATATTAGAAATAAACATGGTAAAGAGAAAAAATAAAAATAAACAATAAAAGTAAAGTGATGAAATAATGGTGTAATTAAGATTAGGTGACATGGCATTAAGATAAAAAATTTAGCAAGTGGTGTGATATCCTACATTCATAATTTTCGCAAGTGGTACGATAATACAAGACTTTAGGACAAAACATCTATATCCTACACTCATAATTTTAGCAAGTGGTATGATAATACATGGCATTAGGACAAAACATTTCCTATCCCACACAAATAATTTCAACCAAATAATGGAGATTCAAGGGCTAGAAATTTGCCACCTAGAAAGGCAAACCTATCATACATGATTAAGAAAAAATAAAAAGGAAATGAATCCATAAATCAAAGGGGCCTTTTCCTTTATCTTAGAAACATATTATCATAATTTTCAAAATACAAATCTCCTTTTGCTATGCATATCTTGACTAAGGAAGAGGAAGACAAGAACATAAGTTGTTTGCTTTCCAAAAATTCAACCAAGTGTATCCTAATTGTGATAAGGGAGACCCATGATCATGAAAGGTGAATTATTTGATGGTTTATTTAAGCAAAACCCACCCTTACAACATTAGAATTTTCGTCCAAGTGAGGGAGAGAAAAAATAGAAGCAAGGTAAAGTGAGGAAAGGAGAGGAAGAAAGGAAGAAAGAGGAAGGAAAAGTCTAGAGGACTAAGTGCTCCAGGTAAGTTTAACAATATTTCTTTTTGAAGAAAAGTTTTGAAACTTATATTATTTATAGTGATGATGATTTATTGTTGAACTTACTTGGATTTAATTCTCACTATATTTCCATATCATGTTTAGAAAATTAGTTATGCAAATTTTTCTATGGCTCTGGCTTTTAGTACACGTTGGATCGAGTACTTTATGTTGGGCAAATCCTAAAAGCAAATAAAATGTTTGTGGTCGAGTTGGCTTAGATCCCAGTGAAGGTGCAACCACTCGCACCTGTATCTCCGAAATTGGTCAACCAGAATAAATAAGATTTAGATTTTTATGTGTTTGATATGTTGTACGTATGTTTTGATTAATGACATGTATGTAAACTCTGTATTGTATAAATTAAATAAATGTTATTTTGAGTTAAGTTGTAACGAGGTAATAACTTCATGGTATTTTTTAATAAAAAAAATTGATACTTAAATGTAGTTGTTACACACTGGGTTGAGCGCCGCGGCACTCCAGATTTGCCTTCACGCGGCACTGCGGCGCTCTCTTGTGAGCGCCGCGCTACCCAGAATCTTCTAGATTTTGTTGAAGTTTCGAACATCAAAATTGTATCTCTATGTCTCTTCTTTCCATAGCCGCTGATATCACCTTAATTGGAGTCCAAATGAGTGAGATATGCCTCAATTAGTGACAAAAGGTCAGAAACCAGCATTTTTCTATGATTTTCTCTCTATTTTCCTCTTCTTTTCTTCTTTATTATTCCTAAAACACAAAACACAAAACAGAAAACTCAATTAATTCATATCTATTTTCTACTAAAATTAAATAAAAAGCAACTTAAAACATGTCAAAGACATGCTTATTTTATAGCATGTCAAATACTCCCACACTTACTCTTTTGCTTGTCCTCAAGCAAACATTGATTCATGTAAACAAAATTCAATATATGAAATGAGTGAATGGCTTACCAATATGCTGCCTCATAGTGAAAATTGTATGCTCTTGAAGAAATTTCAGAAAATTTTCATGATCATGTGCAAAATTTAATTCAAATGCAATTTATGAGTTTATTCTCTAAAATCCTTTGTGTGTGTGTGTGTCTTTGAATGATTTAATTTTCTTTTACCTAACTGAGTTTATATATCTCAAGAATTAGAGCATAGATCTCTATGTAAGATTTCCATAAGCTTATTTTTCATGCTACTCTCCACTAATGTAGGCTAAAACTACTTCTTAGGATCAAAAGGACTAAATTCAGCTTATAATGTGGCGAGGTTATAAGGTGAGATATAAGATATAATTTGAAGTTCAATCTCCCAACACCACATGATTAACTCTGATCTATTTGAGTTAATTCTCAAGATTGGGGAATTTTTCTCCCACACTTATTTCCTTGCTTTTCTGTATTCTACTTTTCTTTGATTCTCTATTTCTTCTTTTTCAATCACTGGATAGACTTTCATTAGTATTTTGAGATTTTTTCTTTTCTTTTGATTTTTCTTTTCTTTTGTCCTTGCTCCACCCTTCTACCCTTTCATTAATGTAGATCTACAAAACAAGTATTCAGAATTTAATCATGGAGTAAGTGAATTAGGTAGAAAAAATAAAGGTATTCATCACAAAATTTGGTCTTAGCTGTTTTGTGGGTATAGAATAAAATGTTAATTAAGCTCAAAATAGAGGTTCTAAGGATATTTACTTGCTTGGGTTAAGCTTGAAAGGCTCAATCTCATCAAATAATACCTAAATCATCTCCTAATTATTAGTATCAGCCTAGGATTTCGCCTCAAGTAGCATTTAAATAAGTTCTAGAAATTTTAATGAGATTATAAAATATTTTTGAGTTATATAATCTTTTTCTAAGTAAAAGAGAAATTAAATATCCAAAATTACTATGCAAAAGAATTTCAAAATTTTTAGAAAATAGGTAATAATAAATTGAAAAGAAATTAAAATTACACATAATTATGACTTTTCTACGTCTCTCTAAGAGCTATAAGCAATTTAAACAGTTATATCATTGGCTATTGGTTCAGCTAACACCGATTCATAGATTGAGATAAAGTTCACATGCTCACCCTGTTTAATAACTAGAATAAAAGTGCAAAGATCATAGAAGCTTACTGTAGTACACAGCAAAGTAAATAGTGCACAAATATTAGTTATTATACAGTCATCCAACTGAATCAGAAAGTGACCCCCCCACACTTAAGATTTTACATTATCCTCAATGTAGAATAGAAAAGCATGAAATAAGAGAGGCAAGTAATAAAAAGATGAGGGTTCAATGAAATTCCCTGATTAATTATCACCATCCATCTCATGCGGCTCAGGTGTAGGCCTAAAGGGCGGCTCAAGAGGTGCCGGAAATGCTATATGGAGGTTCAAGGTATGGGCCAGCTGGCTGAAGCAAGCATTGTTATGCTGCGCTATGGAGTATTGGTAGAAAACTAAGTCATTCATCTGATGGGTGAGGACCTCTGTTCGCTCCCATAGATCTTCAAGAGTGTGCTGGACTGGTGGTGGAGCTGAATTGCTACCAGGTTCCTTTGTAATCATGGGCTGAATGCCTAACTCCTCTTCTACTGCTTCCTCCTGCCCTTTGTATTTCTAAATGTCTGTGTAGGAAATAGGTTTCATTGTTTGAATGAGAGCCTCAATAGAATCCCAACTGACTCCAGCCTTCCCATATAGACTAGTGATTAAACTGGGGGCAAAGAGGGATTCGCTTCTAGAACGAATACAGTCAATTATCTGGGGGCAAAGAGGGATTCACTTCTAGAATGAATACAACCAATTATCTATCTGTGGATGAGTTTTCCCACGTCAATGGAAAAAACTTTAAGTATAGCAAAAATAAAAATGGCTTTGTCCCTCCTGACCTGACTCATATTCAAACTAGGCAGGAATTGTGTTGACACGAAATAATACCAAGCTTTAGCGACTTTATTCATGTCGGCCCTGGCAAAATACAGTGGCTGCCCATTGCTATCTAACTTCCAGGAAGCCCCTCTGAAATAAAGAGTGGAGATAATCTCTTCAAATTCGATGTCAGATTAGATGAAGGCAGAGTACTCATCATCTTCAAGGTCAGGCAGAGAGTAAAATTCGTTGATAGTATGAGGATTAAAATTCACCATCTTGCCTCTAATCCGTGCTTTGTGGTGTTCATGAACTGTAGCATTAGAGTAAAACTCTTGTACCACGGGAATAACTCTTGGTTCAGGGCTCTTGCAGAAAATCTCCCAGTGCTTGTGGAGGATATTGTCTCTATGAAGAAATCCAATAGTAACAATGAAACCCCTCTCAGGAATGATTGATTTATGAACCACCACCTTACTATGATGTTGATATACTTCTTCACTCATAAATATCGTGCTATCAAATGCTGGAGGGTCCTCCGCTCTGTTCTTCCTCTTTGAGAGGCCTAATTTTGAAGTTTTTGGAGCCATTGCACTTGGCAAATTCACTGGGGCATTTTATCAAGCACTTGGTGTGCGCTCTTGAAAAATTGGGAGAATGGGTGGTAGATTCGTAGCTTGAAGTCCCAATGCAGTGAAAACCAGTAGCAATGAAGTATGAAGATCAACTTCAGCAGGATCAACAAAGCAAATCGTACCCAATTCAGCTTGATTTGTGGCGGGAAAGTGCAAGATCAAAATTGCTTTAGAACCTTAGAAAATTGCCATTGAATCCAACCCAAAAGCTGAAAGAATTGTTTAATCCTACAAAAGAAGATGAAAAACCACTCAATTCAATCAAATAAACGTAATGGGAGGTTTAGATGGTTGATTAGCTGTAAGAAATTGGGATTTAGGGTGAGGGAGAGTGAAGAAAAGCGGGTAAGGGACGAAGAGACCCCGCGGGTCTGTTATAAAGAGCGCTGCGGCGCTCTTTGCTCGAACGTGGGGCATCGCAGTGCTCTGGATCTAGATTCAGAATGCCGCAGCGCTCGCCCGATCTGGGCGATGGGCACCGCGGCGCTTGTGCGTCTGCAGTTCTGCAAATTTTTTTTTCTTTTTTTTTCAAAAATAAAGAGAAATTAAACTATGAACAGAAAAATAAAAAGAAGAAGAATGGTTGTTGGGTTGCCTCCCAACCAGCGCCTTTGTTTTACATCGTTGGCTCGAAAAAAACTAAAAAATCAAAGAAGGTCTTGAAGAGTTGTCCATTGTGATTCCTCTTGTTGAAATCCTTCATAATATAGTTTAAGCCTATGCCCATTACATCCCATTGCAGATTTGTACTTTTGAATTGATTTTTCCTCTTGATTAATTTCAAGCTTGCTGGGAATTTTATCAGGGGGTATTTCTACTTTCCCCAAGAACACATATTGGAGAGGATCAGGAAGAGGCTTCAATTTAGGAGTAAGAATCTGCACAACAAAAGGTAAAAGAGTAGTATAAGTAAGTGGTAATTCTATGTAAGCAGCCTTACCTGTTGGTGGCTCTGTTGAGAAATTATTTAGTGCAGCCAAGTCCTCTTTTGTTTCTATATTCTGCTCTATCTCACCATTATCTTCCTTTATGGATTTGCTCACCCTCACTTCCAATTTATCCTGTCCATCTAATTCAAATACATCATGTGCTAGGGAATCAAAGATATCTATAGAATAAACAGGAGTATCATCACCTGGATGTTTCATGGCTTCATACATATTAAATTTTATTACTTCACCATCAAATTCCATAGTGAGTGTGCCATTGTGAACATCTATCTTGGTTTTTGAGGTTTTCAAAAATGGTCTCCCTAATAATATTGGGGAAGTAAAATCCCCATTTTCCATGTCTAGTACATAAAAGTCTGCAGGGAAAACCAAATCATCTACTTGTACCAAAACATCCTTAATTACTCCCTTAGGGTATGCAGTGGACCTGTCAGCTAATTGAATGACCACATTAGTAGAGTTCAATGGTCCTAATTTCAAGGAAACATATATAGAATACGGCATGACATTTATGGAGGCTCCTAAATCCAACATAGCTTTTTCAACATGAGTATCCCCAATTTTACATGGAATAGTAAACATACCTGGATCCTTGCATTTAGTGGGGAGTTTTGTTTGTATCATGGCAGATACGTTTTGACTCATTTGAACCTTTTCAAACCCCTTCAATTTTTGCTTTCTTTTTTGAGTGCATAATTCTTTCAAGAAATTTGCATATCTTGGTACCTGCTTAATAGCATCTAGGAGGGGAATATTAACTTCACATTTTCTAAAGATGTCATACAATTTAGAAGTTTTTTCATTTAGCCTATTCTCTTTAAGAGCTTCTGGAAAAGGAGGCACTACTTCATAATTTAAATGAGAAGGAGACTTACCTATAGGTGCTTCATTCTCTTTAATTGATTTTTTAATTTTCTTAGGAGAAGAGGGTACTAGTGGGCTTTCAATTTCCTTACCATTCCTTAAAATAATTGCACTAGCATTTTCTCTAGGATTCACCACAGTTTGAGAAGATAACTTACCTGAGTTCTGAGCATCCAATCGACTCACTGTAGTTGCCAACTGACCTATTTGAGTTGTCAGGTTCTGAATGCTAGCTCTTGTCTCTTGCTGAAATTGATGAGAATTATGTACAAGAGTTTTCACAATATCTTCCAACGGATTACTTACCTGGTGATCCTAGGATGCATTCTGTCTAAGATAATAGGCATGCTGATTTTGTTGAAAATTTTGTCCTGTAGGCCTATTTTGTGCATTCATATATCTGAAATTAGGATGATCCTTCCATCCAGGATTGTATGTATTAGCATATGGATCATACCTTTTTGGTTGGCCAGGAAAACCTCCTACAGCATTAGCTTGTTCTATGGATTCCTCTTGAAGTGTAGGACACATGTCAGTGGAGTGCCCTATTGCTGAACATATTCCACAGACTTTAACTTGCTGTAGTGTACATGTAGCCATTTGGCGCACAAGAGAGGTAAGTTCAGATAATTGATTCTGAAGAGAAGTAGTACTTACCTCATGGGCATGTCTTAATGGAGACCCTAGCCTAGTGCCAAATTGTTGAAAATTGGCTGCCATATTCAAAGTTATGAACAAAAAGAAAAGGAAAAAAATCACAAAAGGTAAATACACACAGTCCCCGGCAACGGCGCCAAAATTTGGTGCGTACTGTCGCAGGTACACCCAAATTGATACCTTACCTCAAAACTAACCTGTAGTAGTGGGAGTAAGGGTCGATCCCACAGAGACTGGTATTACCTTATGTGATTGAAAAAGGGGGGAATTGATAATTGTAAATAAAATCAAGTAGACAATAATGAAAGTAATTAAGAGAAAGTAATTAATGATAAAAACATTGGTTTCGATTGATATCCACCGTCACGGGATTACATTGATCATTGACAACATAATCAATTTGTAATTGAATATCTATCATTGGGTTTCTAACCCTGTTCCTCCTTAAGTCTAGTAAATTAATGACAATCGCATCAATTGAACGCTAATTAACAAGCAATCCTTTAGCACATCGGTAAAGCATAGCTTATTAACCGCATGAAGAACTAGAGAAACTGACTGAGCTAAACAAATATAAACACATAGGCTATATCTAATTTAGTTAATTATTCATCATAGGTTCAATGATTTATAATCCAAAATCCTCAAAACTATTTGTCTCATGAATCACAGAATTGAAGACTTTGTTCAAAACATAATTCAGCGGTAGATTAAGACATACAATATACTAGTAGGCCTCCCTAGCAATCATATGAATAATCATTGAGAAGAAGAGCAGATGAATAATCAATACTCAATTCAAATTGAAATAATAAAATGAAGTCTACATCTCACAATGCATGAATATCCCTTGAGGTTTCAATCACCTCAACCAACTAAAAAAAACTAGCCACGCAGGGCAATAAGAGAATCTAAAGAAGAATTGAAGAATGTAACTAAAAACTTGAATGAAGGATTCAATGAATTATCCGCTTGCTTTCCTCCCTTTTTATAGATTAACTCCTCCTAATCGAAGTAGGAGTGTATCTAGGTCAAATCCCAGCCCATTGGGTTTCAATTGGAGTTAAAAAACCCTAAAAATTGCGAATTTCACCAACTGATGCAGCGGCGGCGCTGCGGCGCTATACTCGGGCGCCACAGCGGGCTGGTTCGAAGATGCTCGGGTGCCACGGCGCACTGGGTTGAGCGCCGCAGCGCCCAGAATCTTCTAGATTTTGTCAAAGTACTGAACATGAAAATTGTATCTATATGTCTCTTCTTTCCATAGCCGCTGAAATCACCTTAATCAGAGTCCAAATGAGTGAGATATGCCTCAATTAGTGACAAAAGGTCAGAAACCAGCATTTTTTTATGATTTTCTCTGTATTTTCCTCTTATTTTCCTCTTTATTATTCCTGAAACACAAAACACAAAACTCAATTAATTTATATCTATTTTCTACTAAAATTAAATAAAAAGCAACTTAAAACATGTCAAAGACATGCTTATTTTATAGCATGTCAAAAAGCACCTCATTTTAACTTATGGAAATCCCATTTAATTCATCCAGTCATTTCAAAAAGATTTTTCCCAACAATTACTCATACATGAATTCTCAATTTTAACATAATTCACATCCTAGATATTAGACTCAATTTAGCATAATATAAAACTTTAACACAAATATCTTAATCACTTACATTACTTTCGGAGATGATTTTCATAGTATTCTCCATATTTCTAAATTAAGAGTTCAAAGATTAATTTAAATCCTACTTCCCATATTTTGTTCCTTAAGAACTTCAACACCACTAATTCTCTTGATTACATTCGTCAAAACACCATAAGGCCATCATCTATCCATTCCTTTCAAACTTTTTATTACTTCAACCTACTAACAACTTGGACACCATAATAATTGTGTTTCAAAGAAAATAAATTAACTTTTCTTGTAATGAGGGAAAAGAACTTTGCATTTAATGCCAAATATTAATAAGGGAGAATGTAGTAGAACAGACAAAAAGTATAATAGAAAACAGTGCCAAAATAGAAATAAAAAATTTGAACCAAGCATTGAAAGAAATCTAATATCAATGGCCGTAATTCTTGAAAATCTGTAAACAAAATCTAGCTATTATTTCGGTAAAAATTCGCGGCCTTAAATTTTGAATATATATGCCAAAATCTACTTTAAAGTTGTTGATATTCAGTGGAAAAGAAACATTTATGAACTTATAAAAGTCTGTAAAAATCAAAGAATACGTAGTTAACTGGTAAGATGCAGTTGATTTCTTTAAAATAGATATAATCAATCACCTGTAAAATAACCAGTCCAAATTAATATTTCTCAAAATAGCTAGTTGACTAACAAAAATATTGGGAACAAAATAAATCATTTGATTGTCCCTCTTCAACAACTAACTTGTTTGCATTTTCACTTCTTTTTCTACAATTACGCCTATCACCTACAACTTCCTTATAAGAATCAAGACATCAATGCTTCATCAAGAACAACAAGGAAAAGACAACTACTGTACATATACATTCTTGCCATCATTTTTGAAAATTTCACCTTCAATTTAGCTGATATCCATCAATCACTCACATAGTTGTTCTAATTATACTCATTCTATTTGCATATCTATCATAAGTATGCCCTTCTTTGAGTTCTATAAATACACAGATTAGTATCTTTACCTTCTCATACTCAAAATTAAGGTGTGTGCAATTATGAAGGGAATCGCATTCTGTCAATTTCGAAATATTTGTGTCTTTTGTGGTTCAAGTCTTAGAAAAAATGGAGAGTATGTGAAAGCAGCACAAAATTTAGGTATGGTGTTGGCCAAAAGAAAACTTCATTTAGTCAATGGTGGAGGTAACCGTGGGTTAATGGGGTGTGTGTCTACAGTTGCACATATAGGAGGATGTCAAGTTCTAAGTATTATTTCTACAGCTCTAACTACATCCAACACCATACGGAAAACAATTAGGGAAAAATATAGGGTTGCTTCCATGCATGAGCGCATGGCTAGCATGATGAGTAATGCTGATGCCTTCATTGCCTTACCAGGGGGTGTTGGTATTTTTGAAGAGATTTTTCAAATAGTTTCTTGGGCACAACTGAATATGCATCACAAACTGATAGGTTTGTTAAATGTTAATCAATTCTTTGATGGTTTGTTGTCTTTTCTTGATCAAGTTGTGGAACAAAGGTACATTTCACACTCAGCACGATGAATTCTCATCTCAGCTTCAAATGCTGAGGAGTTGATTGATGCTTTACAAGCATATGTTCATGTACCTGATCCAACTATGGTTCGAATAGATTGGAAGATAGAAAACTGTAAAAAGCACAAGTTAGATTTGGATCTTCATCTGTAACTGTAGTTGGACATGCCATTGTTGTACCGCTTCTACTTTCTTAGGGTTAACTTGGATACCATCTTTACCAACCATACTCCCTTAGAGTTGGTAAAATTATCTTTAAATGTTGCTTATGATCTTCTGAAGTCTTGGAATATTCTAGTATATAATCAATAAATATAATAACAAATTGATCCAGGGATGACTTAATTACGATTCATTAAATCTATGATTGTAGCTGGGGCATTTGTCAAACTAAATGACATAACCAAGAAATCAAAATGCCCATAATGAGTCATAAAAGAATTTTTTTTTGCATATTCTCTTCCCTTATCCTCAATTAATGATGCTCATATCTCAAATCAATTTTTGAAAAAATATTGAACAACTTGTAACTGGTCAAACAAATCATCTATATGAGGTAATGAGTTTTTATTCCACATTGTCACCTTATTCAATTGTCTATAATCTATGCATAGTCATAATGATCCATCCTTCTTTTTCACAAATAAGTCTAGAGCACCTCAAGGAGAGTACTAAGGCGTATAAATCCCTTTTCTGATAAGTCTTACAACTAATTCTTCAATTCCTTGAGTTCAATCATTACCATTCTATATGAAGGTATAGACACTGGTTAGGTTTTAAAAAGTAAATCAATACCAAATTCTATTTTACATTTCGAGGTAATTTTGCCAATTCCTCAGGAATTACATTAAAAAATTCTCTAACCACCAGAACTTGATTTACATTGGTATATTTCATATCAACATCTCCCACCATTGTCAAATATCATTGGCACCTTTTAGTAATAACTTATAAGCTGTTAAAACAGAGATTAGATTTTTGGGTACCTCGCTACGGTCTCCTTGTAACAAGAAATAAGATTCTCTAGGAATATTGAATTTAATCATCTTCGAATGACATTCTAAAATGGCCTGACATGTTGCCAACCAATCCATTTCTAATATCACATCAAAGTCTACCATATCTAGACATTCAGGTAAAACGGATATTATATTCAGAAATGATCATATTTGACATTTTTTCTCAATTCTTTAAATTCTTTGGGACACCTATCCCTTTCTATTTCAGGCAGTAATTGACCCATAGATACCTCTTAAGATGTCACAATATTCAATCAACTTTATATTAGGAAATTTAATAACTTGGAATAGAAAGCAAATTGAAACCCTATAGAATCCCTCAGCAGCACCTGAAGTATAAATATGTCTAGCTCATACCCATACTAAAGGTCCTACTAAAGAATCCTTTGCTCTGATAGCCACAAGTAAACCTAATGCTCTGATACCAACTTGTAACGCCCCCAATTTATGAGCACGTGAAACAAACATTTTTTTTCCCGCAATTAGATACTTTTCTTAACATGCATAACACTATTCTTTCTCATAAAAATATATATATATATATATATAGGTTCTCTCATATATATACATTATACAAACCAAGTTATAAATGTCAAAGTAATAACATATGTAAGGATACTGCCTGTAGCGTTCAGAGCACACTCTAGAATACAAACACAGTATAATTCAAAACTGTGAGCCTTGAAAGCAACGTAGACTTACCTAAAGAATATGTCACCTAATTGATCACCAATCTGTAGGATTAGACTCTGTATTCTTATCTAAAAAATGTGAAAATATCGTGTAGTGAGTTTGACAACTCAGTGAGCAGATAATACCTCCTATGACATTTTAGGTTAGCATATGGATGTACTCATGTTTTAAAATTTGTCACTTACAAAATACAGTTCAGAAGTACATCCATATAGGACCCGTATTTCTAGTATTTTCAAATAAAAGGATATTCAGATATCCAAACCATATTCAGCACGGTATGATCATTAAACAAATGTTGTTATGCTCAGCTGTATAAACTATAGTAAAATAATAAGTTTTTGAGATAAAGTTATAAACTTTTAAAATGACCTACATCATTTAGTGATCTGGTCAACCCAATTTAAAATGACCTACCACATTCGGCGATCTGGTCATCCCACACACTCATTTGCTATACGCATAGTGACCGATCGACTACAATCACAATATGATCAGGGAATGTGAGTCGATCACCCATCTGCCTCCTCACATTACCACTATCACTCGGTTGGAGCGGCCCTCCCTCAGCTCACTCAGGCTAATAGGGTGTCCCCTATTCGGTACCGTCACAAGCCAAACAACCCGTCGATATTCATCCATACATAGAAATACATATATATAAATGCATATTCATCAATGCAATGTAAACTTATCAAGCAACTCTTCATGAGCTTTATGCTTGCCATTCAATCATAATTAGTAACTTTATAGTTTTACAAATCAATGCCACATGCATAAATATTCACTTTATTATTTAATGAGAAATACATGTAAAATCAGATATACCATGAGTTCAGAAATCCATTTCTCAAAACTATACTCTTCTTGAACTATAATCAAAATTATAAGCAATTTAGATATTTTTGATGCATTTTATAAACATATAAAAGTGTAAATATTTTATAAACATAATCAAATACACGTTTATAGATCAAGAAGAGTATAGGGCAAGTCATAGAAAAAATTATCCACTCATAAGGTAAGGGCTCCAGATTGGACAACCCCAAAATGCACTTTTCCAATTCACATTTGACTAAACAAACTTCAAAAACATGTTCAGAGGGTCCAAAAATTAAGATAATAACTTTGAAAACTTGGTCACTATTCATGGCTGGAAAACACTATTTATCGCCGAAAAATACTATTCACCAAGAACAAAAAGTTTTTAGATAGATGAAAAATTTCATATCCTAAGGTCTATTTAGCTTTTGAATCTATCTACAGTGTCAGATTTCCAATTTGAGATCCCTAAATAAGAGTTTTAGAGTTTACCTTTTTTTGAAATTTTCTACTTCCGATCTTCGACAATTGTACTGTTGATTTGAGAAATTGTTTGGTCAAAATCGTAGTATTCTCCGTCCTGAATCGAGTGGTACCCTTAGTTTAGATATCAGAGCCCTATAGACACTCCAAATTTGGAGAAAAAAATAAAAGTTACTATTCACACTATTCATACTATTCATTCTCCTCCAATATTTCACGTTTCAGTTTCCATTTCCCCCTCCCACTTTTCTTTATTTTTATAATAATAATTATTATTATTTAATAATGAAATAATGAAATTTTATTTTATATATATTTATATAAATACCGTTTTTCATCCTAAAATATCTCAAAAATTTCTAAAAATTTACATTCTCATAAACCTTTAGTTAAGCTTATAAATCATGATTTTTCTTGATAAAAATATTAATAAAACAAATCACAAAATAAATATTTGTATATATAATAAAAGAAAGAATATTTCTAAAAATAAAACAAAAATTTATTAAAGGCCAATATAATTATTTTAAGCAAAACAATAATTATTTTAATTAAAATTAGACTTGCTTTTAGCAAAACATAATCATTTTTAAACAAATAAAATATATTTGTTTATAGCAAAACATTCTTCCCCCCTTAAGAAATTTGGTCCCTGAATTTCAGCCCATCCTACCACATGTAGGGAATGAAATCAAGACATAATTTGGAGTTACCAACCTTATTACTCAAAAAATTGGGGATATCTTTTATGTATATCGTCTTTACTTTTTAATATGTCTCTTCACTTATGTGACTTTGTCATATAACTTAACTATTGGGATTTTTTTCATCCATAAATTCTTCACTTGTCGATCAACAATAAACATTGATTGTACCCATAGTTAAGCCAAATTTTTGTCCAATTGAATTTCTTGGAATTAGGTAACATAAGAAAAATCTAATAGGTATTTCCTTAGCATTGATGTTAGAAAGTTTGTATCAACATTACTCTATCCTGATGGCAAGGCTAGGCAATGTATTACTATACCTACTTTGTTCAACTTTCCAAAAGATTCTATATACTAAAGCTTAACTTTTTCCTTCTTTCCAAACCTCATTAGCTCTTTTATTAGTGAGTCCTTTAAGAATATGTGGTCACCAACTGATAATTTCTAGTACTTAACATTCATGGTCCTTATAGACTTTTGAACAATATTGAGTTGCTTGTATTTATATTCTAATTAATTCCTCTTTATGCAAAATACTCAACAGATTATATATATACATTTAAGGAACTCTTAAACCATTGTGTATCTCATTTCTTTATATCCTCAAACTCGCGTGCATATATCTATAGGTCGATATTGGGAAACACACACATAAAAGATCATATTCACATCCATATTGGGTAACTATATTTTCTTATTCTAGAATTCTATCAAATCATCTTTGATTCTCACATGTCAACATCATCCCATGAATATCATCATCTTAATATATCATCTATTTTTATCCTAAAATCCATTAATCAATATGTTAAACATACGTAGCAATAAATCTACCAATCCCTTTTAACATTTATGTACCATTGGCACATGTCTAACAATTCCAACTTACCTCATCATAGTAACGGGGGGGAATGACTCACATTATCTTGTTTTTTGAGGCTGAGAAGATACCAAGAAAAGAAAGTATCCTCAAATTTTCAAGAAGCGGGTAAGCTCCAAATTTTGGGGACAAAATTCCTTTTAAGGGGTGGAGAAATGTAACATCCCAAATTTTAATAAGTGGAAAATAATTCTCTTGGTGAAGGGTGTAACAACCTTTTTTTTTCCTTTATTATTAATACAATATTGAGTTCACATACATGTCATACGTATAACATATCAAACACATAGATATTTACATCTTGTTTATTTTGGTTGACCAATTCCGGAGATACAGGTGCAGGTGGTTACACCTTCACCGGGATCTGAGTCAACTCAACCACAAACATCTTATTTGATTTTGAAATCTGCCCAACATAAAGTAACTCGATCCAATGTGCACTAAAAGCCAGAGCCTTAGAAACAAAAGCTGCATAAATAATTTTCTGAACATGATATGGAAATATAGTGAGAATTAAATCCCAGTAAGTTCAACAATAAATTATCATCAGTAAAGCTCATCACGTCATGTTCAGCTGTATAAACTACAGAAAATATCTTTGGTCACATGAATGCATTATATCTATGCACATAAGAATCATACTATAATGATATGTATGACATGATTAACTATTTTCAAAATATCATATGATGGCCATCAACTTATTCTCATCTCAAGCTACCCCGGTCAGGGTGAGTATCCTCTACTCTCCGGTACGGGCTTTTCTCGCTCCGTCTGACATGGCCCACTTTCTATTTCTTTTCTCATTATCATGATCATAACCGTTGGTAGGGCGTCCCCTACTGGTGCACCACACGGATTGCCATGTGACCGTGCTCATTTCTTTTCTTTTCACAATGTTAGCCAAAAATATACTTTCAATAACAAGTATGTTCATCAAAATATAACTATTACCATAAATCATTGGTAATCATGCCATGAACATAACCATTTCAAATATCACTTTATAAAATATTTCCATGTCAAAATTTTACACTTAAGATGGTAAGAAGTTCATACAATGGCAATGGCTATGGCTATGGCTATACTAGTCATTTATTAAGATTCATCTTCTTTTTTAAATACTAATTTTATTTTCTTTATTTTCTTGATGCAGGTTTTCATCCTATCTAACCTTCTCTTACTAATCAGAGCATAACTCCCTCAATTTAACTCTGATGTAGGTGATCTTGGTGTCCATTTCAAGATAAAACAATTATCTAAAACTATTATGTTGAACATTGTAGTGAAAAATTAAGAAACGAAGGTGATATTACTCCCTCAAAGTACAGGATAGTTCCTCTCGGATAGGTTTTGACCTTTACTGACTAATTAGACCATATCTCCCAAATTGGAACTCCAAATTGAGTTATTCCAGTTGGTAAAAATCCATGAGCCATATATCTATAATTGTTATGTTGGCGCGCTATTTTAATTCACTACAGAATATTCCCAGAAATTCAAAAACTAAAACATTAATAACATACTCTTCCCTGAATAAACATTTTTTGACCTCTGCTTACTAATCGGATCATATCTACCTCATAAGAACTCCAAATTGAGTTATTCCAGTTGGTAAAATTCCATGAGCCATATATCTATAATTGTTATGTTGGTGCGCTATTTTAATTCCTTACAGATACTTCCCAGAAATTAAAATACCGAAGCTATCCTAACATATTCTTCCCTGATGACCCATTTTCTGACATTTGTCTACTAATCAGCTCATATCTCCCTTATATGGACTTCAAATTGAATGATTCCGGTGCCTAAATATCCATGACACATATTTCTTTAATTCTTATGTTAACTATTTATTTTAATTCCTTATAGATTGTTCCCAGAAATTAAAATACTGAAGCTATCCTAACATATTTTTCCCTGATGATTCATTTTCTGACCTTTGACTACTAATCAGACCATAGCTACCTCATATGGACTCCAAATGGAACGATTTCAGTGGTTGAAAATGCGTGACACATATATCTTTAATTCTTATGTTAACCATTTATTTTAATTCCTTATAGATTGTTCCTAGAAATTAAAATACCAAAGCTTAAAATTCTGTCAACCATAGCCATACCCATGCAGAACTATCTACACCAACCTAAGTATTCAAACATACATCACATGCAAGATCAATATGTAACATGATATAGCAACATCCATGACCAATCATCAAAGTTCTAAGAACAAAATCTCATATAAATATTATGAGTTTCAAAGGTTTTCTTCAAAAAGAAATATTGTTAAACTTACCTGGAGCACTTAGTCCCCTAGATTTCACCTTCCTCTTTCTTCCTTTCTTCCTCTCCTTTCCTCACTCTACCTTGCTTCTATTTTTGCTCTCCCTTACTTGGACGAAATTCTAATGTTGTAAGGATGGGTTTTCTTATATAGACCACCAAATAATTCACCTTTCATGATCATGGGTCTACCTTATCACAATTAGGATATACTTTGTTGAATTTTTGGAAAACAAACAACTTATGTTCTTGTCTTCCTCTTCCTTAGTCAAGATATGCATAGGAAAAGGAGATTTGTATTTTGAAAATTATGATGATATGTTCTTAAGATATGGGGCAAGATCCCTTTGATTTAGGGATTCATTTCCTTTTTCTTTTGTCTTAATCAAGTATGATAGATTTTCCTTTTTAAGTGGCAAATTTCTAGCCCTTGAATTTTCCTTACTTAACTAAAATTATTTGTGTAGGATAATGATGTTTTGTCATAATGCTATGTATTATTACCCACTTGCTAAAGTTATGAATGTAGGATATAGATGTTTTTGTCCTAAAGCCTTGTATTATTATGCCACTTGCCAAAATGATGAATGTAGAATCACACCACTTGCTAAATTTTTGTCTTAATGCCATGTCACTTAATCTTGATTACACCAATATTTCATCACTTTAATTTTATTTTTATTTTTATTTTTCCTCTTGGGTTTGGGCTCATTCTTGCCCATTTTCCTTACTTTGGTTAAAATTCTACCTTTCATAATGGGCTTGGTCACATTTTCATGATTTTTGGGCTACCGGTCCAATTTCTATATCCTAGTCCAAGTCTATGTTTTATTTCTTCCTTGGGCTATCCTATTGGCTTGCTAAAAATTCATGTGAAGTAGAAAAACTCTATATGAAGTGTCTATAGGTTAAAGCCCAATTACGGGTGGAGATACTAAACTTAGTAACTTTTGCTCTTAAATTAAGAAAAATTACCCTAATATGATCTTCTTGAAATTTTAAGACCTTTACTTACTTCACAAAAATTTATCTTTCTTTACCTAAGAATTTCACCTTTCTTTAACATGTTTATTTCTAATATTTCCTCTTAGGTTTTCTTTCTTTACTTATTCCATTAATATTAGAACATTTCTATGCATATATGTAAGGTGAAGAATTTCTAAGGAAAATATCTAAAAATTATGGGATGTTACAAAGGGAATGGAAGAGAATAAAATGGAACATCGTTGAAACCATAGAAAAAGTATAAAGTGGAATTAAAGTATTTGGTGGAATTTTCCTACAACCAAACAAAGCCTTATCTAATGGCATAGTTCAATTGTGATGGGATGGCAAGAGTGTAATAGTTGGAAAAAGTAAGGTCATGAGATAGAAGGATGATGGCTTGTTGAGGAAGGTTAAATAAAATATATTATCTTTGGTTGACTCAAGGGTGAGTCGACTAACCCAAGGGATAGAAAGGGAGAGGGATGGCTTGGAGAGGAAGCCTTGACTTGACCAAGTCTTAGCTTAGAGAAGAAGTAGGCCAAAAGGTGAAGGGAGAGGGAGGTGATAGCCAAGGAAAATAGGAGAAGGGGGAGAGATCAAGAGAAGGAGAGGAATGAAAAAGAGAGAGCGAGAGAGGAGAGAGAAAGGTACAAGGTGAAGATCCAAGAGAAAAGGAAGAAGGAGAGTGATCAAGAGGAGGAAATCCAAGGAAAGCTTGAGAAGAGAAAGAATCTCTGGTTTGGTAGGTTTAACATTATACATATTTTCATGGAATTTAATGTATTTTGAATGATTTATAAGTGTTTCATATATCCTCTTTTGATGATTCATGATGTATATTTATGGTTGGCCAAGAAAAGTGAGAGTTGGATGCATAGATTATACATGTGTATGCTAAAATTGGCTTGAAATGGGTGGAAATCGATGCTCTGAATGGTTGGTTCTGGGTGTTATGTTTTATGTCAAATCTAGAAATATGCATAAAATATGATTGTAGCCCTGTTTCTTAGCTTTCTAATGCCTTTGGAATCACCTTGATCGGATTTGAAATGAGAGAGATATCTCCTGATGAGTGAAGAAAGGTCAGATATAACGCACAGAATCGCGATGCTATTTTTGTACACCATTGTCAACTATTTATATTTCTAATCTATTAATGTAGTACACATAAAAATTTTGGATAATTATCTTAACTGTCCATAGACACCTTAATCACCATAATTGGAGTTAAAATGAGTGAGTTATGGTCTTTTTAGTAAAGAAAGGTTTGGTTGTGCTTGGCACAGCCGTGCTTCAGGCTGTTTTATGGTTTTTCAACACGGTTTGCACAACTTGAAGCACAACCGTGCTTGGTGACACGGCCAGGCCATACTTGAGGCTATTTTTGCTCTATTTTGTATTTTGAAGGCTCTAAATGAACTCCAATGAATAGAAGATGTTAAGGGGAACTAAAATACAAATAAATACCTTTTTTAATGATGCATTGTAGTGTGAATTCCATCCTTTTATTATGAGAAATTAAATCACATATTGCATATTGATGAGATGTATGTTTTTTTATGGATGAAAATACATATTAATGAGATCTATGCAAGTGAATTTGTTATGGATTGATGAGACATATGTAAGTGAATTGCATAGGAGATATATGTATAATGCATTGGAGTGTTAATTCCATTCTTTTATTATGAGATATATGTACAATGTATGGATAAAATGCATGTTGATTTGATGCCTATGCTAGTATATCAATGCATGAGGATTACATGATATAAGGTAAGCATTGTTGGTAACTGTATTAATACATATTTGTTAAATGACGGGGTGATGATATTATGCATGACATTAGTGATGTGCTTGGTTAATGCATAATCCCATTGTGATGGTCATGATGATTAAAGAATATGATGTGTACATTATTATATGACGATAAGAGGGGTTATTACATAATGATTGTATGAAGAGACGAAGTTGATTGTGGATGCCAAGCATGATGATAAAGGTGAGTTGTTTGATGTATACATGGTTATATCATGTTGATGTACATGGTTGAACTTGTGGCTATAGACGATTAGTCACTGAGTGTTGTAATGTGGCTGCAGACGATCAGTCACCCTACATGAAAGTACTACAAAGATAGATACACAAGCATATTATTGAAGTATAACCTGGTTATTATACATGCCTGATATTGATGCATAACCTGTCTGTTGAATATGAAAGGATGCTATACATTCTTGTTACTTTATCATATACAATGAGAAATTTTTTTCTGTAGTTTATATAGCTGGACAAAACACTGTGTTTTTCGTATTTACCATGTGATACTTTTAATGTTAAACCTATTAGGAACCTTCGTTCTCGTTATTGTTGGTGTTATGTTCAGATAAGAGCAAACGATACACTAGCTGCTTTCGTGCACTTGATCATGGAAGATCCAGTGGATGGTGATGCTTTGTACAGATCCCGATGCCAGCACCACCTCCTCCACCCTTTACACCCAGGGGAGATGTGCGGTATAGGGTTCATGTTAAGTTGATGTAGTTATGTGACTCAGTGTCACTTATGTATAAATATTAAACTCTGATGTAGTTTGAATATTATGATAATGGAATATTAGCTGCTTATATAAATGTGTTTGGTCCGCTGCTTAGAATCCGTTATCGGTCGCTACATATATATATATATATATATATATATATATATATATATATATATATATATATATATATATATATATATATATATATATATATAAACCGTTCGTTACAGACCAATCTTCCGGAGGCCAAATTTCGCGAATCTGGAGTCGTTTCCTAGGTATTTGGACCCTCCAAACTAATTTTTAGGGTCTATTTGGCCAGATTTGGACTAGAAATGTGGATTTTGGGGTTGCCCAACTTGGAACCCTAACTTTGTGAGTAGATAAATCTTTCTATGACTTACCCAATGCTCTTCTTAAACTATAAATGTATAATTAATTATGTTTACAAGTTATTTATACCTTTATATGTCTCTTAAATGGATTAAATTATCTGAATTGTTTACTATGTGGAATATAGTTCAAAAAGAGTACGGTTTTGAAAATAGATTTTGAACTCATTGAATATATGATTTTAAATGTATTTCTCATTATATGGTAAAGGAAATATATTGTGCATGTGGCATTGATATGTAAAGCTATAAGATTGCCTTAGAAACGGGCATGTATATGCTATTACCCTGATTGGGAATTTTCTGACAGAAGAATTGTACTGAGATTGAAAAATTATGTATTATACTGAAACCTCTATTTTGAATGATATGGCATATATGAAAATATAATATTTGTGGAGGAATCTTTTTGAAAACACTGTTTACTAACATCAGACGATGTTAGCCCTGATGTATGTTGATACCTCAACTAGCCAACACAGGTGGTGCTAGCCTCATGTGACGGCTAACACACAGGATATGATATGTGAAGGAGAGTGGGATGCCTCCTATCTAGGAGAGATATCGACTATATGATATGTGATTTTCCTTCCCTTACTGTGTGCTTGGCAAATTGCCCATATTAGAGTCCCTTTGCATGTCTTCTTGAATGGTGGTAGGGCAAACCTTAATTGTGATGCTAAGTATTGGCAAATCCTACACCACCAAGGTACGGAAGGACTTGAACTCTAATATGGGATCCTCCTAATATTTTCATGTGAAATATTTTGATGTACAACAATATTTGTTTCATGATCATACAATTCAGTATATGGTTTTGGATATCGGAATATCCTTTGTTTTGAGAATATTTGAAATGCGAGTCCCATATGAATGTACTTCTGAACTGTATTTTATATGTGAAAAATTTTAAAATTTGAGTACGTCCATATGTTGACCTAAGAGGTCATAGGAGGTGTTATCTGCTCACTGAGTTGTCAAACTCACTACACGATGTTTACATTTTTTTAGTTAAGGATACAGAGTTTGGTCTTGCAGCTTTGTGATAAACTAGGTGTCATATTCTCTAGGAGAGCCTACGTTGCTTCCAAGGTTCACAATATTTAAATCATTATGTATTTGTAATCTAGAGTATGCTCTGAACGCCACAAGCAGGATCCCTGCTTCTGCTGTAATATTGATAAGTGTAGACTTGACATGTATATTTGAATATACTGGAAACTTATGAACATATGTTTTACTCCTATTATGTGATATACTTGAAGCATGTATGCAATAAAATAAGGGTAAAGTTATCTGTTACTCGTGACAATCGCGTTCCATTAAACTTGGGGCATGACAAGTTGGTATCAGAGAATTAGGTTTTCTTGTGGCTATCGGAGTAAATGACTCTTTAGTAGGACCTTTAGTATGGATATGAGCCATACATATTTATACTTCAGGTGCTGCAGAGGGATTCTATAGGGTTTCAATTTCTTTTCCATTCCAAGTTTGTTAAAGTTCCTAGGATAAGGTTGACTGAATATTATGATATTTTAAAAAGGGTTTTTTGTTTTCTACAACTTATGATGCTGCCAAGAACTAGAGCGATTTCTAGTGAAGCTATAGATCGTGCACACTCTATAAAAGAGTCTGTACAATCAACAATTCCAGTACAAAGAGGCTATGGTAGAGGTAGAGACAGCGGGTGTGCATAGGGTACGAGAATCCCAAGACATGATGAATAGGTATAAGTATCTAATAAAATCCCTAAGGAGAGAGTAAAAGCCCCTCAGGAGCTACATGATATAACAACTGATATGATTGCTAGCATACATAGGAGTTTAGAGACATTGGTTGGATTTATAGTAGAACAGGGCAGAAGGGATGGCCAGCCACCAGAAAATGTTCCTGAAGTGCAAGAATAATGAAGAACAATTGAGCAAGAGAACAAATTTATGGGGATTAAGGTGACATTATTGTAATTCTTTAAGCTAAAACCCTCAACTTTTTTTGGGTTAGATATTCAGGAAGACCCACATATATTCATTGATATTGTGGAATGAGTTCTCAGAGCTTTGGGGTGTTCCATGAGAAGATCTATTGAAGTAGTGTCCTTTCAACTATTAGATGTGGCCTAAATTTGGTTTGAGACTCTGGTACAAGGAATAACAGTTACTTTACTACCAATGGAGTGGAATGAATTTAAGGAAACATTTATGAATTGTTTCCTACCAATGAGTGAAAGGGACAAGAGGATAAGAGAATTTAAAGAATTATAAAAGACACCGAACATGACAGTTTTTGAATATGACATCTATTTTACTTAATTCTCTATATATGCACCATATCTATTTCCTACAGAAAAAGATAGAATTCAGATATTTGTTTTGAGATTGATACGTTCATTGTTTAAATCAGTGGGTCCTTAGATGAACCAATTTTTAACTTATTTAGCAGCTATGGATTGGGTTAGAATGATGGAAACACGAGAGCAAGCAAACATAGAAGGTCTAAGAAGAAGAAAAAGAGATCGAGATAGTAATATCTAGACTATGTAATATCTCGTAATTTTTATTTTAAAATAATAATATTTTGCTATTGACAAATATATTTCTATTTTTTTTAAATGATTATGTTTTGCTCAAAGCAAGTATACTTTCAATTAAAATAATTATTGTTTTGCATAAAATAATTATATTAGCCTCTAATAAATTTTTGTTTTATTTTTAGAAATATTCTTTCTTTTATTATGCATAAAGATATTTATTTTGTGATTTGTTTTATTAAAATTTTTATCAAGAAAAGTCATGATTTAAGAGTGCAACTAAAGTTTAGCCATAATATAAATTTTAAAAAAAAATTGGGATGTTTTAGGATGAAAAAAATAATTATATGTAAATAATTAAAATATAATTTTTAAATATTCAATTATTAAATAATAATTCAATAAATAATATATAAAAAAAAGGGGAGAAAGGAAACTGACGGATTAGAGCATGGCAGGGGAGGAAAATTTTCCCAATTCACTTTCTCTCTCTAACCTCTACCTTCTCTTTAGGATTTCTCCCATTCTAGACATCCAATTGAGATACTGGAGGTACCGTTGGACTCGTGGTGACCAAAAGCAAACCCACTAATCAATTTTTCCAGAAGTCTATCAGAATCTCGCCAGAAAATTGTGAATAGTAATGCATTGGAAATGTTTTCTAAAATACTAATTTTTATGGTTTTTTGAGTTTCCAAGTTAGGGATTTTGTTAAAGATATAGAGTATTGGTTGTATGATAAATTTCATGGTCAAACAACGTGATTTGGTTTTCTAACTTTGAAAATTTTTCTTTGGTGAACAGTGTCTGAACAGTAAATGTGAACAATATTTCTTGTGTGAATAGTGATTTTGGCCGGTAAGAACTGAATTTTCCGGTCATGAATAGTGACTAGGCTTGACAAAGCTCCTAGAGTCATTTCTTGAGTTTTTGGACCCTACTGACACGTTTTTGTGGTCTATTTAATCAAATGTAAATTGAAAAAGTACATTTTAGGGCTATCCAACTTGGAGCCTTATCCTTTGAGTAGATAATTCTTTCCATGACTTACCCTATGCTCTTCCTGAACTTAAAATGTATAATTGATTTTGTTTACAAGTTGTTTATACTTTTGTATGCTTCTAAATGGATTAAATTATTTGGATTGATTACAATCTAGTATATAATTCAAGAAGAGTATGGTTTTGAAAATGGATTTTTGAACTCATTTAATATATCATTTTAAATATATTTCTTATCATATGGTAGATGAAATATCTTGTGCACGTGGCATTAATATGTAAAGTTCTATGATTGCCTTTGAAAATGGCATGTATATGTGATTACTTCGATTGGAAAATTTCTAATAGAGGAATTGTACTGAAACTGACATTTCGGAATTATACTGAAACCTCTTGTTTGAATGATATGACATATGTACAAATATGATTTCTGTGGAGGAATCCTATTGGAAACACTATTTTCTAATAGCAGGTGATATTAGCTTTGGTGCACCTTGACATCTCTACTAATAGAGGTGGTGCTAGCCTCTTGTGATGGCCAACACAGGGGATATAATATGTGAAAGAGAGCGGGATGCCTCCTATATGGGCGAGATGCCAACTATATGATATGTGATTTTCCCTCCCTTGCTGTGTACTTGGGAAATGCCGATATTAGAGTCCCTTCGCGTGTCCTCTTGAATGGTGGTAGGGCAAACATTGGTTGAGATGCTAAGTATAGGCAAATCTTACACCACCAAAGTACGGAATAGCTTGAACTTTGATATGGTGGTTCTGATATGGGATCCTCCTAATGTTTTTATGAGAAATTTTTTGATGAATAACAATATTTGAATAATGATCATATTGTATTGCATATGATTTTGGATATCTGAATGTGATTTGAACTAAGAATAATTGAAATGCTGGTCCTATGTGGATTTACTTTCAAACTGTATCTTTTTATGACAAATTCTAATATATGAGTACATGCATATGTTGACCTAAGAGGTCATAGGAGGTATTATCTGCACACTGAGTTGTCAAACTCACTACATGATATTTATATGTTTTTTCAAATAAGAATATAGAGTTTGGTCCTGCAGCTACATGATTAGCTAGGTGTCATAATCTCGTAGTAAGCCTATGTGGTTTCCAAGGCTCACAATGTTTAAATAATTATATATTTGTACTCTAGAGTATGCTCTGAACGCCACAGGTAGGATCCCTGCTTCTGCTGTACTTTGATATTTATAGACTTGATCTATATATTGTGTATACATAGGAATACCTATTTGTAAAGGAGTGTATTATACATGTTATGAAAATATATGTTTGTAAAGTATGAGATTCACGTGTCCTAAAATTGGGGGCGTGACAAGTTGGTATCAGAGCATTAGGTTTTCCTGTGGTTATCGGAGCAAATGATTCTTTAGTAGGGCCTTTAGTATGGCTATCAGAGCTGTTAGATGCAGCTGGAGCTATAAGAAAATACCAAGAACATGACATCCTCCTACATGTGTAGCTGTAGACACACACCCAATTAACCCATGGTGACCTCTACCATAGACTAAATGACTTTTTCTCTTGGCCAGTACCATACCCAGATTTTGTGCTACTTTCACATACTCCATCTTTTCCAGGACTAGAACAATAAAAGACACAAATATTTCAAAACTAATGGAATGTTAATCCCTCCATAATTTCACTCACCCTAATTTGACTATAAAAGTAAAAATACTAACGTGTGCATTTATAGAACTCAGAGAAGGGCATACTTATGATAGCTATGTGAATAGGCCAAGCATACTTCGAATAGCTATATGAGTGATTGGTGGATATCAGCTAAATTGAAGGTGAAAATTTCAAAAATGATGGCACACATGCATATGCACAGTAGTTGTGATTGTGGCTTATATTAAGCACATAAAGAGAATAAGGTTAAGATATCACCAGAAATTTTTCTTTTCCTTGTTTTCCTTGATGAAGCATTCATGTCTTGATTATTGTAGGAAAGTTGTAGGTGATAGCCATAATTGTAAAAGAAAAAAGTGAAAATACAAACAAATTAATTATTAAAAAGGGACAATCAAATGGTTTATTTTGTTTTTCCAATATTCTTGCCAGTCAACTGTCGGTATTATTAAGTAAACTAGCTATTTTGAGAATTTTTAATTTGGACTAGTTTATTTTACAGTTGATTGATTACATCTATTTTGAAGCAATCAACTGCATCCTACCAGTTAACTACGTGCTCTTTGTTCTTCACAAACTTTTATAAACTCATAAATGTTTTTTTTCATGTGCTATTTTTCCACCAAATACCAGCATCTTTAAAGTAGATTTTGGCATATATATTCAAAACTTGTGGCCACCGATTTTTGCCAAAATAGCAACTAGGTTTTGTTTACAGATTTTCAAGGATTACGGCCACCGATTTTAATTTTCTTTCAATTTTTTGTCCCAACTTCTGACTTCCTATTTTGACACCATGCTCTATTAATTATTTCTCTTTTTCTACATCATTCTTCATTAATGTTTGGCATTAAATGTAAGGTTCTTTTCCCTCATTACATGGAAAGTTAATTTCTTTTTATTAAAACACAATTATTATGGTGTCTAAGTGGTTAGTAGGTTAAAGTAATGGAGAATATTTTGAGAACCATGTCCGAAAATAATGTAAAACGATCAAGTTATTTGTGTTAAGGGTTTATACCATCCTAAGTTGAGTCTAGTATATAGGATGTGAATTATGTTGAGATTAGAAATTTACGTGTGAATAATTGTTAATGAAGGAGATTTCAGAAGAAGCCATAGATTGTGAATATGGATAACTTAAAGCAATAAGGATATACTTCGGGAAACCTAAGGATCTTTGTTAGATTATAGTATAGTTGATAGTAAATCTAAATGATGTGTTTATGCATTAGAAGTTATGCTTTAGGTATCTTTATATAATTTTAGTTAAAGTTGGGAGAAATGATTTATCCTTAGTTGAATTTGCCTATATCAATAGTTATTAGGCCAATATACAAATGACACTATTTGAGGTTTTATATGAAATATCGTAGGTCTCCTAATAGGTGAGTGAGTTAAGTAAAGTTAAGATTTTGGAATCTAATTTGGAATAACATACAATAGATAAAATATGATTAACCTAAATTGATGATGCTAGTTTGGAGAGCATGATTCAAGCATATATCTTCAAGTTTGGTAAGAGATCTCTTAGTAGAATTTGCCTATAATAAAGTGAAATGGATTAGGAAAAGAATACAAGTAACTTAATACAGGCCAAAAGTCTATAAGGACCATGAATGTGGAGCACTAGAAATTATCAATTAGTGACCAAATATTCTTGAAGAACTCACCAACAAAAGACGTAATGAGGTTTGGAAAGAAGGAAATAGTTTAGCTATAGTATATAGGCTCTTTCGAAATCTTGAACAAAGTAGGCATAGTAGTACATTGTCTAGTCTTGCCATCAAGATTAAATAATGTCGATACAGTCATTCTTGCATCAATGTTAAGGAAGTACCTATCAGATTCTTCTCATGTTATCATATTTTAAGAAATTGAATTGAACATAAACTTGGCTTAATTATGAGGAAAAATCGATGATTATTGTTGACTGATAAGCGAAGAACTTATGGTTGAAGGAAATCCCTATAGTTAAGGTCATACGACAAAATCACACAAGTGAAGAGACTTCTTAGAAAGTAAAAATGATATACAAAAAAGATATTCCCAATTATTTGAGTAATAAGGTCGGTAACTTCGAATTATGCCTTAATTTCATTCCCTACATGTGGTAGGATGAGTTAAAATTCGGGTATCGAATTTTTTAAGGGAGAAGAATGTAATATCCCGTAATTTTTATTTTTAAATAATAATATTTTGCTATAAACAAATATATTTTTATTTTTTAAAAATGATAATGTTTTGCTAAAAGCAAGTATAATTTTAATTAAAATAATTATTGTTTTGCTTAAAATAATTATATTGGCCTCCAATAAATTTTTTATTTATTTTAAGAAATATTCTTTCTTTTATTATGCATAAAGATATTTATCTTGTGATTTGTTTTATTAAAATTTTTATCAAGGAAAGTTATGATTTAAGAGTGCAACTAAAGTTTTGCAATAATATAAATTTTTAGAAATTTTTTAGATGTTTTAGGATGAAAAACAATAATTATATGTATATAATTAAAGAATAAATTTTAAATATTCAATTATTAAATAATAATTAAATAAATAATATACAAAAAAGAAAAAAGGTAGAAGGGAAACTGAAGGAGTATGGCACGGCAAGGGAGGAAAATTTTCCCCATTCACTTTCTCTCTCTAATCTCTATCATCTCTCTAGAATTTCTCCCATTCTAGACATCTAATTAAGATACCGAAGGTACCATTGGACTCATGGCGATGGGAGTTTTAAAACCCACCAATCAATTTTGTTGGAAGTCCGTCGGAAACTCGCCAGAAAATTCTGAAAATTAACGCATAGGTAATGTTCTCTAAAATGGTGGATTTTTTATGGTTTTTTGAGCTTCTAGGTTAGCAGTTTTGTTAAGGATATAGAGTATTGGTTGTATGATAACTTTCACAGTCAAACAATGTGATTTGGTGCTCTAATTTTGCAAACTTTTCTTCAGTGAATAGTGTCCAAACAGTAATATGAATAGTATTTCTGGTGTGAATAGTGATTTTGGCCAACAAGAACAGTATTTTTCGGCCATGAACAATGACCAATGTTGACCAAGCTCCTGGAGTCATTTTCTAGGTTTTTGGACCCTCCTGACACGTTTTTGTGGTCTATTTAGTCAAATGTAAATTGAAAAATTACATTTTAGGGCTGTCTAACCTAGAGCCTTACCTTATGAGTAGATAATTATTTATATGACTTACCCTACGCTCTTCTTGAACTTAAAATGTATAATTGATTTTATTTACAAGTTACTTATACTTTTATATGCTTCTGAAATGGATTAAATTATCTAAATTGATTACAATCTAGTATATAGTTCAAAAAGAGTTTGGTTTTGAAAATGGATTTTTGAACTCATTGAATATGTGATTTTAAATGTATTTCTCATCATATGGTAAATGAAATATATTGTGCACGTGGCATTAATATGTAAAGTTATATGATTCCCTTTGAAAATGGCATGTATATGTGATTACCCTAATTAGGAAATTTTTGACAGAGGAATTGTATTGAAACTGAAAATTTTAAATTATACTAAAACCTCTATTTTAAATGATATGACATATGTGTAAATATGGTTTCTGAGGAGGAATCCTATTAGAAACACTGTTTTTGACAATAAGTGATGTTAGCCTTGGCACACCTTAACACCTCAGCTAGCAGAGGAGGTGCTAGCCTCGTGCGATGGTCAACACACGAGATATGATATGTGAAGGAAAGCGGAATACATCCTATATGGGCTAGATGCCGACTATATGATATGTGATTTGTCCTCCCTTGCTGTGTGCTTGGGAAATGCTGATATTAGAGTCCTTTCGCGTGTCCTCTTGAATGGTAGTAGGGCAAACCTTGGCTAAGATGCTAAGTATAGGAAAATCCTACACTACCAAAGTACAGAAGTGATTGAACTCTGATATGGTGGTTCTGATATGGGATCCTCTTAATCCTTTTATGAGAAACATTTTGATGCATAACAATATTTAAAAATTGATCATATTGTATTACATATGATTTTGGATATCTGAATGTGATTTGAACTGAGAATATTTGAAATGAGGGTCCCATGTTGATGTACTTTCGAACTATATTTTTTATGTGACAAATTTAAATATATGAGTACATCCTTATGTTGACCTTAGAGGTCATAGGAGGTATTATTTACTCATTGAGTTTTCAAACTCACTACACGATATTTATATGTTTTTCATATAATGATACAGAGTTTGGTCCTGCAACTATGTGATCAGCTAGTTTTTATACTCTTGTGCTGAGCCTATGTTGTTTCCAGGGCTCAAAATGTTTAAATGATTATGTATTTGTACTCAGGAGTATGCTCTGAACGCCACAGGTAGGATCCCTGCTTCTACTATACTTTGATGTTTATAGACTTGATTTGTATATTATGTATACATGAGAATACCTATTTTGTAAAGGAGTGTATTATACATGTTATGCAAAATATATGTTTGTAAAGTATGAGATTCACGTGCCTTAAAATTAGGGGTGTGACAGACTAGTTATAATCTTAATGTTAGAAGACCAAGATTTCAAAATCCATAGCATTTAACTTAAACAGGATCTAGTAGCTCTAACCAGACATCAATCAATATTAATAAGCAAAGAACGATTCAAAGAGATATGAGACCTATTAGTCGACAGGATTCATAATCGATTCCATTATTTCCCATTTGTAGCAAGCCTCATACTCGACAATGTCGCAGAGAAACTAGTGCATGTTTTAAGTGTGGACAAGTAGGTCATTGTATGAGGAATTGTTCACAATTACAAAACTTGATTCAAGCATCAATATAGCTAGCTTGACCCTCTGCATCTATACCAGCACGACTAAATAGAGCAGCTTCAGTTCAAGGAAGTAGTGGTGGTACTAGTAGGGGATTAGGAAGTCGAGGCCGAGAACAAGTCTGAGTCGTTGCCTTGACACAGTAAGATGCTTAGACCTCAAATGTTGTGATGACAGGTACAACATTAGTATGTTACCATAGAGTATATGTATTGTTTGATCTTGGTTCTACTCATTCTTATATATCACCCTGCTTTGCTAAGAAATTGGGTAGACATTGTATAAGTTTACATTGTTCTTTTATGGTTCTTACTCCAATGGGAGAATTCTTACTGGTAAATGATGTGTATAAATCGTATGAGATTTTGATAGAAGATAAAGAGACTCTTGTAGATTTGATAGTTCTAGATATGGTAGACTTTGATGTGATACTGGGAATGGATTGGTTATCCTCATGCCATGATATTCTAGACTGTCACCTTAAGGTGATTAAGTTTAATATTCCCAAAAAATCTTCCTTCTTAATACAAAGAGATCGTAGTGAGGTACCCAATAATTTAATCTCTGCTTTAACAGCTCATAAGCTATTACAAAAAGGATGCTAGGGGTATTTAGCATTGGTCAAAGATGTTGATATGAAATACACCAACGTAGAGCAAGTTCTAGTGGTTAGGGAACTTTTTGATGTGTTTCTTGAGGAGTTGTCAGGGTTACCCCCAGAATGAGAAATTGAGTTTAGTATTGATTTACTTCTGGGAAACCAACCGCTGTCTATACCTCCATATAAAACGACATCAACTGAACTCAAGGAGTTGAAGAATCAGTTGCAAGACTTATTAGACAAGGGATTTATATGCCCTAGTACTTCTCCTTAGGTTGCTGTTGTTGTTTTAATTAAAACTCGCAAGCACACGAATCTATTAGAGTATAGATCTAGTGGTATGCAAGGTCGATCTAACTAAGATTGCCAATTGAGAGGAATTTCTAATTTAGATCCAAAAGGAATAATTCTAACCTAGTTATCAAAATCTTTGTTTTGTGATGAGAATATTAATTCAAGTGTGCAAGGAATTGATGTACTCAAATTAAATTGAAATGTATTCAAGGTGAAAATGAATGCTAAGGTTAGGGGATCCACTCCTGGTATGAGTAATGATAAATTTAACTCTTTTTTCACTCAATTGGAATCCTCACATGAAAAAGGTTCCAATCGAAAAATGTATTACTTTGAGCTCACTTTTGTTTATACATGAATTATATTTAACTCCTTTTACACCATTAATACATGCTTGTAAAATGAATTCAAGTATACATTGTGCCAATTATTATATTGTCTACAATAAATCAAGATTGATTCAAGAATTTATTGTGCCAAAAATTGTCTACAATGTATCAAGGTTCACACTTTACAAGATTAGAATGAAAAGAGGTACGAAGAAGAAACATAACAAAAGATAGGTGGCAAGGCCAAACATAAACATAATAAGTGATAGGCAGTCTAATAGAACCAGCCAATAAGATAACAAGAGATAAGAGGAAAGAAAATAAATACAATAACATAATATAACAAGAAATAGGCGGTTTGGTAGAGCCAACCAATTAAATAACAAGAAATCGGCGGTCTGATAAAACCAGCCATTAAGAAATAACATAAGAAAAGAAATAAGAAGGTAAATACAATATCAAAGATAAACATCAAGATTAAGAGTTAGAATAATTATTATTCTCATACCAAGAGTTTTACCCTTTATCTTAGCATAAGGAGATTAGTTCTCCATATTCAAAGTAAGAAAGTAAAAATGAAGATGAACAAGCATGATGATATTATGAAAGGATAACAAAGTATTTAAAGAAATAAGAGCATTACAATACTAAATACTAAAATTTATGGTCTCAAAACTACACTCTCTTCAGCTAATTTTCGACCCCCCTTAGCTTACAAGACCCCTCTATTTATAGATACAACTAATGAGGTAAGTGACAAAGCAAGTTGCACTAAAGTTGGCAAGTTAGATTCCACTATGTCCACCGAACGTGATCACGATATTCCTCCTTGATAGCCGCCGAATTTGCTGTCCATGTGAAATACAAAGTTGTAGGGTGTCAGATATCTACCTACCAAATTTCGTATACATTGACTGCGTATTTTATGAGATACGACCCAAATACTACAGCAAGGTTGGGCTGGACTACAACAACAAGTAGATTTTATTCTAGCCCAATTTTTGCCCTTTTACTGTCCAAATTAGCTGAACACGTAAACATGAAAGTTGTAGAAAATTGTGTCACCTATTCACTTACCAAATTTCATATATATTGGATATGTAATTTATTATTTATTATTAAAATATTGGAGTAAGGTTGAGCAGAAAACAAACAGCACACAGATTTTCCACATTAGAGGTTCCTTGATTAAATATATCCATTAGGATGCGTCTCATGTAACAACTTTATTTATTTATTTATTTATTTATTTATTATTATACATAGAGTTTACATATACATTATTAATCAAAACGTACGTACATAAGAATTATAGATATATGTGTCATGGATTTTTAGCCACTGGAATCACTCAATTTAGAGTCTGTATAAGGCAGATATGGTCCGATAAGTATGTAGTGGTCAGAAATTGGTTAATCAGGGAAGAATATTTTAGGATAGCTTCTGTGTTTTAAATTTCTGAATCATGCTGCAAGTGCTGAGAGAGAAAAAGTTGTATGCCAAATTCGAGAAGTGTGAATTTTGGCTGTCAGAGGTAAAGTTTCTCAGACATGTCATCTCTAATAGAGGGGTAGCCGTAGATCCTAGCAAGACAGAAGCAGTGATTCAATAGGAGAGGCCAAAGATGGTTACAGAAGTTAGAAGTTTCCTAGGTTTGCCAGGATACTACATGAGGTTTATACAAAACTTCTCTCGTATAGCCTTGCCATTGACTAAATTGACCAGGAAGAGAAGTCCTTTCAAATGGAATGATCAATGTGAAGCTAGTTTCCAGGAGCTTAAGACAAGACTGACCACTCCTCCTTTTTTAATTATTCCAGACCCGACAGGACATTTTGAAGTGTATAGTGACGCTTCAAAGAAAGGGCTAAGGTGTGTGCTGATGCAAGATAAGAGAGTAGTTGCTTACGCCTCTAGGCAACTGAGACCCCACGAAGGAAACTATCCAACCCATGATCTTGAATTGGCGGCAGTGGTGTTCGCCTTAAAGATTTGACGACACTATTTGTATGGGGCAACCTTTGAAGTATATTGTGATAATAAGAGTCTTAAATACCTCTTTGATCAGAAGGAGTTAAATATAAGGCAATGAAGATGGGTAGAATTCCTCAATGACTACAAGTTTGAGATAAAGTATCATCCAGGAAAGGCGAATGTTGTAGCAGATGCCTTGAGTCAAAAATCTCTACACATGGTCAGATGATGATGTATGAGATGCATATGCTAGAGGAGTTTCGGAATTTGAAGCTGGACACTACATTTTTCTCAAAGAAGCTAATCATTAATGGTTTAAGTATAGGGTGTGACCTTAGAGCCCAAATCAAAGAGGCTCAAGCTCACGACCAATACTGGCAATTTTTTTGTCATGGAAGATGGAGCAATCATGTATCAAGGAAGGATTTGTGTCCCTTTAGAACGAGAGTTGAGGACTAAGATCCTGCAAGAAGCGCATTAGAGTAAATATAGTGTCCATCCTGGATGCACTAAAATGTACCAGGACTTAAAGAGAATGCATTAGTGGCCAGGGATAAAAAAGGATATTGTTGAGTTCGTGGCGAAATGTCTAATTTGTCAAAAGGTGAAGGTAGAGCATCAAAAGCCAGCGAAATTTCTACAACCTCTTGAGATCCCTAAATGGAAATGGGACAGTATCTTGATGAACTTTGTTATAGGTTTGCCTAAGACTTCAGCGGGACATGACTCTATTTGGGTAAGAGTTGACAAATTAACCAAATCTACTCACTTTCTGCCCATAAAAATTAACTTTTCACTAGACACATTAGCCCAATTGTATGTCGAGAAAATAGTTAGACTACATGGAATTCCCTTAAATATCATTTCTGATAGAGATCCAAGGTTTACATTGAGGTTTGGGAAGGCGTTGCAGGAAGCTTTTGGAACCCATTTATGGTTCAGTACTTCCTATCATCCTCAGATTGATGGGCAGACATAACGGACCATTGAAACTCTAGAAGACATGTTAAAGGCCTGTGTGATAGAGCAAGGTAAAGGTAGGAAGTGTCGATCTCCACTATGTTGGTTTGAGGTAGGAGAAAAGAACTTGTTGGGTCCTGATCTAGTTCAACAAACCACTAAACAAATCAGGATTATACGAGACAAAATGCTCACAGCTCAGAGTCGGCAAAAGAGTTACTATGATAAGAGACATAGAACTCTGGAGTTTGAGGAAGGGGACCATGTATTTCTAAATTTTTTTCCAACCACTGGAGTTGGTAGGTCTCTTAAGACCAAAAAGCTAAATCCGCAATTTTTGGGACCCTACCAAATTCCTCTTAGGTTTTCTCTCTTTACCTATTCCATTAATGTTAAAATATTTCTATGCATACAAGTAAGGTGAAGAATTTCTAAGGATTATATTTCCTTAGATATCTAAAAATTGTCTAATAAATTTTATTTCCTTAATTAAATATTTATGTACCTTTATCAATAAGAAAAATGAAATTAGGGATGTTACTTTGAATCTTTTGTACTTTTATTAATACATGAAACGAAGTTAGGGATGTTACATCTCAAAAGTCAAAACGATAATACTCCTTACTCATCCATCCTTAATGAATTCATTTTTACCGCTTGATCTATAAACATAATTCCCAAAGAACCACAATTTAGCTTTGATTTCTCCAATTGAGTAAATTTTCTACTTTTTCTCCATCTGTAGAAGATGCATAAATCTAAAGTAAATACAAAAAATAAGTGCTTAAACATGACAAAGAATTAAGATGAAAGTATTTAATTCATGGTTATAAAACTCACTCATCAGTTGCTCCAGTCCTATTTGTGATAAAGAAAGATGGATCGCTACGGCTATTTATTGATTACAGACAGATAAATAAGTTGACAGTACGTAATAAGTATCCATTACCTCGTATAGATGATTTATTTGACCAACTACAAGGTGCCCAATATTTTTCAAAAATTGATTTGAGATCTAGGTATCATCAATTAAGGATAAGTAAGGAGAACATTCTGAAAACTACTTTTAGGACTTAGTATGGGCACTTTGAGTTCTTGGTAATGCCATTTGGTTTAACCAATGCCCTAACTGTATTCATGGATTTGATGAATAGAGTATTTAAGCCTTTCTTGGATGAGTTTGTTATTGTTTTCATAAATGATATCCTAGTATATTCAAGGACTTTAGAGGAGCATGACTGACATTTAAGGATGGCTTTGCAAACCTTAAGAGAACACCAGCTGTATACTAAGTTTTCAAAATGTGAATTTTGGCTTAGTAGTGTTACTTTCTTAGGGCATGTGGTTACCAAAGATGGTATTCAAGTTGATCATAAAAAGGTAGAAGCGGTGCAACAATGGCCATGCCCTACCACAATTATAGAGATTCATAGTTTTCTTGGTTTAGCATGCTATTACCGCAAATTCGTTAAAAAAAATTCAAGAATAGCTGCTCCTTTGACTAGGTTAACAAGGAAGGGAATAAAATTTCACTGGTTAGATGAATGTGAAAGAATTTTTCAAAAACTCAAGGAATGTTTGACTACGGTGCTAGTATTATCTATTCCTTGAAGTATTGGAGGATACATGGTATACTGTGATGCATCAAGAATTAGATTAGGGTGTGTGTTGATGCAACATGGTTGAGTCATTTCATATGTATCCAGAAAACTTAAGCCACATGAGCAAAATTATCCGACACATGACTTAGACACATGACAACAATAGTTTTTGCTTTCAAAATTTGGAGGCATTATCAGTATGGTGAGACATACGAAATCTATACAGATCATAAATGCCTCAAATGCATTTTTCAACAAAAGGATCTTAACTTGAGACAAAGACGATGGATGGAATTACTTACACTATATCATCCAGGTAAGGCCAATGTAGTGGCTAATGCATTAAGTAGGAAGTCTATAAGTAGTTTGGCTCATATCAAAGTGGTAAGGAGGCCATTGGTTAAAGAAATTCATAAATTGGAAAGTCATGAGGTAGTATTAGAAGTAAAGGATTCTGGGATATTATTGGCCTATATATAGTTTCAATTGTCTTTGTTTGAGCAGGTGAAAAAGGCATAAGAAGAAAATGCCTATTTATGCAAGAAAATTGAAGAGGTTAAAAATGGCAGTGATGTTGAATTTACTATAGACTCTGAAGAAATTCTGAGATTGGGCAAGTGATTATGTGTACCTAATAGAGAAAAACTTAGGAAAGATTTTAGAGAAAACTCATAGATCCATATATACCATTCATCTTGAGGTAACTAAAATGTATAAAGATATAAAAGAAATTTATTGGTGGGACCATATATAGAAAGATATAGTTGACTATGTCTCTCGATGCTTAACTTGTCAGTAGGTAAAAACAGAACATTAAAGGTCTGCTAGATTACATCAGCAGATAAAGATACCTGAATGGAAATGGTGGAGAATAACTATGGATTTTTTTACAGGGCTACTACAGACACCAAAAGGGTTTGATTCAATATGGGTGATTATTGATAGGTTGACTAAATCAGTGTAATATCCCGTAATTTTTATTTTTAAATAATAATGTTTTGCTATAAACAAATATATTTTTATTTGTTTAAAAATGATTATGTTTTGCTAAAAGCAAGTATACTTTTAATTAAAATAATTATTGTTTTGCTTAAAATAATTATATTGGCCTCAAACAATATTTTTTTTATTTTTAGAAATATTCTTTCTTTTATTATACATAAAGATATTTATTTTGTGATTTGTTTTATTAAAATTTTATCGAGAAAAGTCATGATTTGATATTGCAACTAAAGTTTTGCAATAATATAAATTTGTAGAAATTTTTGGGATATTTTAGGTTGAAAAATGGTATTTATATGAATATATATGAAATAAAATAAAAATAATCCTAAATATTCAATTATTAAATAAAAAATAAAATAAAAGAAAGCGGAGGAGGGGGAGACAGAAATCGAAGTGTGCTGTGAAATTTCTATATGATGAATAATGTGAATAGTATCTCCATGTTTTCTCTTTAGATCTGGAGTGTCTACATGCTTCTGATCACAAAACTAAGGGTACCATTGGATTTAGGATGGAGAGTACTACAATTTTGACCGGATAAGTTTGCAAATCAACCGTAGAATCGCCGCAGATTGGAAGTAGAAAATTTTAGAAAACGGTAAACTCTAAAACTCTTACTTAGAGACCTCAAATTGGAAATCTAACATCGTAGATGGATTCAGGAGCTAGATAAATATTGGGATATGAAATTTTTCAGCTATCGTATAACTTTTTCTGAAATGCATTAACATTATCTGAATTGCTTACAATTTGGAATATAGTTCAAGAAGAGTATAGTTTTGAAAATGGATTTCTGAACTCATGGTGTATATGATTTCATATGTATTTCTCATTAAATAATAAAGTGAATATTTATGCATGTGGCATTATTTATAAAGCTATATGATTACCTCGAGAAAGGGTATGTACATATGATAAACCCTGAATGAGAAATTTATGACATATGAAACTGTACTGAGACTAGAAGTCTGTATTATATTGAGAATTTTATACTGGATTATATGGCATATGTGCATATGATATTTTTGGTGGAGGAATCTTATTAAAAACACTGTTTGCTAACATCAAGTGATGTTAGCTCTGGTGCACCTTGATACCTCAACTAGCAGAGGTGGTGCTAGCCTCGTGTGACGGCCAACACACAAGATATGATATGTGAAAGAGAGCGGGATGCCTCCTATATGGGCGAGATGCCAGCTATATGAGATGTAATTTGCCATCCCTTGCTGTGTTCTTAGAAAATACCCATATTAGATTCCCTTCGCATGTCCTCTTGAATGGTGGTAGGGCAAACCTCAGCGGGATGCTGAGTTTAAGAAAATCCTATAGTAACAAAGTACGGAAGGACCTGAACTCTGATATGGTGGTTCTGATATGGGATCCTCCTAATGTTTTCATGTGGAAGGTTTTGATGCATTACAATATTTGAATAATGATTATACTATATTGCATATGACTTTGAATATCTGAATGTGATATGAACTGAGAATATTTGAAAAACGGGTCCCATATGGATGTACGTCTGAACTGTATTTTCTATGACAAATTTTAAAATATGAGTGCGTCCATATGTTTACCTAAGAGGTCATAGGAGGTATTATCTGCTCACTAAGTTGTCAAACTCGCTACACGATATTTATATGTTTTTCAGATAAGGATATAGAGTTTGGTCATTTCCCTTTAGATAGTTGACTAGCTAGACGACATGATCTCTGGGGGAGCCTATTTTGTTTCCAAGGCTCGTAGATTTTGATTTATATTGTTCTTATACTCTAGAGTATGCTATGAACGCCATAGGCAGGATTCCTACTTCTACTGTACTTTAATGTTTATATATTTGGTTTATATATTTTGAATACATGAGAAGACCTATTTGTAAAAGAATGTATTATACATGTTATGGAAAATATATGTTTGTAAAGTATGTGTTTCACGTACTTTAAAATTAGGGGTGTGACAATAAGCACATTTTCTACAATGAAAAACCACATACAATGTAATTTAGTATGCAAATTTATATTTGAATGAGATAGTGAGGCTACATGGGGAATCTGTAACAACTCCATTTATGTAAATGTATCAAATTTTTTTTTCTTTTTTTTTTATATTTGTAAAATTCCATGAAGTTATTACTACTTTAATTCTAACCACTTAACTCATAATAATAATCACTTTAACCAAACATAATTGTTATTAACAGTGATACAATACTGAGTTTCCATACACACCATTATTTTACAAACTACCCACCATTATTTTACAAACATTTGTACAAAGATACATATTAACTCTAATCTTCTATGTCGACTACTTTTGGGGACACTGGTGCGGGTGGCACCTCCACCGGAATCTCAGTCACATCTACGACAGATACATCTAAAATAACTGGTAGTTGCCCAAGGTAGGGCACCTCGATTCAACGTACGAAAATAATAAGTGTCATAGAGAAAATCTGCATATTTATTCTTCTGAACATGATATGGAAATATAGTGAGAATTAAATCCCAGTAAGTTCAACAATAAATCATAATTTACCATCAATATAGTTCATCATGTCATGTTCAGCTGTATAAACTACAGAAAATATCTTTGGTCACATGAATGCATTATATCTATGCACATAAGAATCATACAATAATAATATGTATGACAAGATTAACTATTTTCATAATATCATATGATGGCCATCAACTTATTCTCATTTCAAGCTACCCCGATCAGGGTGAGTATTCTCTACTCTCAGGTACGGGCTTTTCTCGCTCCGTCCGACATGGCCCACTTTCTCTTTCTTTTCTCATTAACATGATCATAACCGTTGGTAGGGCATCCCCTACTGGTGCACCACACGGATTTCCATGTGACCGTGCTCATTTCTTTTCTTTTCACAATGATAGCCAAAAATATGCTTTCAATAACAAGTATGTTCATCAAAATATAACTATTACCATAAATCATTGGTAATCATGCCATGAACATAATCATTTCAAATATCACTTTATAAAATATTTCCATGTCAGAATTTCACACTTAAGATAGTAAGAAGTTCATACAATGGCAATGGCTATGGCATATACTAGTCATTCATAAGATTCGTCTTCTTTTTTAAATATTAATTTTATTTCTTTATTTTCTTGATGTAGGTTTTCATCATATCTAACTTTCTCTTACAAATCAAAGCATAACTACCTCAATTGAACTCCGATGTAAGTGATCTTGGTGTCAATTTCAAGATAAAACAATTATCTAAAACTATTATGTTGAACATTGTAGCGAAATATTAAGAAATCAAGGTGATATTACTCCCTAAATGTATAGGTTATTTCTTCTCGGATAGGTTTTGACGTCTACCTACTAATCGGACCATATCTACCTCATATGGACTCCAAATCGAGTGATTCTAGTGGCTGAAAATCCCTGACACACATATATATAATTCTTATGTTAACCATTTATTTTAATTCCATACAGATAATTTCCAGAAATTAAAATATAGAAGCTATCCTAACATATTCTTCCCTGATGAACCATTTTCTAACCTTTGACTACTAATCAGCTCATATCTTCCTCATATGGACTCCAAATTGAATAATTCTAGTGGATACAAATCCGTGACACATATATTTTTAATTGTTATGTAAATCATTTATTTTAATTCTGATAACTGCATTTCATTATAATTTCTATGTGCTGTCCATGATTGTTTACTGAATTTTTCTGGTGTTTTAAGCACTTTTACCCCCCTGATTTAATTAAATTGGATAACCCTTCTGGATACAATGTTAGCTACCTCATTGCTACAGCATTTCAGTAAGCATATGCTGCAATGATAGCAAAACCCCAGGTGATAGTGGGTAAGCTGCGCTCTCTTTCCTGCAATACGCTGATACTGTTTGATATGGTGTAGGTGGCAGAACTGTGCAGCAGGAGCAGCCACCATTGAGCAGGGGAGAGCAACAGGGATACTGCAGGCTGCTGGTACAGGACTGCCTCCACTACTGAAAGTGGAGAGGAAAAAACTATACAGTAAGGGCGCCGACTGCAGAGCAGAAGGAATGTCAGCAATCCAAGGCACTTTACTGGGACCACAATGGCTGCCTATAAAAGGCCATAAAGCAGCTATTGCAGGGAGAGCGTCTGCCGGGGAGGAAGAGGAGAAAATTGGGAGAAAAATAACACGACAGCCCAGAGTGCTTCTGACACCGGGAGGTGCAGCATGAGGGGATAGTGCGCAATTTTAGAAGGGAATTTTGATCACTGTTGTTGTTTACTGTTTTAACAAAAAGAAAGAACTGCATTTTGTAATTTAGTTTTTATCTCTTAGAATGCACACCAGTGTTTCTGGAATTTCTGTAACCAGTGTACCCATGAGGCTTGGCTAGTTTCCAGCTGGGGTTGCACAAGGGTTGTAATGGACTGAAGCATGATTTTATTATCAATACATTTCGCTGCAATTTTGTTTACCATTCAATTGTATTTCCAGTTAGCTTTTCTTTCCTTAGTAACGAAAGTTTGGAGGAAGAAAACCAAGGCCAATATTTACCTGGAAGGGTGATGGAGGCAGGGAAAAGGTTGAATGAAGGGGGCTACCTCATGTAGGGATACACGGGTACCCCATTAGTCCCATAATGTATTCCATGCACAATTCAGAGGTGAGGACTTGTGCAGGAATGCGTGTCTAAACCTTAGAGTTGTGAGGAATGGTAGTCTGGGAAGACTCCATTCAGGACTGAGTTTGGCACTAGGGACCTTTGCTGCAGCAAAGCCTAGAGCATATCTGAGTGCTGAAGTCTATGGCAACCCTTAGCACCCCAGTTCTCCCAATATAGTTTCCTCTTCTATTTCCTAGTACTCTTTATTTTAGTTATAGTTAAAGTCGGTAAATCCACTTCTATTCCAATTTTGTGAACAACTTAGTGTTGCTACAGCATTCATACAGCAAAATTCTCTAAAAAGTTTTAATTCACTCCTCGTGGGACGATACTCACTCATCACTTTATTAGTTGGTCATGACACATGCACTTGCGTTCTGACATTGTATTCATCTTTGTATGAATCACAACCCAACAAGTTTTTGGCGCCGTTGCCGGGGAGTGTCAACTTAAAAATTATTTTTAGACACCCCACTGTGTGAAGGATTGTTTTGCTTTTACTCTGGTGTCTTGTTGAGCAGGTAACATAGTGCATGAGCAGGGCTGACAGAGAGCTTCTGCCCCTTGATCCAGAAATAGAAAGAACAATTTTGAGAAGAAGAAGAGGACAATTAACACACCAGCAGCAGGCAGAGATGGCTAATCAGAATGGAGCAGACAACATGGATGATAGAGATAGGATCTTAAATGCCTATGTTCAACCTAATCTGAATGGGTTGAACCCAAGCATTGTGAGACCAGAGATCGAGGCTCTACATTTTGAGCTCAAACCAGTAATGTTCCAGATGCTGCAAACTGCTGGGCAATTCAGTGGCATGCCTACTGAGGACCCTCATCTTCATTTAAGAGTGTTCATGGAAGTCACAGATGCTTTCAAAATGATGGGGTAACAGAAGAAGTGCTCAGGCTAAAGTTGTTCCCTTATTCATTAAGAGACCGAGCAAGAGCATGGTTGAACTCTCTACCACCTGACTCTATCGCTAACTGGAGTGATTTGGCAGAAAAATTTCTGCTGAAATACTTCCCACCCACCAAGAATGCCAGATTGAGAAATGACATCACCTCTTTCCAGCAATTAGAAGGTGAATCTTTGTATGAGACCTGGGAGAGGTATAAAGAGCTATTACGAAGATGTCCCCATCATGGAATTCCTTACTGCATTCAGATGAAGACCTTTTACAATGGCCTTAATGCCCAAACTCGGACCATAGTGGATGCAGCAGCCAATGAGGCACTCTTGTCCAAGACATATAATGAAGCACATGAGTTGCTTGAAAGAATGGCCAGTAACAACTATCAATGGCCGATGGATAGAGTTTCAACTGGAAAGAAAGCAACAGGCATGCACGAAGTGAGTGAAGTGACTTCTCTCACAGCCCAGCTGGCCTCACTAGGAAGAGCCAGCAAGTTACCAGCCCTCAAGCAGCCAATGCAGTCTAGGAAACTGGACCATCTTTTGTATTATGCAATGGACCTCATCTATTCGAAGCTTGTCCCTCAAACCCAGAATCAGTGTGTTTTGTGGGTAATATGAATCGCAATAACAACCCTTACTCCAACACATATAACCCAGGATAGAGGCAACACCCCAATTTCTCTTGGAGTAATTATGGTATAGGACAAGGGAGCAACTCTGCCCCACAAAGACCACAGGGTCCACTAGGCTTCCAGCAGCAAAGACAATAGCCTCAGGAAGCCCACACTTCACTGGAATCCCTGCTGAAGGAATATATGGCAAGGAATGATGCTTTAATCCAGAGCCAAGCAGCCTCACTGAGGAATCTGGAAACTCAAGTGGGGCAGCTTGCCAATGAACTGAAAAGCAGACCCCCAAGGACACTTCCTAGTAATACTGAAGTCCCTAGGAGAGAAGGGAAAGAGCATTGCAAGGCTATAGCCCTGAGGAGTGAGAAGATGGTGGAAGCACCAAAAGCAAAAGGGCAGGACCAGACAGACTCCACTGTACCCCTGGAGAACAAAAAAGACAAGAAGAAGCAAGAGGAGGAGATAAGCAAGGAGGAAACCATCTCTAGAAAGAATGCTGCAGCTATGCCGCAGCAAAAGTCGGCAACCTTGCCGCAGCAGGGCATGCAGCAAACCAAGCCACCTCCCCCTTTCCCTCAGAGATTTCAGAAGCAGTAGAATGACCAGCAATTTAGAAGGTTCCTAAATGTCTTGAAACAACTACACATCAACATTCCTCTGGTGGAAGCACTGGAGCAGATGCCTAATTATGTGAAATTCATGAAGGACATCCTGACCAAGAAGAGGAGATTTGGTGAATTTGAGACTGTTGCTCTCACAAGAGAATGCAGTGCTGTGCTGCAAAATAAGTTGCCACCCAAACTTAAGGATCCAGACAGTTTCACCATACCTTGTTCAATCGGGAACCAGTATTTTGGCAAGACACTTTGTGACTTGGGAGCAAGCATCAACCTTATGCTAATGGCCATCTTTAAAAAGTTAGGAATTGGAGAAGCTCGGCCTACCACAGTCACACTGCAATTGGCAGACAGATCCATTGCCCATCTAGAGGGAAAAATAGAGGATGTCCTGGTTAAGGTGGATAAGTTCATCTTCCTAGTAGACTTCATAATTCTGGATTATGAAGCTGATGCAGAAGTACCAATTATATTGGGCAGACCATTCCTAGCAACTGGCCGGACACTGATTGATGTTCAGAAGGGTGAATTAACCATGAGAGTCCAGGATGAGCAGGTTACATTCAATGTGCTCCAGACCATGAGGTTTGCCAGTGAAGAAGACGAATGTGCAGTGGTGTCTATGATAAACACATTAGCATCATAACAATTGGAAAAATGCTCCAAGGAACCACCACCAGTAGCATGGATAGACCACTCAGATTCCGAAGGAGAAGATGAGAAGGAATAGGCCTGGATTGATGACAGACAAGGCTTCAGGAAGAAGGAGCCAATAAAGGAGCCATTGTATGAGACCACGCCAGATTCAAGGCTGCTGAAAGCATCAGTGGAAGAACCACCAGCCCTGGAGATGAAGCCTCTGCCAGCACACCTTAAGTATGCATATTTAGGAGAAACAGCCACTCTTCCTGTGGTTATCTCAACACTTCTGACAGAGGAACAAGAGGAGAAATTGGTCGTGACACTGAAGAAATTTAGAAGGGCCATTGGCTGGACACTTGCTGACATTAAGGGAATCAGCCCCTCATTCTGCATGCATAAGATCCTCTTGGAAAGCAACAAAAAAGGGTCTATAGAACCTCAGTGAAGGCTTACCCAATAATGAAGGAAGTGGTAAAGAAGGAGATCATCAAATGGTTGGATGCTGGAATCGTTTACCCCATATCAGATAGCTCCTAGGTGAGTCCGATCCAATGTGTTCCCAAGAAAGGAGGCATGACTGTGGTGGAAACCGATAGCAATGAGATCATCCCCACTAAGGTTGTAACCGGTTGGAGGATTTGCATGGACTATAGGAAGCTGAACAAGAGCACTAGGAAGGACCACTTCCCTCTGCCATTCATTGATCAAATGTTAGACAAACTTGCTGGAAGGAAATACTATTGCTTCCTGGATGGGTACTCAGGGTATAACCAGATTGCCATAGCACCAGAAGATCAGCATAAGACCACATTCACATGCCCTTATGGTACCTTTGCATTTCGAAGGATGCCATTTGGGCTATGCAATGCTCCAGCAACGTTCCAGCGATGTATGATGGCAATATTCACCGAAATGGCTGAGCAGTTTGTGGAAATCTTCACGGATGAATTCTCAGTTTTTAGAGATTCCTTTGACCTATGCTTGGGAAACCTCGCTAAAGTCTTGCAAAGGTGTGAGGAAACAAACTTGGTGCTGAATTGGGAGAAGTGCTGGTTTATGGTAAAGGAAGGGATTGTGCTGGGGCATATGGTATCTCAAAAAGGACTTGAAGTTGACAAGGCCAAGGTGGAAATTATTGAGAAATTGCCTCCTCCCACCTCGGTCAAGGGCATTCGAAGTTTCTTGGGACATGCAGGATTTTATAGGAGGTTCATCAAGGACTTCTCTAAGGTTGCCAAACCTTTATGCAGCTTGCTAGAAAAGGACAGAACCTTTTGTTTTGATGGAAGCTGCATGACAGCATTCTGCGACCTCAAATAGAAATTGAGTACAGCCCCGGTCATTGTGGCACCAGACTAGACCTCCCCATTCGAGCTGATGTGTGATGCCAGTGAAACAGCATTGGGAGCTGTCCTCGAGCAGCACAAAAACAAGCTGTTTCCTCTATTTACTATGCTAGCAAAATGTTGTAAGGTGCCTAGCTGAACTACACTGTGACAGAGAAGGAATTGCTTACTGTAGTGTTTGCCTTTGAGAAATTCAGAGCATATTTGGTAGGAGCAAAGGTGATAGTGCACACAGACCACTCTGCCATCAAACACTTGGTTAGGAAAAAGGATTCCAAGCCCAGGCTCATTCGGTGGGTGCTTTTGCTTCAAGAATTTGATTTAGAGATCAGAGACAGGAAGGGGATTGAAAACCAAGTGGCAGACCATCTCTCCAGGTTGGAAGGGCACAGCTCTGGAGCAGAGGAAATTAATGAAAGATTCCCATATGAGCAACTCTACCTCCTGTCCCTAGATAATGTGCCATGGTATGCTGATTATGTAAATTACCTTGTGAGTAGAATGCTCCCACCAGACCTGACGTGGCAACAGAAGAAATTTTTTTTCCATGAAGTCAACTCATACTACTGGGATGAACCATATCTTTACAAGCAATGTGCTGATCAAATGATAAGGAGGTGCATACCCAGTGAAAAGATGGAGCAAATCTTGCAGCAATGCCATGCTTCCCCTTATGGAGGTCATTTTGGAGGAGTTAGAACTGCACACAAGGTGCTGCAGGTAGGGTTCTATTGGCCCTCTCTATTCAAAGACTCCCACTCCTATGCAAGGCAATGTGACCGGTGTCAGAGGACAGGGAATATATCTCGCAGACATGAAATGCCACTGAACAACATCCTAGAGGTGGAATTTTTTGATGTTTGGGGCATAGATTTCATGGGACCATTTCCCTCGAGTTTTGGCAACCAATACATCCTTGTAGCTATAGACTATGTCTCAAAGTGGGTGGAAGCCAGTGCATCCCAGACCAATAAAGCCAGAGTCGTGACCAGATTCCTGAAGAGGAATATCTTTACATGGTTTGGAATCCCTAGAGCCATCATCAGCGATGGAGGGACCCATTTTTGCAATCGGTAGTTCAAGGCACTGCTTGCCAAATATGGAGTCAGACACAAGGTAGCAACCCCTTATCACCCACAAACAAGTGGCCAGGCTGAATTCTCCAACAGAGAGATCAAGAGAATCTTGGAAAAAACAGTAGGTCCCACAAGGAAGGATTGGTCCTCAAGGTTGGATGATGCCCTTTGGGCATATAGAATAGCTTATAAGACACCTCTGGGTATGTCACCTTATAGGTTGGTATTCGGGAAGGCGTGTCATCTACCAGTAGAGTTATCGCACCAAGCATATTGGGCAGTGAAGAAGCTAAACTTGAACCTGGAAGCTGCGGGTGAAAAGAGGATGCTACAACTAAATGAGCTGGATGAATTTCATGGTCAAGCCTATGAAAATGCCAAACTATACAAGGAGAAAGCAAAGCAATGGCATGACAAGAGGATACAACCCGGAAACTTCAAAGTGGGACAGAGAATACTACTGTACAACTCCAGGCTAACCCTGTTTCCTGGGAAGTTGAAATCACGTTGGTCTGGTCCTTTTCGCATAAGCAACGTCTTCCCATTTGGGACTATTGAATTGGAAGAAGAAAAGGAAGGGACGACATTTAGGGTTAATAGGCAAAGAGTCAAGCACTATCTAGGGGGTGAGGTGGATAGACAACACACCTCCATTCAGTTGCAAGAGGAATGAGCAGGAGGAAAGTCAGGCTGAAGACTCTAAAACAAGCGCTCATGGGAGGCAACCCATGTTTAAATTTGTGTTGTTTAAGTTTTAAAATAGTTTAAATTATGAGTCTGATAGCTTTGTGTTTGTTACGCAGGTTAGGAAGCAAAGAAGTTGCAAAACCAGTTCTTGTTTTGCTACAGCAACGCTACACTAAAGATAGTCCCTGCTTTACTATAGTAGGATTGATAACAAGCACTCTCTGCTGCAGCAAAAAAAATCCTTGGCAACCCAGTTTCGCTACAGCATTGCTGCAGCAACACAGTCAACTTAAAACTAAGGGTTCCCCTCTGCTATGCTTCATTTATTGTTAAAAAAAAGGGAAGATTAAAAAGTGGGCGGGAAAACTGGCAGAAGGCCATAAGACACCCACGGTCTTTAAACCTCTGCAACTTCCAACCCACTTCTTCCTTGAGTTAAGGCACCCACGTTTTCACCTCTGCAGCTTCCCTTCTCATTTCACCTCTCCCGAGTTCTCAAGCCCTACAACCTTCTCACCTCCTTCGTTCCAAAAAACCTCTACCTCCAACCCTGCAAACCAGTCATGCCAAGAATCAAGACTCGTCTGCTACCTTCCACCCATGGGCAGAATGTGAGTCGAGACAGGGTGGCAATGGTGGACGCACTCATCCTCGGCAGGTCCCTTAACGTTGGCCGTATTATCAATGGCCAAATCCGAGCATGTGCTAGCCGAAAGAAGGGAAGCCTACTCTTTCCTTTCCTCATCACCACCCTGTGCAAGAATCATAGAGTACCAGTCTCCATTGACGAAGAGGTCTTGAAGGACACCAATCCTATCACCCCTACCACCATTGCTCGCATTGTTATAGAGAAAGCAGCCTCGCACCCACCAGCTGCCTCTCGAGACCCCCCACCAGCTGCTGGCCAACCTGCTTCTTCCTCTGCCGCTCAGCCTGCTGACAAGACCCTTCAGCACATTCTACAGTAGTAAGCAACAATCCTCAGACAGCAAGCACAGCTGCTGCAGCACCAGCAGACCTTCTGGCACTACAAATAGAAGAGGGACTTTGCCCTCCACACCACTTTGGAGCAGAACTTTAAGCAATTTTTCCCATTCCCAGAGTTTCCAACTGACCTGCTCCATGCCACTTTCGAGGAGTCAGCCCCAATACCTGCACCACAATCAGAGCAACCTAAGGACTCTGAAGGATCCTTCTCCAACAAGGAGCCCCATCCGGAACCCCACCAGACACCAGAGGAAACTGAGTCCTCTGATGACGATGAGCCCATTGCAAAACGGGCAGCAATATTGTGCAAAGGAGAGGCCCCACAGCAATCAACACAGCGGAGGAGTGGGCTCAGAAGTTCATCAAGATCTTCTGGGGGTCAATGACCCTAGGGTGCTGCAGCACACTTGCTAGCACCCTCAGGAAGTTCCCTCAACCCTTATCTTCTGGGGGTCAATGTCCTTTGTTTTATGGCCATTGCATCAGCAGTGAGGACACTGCTCAATTTAAGTTTGAGGGGAGGGTGTGATATAATGTCTGCTGGGAATAATATTGCTGTGGCACTTTTGTGTTTTGATTCATTGTTGTAGTATTGCTGGAGCATATTGCATAGTTAGTCTTGCTTATTTGTGTGCTGCTTATCTAGGTGATTGTTTATATTGCTGTCCACTTGTGTTTTTGTCTATCTGTGTTGAATAAGTCTGTCTTAGTAATCATTGATTCTGATCGGGATGAATACAGTTATAATTGTTTGACAAAAAGTTACCAAAAAAGAAAGGATGAAATAGGTGCATATTGCATAGCCTGCTGAAAGTTCTGGGATACTCCATGAGGAAGATTGGGTAGTCCGCTAGAAACCAAAATAGGAAACCTATAGCCTCACCCAATCACACAAAACCCTCTTTTAATGAACACAGGATTATGGGCAGTTTGCCAAAGAAAAATTTGGTGATCTTTCAGAAATTGGACCTAAGTCTTAAAGCTAATATTGAGAGCTCTCTAGAATTATAAAAGAGGCAGACGCATAAGGGTCAAAAAAGGCTTAAGTTTAGGGGGGAAGGTAGGAAATAAAAAGAAAAATATGGACACTCTAATACGCTGTAGTTCCTTAGTAACCAGGGGTATGCATGAGCCCCATGTGTGCCTTTACGTAAAACAGGGACATAGTGTGGACACTCCAATGCTTTGTAGTTCCTTAGTAACCAGGGATATGCATGAGCCCCATGTGTGCCTCTGCGTAAAACAGGGATATAAAGTATGAGTGGGAAGCGGTTTAAGGGTGATAAGGCTAAGTAACCAGGTGCCTGCATTAAACATGTTGGCATTCGCGTCAAAAAGTTGTAATAACCTCTGCTAGAGCAAGATCTATGCAAAAAAAAAACAATAAAGAAAGAAAATCAGTGAGCTGCCACCCCACACATTTACTGCCCCGTCTGCAACTATGATGCATGTCAGCTTAACCTAGGAAGCTCGATATACTAGCATGAAAGTCTTAAGAACGCTGGTTGTTTTCAACACAAGTAGCTCTTTAGGGAAACTGTCCATATCACACACACACAACTTCAAGGAAGGTTTTTGCTGTGATTGGGAAAAGGGTTTGTGGTGTCCTGTATATGGAAGAAATCCTAAGGGTTGAGAGCTATCAGCAGAGCTATAGATTCTTGCATGAGAACGGTCTGGAATTTCTGGTTGGTAGGTTTGTAGTGAACAAAGTAAGATGCTTGGGGACAAGAAATCCTTTAAGTTTGGGGGGATTTGATAACTGCATTTCATTATAATTTCTATGTGTTGTCCATGATTATTTACTGAATTTTTGTGGTGTTTTAAGCACTCTTACCCCCCTGATTTAATTAAATTGGATGACCCTTCTGGATACAATGTTAGCTACCTCATTGCTGCAGCATTTCAGTAAGCATATGCAGCAATGATAGCAAAACCCCAGGTGATAGTGTGTAAGCTACGCCCTCTTTCCTACAATACGCTGATACTGTTTGATATGGTGCAGGTGGCAGAACTGTGCAGCAGGAGCAGCCACCATTGAGCAGGAGACAGCAGCAGGGATACTGCAGGCTGTTGGTACAGGACTGCCTCCACTACTGAAAGTGGAGAGGAAAAAGCTGCAGAGCAGAAGGAATGTCAGCAATCCAGGGCGCTTTACTGGGACCACAAAGGCTGCCTATAAAAGGCCATAAAGCAGCAATTGCAGGGAAAGGGTCCGCCAGGGAGGAAGAGGAGAGAATTGGGAGAAAAATAACACCACAGCCCAGAGTGCTGCTAACACCGGGAGGTGCAGCATGAGGGGATAGTGCGCAATTTTAGAAGGAAATTTTGAACACTGTTGTTGTTTACTGTTTTAACAAAAAGAAAGAACTGCATTTTGTAATTTAGTTTTTATCTCTTAGAATGCACACCAGTGTTTCTGGAATTTCTGTAACCAGTGTACCCATGAGGCTTGGCTAGTTTCCAGCTGGGGTTGCACAAGGGTTGTAAAGGACTGAAGCATGATTTTATTATCAATACATTTCGCTGCAGTTTTGTTGACCATTCAATTGTATTTCCAGTTAGCTTTTATTTCCTTAGTAACAAAAGTTTGGTGGAAGAAAACCAAGGCCAATATTTACCTAGAAGGGTGATGGAGGCAGGGAAAAGGTTGAATGAAGGGGGCTACCTCATATAGGGATACAAGGGTACCCCATTAGTCCTATAATGTATTTCATGCGCAATTCAGAGGTGAGGACTTGTGCAGGAATGCGTGTTCGAACCTTGGAGTTGTGAGGAATGGTAGTCTGGGAAGACTCCATTCAGGACTGAGTTTGGCACCAGGGACCTTTGCTGCAGCAAAGCCAAGCATATCTGAGTGCTGAAGTCCATGGCAACCTTGAGCACCCCAGTTCTCCCAATATAGTTTCCTCTTCTATTTCCTAGTACTCTTTATTTTAGTTATAGTTAAAGTCAGTAAATCCACTTCTATTCCAATTTTGTGAACAACTTAGTGTTGCTAAAGCATTCATACAACAAAAGTCTCTAAACAGTTTTAATTCACTCCTCGTGGGACGATACTCACTCATCACTTTATTACTTGATCACGACACGTGCACTTGCGTTCTGACATTGTATTCATCTTTGTATAAATCACAACCCAACAAATTCCCTACATATAATTCTCAGAAATTAAAATACAGAAGTTATCCTAACATATTCTTCCCTAATGAACCATTTTCTGACCTTTTCTTACTAATTAGACCATATCTACCTCATATGGACTCCAAATTGAATAATTCCAGTGGCTAAAAATCCATGACACATATATCTTTAATTCTTATGTTAACCATTTATTTTAATTCCCTACATATAATTCCCAAAAATTAAAACATAGAATCTATCGTAACATATTCTTCCCTGATGAACCATTTTCTTACCTTTGCTTACTAATCAGACCATATCTACCTCATATGGACTCCAAATTGAATAATTCTAGTGGAAAAAAAATCCGTGACACATATATATTTAATTCTTATGTTAACCATTTATTTTAATTCTCTACATATAATTCCCATAAATTAAAACACAGAAACTATCCTAACATATTCTTCCCTGATGAACCATTTTCTGACCTTTGCTTACTAATCGGACCATATCTACCTCATATGGAATCCACATTGAATAATTCCAGTGGCTAAAAATCCGTGACACATATATCTTTAATTCTTATGTTAACCATTTATTTTAATTCCCTACATATAATTCCCAGAAATCAAAACACAGAAGATAAAAATTTTGCCACCCATAGCCATACCTATGTAGAACTTTCTAGACTAGGCTAAGTATTCAAACATACTTTACATGCAAGATCAATATGTAACAAGATATAGCAACATCAAGACCAATCATCAAAGTTCTAAGATCAAAATCTCATATAAATATTATAAGTTTCAAAAGTTTTCTTCAAAAAGAAATATTGTTAAACTTACCTAAGAATCTCCCTAGCTTACTTATTGAATTGGCTTTCTTGTTTCCTCTTGAAAGAAGTAGCAAGATTCCTCCCTTCCCTTAGGTTTTCTAGCAGCTTAGGTAAGAGAAGGAGGGTGAATTTTTAAACCTTAAGGATGAAGAAGGAAAATGGATTCAAGTGGAGATTAAGGTAACTTACCTTGAGTACTTAGCCTTCTAAACTTCTCCTTCTTCTTCCTTCCTTTCTTCTCCTCTCTTTCTCTCCTTTCCTCACCCTACCTTGCTTCTATTTCTCTATCCTCCTCAATTGGAAGAAATTAAAATTTTGTAGGGGTGGGTTTTGCTTATATAGACCACCAAATAATACACCTTTCATGATCATGGGTCTACCTTATCACAATTAGGATACACTTTGTTGAATTTTTGGAAAACAAACAACTTATATTCTTGTCTTCCTCTTCCTTAGTCAAGATATGCATAGGAAAAGGAGATTTGAATTTTGAAAATTATGATGATATGTTCTTAAGATAAGGGACAAGGTCCCTTTGATTTAGGGATTCATTTCCATTTTCTTGTCTTAAACAAGTATGATAGGTTTGCCTTTTTAGGTGGCAAATTTCTAGCCCTTGAATCTCCATTATTTGGTTGATATTATTTGTGTGGGATAGGAATGTTTTGTCCTAATGCCATGTATTATCATACCACTTGCTAAAATTATGAGTGTAGGATATAGATGTTTTTGTCCTAAAGCCTTGTATTATCATGCCACTTGCCAAAATTATGAATGTAGAATCACACCACTTGCTAAATTTTTGTCTTAATGCCATGTAACCTAATCTTTATTATTATTACATTATTATATCATCACCTAATTTATTTTATTTTATTTTTCCTCTTGGATTTGGGTTTATTCCTACCCATTTTCTTTGCTTTGGATAAAATTCTACCTTTCTTGGAGGGCTTGGTCACATTTTCATAATTTTTGGGCTATTGGTCCAATTACTATATCCTAGTCCAAATCTATGTTTTATTTCTTGCTTAGGTTATCCAATGGGCTTGCTAGAAACTTATGTGAAGTGGAAAAAACTCTATATGAAGTATCAATAGGTAAAAGCCCAATGTATGGGTAAGGATTTTAAACTTAGTAACTCTAGTTCTTGAATTAGGAAAAATTACCCTAATCCAATGTTCTTAAAATTTTATGACATTTACTTGTTTCTAAAAATTTATCTTCCTTATCCAAGAATTTTGCATCTCTTTAGTATGTTATTTCTAATTGTTTTTCCTATTAGGTTTTCCCTCTTTATTTGTTCTCTTAATGTTAGAAACATTTTCTATGCATATACATAAGGTGAAGAATTTCTAAGGATTATATTTCCTTAGATATCTAAAATATTGTCTAATAAATTTTATTTCCTTAATTAAATATTTATGTACTTTTATCAATAAAAGAAACGAAATTAGGGATGTTACATTTCTCTCCTCCTAAAAGAAATTTTGTCCTCAAAATTTCAGAAATTACCTAATAAGAACAATTGTGGATATTTCTTCCTCGTGACTTCTTTCATCTCCCAAGTTGCTTCTTCTGGAGTCAAACCTTCCCATAACACCTTAACAAGGGGAATGGTTTTATTTCTCTGTTGCTTCACGTCAGTGTCCAATATGGATGCAGGTACTAGCTGGTATGTCATGTTCTCCTTTATTTGGATTAGTTCATCCTGTATTACATGTGATGAATCTGGAAGATACTTCCGCAGTTGTGATACGTGGAAAACATTATGCAGGTTGGACAAATTAGGTGGGAGAGTAACTTCATATGCTGATGTCTCTACTTTCTTCAAAATTTGGTAGGGTCCCAAAAATCGCGGACTTAACTTTCTTGTTTTGAGAGACCTACCAACTCCAATAGTTGGGGAAAGTTTTAGAAATACATGGTCTCCTTCCTCAAACTCTAGAGGTCTATGTCTCTTATCTTAGTAACTCTTTTGCCGACTCTGAGCTATAAGTATTTTGTCTCGTATCATCCTGATTTGTTCAGTGGTTTGTTGAACTAGATCAGGACCCAACAAGTTCTTTTCTCCTACCTCAAACCAACATAGTGGAGATCGGCACGTCCTACCATATAAAGCTTTGTAGGGGGCCATCTAAATACTGGAGTGATAACTATTATTATAAGCAAACTCTTCTAAAGGTAGGTACTTATCCCATCTTTTACCTTGCTCTATCACACAGGCCCTTAACATGTCTTCTAGAGTTTGAATGGTCCATTCTGTCTGCCTGTCAGTTTGAGGATGGTAGGCAGTACTGAACCGCAACTGAGTACCAAAAGCTTCCTGCAACGCTTTCCAAAACCTCGACGTGAACCTCGGATCTCTATCAGAAACAATAGTTAAAGGAATCCCATGCAATCTAACTATTTCCTAGACGTACAGTTGGGCCAATTTATACAGTGAAAAGTTAATTTTTATGGGCAGAAAGTGAGCAGATTTGGTTAATCTGTCAACTATTACCTAGATAGAGTCATGTCCCACTGAAGTCTTAGGTAAACCCACAACAAAGTCCATCGAGATAATGTCCCATTTCCATTTAGGGATCTCAAGAGGTTGTAGAAATCCTGCTGGCTTTTGATGCTCCACCTTCAACTTTCGAAAAATTAGACATTTTGTCGAAAACTCTGCAATATCCTTCTTCATCACTGGCCACCAATACATCATCTTTAAGTCCTGGTACATTTTAATGCATCCAGGATGGATAGTATATTTACTCTGATGTGCTTCCTGTAGGATTTTAGTCCTCAACTCTCGTTCTTGAGGGACACAAATCCTTCCTTGATACATGATTGCTCCATCTTCAATGACAGAAAAATTTTCTTGATCTTTATGATCTTGTAAGTATTGGTTGTGAACTTGAGCCTCTTTGATCTGGGCTCTAAAGTCACACCCTATACTTAAACCATTAATGGTTAGCTTCTTTGAGGAAAAAGTAGTGTCCAGCTTTAAATTCCAAAACTCCTCTAGCATTTGCATCTCATACAACTTCATCTGGCCCATGTGTAGAGATTTTCGACTTAAGGCATCAGCTACAACATTCACCTTTCCTGGATGATACTTTATCTCAAACTTGTAGTCATTGAGAAATTCCACCCATCTACGTTGCCTCATATTTAACTCCTTTTGATCAAAGAGATATTTAAGACTCTTGTGATCGCAATATACTTTAAAGGTTGCTCCGTATAAGTAATGTCGCCAAATCTTTAAAGCAAACACCACCACCGCCAATTCAAGATCATGGGTTGGATAGTTTCCTTCGTGGGGTCTTAGTTGTCTAGAGGCGTAAGCAACTACTCTCTTGTCTTGCATTAGCACACACCCTAGTCCTTTCTTTGAAGCATCACTATACACTTCAAAATGCCCTGTGGGGTCTGGAATAATTAAAACTGGAGGAGTGGTCAGTCTTATCTTAAGCTCCTGAAAACTAGCTTCACATTGATCAGTCCATTTGAAAGGACTTTCCTTCCTGGTCAATTTAGTCAATGGCAAGGCTATAATATAGAAGTTTTGTATAAACCTCCTATAGTATCCTGCTAAACCCAGGAAACTTCTGACTTCCGTAACCGTCTTTGGTCTCTCCCACTTAATCACTGCTTCCGTCTTGCTAGGATCTATGGCTACCCTTCTATTAGAGATGACATGTCCAAGAAACTTCACATCTGACAGCCAAAATTCACACTTCTCCAATTTGGCATATAAATTTTTCCTTTTCAGCACTTGCAGTATGATTCGGAGATGTTGTTCATGTTCTTTCTCACTCTTAGAATATATCAAGATGTCATCAATGAATACTACAACAAATTGATCTAGATAGGGTCAAAAAATGTGATTCATGTAATCCATGAAAATTGCAAGTGCATTCGTCAACCCGAAGGGCATTACGAGAAACTCATAGTGCCCATACCTAGTTCTGAAGGCAATTTTTAGTACGTCCTCCTCCTTGATCCTAATCTGATGATATCCTGACCTCAAGTCAATTTTAGAAAAGATGGAGGCTCCCTTCAATTGATCCAATAAGTCATCTATCCTAGGGAGAGGGTACTTGTTTTTGATAGTCACCTTATTCAGCTATCTGTAATCTATGAATAGTCTCAAGCTCCCGTCTTTCTTCTTAACAAACAATATAGGAGCTTCCCAAGGTGATACACTCGGTCTAATGAATTGCTTGTCTAATAGTTCCTCCAACTACTTCTTGAGTTATTGTAGTTCCTTCGAGGCCATTCGATATGGTGCAATAGAGATAGGCCCTGTCCCAGGTAGGAGATCAATAGAGAACTCTATCTCTCTCTTGGGAGGTAAGCCTGGAATATCTGATGGAAATACTTCAGGAAACTCGTTGGCTATTGGGATTTCATTAAGCTTCGATTCGACTTCTAAGTTTGATAAATACAAGAGAATGTATCCAAGTACTCCATTCTTCAACTCCCTATTAACTTGATTGGCATTTAGCATCAATAACTGGACCTCCTCTTTCGGAGTAGGAGGAAGAAATTCAACGGTCTTGTTACAACAATTCAACAAGACTCGATTTTTAGACATCCAGTCTAACCCTAGAATGACCTCAATACCTCTTAAAGGTAAACAAACGAGGTCTACAGAAAAAGTTTTCTCCTGGATGGTGACTTGACAGTCTTTACATACAGAGGAAGTTAATACCCTTTCTCCTGTATGGGTTACTACGAATAGCTCATAGGGAGTTTCAGAAATAGGAAATTGAAACTTCCTAATACATTCTTCCGATATAAATGAATGATTAGCACCAGAGTCAAATAACACCATAAGAGCAAATCTATAGATATAGCATGTACCTTGAATCATTTCAGAAGATTGAGCTGCCTCTTGGCCGCTCAGGGTGAAAACCCTTCCTTTCACCTGAGGCCTCTGTTCTGGCTGCTTCCCCACATTCTGTGGGCAGTTTCTCGCAAAATGTCCCTTCTGTCCGCAATTGAAGCAGACATCTTGTCCCATGTAGCATGGCCGGTTACCATGCATACGTCTGCACTTAGCGCACTTGACTGGGGCGAGGTCTTGTTGAAAAGGTCTAGGACCCACAGTCAATGGCCTATTACCAGCTCCATATCCACTTCTTCTCACGTTCTTTCCAGGGTTGGAAAATTTTTCTTCCTCTTCCATAGATTTCGCCTTTGCTTCTCGTCCTCTATTGCCCTTAAACTCTTTTCTAGGAGTCTACATTTATTTATCAGAGGTATAAACTCCCTGATCTCCATAGCTATAACAGCATTCTTTATCTCCGGGTTTAGTCCCACTTTGAACTTAACCACCTTCCATGCTTCATCTGGGTTATATCGTAGATAAGAGGAGAACTTAGACAGCTCCTCAAACCTTGCGATATACTGGTCCACGGTCATGCTGCCTTGCCTGAGTTGGAGAAATTCGATCTCTTTCTCTGCCCGTACAGTACTTGGAAAGTACTTTTCAAAAAAAATGTCCTTGAACACTTACCAGGTGATCTGTCTTCCCTGATGAGATAAAAGTTCTCTAGCTCCACGCCACCAGTATTCTGCTTCATCCTTTAACATATATGCAGCAAAAATAACTTGTTTCTCCTTAGTACAGCCCATCACTTTAAAGATTTTCTCTAATTCCCTTATCCACCTTTCGGCTACCGTTGGGTCATAGCCACCTTGGAAACAAGGTGGTCGTGTCCTCAGGAACTCAGATATGCCATTATCTTTTCCAGCCATCCGATTGTTAGCACCATTCTCACCATTTGGGTTATTAGCATTCTAGAGATATTGTAAAGTTTGGTTAGTGGTCATGACTTGGTCTAGAATTGCCGTGGCTAGGTTGTGCAGGGTTTCCTCTACATTAGTTGCTGGATTCCTCCTTGGTGGTGCCATTTCCTACTATGGCAAAAACAAAGTTATGCTGCTATTGAGGTGATCTAGCCCAATAGTTAGTTCAAAAATATTTAATAGCAGTCATAACACCACCTCGGCATATAGATAGGAAAAACTAGTAATTTCTTACCAATATGAATCATTGATCCCCTACACAGCACAACCACAACATACTCAAGACACTATAAGATTGATTCAGATAACCATCCACCCACTAGCCATCTAGGATCGACCTACTCTGATACCAATTACCTAACAACTCCATTTATGTAAATGTATCAAATTTTTTTTCTTTTTTTTTATATTTGTAAAATTCCATGAAGTTATTACTACATTAATTTTAACCACTTAACTCGTAATAATAATCACTTTAACCAAGCATAATTGTTATTAACAGTGATACAATATTGAGTTTCCATACACACCATTATTTTACAAACATTTGTACAAAGATACATATTAGCTCTAATCTTCTATGTCGACTACTTCCGGGGACACTGGTGCAGGTGGCACCTCCACCGGAATCTCAGTCACATCTACGACAGATACATCTGAAATAACTGGTAGTTGCCCAAGGTAGGGCACCTCGATCCAACGTACAGAAATAATAAGTGTCATAGAGAAAATTTGCATATTTATTCTTCTGAACATGATATGGAAATATAGTGAGAATTAAATCCCAGTAAGTTCAACAATAAATCATAATTTACCATCAATATAGTTCATCATGTCATGTTTAGCTGTATAAACTACAAAAAATATCTTTGGTCACATGAATGCATTATATCTATGCACATAAGAATCATACAATAATGATATGTATGACAGGATTAACTATTTTCAGAATATCATATGATGGCCATCAACTTATTCTCATTTCAAGCTACCCCGGTCAGGGTGAGTATCCTCTACTCTCCGGTACGGGTTTTTCTCGCTCCGTCCCACATGGCCCACTTTCTCTTTCTTTTCTCATTAACATGATCATAACCGTTGGTAGGGCGTCCCCTACTGGTGCACCACACGGATTTCCATGTGACCGTGCTCATTCCTTTTCTTTTCATAATGATAGCCAAAAATATGCTTTCAATAACAAGTATGTTCATCAAAATATAACTATTACCATAAATCATTGGTAATCATGCCATGAACATAACCATTTCAAATATCACTTTATAAAATATTTCCATGTCAGAATTTCACACTTAAGATTGTAAGAAGCTCATACAATGGCAATGGCTGTGGCATATACTTGTCATTTATAAGATTCGTCTTCTTTTTTAAATATTAATTTTATTTCTGAATTTTCTTGATGTAGGTTTTCATCATATATAACCTTCTCAAACTAATCAGAGAATAACTCCCTCAATTGAACTCCGATGTAGGTGATCTTAGTACAATTTTAAGATAAAACAATTATGTAAAACTATTATGTTGAACATTGTAGCGAAATATTAAGAAATCAAGGTGATATTACTCCCTAAATGTCTAGGTTATTTCTTCTCGGATAGGTTCTGACCTCTACCTACTAATCGGACCATATCTACCTCATATGGACTCCAAATTGAGTGATTTCAGTGGCTAAAAATCCATGACACACATAGATATAATTCTTATGTTAACCATTTATTTTAACTCAATACAAATAATTCCCAGAAATTAAAATACAGAAGCTATCCTAACATATTCTTCCCTGATGAACCATTTTCTGTCCTTTGACTACTAATCAGCTCATATCTTCCTCATATGGACTCCAAATGGAATGATTCCAGTGGTTAAAAATCTATGATACACATCACTATAATTCTTATGTTAACCATTTATTTTAATTCCTTACATATAATTCCCACAAATTAAAACACTGAAGCTATCGTAACATATTCTTCCTTGATGAACCATTTTCTGACCTTTGCTTACTTATCGGACCATATCTACCTCATATGGACTCCAAATTGAATAATTCCAGTGGCTAAAAATCCGTGACACATATATCTTTAATTCTTATGTTAACCATTTATTTTAATTCCCTATATATAATTCCCAGAAATTAAAACACAGAAGATAAAAAGTTTGCCACCCACAGCCATACCTATGCAGAACTTTCTATACCAGTCTAAGTATTCAAACATACTTCACATGCAAGATCAATATGTAACAAGATATAGCAACATCAAGACCAATCATCAAAGTTCTAAGATCAAAATCTCATATAAATATTATAAGTTTCAAAAGTTTTCTTCAAAAAGAAATATTGTTAAACTTACCTAAGAATCTCCCTAGCTTACTTATTGAATTGGCTTTCTTGTTTCCTCTTGAAAGAAGTAGCAAGATTCCTCCCTTCCCTTAGGTTTTCTAGCAACTTAGGTAAGAGAAGGAGGGTGAATTTTTGAACCTCAAGGATGAAGAAGGAAAATGGATTCAAGTGGAGATTAAGGTAACTTACCTTGAGTACTTAGCCTTCTAAACTTCTCCTTCTTCTTTCTTCCTTTCTTCTCCTCTCTTTCTCTCCTTTCATCACCCTACCTTGCTTCTATTTCTCTATCCTCCTCACTTGGAAGAAATTAAAATTTTGTAGGGGTGGGTTTTGCTTATATAGACCACCAAATAATACACCTTTCATGATCATGGGTCTACCTTATCACAATTAGGATACACTTTGTTGAATTTTTGGAAAACAAACAACTTATATTCTTGTCTTCCTCTTCCTTAGTCAAGATATGCATAGGAAAAGGAGATTTGTATTTTGAAAATTATGATGATATGTTCTTAAGATAAGGGACAAGGTCCCTTTGATTTAGGGATTCATTTCCATTTTCTTTTGTCTTAAACAAGTATGATAGGTTTGCCTTTTTAGGTGGCAAATTTCTAGCCCTTGAATCTCCATTATTTGGTTGATATTATTTGTGAGGGATAGGAATGTTTTGTCTTAATGCCATGTATTATCATACCACTTGCTAAAATTATGAGTGTAGGATATAGATGTTTTTGTCCTAAAGCCTTGTATTATCATGCCACTTGCCAAAATTATGAATGTAGAATCACACCACTTGCTAAATTTTTGTCTTAATGCCATGTAACCTAATCTTTATTATTATTACATTATTATATCATCACCTAAATTATTTTATTTTATTTTTCCGCTTGGATTTGGGCTTATTCCTACCCATTTTCTTTGCTTTGGATAAAATTCTACCTTTCTTGGAGGGCTTGGTCACATTTTCATAATTTTTGGGCTATTGGTCCAATTACTATATCCTAGTCCAAGTCTATGTTTTATTTCTTGCTTAGGTTATCCAATGGGCTTGCTAGAAACTTATGTGAAGTGGAAAAAACTCTATATGAAGTATCCATAGGTAAAAGCCCAATGTATGGGTAAGGATTTTAAACTTAGTAACTCTAGTTCTTGAATTAGGAAAAATTACCCTAATCCAATGTTCTTAAAATTTTATGACCTTTTCTTGTTTCTAAAAATTTATCTTCCTTATCCAAGAATTTTGCATCTCTTTAGTATTTTATTTCTAATTGTTTTTCCTATTAGGTTTTCCCTCTTTATTTGTTCTCTTAATGTTAGAAACATTTTCTATGCATATACATAAGGTGAAGAATTTCTAAGGATTATATTTCCTTAGATATCTAAAATATTGTCTAATAAATTTTATTTCCTTAATTAACTATTTATGTACTTTTATCAATAAAAGAAACAAAATTAGGGATGTTACAGTATCGATATTGATTATATTTAATTGAGAACCATAGTTCACAGCTCATTTTTGGAGAGCCTTCCAAGAATCTGTGGGCACGAAGTTAAATCTCAGTACTGCTTTTTATCCTCAAACAAATGGACAGTCTATGCGAACCATCTAAATATTGGAAGACATGTTGTGGGCATATGTGCTAAAATTTCAAGGTAGTTAGGAAATATTCTTGCCTCTAGTTGAATTTGCTTATAACAATAGCTACCAAGCTAGTATACAAATAGCCCCTTTTGAGGCATTATATGGTAGATGTTGTCGTTCTTCGATCAGATGGTTTGAGATGGGTGAAGCTAAGATTTTAGGGTCTGATTTGATACAAGATATACTTGACAAGGTAAAGTTGATTAAGGAAAGGATATTAACAGCCCAGAGTAGACAAAAAGCTTATGTTGATAATAGACACCGACCATTGGAATTTTCCATAGGTGAACATGTCTTCTTAAAGATGTCTCTTATGAAAGGAGTAGTAAGATTTGGGAAGAAAGGGAAGTGTTGTGTCTGTTTTATAAATTACTGCAAGCGCACGGCATAGCGGTAGCTAATCCGGCGAGTACGGGTTGTATCCCACAGAGAACAATGTCAACTTCTAGAATTATAAAAAAATATGATATCTAAATCGATGTAATGCGATAGAGATTTTGTCACAATTAAGTAATTTAAGATTTCAATTAAAAAAAGACTAGGGTTAGGGTTCACCACACTTATGGTATTCAACATCTAACTTGTACCCCGAATTGCAATTATCTAGATAATCGGGATGGTTTAGCCTTAATTAACTAGCAACCTCTTTCAAGCATTACCAATCGTACCTAGGTTAATCCAATTATCTACTTTCGTGGTTCTTAGTTCAATTTAGGTCCATTAAGTTTTATGCCAACCATGGAACACAATTAGTCGGTTTTCTCTTACCCACTAATTGATTCAATCCTAGGGAACCTTAAACTACTTTTGTGATTAAGATATTCTTAATTAACTATTAGGTTCCAGTTTTAATCTTCACCTTGAAGTTCATCAATTAAATACCTAAGATGTGATAGATTGGTCATCAGGCATTCTACAAACTCTTATTCATGCATATAATAGTTAATCCTAATCAATCTGGAAGTAATCACAATTAGGGTTCCAACATTCAATTTAACAATGTAGTATCATCATACCATAAGTGGGTTATCAAAACCCTAGATCAAATCTACTCACACATGATATAAACAGAAACCAAACTTATATCTATTAAATAACCCATTCAAGTTCAATACAATCTAAAAGAAGGAGTAGAAGTATAGATAGAGAGTCGAAGTAGGAAGATAAAACCTGATTTGCGGAAAAGTAAAGATGAAATACAACCTTCAATGAGTGTAAATCCTACTCTAGAACATAAATTCCACAACGATTCAAGTAAAAAACTAATCTAAAAGTGTTTTCTAAGCCTAAAAATTGAGTCTAAGGTGTCTCTTTGGGTCTCTCTGTCCTCTTCTGCGTTTTCCCCAGTATATGTATCAACATAGCAGCCAAAAATCCTAAAAATCACGTGTTGTATGGACCCGAAGCACGGCCGTGTTAGGGGATGCCATGCTCATTTCTTGCCAATTTTTGGTGTGTCGCCTCCTTGCTTCCTCCTTAACATATTCTAAGTCCATATGGCTTCTCTCATGATTGTTTTCCCTTGCTTCTTGGCCTCTTTTGCTCACCTACAAGCATAAAACAAACCAAAGCAGTATCCAGAGCAAAGCATAAACAAATGCAAGGAAATAAACAAAAATTTACTACTAATTAGAGGATAAAATATAACCAATAAACAATCAAATTTCCCCTTTATCAACTCCCCCATGCTTAAACCTTTGCTTGTCCTCAAGCAAATAACATGACATATCAAAACAAAAGGGAGATTATGCAATCAAATTTCAGATAATAGATAAATGCAATACAGTAAATTTTTCACTCAATCAGTGTGTACACAATAGATATATGAATAGACATTCACTATATAGTCTCTATTCTTCTAAAACTAAACCAAAATTTTCCTATTATATATTTACTTTTATTGGTACAATTGAATGTATGTATCTAATTGATTTTCAATCACTCAAGTAGGCCACCTCATCCTTTAGATCTCCCTATGTTGTCTTACCCTTATTTTTATTTTTCTCACTCTTTTTCTTTTATTTCTCATCATCATTTTTTTCTCTTTTGTCTATTTCATTCATCTCTTTTTTTAAAAAAATATGTAGTGAGTGCATTTTATGCTCCATCTCACTAGGGTAAAGGCAGTTAGGTACTCATACTAGGGCCTTTTTGGTGCCTTGAAGGGGTACTCAAAGTGAAAACTTTTTGGGTGTTATATTCCCTCATTTTTCACCTCTCCTAGCCTTCACACTCTCATAGTGTTAAAAATCAATAAAGACATGTTATTCAAAGCCCAATAAGAGAGATATTTTTTTCAAAAAACTAGAGGTTTAATGCTAGAAGAGAGAGACTAAAATTTGAACTACATATTTCATACCCTATTGTGCATCACATGTTCATGAGTTAAAATCAACATATATTACATCAATCTATCTTTGAAATAGTAAACTATGTGATTTTACAATGCATCATGAGATATTCAGGCAATAATAACTAATCAAAGAAAACCAGGGAAAACACAAATTTAAATTTACTCCCCCATGCTTAAATTAGACATTGTCCTCAATGTCAGTTAAAGCTGAAAGAACATGCAAAGGGAGAAGTAACTTACTTGCTCATTGCTCATCGAAAGGAGGTTGTTGTGGGTGCTGACCCAGGTGCCAGGTATACCATGCTTGCATCATGCCCTGCATGCTTTGGATGGAATCTTGCATGGCATGCAGGGTAGCTCGCTGTGAAAGTTGCTTTGCCTCAATGTGGCTGAGCCATGAAGAGATGGAGTCCTGATCCTCCGGGAGAGCATAAGATGGACCTGCATGGTCAGAAAAATGGGAGTGGGGTGGGGGTGGGAGAGCCAAAAGTGGCTCTAGGGGGAATTCATCCTCCTTTGGTGGAATCTCATCACCCTCTCTACCTTCCTCTAATATGTATATCCAGTTGTCCCTATTGGTGACTGCAGTCCTAGTAAGGTTAGGGAGGTGGAAGATTGCATGTCCTCTAAGATATAACCAATAGTTAGCATTTTTCCAAACAATAAGTTTCATATACAAGCAGGATTACAAATCAATCCTATTGCTGCCAACTACTAGTTGTAATCCCTGGAGATTGGCCTTAAATCTCATCCCTCTAGCTATTGCAGTAACCAGGCCCCCCATGACCACCTTTCCATTCATTGCACTACCTAATCGGGCCATCTAGCGAGCCATGAAGGCTCCAGTATCCACCTTGGTACTATGTACCATGGCATAAATAAAGTAAAGTTCTCTTTGATTTGCAACCCTGTCACTCTCAGCCCTACCAAAAACAGTATGTGCCATAAGACATTGTAAATATCAAAAAGTAGGGTTGTAAATGAAAGAGGCCTTGGAACTTGATGCACTATACTACCCCTCAATAGAAATTGAATTCCAAAAAGGTTGGGCAAGAAAACTAGAGGGTACTGATCTTGTTCCCCCAGGAGGCAGTCGAAATAGTGCATTAAATTATGCCAAGGTTAAGCTAAAGTTTTACGGTTAAACAGTCTAAAATTAACTTGCCCTGATGGACGTAGGGACCCCTAAACAGGACTACATTAACAATGGTAAAAAATTCTAAGGTGGTCTTAGGATAGGTCAGGTATTGTAGGGTGATGAATGTATTCCACCCAATCCGATCAACTAAGTATTGGACGTCATTTAGAAGACTTAACCGGTCCAAACATTCCTCATCCATGTACCGGGTACTTAGCATTCCCCATTTAACTAGAGTATTGTATCGTGTCCGTTGATTATCATCAACGAACACAATACTATACTGATTAATTTGATGAGGAAGTTGGGGCGGTTGTTGATTTCATTCTCTACATGGTTGGTAGGATTGGGTGGAGGATTGGCCTGTTCGGGCTCTTTTGGGACCTATGGAAAATGATATGCAATGTAAGATATAAGAGGGAGTGGGGTGAGCAGGACCTAAACCTAATGAACAGACGAATGAGATCAGAATGCAAAGAAAAATAAAAAGCAAGGTATCCAACCAATGAATAACAGAGTAGACCAACCTAGTCAAGTTCAAGTCGAAATTAAACAGAAGGTCCCATGCAAATCAATGAAGAAAAGATTAACCACCTAATGAGAAATATTTTCTAAAGTAGAATTCATTTCTTTAAGCACACATGCATCCAAAGATTTGGGCAGAAATTCCAATGATTAAAAAGTGAAGGCAATGCAATCTACCAATCAACCAGAAAATGCAATAATGAAGTAATCCAAGGTCTTCAAAAATCCTCAAAACCAGTCCAAGTAAAGTGTTAGAATGTTGAGCTTGAAGTAGATAGAGGATGGATTCTAAATGCATCCATTCAGTTAGACAAAGACCATAAATCAACCATAAAGTCTAAATAGTGAGAAGGAAAAGTCCAATGCAGCAAGTCAATCAAGGCCAGAAAATTCAATGTAGTAACCCAGCAAATTGAGGCTTAAAAATTAGACAACAAAACAAAGCAATTCATTACAACCACCAATTTCAGAAAGTTGAATACATAAACCAGCTATGAAACCAATGACAGAAAGCAAAAACAAACTCAATTCAAAAACATAAACCAGTGCAATCACCCATTCTGAATGCCCAATCTAGAAATTTAAACAAATGGCAAGAAATCAAAAATTACCTGGATGGAAGCACAACAAGATGAAGAATGCAGTAATGAACTTGTACCCAGTAGTGTGAAGGAGGACAATGTAATGCAGGGGAATGGGTTTCAGGTAGGCTGGTGTAGGGAATGGAAAACACTGGTATGGGTAATGGTTGGAGATGGTGGGCTACGGGTGTGGGTGCATAGATGTGGGAAGAGGTGGAGAAATCCTAGGGGGAAGGTATTTCGAGAATGGGGGGACTGAGAGGGAGAAAAAATTTTGAAGGGTGTGGGGGAATGGGTTAGTGTGGAGAAATCGAAAGGGAAGGGGAATGAGGAGAGGGAATATGCTGGGAAATATGGTGTGGCTTTGGTGTAGAGATGGTCATGGATTGGGAGAAGGGATTCCTAGGGAATAGGCCGAAAATAGAGGGAGAAAAATACAGAGAATGCTGGTGGGGATTTCAGGTTTTTCTAGTTAGGGTTGGTTTGGGAATAGGGGCGAAGATGGGTGAGGAAGGAGATGGAGTTGTTTTAGTTGCAGAGGGAACACGGGTTAGGGCACAGGTAGTAATGGGTGAAACAAAGGGGAAGAAAAGAAAAGAAAAGAAAAAAAGGGGGAAAACTAAGCAGGCCCGAAGCACGGCCGTTCCCTAGAGCACGGCTTACCTGTGCTTCGGGCTGGACTGCACCTTCCTCCCAAAATTGGCCCGTGTTAGCCGACATCAGGGGAGGGGGTGGACGCCCAAGGCACGGCCGTGTCCCGTGTTTCCTACGGGTCTGTACTTTTCTGCTTTTTCATTGTTTTTACATACCTGGGACACGGTCGTGTCTTGTGACACGACCAGCCCATGTTTCCAGCGAGTTTCATCAATTTTTTAGAATTTGGCCCGTGCTTGCAGCACGGGCGTGGTGGAGGACGCAGGTCACCCGTGTTGCTGGCTGGAAACCTTAATTCTTCGAATTTTGCCTCAGCTTTTGATTCTCTTTGAGTTCCTTTGGTTTTAATTCTTTCATATTTCCTTGGATACATGGGAATGGTCCGGAAAATCAAATGAAAACACTCATTAAACTTCAACCTAAGAAATTAACTAAATTAAAGATGAAAACCCAATTGTAAATCAATAAATCAAACAAAAAGGAACTTAAAAATTAAAATGTGGGTTTCCTCCCACAAAGCGCTTGTTTTAAGTCATTAGCTCGACTCCCTTGCACTTTATTGGATTGATGGGGGCTCTAAGAGAGCTTCGGTGACTCTCTTTTCAACCGGTTGTCCCGTGAAAAAGTGCTTGAGGCGTTGTCCATTAACGTTGAAGGATCTGGTAGCTTCACTCCATACTTCCACTGCTCCATATGGGAAAACCTGACTTACTTGGAATGGACCGGACCAATGAGAACGAAGCTTTCTGGGAAAAAGCTTCAGTCTTGAATTAAATAGTAGGACCCAATCTCTCACTTGAAAATGACACCTCAGGATGTGCTTATCGTGCCATCTTTTTGTTCTTTCTTTATATAACTTAACACTATTATAAGCATCAAGCCTTAGCTCATCTAGCTCATTCAATTGCAGGCAACTTCTTTTTCCGGCAGCTGTCAAGTCAAAATTAATTGCTTTGACTGCCCAATATGCCTTGTGTTCAAGATCTACTGGCAAGTGACAAGGTTTTCCATATATTAACCGAAAGGGTGTGGTGCCTATCGATGTCTTATATGTAGTTCTATAAGCCCATAGTGCATCATCAAGCTTGAGAGACCAAACTTTTCTTGCCTTCGATACAGTCTTCTCCAAGATTGCTTTGATTTCCCTATTTGATATTTCCACTTGTCCACTTGTTTGAGGGTGATAAGCTAGAGCCAATTTGTGAGTGACTACATATTTCTTCAAGAGATTCTGAAATTGTTGCTCAGTGAAGTGGGAGCCTCCATCACTTATCACAACTCGGGGTACTCCAAATCATGGAAAAATCACCCTCTTGAAGAGCTTGGCAACCACTCTAGCATCATTAGTGGGAGATGCCACTGCTTCTACCCACTTAGACACATAATCCACAGCTACTAGGATATACTTGTTCCCACATAAGGATGGAAAGGGGCCTATAAAATCAATACCCTAAATATCAAATATTTCTACTTCTAAAATACTGTTTAAGGGCATCTCATTCCTCCTTGATATATTGCCAATTCTTTGGCACCGATCACAAGCTTTTACAAAGGCATGCACATCTTTGAAAAGCAAAGGCCAATAAAAACCAACTTGAAGAATTTTAGCTGCAGTTTTTGAAGTGCTAGTATGGCCTTCACAAGGTGAATTATGGCAGTGAAATATGACACTATATGCCTCTTCCTCTGGAATACACCTTCAGAAGATGCCATCTGCACACCATTTGTATAAACATGGATCATCCCAATAGTAAGACTTGATATCAAAGAAAAATTTCTTTCTCTGATGGTAGCTTAACTCTTCAGGAAGAATTCTGCATGCAAGATAGTTCACAAAATCTGCATACCAAGGAACATCGGTATGAATGACTGCCAGGAGTTGGTCATCGGGAAAATAGTCATCTATAGGCAACTCATCTTTATTGTTTCTGATTGAATCTTGCCTAAGCCTTGAAAGATGGTCTGCAGCCACATTTTCCGTTCCTTTCTTATCTTATATCACAAGGTCAAACTCCTGCAATAGAAGGATCCATCTGATTAATCTTGGCTTGACATCTTTGTTGCTTAGCAAATATTTAATGGCGGCATGATCTGTGTATACAATGATTTCGGATCCCAACAAATATTGACGAAATTTTTCAATTGTAAACACTACTTCCAGGAGCTCCTTTTCTGTGGTAGAGTAATTGACTTAGGCTTTATCCATGGTCTTGCTAGCATAGTAAATGACATAGGGCTTTTTATCACTTCTTTGCCCAAGTACAGCTCCCACAGCATAGTCACTTTCATCACACATAATCTCAAAGGGAAGGCTCCAATCAGGAGGTTGAATGATAGGTGCAGATATTAGTGCCTCCTTCAACCTACAAAAAGCATGTAAGCAATCACTATCAAATACGAATGGAATGTCCTTAATAAGCAAATTAGTCAAGGGTTTAGAAATTTTGGAGAAATCTTGGATAAATCTTCTGTAGAAGCTCGCATGCCCAAGAAAACTCCTCACTTCCTTAACATTTGATGGTGGTGGCATTGTCTGAATTGCCTTAATTTTTACTTTGTCCACCTCTATTCCTCTTTCAGACACCAAGTGTCCAAGTACTATTCCTTCCCTTACCATAAAATGTCATTTTTCCCAATTTAGTACTAAGTTTACTTCCTCACATCTTTTAAGTACCTGTGTCAAATTACTTAGACAATTATCAAATGAGGTACCATAGACAGAAAAATTATCCATAAATACTTCCACTATATCCTCAATAAAATCTGAGAAAGTAGCCATCATACATATCTGGAAAGTGGCTGATGCGTTGCACAATCCGAATAGTATCCTTCTATATGCAAAGGTGCCATAGGGATATATGAACGTTGTCTTTTCTTGGTCATCTGGATGGATAGGGATCTGAAAGAATCCTGAGTATCCATCCAAATAACAAAAATGTGAATGTTTAGCCAGCCTTTCCAACAATTGATCAATAAAGGGCAAAGGGAAGTGATCTTTACCTGTGGCCTTATTTAATTTCCTATAATCAATGCACATACGCCAACCCGTAACAGCTTTAGTAAGGATTAATTCATCATGATCATTCTTAATAACAATCATACCTCCCTTCTTAGGAACCACATGAACTGGGCTTACCCACTCACTATCTAAAATATGGTAGATAATACCTACATCAAGCAATTTGAGCAGCACCTCCTTCTTAATTACCTCTTTCATGTTTAGATTTAGTCTCCTTTGATGCTCCCTAGAAGGTTTATGATTATTATCAAGTATAATGCGATGCATGCAAACAGATGGACTAATCCCTTTTATGTCATCAATGTTATACCCAATCACTTTTTTAAACTTTTTAAGAACCTCCAATAACTTACTAGTTTCATCAACATTCAAATTAGCATTCACAATTACTGGATATGATGAATTAGGGTCTAGAAATTCATACCTCAGATTGGATGGAAAAGGTTTTAGTTCTACCTTAGGTGCTTTGATTTCCTCAATAGTTGCTGATTTTTTTATTATGGTTCAATTCCAGCTTTTCAGCTTTTACTTTTGAGGTGAGCATGGGACATTCATCAAGCATTTGAGCATATGCATTAGCTTCTACTTGTTCAGCACGAGAAATAGAGCTATCCATAAGGTAAAGCATAAATGGGTCAGTTCAACAAAAGCTTAATGCATTATCGCAAATATTCTGCTCAATTACATCAACCATGCAACAAGTATCACCTAATGATGGGCACTTTATTGCATCATTTAGATTGAACTCAATCTTTTCATCCCCTACATTCAAGGAAAGCTTTCTATCTTTGACATTGATAATGGCACCTGCGGTGGCTAAGAAAGGCCTTCCAAGAATGATGGGGATTTGGCTATCCTCCTCAATCTTTAAGACAACAAAATCAATGGGTATGAAAAAGTTGCCTACCTTTAGAGGAACATCCTCTATTATACCTATCGGGTGAGTAACTAATCAGTCCGCCAACTGAAGGGAGATAGTAGTAGGCTTCAAATCACCCATCTGGAGCTTCTTGCATCTGGATAATGGCATGAGACTCACACTAGCTCCAAGATCACATAAGGCTATAGTGATTTTCACATCTCCAATGGAACAAGGTATAGAGAAGCTTCCATGGTCCTTGAGTTTAGGAGGCAATTTATTCTGGATCAGTGCACTACACTCTTCAGTTAATGCCACAGTGGCATACTCCTCTATCTTCCTCTTGTTAGAGAGGATTTCCTTCAGAAATTTAGCATAAGAAGGCATCTGAGAGACAGCTTCCAAGAATAGAATATTAATTTGCAGCTTTTTCATCATATCAAGGAATTTTCCATATTGCTTCTCTAATTTGGCTTTAGCTAGTCTCTGAGGGAAAGGAACTAGTGGCTTGTATGGTTCAAGAGCCACATATTTAGGCTCTTCTTTCTCTTTCCTTCCATTAATTTGCTCTTCTTCTTCAGTTGCTTTTTCTGGTATATCTCTCAATTCTTCCTCCTTATCTTCATCTTTATCCACTGACTCGCCCAATTGCTTACCACTTCTCAAAGTGATAGCCTTGCAATGTTCTCTTGGATTCTCAGGCTGGCCAGGGAATTTGCCATAGTTTCTATTTGAAGAACTCACTTGTTGTGCTATCTGAGTTTCTAGTATTTTATTATGAGTAGCAAGTGAGTCAACTTTAGAAGCTAAATCCTTTATAACCTCATTCATCGAATAATTCTGGGCTCTAAATTCTTCATTCTGTTTACTCTATGTGGAGATGAAATTCTCCATTAGAGCCTCCAAATTTGACTTTGGTTGAGGAGGAGGATTGAATTGCCTCTGATTCTGAAACCCAGGAGGTTGTCCAAAGTTATTCTGAGGCTGCTGATTTGCATTCGGCTTGTATGATAGATTTGGGTGGTTTCTCCAGCCTGGATCGTAGGTATTGCTGTAAGGATTGTTTCTTTGGTTGTTCACAAAATTTGACTGCTCACAATCCTGAATGTAGGGTTTCCAAGCTAACATTCATTGGCCACATGACCAACACCTCCATAAATCTCACAAGATGAAGATGAAGAAGGGGAACCAACAGCATTGATGCTCAATTTATCCAATTTCTGAAACAAAGCATCAACTTTAGAAGTTAGATGATTAAATGCATCTACTTCATACATACTTGATGGTTTTCTTGGCTGCCTCTCACTAAACCAAGAGTAGTGATTTTGAGCCATATCTTTAATCAACTCATAGGCCTCATCTATAGTTTTATTCATCAAAGCTCATCCAGCTATAGCATCCACAGACATACGAGTGCTATAAATCAGTCCATTGTAGAATGTATGGACTATTAGTCACTTCTCCAACCCATGGTATGGGCATACTCTGAGGAGCTCTTTAAATCGCTCCCAAGCTTCATATAGTGACTCCCCATCTTTCTATGCAAAAGTAGTTATCTTATTCCTAAGATGAGCCGTCTTACTTGGTGGGAAGTATTTGGCCAGAAAAGCTCGAGATAGCTGCTGCCATATGGTAATAGACCCTGATGGAAGAGAATGCAACCATGCACGGGCCTTGTTCCTTAGAGAGAAAGGGAACATTCTTAGTCTGATGGCATCAGAAGAGACTTCATTTAGCTTCAGCGTGTCGCAGTACTCCAAAAACACTGAAAGATGGAGATTAGGGTCTTCAGTAAGTGACCCTCCAAATTGGTTCTGCTGAACCATTTGCAAAAGAGAAGGCTTTAGCTCGAAATTGTTGGCCTCTATGACTGGTCTGATGATACTTGGATTGAGGCCATAAGTATTCGGGGTGGTAAAGTCCTTAAGAGATCGGTTATCTCTCTCCGCCATGGTAGGTGCAGAATTTTCTTGATGCTGTCTTCTTATTCTTCGTAGTGTGCATTCAATTTCTGGATCAAATTCAGCAACGAACTCACGGTCTCTTTCCATAAAAGAGAAACACACCTATAAAGAAAGAAAATAGGCAAAAGTCAACAAGATAGAATAATGCAGAAAAAATAAAAGAAAGTGATCTAGTCTAGCTATTTCGCAAATATCTAATATTGACGATTGTTCCCCAACAACGGCACCAAAAACTTGTTGTGTCTGTTTTATAAATTACCACAAGCGCACAGTGTAGCTATAGCTAATCCGACGAGTACGGGTCGTATCCCACAGAGAACAATGTCAACTTCTAGAATTATACAAAATATGCTATCTAAATTGATGTAATGCGATAGAGATTTTGTCACAATTAAGTAAATTAAGATTTCAATTAAACAAAGCCTAGGGTTAGGGTTCACCACACTTATGATATTCAACATCTAACTTGTACCCCTAATTGCAATTATCTAGATAATCGGGATGGTTTAGCCTTAATTAACTAGCAACCTCTTTCAAGCATTACCAATCGTACCTAGGTTAATCCAATTACCTACTTTCGTGGTTCTTAGTTCAACTTAGGTCCATTAAGTTCTATGCCAACCATGGAACACAATTAGTCGATTTTCTCTTACCCACTAATTGATTCAATCCTAAGGAACCTTAAACTACTTTCATGATTAAGATATCCCTAATTAACTATTAGGTTCCAGTTTTAATCTTCACCTTTCAGTTCATCAATTAAATACCTAAGACGTGATAGATTGGTGATAAGGCATTCTACCAACTCTTATTCATGCATATAATAGTTAATCCTAATCAATCTAGAAGTAATCACAATTAGGGTTCCAACATTTAATTTAACAATGTAGTATCATCATACCATAAGTGGGTTACCAAAACCCTAGATCAAATCTACTCACATATGATATAAACAGAAACCAAACTTATATCTATTAAATAACCCATTCAAGTTCAATACAATCTAAAAGAAGGAGTAGAAGTAGAGATAAAGAGTTGAAGTAGGAAGATAAAACTTGATTTGCAGAAAAGTAAAGATGAAATACAACCTTCAATGAGTGTAAATCCTACCCTAGAACATAAATTCCACAACGATTCAAGTAAAAAAATAATCTAAGAGTGTTTTCTAAGCCTAAAAACTGAGTCTAAGGTGTCTCTCTGGGTCTCTCTGTTCTCTTTTACATTTTCCCCAGCATATGTATCAACTTGGCAGCCAAAAACCCTAAAAATCATGTGTTGTACGAACCCGAAGCGTGGTCGTGTTCCAGGACACGGCCTAGCCGTGTTCCAGGACATGGCCTGGCTGTGCTTCGGGCTGGATTCTGGGAAGTTTCTACATCTTTCTCCCAGAGCACGGCCTGGCCATGCTTCATGCACACCAAGCACAGCCTGGCCGTGTTGGGGACTGCCATGCTCCTTGCTTGCCAATTTTTGGTGTGTTGCCTCCTTGCTTCCTCCTTAGCATATTCCAAGTCCATATGGCTGCTCTCATGATTGTTTTCCCTTGCTTCTTGGCCTCTTTTTCTCACCTACAAGCATAAAAAGAAACCAAAGTAGTATCCAGAGCAAAGCATAACCAAATGCAAGGAAATAATCACAAATTTACTACTAATTAGGGGATAAAATATAACCAATAAACAATCAAATTTCCCCTTTATCAAGAAGTTAAGTCCACGGTACATAGGATCATTTGAAATTCTTGATAGGATCGGTCCAGTAGGTTATCGTTTAGCTTTCCTACCTGAATTGGGTAATGTCCATTTAGTCTTTCATGTGTCTATGTTACAGAAGTACTTACCAGATCCTACACATGTTATATAGTGCCCAAAAATTCAGTTATGAGAAGACTTAACTACGAAGAACAACAAGCAGCGATAGTGGATAGAAAAATAAAGAAATTACGTTCAAAAAAAATACCTACAATGAAATTGATATGGCAAAATCACTTTTCTGAGGAGGCTACTTGGGAAAGAGAGAAAGACATGCGTGCCAAATACCCACATATTTTTGAATCATGAGGTTAGTTTTTATTGTAAATATGGATATGAAATTAGGGGACCAAATTTCTTTAAGGGGGACGAATGTAATGGCCTTAAAATAAAGAAAACCCTAAATAAATGAAAACCCTGAATTAAAGAAAAAATTATGAATATAAGCGAGGATTATGATAAATGGAGATAAGTACCATTAGAAATATTTTTATTTATTAAATTGTTTGAGGAATTATGAAGGTAATATGAGAACTTAAGTTTTGGGGCCAAATATAATTTCCTAAAAGTTTAGGGGTCAAAATATAATTTCTTAAAAGCTTAGGGTTCAAAATATAATTTCTTAAAATTTTAGGGATTAAAGTATAATTTCGTAAAAGTTTAGGACCCAAAATATAAATAACAAAATTTTCAAGGACATCCTCCAACAATTAGCAAATTGATAATTGTTCATCCATTATTATTTTAAAAAATAGGAAGAAGAGACGGAGTGAGTTTCAGGTGAATGAATAGTGAGAGTAAATAGTATTTTTTAATCATTTTCTTTTTCTCTAGATCTAGTGTACCTTTGTGCGTCTGATATTAAATTTAAGGGTACCATTAGATTAAGGACGGAGAATACTACGATTTTGGTAGAACAATTTTTCAAATCAGCCACTGATGTGATCTTAATTAAGCTAGATAATAATACCTTTAAACTTACTTTTTGTTTGATTTAAGTAAAATATAATTATAAATTAGCTTAGTTTTGTGTTTTGTGTTGTAGGAACAAAGGAAGAAGAAAATAGAAGAAAAATATAAGAAATTCATGCAAAAATGCTACATTCCAGCGATTCCAGACCGTTCAGCACTGTTTTGAGCATATCTCCCTCTTATGAACTCCAATCAAAGTGATGAAAGTGCCTATGAAACGATAACACATTTATTTACAACTTTTATGTTGAACACTTGGTCCAATTTGGGAGATTTCATAGCTTTATAGAGCTCGCAAATCAGAATCACAGTGCAACAGGATGGAATGTAGATTGAATTCTGACCTTTGGTCACTAATTTTAGCATATTTCCTTCAATTTAGATTGGATTAAGGTGATTCTAGCGGCTATGGAAAGCAGAGAAATAGAAATACAACTTTTGCGTTTGGCACTTCAGCAAATTCTAGATTTTTCTAGGAGCTACGGTGATCACAATAGAGCACCGCAGCGCTGCGTCATTGCAGGTTCAGAGGGCCGCGGCGCTCCCTAGCGCGCCGCGGCATTTGTTACCCAGAAGCACCGGGCGCCACGGCGCCCGAGCGTCAGAATCTAGAGTGCGCCAAAGCTAGCCTAGGTGCCACAGTGCCCCGTTAGAAGCTTTCCGTAGCGCGATGGGCCAGGATTTGACCTAGAAACACTCCTACTTCGATTAGGATGAGTTAATCTATAAAAAGAAAGGAAAGCAAGCAGGGAATTCATTCAATCTTTCACCCAAGTTCTTAGTTACATTTTTCAATTCTTCTTTTATTTTTCTTATGGCCCTGCGTGGCTAGTTCTTTTTAGTTGGTTGAGGTAGATTGAAACCTCAAGGGATTTTCATACATTGTGAGATTTGGATTTGATTTTATTGTTTCAATTTGAATTGAGTATTGATTATTCATCTGTTCTTCTTCTTAATGATTATTCATATGATTGCTAGGAGGCCTACTAGTATATTGTCTATTTTAATCTACCGTTGAATTATGTTTTGAACAAAGTCTTCAATTCTGCGATTCATGAGGCAAATAGGTTTGAGGATTTTGGATTATAAATCATTGAACCTATGATGAATGATTAACTAAATTAGATATAGCTGATGTGTTTATTTTTGTTTAGCTCTATCAGTTTCTCTAGTTCCTCATGCGGTTAACAAGTTATGTTTTACCGATGTGCTAAAGGATTGCGTGTTAATTAGGGTTTAATTAGTGCAATTGTCATTAATTTACTAGACTTAAGGAGAAACAGGGTTAGAACCCCAATGATGGATATTCAATTACAGATTGATTATGTTGTTAATGATCAATGTAATCCCTTGACGGTGGATATCAACTGAAACCAACGTCTTTATCATTAATCACTTTGTCTTAATTACTTTCGTTGTTGTTTACTTGATTTTAGTTGCAACTATCAATCCCCCATTTTTTTAATCACATAAGGTAATACCAGTCTCTATGGGATTGACCCTTACTCCCACTACTACAGGTTAGTTTTGAGGTAAGGTATCAATTTAGGTGTACCTGCGACAGTACGCACCAAATTTTGGCGCCGTTGCTGGGGACTGTGTGTATTTACCTTTTGTGATTTTTTTTCCTTTTCTTTTTGTTCATAACTTTGAATATGGCAGCCAATTTTCAACAATTTGGCACTAGGCTAGGGTTTCCATTAAGACATGCTGGTGGGGTATGTAGTTCTTCCCTTGAACAGCAACTTGCAAATTTAACCTCTCTTGTTCGTCAACGTGTAGAAAATATGCAAAGAGAAAAGTTCTATGGAAATCATTCTATCATGGAGCATCCGTCTATTGGGTACCCAACTTTCTATGATGAGTCATTTGAGCAGGTAAATATGGTTAATGGTTTCCATGAACCACAACAAGTGAGGTATGATTCCTATTCAAACATGTACAATCCTGGATGGAAGGATCATCTCCACCTCAGGTATGAGAATGCACAAAATAGTCTTGTAGAACAAAATTTTGCAAATTTTCACCATACCAAACAGGCCTATTATCCTAGACAGAATACATCTCAGAATTTCCAAGTAAGTACTCCTTTAGAAGATATTGTTAAATCTCTTACACAAAATACTCATCAATTTCAACAAGAGATAAGGGCCAGCATTCAAAGCTTAACAAATCAAATTGAGCAATTAGCAACAACAGTCAGCAGGCTAGAGGCTCAAAATTCAGAAATTGAAAGTCTAGCCTCAGCATCATTAATGCAAAAGGAAGAAAATTATGCACTCAATGAAAAAGATGACTTGGAAGTTGACACTAGTAATGTAACATCCCTAATTTCGTTTCATGTATTAATGAAAGTACAAAAGTATTCAAAGTAACATCCATAATTTCATTTCTCTTATTCATAAAGGTACATAAATATTTAATTAAGGAAATAAAATTTATTAGACAATTGGAAATATAATCCTTAGAAATTCTTCAACTTACGTGTATGCATAGAAATGTTCTAACATTAATGGAATAGGTAAAGAGAGAAAACCTAAGAGGAAATATTAGAAATAAACATGCCAAAGAAAGTTGAAATTCTTGGATAAGGAAGATAAATTTTTGTGAAGTAAGTAAAGGTCTTAAAATTTCAAGAAGATTGGATTAGGGTAATTTTTTCTAATTTAAGAGTTAAAGTTACTAAGTTTAGTATCTCCACCCATAAATTGGGCTTTCACTTATGGACAATTCATATAGAGGTTTTCCACTTAACATAATTTTTTTTAGCAAGCCCATTGGATAACCTAAGCAAGAATAAAACATAGACTTGGACTAGGATATAGAAATTGGACCGGTAGCCCAAAAATCATAAAAATGTGACCAAGCCCATTATGAAATGTAGAATTTTAACCAAAGTAGAGAAAATGGACAAGAGTGAGCCCAAATCCAATAGGAAAAATAAAAATAAAAATAAAGTGATAAGATAATGGTGTAATCAAGATTAGGTGAAATGGCATTAAGACAAAAATTTAGCAAGTGGTAAGATAATACAAGGATTTAGAACAAAACATCTATATCCTACACTCATAATTTTAGCAAGCAGTATGATAATACATAGCATTAGCACAAAACATTTCTATCCCACACAAATAATTTCAACCAAATAATGGAGATTTAAGGGCTAGAAATTTGCCACTTAAAAAGGCAAACCTATCATAATTGATTAAGATAAAAGAAAAAGTAAATGAATTCCTAAATCAAAGGGACCTTGTCCCTTATCTTAAGAACATATTATCAAAATTTTCCAAATACAAATCTCCTTTTCCTATGCATATCTTGACTAAGGAAGAGGAAGACAAGAACATAAGTTGTTTGTTTTCCAAAAATTCAACCAAGTGTAACCTAATTGTGATAAGGTAGACCCATGATCATGAAAGGTGAATTATTTGGTGGTCTATATAAGAAAATCCACCCTTACAACATTAGAATTTCGTCCAAGTGAGGGAGAGGATAAATAGAAGCAAGGTAGAGTGAGGAAATGAGAGGAAGAAAGGAAGAAAGAGGAAGGAGAAGTCTAGGGGACTAATTGCTCCAGGTAAGTTTAACAATATTTCTTTTTGAAGAAAAGTTTTGAAACTTGTAATATCTAAATGAGATTTTGATCTTAAAACTTTGATGATTGGTCGTGGATGTTGCTATATCATGTTACATATTATGTATGTTTGAATACTTAGGTTGGTGTAGATAGTTCTGCATGGGTATGGCTATGGGTGGTAGAATTTTAAACTTCTGTGTTTTATTTTTGGGAACATTCTATAGGGAATCTAAACAAATGGTTAACATAAAAAATGTAGATTTATGTCTCATGGATTTTTAGCCACTGGAATCATTCAATTTATAGTTCATATGACGTAGATATGTTCCGATTAGTAAACAAAGGTCAGAAAATGGTTAATCAGGGAAGAATATGTTAGGATAACTTCGGTGTTTTAATTTCCGAGAATATTCTATAAGGAATTAAAATAAATAGTTAACATATGAATTATAGATATATGTGTCATGGATTTTTAGCCACTAGAATCATTCCATTTAGAGTTCATATCAGGTAGATATGGTCCGATTAGTAAACAAAGATCAAAAAATGGTTAATCAGGGCAGAATATGTTAGGATAGCTTCGGTGTTTTAATTTCTGGGAACATTCTATAAGGAATTAAAATAAATAGTTAACATATGAATTATAGATATATGTGTCACAGATTTTGAGCAACTAGAATCATTCCATTTAGAGTTCATATGAAGTAGATATGGTCCAATTAGTAAACAAAGATCAGAAAATGGTTAATCAGGGAAGAATATGTTAGGATAGCTTTGGTGTTTTAATTTCTGGGAACATTCTATAAGGAATTAAAATAAATGATTAACATATGAATTATAGATATATGTGTCACGGATTTTTATCCACTAGAATCACTTAATTTGGAATTTTTATAAGGGTGATATGGACAGATTAGTAGGTAGAGGTCAGAACATACCCGAGAAGAAATAACCTGTACTTTGAGGAAGTAATATCACTATGATCTCTTAATATTTCGTTCAACTGTTCAACATAATAGTTTTAGATAATTGTTTTATCTTTAAATTGACACCAAGATCACCTAAATTGGAGTCAAATTGAGGGAGTTATTCTCTGATTAGTAAGAGAAGGTTAGATAGGATGAAAACCTGCATCAAGAAGATAAAGAAAAAAAATTAATATTTAAAAAAGAAGATGAATCTTATAAATGAAAATAATAAATGACTAGTATAGCCATAGCCATTGCCATTGTATGAACGTCTTACCATCTTAAGTGTGAAATTTTGACATGGAAATATGTTATAAAGTTATATTTGAAATGGTTATGTTCATGGCATGATTACCAATGATTTTTGGTAATAGTTATATTTTGATGAACATACTTGTTATTGAAAGCATATTTTTTGCTATCATTGTGAAAAGAAAAGAAATGAGCACGGTCACATGGAAATCCGTGTGGTGCACCAGTAGGGGACGCCCTACCAACGGTTATGAATATGTTAATGAGAAAAGAAAGAGAAAGTGTACCATGTCGGACGGAGCAAGATAAGCCCGTACCAGAAAGTAGAAAATACTCACCCTGACCGGGGTAGCTTGATATGAGAATAAATTGATAGTCATCATATGATATTCTGAAAATAATCAATCCTGTCATACATGTCATTACTGTACGATTCTCATGTGCATAGATATAGTGCATTCATGTGACCAAAGTTATTTATTGTAGTTTATACAGCTGAACATGACGTGATGACTATATTTATAATGATTTATTGTTGAACTTACTGAGATTTAATTCTCACTATATTTCCATGTCATGTTCAGAAAATTAGTTATACAGAGTTTTCTATAGCTCTAGCATTTAGTGCATATTGGATCGAGTTATTCTATGATGGGCGGATCCTAAATAAAATGTTTATGGGCGAGTTGGCACAGATCTCGTTGAAGGTGTAACCACTCGCACCTGAATCTCTGGAATTAGTCAACAAGAATAAATAAGATGTAAATATTTATGTGTTTGAAATGTTGTACGTACGTTTTGATTAATGATGTGTATGTGAACTTTATATTGTATAATAATAATAATAAAAAGTTGTTACAAGTAAGCCTACTAAGAAAGAGGTTATGGAATGTACCCTAAACGCCAAATTTGAAGAGAATATTTCAGCAGGAGAGGAAGCACCAGAAGTGCAGCAAACAGGTAAGGATCTTTCTATGTTGTTACCAATTTCTAAAAAGATGCTTGTACCTTCTATTGTGCAGTATTCTGACCTAGGCTTAAAGAGCCTCCCTAGCCATTTAAAGGGCATATACAGTGGAGAACCACCCGCAGTTATAACCTCAAATAAATATGCCCTACTCAAAGATAGAGGAAAGTTACCGCATGCTTTGCTAGAATCTCAAAAGGATGAAATTAAATTGGATGCCAAAAGCTACTCAAGACATCAGTTATTTCCAGGTAAGTTGAGTTCTCATTTAATTAAATCTTTGACTAATGCTAACTTCCCTCTTCATAATGCAGCTGAACCTTAGAATTCTGCACATTCAAAGGCAAGCCAATTCAAAGTTGACATCAAGGATCCTCCTTGAATGACATAAGGAGCCTTGAGTCGAGCTAACGACATTAAACAAAGGCGCTTATTGGGAGGCAACCCAACATAAAAAGAAAAAGAAAAAGAAAAGTGGGAATCAGAAATATTCATGATCCAGTAATGCAACATGCGCATTCCACTCCAAACAAATTCAGGGAAGTTCACTTAACTCATATGTTTTTCTATATCTTTCCATAATTCTTATCTTTCTTTTACATTGAGGACAATGTAAAGTTTGAGTGTAGCGGTGGAAGTTTATTTGTCTGAATCATTGTGACCCTATTATGAGCATCAATTTTATGATTTTCACTATTAATGCATTTTTATTGCGTTTAGCAAGTTGAGTGATTGTGTGAGTGTTTCAATTTATATTTTGGGATGTTAGGCACAATCAACAGCCAATGATATGACTATCCAAATTTTTTTTAGCTCTTGAAAAATATAAAAAATTTATGATTATGTGCAATTTTATCCCTTTTGCAATTTATTACTTTTGACTTTAGAATCCTGAAATATGTTTGCACAATAACTTTGGGCATTAAATTTATCTTGTAATTAGAGAATGTTTATATAATTCAAACATATTTCATGATCTCCACAGGATTCTAGAACTTATTCGAATGCTACTTGAGACGAAATCCTAGGTTAATACTATTATTTAGGAGATGATTTAGGCATTATTTAATAGATTGAGCCTTTCTAGCCTAACCTAAGCAATGAAATATCTTTAGTTCCTCTATCTTGAGCTTAATGAACTTTTCCTTCTAAAAATCACAAACAAGCCGAAAGCCAAATTTTGTATGAATATCCTTATTTTTTATCCTATTCACTCACTCCAGATTATTTTTCTTAATACTTGTTTTGTAGAGCTTTATTTACATAAGGGTGGAAGGGTGGAGCAAGGAAAAGAAAATAAATATGAAAAAAAAAAGGAATTATACAAAGGAAATAAAAGAAAAATTCGAATGCTGTGAAAAAAAAAATTGAGAACCAAGGAAAAGGATGGATTAAATTGAAACAAGAAAATGAGTGTGGGGGGAGAAATCACCCCAAATTTAGGAAAGCTCAAGAGATCAGATTTAATCATGTGGTGCTGGGTGATTGAGCCTAAATTTGTATCTTTTATCTTACCTTATACCCTGGCCACGTTACAAGCTAAAAAAAAAGTCCTATTGATCCTAGAGGTAGTTTTGGCCTACATTAGTGGAGAGTGGCATGAAGAATAAGCATATATAAATCCTAAACTAATTAGAGATCTACAATCAAAATTTTGGGATATATAAACTCATCCGGGTAAAAGAAAATTTATTGACCCAAAAACACACACACACACTAAGGATTCAAAAGGATAAAATAATAGATTGCATTTGTGTTAATCTTATTCATGATTATGACCTTCCAAATTTTTTCTAGAGTATATTTTTATGAGTTAAATGTTTGGTAAGCCTAACACTTACTACATTATTGATTGTTGTTTTTTTTTCTTTAGGGATTATTTTGCTTGAGGACAAGCAAAAGGTTGAGTGTGGGGGTATTTGATGTGATCTTAATTAAGCATGATATTAATACCTTTAAACTAAATTTTTGTTTGATTTAAGTAAAAGATAATTAGAAATTAGCTTAGTTTTGTGTTTTGTGTTGTAGGAACAAAGGAAGAAAAAGAGAGAAGAAAAATATAAGAAATTCATGCAAAAATGCTACATTGCAGCGATTCCAGACCTTTTAGCACTGTTTTGAGCATATCTCCCTCTTATGAACACCAATAAAAGTGATGAAAGTGGATGTGAAAAGATAACACAATTATTTACAACGTTTATGTTGAACACTTGGTCTAATTCGGGAGACTTCATAGCTTTATAGACCTCGCAAATCAGAATCACAGTGCAGCAGGATGAATTCTGACCTTTGGTCACTACTTTTAGCATATCGACTTCAATTTAGATTAGATTAAGGTGATTCTAGAGGCTATGGAAAGAAGAGACATAGAGATACAACTTTTGTGTTCAGCGCTTTGGCAATTTCTGGATGTTTCTGAGAGCCACGGAGCTCACAATATAGCGTCATTGCAAGTTCGGAGGGCCGTGGCGCTCCCTAGCACATCGCGGCATTTGTTGCCCAGAAGCACCGAGCGCTGCGGCGCCCTAGCGTCAGAATCCAGAGTGCGCCAGAGCTAGCTTAGTCGCCATAGAACCCCATCAGAAGCTTTTCGTAGCACCGCAGCGCCGGTCCAGCGCGCCACGGCGTTCGCCGCCGCACCAAATTGCTGAATTCACGATTTTTAGGTCTTCTTGACTCCAATTGAAGCCCGATGGGCCGAGATTTGATCTAGAAACACTCCTACTTCGATTACGAGGAGTTAATCTATAAAAAGAGAGGAAAGCAAGCAGAGAATTCATTCATTCTCTCATCCAAGTTCTTAGTTACATTCTTCAATTCTTCTTTTGATTTTCTTATGGCCCTACTTGGCTAGTTCTTTTTAATTGGTTGAGGTAGATTGAAACCTCAATGGATTTTCATATATTGTGAAATTTGGATTTGATTTTATTGTTTCAATTTGAATTGAGTATTGATTATTCATCTGTTCTTCTTCTTAATGATTATTCATATGATTACTAGGAGGCCTACTAGTATATTGTCTGTCTTAATCTACCATTGAATTGTGTTTTGAACAAAGTCTTTAATTCTACGATTCATGAGGCAAATAGGTTTGAGGATTTTGGATTATAAATCATTGAACCTATGGTGAATGATTAACTAAATTAGATATAGCCGATGTGTTTATTTTTGTTTAGCTCTGTCAGTTTCTCTAGTTCTTCATGCGGTTAACAAGTTATGTTTTACAGATGTACTAAAAGATTGCTTGTTAATTAGGGTTTAATTAGTGCGATTGTCATTAATTTACTAGACTTAAGGAGAAACAGGGTTTGACATTCTATAAATTAAGCATGTATTTAGCATATTTTATGTTACTTTTTATCTTATTTAAATAGTGAATAAATAAGATTTAATTAATTTTTGTGTTTTATGTTTTAGGAATAATAAAGAAGAAAAGAAGAGAAAAATAGAGAGAAAATCATGAAAAATGTTGATTTATGACCTTTCATCACTAATGGAGGCATATCTCGATAATTTGAGCGAGGTGATTCCAGCGGCTATGGAAAGAAGAAACATAGAGCTACAACTTTCGTGTTCGGCACTTTGGCAAAATCTAGAGTTTTTTGGGCGACGCGGCACTCGCAAGTTAGCACCGTGGCGGCCCATCATGGCTAGCTCGGAGCGCCACGGCGCCCCATGACATATTTTTTGTAGCGCCTCGGCACTCTACTTGAGCGCCACGGCGCCCTCCGCCGTACAGACATGCTGATTTCGCGATTTTAGGTCTTTTTCACTCAAATTGAAGCCCGATGGACGGGGATTTGACCTAAAGATAGTCCTACCTCGATGAGGAGGAGTTAATCTATAAAAAAAGAGGAAAGCAAGAAGAGAAGACATCCAATTCTTCATCCAAGTTCTTCAATTCTTCTTTAGATTTTCTTATGGCCCTGCGTGGCTAGTTCTTTTTAATTGGTTGAGGTAGATTGAAACCTCAAGGGATTTTCATGCATTGTGAGATTTAGATTTGATTTTATTGTTTCAATTTGAATTGAGTATTGATTATTCATCTGTTCTTCTTCTTAATGATTATTCATATGATTGCTAGGAGGCCTACTAGTATATTGTTTGTTTTAATCTACCGTTGAATTGTGTTTTGAACAAAGTCTTCAATTCTGTGATTCATGAGGCAAATAGGTTTGAGGATTTTGGATTATAAATCATTGAACCTATGGTGAATGATTAAGTAAATTAGATATAGCCGATGTGTTTATATTTGTTTAGCTCTGTCAGTTTTTCTAGTTCTTCATGCGGTTAACAAGTTATGTTTTACCGATGTGCTAAAGGATTGCTTGTTAAGTAGGGTTTAATTAGTGCGATTGTCATTAATTTACTAGACTTAAGGAGAAACAGGGTTAGAACCCCAATGATAGATATTCAATTCCAAATTAATTATGTTGTCAATGATCAATGTAATCCCTTGACGGTGGATATCAACCGAAACCAACGTCTTTATCATTAATCACTCTCTCTTATTTATTTTCATTATTGTTTACTTTACTTAAATTACAATTATCAATCCCCCATTTTTCAATCACATAAGGTAATTCCAGTCTTTGTGGGATCAACCCTTACTCCCACTACTACAGGTTAGTTTTGAGGTAAGGTATCAATTTGGGTGTACCTGCAACAGTGCGCACCAAATTTTGGTGCCGTTGCCGGGGACTGCGTCATTACTTTTTGTGATTTTTTTGATTTATGCCTATAACTCGTTCTTCTAATTCTCAAGATTTACAGTTCAATACAGATATTGGAAAATCTGTATACAGGAACATAAGAGAAATTCAAGAAGACGTTGATCAGGATAAGGAGGAAGTGATCATGGCCAGACACCCCACTCTAAAAGAGCTTGCAGCTCCTGATTTGCATCAGCAACCCTTATGCATTACTTTTCCTAATCTTGATGACAATGTTAATTTTGAGTTGAAATTTGGATTAATTCTTCTCTTACCAAGTTTTCATGGTCTTGCAGGTGAAGACCCGCATAAACATCTGAAAGAGTTCCATGTGGTATGTACCAGTATGAAGCCCCCTGGAGTAACTGAGGAGCAAATAAAACTCAGGACTTTTCCTTTTTCCTTAAAAGATTTAGCCAAAGATTGGTTGTATTATTTACCCTCTGGTACTATCACTACTTGGAATGAAATGAAGAGAATGTTTTTAGAACGGTATTTTCCTACATCTAGAGCTGCTACTATTAGGAAAGAAATATGCGGCATTAGGCAATTGCATGGTGAAACGCTTTATGAATATTGGGAGAGGTTTAAGAAACTTTGTGCAAGCTGCCCACATCATCAGATTAGTGAGCAACTACTAATCCAATATTTTTATGAAGTTCTTTTGCAGGGAGATAGGAGCATGATAGATGTAGCTAGTGGAGGAGCACTAGTAGATAAAACTCCTGAAGCAGCCAGAATCCTGATATAAAATATGGATGCCAATTCACAACAATTTGGCATTAGGCATGATCCTCCTATTAGGCATGCCCATGAGGTAAGTACCACTTCTCTACAGAATCAAATATCTGAACTTACTTCTCTTGTGCGCCAAATGGCTATAGGTACACTTCAGCAAGTTAAAGTCTGTGGAATATGTTCAGCGATAGGGCACCCTACTGATATGTGCCCTACACTTCAAGAAGAATCCATAGAACAAGCTAACGCTGCAGGAGGTTTTCCTAGCCAACCAAATAGGTATGATCCTTATTCTAATACATACAATTCTGGACGGAAGGATCATCCAAATTTCAGGTATGGGAATGCACAAAATAGGCCTGCGGGAAAAAAAATTTCAACAAAACCAATAGGCCTATTATCCTAGACAGAATGTATCCCAGGATCACCAGGTAAGTAATCCATTGGAAGACATTGTGAAAACTCTTGTACATAACTCTCATCAATTTTAGCAAGAGACAAGAGCTAGCATTCAGAACCTGACAACTCAAGTAGCTCAGTTAGCAACCACAGTGAGTCGATTGGATGCTCAAAACTCAGGTAAGTTACCATCACAAGCTGTGGTAAACCCAAGGGAAAATGTGAGTGCAATTATGCTACAAGGTGATGAAGAAGTTGAGACCCCAATGCAAGAGTTACATGCACCAACTGAGCAAGAGGAAGACAAGAATGATGCAACCATAGTAGGTAAGCATCCAAAAGGTAAGTCTGAACCTTTCTCTGAATATAAATCTAAACCTGCCTTTCCTAAAGCTTTGAAGGAAAATAGGATGAATGAGAGAACTTCTGAACTATATGATACCTTTAGAAAGTGCGAGGTAAATCTTCCTCTTTTGGATGCAATCGTCAGGAACCTCACCATGCCAATTTTTTAAGGGAATTACACACCCAACAGAGAAAGCAAAAGTTGAAAGGAGCTGAGAAAGTAAAAGTAGGTGAGCATGTTTATGCAATTATTCAGAGAAAACTCCCTACAAAATGCAAAGACCCAGGTATGTTTTCTATTCCCTGCTCTATAGGCTACAATACATTTGATAAGGCCAAGCTAGATCTAGGAGCATCTATTAATGTCATGCTATACTCTATCTATGCATCTTTAGCACTAGCACCTCTGAAAGAAACTAGTGTTATAATACAATTGGCTGACAAATCTAACACCCTCCCTGAGGGTGTAGTTGAGGATGTTTTAGTACAAGTTGGTGATCTGATTTTTTTTGCTGATTTTTATGTACTTAACATGGAGAGTGGTGATCAAACAACTCTAATTTTGTTAGGGAGACCATTTTTAAAAACATCCAAGGCCATAATAGATTTTCATAGTGGCACACTGACAATGGAATTTGAAGGAAAAATTATGAAATTCAGTAATTGCAATGCCATGAAAGATCTCACTGCCTATGCTATTAATATGGTAAATTCTATAGCACAGGATGTTGAGCCTTTAGAGATAAAGGTTGAGAAATTAGCCTTAAGTGTTCACTTGCAGGAGAATAATGTAGAAGCTCCAAAAGTGCAGCAAACAGGTAAGGATCCCTTTACCTTAGCACTAAATTCTAATGCAAATGCACCTTCTATTTTGCAGGATCCTGGGTCTAATTTGTCACCTCTTCCCAATCACTTGAAATACTTTGAAGTAGGAGATGCATCACCTATTTTAGTTGCCAAGAATTTGGGTGTTAAAAAAGAAGATGAATTTATGCATATTCTTCAGAAAAAAAAAAAGAAGAAAAAAATGCCATTATAAAAACAATTGCAAACCTTAAAGGCATAGACCTGACTGTAGAGTTGCATCAAGTTCTAGAAATCAAAGGGGTTAGACCCCTTAAAGGTAAGAAATCTCTCCCTTGGTTAGGACCACTTGTTATTACTAATGTGGCTTCTGGTTGTGCAGTTGAATTTCAAGGATTGAATCAGTCCCAGAAATTTAAAGTGAACATCAAAGAGCCTCCATGAACAAAGATAGGGACCTGGGTCGAGCCAACAACGTAATACAAAGGCGCTGGTTGGGAGGCAACCTAACAACCATTCTTCTTCTTCTTATTTTTTCTATTCCTAGTTTAATTTTTCTTTATATATAAAAAAAAATTTGCAGAACTGCGGATGCACATGCGTTGCGACGCTATAGAACAGAGCCGTGACGCTACTAACCCAGAATGGGTGAGCGCCGCGGCGCTCTCTATAATAGGGTCGCGCGCCCTCTTCGTCTTCCCCCTCTGATTTTGCATCCTCTTCACCTCCAAATCCGCTTTCTTGCCTTAAATCAACCATACCTACATCCCATTATGTTATCTTGCTTACATTACATGAAAAACTTTTGCAGGATTATACACCCCTTTCAGCATTTGAGTTGGATTCCAAGACAATTTTTTAGGGTTCAAAGGCATATTTGATCTTGTAATCTCCAGCCACTATTCAAGATAAATTGGGTACGGTTCTCTTCATTTTTCCTGCTGCAATTGATTCCCATACTTAATTGCTACTGGTCTGCACTGAATTGGGACTTCTACTTGAGTATCAACCATTCATTCTTTCAAGTTTTTAAGAGCGCCCACAAGGTGTTCGATAAAACGCCTTAGTGAACTTTCCAAGCAAATGGCTCCAAAAACTTCTAAGTTGAGTATCTCAAAGAGGAAGACTAAAGCTGAGGACCCTCTAGCATTTGGCATTTGTGACTGAAGAGGTTTATCAACACCACATCAAAGTGGTGGTGCATAAGCCTATCGTTCCAGAACGTGGATTTATTATCACCGAGGGGCTACCTCATAGAGATAATATCCTCTATAGGCATTGGGAGATTTTCTGCAGGAACCCAGAACCAGGAGTTATTCCCGTGGTACAAGAGTTCTACTCCAATGCTACAGTTCACGAACGTCATCAAGCACGAGTTAGAGGCAAGATGGTGCCATTCACTCCGCATGCCATTAATGAATTCTATTCACTGCCTGATATTGAGGATGATGAATATACGATGCTTCTTCAATCATACATTGACTTTGAAGACATTATATGCACTCTTTGCTACAGGGGGCCTCTTGGAAATTGGATAGCAATGGCCAACTAGTATACTTTGCTAGGGCTGATATGAATAAAGTGGCTAAAGCATGGTACTATTTCGTGTCAGCAAGATTCATGCCCAGCTTTAACATGAGTCAAGTCAGGAGGGACAGGGCTATTTTACTTTATGCAATACTAAAGGGCCTTTCTATTGATGTAGGCAAGATTATTCATAGGCAGATGCTCGGCTGTATTAGTGCTAGAGGCGGATCCCTCTTTGCCCCTAGTTTAATTACTGGTCTATGTCAAAAGGCGGGAGTAAGTTGGGATTCCACTGAGGCTCTCATTCACCAAATGAGACCTATTTCCTATGTAGACATACAAAAATACAAAAGCCATAAAGAAGCAGTAGAGGAGGAACTAAGGATTCAGCCAATACCTACAGAGGAACCAGGCGGCAGCTCAGCTCCACCACCATCCCAGCATACCATTGAAGATTTATGGGAGCGCACAGAGTGTCTGAGCCACCAAATGAAGGATCTGGCCCTCTACCAGTACTCTATTGCACAACATCATCATGCATGTTTTAGCCTGTTAGCTCATGCCCTGAACCTCCCAATTGCATTCCCGACGCCTCCTGCACCACCCTTTAGGCTTGGCCCCGAGCATGATGAGATGAATGGCGACAATTAATCAGGGAAGTTTCATTGAACCCCTCCTTATGTTATTACTTTTCCCTATTATATTCTCTTTTATATTCTTACATTGGGGACAATCAATGTTTTTAAGTGTGGGGGGGTCACTTTATGATTCAGCTGGATGACTGTATAATAAATCATACACTTGGGCACTTTCCTACTTTGATGCATAACTATAATTTTATGATATGTGCACTTTTAATCCTGTCATGAGGTGAGCATGTGAACAAAATTTCAATTTATGAGTTTGTGTTAGCTGAACCAATAGCCAATGATATAATTGTTTAAATTGCTTATAGCTCTTGGGAGACATAGGAAAGTCATAATTATGTGTAATTTTAAGTTCTTTTCAATTTATGATTACCTATTTTCTAAAAATCCTGAAATTCTTTTGCATAGTAATTTTGGATAATTAATTTGTCTTTTACTTAGAAAAAGAATATAAAACTCAAAAATATTTTATGATCTCATTTAAATTTCTAGAACTTATTTAAATGCTACTTGAGGTGAAATCCTAGGCTAATACTAACAATTAGGAGATGATTTAGGCATTTTTTTTATGAGATTGATCCTTTCAAGCTTAACCCAAACAAGTAAATATCCTTAGAACTTCTATTTTGAGCTTAATTAACATTTTATTCTATACCCACAAAACAGCTAAGACCAAATTTTGTGATTAATACCTTTTTTTTTCTACCTAATTCACTCACTCCATGATTAATTTCTGAATACTTGTTTTGTAGATCTACATTAATGAAAGGGTGGAAGGGTAGAGCAAGTACAAAAGAAAAGAAAACTAAAAAAAAATCTCAAAAGACTAATGAAAGTCTATCCAGTGATTGAAAAAGAAGAAATAGAGAATCAAAGAAAAGTAGAATGCAGAAAAGCAAGGAAATAAGTGTGGGGGAAAAATTCCCGAACCTCGAGAATTAGCTCAAATAGATCAGAGTTAATCATGTGGTGTTGGGTGATCGAGCTTCAAACTATATCTTATATCTCACCCCATAACCTAGCCACATTACAAGCTGAATTTAGTCCTTTTGATCCTAAGAAGTAGTGTTAGCCTACATTAGTGGAGAGTAGCATGAAAAATAAGCTTATGGAAATCTTAAATAGAGATCCATGCTCTAATTCTTGAGATATATAAACTCATTTAGGTAACAGAAAATTAAATCATTCAAAGACACACACACACTAAGGATTTTAGAGAATAAAATCATAAATTGCATTTGAATTAAATTTTAAACATGATCATTTTCTGAAATTTCTTTAAGAGCATACAATTTTTACTATGAGGCAGCACATTGTTAAGTCTTTCACTCATCTTATTTATTGAATATTGTTCACCTAAATTAATTTGCTTGAGGACAAGCAAAAGAGTAAGTGTGGGGGTATTTGACATGCTACAAATTAAGCATGTATTTAGCATATTTTATGTTACTTTTTATCTTATTTAAATAGTGAATAAATAGGATTTAATTAATTTCTGTGTTTTATGTTTTAGGAATAATAAAGAAGAAAAGAAGAGAAAAATAGAGAGAAAATAATGAAAAATGCTTATTTCTGACCTTTCATCACTAATGGAGGCATATATCGCTCATTTGAGCTCTAATCGAGGTGATTCCAACGGCTATGGAAAGAAGAAACGTAGAGCTACAACTTTCGTGTTTGGCACTTCGGAAAAATCCAGAGTTTTTTGGGCACCAAGGCGGCCTGTCATGGCTAGCTCAGAGCGCCGCGGCGCCCCGTGACATATTGTCCGTAGCGCCGTGGCGCCCTTCGCCGTACAGACTTGCTTATTTCGCGATTTTAGGTCTTTTTCACTCAAATTGAAGCCCGATGGACGGAGATTTAACCTAAAGACAGTCCTACTTTGATGAAGAGGAGTTAATCTATAAAAAGAGAGGAAAGCAAGCTGAGAAGACATCCAATTCTTCATCCAAGTTCTTCAATTCTTCTTCAGATTTTCTTATGGCCCTGCATGGCTAGTTCTTTTTAGTTGGTTGAGGTAGATTGAAACCTCAAGGGATTTTCATGCATTGTGAGATTTATATTTGATTTTATTGTTTCAATTTGAATTGAGTATTGATTATTCATATGTTCTTCTTCTTAATGATTATTCATATGATTGCTAGGAGGCCTACTAGTATATTGTCTGTTTTAATCTACCGTTGAATTGTGTTTTGAACAAAGTCTTCAATTCTGTAATTCATGAGGCAAATAGGTTTGAGGATTTTGGATTATAAATCATTGAACCTATGATGAATAATTAACTAAATTAGATATAGCCGATATGTTTATATTTGTTTAGCTCTGTCAGTTTTTCTAGTTCTTCATGTGGTTAACAAGTTATGTTTTACCGATGTGCTAAAGGATTGCGTGTTAATTAGGGTTTAATTAGTGCGATTGTCATTAATTTACTAGACTTAAGGAGAAACAGGGTTAGAACCCCAATGATAGATATTCAATTACAAATTGATTATGTTGTCAATGATCAATGTAATCCATTGACGGTGGATATCAACTGAAACCAACGTCTTTATCATTAATCACTCTCTCTTATTTATTTTCATTATTGTTTACTTTACTTAAATTGCAATTATCAATCCCCCATTTTTCAATCACATAAGGTAATTCCAGTCTCTGTGAGATCGACCCTTACTCCCACTACTACAGGTTAGTTTTAAGGTAAGGTATCAATTTGGGTGTACCTGCAACAGTGCGCACCAAGGTTAGAACCCCAATGATGGATATTCAATTACATATTGATTATGTTGTCAATGATCAATGTAATCCCTTGACGGTGGATATCAACCGAAACCAACGTCTTTATGATTAATCACTTTCTCTTAATTACTTTCGTAATTGTTTACTTGATTTTAGTTGCAACTATCAATCCCCCCTTTTTCTAATCACATAAGGTAATACCAGTCTCTGTGGGATCGACCCTTACTCCCACTACTACAGGTTAGTTTTGAGGTAAGGTATCAATTTGGGTGTACTTGCGACAGTACGCGCTAAATTTTGGAATTGCCGTAGATCGTAAGTAAAAAGTTTCAGAAAAAGGTAATTTGTGAAACTTCTATTTAGAGACCTAAAATTGAAAATCTAACACTGTAGATGGAGTCAATACATATATTAACCTTAGGATATGAAATGTTTTGGTCATCTGACAACTTTTTGTGCATCGTGAACAGTAAATCTGACAACTTTTTGTGCACCGTGAACAGTAAATCTGACCAATATCAATAATGATTTTCGACAGTGAATAGTATTTTCCAACTGTAAATAGTACCCAATAGTTGACTAGTGTTGATCGAGCTTTTGTAAGCTAAAATTCGAGAATCCCAAGTTGATTCCTACAATTTTGGACCTTTTGGACTCATTTTGGGGTCTATTTGACTAGATTTAGACTAGAAACATGGATTTTGGGGTTGCCCAACTTGGAACCCTAACTTTGCGAGTAGATAATTCTTTCTATGACATGCCCTATCTATTCTTGAACTTTAAATGTATAATTGATTATGTTTCCAAGTTATTTATACTTTATATGTCTTTGAAATGGATTAAATTATCTAAATTATTTATAGCCTATAATATAGTACAAGAAGAGTATGGTTTTGAAAATGGATTTTTGAACTAATTGAATATGTGATTTTAAATGTATTTGTCATTATATGGTAAAGGAAATATATTGTGCATGTGGCATTGATATGTAAAGCTATAACATTGCCTTGGAAATGGGCATGTATATGTGATTACCCTGATTGGAAAGTTTCTGACAGAGGAATTGTACTAAGATTGAAAATTTATGTATTATACTGAAACCTCTATTTTGAACGATATAGAATATATGCAAATATGTTATTTGTGGAGAAATTCTTTTGGAAATTTTTTTTACTAACATCAGGCGATCTTAGTCTTGGTGTATCTTGATAACTCAGCTAGTAGGGGTGGTGCTAGCCTCTTGAGATGGCCAACACACGGGATATTATATGTGAAGGAGAGCGGGATGCCTTTTATCTATGCGAGATACCGACTATATGATATGTGATTTGCCCTCCCTTACTGTGTGCTTAGGAAATTGTCTATATTAGAGTCTCTTCGCGTGTCCTCTTAAATGGTGGTGAGGCAAACTTTAGCTGGGATGCTAAGTATAGGCAAATCCTACACCACCAAAGTACGGAAGGGCTTGAACTCTAATATGGTGGTTCTAATATGGGATCCTCCTCATGTTTTCATGTGAAATATTTTGATGCATAACAACATTTGTTTAATGATCATACAGTTCAGTATAAGGTTTTGGATATAGGAATATCCTTTGATTTTAGAATATTTGAAAAACGGATCCCATATGAATGTACTTCCGATCTGTATTTTCTATGTGACAAATTTTAAAATTTGAGTACATCCATGTGTTTACCTAAGTGGTGATAGGTTGTATTATCTGCTCATTGAGTTGTCAAACTCACTAAATGATGTTTACATTTTTTTTCAAATAAGGATACAGAGTTTAGCCCTACAATTACGTGATCAACTAGTTGTCATATTCTCTGGGTGAGCCTACATTGCTTCCAAGGCTCACAATGTTTAAAATATTATGTATTTGTAATCTAGAGTATGCTCTGAATGCCACAAGTAGGATCCTTGATCCTGTTGTAATATTGATAAGTGTAGACTTGGCATGAATATTTGGCTATATTGGAAACTTATGAACGTATGCTTTACTCCTATTATATGATATCCTTGAAGCATTTATGCAATAAAATAAGGGTAAGGTTATCTGCTACTCATGACAATCACGTTCCCTTAAACTAGGGGCATGACAGATCCCATATCAGAACCACCATATCTGAGTTCAAACCCTTCCGTATTTTAGTGGTGTAGGATTTTCCTAAACTTAGTATCCTAGCTAAGGTTTTCCCTACCACTATTCAAGAGCACATGTGAAGGGACTCTACTATGGGTAATTTTCCAAACACACAACAAGGAAAGGCAAATCACATATCATATAGTCGGCATCTCGCCCAGATAGGAGGCATCCCGCTCTCCTTCAAATATCATATATCGTGTGTTGGATGTCACACGAGGCTAGCACCACCTCTGCTAGCTGAGGTATCAAGGTGCACTAGGGCTAACATCACCTGCTGTTAGCAAACAGTGTTTCCAAAGGGATTCCTCCACAAAAATCATATTTGCACATATGCCATATGTAACAACTTCATTTATATAACAACTCAAATGTTTTTTTAATATATGTAAAATACCATGAAGTTATTACCTTTTTACTACTTAACTCATAATAACATTTATATAATTTAACCAAACGTAATTAAGGTTTAAAATCTACCATTATTATTGATACAATACTAAGTTCACATACACATAATTAATTTACAAACATTCGTACAAAAGTTTAACATATACATGTACATATGAGACCTAATGATCCACGTAGACTACTTTTGAGGACACAGGTGTAGGTGGCGGCACCTCCACCAGAATCTCAGTCACGTCTACTACTGATACATCCAATATAATCTGTATTTACCCAAGGTAGGGCACCTCGATCCAACGTACAGCAATAATAATAGTCATGGAAAATAGCTGCATATTTAATCTTCTAAACATGATATGGAAAATAGTGAGAATTAAATCCTAGTAGGTTCAACAATAAATCATAATCAATATAGCTCATCACATCATATTCATCTGTATAAGCTACAGAAAATACCATAGGTCACATGAATGCACTTTATTTATGCATATGAAAATCATAAAGTAATGTCATGTATGGCAGGATTAACTATTTTCAGAATATCATATGATGACTATCAACTTGTTCTCATATCAAGCTACCTCGGTTAGGGTGAGTATTTTCTACTCTTTGGTATAGGCTTTTCTCGCTCCGTCTGACATGGCACACTTACTCTTTCTTTTCTCATTATCATCATCATAACCATTGGTAGGATGTCCCCTACTGGTGCACCACAGGGATCGCCTTGTGACCGTGCTTATTTCTTTTCTTTTCACATTAATAGCCAAAAATATGTTTCAATAACAAGTATGTTCATTATACTTACATGCCATAATGTTTCATCAAAATGTTTCCATGTCAAAATTACATACTTAAGATGGTAAAGAGTTCATACAATGGCAATGGCTATGGCATATACTAGTTATTTATAAGATTCTTCTTCTTTTTTAAATATTATTTTTATCTCTTCATTTTCTTTATGCATGGCCTCTAGTCACTTTTCTCCTACTTATATCATTTGCAACACATGTTCTCACAAATTTAATAGAGCATTCTTCATCAATTTGGTTTCTACTAATATCTAATAGTTAATTAGGTTCATTTAGAGTAGACAAAATGTTGAAAATAAGTTTTACCAACTTCCAAACTGGTCTAAACCTATCCTATAACACAACTTGACCATTTACAATAAAACAACCACACTTTAGTCTTCAAAATGTCATTTCCAGCACAGAACACGGCCATGCTTTAGGTTGAGTTATTCCCTGATGCAAGTTTTCATCCTGTCTAACCTTCTCTTACTAATTAAAGTATAACTCCCTCATTTTAACTCCGATTTAGGTGATCTTGGTGTAAATTTAAAGATAAAACAATTATCTAAAACTATAAAGTTGAATAGTTTAGCTAAATATTAAGGAATCTTGGTGATATTACGTCCTCAATTTACAAGTTATTTCTTCTTGGGTAGGTTCTGACCTGTACTTACAATCTGTTAATATCTCCCTCATAAGAATTCCAAATTGCATGATTCCAGTCGCTAAACTTCTGTGACACATATATTTATAATTGTTATGTTAACTAGTTATTTCAGTTCCCTTCAAAATGTTCCCAAAAATTCAAACACATAAGCTTTCTTCATAGATTCTTCCCTGATTAACCACTTTCTGACCACTACTTACTAATCAGACCATATATACCTCATATGGACTGCAAATGGAGTGATTTCAGTGGCTAAAAATCCGTGAGACATATATCTATATGTTTTATGTTAACCATTTGTTTTAATTCCTTACCAATTCTTTCTAGAATTTTTTTAAAAAAAAGCTTAAGTATTTAAACATACATCACATGCAAGATCAATACGTAACATGATATAGCAACATCCATGACCAATCATCAAAGTTCTAAGATCAAAATCCATATAAATGTTACAAATTTCAAAACTTTTCTTCAAAAAAAAATAGTGTTAAACCTACCTTGAGCACTTAGTCCTCTAGACTTCTCCTTCCTCTTCCTTCCTCTCTTCCTTTCCTTTCCTTACTCTACCTTGCTTATATTTTTCCTCTCCCTCACTTGGACGAAATTCTAATGTTATAAGGGTGTATTTTTCTTAAATATACTATCAAATAATTCACCTTTCTTGATCATGGGTCTACCTTATCACAATTAGGATGCACCTGGTTAATTTTTGGAAAACAAACAACTCATGTTCTTGTCTTCCTCTTTCTTAGTCGAGATATGCATAGCAAAAGGAGATTTGTATTTTAAAAATTATGCTAATATATTCTTAAGACAAGGGACAAGTTCCCTTTGATTTAGGGATTCATTTTCGTTTTCTTTTGTCTTAATCAAGTATGATAGGTTTGTCTTTTTTGGTGGCAAATTTCCAACCCTTGAATCTTCCTTGCTTAGCTGAAATTATTTGTTTAGGATAAATATGTTTTGTCATGTTGCTATGTATTATTATCCACTTGCTAAAATTATGAGTGTAGGATATAGATGTTTCTTCCTAATGCCATGTATTATCATACCACTTGCTAAAATCATGAATGTATATCACACCACTTGCTGAATTTTTGTATTAATGCCATGTAACCTAATCTTTATTATTATTACACTATTATTTTATCACATGATTTATTTTATTTTATTTTTCCCTCTTAGATTTGGGCTCATTTCTACCCATTTCCTTTGCTTTGGATAAAATTTTACCTTTCTTGGAGGGCTTGGTCACATTTTCATAATTTTTGGGCTATCGGTCCAACTTCTATATCTTAGTCCAAGTCTATGTTTTATTTCTTGCTTAGGTTATCCAATGGGCTTGCTAGAAACTTATGTGAAGTGGAAAAACTCTATATGAAGTGTCCATAGGGGAAAGCCCAATTTATAGGTGGAGATGTTAAACTTAAAAATTTCTAACTCTTGAATTAAGGAAAAATTACCCTAATCCAATCTTCTTAAAATTTTAAGACCTTTACTTACTTCACAAAAATTTATCTTCCTTACCAAAGAATTTCGCCTATCTTTAGTATGTTATTTCTAATTTTTCCTATTAAGTTTTCTCTCTTTACTTGTTCCCTTAATGTTAGAAACATTTTCTATGCATACCCATAAGGTGAAGAATTTCTAAGGATTATATTTTCTTATATATCTAAAAATTGTCTAATAAATTTTATTTCCTTAATTAAATATTTATGTATCTTTAAAGAAACAAAATTAGGGATGTTACATTAAATATTTATATACCTTTATTAATAAAAGAAACGAAATTAAGGATATTACATTTCTCTCCCCCTAAAAGAAATTTTGTCCTCAAAATTTCAGAAATTACCTAATAAGAACAATTGCGGATATTTCTTCCTTATGACTTCTTCCAGCTCCCAAGGTGCTTCTTCTGGAGTCAAACCTTCCCATAACACCTTAACCAAGGAAATGGTTTTATTTCTCAGTTACAACTCCAGTAGTCGGGGAAAGTTTTAGAAATACATGGTCTCCTTCATCAAACTCGAGAGGTCTATGTCTCTTATCATAGTAACTCTTTTTCAGACTCTGAGCTGTAAGTATTTTGTCTCGTATCATCCTAATTTGTTCTTTGGTTTGCTGAACTAGATCAAGACCCATCAAGTTCTTTTTTCCTACCTCAAACCAACATAGTGGAAATCGGCACTTCCTACCGTATAAAACTTCATAGGGGGCCATCTTAATACTAGAGTGATAGCTATTATTATAAGCAAACTCTACTAAAGGTAGGTACTTATCCCATCCTTTATCTTGCTCTACCACACATGCCCTCAACATATCTTCTAAGGTTTGAATGGTCCGTTCTGTCTGCCCGTCAGTTTGAGGATGGTAGGCAGTATTGAATCGCAACTAGGTACCAAAAGCTTCCTTCAACACCTTTCAAAACCTCGACGTGAACCTTAGATCTCTATCATAAACAATATTTAAGGGAATTCCATACAGTCTAACTATTTCCTGAACGTACAATTGGGCTAATTTATCCAGTGAATAGTTAATTTTTATGAAAAAAAGTGAGCATATTTGGTTAATCTGTCAATTATTACTCAGATAGAGTGATGTCCAACTGAAGTCTTGGATAAACCCATGACAAAGTCCATCAAAATACTATCCCATTTCCATTTAGGGATCTCAAGAGGTTGTAAAAATCCTGTTGACTTTTGATGCTTTACCTTCATCTTCTGACAAATGAGACATTTCGCCACAAACTCGGCAATGTCCTTTTTCATCCTTGGCCACCAATACATCCTCTTTAAATCCTAGTACATTTTAGTGCATTCAGGATGGACTGTGTATTTACTCTGATGTGCTTATTGTAGGATCTTAGTCCTCAACTCTCGTTCTTAAGGGACATAAATCCTTCCCTGATACATGATTACTCCATCTTCCATGACAGAAAAATTACCTTGATCTTTATGATCCTATAAGAATTGGTCGTGAGCTTGAGCCTCTTTGATCTGGGCTCTAAGTTCACACTCTATACTTAAACCATTAATGATTAGCTTCTTTGGAGTAAGAGTAGTGGCCAACTTCAAATTTTGAAACTCCTCTAGCATCTACATCTCATACACCATCATTTGACCTATGTGTAGAGATTTTCAACTCAAGTCATCAACTACAACATTAGCCTTTCCTGGATGATACTTTATCTCAAACTTGTAGTCATTAAGAAATTCTACCCATCTTTGTTGTCTCATATTTAACTCTTTCTAGTCAAAAAGGTACTTAAGACTCATATGATCACAATATACTTCAAATGTTACATCATATAAATAGTGTCACCAAATCTTTAAGGCAAACATCACCGCTGCCAATTCAAGATCATGGGTTGGATAATTTCCTTTATGGGGTCTTATTTGCCTAAAGGTTAAGCAACTACTCTCTTGTCTTGCATTAGTACACACCCTAGCCCTTTCTTTGAAGCGTCATTATACACTTCAAAATGTCCTGTGGGGTCTGGAATAATTAAAATAGGAAGAGTGGTCAATTTTGTTTTAAGCTCCTGGAAACTAGCTTCACGTTGATTAATCCATTTGAAAGGACTTCCCTTCCTGGTCAATTTAGTCAATGGCAAGGCTATACGTGAGAAGTTTTGTATAAACCTCCTGTAGTATCCTGCTAAACCGAAGAAACTTCTGATTTCTGTAACCGTCTTTGGTCTTTCCCACTGAATCACTACTTTTTTCTTGCTAGGGTCTACGGTTATTCCTTTATTGAAAATGACATGTCCGAGAAATTTTACCTCTCACAACCAAAATCCACACTTTTCCAATTTAGCATACAACTTTTTCTCTTTCAGCACTTGTAGCACGATTCAAAGATGTTTATATTCTTTCTCACTCTCAGAATATATCAAGATGTCATCAATGAACACTACCACAAATTGATCTAGGTAGGGTCAAAAAATATGATTCATGTAATCCATGAAAATTGTAGGTTCATTTGTCAACCCGAAGAGCATTACGAGAAACTCATAGTACCTATACCTAGTCCTGAAAGCTGTTTTTCGTACATCCTCCTCCTTGATCCTAATCTGATGATATCCCGACCTTAAGTCAATATTAGAAAAGATGGAGGCTCCCTTCAGTTGATCTAATAAATCATCTATTCAAGGGAGAGGATACTTATTTTTGATAGTCACCTTATTCAGATGTTTGTAATCTATACATAGTCTCGAACTGCCTTCTTTCTTCTTAACAAACAATACAGGAGCTCCCCAAGGTGACACACTTGGTCTAATGAATTGCTTATCTAACAATTCCTCCAACTGTTTCTTAAGTTCCCATAGTTCCTTTGAGGCCATTCTATAAGGTGCTAAAGAAATAAGCCCTGTCCCAAGTAAAAGATCAATAGAAAACTCTATCTCTATCTTGAGAGATAAGCCTGGAATATCTGATGAAAATACTTCAGGAAACTTGTTGGCTATTGGGATTTCATCAAGCTTCGGTTCAACTTCTACATTTGATAAGTGCAAGAGAATGTATCCAAGTACTCCATTCTTCAACTCCCTATTGACTTGATTGGCATTAAGCATCAATAACTGCATCTCTTCTTCTACAGTAGGAGGTAGAAATTCAATGGTCTTGTTGCAACAATTTAGCAAGACCCGATTTCTAAACATTCAGTCTAACCCTAGAATGACATTAATATCTTTTAAAGGTAGACAGACGAGGTCTATAGAAAAGGTTTTCTCCTGTATAGTGACCTGATACTCTTTACATACAGAGGAAGTTAAGACCCCTTCCCTCGTGGGAGTTACTACAGATAGCTCATAGGGGGTTTCAAAAATAGGATACTAAAGCTCCCTAATACATTCTTCCGATATAAATGAATGACTAGCACCAGAGTCAAACAACAACATAAGAGCAAATCCATAGATATAGCATGTACCTTGGATTATTTCGAGGGATTAAGTTGCCTCTTAGCCGCTTAGGGTGAAAACTCTTCCTTTCACCTGAGGTTTTTGTTCTGGCTTCTTCCCCAACTTTTGTGGGCAATTTTTTGCAAAATGACCATTCTATCCGCAATTAAAGCAAACTTCTAATCCTATGTAGCATGGCAAGTGACCATGCATACGTTCGCACTTAGTACATTTGACTGTGGAAAAGTTTTGTTGGAAGGGTCGAGGACTTGTAGTCATTGGCCTCTTGCCAGTACCCTGTAGTTTTCCTCTAACATTTTTGCCAAAGTTTTATGGACTGTTCTTCCTTTTCCAAAGATTCTGTCTTTGTTTCTCATTTTCCATTGCCCTCTAGCTCTTCTCTAGGAGTTTGCATTTATTTATCAAAGGTACAAACTCCCTGATCTCCATAACTACAATAGCATTCCTTATCTCTGGATTCAATCCTGCTTCGAACTTAATAGCCTTCCGTACTTCATCAGGGTTAAATCACAGATAAGAGGAAAACTTAGACAACTCCTCAAACTTCGCGATGTACTGGTCTACGGTCATGCTGCCCTACCTAAGTTGGAGAAATTCAATCTCCTTATCCACCCGCACAGTACTTAGGAAGTACTTTTTCAAAGAAGTATCTTTGAACACCTGACAGGTGATCTGCCTTCCCTGGTGAGCTAAAAGTTCTCCAGTTCCATGCCACCAGTATTCTAATTTATCTTTCAGCATATATGTAACAAAGATAACTTACTGCTCTTCAGTACAACCCATCACTTCAAAGATTTTCTATAGTTCCTTTATCCACCTTTTAACTACAATTGGGTGAAAGTCGCCTTGAAAACAAGGTGGTCTAGTCCTTAGGAACTCAAATATGTCGTTATTATTCTCTTCCATCTGGTTATTAACACCATTCTCACCATTCAGGTTATTAGCATTCTAGAGGTATTGTAGAATTTGATTAGTGGTTGTGACCTAGTCTCGAATTGCCGTGGCAAGGTTGTGCAGGGTTTCCTCTACATTGTTTGGCAGATTCCTCCATATTGGTGTCATTTCCTACTGTGGCAAAAATAAAGTTATGCTGCTATTGAGGTGATCAAGCCCAAAAGTTAGTTTCAAAAATATTTAACAGCAGTCATAACACCACCTCAGCATATAGATAGGAAACACTAGTAATTTCTTACCAATATGAAATCACCGATCCCTTACACAGCACAACCACAATATACTCAAGACACTATAAGATCGATTCACATAGCCATCCACCCATTGGGAATCTAGGATTGACCTGCTCTGATACCAATTATGTAACAACTCCATTTATATAACAACTCAATTTTTTTTTAATATTTGTAAAATACCATGAAGTTATTACCTTTTTACTACTTAACTCATAATAACATTTATATAATTTAACCAAGCGTAATTAAGGTTTAAAATCTACCATTATTATTGATACAATACTGAGTTCACATACACATAATTAATTTACAAACATCCGTACAAACGTTTAACATATACATGTACATATGAGACCTAATCATCCACGTAGACTACTTTCGGGGACACAGGTGCGAGTGGCGGCACTTGCACCAAAATCTCAGTCACGTCTACTACTGATACATCTGATGTAATAGATATTTGCCCAAGGTAGGACACCTCGATCCAACGTACAACAATAATAAGAGTCATGGAAAATAACTGCATATTTAATCTTCTGAACATGATATGGAAAAATAGTGATAATTAAATCCCAGTAGGTTCAACAATAAATCATAATCAATATAGCTCATCACGTCATGTTTATTTATATAAACTACAGCAAATACCATAGGTCACATGAATGCACTTTATCTATGCACATGAAAATCGTACAGTAATAACATGTATGGCAGGATTAACTATTTGTAGAATATCATATGATGACTATCAACTTGTTCTCATATCAAGCTACCTCAGTCAGGGTGAGTATTTTCTACTCTCTGATACGGGTTTTTCTGACTCCGTCTGACATGGCACGCTTACTCTTTCTTTTCTCATTATTATCATCATAACCGTTGGTAGGGCGTCACCTACTGGTGCACCATATGGATCGCCATGTGACCGTGCTTATTTCTTTTCTTTTCACATTAATAGCCAAAAATATGATTCAATAACAAGTATGTTCATTATACTCACACGCCATAATGTTTTATCAAAATGTTTCCATGTCAAAATTACACACTTAAGATGGTAAAGAGTTCATACAATGACAATGGCTATGGCATATACTAGTCATTTATAAGATTCTTCTTCTTTTTTAAATATTATTTTTATCTCTTTATTTTCTTTATGCATGGCCTCTAGTCACTTTTCTCCTACTTATATCATTTTCAACACATGTTCTCACAAATTTAATAGAGCATTCTTCATCAATTTGGTTTCTACTAATATCCAATAGTTAATTTAGAGTAGACAAATGTTGAAAATAAGTTTTACCAACTTCCAAATCGGTCTAAACGTATCCTATAACACATCTTGGCCATTCACTATCAAACAGCCATGCTTTAGGCTTCAAAATGCCATTTTTAGCACATAACACGACCATGTTTTAGGTTGACTTATTCCCTGATGCAGGTTTTCATCCCGTCTGACCTTTTCTCACCAATTGGCGCATAACTCCTTCATTTTAACTCTGATTTAGGTGATCTTGGTGTCAATTTAAAGATAAAACAATTATCTAAAATGATTTTGTTGAACAGTTTAGCTAAATATTAAGGAATCTTTATGATATTACTTCCTTAATTTATAGGTTATTTCTTCTCAGGTAGGGTTCTATGTTGTTACCAATTTCTAATAAATACCTATACTTTCTATTTTGCAGTATCTTGACTTAGGATTAAAGAGCCTCCTTAGCCACCTAAAGGCCATATACAATGAAGAACCACCACCAGTAATAACCTCAAATAAATATGCCCTACTCAAAGATAGAGGAAAGTTACCCCATGATTTGGCAGAATCTCAAAAAGATGAAATTAAGTTGGATGCCAAAAGTTACTCAAGACATTGGTTATTCCTAGGTAAGTTGAGTTCTCATTTCATTAAACATTTCACTAATGCTGACTTCCCCCCTCATGATACAGCTGAACCTCAAAATTCTGCAAATCCAATGGAAAGCCAATTCAAAGTGGACATTAAGGACCCTCCTTGAATGACATAAGGAGCTTTGAGTCGAGCCAACAACATTAAACAAAGGTGCTTATTGGGAGGCAAACCAACATAGTAAAAAAAAAGAAAAAAAGAAAAGGTGGATATCAAAAAAATTCAAGGTCTAGTAATGCAACACGCTCATTCTAACCCAAAAAAATTCAAAGAAGTTCACTTAACTCATATGTTTTTCTATATCTTTCCCTAATTCTTATCTTTCTTTTACATTGAGGACAATGTAAAGTTTGAGTGTGGGGGTGGAAATTTATTTGTCTGAATCATTGTGACCCTATTATGAGCATCAATTTTCTAATTTTCACTATTAATGCACTTTTATTGTGTTTAGAAAGTTGAGTGATTGTGTGAGTGTTTCAATTTATGTTTCGGGATGTTAGGCACAACCAACAGCCAATGAGATAACTATTCAAATGTTTTTTAGCTCTTGAAAAATATAAAAAAAAATTCATGATTGTGTGCAATTTTATCCTTTTTGCAATTTATTACTTTTGACTTTAGAATCCTGAAATATATTTGCACAATAATTTTGGGCATTCAATTTATCTTTTACTTAGAGAACGTTTCTATAATTCAAATATATTTTATGATTTCCATAGGATTTTAGAACTTATTTGAATGCTGCTTGAGGCGAAATCTTAGGCTAATACTATTATTTAGGAGATGATTTAGGCATTATTTGATACATTGAGCCTTGCAAGTCTAACCTAAACAATGAAATATCCTTAGTTCCTCTATTTTTTTTTTTGATTTCTCACAGGTTCCTCTACTAGAGTAATCCTGTTCGAGGAGTCGCTCGGGCACAATTTGTGGGCGCCTCTCCCAGCGGGGATTCGAACCTGGGTTCACCTCAATGGGAGCCTAGCCCCTTTCCGCTAGACCCAACCCCCGTTGGTTAGTTCCTCTATTTTGAGCTTAATGAACTTTTCCTTCTAAAAATCACAAATGAGCTGAACGCAAAATTTTGTATGAATATCTTTACTTTTGAGCCTATTCACTCACTCCATGATTATTTTTCTGAATAGTTGTTTTGTAGAACTTTATTTAAAAAAAAAGGGTGGAAGGGTGGAGCAAGGAAAAGAAAAGAATTATGAAAAAAAAAAGAATTATGCAAAGGAAATAGAAGAAAAATCCGAATGCTATGAAAAAAAGAAGAAAAAAAAGTAGAGAATTGAGGAAAAGGGATAGATTAAATTCAATTTAAACAAGAAAATGAGTGTGGGGGGAGAAATCAACCCAAATTTAGAAAAGCTCAAGAGATCAGATTTAATCATGTGGTGCTAGGTGATTGAACCTAAATTTGTATTCCTTATCTTACCTTATACCCTGACCACATTACAAGCTAAATAAAGTCCTATTGATCCTAGAAGTAGTTTTGGCCTACATTAATGGAGAGTGGCATGAAGAATAAGCATATGGAAATCCTAAACTAATTAGAGATCTACAACCAAAATTTTGGGATATATAAAGTCATGAGTAAAAGGAAATTTATTGACCCAAGAACACACACTCAATAGGGATTCAGAAGGATAAAATAATAGATTGCATTTATGTTAATCTTGTGCATGATTATAACCTTCCAAAATTTTCTAGAGTATATTTTTATGTTATGAGGCAAACGTTTGGTAAGCCTAACACTCACTACATTATTGATTGTTGTTTTTTTTTCTTTAGAAATTATTTTACTTGAGGACAAATAAAAGGTTGAGTGTGGGGGTATTTAATGTGATCTTAATTAAGCATGATATTAATACCTTTAAACTTAATTTTTGTTTGATGTAAGTCAAATATGATTAGGAATTAGCTTAGTTTTGTGTTTTGTGTTGTAGGAACAAAGGAAGAAGAAAAGAGAAGAAAAAGATAAGAAATTCATGGAAAATTCTACATTGTAGTGATTCCAGACCTTTCCGCACTATTTTAGCATATCTCCCTCTTACGAACTCCAATCAAAGTGATTCAAGTGGCTGTGAAACGATAACACAATCATTTACAACTTTTATGTTCAACACTTGGTCAAATTCTGGAGATGTCATAGTGTTACAGAGCTCGCAAATCAGAATCAAAGTGCAGTAGGATGAATTCTGACCTTTGGTCACTAATTTTGTCATATCCCCTTCAATTTAGATCTGATTAAGGTGATTCCAGTGGCTATGGAAAGAAAAGACATAGGGCTACAACTTTCATGTTTGGAACTTTGGCAAATGCTGGAGTTTTCTAGGCACCGCGGTGCTACATCATCACAGATTCGAAGGGCTGCGGTACTCCCTAGCATGCCGCGGCGTTTGTTGCCCAGAACCACCGGGCACCGCGGCGCCCGATGCCCAGTGCCGAGGCGCCCTAGCATAAGAATATAAAGTACCGTGGTGCTGTATGGGAGTCGTAGTGCTCCCCGCCGCACCAGATTGCTGAATTCGCGATTTTTAGGTTTTCTTGACTCCAATTAAAGCCGATGGGCCGAGATTAGACCTAAAAACACTCCTACTCCGATTAGGAGGAGTTAATCTATAAAAAGGGAGAAAAGCAAGCAGAGAATTCATTCAATCATTCATCCAAGTTCTTAGTTACATTCTTCAATTCTTTTAATTTTATTATGGCCCTGCGTGGCTAGTTCTTTTTAGTTGGTTGAGGTAGATTGAAACCTCAAGGGATCTTCATGCATTGTGAGATATGGATTTTATTTTATTATTTCAATTTGAATTGAGTATTGATTATTCATCTACTCTTCTTCTCAATGATTATTCATATGATTGCTAGGGAGGCCTACTAGTATATTGTCTATTTTAATCTACTGCTGAATTATGTTTTGAACAAAGTTTTCAATTCTGTGATTCATGAGGCAAATAGGTTTGAGGATTTTGGATTATAAATCATTGAACCTATGATGAATAATTAACTAAATTAGATATAACCGATGTGTTTATATTTGTTTAGCTCTGTCAGTTTCTCTAGTTCTTCATGTGGTTAATAAGTTATGCTTTACCGATGTGAGTCTCGTGCCTCTTTTAGCTTGCAAGAAGTTTTAGATGGGTGACTTGAAGCCTACCACTCTTTCTCTTCATTTGGCTGACCGATCCATTAATCATCTAGTAGGTATATTAGATGATGTTCCTCTAAAGGTAGGTAAATTTTTCATACCTATTGATTTTGTTATTTTAGAGATGGAGGAAGATGAGAAAATCCCTATCATTCTTGGATGGCTTTTTCTAGCCACAGCGAGTGCAAACATCAATGTAAAATATGGAAAGCTTTCTTTGAATCTAGGGGATGAGAAAGTAGAATTTAATTTGAATGATACCACCAAACCCACATCTCTAAATGAATATTGTTGTATGATTGGTTTACCTAAACCAAATATGGATGATTATATCATGAATTTTCCTCCTTCTAACCCACTTGAGTTATACTTTGTGGAAAGTTCTTTTGTTTTTTATAAACAAGGAAAAGAAAAGTAGGCTGTTAAGGAGGCAATCCAAGCTCCAAAAGTATAACCTAAGCCACCTCTTCTCAACCTCAATGGAGCTAAGGAGGAAAAGAATGAGCCAAAAGGATCCTTAAAGGCTATTAGGAAAAGCCTCAAGCACCATACTAAGAGGTAATAGATAGCAAAGAGAGTTATTCAAACTCTCTTAAAGCCTCCTTGAGTGGAAACCATGAAAAGGAGTCGAGCTAATGACTTTAAACAAGCGCTTTGTGGGAGGCAACCCACATTTTAATTTTTAAGTTTCTTTTTGTTTTGTTTTCTTGCTTTTAGTTTTTTTTATCTTTAATTTAGTTAATTTCTTAGGTTAGGAGTTTAATGAGTGTTTACATATGTTTTATAGGTAAATTTACATGTCCCCAAGGTTGGAAAAAAGATGTTAATCGAGGAAAGTTAAAGGAAATCAGAAAAATAAAGGCAAAATTCAAAGAAAAATTGATTCCAGCAAGCAACACGGGTAGCCCGTGTCATGCACCATGCTCGTGCATTAAGCACGAGCTAGATTTTGGAGATTTTGGTCCTTCTAGCACCAAACACGGGTAGCCCGTGTCACCTGACACGGTCGTTCCCCACATCCAAAGCTAGCACACCTTAATCCAAGAGAAAAATGGATTTTCAATGCCAAGCACAGGTGGGCCATGTTTCCAAACACGACCTAGCCCAACCCATGCCCTAGGTAAGTGGTTCAAAAAGAGGGAGAACTATAATCCATCCCGAAGCACGGCCATGCTTCGGGCCCAGCAAGTTAAAATGCCCAAATTTGTCCCCCTCTTCAGCCCTTCTGCCATCACCTGTGTTCTTCAACTCTCTTCTCCCAGCCTTCTTCCCTCCAATTTCCTACTAAATTCTCTATAATTTCAACCCTATCTCATACTCCTCTCCTATCTCCATACCCAACCCGAGCCCTAATCCTCTTTCCCTTAATTCCTTCTCCCATCTCCATCGTGTTTACCCTTCACCTGTAGCCTACCATTCCTTTCTTTCCCAACTCCCTCTCCTAGCCAACTCGAATTCCCCTCCACACACACACAACCACTACCTCTCCATTAACCCAAATTCCCCTGCACACCAACACATTCCCAGCCAACCCATTCTTCGGCCTATTCCCCTGCACCACACCACATTTTCCTGTGCCCAGCATTCCCACATCCCTCTACACCAGCACTCCCACTCCCCTACTTCCACACTCTCAAGTCCCTATTTGCTTGCATTAACTCGTGGAACATTCTCTGTTAATGGCATCTCTTGTGTTGGCCATCACATATCATATAGTCGGCATCTCTCCTAGATAGGAGGCATCCCACTCTCCTTCACATATCACATCTCCTGTGTTGGCCGTCACACAATGCTAGCACCACCCTTGCTAGTTGAGGTATCAAGGTGCACTAAGGCTAACATCACTTATTGTTAGCAAATAGTATTTCTAAAAGGAATCCTCCATAGAAATCATTATTTACACATATGTCATATCGTTCAAAACAGAGGTTTTAGTATAAATTCAAAATTTTTAGTCTCATTACAATTCCTCTATCAAAAACTTCCCAATTAGGGTAATCACATATACATGCCCGTTTCCAAGGAAATCTTATAGGTTTACATCTCAATGCCACATACACAATATATTTCCTTTACCATATAATGAGAAATACATTTAAAATCACATATTCAATGAGTTCAAAAATCTATTTTCAAAACCATACTCTTCTTGAACTATATACTAGATTGTAAACAATTCAGATAATTTAATCCATTTCAGAGACATATAAAAGTATAAATATCTTGTAAACAAAATCAATTATACATTTAATGTTCAAGAAGAGCATAGGGTAAGTCATAAAAAGAATTATATACTCATAGGGTAGAGGTTCCAGGTTAGACAGCCCCAAAATGTACTTTTCTAATCCAAATTAGACCAAACAGACTTTCAAATCGAGTCCGGAGGATCTAAAAACTTAGAAAATGACTTTGGGAATATTGGGTACTATTCATGGCTGGGACAATTCACATCCGCCAGAATCATTATTCACACTAGCTAAAACACTGTTCACATAGGCAGAAATACTATTCACAGTTACTGTTCATCCAAAAAAAATTTCATGATTTAATGCTTCAAATCATGCTATCCAACCAAAAAATTTTGCATACAAGGATTATTCTACCTCTTAAACATGATTCTAGGGCCAAAATCACTAGAAAACACCAAGAAATTTTGAAACCCTAAACTTTACCTCATGATTACTGTTCATCATTGTTGGTGAACTTCTAGCGTGTTTTCAGTGAAATTGATCTGTGGGTTTTGAAGCTCTTGTCGCGACGAGTCCAACGGTACCTTTGGTATCTCAATTGGATGTCTATAATGGGAGATATCTTAAAGAGAAATTTGAAGCCTAGAGAGACAAAGGAAACTTCACTAAATGCCTAGTCCTTTATTTTCCATTATGCTTCTGCTTCTTCTTTATTTTTATTATTATTTAATAATTGATTAATGGGATTTATTGTCATATATATACATATAAATATTATTGTTCATCTTAAAACATCCAAAACATTTCTAAAAATTTATATTCTTGCATAACTTTAGTTGCAATATCATATCATGACTTTTATTGATAAAATTTTAATAAAAAAAATCACAATATAAAATATCTTCATGTATATGAAAAGAAAGACACTTATAAAAATAAAACAAAAAATTATTTAAAGCCAAATATAATTATTTCAAGCAAAACAAAAATCAATGATCTTTGGTAATGATTATACTTTGATGATAAATTATGGCATGTGAGTATAATGAACATACTTGTTATTGAAATCATATTTTTGGCTATTATTGTAAAAAGAAAAGAAAAGACAAGAAACGAGCACAGTCACATGGTGATTCGTGTGGTGCATCAGTAGGGGACACCATTCTAACAGCTATGATTATGCTAGTGAGAAAAGAAAGAGAAAGTGTACCATGTCGGACAGAGGAAGTAAAGCCTGTACCAGAAAGTAGAAAATACTCACCCTGACCGAGGTAGCTTGATATGAAAATAAGTTGATAGCCATCATATGATATTCTGAAAATAGTTATTCATGCCATACATGTCATTACTGCACGATTTTCATGTGCATAGATAAAGTGCATTCATGTGACCTAAGATATTTGTTGTAACTTATACAAATGAACATGACGTGACGAGCAATATTGATAATGATTATGATTTATTGTTGAACCTATTGGGATTTAATTCTCACTATATTTCTATATCATGTTCAGAAAACTAGTTATGCAGATTTTTTCTATGACTCTAACTTTTAGTACACATTGGATCGAGTTACTCCATGTTTGGCAGATCCCAGAAATTAATAAGGTGTTTGTGGTCGAGTTGGCTAAGAATTGGTCAACATGGATAAATAAGATGTAGATATTTAAGGTCTACTATTTACAAGATCCAGGTGAAGGTGCAACCACCCGCACCAAAATTGGTCAACATAGATAAATAAGATGTAGATATTTATGTCTTTTATTTTTTGTACGGACATTTTGATTAATGATGTGTATGTGAACTAAGAATTGTATCATTGTAAATAGTAGATCTTAAACTTTGATTATGCTTGGTTAAATTAATTGAATGTTATTATGAGTTAACTAATTAAAAGTAAAGAGGTAATGACTTAATGGGATTTTACAAATATAAATATGTAAAAAATGGAGTTGTTACGGGTGGGGAAAGGGTTGATAGGGGCTAATAGGGTTATTCATCCACCTCATAATCTAGAAAATCATTATTATTTCCTTCTTCTAGTGGATATATCTACTTATTGAGATTTGTGATCACAGTTTTATCTGGGCTTGATGTGATCTTAATTAAGCATGATATTAATACCTTTAAATTTACTTTTTGTTTGATTTAAGTAAAATATAATTAGGAATTAACTTTGTTTTGTGTTTTGTGTTGTAGGAACAAAGGAAAAAGATAAGATAAGAAAAAGATAAGAAATTCATAGAAAAATACTACATTGCAGCGATTCCAGACCTTTCAGCACTGTTTTGAGCATATCTCCCTCTTATGAACTCCAATCAAAGTGATTCTGACCTTTGGTCACTAATTTTAGCATATCTCCTACAATTTAGATTGGATTATGTTGATTCTAGCATCTATGAAAAGAAGAGAAATAAAGGTACAACTTTCATGTTCAGTACTTTGGCAAATTCTAGAATTTTCTTGGCGCCGCGGCGCTGCGTCATTGCAGACTCGGAGCACCGCGGCGCCTGAGTAGAGCGTCGCGGCGCTCGCCGCCACACCAGGTCGCTGAATTTGTGATTTTTAGAGTTTTTCAACTCCAATGAAAGCTCGATCGACTGGAATTTGATCTAGAAATACTCCTACTTCGATTAGGATGAGTTAATCTATAAAAGGGGAGAAAAGCAATCAAAGAATTCATTCAATCATTCATCTAAGTTCTTAGTTACATTCTTCAATTCTTCTTTAGATTTTCTTATGTCCACGCGTGGCTAGTTCTTTTTAGTTGGTTGAGGTAGATTGAAACCTCAAGGGATCTTCATGCATTGTGAGATGTGGATTTTATTTTATTATTTCAATTTGAATTGAGTATTGATTATTCATCTACTCTTCTTCTCAATGATTATTCATATGATTGCTAGGGAGGCCTACTAGTATATTGTCTGTCTTAATCTACCACTGAATTATGTTTTAAACAAAGTCTTCAATTCTGTGATTCATGAGGCAAATAGGTTTGAGGATTTTGGATTATAAATCATTGAACCTATGATGAATAATTAACTAAATTAGATATAACCGATGTGTTTATATTTGTTTAGCTCTGTCAGTTTCTCTAGTTCTTCATGCGGTTAATAAGTTATGCTTTACCGATGTGCTAAAGGATTGCTTATTAATTAGGGTTTAATTGGTGCGATTGTCATTAATTTACTAGACTTAAGGAGGAACAGGGTTAGAAACCCAATGATAGATATTCAATTATAGATTGATTATGTTGTCAATGATCAATGCAATCCCTTGACGGTGGATGTCAACCGAAACCAACATCTTTATCATTAATCATTCTCTCTTATTTCTTTCATTATTGTTTACTTGGTTTTATTTACAATTATCAACTCCCCCTTTCTCAATCACATAAGGTAATTCCAGTCTATGTGTGATTGACCCTTACTCCCACTACTACAGGTTAGTTTTGAGGTAAGGTATCAATTTGGGTGTACCTGCGACAGTATGCACCAGGGCTAGATAGGCAATAAATATTATGCCTTTGGAGATGTAACCAATAGTGGAGGTGTTGTAGATATTTGAAACAATGGTTGCAAATTAACGAGGCTTTGGAAACTGATGCATTATGCTACCTCCTAAGGAAATTGAGTTCCAAAATTCTTGTACATTAAAACATTGAGGGACTGCTCTTGGACCCTCGGGAAGCAATCTAAATAGTGTATTAAATTAGGCTAAAGATAAACTGTAAGTAGTATCAAATAATCTGAAGTTAACTTGTCTCTAATCGATGTCGTGACCTCGAAACAGGACCACGTTAGCTAAACTAAAAAACTCGAATGTAGTCCTAGAATAGTCTGGGTAACCGAGCAGTATAAATGTTGCCCACCAAATCCTATTAACCAAATATTAGACATTAGTCAAAAGGCCCAACAAGTCTAAACACTCCTCATCCATATAGTGGGTACTCAGCATTCCCTTTTTTACAAGTATATCATATGGTATCCATTAATTATCATTAATGAACATGATAACATATTCATTCAATTGATGAGGTAGTTAGGAAGGTCATTGGCAATGTCCTCTATGAAGTTGGTGGGAATGGGTGGAACTTGGGCTAGTTTTTTTTTTTTTTTTTGGTACGCCATTAATAATGATGTATAATAAAGCTCAACAAGAATGGAATGAACAAGTAGTAAGTTCAAAAACACAGCCTAACCATACTATAATAACAGTACAATATGATCAAAGCACTTCAGGGCAATATAGAGTAGTTGAAGACTTAATTCAATTCAAATAAAGTTATCTAGAATGGTAATATAGCTAGATAATAATACCAATGAAAATTCTAGTTCTAGACATAAGATAACAATCAATGCAGACATATAACAGAAACTAGAATGAGTAACCACACCACAATAACAATGTCAAAGCCATATGAATTTAGGCCTATGAAAAGTATTTAGCAAATCCCAAATACAAAGATTGAGGCAAAATCTAGGGGGAACACAAGTGTGTAAACCAACCAAAGCGATAACTAGTCAAATTGGATATTAATAAACCAAAATAGCAAATTCCAAACAAATTATAGAGTAAGTGAATCAAACCAGGAAAAGTAACATCAGTCTTAGGAACTTTGGTTCAGAGTAATAGGTTAATCATGGCAAGGCTAAGCAACCTAAAAGGATAAATATAACCAAACCTTTAATCCAAGTGAATATAACCAAAATACCTATTGAAATAAGGATAAATAAGTGCAGGGAGGGAGTATACCAGATGATGAAGAATACAAATGGAGAGCTTTGTTGAGAACCACAAGACAGCAAGGGAAGAAGGATATGGGATTCTAGGGGAGGGAGAAGCAGAACAGTGGCTGGCTTTGTGGGTCTAGAGGTTCAGAAGGGAGGTGTTGGGTGATTGGGATTTACTAATAGAGGTAGAGAGGAGGTTGGGTACTTGTGGGGTGTAGGGGATTGTAGGCACGATTTGGGTAGATGGGAAGGGAACTTCTGGTGGGTGAAGGAAAACTCGGGTAAGGGGGATTAAGGGAAGAGTAGAAGGTTAAAGGAAAGAGAGCTCACGGGCACTAGAATAAAGGAATAAGTACATGGGAAAAGGATAATAGATAATGGGGAAGAGGACAGTGTGTGAGTTTATGGTGGAGTAGAGTAGGGTGTTAGTGTAAGGACCATTTCTTTTTCTAAGATTAATATGGCAAAGGATAATACATTTTGAGCATCAAGTAACACATATGTATATAAGCAATATATATTCCATTACCATCATACCTAAAAACTACATTAGAAGTTAATGTTTATGCAGAAGTAACACTAAGTTACATAGCTACATTATTTCTAATATTAGATCCTATACAACATACCACCTCTGGGATTATAAGGGTGGAGGAGTTGGAGCTGGCATCGGGATCTCCACAAGACATTGCCATCCACTAGATCTTTATGATCTAGTGCACGAAATAGCTAGCAAACCATTTACCTTTATCAAAACATAACACCAACACCAATGAGAACATAAGTTCCCAACATGTTTAACATTAAAGGCAACATATAATAAGTAAGAAAATTAGTGTTATGTCCAGCTGTATAAGCTACAAAAAACATTTACATTCATAACATGATAATTCATAATGAGTATGAAGAAATGATAAACATGATAGTTGTAGATAAGTGTCTTAGCATTTTATAAGCTTTAGAATCACCTCAATTGAAGTTTATATAAGGGAGATATGGTTAAATAAGTGAGAAAAGGTCACAGAACACGGCTAGGCCGTGTTCTTGGTTACTTTAGCACAGGTAGGCCGTGCTTAAGGATATTTTTGAGTATTTTTCAAGTATAGCCGTGTCTTGAAACATGGTCAGGACGTGTTAGGAGCTGGTAAAGCTTGTTTTTATTATTTTTCTACCACAAATGAACTTCATTAACTATAGGGTAAGAAAAGAAAACAAATTGGAGAAGAATGCCCTATTAAACTTGTGAGAACATGTGTTGGAAATGATATAAGTAGGAGGAAAGTAACTAGAGGTCAAGCATAAAGAAAACGAAAAGATGAAAATAATATTTAAAAAAGAAGAAGAATCTTATAAATGAAAATAATAAATAACTAGTATATGACCTAGCCATTGCCATTGCATGAACTCCTTACTATCTTAAGTGTGTAATTTTGACATGGAAATATTTTATAAAGTAATATTCAAAAATGGTTATGATCATGACATGATTTCATTCTACCAATGATTTTTTATAGTGATTATGCTTTGATGATAAATTATGGCATGTGAGTATAATGAACATACTTGTTACTGAAATCATATTTTTGGCTATTAATGTGAAAAGAAAAGAAAAGAAAAGGGACGAGCATGGTTACATGGCAGTCCCTGTGGTGCACCAGGGGGGACACCCTACTAACGGCTATTATTATGATGAGAAAAGAAAGACAAAGCGTGCCATGTCAGACGGAGTGAGAAAATCCCGTATCGGAGAGTAGAAAGTATTCACCATAACCGAGGTAGCTTGATATGAAAATAAGTTGATAGCCATCATATGATATTCTGAAAATAGTTATTCATGCCATACATGTCATTACTGTATAATTTTTATGTACATAGATAAAGTGCATTCATGTGAACTATGATATTTGCTATAGCTTATACAGAGTAACATGACATGATGATCTTTATTTATGATAATTATGATTTATTGTTGAACCTAGTGGGATTTAATTCTCACTATATTTCCGTATCATGTTCAGAGGACTAAATATGCTGATATTCTCTATGACTGGCTTTTAACATCCTTAATTTCGTTTCTTTTATTAATAAAGGTACATAAATATTTAATGTAACATCCTTAATTTTGTTTCTTTAAAGGTGCATAAATATTTAATTAAGGTAATAAAATTTATTAGACCATTTTTAGATATCTAAGGAAATATAATCCTTAGAAATTCTTCACCTTATGTGTATGCTTAGAAAATGTTTCTAACATTAAGGGAACAAGTAAAGAGAGAAAACCTAATAGAAAAAATTAGAAATAACATACTAAAGAGAGGCAAAATTCTTTCATAAGGAAGATACTTTTTTGTGAAGTAAGTAAAGGTCTTAAAATTTTAAGAAATTGGATTAAGGTAATTTTTCCTAATTCAAGAGTTAGAAATGTCTAAGTTTAACATCTCCACCCATAAATTGGGCTTTCACCTATGGATACCTCATATAGAGTTTTTCCACTTCACATAAGTTTCTAGCAAGCCCATTGGATATCCCAAGCAAGAAATAAAACTTAGACTTGGACTGGGATCTAGAAGTTGGACCAATAGCCCAAAAATTATGAAAATGAGACCAAGCCTCCATGAAAGGTAAAATTTTAGCCAAAGCAAAGGAAATGGGTAAGAATGAGCCCAAATTCAAGAGGGAAAAAAATAAGAATCATATGAGGAAAGGAAAGCAAGGGACATCCAATGGCTAAAAAATTTCCACTTAGAAAGGCAAACCTATCATACTTGATTAAGACAAAAGAAAAAAGAAATGAATCCCTAAATCAAAAGGGTCGTGTCCGTTGTCTTAAGAACATATTATTATAATTTTTCAAATACAAATCTCCTTTTGCTATGCATATCTTGACTAAGGAAGAGTAAGATAAGAATATGAGTTGTTTTTCTTTCAAAAATGAACCAAGTGCATCCTAATTGTGATAAGATAGATCCACGATCATGAAAGTTGAACCACTTGATAGTTTATTTAAGGAAAACCCACCCCTATAACATTAGAATTTTTTTCAAGTGAGGGATAGGAAAAATAGAAATAAGGTAGAGTGAGGAAAGGAGACAAAAAGAGGAAAAGAAAGGAAGGAAGAAGATGGAGAAGTCTAGAGGACTAAGTACTCAAGGTAAGTTAGCTAAATCTCCACTTGAATCTATCTTTCTTCTTCATCCTTGGGGTTCAAAAACTCACCCTCCTTCTCTTATTTAAGCTGCTAGAAAAGTTAAGGGAAGGGAGGAATCTTGCTATTTCCTTCAAGAGGAAACAAGAAAAAGAATTCACTAAGTGAGCTAGGGAGATCTTTAGGTAGGTTTAACAATAATTTTTTTTAGAAAAGCTTTGAAATTAGAAACATTTATATGAGATTTTTATCCTAGAACTTTGATGAAATTTACTATATTTGTTACCTTGATGATTGGCCATGGATGTTGCTTCATCATGTTATATGTTGATTTTGCATGTGATGTATGTTTGAATACTTAGGTTGGTATGGAAAGTTCTGCATAGGTATGACTATGGGTGGCAAAATTTTAAGATTTTTATGCTTCTATATTGTATATTAAAATGTGGTGAAAAATTGATGGAATATGATTAGATGTAAATTACAAAAAAAATGGAAGAGGACATAATAAAATGATGAACTAAAACCTTAAAAAATGTTTGGTTAGGAAACTGGATTTCGGAGTAACCAGAGAAGCTTCTATTTTTCGGAAGAATTGGTTAGGAATTAAATGGCATGATTAACATGAATATATATATATACATATATATATATATATACATACATATATATATATATATATATATGTCTCACGGAGTTTTAGCCACTGAAATCACTCAATTTGGAGTCTATATCAGGTAGATATGGTCAGATTAGTGAGCAGTTATAAGAAAATGATTAACTAGGGAAGATTCTGTTAGGAAAATTTATGTGTTTGAATTTATGGGAATATTTTGTATTGAATTAAAATAACTAGTTATCATAAAAAAAAATATAGATATTTGTCTCACGGAAATTTAGCCACTAGAATCACTTAATTTGGAGTTTATATTAGGAAGATATGGTCATATTATACATACATATATATATATATATGTCTCACGGAGTTTTAGCCATTGGAATCACTCGATTTGGAGTCCATATCAGGTAGATATGGTTAGATTAGTGAGCAGTTGTAAGAAAATGATTAACTAGGGAAGATTCTGTTAGGAAACTTTCTGTGTTTGAATATATGGAAATATTTTGTATTGAATTAAAATAACTATTTATCATTAAAAAAATATAGATATTTGTCTCATGGAAATTTAGCCACTAAAATCACTCAATTTGAAGTTTATATGAGGAAGATATGATCATATTAGTAAGTAGAGGTCAGAACTAACTTGAGAAGAAATAACGTTTAACTTGATGAAATAATATCATGAAACTTCCTTAAGATTTTGATAAAATTTTCTACATAATTATTTTATCTTTAAATAGACACCATGATCATCTAATTTGGCATAAAAATGAGGGATTTATGCTCTAATTAGTGATAGAAGGTCAAGTAGGACAACCTGCATCAGGGAATAACACAACATAGAGTATGGCCATGTTCCAAGGCATGGACAAGCCGTGTTTGATGCTAGAAATGGCATTTTGAAGCCTAAAGCATGTTTGTTTTACAAGAAATGGCCAAGCCGTGTTACATGATATGTTTAGGCCGTGTTGGGAGCTGGTAAATCTTATTTTCAACATTTTTTCTACCCTAAATGAATCTCATTAACTATAAGTTATTATTAGAAACAACATTTAAGAAGAATGTCGTATTGAATTTGTGAGAACATCTGTTAGAAATGATCTAAGTAAGAGGAAAGTGACTAGAGGCCAAGCATAAAGAAAATGAAGAGATAAAAATAATATTTAAAAAAGAAGAAGAATCTTAAAAATAAAAATAATAAATGACTAGTGCATGCCAAAGTCATTGCCATTGCATGAACTCCTTACCATCTTAAGTGTGTAATTTTGACATGGAAATATTTTATAAAGTGATATTTGAAACAATTATTTTCATTTCATGATTACTAATGATTTTTGGAAATGATTATATTTTGATAAAAATTGTGGCATGTAAGTATAATGAATATACTTGTTATTAAAATCATATTTTTGGATACTAATGAGAAAAGAAAAGAAAAAAAATAAGCATGGTCACATGGCATTCCATGTGGTACACCAGTAAGGGATGCCCTACCAATGGCTATGATTATGTTAATGAGAAAAGAAAGAGTGCCATATTGAACGAAGCGAGAAAAGCTCATACAAGAGAGTAGAAACTACTCACTCTGACCGGGATAACTTGATATGAAAATTAGTTGATAGTCATCATATGGTAATATGAAAATAGTTAATCATGTCATACATGTCATTACTTTATGATTTTCATGTGCATAGATAAAGTGTATTCTTGTGATATTTACTGTAGCTTTTACAGATGAACATGACATGATGATCTATATTGATGATTATTGTGATTTATTGTTGAACCTATTGGGATTTAATTCTCACTATATTTCTATATCATGTTCAGAAAACTAGTTTTGTAGATTTTCCTTTGGCTTTGGCTCTTAGTGTACGTTGGATCGAGTTACTCTATGTTGGGCAGATCCCAGAAATAAATAAGTTGTTTGTAGTCGAGTTGCCTAAGATCCCGGCGAAGGTGCAACCACCTGCACCCGTATCCTCGGAACTTGTCAATATGGATGAATAATGTGGACATATATATGTTTGGTTTGTGTACAGATGATGTTAATTAATAATGTGTAAACCTTAATTATACTTGGTTAAATTAATTGTACGTTATTATGAGTTAAATAAAGGTAATGACTTCATGGTACTTTAAAAATTTATATATATGTATTTGTGTCAAAAAATGGAGTTGTTACATAATTGGTATCAGAGCAGGTCGATCCTAGATGGCCAGTGGGTGGATGGTAATTTGAGTTGATCTTATAGTGTCTTGAGTATGTTGTGGTTGTGTTTTGTAGGGGATCAGTGATTTCATATAGGTAAGAAATTACTAGTGTTTCCTATTTATATACCGAGGTGGTGTTATGACTGCTGCTAAATATTTTTGGAACTAACTATTGAGCTTGATTACCTCAATAGCAGCATAACTTTGTTTTGCCACAATAGGAAATGTCACCACCGAGGAGAAATCTGGCAAACAATACGAAGGAAACCCTACACAACCTTGCCACGATAATTCAAGACTAGGTCACAACCACCAATCAAATTCTACAATACCTCCAGAATGCTAATAACCCGAATGGTGAGAATGGTGTTAATAACCTGATGGCAGGAAATGATAACTGCATATATGGGTTTCTAAGGAATAGACCACCTTGTTTTCAAGGTAGCTTTGACCCAATTGTAGCTGAAAGATGGATAAGGAAACTAGAGAAAATCTTTGAAGTGATAGGTTGTACTGAGGAGCAGCAAGTTATCTTCACTGCATATGTGTTGAAAGATGAAGCAGAATACTGGTGGCATAGAGCTAAAGAACTTCTAGCTCACCAGGGAAGGTAGATCACCTGGCAGGTGTTCAAAGATACCTTTTTAGAAAAGTACTTCCCAAGTACTGTGAGGGCAGAGAAGGAGATTGAATTTCTCCAACTCAGGCAGGGCAGCATGACCATAGACCAATACATCGCGAGGAGTTGTCTAAGATCTCCTCTTACCTATGATTTAACCACGATGAAGCATGTAAGGCTATTAAATTTGAAGCGGGATTGAACCTAGAGATAAGGAATGCTATTGTAGCTTTGGAGATCAGGGAATTTGTACTTGTAATAAATGTAAACTCCTAGAAAAGAGCTTGAGGGCAGTGGAGGATGAGAAACAAAGACGGAACTTTTGGAAAAGGAAGAACAGGCCACAAAACTCTGGCAAAAATTTCCAAGGAAAAAGATAGGGTACTGGCAAGAGGTCAATAACTGCAAGTCCCCATCCCTTCCAACAAAACTTTTTCACAGTCAAGTGTAGTAAGTGCGGGCGTATGCATGTTAACTGGCCATACTATATGGAATCTGATGTTTACTTCAAATACAGACAGAAAGGTCATTATGCAAAGAACTACCCACAGAATATGGAGAAGCAGCCGAAACCAAGAACTCAGGTGAAAGGAAGGGTTTTCACCTTGAGCGGCCAAGAGGAAGCTCAATCCTCCGAAATGATTCAAGGTACATGCTACATTTATGGATTTGCTCTTATGATGTTGTTTGACTTTGGTGCTAGTCATTCATTTATATCAGAATAATATATTAGGAAGCTTTAGTATCCTATTTCTAAAACCCCCTATGAATTATCTGTAGTAACCCCCACGGGGGAAAGGGTCTTAACTTTCTCGGTATGTAAAGGTTGTCAGGTCACCATTCAGCAAAATTTGGATTATTAAAAATTCTTTGAAATTCATGATATTTTATATGAAGAATCCTAGATATGTTTTATAATCACCATAAAAATTACAAGTAAAAAATAATTCATTGGCCCCTCGAATAACCCAAGTTTTAAAGTTGTCCCCTGTTATGGCCCGTTCTGCCTCATTTCCTGTCCTACCTAATTTATACATTTTATTATGTGCCTTAACCTACCCAGAATTTTCTAAACTTTGGTGGGATCCTTAATTAGGATCCCTATAACATTTCATAAAATTTTCATACAAAAGGTCAACATCTAACCCCTTCAATATTTTGTATTTCCATCAACAGTCTAAGCTGTCCAGCAAATTGTTCTCAACACAGTTTTAATTACAAAAGGCCTAGTTGTAGGTTCTCAAAAATCATGAAAATTTCCAGAATTGATTATCAATATATTAAGACTCTTCTCACCAAAAAGTAGTGAATTTAAAGGCTATTTACTAAGTTTACTAAACCAATATTTTCAGGTGCTAAAAGGTTTCTATTTTCTCAACCTAACCCTTCTATGTTCTATGACCTTTACTCACTAATCAAACCCTAACACACTCATATGGATTTGAAATTATGTGATTCTAGTGGTTATGTAACCATGAGAAATATATATGTAACATTCATGTTAACCATGTCTTCATATTCCTTATGGATTAGTCTCAGAAATTCAAAACACAAAAGTTATTCTTCACCAGCCTGAATTCCAGACCCCATTCTGACCTCTCATCACTCCCTAGAGTATAACTCTCTCATTTTACATCCGATTGATGTGATTACAAATGCTATGGAATGCTAAGACATAGGGCTACAACTTCTATTGTGAACCTGTTTCCATATTTTAGACAGAAAGTCGTCCATACAGGGTCAAAATATAACCTAATAAACTCTAAACCAGATTTTTATAAGAAGCCAGACTTACCTTGTGTAAACCCACTCCTATGGCTCTCAATTTGTAGCTTGCTATCCCTCTTGGTTTCCTTTGCAACTCAGCCATGTTTCTTGCATCAAATATGGGGTGAGCAAGGCTTCAAATCCCAGCACTCACTCTCACTCTCACTGCCTTATGGTGAAGGAAGGAAAGAAGAATTCTCTCAATTTCTAGGCATTTCCTCTCTTAAATTTCTGGTTATTCTCTCTCTCTTTCTCTCTCTTAGACTCCCTCTTATCAATGGTATTTATAGAGCAAAGAAACAATTAAAACCAAATTAGGAAGGTGCATGGTTTCTTTCCCTCTTGTCATGGTTTGTAGAAACAAAATGAGGAAGGTGCATGGTTTGTTCCTTTCTTGTCATGGTTTGTAGAAACAAATAAGGAAGGTGTATGGTTTCTTCCTTTCTTGTCATGGTTTGTAGAAACAAAATAAGGAAGGTGCATGGTGGCTGCAAGGTAGCATCCTTTGTTGATGCTACTTGTGTAACATCCCGTAATTTTTAGATATTTTCCTTAGAAATTCTTCACCTTACATATATGCATAGAAATGTTCTAATATTAATGGAATAGGTAAAAAAAGAAAATCTAAGAGGAAATATTAGAAATAAACATGCTAAAGAAAGGTGAAATTCTTAGGTAAGGAAGATAAATTTTTGTGACGTAAAGGTCTTAAAATTTCAAAAAAATTGGATTAGGGTAATTTTTTCCTAATTTAAGAGTAAAAGTTACTAAGTTTAGTATCTCCACCCATAAATTAGGCTTTCACCTATGGACACTTCATATAGAGTTTTTCTTCTTCACATAAATTTTTAGCAAGTCAATAAGATAGCCCAATGAAGAAATAAAACATAGACTTGGACTAGGATATAGAAATTGAACCGATAGCCCAAAAATCATGAAAATGTCACCAAGCCCATTATGAAAGGTAGACTTTTAACCAAAGTAAAGAAAATGGGCAAGAATGAGCCCAAACCCAAGAGGAAAAATGAAAATAAAAATAAAAATAAAGTGATAGAATAATAGTGTAATCAAGATTAGTTGATTTGACATTAAGACAAAAATTTAGCAAGTGGTATGATAATACAAGAATTTAGGACAAAACATCAATATCCTACACTCATAATTTTAGCAAGTGGGTAATAATACATAGCATTATGACAAAACATCTTTATCCCACACAAATAATTTCAACCAAATAATGGAGATTCAAGGGCTAGAAATTTGCCACTTAAAAAGGCAAATCTATCATACTTGATTAAGACAAAAGAAAAAGGAAATGAATCCCTAAATCAAAGGGATCTTGTCCCATATCTTAAGAACATATTATCATAATTTTCAAAATACAAATCTCCTTTTCCTATGCATATCTTGACTAAGAAAGAAAAAGACAAGAACATAAGTTGTTTGTTTTCCAAAAATTCAACCAAGTGTGGTGGGGTTTTCTCACTCCGTCCGACATGGCCCACTTTCTCTTTCTTTTCTCATTAACATGATCATAACCGTTGGTAAGGCGTCCCCTACTGGTGCACCACACGGATTGCCATGTGACCGTGCTCATTTCTTTTCTTTTCACAATGATAACAAAAAATATGCTTTCAATAACAAGTATGTTCATCAAAATATAACTATTACCATAAATCATTGGTAATCATGCCATGAACATAACCATTTCAAATATCACTTTATAAAATATTTCCATGTCATAATTTCACACTTAAGATGGTAAGAATTTCATCCAATGGCAATGGCTATGACATATACTAGTCATTTATTATTTTCATTTATAAGATTCGTCTTCTTTTTAAAATATTAATTTCATCTCTTCATTTTCTTTATGCTTGGCTTTTAGTCAATTTCTTCTTATTTATATCATTTATAACACATGTTCTTACAAATTTATAGAGCATTTTTCTCCAATTTGATTTCTACTATTACCCTATAGTTAAAGAGTTCATCTAGGATAGAAAAATGTTGAAAATAGGCTTCACCAGCTTCCAACATGGTCTGGCCATGTTCCAGGACATGGCAATGCTTTAAAAATACTTCAAATGTACTCAAAAACAGCCTCAAACACGGCTAACCCGTGCTTGAAGCAACCAGAACACGGCCTGGCCGTGTTCTGTGACCTTTGCTCACTAATTAGAGCATAACTCCCTCATTTTAACTTCGATTGAGGTGATCTTGGTGTCTATGGAAAGCTAAGACAATTATCTAAAACTATTATGTTAATCATATCAGCAAAATAGTAACAAATATTGGTCTTATTTCTCCCTTAAATTCAATATTATTTCTTCTCGGGTAGGTTCTAACCTTTACTTACTAATCGGACTATATCTCCCACATAAAAATTCAAAATTAAGTGATTCTAGTGGATAAATCTTCGTGACACATAAATATATAATTCATATGTTAACCATTTATTTTAATTCCTTATAGAATTTTCCCAAAAATTAAAACACCGAAGCTATCCTAACATATTTTTCCCTGATTAACCACTTTCTGACCTTTGTTTACTAATCGGAACATATATACCTCATATGAACTCTAAATTGAATGATTCCAGTGGTTAAAAATTTGTGACACATATATCTATAATTCATTTGTTAACCATTTATTTTAATTCCTTGTAGATTGTTTACAGAAATTAAAACACCGAAGCTATCCTAACATATTCTTCCCTAATTAACTATTTTCTGACCATTGTTTACTAATCAGACCATATATAACTCATATGAACTCTAAATTGAATGATTCTAGTGGCTAAAAATCCGTGAGACATAAATCTACATTTGTTATGTTAACCATTTGTTTAGATTCCCTATAAAATGTTCCCGGAAATTAAAACACAGAAACTTGAATTTCTGCCACCCATAGCCATACCCATGCAAAACTATATACACCAACCTAAGTATTCAAACATACATCACATGCAAGATCAATATGTAACATGATATAGCAACATCCATGACCAATCATCAAAGTTCTAAGATCAAAATCTCATAAAAATATTATAGGCTTCAAAAGTTTTTTTCAAAAAGAAATATTCTTAAACTTACCTAAGAATCTCCTTAGCTTACTTAGTGAATTGGTTTTCTTGTTTCCTCTTGAAAGAAGTAGCAAGATTCCTCCCTTCCCTTAGCTTTTCTAGCAGCCTAGGTAAGAGAAGGAGGGTGAATTTTTGAACTTCAAGGATGAAGAAGAAAAGTGGATTCAAGTGGAGATTAAGGTAACTTACCTTGAGTACTTAGCCTTCTAAACTTCTCCTTCTTCTTCCTTCCTTTCTTCTTCTCTCTTTCTCTCCTTTCCTCACTCTACCTTGCTTCTATTTCTCTCTCTTCCTCACTTGGACGAAATTAAAATGTTGTAGGGGTGGGTTTTGCTTAAATAGACCACCAAATAATACACCTTTCATGATCATGGATCTACCTTATCACAATTAGGATACACTTTGTTGAATTTTTAGAAAACAAACAACTTATGTTCTTGTCTTCATCTTCCTTAGTCAAGATATGCATAGGAAAAGGAGATTTGTATTTTGAAAATTATGATGATATTTTCTTAAGATAAGGGACAAGGTCCCTTTGATTTAGGGATTCATTTCCATTTTCTTTTGTCTTAAACAAGTATGATAGGTTTGCCTTTTTAGGTGGCAAATTTCTAGCCCTTGAATCTCCATTATTTGGTTGATATTATTTGTGTGGGATAGGAATGTTTTGTCCTAATGCCATGTCTTATCATACCACTTGCTAAAATTATGAATGTAGGATATAGATGTTTTTGTCCTAAAGCCTTGTATTATCATGCCACTTGCCAAAATTATGAATGTAGAATCACACCAGTTGCTAAATTTTTGTCTTAATGCCATTTAACCTAATCTTTATTATTATTACATTATTATATCATCACCTAATTTATTTTATTTTATTTTTCCTCTTGGATTTAGGCTTATTCCTACCCATTTTCTTTGCTTTGGATAAAATTCTACCTTTCTTGGAGGGCTAGGTCACATTTTCATAATTTTTGGGCTATTTGTCCAATTACTATATCCTAATCCAAGTCTATGTTTTATTTCTTGCTTAGGTTATCCAATGGGTTTGCTAGAAACTTATGTGAAGTGGAAAAACTCTATATGAAGTGTCCATAGGTAAAAGCCCAATGTATGGATAAAGATTTTAAACTTAGTAACTCTAGTTCTTGAATTAGGAAAAATTACCCTAATCCAATGTTCTTGAAATTTTAAGACTTTTACTTGTTTCTAAAAATTTACCTTCCTTATCCAAGAATTTTACATCTCTTTAGCATGTTATTTCTAATTTTTTTTCCTATAAGGTTTTCCCTTTTTATTTGTTCTCTTAATGTTAAAAACATTTTCTATGCATATACATAAGGTGAAGAATTTCTAAGGATTATATTTCCTTAGATATCTAAAATATTTTCTAATAAATTTTATTTCCTTAATTAAATATTTATGTACTTTTATCAATAAAAGAAACGAAATTAGGGATGTTACAACATGGACTACAACAGTCCCCTAAGACTTGGTGTAAACCTTTTAGAGATGTTATCAAGAGACATGGATTCTCACAAAGCCAAGCGATCATGTAACGACTTCATTTTATTTGTATGTCGATACACTATCTAATGAAGTCATTACCTCTTTACTTCTAATTGTTTATCTCTTAATGTTCAATTAATTTAGTCAACCATAATTAAGAATTTAAATTTACCATTAACATTGATGCTATTGCGAGTTCATATACATACATCATCGGTATTCGGGTATTACCTAAAAACTTATCAAAAGCAGGAAGACACCCAACACCATATCAAAAATACAATTAGCATCCGGGTGTGGTTAGTCAAAAGCACCCGTACAAAAATTCAAACACATAGGTTTATGTCCTAGTCATCCACATCGATTACTTCTTAGGACACTGATGCATATAGTGGCACCTCCACTGGAATCTCAGTCATGTCTACAACAAATGCATCACATATAATTGGCACTTGCCCAAGGTAGGGTAGTTCGACCCAAAGCACAAAAAAAAACAAGAGTCATTGTGAAAATCTTCATATCTAATTATTTGAACATAACATAGAAATATAATGAGAATTAAATCCCAGTAGGTTCAACAATAAATCATATTCATCAATCATCATGTTATGTTCAACTGTATAAGCTATAGAAAAAATATATCAGCCTCATGAATGTACTTTATCTATGCACATGAAAATCATGCAACAATAGTATGTATGACAACGTTAATAAATTTTAGAATATCATGGGCATGTATAATCATTTCATATATAAGGGGCAAGATCAACTATTAAAAAAAATCATGGCATGTCAGAAAGTCACAGTTTTATGATACGATTGCTATCAACTCATTCTCATATCGAGCTACCACGGTCAAGGTGAGTATTTTTTACTTACCGATACAGGCTTTTCTCTCTCTGTTTGATATGGCACACTTTCTCTTTCTTTTCTCATCATCATAATTATAATCGTGACTAAGACGTCCTCTATTGATGCACCGCACGGACTGCCATGTGACCATGCTTGTCTCTTTTCTTTTCGCAATAATAGCCAAAATATGATTTCAATGTATGCTCATTATGCCTACATGTCACATTTTCTCATCAAAGCATAATTATTTTAAAAATCATTTTTACAAAACATAATCATGCTAAAATCACATACTTAGGATGGAAAAGTTTTCATGCAATGGCAATGGCTAGGGCATACACTAATCCTTTATTATTTTTATTTATAAGATTATTCTTCTTTCTTAAATATTATTTTACATCTTTAGTTTCTTTATTTTTTGCCTCTAGTCACTTTCCTCCTACTTAAATTATTTTCAACACATGCTCTTATTCATAAAATTCCATTTTATCACCTTTCTTACCTTTGATCTTTATACATTATTTTTCATTTACTTCCCTAAAGTTTTTAGTACTACTTTCTATTGGAAAATACTACTTCTTTAAGAATTAAGGCCCAAAATGCATTCTAGATTTCTAGGCCTAGACCTCTTATCACTATTTGGCTCATATCTCCTTCATTTAAACTCTAAATAAAGTCATTTTAGAGCCTATAGAAAGCTAAGACAAACCTATAAAAATTTTATGTTGATTTATTTAGTATAATCTTAATAAATATTGATTTTATTACTCCCTCAATTTTACTGTTATTTCTTCTCAGGTAGGTTTTGACATTTGTCTACTAATTGGACCATATCTCTCTCATATGGACTCCACATTAAATCCTTTTAGTGGTTAAAAATCCATGAGACATATATCTATATTTTTCATCTTAACCATTTCTTCTAATTCCTTACATATTGCTCCTAGAAATTTGAAAGCAGAAGCTTGCCTGTTTAGTCTGAATTCTAGCTTTCTTCTCCTAGCCTTCCCTAAAGTTCTAGTTCCTTCTTTTATTAAGTCCTCTTCCATTTTTCTTCCTAATTTCCACCTAAACATAGGATAACTCATTTCAAAATTTAAACTATATTTCTCACTTAATTTAAAATATTACATCATCCACTTCAAAAGAAAAACATGATCATACATCATCATGAGTGTTTTCAATAGAAATTTCTCATGGACTTATTCTAAGTGTTTAAGGCCATACTTATTTTATCAATCTAACCATCTTTCACCCATTTTTACCACATTCAAATATACATAATAGCAGCAGAAAAGCCCTAAAATTTTGGCACCCATAGCCATAACCATGCAAAAATTTTCATACCAATCTAAGCATTCAAACATCCATCACATGCAAGATCAACATGTAACATGATATAGCAATGTCCATGGCCAATCATCAAAGTAGCAAATTATTACAAATATCATCGATGTCCTAGGACCAAAGTCCCAAATAATGTTACAAATTTCAAGGCTTTTCTTCAAAAAGTGATATTGTTAAACCTACCTACAAATCTCCCTAGCTCACTTAGTGAGTTTCCTTTTCTTGTTTTCCTTTGAAGGAATGGCAAGATTCTTCCCTCCCCTTGGCTTGTCCAGCAACTTGAATAAAAGAAGGAGGTTGAGTTTTAAACCCCAAGGATGAAGAGAAAAGATGGATTCAAGTAAAGGTTAAGTTAACTTACCTTGAGCACTTAGTCCTCTAAACTTCTTCTTCTTCTTCCTTTCTCTCTTCTCATATATTTCTCTCCTTTCTCTCCTGTACCTTGCTTCTATTTTTTTCCTCTCCCTCACTTGAACAAAACTCTCATATGCTAAGGGTGGGTTTTGGTTTAAAAAATCAAGTGGTCAACCTCTCATAATGATAGGTCTAAGGATTACTTGTGGGACATTCCATATTGTCATCATTAGGGTGCATATGGTTCCTTCTTGGGGCAGAAAAATTATGGTCTGCTTTTCCTCTCCTTTGGCCAAAATGTGAATAGAAAATTGGGGGATTTGGTGTTTGAAAATCATGGTGGGATAGGCTTCAAAAAAATGGCAAGATCTCGTCAAGTTTTGGGATTCATTTTCCCTTTCTTTTGGTTCACTCAAGATTCATAAATTTTCATTTTTAAGTGGCAATTTTCCATCCCTTGATTCTCCCTTGCTTGGCCAAAATTGTGTGTGTATGGTGGGGATGTTTTTGCCTCAATTCCATGTGAAAATAATGCTTACTTATGTAGCATTCATGTAATAGTATTTCCCTAACTTGTTGGACTTGCCAAATCTTGCCTATTGCACCTCCCATGATGAGTAATTATTGCTTACTATTACACTATTATTTCATCACATGGATCTCATTTTTCCCTCTTGGACTTGGGTTTTCTTGCCCATTTCCTTGGCTTGGCTAAAATTCCTACCCATAATGGAGGGCTTGGCCACATTTTTATGGGTTTTGGGTTATTGGCCCTACCTCTTCATTTAGTCCAAGTTTATGTCATATCTCCCACTTGGGCCAACCATGTGGCTTGCCAAACACTTATGTGAGGTGAAAAAAATCTATATGGAGTGTCCATAGTTAGAGGCCCAAATGTATGGGGTGAGGTGTTAAACTTAGGAACTCTAGCTCTTGAATTAGGAAAAATTTCCCTAATCCATCTTCTAGAAATTTCAAAATCTTCATTCACTTCCAAAAATTATTTTCCTTACCCAAGAATTTCGCCCTTCTCTAGGATATTATTTTCCCTCTTAGGTTTTTCTCACTTTTTCCTATTACCTTAATGTTAGAAATTTTTCTCTATGCATACACATAAGGTGAAAATTTTCTAAGGCTTATATTCTCTTAAATATCTAAAATTGCTTAATAAGTCCTTATTCTTCTCTTATTTCCTTAATTAAATATTTATGTGCCTATATAAAAAAGAAATTAGGGATGTTACATATCACACCTTATTTTTCAAGCATTCCATAGAAGGTAAATTGGCTATTCTAATGCTTAACATAATCATAACTGGGATGATTTTGTTGAGATTAGCAAATTGAAGAAAAAACTTAAGGCTAAGTTTGATATCAAGGACTTATGAAAGCTGAAGTATTTTTTAGGAATGGAATTTACATGATCCAAGGAAGGAATTTTCATTAATCAATGCAAATATATTCTTGATTTACTCAAGGAAATAGGAATGATTGTGTGTAAAGAAGTAGATACTCTAACTGAGCCTAATGTAAAACTGGAAGCAACAACAACTAATGAAGTAGTGGACTGAGACCATTAGCAAAGATTGATTAATAGACTTATCTATTTAGCCTATACTAGACCTGACATAGATTTTGCAGTAAGTGTGGTAATCCAATTCATGCATTCACCTAAAACTTCTCACTTTGAAGCTGTGTTCAGACTTCTAAGATACCTCAAAAGGACTATAAGGAAAAGGCTTCTATTAAAAAATAAAGGCCTACATTAATGCAAATTGGATAGGCAATGTAAGTGATAAAATATCTACTTCGAGTTATTACACCTTTATAGGAGAGAATTTAGTTACTTGGAGAAGTAAGAAACAAATTGTTAAAGCAAAAAGTAGTGTTGAAGCAAAATTTTGATTCATGGCACATTGATTTTGTGAAGTGTTATGGATAAAAATGCTCCTAGAAAAGTTGAAGGTTCCTATACCTACTTTTATTAGAGTCTATTGTGACAATAAGGCTTCAATTTCTACAGCTCATAATCCAGTTCTACATGATAGAACAAAATATGTAGAAGTGGCTAAACATTTCATGAAGGAGAAGATAGATAATGGCATGATATGCATGTCCTACATCCATACTGCTAGCCAAATAATAGACATACTCACCAAGGGACTTCTTAAGGCACATTACAAAAATCTAGTTAGCAAGCTAGCCATGAATGCTATTTTCATGCTAGCTTAAGGGAGAGTGTTGACAGAATCATAAATTTTCTTAGTTGATTGATTCTCGAAAATATTTCCCAATATTTTTTGGGAATAATGGCTAATTGACTTCTAAATATATTTCCCAATATTTTTCAAGAACAATTGATGATTGACCCTTGAAAATATTTCCCAATATTTTTTGGAATAATTGTTGTATTCATATAGATTTAGGAGAAAGATTTATGGGCTAGACAAAATCAAGTTTATTTCCTCTTTATTATGAAGATCAATTGCCTAGTTTATCTCTAAAATGGGCCTATAAATATATGTATAGACATATAGATATAAAACAACCCAATTTTATATTCTATCTTCTGGTTCTTTAGACAATGACTTTATGATTTTAAATTCTTAATTTGTTCATTGATTTTGAAATTTGGAAAAATCAAATAGATTTAATTGTAGAATTTCACTCTCTAATTTATGGCCAGAAAATGCCTATTGTGAAATGAATTTTTGAGACCAACCAAAGAAGGCCAACTACTAAATTAGAGAGGGCTTCACCTTCTACACACTAGAAGAGATAAAATTTCTACAATAGGCTAATAAGCAACTCATTTATCCATCCTTCTTGAAAATACTAGAAAATATTGTTAAATATTAGTTAATTTACTAAACAAATGCATTCTAATAGAAAGAGTGTAACATCCCTCGATTTTATTAAATAGCAAATAATTTTAGTTGTAAAGGGAAGGAAAGCAAATGAAATAAGACATTGTAGGAAATCCTAGAAAGTAATAAAGTAACTAAATGGTAAAAAGAAAATTAGAAGGGGCGAAATTGTATTGTCCTAACTCTTTGGGATTACAACCAAGTGCCAGGAAATAAGTTAGAGATATGCTTTTAGGTGTTACTGTAAAATCATTAGCATCTTCCTAAGAGAAATATTAAAGCATTTGGAGAAATTAGGGAAATCAAACATGGCCTTATTCAAGGGATATTTAGGATGGAAAACTTGTAATTTTAATCGATTTGGGGGACAAAGTTGGATGGGGGAAAGTTAGCTTTTAGAATAAGTGATTTTTTTTAATATTTTCTTGGTGACTCCATAAGGAAGTTGACCAAGGGGAGGGGGAGGAAAAAAGTTCACTAGCCTAGGGGAAAAAGGATTAAGAGAAAGGTAATAAGAAAAACCAAGGTCATTCTTGCACATCCAAGCCTTAATACACTCTTCTCTTCATCTTAAGTGCTTCTGTTGTGTATGTTTTACTAATTAACTGCAAGTACATGGCGTAGCTGTAATTAGTCTGGCAAGTACAGGTCAGATCCCACAGAGAACAAAAGATCAACTACTAGACTTCTATTAATCAAGCTATCTAAATCAATGAAATTCAATAGAGAGTATGTCACAATTAAGCAAATAAGGAATTCAATTAACACAATCCTAGGGTTAGGGATTACCATACTTATGATATTCAACAACTAATATGTACCTCTGATTGTAATTATCTATGTAATTGGAGATAGTTTAGCCTTAATTAATTAATAACCTCTTTCAAGCATTACTAATCATAACTAGGTTAATCCAATTTTCTACTTTCATGGTTCTTAGTTCAACCTAAGTCCATTAAGTTCAATTCCAACCATGTGATTCAATTAATAGGTTTTCTTGTGCCTACCAATTGGTTCAATTCCTAGAGAACCTTAAACTACTTTCATGATTAAGATATCCGTAATTAACGATTAAGTTCTGGTATTAACTTTCACCTTTTAATTCATCAATTAATAACCTAAGACGTGATAAACATTGGCCAGACATTCATCAACTCATAGAATGCATAATAGTTAATCCTAATTAACCACAGATAATCTTAATTAGGGTTCTAATAATTCAATTAATATAGTATCATCATATCATAAGTGGGTTTACTAAAACTTTAGATCAAATTCTACTCATACATAATTGAAAGAGAAATCAAAATCATATTCATTCAACCAATCATCAATGTTCAATACAAACTAAGAGAAATGATTAGAAGTAGAAGTAAAGATGAGAAGTAGAAAGATAAAACCTAGTTGCAGTAGATTAAATAGATACAAAGCTGAATCAATGTAAATTCTATTACAAGAACATAAATTAAACAATGATCTTGTAATATCTCGTAATTTTTATTTTTAAATAATAATATTTTGCTATAAATAAATATATTTTTATTTGTTTAAAAATGATTATGTTATGCTAAAAGCAAGTATATTTTTAACTAAAATAATTATTGTTTTGCTTAAAATAATTATATTGGCCTCTAATAAATTTTTATTTTATCTTTAGAAATATTCTTTCTTTTATTATACATAAAGATATTTATTTTGTGATTTTTTTATTAAAATTTTATCGAGAAAAGTCATAATTTGATATTGCAACTAAAGTTTTGCCATAATGTAAATTTTTAGAAATTTTTGGGATGTTTTAGGAAGAAAAACAGTATTTATATGAATATATATAAAATAAAATAAATAATAATTCTAAATATTTAATTATTAAAAAATAATAAATAAATAAATAAAAAGAATAAAGAAAAAGGGGGAGAGGGAGACAAAAACTGAAGCGAGAATCTGCAAAATTTCTAAACAATGAATGGTGTGAATAGTACCTCCATATTTTCTCTCTAGATCTAGAGTGTTTACAGGCCTCCGATCTCAAAACTAAGGGTACCACTGGATTCAGGACGGAAAATACTACGATTTTGATTGAACAATTTTTTAAATCAGTCGTTGAATCGCCACAAATCAAAAGTAGAAAATCTTCAAAAAACGTAAGTTCTGAAACTCTTACTTAAAGACCTCAAATTGAAAATCTGATACCGTAGATGGATTCAGGAGTTAGATAAACCTTAGGATATGAAATTTTCCAACTATCTGACAACTTTTTGTTCTTGGTGAATAATATTTTTTGGTGATAAATAGTATTTTTCGACAGTGAATAGTATTTTTCGGTAGTGAATAGTGATTTTGCGCACATGAATAGTATTTTCTGGACATGAATAGTGACCAAGTTCTCAGAGTCATTTTCTTGATTTTTGAACTCTCCGGACACATTTTTGAAGTCTGTTTAGTCAAATGTGGATTGAAAAAGTGTATTTTGGGGCTGTCCAATCTGGAGTCCTTACCCTTTGAGTAGATAATTTTTTCTATGACTTGCCTTATACTCCTCTTGATCTTTAAATGTGTATTTGACTATGTTTATAACATATTTACACCTTTATATATTTCTGAAATGCATAAACATTATCTGAATTGCTTACAATTTAGAATATAGTTCAAGAGTATAGTTTTGAAAATGGATTTCTAAACTCATGGTGTATCTGATTTCACATGTATTTCTCATTAAATGATAAAGTGAATATTTATGCATATGGCATTATTTATAAAGCTATATGATTGCCTCGAGAAAGGGCATGTACATGTGATAAACCTTGAATGGGAAATTTATTACAGATGAATTTGTACTGTGACTGAAAGTCTGCATTATATTGAGAAATTTATACTGGATAATATGGATATGATATGTGAAGGAGAGCGGGATGCCTCTTATATGGGCGAGATGCCAACTATATGATATGTGATTTGCCTTCCCTTGCTGTGTGCTTAGGAAATACCCATATTAGAGTCCTTTCGCGTGTCCTCTTGAATGGTGGTAGGACAAACCTCAGCAGGATGTTGAGTTTAGGCAAATCCTACACCAACAAAGTACTGAAGAGCCTGAACTCTGATATGGTGGTGATATGGGATCCTCCTAATATTTACATGTAAATTTTTTTGATGTATTACAATATTTGAATAATGATCATACTGTATTGCATATGATTTCGAATATCTGAATGTGATATGAACTGAGAATATTTGAAATGCATGTCCTATATGGATGTACTTTTGAACTGTATTTTCTGTGACAAATTTTAAAATATGAGTACATCCATATGTTGACCTAAGAGGTCATAGGAGGTATTATCTGCACACTGAGTTGTCAAACTCACTACACGTTATTTATATGTTTTTCAGATAAGGATATAGAGTTTGGTCATTCCCCTTCAGATAGTTGACCAGCTAGACGACATGATCTCTAGGTGAGCCTACTTTATTTCTAAGGTTTATAGATTTTGATTTATATTGTACTTATACTTTAGAGTATACTCTGAACGCCACAGGCAGGATCCCTGCTTCTGCTGTACTTTGATGTTTATAGACTTGGTTTATATATTGTGTATACATGGGAATACATATCTGTAAAAGAGTGTATTATACATGTTATGGAAAATATATGATCGTAAAATATGTATTTCACGTGCCCTAAAATTAGGGGCGTGACAAGTTGGTATAAGAGCATTAGGTTTCCCTGTGGCTATCGGAGTAAAGGATTCTTCAGTAGGACCTTTAGTATGGATATGAGCTGGATATATTTGTACTTCAAGTGCTGCTGAGAGATTCTATAGGGTTTCAAATTCCTTTCTATTCCAAGTTGCTAAAGTTTCTAGTATAAGATAGATTAAATATTGTGGCATCTAAAAAAAATATTTATGGGTCAATTTTCGCTTGAAATTGAAAAGGATAGACGTGCCAAAGAATTTAAAGAATTGAGACAGATACCAAATATGATGATTTCTGAATGTGACATCGGTTTTACCCAGTTGTCTAGAAATGGTAGATTTTAATGTGATACTGAGAATGGATTGGTTAGTATCATGCCATGCCATTTTAGAATGTCACTTTAAGGTGATTAAATTCAATATTCCTAGAGAATATTTTTTCTTGACACAAGAAGATCGTAGTGAGATACCCAGTAATCTAATCGCTGCTTTAACATCCCATAAGTGATTACAAAAAGGTGCCAAGAATATTTGGCAGTGGTGAGAGATGTTCATATAAAGTATACTAGTGTAAATCAAGTTCCAGTAGTTAGATAATTTTTTAATGTATTCCCAGAGAAATTTTCAGGATTACCCTGAAACGATAAATAGAATTTGGTATTTATTTACTTCTTGGAACCCAACCAGTGTCTATATTCCCATATAGAATGGCACCCACTGAACTTAAGGAACTGAAAAAGAATTAGTTACAAGATGTATTAGACAAGGAATTTAAATGCTTTAGTACTTTTTCATGGAGTGCTCTAGTTCTATCTGTGAAAAAGAAAGATGGATTGCTGCGATTATGCATAGATTATAGATAGTTAAATAAGGTGACAGTGTGAAATAAATACTCATTACCTCGTATAGATTATTTTTTTGACCAGCTACATGGTGCTCAACATTTTTCAAAATTTGAATTGATTTGAGATCTGGGTATCATTAATTGAGAATGAGGGAAGAGGATATTAAAAAAAATTCTTTTAGGATTCATTATGGGTATTATGAGTTCTTGGTGATGTCATTTAGTTTGAAAAATGCCCCAGCTGCATTCATAGATTTAATGAATAGTAATTAAGTCATCCTTGGATCAATTTGTTATTATATATGTTGATGATAAACTAGAATATTCCACGAGTATAGAGGATCATAAACAACATTTAAAGATAGTTTTACCAACTCTAAGGGAGTATGGTTGGTAAGGATGGTATCCAAATAAACCCTAAGAAAGTAAAAGTGGTACAACAATGGCTATGTTTTACTACAACTACAAATGAAGATCCAAATCTAACTTACGCTTTCCACGGTTGTTTGTCTTCCAATCTATTCGAGCCATAGTTGGATCAGGTACATGAACATATGCTTGTAAAGCATCAATCAACTCCTCAGCATTTGAAACTGAGATGAGAATTCGTTGTGCTGAGTGTGAGATGAACCTTTGTTCCACAACATGATCAAGAAAAGACAACAAACCATCAAAGAAGTGATTAACATTTAACAAACCTATTGGTTTGTGATGCATATTTAGTTGTGTCCAAGAGACTATTTGAAAATTTTCTTCTAAAGTACCAAAACCACTTGATAAGGCAATGAAAGCATCAGCATTGCTCATCATTCTAGCCATGCTCTCATGCTTGAAAAAAAACCTAAATTCTTCCCCAATTATTTTTCCACTGATGTTTGATATAGCTAGAGTTGTAAGAATAATACATATAACTTGACATCCTCCTACATGTGCAGCTGTAGACACGCACCCCATTAACCCATGGTTACCTCCACCATAGACTAAATGAATTTTTCTTCTGGCTAACACCATACCTAGGTTTTGTGCAGCTTTCACATACTCTCCATCTTTTCCAAGGCTGGAACCACAAAAAACACAAATATTTCGAAATTGATGGTATGATTCCCTCTATAGTTGTACACACCCTAACTTTGAGTATAAAGGTAAAAATACTAACATGGGCATTTATAGAACTCAGATAAGGGCATATTTACAATAGCTATGCGAATAGGCCAGACATAATTAGAATAGTTATGTGAGTGATTGGTGGATATTAGCTAAACTGAAAGTAAAAATTTCAAAAATAACGGCAAGCATATATATGTACAATAGTTGTGATCGTGGTTCATATTAAGCACATAAAGAGAATAATGTTAAGATATCACCAGAAATTTGTTTGTTTTCCTTGATGAAGCATTTATGTCTTGATTCTTGTAGGAAAGTTGTAGGTGATAGGCGTAATTGTTAAAAAAAGAACAGGAAGTGAAAATGCAAATAAGTTAATTGTTGAAGAGGGACAATCAAATGGTTTATTTTTTTTCCCAATGTTTTTGTTAGTCGACTATCGGTATTATTAAGTCGACTAGCTATTTTGAGAATTTTTAATCTGAACTAGTTTATTTTATAGTTGATTGATTATATCTATTTTGAAACAATCAATTACATCCTACCAGTTAACTATGTATTCTTTATTTTTCACAGACTTTTATAAGGTCAGAAATGTTTCTTTTCCATCGAATATCAACAACATTAAAGTAGATTTTGGTACATATATTTAAAACTTGCGGCCACCGATTTTTGTCGAAATAACAGCTAGATTTTGTTTATAGATTTTCAAGAATTATGGCCACCAATTTTAATTTTCTTTCAATGCATTGTCCAAATTTTTGATTTTCTATTTTGGCACCGTTCTCTATTATACTTTTCATCTTTTCTATTGCATTCTCCCTTATTAGTGTTTAGCATTAAATGCAAAGTTCTTTTCCCTTATTACAAGAAAAGTTAATTTATTTTCTTTGAAACTCAGTTATTATGGTATCTAAGTGATTAGTAGGTTAAAGTAATGAAACGTTTGAAAGGAATAGACGGATGATGGCCTTATGGTGTTTTGACGAATGTAATCAAGAGAATTAGTGGTGTTGAAGTTCTTGAGAAATAAAGTATGAGAACTAGGATTTAAATTAATCTTTGAACTCTTAATTTGGAAATATATAGAATATTCTAAGAATCATGTCGAAAAATAATGTAAGTGATTAAGATATTTGTGTTAAAGGTTTGTACCATGTTAAATTGAGTCTAGTATCTAAGATGTGAATTATGTTGAAATTGGAAATTCATGTATGAGTAATTATTGGGAAAAATCTTCTTGAAATGATTAGGTGAATTAAACGGGATTGATATAAGCTAGAATGAGGTGTTTTTAGATATGATAGAAGAAATGCTTGAAATTTTTGATAATGAATTTATTGGTGTTAATAAGAGGGTATAGAGTTACTGTGATGAGGTAAGTCAGAATTGTTAGACATGTGTCAATGGTACATAAACGTTATAAAAGGTTTGGTGGATCTATTGCTACATATGTTTAACATATTGATTAATGGATTTTAGGATAAAAATAGATGATAGATTAAGATGATGATATTTTTGGGAGGATGTTGACATGTGAGAATCAAAGATGACTTAATAGAAGTATGGAATAAGAAAATATAGTTATCCAATATGGATATGAATATGTTCTTTTATGTGTGTGTTTCCTAATATTGACTTATACATATATGCATGCGAGCTTGAGGATATAAAGGAATGAGATATACAATGGTTTAAGAGTTCCTTACATGTATATATATAATATGTTGAGTATTTTGTATAAAGTGAAGTTGATTAGAAAAGAAATACAAACAATTCAATACAGGCCAAAAGTCTATAAAGACCATGAATGTTGAGCACTAGAAATTATCAGTTGGTGACCATATATTCTTGAAGAACTCACCAATGAAAGAGGTAATGAGGTTTGGAAAGAAAGAAAAATTTAAGCTCTAGTATATAGACTCTTTTGAAAACTTGAACAAAGTAGGTATAGTAGTACATTGCCTAGCCTTGTCATCAAGATTAAGTAATGTGGATACAGTCTTTCTTGCATCAATGCTAAGGAAGTACCTATTAGATTTTTCTTATGTTACCTAATTCCAAGAAATTCAATTGGACAAGAATTTGGCTTAATTATGAGTAAAAATCGATGCCTATTGTTGATCGACAAGTGAAGAACTTACGGATGAAGGAAATTTCTATGGTTAAGTTATATGGCAAAATCACTCAAGTGAAGAGACATATTAAAAGTAAAGATGATATATGGAAAAAATATTCCCAATTCTTTGAATAATAAGATTGGTAACGTCGAATTATACCTTGATTTTATTCTTTACATGTGGTAGGATAGGTTGAAATTCGGGGACCAAATTTCTTAGGGGGGAAAGAATGTAATATCCCATAATTTTTATTTTTCTATAATAATATTTTGCTATAAACAAATATATTTTTATTTGTTTAAAAATGATTATATTTTGCTAAAAGCAAGTATATTTGTAACTAAAATAATTATTGTTTTGCTTAAAATAATTATATTAGCCTCTAATAAATTTTTTGTTTTATTTTTAGAAATATTCTTTCTTTTATTATACATAAAGATATTTATTTTGTGATTTTTTTTCTTAAAATTTTATCGAGAAAAGTCATAATTTGATATTGCAACTAAAGTTTTGCAATAATGTAAATTTTTAGAAACTTTTGGGATGTTTTAGGATGAAAAACGGTATTTACATGAATATATATTAAATAAAATAAATAATAATCCTAAAATTTTAATTATTAAATCATAACAAATTAATAAATAAAAAGAATAAAGAAAAAGGGGGAGAGGGAGACAAAAACCGAAGCGAGAATCTGCAAAATTTCTAAATAATGAATAGTGTGAATAGTACCTCCATATTTTCTCACTAGATCTAGAGTGTCTACAGGCCTCTGATATCAAAACTAAGGGTACCACTGGATTTAGAACGAAAAATACTATAATTTTGACTGAACAATTTTTCAAATCAGCCGTTGAATCGCCATAGATCGTAAGTAGAAAATCTTTAAAAAAAAGTAAGTTTTGAAACTCTTATTTAGAGACCTCAAATTGAAAATCTAACACCATAGATGGATTCAGGAGCTAAATAAACCTTAAGATAAGAAATTTTTCAGTTATCTGACAACTTTTTGTTTTTGGTGAATAGTATTTTCCTGTAATGAATAATATTTTCCAGCAATGAATAGTGATTTCGTCCGCGTGAATAGTATTTTCTGGCCATGAACAGTGACCAAGTTCCTAGAGTCATTTTCTTAATTTTTGGACTCTCCGGACACATTTTTGAAGTCTGTTTAGACAAATGTGGATTGGAAAATTGTATTGTGGGACTGTCCAATCTGGAGTCCTTACCCTTTGAGTAGATGATTTTTTCTATGACTTGCCTTATACTCTTCTTGATCTGTAAACGTCTTATTGATTATATTTATAAGATATTTACACCTTTATATATTTCTGAAATGCATAAACATTATCTGAATTGCTTATAATTTGGAATATAATTCCAGAAGAGTATAGTTTTGAAAATGAATTTCTGAACTCATGGTGTATCTAATTTCACATGTATTTCTCATTAAATGATAAAGTAAATATTTATGTATGTGGCATTATTTATAAAGCTATATGATTGCCTCGAGAAAGGGCATGTACATGTGATAAACCTTGAATGGGAAATTTATGATAGATAAATCTGTACTGAGACTGAAAGTCTATATTATATTGAGAATTTTATACTAGATTATATGGCATATGTGCATATGATATTTTCTATGGAGGAATCCTATTGGAAACACTTTCTGCTAACAGCAGGTGATGTTAGCCCTGGTGCACCTTGATAACCCAGCTAGCAGGGGGTGGCACTAGCTTCATGTGTCAGCCAACACACGGGATATGATATATGAAGGAGAGCGGGATGTCTCCTATATGGGCGAGATGCCAACTATATGATCTGTGATTTGCCTTCCCTTGTTGTGTGCTTGAGAAATATCCATATTAATGTCCCTTCACATGTCCTCTTGAATGGTGGTAGGACAAACTTCTGCGGAATGTTGAGTTTAGGCAAATCCTACACCAACAAAGTGCGGAAGGGCCTGAACTCTGATATGGTGGTTCTGATATGGAATCCTCCTAATGTTTTCATGTGAAAGGTTTTGATGCATTACAATATTTGAATAATGATCATACTATATTGCATATGATTTCGAATATCTAAATGTGATATGAACTGAGAATATTTGAAATGCAGGTCCTATATGGATGTACTTCTGAACTATATTTTCTGTGACAAATTTTAAAATATGAGTACATCCATATGTTGACCTAAGAGGTCATAGGAGGTATTATCTGCTCACTGAGTTGTCAAACTCACTACATGTTATTTATATGTTTTTCAGATAAGGATATAGAGTTTGGTCATTCCCCTTCAGATAGCTGACCAGCTAGACGACATGATCTCTAGGTGAGCCTACTTTGTTTCCAAGGCTCATAGATTTTGATTTATATTGTATTTGTACTTTAGAGTATGCTCTGAACGCCACAGGCAGGATCCCTACTTCTGTTGTATTTTGATGTTTATAGACTTCGTTTATATATTGTGTATACATGGGAATACATATTGGTAAAAGAGTGTATTATACATGTTATGAAAAATATATTATCGTAAAGTATGTATTTTACGTGCCCTAAAATTAGGGGCGTGACAGATCTCACTCAAAACCTAATCTAATAGTGTTTCCTAAGTTTAAACTGAGTAAAAAGAAGTCTGTATATGTCTGAATGTCTTTCTTTGTGTTTCTCCATGTATATATATATGCCATAAGCTGCTGAACACCCTAAAAAATACAAAGTATACAGACACAAAGCACAATCGTGCTCTAAGACACGGCCTGGCCATGCTTCAGGATGGAAATTTGGGAATTCCTCCAATTTTTGCACAGAGCACGGCCTGACCGTGATGGGGTCTGCCAAGCACGTTTCTTCCCAATTTATTCTGGGTTGCCTCCTTGTTTCCTCCTCAGCATGTTCCAAGTCCAAATAGCTCTTCACATAAGTATTTTCTCTTGATTCTTGGCCTCTTTTGTTCATCTACAAACAGAAAACAAACCAAAGCAGTATCCAAAGCAAGCAAAACATAACAGAACAAAAGCAGGGAAATAATCACAAAGTTCCCTAAGAAATAAAGGATAAGATATAACAATAAAATACACAATTTTTCCCTTTATCAACTCCCTCATGCTTAAACCTTTGCTTTTCCTCAAGCAAATAAAATCACATATCAATAAGAAGGGAAAAGATGCATTCAAATTTCAAATGACAGAAAAATGTAATATAAGTAATTCTTCAATTAATAAATGTGAACACAACAGATATATGAATAGACATATATCATATAGTCTCCATTCTTCTAAAACTAAAACCAAATTCTCTTATTATACACCTACTTCTATTATTACCATTGGTTGTATGCATCAAATTGATTTTTAAACACTCAAGTAGGTCACTTCATCCTCTAGATCTTCCTATGTTGCCTTACCCTTATTTCTAGTTTCACTCTTTTTCTCACTTATTCTTTTACTTTCTCACTTCTTTTCTTCTTTTTCTTTTTTCTATTTCATTCATCATTATTTTTATTCTTTTATAGAAATATACAATGAGTGCATTTTATGCTCCGTCTCACTAGGGTATAGGCAATAGGTACTTATACTAAGGCCTTTTTGGTGACTTGAAGGGGTACTCAAAGTGAAAACTTTTTAGGATTCACATTCTCTCATTTTTCACCTCTCCCTACCTTCACACTCTCATAATGTAAAAATCAACAATAGCATACAATTCACAACACAATAGGAGAGATATGTCTCAAAAAATTATAGGTTCAATACTAGAAGAGAGAGACTAAGATGATAACTACCTATTTCATATTCTATTATGCATCACATGTTCATGAGTTAAAATTAACCTATATTACATCAGTCTATCTCTATAATAGCAAACTTTATGATTATTCAATGAGAAAAGAGATATTTAGCCAGTAAAAATAGAAAATTCAACCAGTGAAAATAAAAAGCCTAAAGTCTACTCCTCCATGCTTAAACTTGACATTGTCCCCAATGTTAGTAATAATGAAAGTATAGGAAATGGAAGAAGTAACTTACTTGCTTACTAGTCATCTGGAGAAGGAGGTGGAGGGTTCTGACTCAGGTGTCATTGGAACTAGGCTTGCATCATTCCCTACATGCTTTAGATTGTGTCATTTATAGTATGCATAGTTTCCCTTTGTGCTAATTACTCATCCTCTATTCGTCTAAGCTGTGAGGAGATGGAGACTTGGTCCTCCTCCGATACATGTGATGGACCTGCACTGTCAGTATACTAAAAATGGGGTTAGGGTGGTAGAGCCAAAAGTGGCTCAAGGGGGAAGTCATCCCCCTCAGGAACATCATCACCCTCTCTACCCTCTTCAAGAAAGTAGATCCAATTTTCCTTATTAGTAACTGTAGTCCTAGTGGGGTTAGGGAGACAAAAGATATGATGGCCACAGAGATGCAGCTAATAGTCGACATTCCTTTTAATAATTAATTTCATGTGTAGACAGGATTCTAAATCAATCCAGCTACTACCAACTATTGGTTGCAAATCCTATAGATTTTTCTCCAATCCTAACCCTCTAGCAAGTGCAGTTACTAGACCCCCAATAACTACCTTTCCATTCATGGCATTACCTACCCTAGCCATTTGATGGGCCATAAAAACTCTGGTGTCCACCTTATGACTGTGTATCATAGTCCAAAGAAAATAAAGCTCTCTTTGGTTTGTATCCTCATCACTTTCAACCCTACCAAAAAAAGTATAGGCCATCAGGCGTTGTAAATATCTAAATGTGGGGTTACAAATAAAAGAGACTTTTGAAACTGATGCATTATATTGCCCCTCAATAGAAATGAAGTTTCAAAAATGTTGAGCAAGAAAAGTTTGGGGGACTGATCTATCTCCCCCGAGAGACAATCTAAATAATGCATTAAATTCAGCCAATGATAAACTAAATGAACGGTCAAATAGTCTAAAGTTAATGCAGCCCTGGTCGACGTCAAGACCCCGAAACATGACCACATTAACTTAATTAAAGAACTATAAGGTGGTCTTGGCATAGGTCGAGTAATGTAACCCAATGAATGTGGTCCACCTAATCCGATCAACTAAGTAGCGAACGCTAGTTAAAAGTTCTAACCGTTCCAAACACTCCTCATCCATATACCGAGTACTCAACATTCCTCGTTTAACTAGAGTATCGTATCGTGTCCATTGATTATCATCAACAAACATTATATCATACTCATTTATTTGATGAGGAGGTTGGGACGGTCTTTGAATCCATCCTATATGTGGTTACTAGAATTGGGAGAAGCTTTGGCCAGTTTTGGCTCGTTTGGGGGCCATTTATAATGATATACAAATACAATTCAAAAGGGGAGTGGAATGAGCAGTCACCAAAAATTAATGCAAATAATCCAAAGCAACCCAAAGATAGGCAACCAGTGAATTTAGAATGTAAATCAATGGAAAATCAGATAAGAACAATCTAGCAACCCAGTAAACTCAATGCAAATTTTAGCAAGGTAACTAATAGTTTCCAAGTAAATGTAGGCTCAAATGTTTTTCAATTCCATGTTCAAATGCAAGATGTGGTGATCATACAATTAAAGTTCCAAAGGAAGTTTCTAGCCTAAATGAAAGCAACCAAGTTCAAAAGAGCCCAGCACAATGCAAATGTCAAATGGGGGCAGAAATTCTCCAGGGGAAAACCAATGTAATAAAGAAGAGGCAACAATATCCAAACTAAGTAAATGCACCAAGTCAATATTCGAAATTCATGAGTATTCAAGATATTTTTCAGCATGCAAAGCATGTATTCCCAAATAGATCCATTCAGCTAAACATAAACCATGAACAGAATTCAGAACCAAAGCTTTAGGAGTGCTGCACTAATCTCAGGAGGAATTTTTCCAGCAAACTAGGCAATACAAAATAAAAAAAATTTAGCACTCAAATATCCCAAATGTTGTCTTTGTTTTCCATGAATTATAAAGCCAATTCAATGTATCAAATTGTGAATCTTAAAACATTCAACAAATCTAACTGCCCATCAGTTTTAATTCAGGCAATACATTCAAACAAGATATTTAGCATTAATCATCAGGGATGAGTGTAGCAGCATTAATCAAATCAGGCAATGCAGAATGAAATTCAAGCATACATGATTTCCAAATTCAGCCAATAATTCTCAGGCAAACCAGTGTAATTAGGAAGTCCAACATTCAACCAGAATTTCCAATCTAGAAAAATTGAACAAGTACAGTGAATAAAAAATTACCTGTAGGAAAGCCAAGAGTTGAATCAGTTACTGTGATGGAGCACGAACAGGGAAACAGAGGCACGGTGGATGGGGAGTAGGCACGAGAAGTAGGGGAGAAGAAACAGAGGATGAACACAAGAATTTAGGTGTAGGGAATGGGGAGTGGGCACGAGAAGTTGGGGAGAAGAAAAAAAAGATGAACATAGAAATTTAGGTGCATGGTACGAGGAATGGGCACGGGAAGTAGGGGAGAAGAAATAGAAGATGAACACAAGAATTTGGGTGTAGGGGAGTGGAAACACGAGTAGGTTTAGTGAATTGGTTGGGCTCAGTGCAGAGATTAGCACGGGAGGATGAGAATAAGGAGTGTGGGTTGGGCACAGGAAAAATGGGAGTTAGGAATTTTGGGAAAGGGGAGATTGGAGAAGGAGATGGGTGCACAGGAATAGGAATTTCTGGGTTGAGAGAGACCGATTAAGGCTTAGGAAAGGAGATTTTTGAGATGGAGAAAGAGATGGGAAAGTAAAAAGGAAAAGGGCACGGGTGAAGGAGGATAGGCTACGGGAGAATCTCTGGGTATGGCACGAGTATGGCTAAAGCACGGGAATGACTGGGTGAGGTACGGGAGGATAGGTTGCAAAAGGAAAGAATGGGAGATGATTGGTTTAAGGCACAGGAATGGATGGAATAAGGAAGAGGATGGGAATTTGTAGAGGAGAAAGTACACGGGCTAGGGCACGGGAAGACAAAACTGAAACATAGAAGGAGAAAAGAAAGAGATCGCAGGCAAAAATACAAACCTGGGTCCGAAGAACAGTCGTGCTTCACAGCATGGTAAACTTGTGCTTCCTGCTGGACTGGGCAATTTCTTCCTGGGTCTGAGCATGACTTGGGGCCAAGCTGTGTTGGACAACACAAGTTGGTCGTGCTTCATGCTAAAAGTCCAAAGTTTCCTAGGAGTGGCCTGTGTTGAGCAACACGGGGAGGCTGTGTTGGGTTTGGAACTAGGGCACGGTCGTGTCAGGTGACACGGCCTACCCGTGTTAGCTACTAGATTTTCAAAATTCCTGAAAGTGGCCAGTGTTGAGAAATACGGGAGACCTATGCTGGGCATGTAACCTGGGGCACGACTGTGTCAGGTGACATAGCCTGCTTATACTTGATGCTAGAGACACAAAATCCTCCAAAAATTTTCCCGTGCTTGAAGCATGGCGTGCTCTGTGACACGGGTCACCCGTGTTGCATGCTAAAACTCCAATTTTCTTAAATTTTGCCTCAGTTCTTGTTCTGCTTTAAGATTTCTTCAAAATTCTTTCTTCCTTAACTCTTGGAGATGTAAATTGTGACCTACAAAACACCCGAAGACAGATTTGGATGATTCCTCTAGCCTGGATTATAAGTGTTACTGTATGGATTATTTCTCTAATTGTTATTAACAAAGTTTATCTGTTCATAATCCTGAGGTGCAGGGTTTCCAAGCTTTCGTTCATTGGCCACATGACCAACACACCCATAAATCTTACATGTAAAAGATGGAGAAGAACCAATAGCATTGATGCTTAATTAATCCAGCTTCTGAAACAATGCATCAACTTTAGAAGTTAGATAATTAAATGCATTAACTTCATACATACTTACTATCCTAGATGGCTGCCTCTCACTAAATCAAGAGTAGTGATTCTTAACCATATCTTCAATCAGCTCATAAGCCCCATCAATTGTTTTATCCGTTAAGGCTCCTCTTGTTGCAGCATCCATAGACATATAGGTGATGTATATAAGTCCATTGTAGAATGTATGGACTATAAACCATTTTTCCAACCCATGGTGTGGGCATAATCTAAGAAGCTCCTTAAATCTCTCCCAAACTTCATACAATGACTCCCTATCTTTTTGAACAAAAGTAGTAATTTGATTTCTGAGATGGGCTATCTTACTTGGGGAAAAATACTTGGCTAGAAAGGCTAGTGAAAGTTGTTGCCAAGTAGTGATAGACCCGATGGAAAGGAGTACAACCATGCTCAGGCCTTGTCCCACAAAGAGAATGGGAATAACCTCAGTTTAATAGAATCAAAAGATACTCCATTCAACTTAAATCTATCACAGTATTCCTGAAAAAATTAATAAATAAAGGTTTAGGTCTTTAGTAGATGATCCTCCAAACTGATTTTGCTGAACCATCTGAAGAAGAGAAGGTTTCAGCACAAAGTTATTGGCCTCTACAATAAGCCTAACTATGCTCGGATTCAGGCCATTAGTATCCAAAGGCGATAAATTCTTTAAAAGATCGATTGTCTCGGTCCGCCATAGAAGATGGTGTAGGATCTTACTATTTTCTTCTTCTCCTCCTTCATAAAGTGTGTTTAATTTTCGGGTCAAAATTATCAATATACTCACAATCTCTTCACATAAAATAGCATCACACCTAAAAAAGAAGAAAAGGGACAAAAATCAGCAAGATAAAATATGCAAAAAAAATTAAAAGAAAAATGATCTAGTCTAGCTATTTCGTAAGATAACTAATATTGATACAATTGGTCCTCAGCAACGGTACCAAAAACTTATTGTGTGTGTCTATCAAATAACCACAAGTGCATGGCATAGAGCTAGTCTATTGAGTATAGGTCGTATTCCACAAAGACCAATGATCAATTACTAGAATTCTACAAAACAAGCTATCTAATTCAATCGGTATGAAGTCACAATTAAGTAAGTTATATAATCAATTATCAAAATCCTAAGGTTAGGGTTTACCAAACTTATGATATTCGACAATCAATATATACTTCTAATTATAATTATTTGAGTAATAGGGGATGGTTTAGCCTTAATTCATTAATAACCTCTTTCAAGCATTACTAATTGTACCTAGGTCAATTCATGCCTACTTTCGTGGTTCTTAGTTTAACCTAAGTCCATTAAGTTCTATGCTAACCATGTGATTCAATTCATAAGGGTTCTCGTACTACCAATTGATTCAATTCCTAGAGAACCATAAACTACTTTCGTGATTAATATATCCCTAATTAACTATTAAGTTTTGGTATTAACTTTCACCTTCCAGTCCATCAGTTAATAACTTTGGATGTGATAAAACGGTGATTAAGCATTCTATCAACTCGTATATATGTGCGTAATAGTTAATCCTAATTAACTACAAATAACACAATTAAGGCTTCACAATTCCGATCAATGTCATTATATCACAAATGGGTTTACCGAAACCCTAGATCAAAATCTACTCACACAGGTTTGAAAGAGAAATCATAATCCAATTCATTAAGCAATTCATAAATATTCAATACAATCCAAGAGAAAGGAGTCGAAGTAGAAAGAAGTGTAGAGATAGAAAGAAAAAACCTGATTGCAGAAAGTAGATGAATTAGAGATACAATGGTTGAATAAATGTAAATTCTGGTCTAAGAACATAAAGGAACCTATAATCCAACTCTAAACCTAATACTAGAGTGTTTCCTAAGCATAAAATGCGTCTGAATGAGTCTGTTTGTTTTTGTATATGTTTCTCTACGTTTCCCTCCTATATATATCATTTAGGCTACTTAAAACGCTTAAAAACATAGACTGTACAGACTGAAGCACAGCCGTACTTCGAGTTGGATTTTATGAATTTGCTTCAATTCTTGCACATAACACGGCCTGGCGTGTTCCAAGTGTCCCAACACACTACTTGGTGGTGTTGGAGGTTGTTGTAACACCCCTAATTTCATTTATTTTATTAATAAAGGTATATAAATATTTAATTAAGGAAATAAAATGTATTAGACAAATTTTAGATATCTAAGGTAATATAAGCCTTAGAAATTCTTCACCTTATGTGTATGCATAGAAAATATTTCTAACATTAAAGGAATAAGTAAAGAGAGAAAACCTAATAGGAAAAATTAGAAATAACATAATAAAGAGAGGCAAAATTATTGGGTAAGGAAGATAAAATTGTTGGGAAGTAAGTAAAGGTCTTAAAATTTCAAGATTGGATTAAAATAATTTTTCCTAATTCAAGAGCTAGAGTTCCTAAGTTTAACATTTCCACCCATACATTGGCCTTTCACCTATGGACACTTTATATAGAGTTTTTTCACTTCACATGAGTTTCTAGCAAGCCAATTGGATAGCCTAAGCAAGAGATAAAATATAGACTTGGATTAGGATATAGAAGTTGGACTGATAGCCCAAAAATCATGAAAATGTGACCAAGCCCTCCATGAAAGGTAGAATTTCAACCAAAGCAAAGGAAATGGGCAAGAATGAGCCTAAATCCAAGAGAGAAAATAAGAACCATGTGAAGAAATAAAAGTGTAATACTAATCAAGATTAGGTCACATGGCATTAGGACAAAACATTTATATCCTACATTCATAATTTCAGCAAGTAGGTAATAATACATGGCATTATGACAAAACATCCTTATCATATATAAATAATTTCAGCCAAGTAAGGGAGGTTGAACGTCTAAAAATTTGCCACCTAGAAAGGCAAACCTATCATACTTGAGTGAGACAAAAGAAAAAGGAAATAAATCCCTAAATCAAAGGAGCCTTGTCCCTTGTCTTAACAACATTTTATCATGATTTTCAAAATACAAATCTCCTTTTGCTATGCATATTTTGACTAAGGGAGAGGAATACAAGAACATGAGTTGTCTTTCCCAAAAAAAAATAACCAAGTGCATCCTAATTGTGATAATGTAGACCCATGAGAATGAGAGGTGAACCACTTGATAGTTTATTTGAGCAGAACCCACCCTTATAACATTATAATTTCGTCCAAGTGAGGGAAAAGAAAAATAGTAGTAAGGTAGAGTGAGGAAAGGAGAGAAAAAGAGGAGAAGAGGGGAAGGAAGAAGAAGGAGAAATCTAGAAGACTAAGTACTTAACGTAAGTTAGCTTAATCTTCACTTGAATCCATATTTTTTCTTCATCCTTGGGGTTCAAAACTCACCCTCCTTCTCTTATTTAAGCTGCTGAAAAAGCTAAAAGAAGGGATAAATCCTGCTACTTTCTTCAAAAGGAAACAAGAAAAAGAATTCACTAAGTGAGTTAGGGAGATCTTTAGTTAGGTTTAACAATATCTTTTTTGAAGAAATGCTTTAAAATTTGTAATATTTATATGGAATTTTAATCTTAGAACTTTGATTAAATTTACAATATTTTCTAATTTGATGATTGGCCATGGATGTTGCTATATCATGTTACATTTTAATCTTGCATGTGTTAGATGTTTTGAATACTTCAGTTGGTATGGAAAGTTCTGCATAGATATGGCTATGGTTGGAAACAATTTAGGGCTATTATGCTACTGTTATGTATAGTTGAATGTAGTGAAAAATTGATGGAATATGATTAGATTTATAAAATGAATACGTCCTTAAAAATTTAGAAGAAGAACATGAGAAATTTCTGTTGAGAAACGACCTTAGTGATGCATAATTTGATTCTGTTTTTCTTTTGAAGTGGATGATAGAATATGTTAAATTAAGTAAGAAATATAATTAAATGTTTGAGATGAGTAATTCTTTGGTTATGTAGAAATTTGGAAGAAAAATGGAAAGGGATTTAATAAAAGGATGAACTAGAACTTTAGGAAAGGCTAGGCTAAGAAAACTGGATTTTGGAGTAAATAAGGAGGCTTCTGTTTTTGGAATTCTGGAAAGAATAGGTTGGAAATTAAAAGAAATATCTAACATAAAAAATATATTTATATGTCTCACTAATTTTTTGACACTGAAATCACCCAATTTGGATTTTATATGAGGGAGATATGGTCATATTAATAAGTAGTGGTCAGAAACTAGCTAAGGAAAAATATGTTAAGTATACTTTTGTGTTTGAATTTCTGGGAAAAATATGTAGAAAAATAAAGGAAATTGTAAAAATGATAAATATATATATGTCTCACGAATCTATAGGCTCTAAAATCACTTAATTTGGAGTCCATATGAGGGATATATGGTTGATTAATGAGTAGAGGTCAGAATCAGTCTAGAATTCAGGGTGGTAAATGAAAGCATTTTGGTTTTCAATTTTTGGGAATAAATCGTAAGAAATTTGAAGAAATGATAAAAATGAAAGTTGTATATAAATGTCTTATATTTTTATAGGCTTTGGAATCACCTTAATTGGAGTTTTTATGAGGGAGATATTGTTACATAAGTGAGAATAGGTCACAAAACATGTTCAGGCCGTGTTCTAGGTTGCTTCAACATGGGTAGGCCTTTTTCAGGGCTTTTTTAGTACGTTTGAAGTATTTTTCAAGCATGGTCATGTCCTGAAACATGGCCAGGGCGTGTTGTGTAACATCCTGAGTCTCTAATAATGTTAGATAAATCTAAGAAAAAGTAAAAAATACATATGATTAAAAATTAAAATACTTAGTTATGGAACAATAAGGTATTAAAAAAAATAGGTGACATATAATTAATCATGAATCATACAAATAAAATTGTTATGATGGATGGAGGAATGATACAAATACATTTTTAGGACATCATTAATCCAGTATTAGCAGTAAATTAAGGCAAGATAAAACAACTAAGGAGCTGCCAAGTATCACCACCAAAGGATGCTACCTTGCAGCCACCATGCACCTTCCTTATTTTATTTCTACAAACCATGACAAGAAAGGAAGAAACCATGCACCTTCCTCATTTTGTTTCTACAAACCATGACAAGAGAGGAAGAAACCATGCACCTTCCTTATTTTGTTTCTACAACCCATGACAAGGGTAACGTCCGAGTTTTATATATATATATATATATATATATATATATATATATATATATATATATATATATATATACGCATCCCGTGAGGTCCAAAATGCTTTCTCTTCACTGAATAAAAATTCCAATTAGTAACATAAAGGAAAAATCGGGGATGTTACAACAAGAGAGGAAGAAACCATGCACCTTTCTTATTTTGTTTCTACAAACCATGACAAGAAAGAAAGAAACCATGCACCTTCCTTATTTTGTTTCTACAAACCATGACAAGAAAGGAAGAAACCATGCACCTTCCTAATTTTGTTTTAATTGTTTCTTTGCTCTATAAATACCATTGACAAGAGGGAGTCTAAGATAGAAAGAAAGGAAAAGAGAAAGAGGGAGAGAGAGAGAGAGAATAACCAGAAATTTGAGAGAGGAAATGCCTAGAACTTGAGAGAATTCTTCTTCCTTCACCATAAGGCAATGAGAGTGAGAGTGAGTGCTGAGATTTGAAGCCTTGCTCACCCCATATTTGGTGCAAGAAACGTGGCTGAGTTACAAAGGAAACCAAGAGGGATAGCAAGCTGCAAATTGAGAGCCATAGGAGTGGGTTTACACAAGGAAAGTCTGGCTTCTTATAAAAATCTGGTTTAGAGTTTATTATGTTAAATTTTGTCCCTGCATGGACGACTTTCTGTCCAAAATATGGAAACATGTTCAACATAGAAGTTGTAGCCCTATGTCTTAGTATCATTTAGAATCACATCAATCAGATGTAAAATGAGAGAGTTATACTCCAGGGAGTCATGAGAGGTCAGAATCGGGTCTAGAATTCAGGCTGGTGAAGAATAGCTTCTGTTTTCGAATTTCTAGGACTAATCCATAAGGAATATGAAGACATGGTTAACATGAAATTTGTATATATATTTCTCATAGTTACATAGCCACTGGAATCACACAATTTCGAGTCCATATGAGTGAGTTAGGGGCTGATTAGTGAGTAAAGATCATAGAACATAGAAGGGTTAGGTTGAGAAAATAGAAACCTTTTAGTACCTGAAAATATTGGTTTAGTAAACTTAGTAAATTGCCTTTAAATACTCTAATTTTTGGTGAGAAGAGTCTTAAGATATTCATAATAAATTTTGAAAATTTTCGTGATTTTTGAGAACCTACAACTAGGCCTTTTGCAATTAAAACAGTGTTGAGAACAATGTTTTGGACAGCTTAGACTGTTGATGGAAATACAAACTATTGAAGAGGTTAGATGTTGAAATTCTATATGAAACTTTTATGAAATGTTAAACGAATACAAACTAAGGTCTCCACCAAATGTTAGGAAATTCTGGATAGTGTAAGGCATATAATAAAATATAGACATTCTGTGGGACAGGAAGTGAGTCAGAACATAAGAGAACTAGGGGCAGCCATAAAAATTCTGTTGTTTGAGGGGTCAAATGAATTATTTTTTACTTGAAATTTTTATGGTGATTATATAACATATCTATAATTCTACTTATAAAATATCACGAATTTTTAAGAAGGTTTACCCATCTAAAGGAATGGAAAACAGAATAGAAATGGAACCAAAACCAATATGCACTGTTCTGGGTTAAGGAGGTACTTCTTGCGGTGAATGTAAGATTTAAGGGTTGAGAGATTCACAAAATCAAATAGACATGTAAAGGAACTTCCATGAAAAAATTTAGAATTTTTAGAGAACTTTCATTATATTTAGTAATAATTCCAAAACAGAACAGTATCACAGGTCTTTTAGAGAAGCAGGAGCTCTTAAACTATAGACTTAAGATTTTAGGTGCTCATATGCATGCATTAACCAAAGGCTTTTATATGTTTTAGTTTGAGTTGCTGGTTGTAACCTTGGCAGCCTTGGAAAGGAAGTGATTGTGCTAGAATTGAGGTAGCTAGCATTTCCCTAAAACACTCTTTATGTTTATGAACTTGAATTTATCAATTTTCACTGGTTGCCTGACTTTTATACTATGATGAATGATGGTCTAAAGATATGTTATGTATGTATTCTCGGGAATTAAGGGGATGCCCAAAGTGTGCCAAGTAAGCCCTATTTCCCCCACGATTGGCCAATAATAGGAGATGCATAACCCTTTGCAGGTATGGGACTGCATTGGGTAAGTAGACCAACATGTTATAGGTCCCTGGTGTGACCAAGATGATGTATGTATGTATGGTCAGTGCTTATGTTTCAGTAAAATAAATTGAGATGTTTTAAGAAATGGAATGTGTACTATTTTTCTTAAAATTTGCTAACTATTGAGATTGTCATCTCATCTTTCTATATCTATACAATCACATTCCAGGTACTTTGGCGAGATGTGAGCAACAAGATTCCTAAGGTTGACTCATCTAAATATAAATATATGAAGAATGATGCTAGTAAGTAGGTGTTACATGTTAGGAGCTAGTAAAGCTTATTTTTAACATTTTTCTACCCTAAATGAACCTCATTAACTATAGAGTAATAATATAAACCAAATTAGAGAAGAATACCCTATAAAATTTGTGAGAACATGTGTTGGAAATGATATAAATAGGAGAAAAGTAACTAGAGGCCAAGTATAAAAAAATGAAACGATAAAAATAATATTTAAAAAAAGAAGAAGAATCTTATAAATAGAAATAATAAATAACTAGTATATGCCCTAGCCATTGCCATTGCTTGAACTCCTTAACTTCTTAATTGTGTAATTTTGACATGGAAATATTTTATAAAGTGATATTTGAAAATGGTTATGATCATGACATGATTGAATTTTACCAATGATTTTTTTAGTGATTATTGATGAGTGAGTTTTATACTCGTAAATTAAATATTTTCATCTTATCTTTTTGCCATAATTAAGCATATATTCCCCTTACTTGTCTTTAGTTTTGTATATTTCTTACAGATGGAGAAAAGAATAGAAAATGGACTCAATTGAAGGAATCAGAGCCAAATTGTGGTTCTTTGAAAATAATGTCTATAAATCAAGCAGATAAAACAAATTCATTAAGGATGGCTAAGTAAGGAGCATTATCATATTGACTCTTGAGACGCATCCTAATGGATATATGCATAAATTTATTCTTGATTTATGATCACATTTCCAAAAGAACTAAAACATAAAGATTCAAGGCAAAGCACCCAATGTTGAGAATATGTTTATTGTTTGCAGTCTAGCCCAACCTTGCTGCAGTACTTAGGCCATATCTCAGAAAATACATATCCAATATGTATGAAATTTGGTAGGTGTATAGCTGACATAATTAGGTACAACTTTTATGTTCAAGTGGTCAAAACATTAGGACATTAAAAGGGCCAACAGTGGGCTAGAAAAGAATCTGTCTACTACTGCAGTCTAGCTTGACTTTGCACTAGTAGTGTGACCAAAAGTCACAAATTACGTATCCAATTTGTCTAAGATTTGTTTTGACGATTAATGAAATTTTCTACAACTTTCATGTTGATGGAGTCAGCAAATTTGGTGGATTTCAAGAAGATATTCAAGGTTCAATTTCGGTACACATGATGGAATCCAAATCGTCAACTTTGTACCACTTCCTACCTAACAATTTTGACAATTACCACACCTAATTGTATCTATAAATAGATGGCTTGAGGAGTGAGTTGGGGAGCTTTTAGAGAGAGCTTGGGAAAGCTTTATTGGAACTCTAAGTACTTGTAATGTTCTTCTCTCTTTAGACATTTTGTATTTTTCATTTTATTTCATAATATTATCATGTTTCTTCATTTTTCATTTTACTTTCTTGCTTTAATTATGGAGAACTAATCTCCTAATGATAAGGTGAAAGGGAGAAACTCTTGGTAGGAGAATAATAATTTATTTAACTCTTAATTTTAATGTTTATATTTGATGTTATATTTACCTCCTCATTTTCTTATGTTATGTTTTACTGGCTGGCTGAGCCACCTATTTCTTCTTCTTGTTTAATGGCTGGCTTTGCCATCTACTTCTTATTTTTATTGTTCATGGTTGGCTTCACCACCTATTCTATTTCATTTTATTTTGTTATGTTAATTAATTTTCTACCTCTTTCATTTTCTACATAAGTTAATCTTGTAAAATGTGAATTTTGATATATTGTAGACAATCTTTGACACAATAAATGCTTGAATCAATATTGATTTATTGTAGACAATATAATGATTGGCATAATTTATGCTTGAATCTATTTACAAGTTATCTTTTGCATCTTTGTATTTTTAATCATGTAAAGTGTAAACTTTGATACATTGTAGATAATTTTTTGCACAATAAATACTTAAATCAGTCTTGATTTATTGTAGACAATATGATGATTGGCACAATGTACGCTTAAATCCATTTTACAAGAGTGTTTTATATATTAGTAATACAATAAAAAAGAGGTAAATATAATTCATGTATAAACAAAGATGAGTTTAAATTAACATATCTTTCGATTGGAAACTTATTCATGTAAGGATTCTAATTGAGTAATAAAAGAGTTAAATTTATCTTTATTTGAAATACCAAGAGTGGATTCCCTAACCTTAGCATACTTCTTTACTTTGAATACATCTTCATTTAATTTCAGTATATTAGTTCTTTGCATACTTTGTTTAATATTCCTCTCACAAAATAAGACATTGGCAACCAGGTTAGAATTATTTATTTCGGATCTAAATTAGAATTTTCTCTCAATTGGCAATCCTTGTGGGATCGACCTTGCATACCATTAAATCTATACTCCATTAGATTCGTGCACTTGCGAGTTTTAATTAAAACAACAACAATTATGCTTTAATGATAAATTATAGCATGTGAGTATAATGAACATACTTGTTATTGAAATTATATTTTTGGCTATTCACGTGAAAGGAAAAGAAAAGAGACGAGTACAGTCACATGGCAGTCCGTGTGGTGCACCAGTAGGGGCCCTACTCACGGCTATGATTATGTTAATGAGAAAAGAAAAAGAAAGTGTGCTATGTCCGACAAAGCAAGAAAAGCTCATACCGGAGAGTAGAAAGTACTCACCCTAACCGGGGTAGATTGATATGAAAATAAGTTGATAGCCATCATATGATATTCTGAAAATAGTTATTCATGCCATAAATGTCATTAGTGTACGATTTTTATGTGCATAGATAAAGTGCATTCATGTGACCTAAGATATTTGCTGTAACTTATATAGATGAATATGACATGATAAACTATATTGATGATAATTATGATTTATTGTTGAATCTACTAGAATTTAATTCTCACTATATTTCTATATCATATTCAGAAGAGTAAATATGCAGATATTCTCTATGACCAACTTTTAGTGTACGTTTGGTCGAGTTGACTAAGATCTCAGTGAAGGTGTAACCTGTAATATTCCGTAATTTTTAAATAATAATGTTTTACGATAAAAAATATATTTTTATTTTAAATTATTATGTTTTGCTAAAAGCGAATATATTTTTAATTAAAATGATTTTTTTTTGCTTAAAATAATTATATTGGCCTTTAATAATTTTTTGTTTTATTTTTAGAAATATTTTTTCTTTTATTATGTATAAAGATGTTTATTTTGTGATTTGTTTTATTAGAATTTTAATCAAAAAAATTCATGATTTAAAAGTTCAACTAAAGTTTTATAAGAATGTAAAATTTTAGAAATTTTTGGGATATTTTAGGATAAAAATAGTATTTATATGTATATAAACCTAACACCGTAGATGGATTCAGAGTTAGATAAACCTTAGGATATGAATTTTTTGGCCATCTGACAACTTTTTGTGCTCAGCAGTTGACCAATGTTGACCAAACTCCTGGTGGCCAAATTGTGCGATTTTGGAGTCATTTCCTAGGTTTTTGGACCCTCCTCTAAACATGTTTTTGAGGTCTATTTTACTAACAGTAGGTGATGGTAACCCTGGTGCACCTTAATACCTCAACTAGCAAGGGTAGTGCTAACCTTGTGTAAGAGCCAACACACGGGATATGATATGTGATGGAGAGCGAGATGCCTTCTATTTGGGCGAGATGCCAATTATATGAAATGTAATTTGTATTCCCTTACTTTATTTTAGTGAAATTGCCCATATTAGAGTCCCTTCACGTGTCCTCTTGAATGGTGGTAAGGCAAACCTTGGCTGAGATGCTAAGTATAGGCAAATCCTACACCAGCAAAGTACAGAAGGGTTTAAACTCTGATACGGTAGTTCTGATATATGATCCTCCTAATATTTTTATAAGAAATTTTTTTAATGCATATCAATGTTTGATTAACGATTATAATGTATCATAAATGGTTATAGATATCTGAATGTGATTTGAACTGAGAATATTTGAAAATACGGGTCACATATGGATGTACTTCCGAACTGTAATTTTCTATGTGATAAATTTTAAAATATGAGTACATCTATAGGTTGACCAAAGAGGTCATAGAAGGTATTATCTTCTCACTGAGTTGTCAAACTCACTACACAATATTTCTACATTTTTTTTCAGATGAAAATATAGAGTTTAGTCATTTCCCTTCAGATAGTTAACCAGTTAGACGATATAATCTCTGGGTGAGCCTACTTTGTTTCCAAGGCTCATAGATTTTGATTTATATTGTACTTGTACTCTAGAGTATATTTTGAACGCCACAGGCAGAATCCTTGCTTCTGCTGTTACTTTGATGTTTATAGTGGGGTGCCTCACCATGATTACTTCCTCCTTTTCTTGATCAATGTCCTCTTGAAGTTCTCTTCTATGCCTGTATACAGATTTTCCAATATCTGGATTGAACTCTAAATTTTGAGAATTAGAAGAACGAGTCACAGGCATAAATCAAAATAAAATCACAAAAAGTAATAGATGCAGTCCCCGGCAACGGCGCCAAAATTTGGTGCATACTGTCGCAGGTACACCCAAATTGATACCTTACCTCAAAACTAACCTGTAGTAGTGGGAGTAAGGGTCAATCCCATTGAGACTGGTATTACCTTATGTGATTAGAAAAAAGGGAATTGATAATCGCAAATTAAGTAAAGTAAACAATAATGAAAGCAAATAAGAGAGAGTGATTAATGATAAAGATGTTGGTTTCGGTTGATATCCACCATCAAAGGATTGCATTGATCATTGACAACATAATCAATCTGTAATTGAATATCTATCATTGGGTTTCTAACCCTGTTCCTCCTTAAGTCTAGTAAATTAATGACAATCGCACCAATTAAACCCTAATTAACACGCAATCCTTTAGCACATCGATAAAGCATAACTTATTAACCGCATGAAGAACTAGAGAAACTGACAAAGCTAAACAAATATAAACACATTGGTTATATCTAATTTAGTTAATTATTCGTCATAGGTTCAATGATTTATAATTCAAAATCCCCAAACCTATTTGCCTCATGAATCACAGAATTAAAGACTTTGTTCAAAACATAATTCAACGGTAGATTAAGACAGACAATATACTAGTAGGCCTCCCCTAGCAATCATATGAATAATCATTGAGAAGAAGAGCAGATGAATAATCAATACTCAATTCAAATTGAAATAATAAAATCAAATCCACATCTCACAATGCATGAAGATCCCTTGAGGTTTCAATCTACCTTAACCAACTAAAAAGATTTAGCCACGCAGGGCCATAAGAAAATCTAAAGAAGAATTGAAGAATGTAAATAAGAACTTGGATGAAGGATTGAAAAGAATTTTCTGTTTGCTGTCCTCCCTTTTTATAGATTAACTCCTCCTAATCGAAGTAGGAGTGTTTCTAGGTCAAATTCCGGTCCATTGGACTTCAATTGGAATAAAAAAGACCTAAAATTCATGAATTCGGAAAACTGATGTGGCAGCGAGCGCCGTGGCGTTACAGAAGTAACCATTGGGGCACCGCGACGGGAAATCTCGTAGTGCTCGGGCACCGCGACGGGCTGGGTTGAGCGCTGCGGCGCTCCGGATCTATCCTCACGCAACTCCACAGTACCCAAAATCTTCTGGATTTTGCTGAATTACCGAACATGAAACTTATAGCACTATGTCTCTTCTTTTCATAGCCACTAAAATCACCTTAATCGGTGTCGAAATGAGTGAGATATACCTCAATTAGTGATGAAGGGTCAGAAATTAGCATTTTTCTATAATTTTATCTCTATTTTCCTCTTCTTTCCTTTTTCATTATTCCTAAAACATAAAACACAACATTCAATTAATTCATATCTATTTTCTACTTAAATTAAATAAAAACTAAATAAAATAATGCTAACAACATGCTTAAAATATAGCATGTCACCCGGTTGTCTAAATATGGTAGACTTTAATGTGATACTGAGAATGAATTGGTTGGTATCATGTCATGCCATTTTGGAATGTCACTCTAAGATGATTAAATTCAATATTTCTGGAGAATCTTCTTTTTTGATACAAAGAGACTGTAGTGAGGTACCCAAAAAAAGATCTAATATTTGTTTTAGCAGCCTATAAGTTATTACAAAAAGGTGCCAAGGATATTTGGCAGTGGTGGGAGAAAAATATACCAGTGTAAATCAAGTTTTAGTGGTTAGAGAATTTTCTGATGTAATTCCTGAAGAATTGCCAAGATTATCTCGAAATGTAAAATAGAATTTTGTATTGATTTACTTCCTGGAACCTAACCAGTGTCTATACCCCATATAGAATGGAAACGACTGAACTTAAGGAATTGAAGAATTAGTTGTAAGACTTGTTAGACAAGGGATTTATACACCATAGTACTCTCCTTAAGCTGCTCTAGACCTATTTGTGAAAAAGAAGGATGGATCACTATGACTATGCATAGATTATAGACAGTTGAATAAGGTGACAGTGTGGAATAAATACCCATTACCTCGTATAGATGATCTATTTGACCAGTTACAAGGTGCTCAATATTTAAAAAAAAATTGATTTGAGATATGAGTATCATTAATTGAGGATAAGGGAAGAGGATATTCAAAAAGAAATTCTTTTAGGACTCATTATGGGTATTATGAGTTCTTAGTGATGTCATTTAGTTTGACAAATGTCCCAACTACATTCATGGACTTAATGAATAGAGTATTAAAACTATTCTTGGATACATTTATTATTGTCTTTATTAACGAAATATTAATATGTTCTGAGAGTACAGAGGATCATAAACAACATTTAAAGATAGTTTTACCAACTCTAATGGAGTATGGTTGGTAAGGATGATATCTAAGCAGACCCTAAGAAAGTAAAAGTGATATAGCAATGGTTACGTTCTACTACAGTTAAAAATGAAGATCCAAGTCCAATTTATGCTTTCTGTGGTTGTCTGTTGTCTATTCTATTTGAGCTGTAATTGGATTAGGTACATGAACATATGCTTGTAAAACATCAATCAACTCCTCATCATTTGAAGCTGAGATGAGAATTCGTCATGCTAAGTGTGAGATGAACCTTTGTTCCACAGCTTGATAAAGAAAATACAACAGACCATTAAAGAAATGGTTAACATTTAACAAACCTATCGGTTTGTGATGCATATTTAGTTGTGCCCAAAAGACTATTTGGAAAATCTCTTCTAAAATACCAAAACCACCTGGTAAGGCATTAAAGGTATCAGTATTGCTCATCATTCTAGCCATGGGTTCATGCAGGGAAGCTACCCCAAATTTTTCCCCAATTGTCTTTCCTACGATGTTGGATGCAGCTAGAGTTGTGGGAATAATACCTAGAACTTGACATCCTCCTACATGTGTAGTTATAGACACACACCCCATTAACCCACGGTTACTTCTACCATAGACTAAATGAATTTTTCTTCTAGCCAGCATTATACCTAGGTTTTGTGCTGCTTTTACATACTCTATCTTTTCCAAGACTAGAACCACAAAAGACACAAATATTTTGAAACTGGCGGAATGTGATTCCCTCCATAACTGCACACACCCTAACCTTAAGTATAAAAGTAAAGATACTAACGTGTGAATTTATAGAACTCAGAGAAGGGCTGGGTCAAAACTGATGAAATGCGATTCCCTCCATAGACATAAGTCCATGATTAGGCTCCAGGTTTTGGATTATCCCCCAGAAAGGCTGGGTGGGTTGATTCTCTATGATATAAGGGGAGTTAGTACCCCCTATTATGTTTCCTCTTAGCCTTGTGGCTCTTTTTCCACCCAAAAAAAAGAGAAGGTCATACTTACAATAGCTATACGAATAGGCCGGTGGTATAATTACAACAGCTATGTAAGTGATCGGTGGATATCAGATAAATTGAAGGTGAAATTCAAAAATGACAGCATGCATGTATATGTACAGTAGTTGTGATTGTTGCTCATATTAGGCATATAAAGAGAATAAAGTTAAGATATCACCAGAAATTTATCTTTTCTTTGTTGTCCTTGATGAAGCATTGATGTCTTAAAACTTGTAAGGAAGTTGTAAGTGATAGTCGTCATTGTAAAAAAACGTAAAAAATGCAAACAAGTTAATTGTTGAAGAGGGACAATCAAATGTTTCATTTTTTTTCCCAATGTTCTTGCTAGTCGACTAACTATTTTGAGAATTTTTAATTTGGACTGGTTTATTTTATAGTTGATTAATTACATTTATTTTGAAACAGTCAACTGCATCCTACCAGTTAACTATGTATTCTTTATTTTTCACAGACTTTTATAAGCTCAGAAATATTTCTTTTCCACCAAATACCAACAGTTTTAAAGTAGATTTTGCTACATATATTCAAAACTTGCGACCACCGATTTTAATTTTCTTTCAATGCTCTGTTCAAATTTTTGACTTTATATTTTGGTACCATTCTCTATTATGCTTTTTGTCTATTCTACTGCATTCTTCCTTATTAATGTTTGCCATTAAATGCAAAGTTCTTTTCCCTCATTACAAGAAAAGTTAATTTCTTTTCTTTAAAACTCAGTTATTATGGTGTTCAAGTGGTTAGTGGGTTAAAGTAATAGAGATTTTAAAAAGAATATATGGATGATGGCCTTATGGTGCTTTGACAAATGTAATCAAGAGAATTAGTGGTGTTAAAGTTCTTGAGGAATAAAATATGAGAAGTAGGATTTAAATTAATCTTTGAACTCTTAATCTGGAGATATGGAGAATATTTTGAGAACCATGTCTAAAAATAATGTAAAGCGATTAAGATATTTGTGTTAAGGGTTATAACATGTTAAGTCAGTCTAGTATCTAGGATGTGAATTATATTGAGATTGGAAATTCACGTGTGATTAATTGTTGAGAAATGAGATTTTAAAAGAAGCCATAAAATTTGAATATTGATGGGATATACTAAGATTTGAAATATTTGTATTAGTATAATGGTAAAAAGAAGATACAAGTGATATATTTTTCGTTATTCGGTGAGTCAACAAGTAAGAAGTGAATATATTGTTGTAGGAGAGTTATTTAAGAAGTCTAAGGATCTTTGTTAGAATATAGTATAGCTGATAGTAAATCTAAATGATGTGTTTGCGTATTAGAAGTTATTTGTCCTTATTTGAACTTGCTATATCAGTAGTTATCAGGCCAATATATAAATGGCACCATTTAAGATTTTACATGAAATATCATAAGTCTCCTAATAGGTGGATGACATGAATAAGGTTAAGCTTTTGGAATCAAATTTGGAATATCATGCAATAGATAGAATATGACTAACCTAAATTGATTATGTTAATTTAGAGAGCATGCTTTAAGCGTATGTCTTCGAGTTTGGAGGGAGATCCCTCAGCAAAATTTACCTATAATAAAGTGTTACTGGATGACTTAAAACCTTATGTAAGAGGTGTTACAAATTTTCTGTTAGATGACTCAGTGGAGTCAGACTTATGGTAAAATGTCGTGGATAAAGTAAAATTGATTAGAAAAATAATACAAGCAACTCAATACAAGCCAAAAAATCTATAAGGACCATGAATGTTGAGCACTAGAAATTATCAGTTGGTGATCAAATTTTCTTAAAGGACTCACCCATGAAAGAGGTAATGAGGTTTGAAAAGAAGGAAAAAGTTAAGATTTAGTATATAGGCTCTTTTAAAATCTTGGATAAAGTATGCATAGTATATATCGCCTAATTTTGCCATTAGGATTAAGTGATGTTGGTACAATCTTTCTTACATCAATGTTAAGAAAGTATCTATCAGAGTCTTCTCATGCTATCTAATTCTAAGAAATTTAGTTGTACAAGAATTTGGCTTAATTATGAGTAAAAATTGATGTCTATTGTTGATCGACAAGTGAAGAACTTATAGTTGAAAAAAATCCCTATAGTTAAGGTTATATGACAAAATCTCACAAGTAAAGAGATTTTCTAAAAAGTAAAGATGATATACAGAAAAGATATCACCAATTATTTGAGTAATAAGGTTGGTAACTCCGAATTATGCCTTGATTTCATTCCCTACATGTGGTAGGATGGGTTGAAATTCGAGGACCGAATTTCTTAAGGGAGGAAGAATGTAATATGCCGTAATTTTTAAATAATAATTTTTTACAATAAAAAATATATTTTTATTTGAAATGATTATATTTTACTAAAAGCGAATATATTTTTAATTAAAATGATTTTTTTTGCTTAAAATAATTATATTGGCCTTTAATAATTTTTTGTTTTATTTTTAGAAATATTCTTTCTTTTATTATGTATAAAGATATTTATTTTGTGATTTGTTTTATTAGAATTTTTATCAAGAAAAGTTATGATTTAAGAGTTCAACTAAAATTTTATAAGAATGTAAATTTTTAGAAATTTTTGGGATATTTTAGGATGAAAAATAGTATTTATATGTATATAATAAAAATAAAAATAATAATAAATTTTAAATATTTAATTATTAAATATAAAAAAAGAAAGAAAGAAAGAAAAGGGGAGGAAGAGACGGAAGGTTCAGAAAATCCCAATTTGTAACTATAAATAGTAACCTCTATTTTTTTTCTTTAAATCTGGAGTGTGTATTGGCTTTCGATCTCAAAACTGAGGGTACCAATAGATTCAAGATGGAGATTACTACGATTTTGACCGAACAATTTTTTAAATTAACCGCAAAATCGCCGCAGATCGAAAGTATAAAATTTCATAAAAAAATAAACTCTAAAACTCTTAGAGAATTCAAATTGAAAATCTGACATAGTAGATGGATTCAAGAGTTAAATAAACCTTAGGATATAAATTTTTTTGGCCATCTGACAACTTTTTGTGTGTCATGAATAGTGATTTTCTACGGTAAATAATATTTTTCAATTGTGAATAGTACTCAGCAGTTGACCAGTATTGACCACCCGCACCTGTATCCCCAGAGCAGGTCAATATGGATGAACAAGATGTAGACATATATATGTTTGATTTTTGTATGGACATTTTTAATTAATGATGTGTATGTGAACCCATAATTGTATCAGTGTTAATAGTATACCATAAACCTTAATTATGGTTGGTTAATTTAATTGAATGTTATTATGAGATAAATAGTTAGAAGTAAAGAGGTAATGACTTCATGGAATTTTAAAAATATATATATGTATATATGTAAAAAAAATGAAGTTGTTACAGTTACCATGGTTCGTTCTTGCTAATTTCTTCTATGTTTCCTGCTTGCATCCTCCTCAGCTTATTCTAAGTGCAAATAATTCTTCACATGAGCATTTTCCTTTGATTCTTTGGCTCTTTTGCTCACCTACAAAAAGAAAATAAAGTCAAGCAGTATCTAGAGCAAGCAAAACAAAATAGAACCAAAATAGGGAAATAATCACAAGTTAACTGAGAATTACGAGATAAAATATAACTATTAAACACACAATTTTCCCTTTTATCATAAGGTGACCAGACAGGTTGTATGGCTTTGAGACAGTACGTAATAGAAGATTCCATATTAGCCTGAGTGATCTGAGACCAGGTAACAGTGGTATGTGAGTAATGTGCAAGAGAATGGCTCACATTCCCCTGTTGTTGAAACAAAGATGGTTAACAATGCTATATGAGTAGCAGACGGGAGAATGACTCACATTACCTTGTTACTAAGACAAAAATAAATGATGAATAATCAGCCACTATGTGTAATGTTTTGCTATACAATGAATGTGATTATCATATATATGAGAACATCATGTTTATCCTATTATTTGTTATGACGACAGTTGTGCTGAACATATGATAATGAAATATTTGTGCATAATATCTCTTTATAATGATATGTGTATTTGTTATGCATCTGTGACACATGGCTAACTGTTATGTAGCATATACAACTAAACATAACACCGTAATGACTATTTATTCTATAAGGCATTAATGTTAAACCTATTGAGACTTTTGTTCTCATTATTTTGATTTGGTGTTATGTTCAAATAAAGATAACTGAGATGCCAGCATGTTTCTATCTTTGATCTTGGAGTTCCAAATGGTGGATCTACCATATTTGGGTTTGCTCGCCTTTTTGCAAAACACCCTAGCAGTGAATGTCGTGGAGATCCTAATTCCAGCACCACCTCTTCCATCCTTTGTACCCCAAGGGTGATGTGCTGTATAGGGTCTAATGTTAGATTAATGTAATTATGAGACTCAATGTTACTCTTGTATAAACACTAACCATTGATGTAGCCTTTTTGGTAGGATGGTAATGAAATGTATGTTGTTTTATACATTGTAATATTTGATGCTTGGAGTGTGATAATTATTTCCATATTAATCCTAAGAGACAAAAAAAATTGCTCTTACAAAGAGTGCATTTTTCTGCTTTACCTTGTAAGTAACCTTTAATAGAAAGAGCAAATATGAATAGTGGATGTTTTCTACAAATCCATATTATATGCATGCTGATAAATATAACTAAAAGCATAGCATCTTGATATAACCAACAATAATTCATTTTGTGTAACATTCTTAATTTTGTTTCTTTTATTAATAAAGGTACATAAATATTTAATTAAGAAAATAAAACTTATTTAACAATTTTTTTGCTTATCTAAGAAAGTATAAGCCTTAGAAATTTTTTACCTTATATGTATGCATAAAAAATATTTCTAACATTAAGGGAATAGGTAAAGAGAGAAAATCTAATAGGAAAAATTAGAAATAACATCCTAAAGAGAAGTGAAATTCTTTGGTAAGAAAGATAAATTTTTGGAAGTAAGTAAAAGTTTTAAAATTTCAAGTAGATTGGATTAGGGTAATTTTTCCTAATTCAAGAGTTAGAGTTCCTAAGTTTAACATCTCCACTCGTATATTGGGCCTTCACCTATGGACGCTTCATTTTCACTTCACATGAGTTTTTAGCAAGCCTATTGGATAGTCTAAGCAAGAGATACAACATAGACTTAGACTAGGATATAGAAGTTAGACCGATAGCCCAAAAATCATAAATATGTGACCAAACTCTCCATGAGAGGTAGAATTTCAGCCAAAGATAAGGAAATTGACAAGAATGAGCCAAATCCACAAGGGAAAAATAAAAATCATATGATGAAATAGTAGTGTAATAATAATCAAGATTAAGTCACATGGCATTAGGACAAAACATCCATATCCTATACTCATAATTTTAGCAAGCCATATGATGATATAGTAAGTAATAATACATGACATTATGATAAAATATCCCTATCCTACACAAATAATTTTAACCAAGTAAGGGAAACTCAAGGGTTAGAAATTTGCCACCTAAAAAGGCAAACCTATCATACTTGAGTGAGACAAAAGAAAAAGAAAATGCATCCCTAAATTAAAGGGACATTGTCCATTGTCTTAAGCACATTTTATCATGACTTTCAAATACAAATCTCCTTTTTTACGCATATCTTGACTAAGGGAGAGGAAGACAAGAACATGAATTGTCTTCTCCCAAAAAGTAGCCAAGTGCATCTTAATTGTGATAAGGTAGACCCATAATTATGAAAGGAAGACCACTTGATAATTTATTTAAGCAAAAACCACTCTTATAACATTAGAATTTCTTCCAAGTGAGAGAAAGAGAAAAACAAAAGCAAGATAAGGTGAGGAAATGAGAGAAAGAGAGGAAGGAAGAAGAAGAAGAAGAAGAAGAAGTTTAGAGGACTAAGTATTCAAGGTAAGCTAACTTAATCTTCACTTGAATTCATCTTTTCTCTTCATCTTTGAGGTTCAAAACTCACTCTCCTCCTCTTATTTAAGCTACTGGAAAAATTAAGGAAAGGGAGGAATCTTGCTACTTCCTTCAAGAGGAAACAAGAAAAAGAATTCACTAAGTGAGCTAGCGAGATCTTTAGGTAGATTTAATAACATCTCTTTTTGCAAAAAAGCTTTGGAATTTATAACATTTATATGGGATTTTGTTTCTAGAACTTTGATGAAATTTACAATATTTGCTACTTTGATGATTGACCATGGATGTTGCTATATCATGTTACATGTTGATATTGCATGTGATGTATGTTTGAATACTTAGGTTAGTGTGGAAGGTTCTGTATAGGTATAGCTATGGATGGAAAAATTTTAGAGTTTTGTGTTGATGTTATGTATATTTAAATGTGGTGAAAAATTGATAGGATATGGTTAGATTGATAAAATGAATATGGCATTAAACAACTAGAAGAAGACCATGAGAAATTTCTGTTGGGATCACCCATAATAATACATAATTTAATTTTCTATTTTCTTGAGAAGAGGATGATGGAATATGTTAAATTAAGTGTAAAGAATCTAATTAAAATGTTGAAATAAGTAATATTGTGGTCAAATGTAAATTAGGAAGAAAATGAAAGATGACATAATAAAAAGATGAACTAAAACCTTAGGAAGAATTTAGTAAGAAAATTGGATTTCGGAGTAACTAGGGAAGTTTCTGTTTTTAAAATTCTAGAAAGAATTGGTTAGGAATTAAAAGTAATGGTTAACATGAACAATGTAGATATATGTATAACAAATTTTTAACCATTGGTATAACTCAATTTGGAGTTCAAATGAGGGAGATATGGTCCGATTAGGAAGCAGTGGTCAAAAAATGGTTAACCAGAGAAGAATCTGTTAGGTAAGCTTCTGTGTTTGAATTTTTGGGAAGAATATATAGAGAACTAAAAGAAATGGTTAACATGAAATATATATATATATATATATATATGTCTTATGAATTTTTATCCACTAGAATTATTCAATTTGAAATCCATATTAGGAAAGATATAATCGGATTAGTAAACAATTGTGAAAAGAAATAATTTTGAATTTGAGGGAGTAATAACTCCAAAATTCCTTATGATTTCACTAAAATGTTCAACATAAGATTTTTAGAGGTTTGTCTCAGCTTTAAATGGACACTAAGATCACCTCAATTGAAGTTAAAATGAGGGATTTATACTCTGATTAGTGAGAGATAAAAATAATATTTAAAAAAGAAGAAGAATCTTATAAATGAAAATAATAAATAACTAGTGTATACTTTAGCCATTGCCATTGCATGAACTCCTTACCATCTTAAGTGTGTAATTTTGACATAAAAATATTTTATAAAGTGATATTTGAAAATAATTATGTTCATGGCATTATTACCAATGATTTTTGGTAATGATTATACTTTGATGATAAATTATGACTTGTGAGTATAATGAACATACTTGTTATTGAAATCATATTTTTAGATATTAATGTAAAAAGAAAAGAAAAGAAAGAGGAAGTGTACCATGTCAAACAAAGCAAGAAAAGCCTATACCGGAGAATAGAAAATACTCACCCTGACCGGAGTAGCTTAATATGAAAATAAGTTGATAGCCATCATATGATATTCTAAAAATAGTTATTCGTGTCATATATGTCATTATTGTACGATTTTCATGTGCATAGATAAATTGCATTCAGGTGACCTAAGATATTTGCTATTACTTATACAGATGAACATGATATGATGAGCTATATTAATGATAATTGTGATTTTTTGTTGAACCTACTAGGATTTAATTCTCATTATATTTTCATATCATGTTCAGAAGAATAAATATGCACATATTTTCTATGACTGGCTTTTAGCGTACGTTGGGTTTAACTGACTAAGATTCCGGTGAAGGTGCAACCACCTGCACCCATATACCCGGAACTGGTCAATATGGATAAATAAAATGTATACATATATGTGTTTGATTTTTGTACGGACGTTTTTAATTAATGATGTGTATGTGAACCCAAAATTTGTATTAGTGTTATTGGTATACCATAAACCTTAATTATACTTGGTTAATTTAATTGAATGTTATTATGAGTTAAATAGTTAAAAGTAAAGAAGTAATGACTTCATGAGATTTTACAAATATATATATGTATATATGTAAAAAAATAGAGTTTTTACCTTTTGCGAAAACCTAATAACATTAACAATGGTGATAAAAGTCACAAAATACTAATAAAAGAATTTTCAATTACATTAGTCCTATCAGTGATAGTACAGAGTCATTTACAAAATAGATATTACTCAAACTTAGATTACAGGTTAGTTAAATTCTCATTAACCACTAATGTAATGACCGTTATATATATATATATATATATATATATATATATATATATATAGCGACCGATAACACATTCTAAACAGCGAATTATACACAATTATATAAGCAGCTAATATTCCATCATCACAATATTCGAATTACATCAGAGATTAATATTTATACATAAGCGATACTAAGATACATAACTATATCCACTTACCATTGAACCTTATACTGCACATCTCCCTTAGGTGTAAAGGGTGGAGGAGGTGGTGCTGGCATCGGGATCTATACAAGGTATCGCCATCCACTAGATCTCTATGATCAAGTGCACGGAAGCAACTAGTGTGACGTTTGCTCTTATCTAAACATAACACCAACAATCATGCGAATGGAGGTTCCCAATAGGTTTAACATTAAAAGCATCATACAGTAAATACGAAAAATCACAGTGTTATGTCTAACTGTATAAACTACAGAAAACATCTTCTCTTTATATATGATAAAGTAACAAGAATGTATAGCATGCTTTCATATTTGATAGACAGGTTATGCATCAATATCAAGCATGTATAATAACCAGATTATACTTCAATAATATGCTTGTATATCTATCTTTATAGTGCTTTCATGCAGGGTGACTAATCATCAGTAGCCATATCTCAACACTCAGTGACTAATCTTCTGTAGCCACATCTCAACCATATACATTAATATGACATAACCATGTATACATCAAACAACTCACATTTATCATCATGTTTGCCGATGCACAATCAATTTCGTCTCTTTATACAATCACTATGTAATAACCTCTCTATCGTCATATAATAATGTACACATCATATTCTTTAATCATCATGACCATTGTAACAACCTTTTTTTTTCCTTTATTATTATACAATATTGAGTTCACATACATGTCATTAATCAAAACATACGTATAACATATCAAACAGATAGATATTTACATCTTGTTTATTTTGGTTGACCAATTCCGGAGATACAGGTGCGGGTGGTTGCACCTTCACCGGGATCTGAGCCAACTCGACCACAAACATCTTATTTGATTCTGAAATCTTCCCAACATAAAGTAACTCGATCCAATGTGCACTAAAAGCCAGAGCCTTAGAAACAAAAGCTGCATAAATAATTTTCTGAACATGATATGGAAATATAGTGAGAATTAAATCCCAGTAAGTTCAACAATAAATTATAATCAGTAAAGCTCATCACGTCATGTTCAGCTGTATAAACTACAGAAAATATCTTTGGTCACATGAATGCATTATATCTATGCACATAAGAATCATACTGTAATGATATGTATAACAGGATTAACCATTTTCAAAATATCATATGATGGCCATCAACTTATTCTCATTTCAAGCTACCCCGATCAGGGTGAGTATCCTCTACTCTCCGGTACGGGCTTTTCTCGCTCCGTCCGACATGGCCCACTTTCTCTTTCTTTTCTCATTATCATGATCATAACCGTTGGTAGGGCGTCCCCTACTGGTGCACCACACGGATTGCCATGTGACCGTGCTTATTTCTTTTCTTTTCACAATGATAGCCAAAAATATGCTTTCAATAACAAGTATGTTCATCAAAATATAACTATTACCATAAATCATTGGTAATCATGCCATGAACATAACCATTTCAAATATCACTTTATAAAATATTTCCATGTCAAAATTTCATACTTAAGATGGTAAGAAGTTCATACAATGGCAATGGCTATGGCTATACTAGTCATTTATTAAGATTCATCTTCTTTTTTAAATACTAATTTTATTTCTTTATTTTCTTGATGAATGTTTTCATCCTATCTAACCTTTCTCTTACTAATCAGAGCATAACTCCCTCAATTTAACTCTGATGTAGGTGATCTTGGTGTCCATTTCAAGATATAACAATTATCTAAAACTATTATGTTGAACATTGTAGCGAAAAATTAAGAAACGAAGGTGATATTACTCCCTCAAAGTACAGGATAGTTCCTCTCGGATAGGTTCTGACCTTTACAAACTAATTAGACCATATCTCCCAAATTGGAACTCCAAATTGAGTTATTCCAGTTGGTAAAAATCCATGAGCCATATATCTACAATTTTTATGTTGGCGCGCTATTTTAATTCCCTACAGAATATTCCCAGAAATTCAAAAATTAAAGCATTAATAACATACTCTTCCCTGAATAAACATTTTCTGACCTCTGCTTACTAATCGGATCATATCTACCTCATATGAACTCCAAATTGCATAATTCCAGTGCATATATTTCCATGAGACATAGATATATAACTTTCATGTTAACCATTTATTTTAATTCCATACAGATAATTCCCAGAAATTAAAATACAAAAGCTGTCCTAACATAATCTTCCCTGATGAACCATTTTCTGACCTTGGCTTACTAATCGGACCATATCTACCACATGTGGACTCCAAATTGAATGATTCCAGTGGCTAAAAATCCATGACACACATATCTTTAATTCTTATGTTAACCATTTATTTTAATTCCCTACCAATAATTCCCAGAAATTAAATTACCGAAGCTATCCTAACATATTCTTCCCTGATGATTCATTTTCTGACCTTTGACTACTAATCAGACCATAGCTACCTCATATGGACTCCAAATGGAATGATTCCAGTGGGTGAAAATCCGTGACACATATATATTTAATTCTTATGTTAACCATTTATTTTAATTCCTTATAGATTGTTCCCAGAAATTAAAATACCGAAGCTAAAAATTCTGTCAACTATAGCCATACCCATGCAGAACTATCTACACCAACCTAAGTATTCAAACATACATCACATGCAAGATCAATATGTAACATGATATAGCAACATCCATGACCAATCATCAAAGTTCTAAAATCAAAATCTCATATAATATTATGAGTTTCAAAGGTTTTCTTCAAAAAGAAATATTGTTAAACTTACCTGGAGCACTTAGTCTCCTAGACTTCTCCTTCCTCTTTCTTCCTTTCTTCCTCTCCTTTCCTCACACTACCTTGCTTCTATTTTTGCTCTCCCTCACTTGGACGAAATTCTAATGTTGTAAGGGTGGGTTTTCTTATATAGACCACCAAATAATTCACCTTTCATGATCATGGGTCTACCTTATCACAATTAGGATACACTTTGTTGAATTTTTGGAAAACAAACAACTTATGTTCTTGTCTTCCTCTTCCTTAGTCAAGATATGCATAGAAAAAAGGAGATTTGTATTTTGAAAATTATGATGATATGTTCTTAAGATATGGGGCAAGATCCCTTTGATTTAGGGATTCATTTCCTTTTTCTTTTGTCTTAATCAAGTATGATAGATTTTCCTTTTTAAGTGGCAAATTTCTAGCCCTTGAATTTTCCTTACTTAACTAAAATTATTTGTGTAGGATAATGATGTTTTGTCATAATGCTATGTATTATTACCCACTTGCTAAAGTTATGAATGTAGGATATAGATGTTTTTGTCCTAAAGCCATGTATTATTATGCCACTTGCCAAAATGATGAATATAGAATCACACCACTTGTCAAATTTTTGTCTTAATGCCATGTCACTTAATCTTGATTACACTAATATTTCATCACTTTAATTTTATTTTTATTTTTATTTTTCCTCTTGGGTTTGGGCTTATTCTTGCCCATTTTCCTTACTTTGGTTAAAATTCTTCCTTTCATAATGGGCTTGGTCACATTTTCATGATTTTTTGGGCTATCGGTTCAATTTCTATATCGTAGTCCAAGTCTATGTTTTATTTCTTCCTTGGCCTATCCTATTGGCTTGCTAAAAATTCATGTGAAGTAGAAAAACTCTATATGAAGTGTCTATAGGTTAAAGCCCAATTACGGGTGGAGATACTAAACTTAGTAACTTTTGCTCTTAAATTAAGAAAAATTACCCTAATCCGATCTTCTTGAAATTTTAAGACCTTTACTTACTTCACAAAAATTTATCTTTCTTTACCTAAGAATTTCACCTTTCTTTAACATGTTTATTTCTAATATTTCCTCTTAGGTTTTCTTTCTTTACGTATTCCATTAATATTAGAACATTTCTATGCATATATGTAAGGTGAAGAATTTCTAAGGAAAATATCTAAAAATTACGGGATGTTACATTCTTCCCCCCTTAAGAAATTCGGTCCCCGAATTTTCAATCCATCCTACCACATGTAGGGAATGAAATTAAGGCATTATTCAGAGTTACCAAGCTTATTACCTAAATAATTAGAGATATCTTTTCTGTATGACATCTTTACTTTTTAATATGTCTATTCACTTGAGTGATTTTGCCATATAACTTAACCATAAGGATTTCTTTCAATCATAAGTTCTTCAATTGATATCCTCTAGCCCGTATGGATATATCTATCGGTCGATATTAGAAAACACACATATAAAGGAACATATACACCTTCATATTGTGTAACTATCTTTTCTTATTCCAAACTTCTATCAAGTCAAATTTTTTTTTTTTCATATATCAACATCATCCCCTGAATATCATCATCTTAATCTATCATCTATTTTTATCCTCAAATCCTTTAATCAACATGTTAAACATACGTAGCAATAAATCCTTCAAACCTTTAATAACGTTTATGTACCATTGACACATGTCTAATAATTCCAACTTACATCATCACAGTAATTCTATACAAGCTTATTAACACCATTAAACTCATTGTCAAAAATTTCAATTATTTCTTCTATCATATCCAAGAGCACCTCATTCTAGCTTATGCCAATCCCATTTAATTCACCCAATCATTTCAAGAAGATTTGTGTTTTTTTTTTTCCTAACAATTACTCATACATGAATTCTCAATTCTAATATAATTCACATCCTAGATACTAGACTCAATTTAGCATGATATAATCCTTTAACACAAATATCTTGATAACCTACATTATTTTCGGACATGGTTCTCAGAATATTCTCTATATTTCTAAATTAAGAGTTCAAAGACTAACTTAAATCCTACTTCCTATATTTTATTCCTCGAGAACTTCAACACCACTAATTCTCTTAATTACATTCGTCAAAACACCATAAGACCATCATCCGTCCATTCTTTTTAAACTTTTCATTACTTTAACCTACTAACAACTTAGACACCATAATAACCAAGTTTTAAAGAAAAGAAATTATCTTTCATTGCAATGAGGGAAAATAACCTTGCATTTAATGCCAACCGTTAATGAGTGAAACAGACGAAAAGCATAATAGAGAATGGTGCCAAAAGCGAAAGTCAAAAATGTCGACAAAGCATTGAAAAATATTAAAATCGGTGGCCGTAATTCTTGAAAATCTGTAAACAAAATCTATCTATGATTTCAGCAAAAATCGGTGGCCGCAAATTTTGAATATATTTGTCAGAATCTACTTTAAATCTATTGGTATTCGGTGGAAAGATATCACATGGAAAAGAAACATTTCTGAGCTTATAAAAGTCTGTGAAAATCAAAGAATATGTAGTTAACTGGTAGGATGCAGTTGATTGCTTCAAAATAGATGTAATCAATCAACTGTAAAAAGAACCAGTCCAAATTAAAATTTCTCAAAATAGCTAGTCGACTTAATAATACTGATAGTCGACTGGCAAAAACATTGAGAATACAAAATAAATCATTTGATTGCATTTTTTTTTTCAATGACGGCTATCACCTACAACTTTTCTACAAGAATCAAAACATCAATGCTTCATCAAAGACAACAAGATAAAGACAGATTTCTGGTGATATCTTATCTTATACTCTTTATGTGCTTAATATGGGTCACAGTCATACTACTGTACATATACATGCTTGCCGTCATTTTTGAATTTTTTTTTTTATTTATCTTTAATTTAGCTGATATCCACCAATCAGTCACATAGTTGTTCTAATAATACCTGGCCTATTTGCATAGCTATTATAAATATGCCCTTCTCTGAGTTCTATAAATACTTACATTAGTATCTTTGTCTATTCTCAAAGTTAAGGTGATAGAAATTATGGAGGGAACCGCATTCCGTCAGTTTCAAAATATCTGTGTCTTTTGTGGTTCCAGTCCTGGAAAAGATGAGGAGTATGTTAAAGCAGCACAAAATCTGGGTATGGTGCTGGCTAGGAGAAAAATTCATTTAGTGTATGGTGGAGGTAACTGTGGGTTGATGGGGTGTGTGGCTACAGCTGCACATGCAGGGGGATGCCAAGTTCTAGGTATTATTCCTACAGCTCTAGCTACATCCAGCAATATAGGGAAGACAATTGGGGAAGAATATAGGGTAGTTTCCATGCATGAACGCATGGCTAGAATGATGAGCAATGCTGACGCCTTCATTGCCTTACCAGGTGGTTTTGGTACTTTAGAGGAGATTTTCCAAATAGTCTCTTGGGCACAACTAAATATGCATCACAAATCGATAGGTTTGTTAAATGTTAATCACTTCTTTGATGGTTTGTTATCTTTTCTAGATCAAGCTGTGGAACAGAGGTTTATCTCACACTCAGCACGACAAATTCTCATCTCAGCTTCAAATGCTGAGGAGTTGATTGATGCTTTACAAGCCTATGTTCATGTACCTGATCTAACTATTACTCCAGTAGAATGGACGGCAGATAACCGTAGGAAGCGTAAATTGGATTTGGATCTTCATCTTTAAATGTAGTAAAACGTAGCTATTATTGTACTACTTTTACTTTCTTAGACTCTACTTGTATACCATATTTACCAACCATACTCCTTTAGAGTTGGTAAAACTATCTTTGAATGTTGCTTATGATCCTCTGAACTTTTGAAATATTCTAGTATATCATCCATATATATAATAACAAATTGTTCCAAGGATGACCTAATTACTATTCATTAAATTTATGAATGCAGCTAAAGGTTTGTCAATTTAAATGCATCACCAAGAACTCATAATGCCCATAATAAGTCCTACATCCTCTTCTCTTATCCCTAATTAATGTTACTCATATCCCAAATCTATTTGTGGAAAAATATTGAACAACTTATAACTGGTCAAACAGGTAATCTATACGAGCTAATGGGTTTCTATTCTACATTGTCACCTTATTCAACTGTCTATAATCTATGCATAGTTATAATGATCCATCTTTCTTTTTCACAGATAGAACTAGAGCACTCCAAATAATAGTACTAGGGCATTTAAATCCCTTGTCTAACAAGTGTTGAAATTATTTTTTTTTCCAGTAACTAGAATAATTCTTTTCTGATGTGGAAATACTGCAACCACGGAGCATACTAAGATTTTTCAAATAAAACCGGCACTTTCAAAACTTCTTGGAAATTTTATGAGTACTAGGGTAAATTCCATGTTAAAATTTCACACTAATATCTCGGTAACTGGATAGTAATTATAGTCTGTAAACAGCGCACCAGAAAAGTTCCCAGGAAAGAGAGGTGGGTCACTAATGGACACGCTTAAGTACCAAGTCTTTCCTTGCCAGAGCTTTCCTTAGACATGCACTTTTCACAAATCACAATTTTTTTTTAAATTCAATCGATATCATTCTATATAGGGATATAGATACTAGTTGGGTTCTAAGGAGTAAATCAATACCAAATTCTCGAATTGCTGTGGCAAGGTTGTGCAAGATTTCCTCCGCATTGTTTGCCGGATTCCGCCTTGGTGGTGCCATTTCCTACTGTGGGAAAAATAAATTTATGCTGCTATTGAGGTGATCAAGCCCAATAGTTAGTTTCAAAACAATATTTAACAGCAGTCATAACACCACCTCGGCATATAGATAAGAAACACTAGTAATTTCTTACCTATATGAGTCACTGATCCCCTACACAGCACAACCACAACATACTCAAGACACTATAAGATCGATTCAGATAACCATCCACCAACTGGCCATCTAGGATCGACCTGCTCTGATACCAATTATGTAACAACCTTTTTTTTTTTTTATTATTATACAATATTGAGTTCACATACATGTCATTAATCAAAACATACGTATAACATATCAAACAGATAGATATTTACATCTTGTTTATTTTGGTTGACCAATTCCGGAGATACAGGTGCGGGTGGTTGCACCTTCACCGGGATCTGAGCCAACTCGACCACAAACATCTTATTTGATTCTGAAATCTTCCCAACATAAAGTAACTCGATCCAATGTGCACTAAAAGCCAGAGCCTTAGAAACAAAAGCTGCATAAATAATTTTCTGAACATGATATGGAAATATAGTGAGAATTAAATCCCAGTAAGTTCAACAATAAATTATAATCAGTAAAGCTCATCACGTCATGTTCAGCTGTATAAACTACAGAAAATATCTTTGGTCACATGAATGCATTATATCTATGCACATAAGAATCATACTGTAATGATATGTATAACAGGATTAACCATTTTCAAAATATCATATGATGGCCATCAACTTATTCTCATTTCAAGCTACCCCGATCAGGGTGAGTATCCTCTACTCTCCGGTACGGGCTTTTCTCGCTCCGTCCGACATGGCCCACTTTCTCTTTCTTTTCTCATTATCATGATCATAACCGTTGGTAGGGCGTCCCCTACTGGTGCACCACACGGATTGCCATGTGACCGTGCTTATTTCTTTTCTTTTCACAATGATAGCCAAAAATATGCTTTCAATAACAAGTATGTTCATCAAAATATAACTATTACCATAAATCATTGGTAATCATGCCATGAACATAACCATTTCAAATATCACTTTATAAAATATTTCCATGTCAAAATTTCATACTTAAGATGGTAAGAAGTTCATACAATGGCAATGGCTATGGCTATACTAGTCATTTATTAAGATTCATCTTCTTTTTTAAATACTAATTTTATTTCTTTATTTTCTTGATGAATGTTTTCATCCTATCTAACCTTTCTCTTACTAATCAGAGCATAACTCCCTCAATTTAACTCTGATGTAGGTGATCTTGGTGTCCATTTCAAGATATAACAATTATCTAAAACTATTATGTTGAACATTGTAGCGAAAAATTAAGAAACGAAGGTGATATTACTCCCTCAAAGTACAGGATAGTTCCTCTCGGATAGGTTCTGACCTTTACAAACTAATTAGACCATATCTCCCAAATTGGAACTCCAAATTGAGTTATTCCAGTTGGTAAAAATCCATGAGCCATATATCTACAATTTTTATGTTGGCGCGCTATTTTAATTCCCTACAGAATATTCCCAGAAATTCAAAAATTAAAGCATTAATAACATACTCTTCCCTGAATAAACATTTTCTGACCTCTGCTTACTAATCGGATCATATCTACCTCATATGAACTCCAAATTGCATAATTCCAGTGCATATATTTCCATGAGACATAGATATATAACTTTCATGTTAACCATTTATTTTAATTCCATACAGATAATTCCCAGAAATTAAAATACAAAAGCTGTCCTAACATAATCTTCCCTGATGAACCATTTTCTGACCTTGGCTTACTAATCGGACCATATCTACCACATGTGGACTCCAAATTGAATGATTCCAGTGGCTAAAAATCCATGACACACATATCTTTAATTCTTATGTTAACCATTTATTTTAATTCCCTACCAATAATTCCCAGAAATTAAATTACCGAAGCTATCCTAACATATTCTTCCCTGATGATTCATTTTCTGACCTTTGACTACTAATCAGACCATAGCTACCTCATATGGACTCCAAATGGAATGATTCCAGTGGGTGAAAATCCGTGACACATATATATTTAATTCTTATGTTAACCATTTATTTTAATTCCTTATAGATTGTTCCCAGAAATTAAAATACCGAAGCTAAAAATTCTGTCAACTATAGCCATACCCATGCAGAACTATCTACACCAACCTAAGTATTCAAACATACATCACATGCAAGATCAATATGTAACATGATATAGCAACATCCATGACCAATCATCAAAGTTCTAAAATCAAAATCTCATATAATATTATGAGTTTCAAAGGTTTTCTTCAAAAAGAAATATTGTTAAACTTACCTGGAGCACTTAGTCTCCTAGACTTCTCCTTCCTCTTTCTTCCTTTCTTCCTCTCCTTTCCTCACACTACCTTGCTTCTATTTTTGCTCTCCCTCACTTGGACGAAATTCTAATGTTGTAAGGGTGGGTTTTCTTATATAGACCACCAAATAATTCACCTTTCATGATCATGGGTCTACCTTATCACAATTAGGATACACTTTGTTGAATTTTTGGAAAACAAACAACTTATGTTCTTGTCTTCCTCTTCCTTAGTCAAGATATGCATAGAAAAAAGGAGATTTGTATTTTGAAAATTATGATGATATGTTCTTAAGATATGGGGCAAGATCCCTTTGATTTAGGGATTCATTTCCTTTTTCTTTTGTCTTAATCAAGTATGATAGATTTTCCTTTTTAAGTGGCAAATTTCTAGCCCTTGAATTTTCCTTACTTAACTAAAATTATTTGTGTAGGATAATGATGTTTTGTCATAATGCTATGTATTATTACCCACTTGCTAAAGTTATGAATGTAGGATATAGATGTTTTTGTCCTAAAGCCATGTATTATTATGCCACTTGCCAAAATGATGAATATAGAATCACACCACTTGTCAAATTTTTGTCTTAATGCCATGTCACTTAATCTTGATTACACTAATATTTCATCACTTTAATTTTATTTTTATTTTTATTTTTCCTCTTGGGTTTGGGCTTATTCTTGCCCATTTTCCTTACTTTGGTTAAAATTCTTCCTTTCATAATGGGCTTGGTCACATTTTCATGATTTTTTGGGCTATCGGTTCAATTTCTATATCGTAGTCCAAGTCTATGTTTTATTTCTTCCTTGGCCTATCCTATTGGCTTGCTAAAAATTCATGTGAAGTAGAAAAACTCTATATGAAGTGTCTATAGGTTAAAGCCCAATTACGGGTGGAGATACTAAACTTAGTAACTTTTGCTCTTAAATTAAGAAAAATTACCCTAATCCGATCTTCTTGAAATTTTAAGACCTTTACTTACTTCACAAAAATTTATCTTTCTTTACCTAAGAATTTCACCTTTCTTTAACATGTTTATTTCTAATATTTCCTCTTAGGTTTTCTTTCTTTACGTATTCCATTAATATTAGAACATTTCTATGCATATATGTAAGGTGAAGAATTTCTAAGGAAAATATCTAAAAATTACGGGATGTTACAACCATCACAGTAGGATTATGCATTAACCAAGCACATCATTAATATCATGCATAATATCATCACCACATCATTTAACAAATATGTATTAATACACTTACCAACAATGTATACCTTATATCATGTGATCCTCATGCATTGATGTACTAGCATAGGCATCAAATTAACATGCATTATATCCATACATTGTACATATATCTCATAATAAAAGAATAGAATTAACACTACAATGCATCATACATATATCTCCTCTGCAATTCATTTACATATGTCTCATCAATACATAACAAATTTAATTGCATAGGTCTCATTAATATGTATTACTATCCATACATTAAACACACATCTCATCAATATGTAATATGTGATTTAATTTCTCATAATAAAAGGATAGAATTCACACTACAATGCATCATTAACAAGGTATTTATTTGTATTTTAGTTCCCCTTAACATCATCCATTTATTGGAGTTCATTTAGAGCCTTTAAAATGTAAAACAGAGCAGATCCAGCCTCAAGCACGGCTTAGCCGTGTCACCAAACACAATCATGCTTCAAGTTGTGCAAACTGTGCTGAAAAATCACAAACTAGCCTGAAGCACGGCTTGGCTGTATCACTAAGCACGGTCGTGCTTTGGGTTTTCCTACACTTTAAATTTCCGTCTAATTAGACATTCCTTCACTAAAAAGACCATAACTCCCTTATTTTAACTCCGATTAAGGTGATTTCAGTTTCTTTAGAAAGATAAAACAATTATCTACAACTTTTGTGTTTACTATTTTAACAAAGTAGAAACAAAAATTGGTTACAAAGGTGTACAAAATTAGCATTGTGACTCTGTGCGTTAGATCTGACCTTTCTTCACTCATTAGAGGATATTTATTTTATTTCAAATCCGATTAAGGTGATTCTAAAAGCATTATAAAGCTAAGAAACAAGGCTACAACTCATCTGTTGAACAAATTTTCAAATTCGACATAAATCATAACCAACAGAACCAACCATTCAAACCATCGATTTTCACCATTTTAAGCCAATTTCAGCAAACACATGCATGATCTATGCATCCAACTCTCACTTTTCATGGCTAAACATAAATATACATCATGAATCATTAAAAGAGTATATTTAAAATACTTATAAATCATTCAAAATACATGAAATTCCATGAAAATATGAATAATGTTGAACCTACCAAAACCAGAGATTTTAACCCTCCTTGGATTTCCTCCTTTTTGATCACTCATCTTTCTTCTTTTCTCTACAAAATCCTTGGACCTTCACCTTTGTGCCTTCCTTTCTTCTCTCTCTCTCTCTCTCTCTCTCTCTCTCTTCTTTTCTTCCTCTCCTGCTCTCGGCCTCTCTCCTTTCTCTTCTTTTCCTTGGCCGCTACCTCTCTCTCTCTTGATCTTTTGGTCTACTTCTCCAAGGAAAGGCTTTCTCTCCAAGTCAAGGCTTCCTCTCCAAGCCAAGACTTCCTCTCTAAGTCAAGGCTCCCTCTTTTTCCTTCTTGCTGTGGATTCCTTCTTCTCTCCCTTGGTTGGTCGACTCCCCCTTGAGTCAAGTAAGGATAATATATTTTATTTAATCTTCCTTAACAAGCCATTATCCTCCTATCTCAAGACCCTACTTTATCCAACTATTACAACCTTGCCATCCCATTACAATTAAACTATGCCATTAGGTAAGGCTTTGTTTGTTTGTAGGAAAATTCCACCAAATGTTTTAATTCCACTTTATCTTTTTTCTAAGGTTTCATCGATGTTTCATTTCATTTTCTTCCATTCCCTTTACCATTAAGAATTATTTTTCATTTATTAAAATCTGAGATGTTACAACGAAGATCAACAATTTGACAAAGATCGAATTTAGGCTATTCCCATAATATTGACGGATTCGATCTTCATTTTTGTGCTTCACTACAAACCAAGCAATTAACACACATATCAATGTCGCCATTGTCCTTACGCTAGTAAACCACCTTAAACTCTTATTGCTCCTTTTTGATGCATCTTGTTAAAAATAATAACCTCAACTTGAAAGTCCATGCTGAAAAGAATCAAATAAACACATCTACACCAAATAGATAGAAAATGACGAATAAACACAAATTTTAAAAAATGCTAACAAATGTGTACCTTATAGGATCCACAACCCTAAAAACTTCTTCCAACATTGCTATTAGTCTAAGAAGTGACTAGGAGAGCTAATCTTCCATAATAGCATAACCTTTAAGTTGCATCTTCAAGAGGATGACCATCGAAGGTCGTACTTGAGCTTGAGCCACCAATACTAATGTATGAGCTTCGAGGGGAAGTTCATCGAGTGCGGGAGTGGTGATTCATCTTAGTTGTGGAGCTTAGGTCACAATTAGGTGGGGGTAAAGGGGAAGGGGATCTGGCAGAAGATTATGTCTTGTGATTTTGGGGAGTGTTTAATTAGTGCGCTAGTGTTTTGGTGCTTTTTTCTTTTTAAAAGTTAATCAATTCTATTCAAAGCCACATTATACACTTAACGACCACTTCATCGATTATTAGGCTATGTAAGCCAAAGTTAACAAGTTAACAAACTAACTATTTTGATAACGAAGTAATCTTTGGAGAACTAAATTTAAAAGATTGAACATTCAAAGACCACATTAAAAAATGTGTCATCTTTCAGGGACCAAAACAATAATTCATTCTAAATTTTAAAACATCCATACCGAAAGAGATAAAAAAGTTCCAAAACCATATTAGTATAAATATAACTACATACATATGCTATAGGATTAAAAATAATGACTAACTAATAAGATATAATAGATTTATCCTGGTGGCTTAAAGTAGGGGACACCTTTAACGGATTCATATGCTTATGGGCCAAAAATTAAGTAAAAAAAGGATTCATATGTTTAAGATCCAAAAACTGCCACATAGCTACATTAAGTGATGAGATTTTTAAATTGATAAAAGCATGTATTTTACATTTTAATCAAAACATAAATTTATGGAGACATAAGCAGCAGAATTTTAAACATGAACGGTAACAAGGTCGGGGAAAACAACTTCGCCGATGCAAACCTAACCACAGCCTCGGCCCAAGGTAGAAGCCAATGAAATTGGGGTTTTAGGCCTCTCTTAAAAAAAGTGTATTATTTATTTTAAAAAAATATTTTTAAAATTTGAAGAAGCATTTTCATTTTTTCAATATATTACACAATAGACATCTACTCATCGTATAGGAAGGGAAAAAGGTGGAGAGACTTCTTAAAACCATATATTTATATTTTTTTATGGGTCCCATCAAATAGTTAAAGATTGGAGATAGAATTTTTTTTTATGTATTAGTGTGTTATTGATTTACTAAAAATGCTAGATCTTGAAAATGCTGAAGACGAGAAATTTTTTTAATTTAGGGTACTATTTCATCTAGTGTGATATTATAATTTTTCATTTAGTGTACTACTGTGCGATGTCAAACACTGCATTTAGTTTAAGAAGCAAGCATTTAAATTAAAAAAAATCGTTTGACAATCAGGTTCTATTATTCTAATTTTTTTTATAATTTTGATTTATAGTCGTTTAATTTAATTTTGTGAAATATACATTTTTATTTTATTTTAACATATAAAAATATCAACTAAAAAATTTAAATCAGATTATTTAAAATTAAAAAAATTAAAACTTTAATTGAATCACAAAAATGAACTATCAATCAATTTTTTAAAACAAATAAAAAAATTAAAAATATAAATAATTATTCGTTGAATAAATAAATTAATAATATAAATATTGATAAAAATAAAAATAAAAAGATTTCACTTAAAAATATAATAATTTTAATAAAATATAATAATTTTAATAAAATTTTATTATTTATTTTAAAAAAATCTCACATTAAAATTTGTTTCAGCCCTTTATAAGTGTTGGGTCGGCCTGCCTAACCATTTGCCTCTTGGAAGCGAAGACGACCTCGCGGACTACCTTCCCTGTCCTTTTCCTATGGCTTTTTCTTTCGCTTGTTGTTCACTGGCTTCCCAGTTGCTCCCTCGTCCAAAGATTACCGTGTTGCGTTTTCACTCCATTAATCAGACAACTTTCCCTTTCTCTAGTGTTCACATTCCATCACAACAACTATTGTTTTCATATATCTGTGTAGCAGCGGCGTCGAAAACCAGTTCTAATGCCAACTTAGGTCACAATGACAAGAAATCAAATAACCCGAAAGATAGAGTAGCTTCGGAAGAGAAAGAAGTTGAGGTGGAAGTGGAGGCGGAGCTGCCATGGATTCAGGAAAAGGCATTGGACCTGGTGGAGTTCACTGGGTCTGTCACTCAGGCGATTCCTGGGCCAAGAGTGGGTACAAGCTCATTGCCTTGGATTCTTGCTATTCCTCTGGCTTATGCTGGCCTTACTTTTGTTATTGCTTTTGTCAAGACCGTCAGGAAATTCTCTTCACCCAAAGCAAAACGCCGCAGACTGGTCTGTGCCTTATGCATTATTAACACAATTTTATCCTTGTATTCGCCATTTTCTCTGCTGGCTCTAGAAGTAAAAAGATAATGGGTCGATGCAAAATATGTTGTGATTTGTTCATTTGAGGTTATATTTAATGTGAGCTTAAAATATGCATGCTTTTCTTACATAATACCCTGTTTTTTAAATGTCTTACTCTTAATTTTTATAGTGATATTTTTGAAAATTTTGTTGAGTGGGCATAAGAGTGACAGTTTGGTTAATATCATCCTGTATATTTATTTGATAAATCATTTCAGGTCGATAAAAATGCGATGCTATGTAAGTCACTGGATGATTTATTTCAAAAAGGAAGAGATGAAGTCAAGCCTGATGCGCTCAAGGAACTTGAGAATAAGGTGAAATGAATTATGCTGTCGAAACTTTTATTAAGCATGATATCATATGGTTACATTATGTCTTATGAATAAAAGAAAAAAAATTGCGTCTAATAACTCTGTCTTATTGTCTTTGTTGCTCAAGTACGTTGGCTGCTACCCAGGAAGGTCAGAGTTGTTATCCTTGTGCTAATTTGTAATTTTCAGTTACCCAAAATAACTCTTTGGTGGTATGTAATTTGGCTGATAAACCAAGGGTTCAAACTTCCAAGTCATTGACCTGATAAGCATTTAAGTAACAACCTTGGCATCATAAAGAAATCAATGATTTTAATAAATATGGAAGTGCAGTCATCTGGAAACTCTAAATAATTATGGCGCTAGTTAAATAAAGAGAATTTCATATTTGAAATAATTGATTAAAAGAGTAATTCTGCTCCTCCAAATTTCAGGGTTGTGTATAAGGTTAAATTAAGGACTAATTGCTTGGAATTTGTAAATTAACAATTATTATTCTTTCTGTCTCGTTTGCATTTTGGCTTGTCAATGATGAAAAGTTACTTTTTTTTTAATGATGTATTGATGTAATATTTGTATTATAAATGAAACCTTTTATCATTATATGTGGATAACTTGACATTTTTTGACTACTCAATTGTTTTCAAATTGTAATAATAACATTTAATTAAATGTTCTTTCCAATATTTATTTGTTATTCTCTTGACTTTGTATATTAATATTTTAAGGCTAACATATCCTTATAATTGAAGTCTTCTTTATTTTTTTAGTTTTGGTATGTTGATGTTCCATTGTCCATGCTTGTAGCACTTGATACTATGTGATAGGTTACTGTGAATTATTCTGTATTTAATATTGGATAAAGATCAAGATCACTCTCAATCCCAAAAAAACTGTATACACAGCCCAGAGCAAAAGCTCCTTCAGAACCCCATTGGCTCTGCCAAAACAGAAAATAGTTCTAACAGCCTACTCTCCCTCTCCCACAGTCCCACTCAAATACACGCTCCCTTCTAACCAACTCTCCACGTCATCCTTCTCTCTCTCCTCCTTCCCTGTTTGCATCTTTACCCCTCCTAGAATATACCTTCCATACTTTGGGCCTAATGTTCTGGTCTAGCAGATAATCCTTGTCATTACCCCTGCTATTCTCAAGGTTCCTATCAATACCACCTCTTGGAACTTCAGCCTTGTCCTCAAGGTGAAAATAGGGAAACTGATTGCGAAATGCAAACTCTTCCTCCCATGTAGCTTCATCTTCAGACAGCCCGAGCCACTGGATTAGGAATTCGATAATTTGTTGACCTTTATGCCATCTCACTCTAGTACCCAGAACTTTGCTAGGAACTATAGCATCTTCCACAGCTAAGTCACTGGGCAGGGAAGGCTCAATAGAATAATTTTCCACAGCTTTCTTCAATAAAGAAATGTGAAAAACTAGATGAATTTTAGAGGTTGGGGGCAGCTGTAATTTGTAAGCCACAGCTCCCACTTTTTCTAGAATTGGAAAAGGGCCATAAAATCTGGGAGATAACTTAGAGTAGATTTTTTGGGTGACTGACACTTGTCTGTGGGGTCTGAGCTTGAGAAAGACTCATTCACCCACTTGGAATTCCTTATGTTGTCTTTCTTTGTTTGCATATTTACTCATCTATTGTTGAGCCTTGGCCAGATTAAATTTCAATTGTTTCAAGGCCTCATCTCTATCCACTAATTCCCTTGCTACAGATTCCACTTTAGTCTCTCCCACCATAAACTGTACTACTGTAGGAGCTTTCCTTCCATATACAACCTCAAATGGTGAAGTTCCTGTAGAGCTATGAAAAGTTGAATTATACCAAAACTCTGCCCATGGGACCCACTTTGACCATTGTTTGGGTTGTTCAGATGCAAAACAATGCAAGTATGCTTCCAAACAGCAGTTGACCACTTCGGTTTGGCCATTCATTTCTGGGTGATAGGCTGATCCCATTTTTAGAGTAGTACCACATAGTTTAAACAATTCCTTCCAGAAAATACTGACAAAAATTGGGTCCCTATCACTGAGAATAGAATATGGAATGCCATGCAGTCTAATAATTTCTTTAACAAACAAGGCAGCCACACTTTTAGCAAAATAGGGATGCTTAAGCAGAATGAAGTGGGCATATTTGGAGAGACGGTCCACCACCACAAAAATTGCCTCATAGCCTTTATATTTAGGTAAACCTGTGATAAAGTCTATGGATATGTCTTCCTAGATCAGTTCAGGAATGGGCAGCGGTTGGATAAGTCCATAAGGGGTAGTTGCTGCATACTTATATCTCTGGCAGGTGTCACAGCTTCTAACAAAATCCAGCACTTGTTTCTTCATGCCAAACCAAAAAAGATTATTAACCACACGCCTATAGGTGCGGAGAAAACCAAAGTTTCCTCTTGAGGGAGAAGTATGGAACTCATGAAGCAAGGTAGGGATGAATGCAGAATTTGAAGCTAGCACTAACCTGCCCTTATAGAGCAACACACCTTTGTGCAGTGAAAAACCCATTGGAGTAGGAAGCTGCTGCTCCAAAGCCTTAATGATCTCTTGTAGTTTTTTGTCATTCTCAAACTCCTATTGAAAAGTTTCACTATGCAGCCATGATGGGGAAGAAATAATGGTTGCACACTGCCCCTCTTCTTCACAGAGGCGTGACAAAGAGTCTGCAGTCTTGTTTTCCATTCTTAGCTTGTGTATTACTTCAAAGTTAAATCCCAACAATTTAGATACCCAATCTTGCTGGCCAGCAGTGATAACTGGTTGCTGCATTAAGTGCTTGAAACTTTTTTGATCAGAAAAAAGCACAAACTTCCTCCCTATTAGGTACTGGCGCCAATGTTGAATTGCCAGGGCTGCTGCCATTAGCTCCTTCTCATAGATAGACTTCATAAGGTTATTTGGAGATAGAGCTTGACTGAAATAGGCCATTGGTTTTCCTGCTGCATTAGTACTGCTCCTATACCACGCCTTGATACATCACACTCTACATCACACTCTACTTCAAATGGTTTGAAAAAATAATGGTAAGGCAGGCACAGGGACTGAAGTAATAGCTTTCTTTAAAACTTCAAAAGCTAAATTTGCTTCCTTTGTCTACTGAAATCCATCCTTTTTGGTTAATTCAGTCAAAGACTTTGCTATTTTCCCATACCCTTTGATGAATTTTCGATAATATCCCTTCAAGCCTAGAAATCCCCTCACTCCCTTGACAGTTTGAGGTGCTGGCTAATTTATAACACTCACCACCTTTTTTGGGTCAACAGAAACACCTTCTTGTGAGATGACATGTCCAAGAAACTCAACCTGGGATTTTCCAAAATTACACTTCTTTTGATTGTCTACAAATTGTGTTGAGCTTAGGATACTCAAAAACATTTCAAGTGAGCCAAGTGAGAATTCCAATCACGGCTGTAAACTAATATGTCGTCAAAGAACACTAGTACAAATCTTCGAAGATAAGGCTGGAATATGTGATTCATGGCAGCTTGAAAGGTTGCGGGTGCATTCATCAATCCAAAGGGCATTACGAGATATTCGTAGTGTCCCTCATGAGTGTGGAAAGCGGTCTTTACAATATCTTCTTCCTTCATGCGTATTTGGTGGTACCCTGATTTTAGGTCCAATTTAGAAAAGTAACCAGCTCCATACAGTTCATCCAATAATTCATCTACCACTGGAATGAGAAACTTGTTCTGAATGGTGGCTTTATTGAAGGCCAAATAATCCACACACATTCGCCAAGAATCATCTTTCTTTTTTACTAAGATCACAGGGCTGGAAAATGGACTAGAGTTGTGGCGTATGATTCCTTTCTTCATCATTTCATCCACTTGACGTTCAATCTCAGATTTATGATGGTGTGGATATCTGTAAGGGCGAACACTAATCGGTGCTATTCCCTTTTGGAGCACTATTGAATGTACTATATTCCGGGGTGGAGGAAGACTAATGATTTCTTTAAACACCTCTGGAAATCTTTTAATAACCCAGCCAGTTCTTTTTGCTGAACTGGACTCAGTTCATTCTCCCTTTCGGTCACCATAGCAATTTATGTATTCCATAGCCACCCTTCAATTTTCCTGACGGAGTTCCCCTCTAGTTCTTGCAAAGCAAGGCGTGGAAGTCTTGCCTACCAATCAGCCCAGTTCTTAATCCCTGTAATAATACTGGAACATTTTGTAACATGAAAGACACTGTCATTTCCTTATAATCCATAGTTACCTTCCCCAGCAATCGTAACCAGGCCACACCCAATATGAGATCAATTCCTCCTAGGTCCAGGATGTATCCATCAATCGTACCACTCAATTTCCCCATTTGCAACGATACTTCAGGGAATCTGTCCAAGGTAAGTACTCTATGGCCATCTCCAAGCCTAACAGCAAATCTTTGTGATTGATCGATATCCAAATCCAGAGAAGAGGTCACCTGAGGACTTACAAAGTTGTGGGTTGCACCGCTATCTATTAGAACTAGAATAGGGGCTCCATTGATCTTAGCATCGAACGTCATAGTCCTACTGATAGCAAAATCACCTGATGACACTCCCAATAAGCCCATAACACGACATTCCATTCCTTCTTTGTCATTCTCCTATTCCAGCTCTATCACGCCCATATCCCGAACTTCTTCTATGTTACCGTCATCCTCACCCTCTGCAACTACCAAGAAACGCATCGATCAGGCAGTGCATTGATGCGTTGGGCTATATTGTTCTCCACATCGAAAACAAAGACCTCTGTTTTTCCTCTCCATTAGATCATTGTACGAGAAATGCTTGACTCCTCGCGACTTCTCCGAGCTACTTTCCCGACCAAAATTGCCACCTCGATTGGACAGAGGTAGGTTTCCTGTGGTAGCTGGACTGGATCCGACGGACGACATGCTACGGATTGGTCCAGTTGCACTCGGCCCACCTTGTGAACCCCTCCTCTGATTATACGAAGTCCAATTAGAGATTGGTTTGTGATGTTCCGGTTCCTTCCTACTACCCGACCCAGTCAGAAATTGAGAAAACGGGCCACCAGTCCTTCCAGACATGAACGAGCCATTTACCTGAGATGGTTATTGACCTTCCATCAAGCGTTCAACTCCTCCTAACTTCGCCTCCACATCTCGTGATAGCTGCATCACTTGTCCTCTATTCTCCGGCTGATGCGTATGAACCTTCTGCCTTATCTCCGGTTTCAACCCTCCCATAAAATAGCCCACATATTGTTGTTCTGCGAGTTTTGGTACCTGGCATGAAACAAATTCAAACGCCTCAATGTATTCTTCTATAGTCCCAGCTTGTTGCAGCACCTTTAAGGCTTCGAAGGGATTATCATATCTTGTTCCTCCATATCGCAACATTAGAGCTTTCTTTAATTTACTCCAACTTGGATTCTCTTTCGTTTCATGCCATAGATTGAACCAATAGATGGTACTCCATTCCATGCACAATTGACTAAGCCTGATTTTCATGGCGTCATTCGAGTTGTGAATTTCGAAATACGTCTTTGCACACCAAACCCAACCCAACCCACAGGGTCAATACCAGAAAATCTCGGTAACTTTACCTTCTTTACCGATAATTTATATTCATCCAAACACTCCTTCATTGGGTCCAAGGGGGGATTGCTCGAAGAACTGGGAACTTCCTCTCTTGAGGATTGTGAATTGTTTTGCAGAGATTCTTCAGGTTGATCATCCACCTTCTTTCCCAGCATTTTTCCCACCTCACATAACAAGACTTGTTGCATGGTTTGTTGTGCCACACTTTGTCGTTTCTTGGATTCTAGCAATGATGCTTTGAATGATGATTGTAACTCTTCCATCGATTCTTCTAGCCTCGCTTCCACTGAAGCCAGATGGGCTTCTACTTTGTCCAAAATTTTTGTGGGTTTTGGGGCATTTTCAGATGCGACAGGTCGGACTAATTGATAGGTTACTGTGAATTACTCTATATTTAGTATTGGATAAAGATCAAAATCTCTCTCAATCCCAGAAAAATTGTATACACAGCTTAGAGAAAAAGCTTCTTCAGAACCCCATTGGCTCTGCCAAAACAAAAAATAGTTCTAACAGCCTACTCTCCCTCTCCCATAGTCCCACTCAAATACACGCTCTCTTCTAACCAACTCTCCACGTCATCCTTCTCTCTCTCCTCCTTCCCTGTTTGCATCTTTGCCCCTCCTAAAATATACCTTCCATACTTTGGGCCTAATGTTCTGGTCCAGCAGATAATCCCTGTCATTACCCCTGCTATTCTCAAGGTTCCTATCACTATGTGTTGGTAAGTTTTACCAAATTAATTAGAACCATTAGCCTATTAGGTGTGTGTGTGTGTGCATCAAACATATTTGTTCCCAGTCTGCCAAAAAAAAGGACTGTTCCTTTATGGGTTCAAACTGTCTAATCTTCTGGGACAACAGATTTTGTGTGTGTCTGTTTTAGTATAAGTGACAACAGAAACAAACAGCTAAGTTTAAAGTTTCTTTATGTACATGATCTTCCCATCTGTCCAGATTAAGGGTTTTTGTTTTTGCTCTGTTTTCCACAATGGTTGGAAAACCATTTTCTGTTAATTAATTGCTGGCTTCCCAGACTTTTGTGTGCGCATGCACCTGTGCCATCCAATTTTTAGCAACAATTTCAAATTAATATACAGGCAGGTTTTGGTGTGGAAGAAATTTTGCGCAAGTATATCCGGTATGCTCTGAATGAGAAACCATTCAACCCTGACTTGGTAGCTGATTTGATTCAGCTTAGGAGAGCTTCCATGTTAAATGACACCCAAGTTGCTGAGATTCTGAATGAAATCTCACGACGAATTGTGCGAGACAAAGGTAAGGTACTCTTAAATGGCCTATTTGGGTAGTCCTGGGGCATGGCAGTGGCTTCTAGTATTATCGTCTCTGTAAAATTAATACGATGGTGTGAATAAAATTTCAAACATGTGTCCTATTTTGTTAAATGAGTTTACAAAAAATAAAAAATACTTTAACTTGAATTCTTGAATGCTTTAGGCTGCTCTATGCACCTGCCTTATTCGGGCCTGAATTGGGTTGTGGTTTTATGATTACTAGTTTGTGTTTGCATATTCTTTATGCAGCTTAGTCTCTACTTTAAAAGAGAAAATGGATAAGTAGTTTATATGTGGTAAGGTTTTCAGTATTGTTGGGAGACTTGAAACACTAAGTAAATATGTCTTATCAATTATGAGGATTTAGAATAAAGGCAATGGTAACATAAGTATTTCAATTACATTTTCTTGTGTTACATTGTAAACTTTGTGTGTCACTGTATAGATTGTCCCTCATTTTAACAAGATGAACCAATGCTTTACTTGTTAAATGCCTACGTGATCTACCTATTGGTGAATTTGTCTTGTAGAATGTAGACTTAAATAAATTTAGCTTGAAAAGGCTCCGTGGTCTTTCTCTCTATTCTGTAAAGCATCTTTGATTTATCAATGTATTCTATGATTTGGATTTTTTGCTAGTTTCACATTTTTAGTGGCCGTAGCATCCTGTTTTGCCATGCCATATACACTCATTGCTTACTGGTTTGAGAAAAAATGAAACAGACTGCAAATTTCAATTTGTTAATGTGAAGTTGCAATACATCATCAAGAATGTTGTCTTTCTTTAAGCCATGTACACAGCCATGTACTGGGGTGTTATGCAAACTCTTATTTTCTTCTAAACTCTAGGAATTGTCATTACAATTAAAGTTGATCGGTAGCTTACTTTTAAAATGGTAATCAAAAGTAGCTACTTTGAAATACATAGATTGGTGATGAGAGAGAACTGATCCTTCTTTCTTGATTTGTCTTCTGCCATCCCCAACACTTGCTTATTGTGAATGTACTCAATTTGTTTCTATCCATTTTAATTAAATCAATCTGTTGTAAGATTTTGGAAATGTAACTCTGTCATTCCTATTCTCTGACTATTATATTTAAATGATTTTTAGGCCCAGTAGTCATGGATATGTCAGGCTATACCGAAAGGGGATTCAAGAGAAAACTAGCTGTTCAGGCTTTGTTTGGAAAAGTCTTCTACTTATCTGAGGTTAGTGGCTACAACCATAGTAATCAAATTGTGATTCAAATCGTAAATCGAATAGTTTATTTTTATTCGTGAATTGTGAGTTCAAGAACATGTTAAAAAAATAGTTTAAAATATATAATATAAAATATGCATAAGTAGATAGTATAAATAAAATAATATATTAACCCCAATAATTTGAAAAAATAATGAACTGAGTTTAGAAAGATATACTAGTATAATAAAATTCATAGAACATAGGTTCCTTGATGGCTAGACCTAAGTTTGTTTTTATTTGAAGACTCCTAATCTTCTACTGCATGCATCCTTATTTTAATTAAAACAGCAAGCTTTTCTACTCCTATATTTTTTTATATAGCAAGCATTACTATTTTAATTAAGATGATTTGAAGAGTCCTATTCCTGATAAGATAAAATGTGTCATATTCTTATTTTAATTAAAGCAGGCTTCTCTACTATCTATTATTAAAACATGTTTGCTATTTCTATTTTTTTGCCCATAAATAATAAAATAGACTCTATTTGGATATTTTTGATGAGACAACTATTTTATTATTTTTGCATAGGCAAGAGTCCTATTGACTATTCTTGATAAGTTAGAAAACAATTCTAATCTATTTACCTAATTAAAAAAAAGTCAACAATCCCAGTCCTATCTGACTATTCTTGATAAGATAGAATACAATCTTACTATTTTTACCTAACTAGAAAAAAAAGAAATAGTCAACAGTCCCATTCTTTTTATCTTATCGTAAAAAAAGAAGAAACAACCCTATTCCTAATAGGAAGAACCCCATGAAGAAGAAAGACATGTCCCGAGCTATGGCGGTGAACATAATTCATGTCAATTGTGATGGTAGTAAAACGACCAAAAATTCTAAGAGGAGACAGAAGGTAATAAAATATTCTCAAAAGTTTGTGTTAGCATGGGTCATTAATATTGTAGAACAATAAGAGTATCAACCATTTTTAGAATCGCCAGAATCATGCGATTTGCGATTGCTGACTTGAATCGCACAATTCTGGTGATTCACATGGTGAGACATAATTACCATTGATTCACCTAGCGATTTCTAATCGTTGGGAAGATTAATCGTATCGGATTGTATCGTGCGATTCAAATCATGAATCGCACGATTCCGATTACTATGGCTACAACAGTCAAAGTCCTAAAAAACTCCTTTTCTTTTGTGATTGTAATAGGCAAGTTGTAACAACTCCATTTTTTTAGTCCTATGAAGTCATTACTTTTTTACTTCTAACTACTTAACTCATAATAACAACAACAACAAAGTCTTTTCTCATTAGGTGGGGTCGGCTATATGAATCAAACGGCGTCACAGTGATCTATCATGAATGAGATCAATAGATATGTTATTAACTATTAAATCATTCTTAATAGTTTTATCTATTGTTTTCTTTGATCTCCCTCTACCTCTAACTATTAGACTATTCTCCATATGATCTACTCTTCTTATTAACACTTTTGTAGCTCTTCTCCACATATGACTAAACCACTTTAAACGAGATTCCACCATTTTTTCCACAATAGGTGTTATCCAAACTTTTCCTCTAATGCACTCATTTCTAATCATATCTCTTTTGGTGTGTCCACACATTCAACGCAATATTCTCATTTCTGCAACATTGAGTTTATCTTTATGTTGTCTTTTGATCGTCCAACATTTAGTAATATACAATATAGTAGGTCTTATAGCCCTACGGTATAATTTTTCTTTAACTTTGAGCGGCATTTTTTAATCACAAATGACATTCGAAATTTTCCTCAATTTCATCCATCTTGCTTGAATCCTATGGTTTACGTCTTTCTTTACTTCGCCGTTATTTTGTATAATGAATGCAAGATATTTAAAATTTGTAATTTGTTTTAATATATGGTCTCCAAGTTTTACATCTAAATTCGTATTTGTTCGTCATTTATTAAAAATACATTCCATATATTTTGTTTTATTTTTACTTATACGAAAATCATGTGTTTCTAAAACTTATCTTCATGACTCTAACTTCATATTTATTTCCTTTTTCGATTCACAAATTAAGACTATATCATATACAAAAATCATATATTGAGACCTCAAATCTTGTATATGTTCAGTAACTACGTCCAAAGCATAATTAAGGTTTAAGGTCTACCATTAATACTAATACAATTTTGACATACACATCATTAATCAAAACGTCTGTACAAAGTCAAACATATATGTATCTACATTTTATTCATCTATGTTGACCAATTTTGGAGATACAGGTGCGGGTGGTTGCACCTTCACTGGGATCTTAGCCAACTCGACCACAAACACCTTATTAATTACTGGGATCTGTCCAAAATAGAGTAACTTGATCCAACGTGCACTAAAAGTCAGAGACATAGAGAAAATATGCATAACTAGTTTTTTGAATATGATATGAAAATATAGTGAGAATTAAATTTTAATAGATTCAACAATAAATCATAATCATCATCAATATTGCTCATCATGTTATGTTCATCTATATAAATTATAGCAAATATCTTAAGTCACATAAATGCACTTTATCTATGCACATAAAAATGGAGCAGTAATGATATGTATGGCATGAATAACTATTTTCAGAATATCATATGATGGCGATCAACTTATTTTCATATTAAGTTATCTTAGTCATGGTAAGTATTTTTTACTCTTCGGTATGAGCTTTTCTCATTAGCAAAATCATAGCCGTGAGTATGGCGTTCCCTAATAGTGCACTACACGGACCGCTATGTGACTGTGCTCATCTTTTTTTTTTTAAACATTAATAGTCAAAAATATAATTTAAATAACAAGTATGCATTATGCTCACATGCCATAATTTATCATCAAAGTATAATCATTATTAAAATTCATTAGTAATCATACCATGAATATAATCATTTTCAAATATCACTTTATAAAATATTTTCATATCAAAATTATATACTTAAGATGGTAAGGAGTTCATGTAATGGTAATGGTTAGGGCATACACTAGTCATTTATTATTTTCATTTATAAAATTCCTTTTTTTTTAAATATTATTTTCATCTCTCACTAATTAGAGTATCTCTCTCATTTTAACTCCGATTTAGGTAATCTTAGTGTCCATTTAAAACTAAAACAATCTTCTAAAATTTTTATGTTGAACATTTTAGTAAAATCGTAAGCAATCTTGGTGTTATTACTCTCTCAAATTTAAGGTTATTTCTTTCTAGGTAGGTTCTGACCTCTACTTACTAATCTGACTATATTTTCCTCCTATGGACTTTAAATTGAGTGATTTCAATAGCTAAAAATTCGTGAGTCATATATCTATATTTTTCATGTCAACTATGTTTTTAATTTCCTACATAATTTTTTATTTAGAAATTCAAACACAAGAACTTACCTAAAAAGTTCTTCCCTGGTTAACTAGTTTCTGACTACTGTTAACTAATTTAACCATATCTTCTTCATATGGATTTCAAATTAAATGATTCAAGTGGCTAAAAATTTGTAAAACATATATCTATATTTTTCATATTAACTATCTCTTTTATTTCCCTACAAATTTTTCTCAAAAATTCAAATATAAGTTTACCTAATTAATTCTTTCCTAGTTAATCATTTTCTGACCACTGTTTACTAATTATACCATGTCTCCCTCATTTGAACTCTAAATTAGGTGATTTCAATGGCTACAAATCTGTGAGACATATATCTATATTTTTCATATTAACCATTTTTTTTAATTCCTAACTAATTCTTCCTAGAATTTCAAAAACTGAAGTTTTCATGGTTACTCTGAAATCCAGTTTTCTAATCCAATCCTTCCTAAGGTTTCAATTTATCCTTTTATTTCGTCCTCTTTCATTTTTTTTCCTAGTTTATATCTAACTATAAGAATACTTATTTCAACATTTTAATTAGATTCTTTACACTTAATTTAATATATTTCATAATTTACTTCTTAGGAAAACAGAAATCAAATCATGTATTATTAAAGGTGTTTTCCAACAGAAATTTTTTATAGTAGTCTTCTAAATGTTTAAGGCCATACTTATTTTATTAATTTAATCATATTTCATCAATTTTTCACCACATTCAAATATACATAACAACAACATAAAAGTCCTAAAATTTTGCCACCCATAGCTATATCTATGCAGATCTTTTCATACCAACTGAAGTATTCAAAATATCTATCACATGCAAGATCAACATGTAACATAATATAACAATTTCTATGGCCAATCATCAAAGTAGCAAATATTGTAAATTTCATCAAAATTTTAAAATCAAAGTCCCATATAAATGTGATAAATTTCAAAACTTTTCTTCAAAAAGAGATATTGTTAATTTTATCTAAAGATTTTCCTAATTCACATAGTGAATTTTTTTTCTTATTTCCTCTTGAAGGAAGTGGCAAGATTCCTCCTTTCTTTTAACTTTTTCTGCAGTTTGAATAAGAGAGGGAGATGGAGTTTTGAATCCCAAGGATGAAGAGAAAATAGGGATTGAAGTACAAATTAAGCTAACTTAGATTGAGTAATTAGTCTTCTAGACTTCTCTTCTTCCTTCCTTTCTTCTCCTCTCTTTTTCTCATTTTCTCACTCTACCTTGTTTTTATTTTTTTCTCTCTCTCATTTGGACGAAATTCTAATGTTATAAAAGTAGTTTTTGTTTAAATAAATTATCAAGTGGTCCTCTTCTCATAATTATGAGTCTACCTTATCACAATTAGGATGCATTTGATTGCTTTTTAGGATAAGACAAATCATGTTCTTGTATTCCTCTTCCTTAGTCAAGATATGTATGGTAAAAGGAGGATTTGTTATTTAAAAGTTATAATAAAATGTTCTCAAGACAAGGGGCAAGTCCCCTTAATTTAAGAATTTATTTCCTTTTTTTTTTGTCTCACTCAAGTATGATAGATTTACCTTTTTAATTGAAATTTTTTTTGCCCTTGGATCTCCTTTGCTTGGCTAAAATTATTTGTGTAAGATATGGATACTTTGTCCTAATGCTATGTATTATTACTCACTATATCATCACATGGCTTGTAGGATATAGATGTTTTGTCTTTAATGCTATGTATTATTATCTACTATTTCATCACAAGGCTTTTTAAAATTATAAGTGTAAGATATAGATGTTTTGTCCTAATGCTATGTGACCTAATTTTGATTATTATTATACTACTATTTTATCCTATGGTTCTTTTTTTTTCCCCTCTTGGATTTGGGCTCATTTTTGTCCATTTCTTTTGCTTTGCTAAAATTCTACCTCTTATAGAGGGCTTGACTACATTTTCATATTTTTGGGTTATTGGTCCAACTTCTATATTCTAGTTCAAGTCTTTGTTATATCTCTTGCTTGGTCTATCCAATTGGTTTGCTAAAAACTCACGTAAAGTGAAAAAAATTCTATGAAGTGTCCATAGGTGAAAGTCTAATATATGGGTGGAGATGTTAAACGTAGGAATTGTAGCTATTGAATTAGGAAAAATTACACTCATCCAATCTTCATGAAATTTTAAGACTTTTAGTTACTTCTAAAAATTTATCTTCTTTATCCAAGAATTTCGCATCTTATTAAGATTTTATTTCTAATTTTTCTTATTAGGTTTTCTCTGTTTACCTATTGCTTTAATATTAGAAACACTTTTTATACATACACACATAAGGTGAATAATTTATAAGACTTATATTTTTTTAAATATCTAAAAATTGTTTAATAAGTTTTATTTTCTTAATTAAATATTTATGTTCTTTTATTAATAAAAGAAACAACATTTCTCTTCCCTAAAATTAATTTTGTCCTCAAATTTTTAGAAATTACCTAATAAGAATAATTTTAGATATTTCTTCCTTATGACTTCTTCTAGCTCTCAAGTTGATTCTTTCGAAGTTAAAATCAGGAGAATGTTTTTATTCCTCAATTGCTTCACCTTGGTATCCAATATGGATGCCGGTACTAGTTGATATATCATGTTCTCTTTGATTTTGATTGGTTAATCCCGTATTACATGTGAGGTATCTAGAAAATACTTTTGGAGTTGTGATACATGGAAAATATTATGTAGGTTGGACAAATTAGGCGGGACGGCAACTTGATATGCTGACGTCCTCACTTTAGAATTTAGTAGGGTCCCAAAAGTTGCGGACTTAACTTTTTGGTCTCGAGACACCTACCAACTCCAATAGTAGCTTTTTTACTAACTTTAAGTTGTAAGTATTTTGTCTTGTATCATCCTGATTTGCTATGTGGTTTGTTGAATTAGGTCAGGATTAAGCAAATTCTTTTCTCCTATTTCAAACCAACATAGTGGAGATTGACACTTCCTACCATATAAAGCTTTGTAGGGAGCTATCTTAATACTAGAGTAATAGCTATTATTATAAACAAAATCCACTAAAAGTAGGTACTTATTCCATTTTTTACTTTACTCTATTACACATGCCCTCAATATATCTTTTAGGGTTTGAATGGTCCGTTCTGTTTGTCCGTCAGTCTGAAGATGGTAGGCAGTATCAAACCGCAATTGGGTTTCAAAAGCTTTCTGCAACGCATTCCAAAATCTTAACAAACCTCGAATATCTATCAGAAACAATATTTAAGGAAATTCTATGCAATTTGACTATTTTCTAGACTTACAACTAGGCTAATTTGTTCAGTGAATAGTTAATCTTTATAGGCAAAAAGTGAGTAGATTTGGTTAATCTATCTACTATTATCCAGATAGAGTCATATTCAACACAAGTACTACAAAGTTAATCGAAATACTGTCCCATTTTCATTTAGGGATCTTAAGAGGTTGTAGAACTATCGCTGTCTTTTGATGCTCCACTTCACCTTCTAACAAATTAAACATTTCGCCACGAACTCAGCAATATCCTTTTTCATCCCTGGCCACTTGTACATCTTCTTTAAGTCTTGATACATTTTAGTGGATCCAGGATGAACTGTGTATTTACTCTGATGTGCTTCTTGCAGGATCTTATTTTTTAACTCGTTCATAAGGGGCACAAATATAACATCCCTAATTTTATTTTATTTATTAATAAATGTCCATAAATATTTAATATAACATTTTTAATTTCGTATCTTTTGTTAATAAAAGTATATAAATATTTAATTAAAGAAATAAAATTTATTAGACAATTTTTAGGTATATAAGTAAATATAATCCTTATAAATTCTTCACCTTATGTGTATGCATAAAAAATGTTTCTAACATTCAGGAAATAGGTAAAGAGAGAAAACCTAATAGGAAAAATTAGAAATAACATACTAAAAAGAGGCGAAATTCTTGAGTAAAAAAAATAAATTTTTATAAAGTAAGTAAATGTCTTAAAATTTCAAGAAGATTAAATTAGGGTAATTTTTCTTAATTCAAGAGTTAGAGTTACTAAATTTAACATCACCATCCATAAATTAAGTTTTCACCTATGGACACTTCATATAGTGTTTTTTCATTTCATATGAGTTTCTAGCAAGCCAATAGGATAGCCCAAACAAGACATAAAACATAGACTTGGACTACGATATAGAAGTTGGACCGATAGCCTAAAAATCATGAAAATGTGATCAAACTCTTGATGAAAGGTAGAATTTCAGCAAAAGTAAAGGAAATGGGTAAGAATGAGCCCAAATCTAGAAAGGAAAAATAGGAATTATGTGAGAAAATAGTAGTGTAATAATAATCAAGATTATGTCACATGGCATTAAGATAAAATATCTATATCCTACATTCATAATTCCAACAAGTAGGTAATAATACATGGCATTAGGATAAAACATCTATATCTTACATTCATAATTTCAACAAGTGGGTAATAATACATAGTATTATGACAAAATATTTTTATCTTACATAAATAATTTCAGTTAAGTAAGAGAGGCTCAAAGACTGAAAATTTGCCACTTAAAAAGGCAAACCTATCATACTTGAGTGAGACAAAAAAGAAAGAAATGAATCTTTAAATCAAAGGGATTTTATCCATTGTTTTAAGAACATTTTATCATAATTTTCAAAATACAAATCTTCTTTTGCTATGCATATCTTGACTAAGGGAAAGGAAGACAAGAGCATGAGTTGTCTTTCTTCAAAAAATAATCAAGTGCATCTTAATTGTGATAAAGTAGACCTATGATTATGAAAGGTGAACAACTTAATAGTTTATTTAAGCAAAACCTACTTTTATAACATTATAATTTCGTCCAAGTGAGGGAGAGGAAAAACATAAGAAAGGTAGAGTGAGGAAAGGAGAGAAAGAGAGGATAAGAGAAGAAGGAAGAGGAAGAGGAAGGAGAAGTTTAGAGAATTAAGTACTCAAGTTAAGTTAGCTTAATCTCCACTTGAATCTATCTTTCTTCTTCATATTTGGGGTTCAAAAACTCACCCTCCTCTTATTTAAGCTGCTAGAAAAGTTAAGGGAAATGAATAATTTTCTTACTTCCTTCAAGAGAAAATAAGAAAAAAAATTCATTAAGTGAGTTAGGGAGATCTTTACGTATGTTTAATAATATCTTTTTTAATTTTTTTTTTTTTGAAATTTGTAACATTTATATAGGATTTTGATATTAGAACTTTGATGAAATTTACAATATTTGCTACTTTGATGATTGGTTATGGATGTTATTATATTATATTACATGTTATTTTGCATATGATGGATGTTTTGAATATTTTGATTAGTGTAGAAAGTTCTGCATATGTATGGGTATGGGTGTTAAAATTTTAAGATTTTTATGCTGCTATTTTGTATATTTGAATATGGTAAAAAATTGATGGAATTTGATTAGATGTAAATTAGGAAGAAAATGGAAGATGATGTAATATAATGATGAACTAAAACTTTAGGAAATGTTTGGTTGGGAAACTTGATTTTGGAGTAACTAAGTAAGTTTCAGTTTTTGAAATTTTAGAAATAATCGGTTAGGAATTAAAAGAAATAGTTAACATAAAAATGTAGATCTATGTCTCACGGATTTTTAGCCACTGGAATCACTTAATTTGGAGTTCATATGAGAAAGATATTGTCCGATTTGTAAGTAGTTGTCATAAAATAGTTAACCAGGGAAGAATCTGTTAGGTATGCTTGAGCAGAGGTTAGAATCTAGCTAACAAGTGAAGATTCTATTAAGTATGTTTCTGTGTTTAAATTTCTGGGCAAAATTTGTAGAGAAATAAAGAAAATTGTTAACATAATAATATATATATATATATATATATATATATATATATATATATATATATATATATATATATATATATATATATATATATCACGGATTTATAGGCTTTGAAATAACTTAATTTGGAGTCCATATAAGAGAGATATGGCTGATTAATGAGTAAATGTTAGAATTATTCTAGAATCCAAGTTAGTAAATGTAAGCATTTTTGTTTTCGAATTTATGAGAATAATTAGTAAGGAATATAAAGAAATTATAAACATGAAAGTTGTATATAAGTTTTTTATTGTTTTATAGGTCTTGGAATTACCTCAATTGGAGTTTGTATGAAGGAGATATAGTCAGATTAGTAAGTAGAGATTTGAATATACCTGAGAAGAAATAATATTGAATTTGAGGGAGTAGTAATACCATGATTACTTAAGATTTTTTTAAAATATTCAATATAAGGGTTTTAGAGGATTATATTATCTTTCAATTGACACCAAGATCACTTTAATCGAATTTAAAATGAGGGTGTTATACTTTGTTTAATGAGAGAGGAAAATGATATTTAAAAAAATAATAATCTTATAAATGAAAATAATAAATGACTAGTGTATATCATAGCTATTGTCATTGCATGAACTCTTTACCATCTTAAGTGTGTAATTTTGACATGAAAATATTTTATGAAGTGATATTTGAAACAATTATGTTCATGATATGATTATCAACGATTTTCAGTAATTATTATATTTTGATAAAAAATTATGGCATGTGAGTATAATGAACATACGTGTTATTGAAATCATATTTTTGGCTATTAATGTGAAAAGAAAAAAAATGAGTACGATCACATGGCGGTCTGTGTAGTGCACTAGTAGGGGATGCCCTATCAACAGTTATGATTATGTTAATAAGAAAAGAAAGAGAAAGTGTGTCATGTCGAACGGAATGAAAAAAGCCCGTACTAGATAGTAAAAAGTACTCACCCTGATCGGGATAGTTTGATATGAAAATAAGTTGATAGCCATTATATGATATTTTGAAAATAGTTAGTCATGTCGTACATGTTATAACTGTAAGATTTTCACGTACATAAATAAAGTGCATTCATGTAACCTAAAAATATTTGCTGTAGTTTATACAGATTAACATGACATGATAAGCTATATTGATGATAATTATGATTTATTGTTGAACCTAGTGAGATTTAATTCTCACTATATTTTCATATCATGCTTAAAAAACTAGTTATGCAGCTTTTTCTATGGCTCTAACTTTTAGTGCATGTTGGATTGAGTTACTTTTTGTTGGGCAGATCCCAAAAATTAATAAGATGTTTGTAATCGAGTTGGCTAAGATCCCGGTGAAGGTGCAATTACCCGCACCCATATCTCCAAAATTGGTCAACATGAATGAATAAGATGTATATATTTGTGTGTTGGATTTTTGTACGTACGTTTTGATTAATGATGTGTATGTGAACTCAGAATTGTAGACTTTAAACCTTGATTATGTTTGGTTAAATTAATTGAATGTTATTTTGAGTTAAGAAATTATAAGTAAAGAGGTAATGATTTCATGAGATTTTATATATATATAAAGAAAATGAAATTGTTACAACAAATCCTTCCCTAACTCCTGGAAACTATCTTCCAAGACAGAAAAATTATCTTGATCTTTGTGATCTTGTAAGTATTGGTCGTGAGGTTGAGTCTCTTTAATCTGAGCTCTAAGGTCACACTTTATACTTAACCCATTGATGATTAGCTTCTTTGGAGTAAGAGTAGTGGCTAACTTTAAATTTCGAAACTCCTCAAGCATCTGTATCTCATATACCGTCATTTGACCTATGTGTAGAGATTTCTGAGTCAAGGCATTAGCTACAATATTCGCTTTTTCTGAATGATACTTTATCTCAAACTTGTAGTCATTGAAAAATTTTATCTATCTTCGTTGTCTCCTATTTAATTTTTTCTTATCAAAAAGGTATTTAAGACTCTTGTGATCATAGTATACTTCAAATGTTGTCCCGTACAAATAGTGTCGCCAAATTTTTAAAGCAAACATCACCGCTGCCAATTCAAAATAATGGGTTGGATAATTTTCTTCATGGGGTCTTAGTTGCTTAGAGGCGTAAGCAACTACTCTCTTGTTTTGTGTCAGCACACACCTCAACCCTTTCTTTGAAGTATTACTATACACTTTAAAATGTTTTGTGGGGTCTGAAATAATTAAAATAGGAGTAGTTAATATTGTCTTAAACTCCTGGAAACTAGCTTCACACTTATTAATCCATTTGAAGGGACTTCTTTCCTGGTCAATTTAGTCAGTGGCAATGTTATACGAGAGAAGTCTTGTATGAATCTCTTGTAGTATCTTGCCAAATCTAGAAAACTTCTAACTTCTGTAACCATATTTGGTTTCTTACTAAATCACTGCTTTCATCTTGTTAGAGTCTACAACTACTCCTTTATTGGAGATGATATGTTCGAGAAATTTCTTCTGACAACCAAAATCTACACTTCTTCAATTTGGCATACAACTTTTCTCTTTTAGCACTTGTAGCATGATTCAGAGATGTCGTTCGTGTTCTTTCTCACTTTTAGAGTATATCGAGATGTCATCAATGAACACTACTACAAATTAATCTAGGTAGGGTTGAAAAATAAGATTAACGTAATTCATAAAAATTGCAGGTGCATTTATCAATCCGAAGAGTATTACGAGAAATTTATAGTGTCCATACCTAGTCCTGAAAGATGTTTTTGATACATCTTTCTTCCTGATTCTAATCTAATGGTATCCCGACCTCAAGTCAATCTTAAAAAAGATGGACACTCTTTTTAGTTGATCCAATAAGTTATCTATCATAGAGAGATGGTACTTGTTTTTTTACAGTTACCTTATTCAGCTGTTTGGAGTTTATGCATAGGCTCCCGTCTTTCTTTTTAACAAACAATACAGAAGCTCTCCAAAGTGATACACTCGGTCTAATGAATTATTTATCTAATAATTTCTTCAACTGTTTCTTGAGTTCTTGTAGTTTCTTTGAGGCCATTCTATAAGATGCAATAGAGATAAGTCCTATCTTGGGTAAGAGATCAATAGAGAACTCTGTCTGTCTCTCTCTCTCTCTCTCTCTCTCTCTCGGTAAGTGTAACATCCTTAATTTCGTTTCATTTTTTAATAAAGGTACATAAATATTTAATGTAATATCTATAATTTCATTTCTTTTATTAATATAGATATATAAATAATTAATTAAAAAATAAAATTTATTAGATAATTTTTATATCTCTAAGAAATATAATTTTTAGAAATTTTTCACCTTATATGTATGCATAAAAAATATTTTTAACATTAAGGGAATAGGTAAAGAGAAAAAATCTAATAAAAAAAATTAAAAATAACATACTAAAGAGGTGAAATTTTTGAGTAAAGAAGACAAATTTTTGTGAAGTAAGTAAATGTATTAAAATTTTAAGAAAATTATATTAGGGTAATTTTTTCTAATTCAAGAGTTAGAGTTACTAAGTTTAATATCTCTACCTATAAATTGGGTTTTCATCTATGGACAATTCATATAGAGTTTTTTCACTTTACATGAATTTCTAGCAAGTCAATAGATAGCCCAAAAAAGAAATAAAACATAGACTTTGACTAGAATATAAAAGTTGGACCGATAGTTCAAAAATCATGAAAATGTGATCAAATCTTTCATGAAATTTAGAATTTAAGTCAAAGTAAAAGAAATGGGTAGGAATGAGTCTAAATCCAAGAAGGAAAAATAAGACTCATGTGAGCAAATAGTAGTGTAATAATAATCAAGATTAAGTCATATGGTATTAAGACAAAACATCTATATCCTACATTCATAATTTCAATAAGTAGGTAATAATATATGACTTTAGGAAAAAATATCTATATCTTATATTTATAATTTCAACAAGTGGGTAATAATACATAGCATTATGACAAAACATCTTTATCCTACTCAAATAATTTCAATTAAGTAAGGGAGATTCAATGGTTGAAAATTTGTCACATAAAAAGGAAAACCTATCATATTTGATTAAGAAAAAAGAAAAAAGAAATGAATCCTTAAATCAAAGAGATTTTATCCCTTATCTTAAGAATATTTTAACATGATTTTCAAAATACAAAATACAAATCTCCATTTGCTATGCATATTTTGACTAAGGGAGAAGAAGACAAGAACATGAATTGTTTTTTCCTAAAAAACAACTAAGTGCATACTAATTGTAATAAGGTAGACTCATGGTTATGAAAGTTGAACCACATGATAGTTTATTTAAGCAAAACTCACCCTTATAACATTATAATTTCGTCCAAGTGAGGGAGAAAAAATATAAGCAAAGTAGAGTGAAGAAAGAAGAGAAAGAGAGGAGAAGAGAGAAAGAAAGAGGAATAAGAAGTTTAGAGGACTAAGTACTTAAAGTAATTTAGTTTAATTTTCACTTGAATTTATCTTTCTTCTTCATTTTTGGGGTTCAAAAACTCACCCTTCTTCTCTTATTTAAGTTGCTAGAAAAGGTAAGGGAATGCTGGAATCTTACTACTTCCTTCAAGAGAAAACAAGAAAAAGAATTCACTAAGTGAATTAGGGAGAATTTAAGGTAGGTTTAAGAATATTTTTTTTTTTAAAAAACTTTAAAATTAGAAACATTTATATGAGATTTTAATCCTAGAATTTTGATGAAATTTACTATATTTATTATCTGGATGATTGGTCATGAATGCTGCTATATCATGCTATATGTTGATCTTGCATGTGATGTATGTTTGAATATTTAGGTTGATGTGGAAAGTTTTGCATAAGTATGGTTATAGGTGACAAACTTTTAAAATTTTTATGCTACTATTTTGTATATTTAAATATGGTGAAAAATTGATAAAATATGATTAAATGTAAATTAAGAAGAAAATGGAATATGACATAATAAAATGATGAACTAAAACCTTAAAAAATGTTTGGTTAGGAAATTGAATTTCGGAGAAACTAGGGAAGTTTTAGTTTTTCAAATTCCGGGAAGAATCGGTTAGTAATTAAAAGAAATGTTTAATATGAAAAATATAAATATATGTCTCACGGATTTTTAACTACTAGAATCACTCAATTAGGAGTCCATATGAGGTAGATATGATAAGATTAGTAAGCAGTGGTCAGAAAATGGTTAACTAGGGAAAAATCTATTAGGAAAACTTTTGTGTTTGAATTTTTGGTAAAATTATGTAGGAAATTAAAATAACTGGTTAACATAAAAACTATACATATATGTCTCATGGAAATTTAGCACTGGAATAGCTCAATTTGGAGTTCATATGAGGGAGATATGGTTTGATTAGTTAGTAAATGTCAGAACCTACCCGAAAAAAATAACTTTTAATTTGAGGGAATAATATCACCAAGATTCCTTAAGATTTCACTAAAATGTTCAACATAATAGTTTTAGATAATTGTTTTATCTTTAAATGGACACCAATATCACCTAAGTCAGAGTTAAAATGAGGGAGTTATGCTCTGATTAGTGAGAGAATGTCAGACAGGACGAAAACTTGCATAAGGGAATAGCACAACATAAAGCATGGCCGTGTTTCAAGGCATGGCCAAGCCGTGTTTTGTTTTGGAAAGGGCATTTTGAAGCATAAAATATGGCTGTTTTACAAAAAATGGCCAAGTTGTATTTTAATATACGTTTAGGTCGTGTTGAAAGTTGGTAAAGCTTATTTTTAACAATTTTCTACCTTAAATCCTAGTAGATTTAACAATAAATCATAATCATCATCAATATTGCTCATTACGTCATGTTCATCTGTATAAGGTACAGCAAATATCTTAGGTCACATGAATGCAATTTATTTATTTTTAAAATATTATATGATGGTTATCAACTTATTTTCATATCAAGTTATCTCGGTCAGGGTTGAGTATTTTTTACTCTTCTGTACGAATTTTTCTTACTTCGTCCGACATGACACATTTTCTTTCTTTTTTCATTAGTATAATCATAGCTGTGAGTAGGGTGTCTTCTACTGGTGCACCATACGGACCATCATGAGACATGCTCGTATCTTTTTTTTTTCTTTTCACATTAATATCTAAAGATATGATTTTAATAATAAGTATATTCATTATACTCATATGCCATAATTTATCATCAAAACATAATAATTACCAAAAGTTATTGGTAAAATGTAATTATGTCATGAACATAATCATTTTTAGATATCATTTTATAAAATATTTTCATGTCATAATTACATATTTAAGATGGTAATGAGTTCATGCAATGGCAATGATTATGACATACACTAATAATTTATTTTTTTCATTTATAAGATTCTTTTTTCTTCTTAAATATTATTTTCATCTCTCACTAATCAGAGTATAACTCTGTCATTTTAACTTCAATTGAGATGATCTTGGTGTTCAATTAAAGTTAAGACAATCCTCTAAAACTCTTATATTGCACATTTTAGTGAAATCGTAAGGAATCTTGCTATTAATACTCCCTCAAATTCAATGTTATATCTTCTCGGGTAGGTTCTAATCTCTATTTACTAATTTAACCATATATTCCTCCTATAGACTCTAAATTGAATGATTTCAACGGTTAAAAATTTGTGAGTCGTCATCAACAACAACAACTAAGCATTTTTTCACTAGGTGAGGTCGGCTACATGGATCAAACGGCACCACAGTGGCCTATCATGAATGAGATCAAAAAATAGGTTATTAACTATTAAATCATTCTTAATAGAAAAAATTCGTGAGTCATATATATTTTTCATGTCACCCATTTCTTTTAATTCCTTACAAATTTTTCTCATAAATTCAAACATAAAAGCTTACATAATAGATTCTTCCCATGTTAACCATTTTCTGAGCACTACTTATTAATCAGACCATATCTCCCTCATTTGAATTCCAAATTGGGTGATTCCAGTAGTTACAAATCTGTGAGACATACATCTATATTTTTTATGTTAACCAGTTCTTTTAATTCCTAATTGATTCTTCTCAGAATTTCAAAAAAAGAAACTTCCATGATTATTCCGAAATCCAGTTTTCTAACCAAATCTTTTCTAAGGTTTTAGTTCATCCTTTTATTTCGTCTCTTCCATTTTTTCCCCTAATTTACATATAACTATAAGATTACTTATTTCAACATTTTAATTAGATTCCTTACACTTAATTCAACATATTTCATCAAATCAAATCATGTGTTATTAAGAGCGTTTCTCAACAAAAATTTCTCATGGTCTTCTTCTGAGTGATTAAAGCCATACTTACTTTATTAATCTAATTATATTGCATCAATTTTTCACCACATTCAAATATACATAATAGCAGCATGAAAGCCTTAAAATTTTGCCACCCATAGTTATATCTATGCAGAACTTTTCATACCAACCGAAGTATTTAAAACATTCATCACATGCAAGATCAACATGTAACATGGTATAGCAACATCCATTGCCAATCATTAAAGTAGTAAATATTGTAAATTTCATCAAAGTTTTAAGATTAAAATCTCATATAAATGTTACAAATTTTAATTTTTTTTTTCAAAAAGAGATATTGTTAAACCTACCTAAAGATTTTTTTAGTTCACTTAGTGAATTCTTTTCCTTGTTTCCTCTTTAAGGAAGTAGCAAGATTCTCCCATTCCCTTAACTTTTTCAGTAGCTTGAATAAGAGAGGGAGGATGAATTTTAAACCCCAAGAATAAAGAGAAAAGATGAATTGAAGTGGAGATTAAGCTAACTTACTTTGAGTACTTAGTCTTTTAAATTTTTCTTTCTTCCTTCCTCTTTTTCTCTCATTTCTTCACTCTACCTTACTTTTGTTTTTTCCTCTTTCTCATTTGAATGAAACTCTAATGTTATAAGAGTAGTTTTTACTTAAATAAATTATCAAGTCCTCTTTTTATAATCATGAGTCTACCTTATTACAATTATGATGCACTTGGTTGATTTTTCGGAGAAGACAAATCATGTTCTTGTTTTTCTCACTTAGTTAAGATATGCATAGCAAAATGAAGATGTTATTTGAAAATTATGGTAAGATCCCCTTAATTTAGGGATTTATTTCCTTTTTTTTTTTGTCTCACTCAAGTATAATAGATTTGTCTTTTTAAGTGGCAAATTTTCTGTCCTTAAATCTCCCTTGCTTGGTTGAAATTATTTGTATAAGATAGAGATGTTTTGTCTTAATGTCATGTATTATTACCTACTATATTATCACATGACTTGTTAAAATTATTAGTGTAGGATATAGATATTTTATCCTAATATCATATATTATTACCTATTATTTCATCACATGGTTTTCTGAAATGATAAGTGTAAAATACATATGTTTTGTCCTAATGTCATATGACCTAATATTGATTATTATTGCATTGTTATTTCATCACATGATTCTTATTTTTTCTTCTTGGATTTGGGCTCATTTTTGCCCATTTTCTTTGCTTTGGCTGAAATTTTACCTCTTGTGGAGGGTTTTGTCATATTTTCATGATTTTTGAGCTATTGGTCCAACTTCTATATTCTAATCCAAGTCTATGTTATATCTCTTATTTGAGTTATCTAATTGGCTTACTAGAAACTCATGTGAAGTGGAGGAACTCTATGAAGTGTTTATAGGTGAAGACTCAAGGTATGGGTGGAGATGTTAAACTTAGAAATTCTAACTCTTGATTTAGGAAAAATTACCCTAATCTAATTTTTTTGAAATTTTAAGACCTTTAGTTACTTCTAAAAATGTATCTTCCTTACTTAAGAATTTCGCCTTTATTTAGGATGCTATTTCTAATTTTTCCTCTCTTTACCTATTCTTTTAATGTTAGAAATATTTTCTATGCATACACATAAGGTAAAAAATTTCTAAAGTTTATATTTTTTTAGATATCTAAAAATTGTTTAATAAGTTTTATTTTTTTAATTAAATATTTATATACTTTTATTCATAAAAGTAACAAAATTAAGAATGTTACACAAGCTCCTTTGATATCACTGGATTCTAGTATGTTTATTTGAGTTCTAGGATTTGTTGGAACCCACCATAGTATTGAAACACAATAATCGAAATCGTGCGATTCACGTCAGCAATCGTGAATCGCACGATTCTGGAAATTCTAAAAAATGTTTATACTCTTATTGTGCTTCAATATTAATGACCCATGCCAACACAGAGTTTTGGGAATTTTCGATTAGCTTCTACTTCCTCATGGGATTTTCAGTCGTTTTACTGCCATAACAGTTGACGTAAACTATGTTTACCGCCATAGCTCGGGACATGCCTTTCTTCTTCATCGGGTTCTTTCTATTAGGAATAGGGCTATTTCTTTTGTTTTTTATTTTTGATAAGATAAAAAGAATGAGACTGTTTACTATTTTCTTTCTTTTTATAATTAGGTAAAAATAGTAAGACTATTTTCTATCTTATCAAAAATAGTCAGAAAAGACTCTTGCCTATGCAAAAACAATAAAATAGTTGTCTCAGCAAAAATCTCCAAATAGAGTCTATTTTATTATTTATGGGCAAAAAAATAAGAAATAGTAGACCTATTTTGTAATAGACAATTGTGACGTCGTTTGATTCATGTAGTTGACTCCACCTAATTAGAAAAAGTTTAGTTGTTGTTGTTGTAGAGAATCTATGTTCTTTGAATTTTATTATGGTAGTATATCTTTTTAAACTCATAGTTCATTACTTTTTCAAATTATTGGGGTTAATATATTATTTTATTTATACTATCTACTTCTGCATATTTTATATTATATATTTTAAACTATTTTTTTAACATGTTCTTGAATCATACGATTCACGAATAAAAAATAAACTATCCGATTTATAATTTGAATTACAATTTAATTATTATGTACTAAAATAAAATGACTGGTGAAAAATTAGGCTAGAAATTTAGATTTATGCCTCCAAAAAATGACTTCCATGCTGCATCATTGATTTTACACTGTTATATTTTCCTGCACAGGGCTACTTTATGATCTTATCTTAGTTTTTGGCCATAAAAGCCTAATGCGCATACCTTAAAACTTCAAATTCTAAAATATTAGCTAGTTACAAGTACCCATATTCCCCATATACTTAAAAGAGCTTGCTTTTTAGAGAGTTTTTTGTACTTACTCTAGCTACTTCACTGGCCAATGGTAGTTGGTCTTTTTAGTTTATTTTCACTTAGAAGAGCAGTTGAGCTTGACTGAAGAGAGTGGGGTAGAGTTTTGTGGAGTGGCATGGGAAGGGGGAGAGTTCCCACCCCGCTCTTTGGGAATTTAATGAAAAAGGGATGGAAACTCATTCCCCATTGTTTAAAATTTTATATATTTTTTCTTTTAATAAAAGAAAAAAAAGTGAAAAAAGATAAAATAGTAAATGGAAAAAGAAAAGGAGCTTAATCCATCTTAACCACCCCCCTGCCCCCCACAAAAATTGGATAGGTTTGAAAATGAGTGTAAGGTGGGTTTTCCAACCCATCTGTACCCACCCCGCCTGATTACTTTTAACATCCAAACAATGGTTTGGAGAGGTTTAGGTGAAATTTTCTATATTACCCTTGTGCATATTTTTTAAATTAAAAAAAGAAGTGAAAAAGATAAAATTGTAAATGAAAAAATAAAAACGAACTTAACCCATTTTAAACCTCCCAATTTGGAGGGGTTTTAAATTTGGGTGTAGGGTGGGTTGGAAACCCATCCTAACCCACTCACCCCACCCCATACAGCCTGTCTGCCCAATCAAGCCTCTCATTCTGTCTTCTGCTATATAAACATTAAAACCTGTAGATTGTTGTTCTATGCTAATTACTGTTCTTTATTTTTGTAATATTCTACTCAAGCTTTTCTAATAGTGCCTATTATGGGTTCAATATTTGAACTTTGAACTAATTGCATTGTTTCATCCTTTTGGTCACAGGTGCTGGAGTTTTGCTCAAAAGATAGCTCCTTAGTTGTCAAGGAAATCTTCGGGGTCACAGAGTATGCTCCATGCTTGATTGCTTTAGTTGTTTCTGTTCTTATTAGTTATATGAACAAATTAAGCAGAGTTCGAACTTAACATTTCCTCTGACCGAAAAGAAGAAAAAGTTAACATCCCTATAATCATTCTCATGTAGAATCGTATGCTTAGTTTTTCCTTTCCTCAGTAAGATGCTGCAAATGAAATGACATACTATTTAAGCATTTTCCTGTGCACTATCTCTGTCTCAGTTATCACTGAATATTACAAAATGAACTCAAAATCACAAATAAGTAAAGGAGCTCAGCGAGAATCTTTCTTGGTTTCCTTTTCAGTGAAGAAGATGCTGACAAACTCAGGATACACACCGTCTCTGAAGCTGACGATTTGGATTTGCTTGAGAAGATGGTTGATAGTTCAGAAACAGAAGATTCTGAAGAGGGCTCATTTGATGCTTCTTGATGCATCTCGTTTTAGTGTGTAGCATGCAAAAAGGTTAAACGATGACTTGGTGGCTGCAAATCGTCCAACATTCTTCTCCCCCCTCACAAAAAAGAAAAAATGGACAAATGGGTAGGGGTGTCATTTCCCTTTTAGTGCTGTTATAGTTTATAGATGCTTTGGAAGTTATAGATCATTTTTGGCAGCATATACTTTTAGTATTTTAAAATTGGTGGCGGCGTTCAGTTAAAAGAAATAATTGTAAAGATACAGATATAGAATGATTATATGTAAATTGCTATGGGTTTCCACTGTTGACTTTGTAAAGACCAAGTATATTATGCGGATTGAATAATCAAGTGTGATGTAAGTAAAGCAAACAGGGCACTGCAAGAGTTATCTGTAAATAACGCACAAAAATATTGGGAAGAAAAGTGAGTGACCAATAATGGTGCAAACAAACTAAACGTTCAACCACTGCTAATTTACTCAAATCAAATCAAGACAATTATACTTTTTACTGTGTGCACTACCAGAAAATTCTCTTAAAATCTTTTATAAATTCTTAAAAATTTGAAACACTCCCTCGACAATTCTGTGGATGAATTATGACTAAAGACGCATGTAGGTTCAAGGAAATTCTTACATATATAAAAGAAGAGTTGAGCCCAAATCAAAAGAGATGACGAAGACAAGATTTTTCACATGAAAACTAATGACAGGTTCAATTTTTTCTCTTCGAAATCTTACATTTTCATGCTTCTTTGAAATTGTTGAAGAGAGGATTTCACAATAATTGAATGTAATTCCTTGAGTGTTTTAAATCAATTTAAAGAGTGGTTTATATAACTATTTTTTTTACACATATATATTTGTAAAATTTCATGAAGTCATTATATTTTTATTTTTAACTATTTTACTTATAATAACATTCGATTAAATTAACTAAGTCTAATTAAGGTATATAGTATAGTAATAATATTGATACAAATCTGGATTCACATGTCCAATATTAATTTAAAATATCTGCACAAAATCAAACACATATGTACACATTTTATTCATCTCTATTAATTAGTTTCAGGAATACAAGTGCGGGTGGTTGTACATTCACCAGGATTTTAGTCAACTTGACCTAACGTACTTTAAAAGTCGGTCATAAAGAGTATCTGTATATTTAGTCTTTTGAACATGATATGGAAATATAGTGAGAATTAAATCCTAGTAGGTTCAACAATAAATAATAATTATTATCAATATAACTCATCATGTCATGTTCATCTGTATAAGTTACAACAATTATCTTAGGTCACATGAATGCATTTTATCTATACACATAAAAATCGTACAGTAATGACATGGATGACATGAATAACTATTTTTAAAATATCATATGATGGTTATCAACTCATTTTTATGTTAAACAATCCCGATCAGGGTGAGTACTTTTCTACTCTCTGGTACGGGCTTTTCTCGCTTCGTACGACATGGCACAATTTCTTTTCTCATTAACATAATCAAAGTCATTGGTAAGGCGTCCCCTACTAGTGCACCACATGGACTGCCATGTGACCGTGCTTTTCTTTTCTTTTCTTTTTTTCATTAATAGCCAAAAATATGATTTCAATAATAAGTATGTACATTATACTCATATGCCATAATTTTTTATCAAAATATAATCATTATAAAAAATTATTGGTAATCATGACATGAACATAATCGTTTCAAATATTATTTTATAAAATACTTTCATGTTAAAATTACACACTTAAGATGGTAAGGAGTTCTTGTAATGACAATGATTATGGCATACACTAGTCATTTATTATTTTTATTTATAAGATTCTTATTTTTTAAATATTGTTTTTATCTCTTCATTTTCTTTATGCTTGCCCTCTAGTCGATTTCCTTCTACTTATATCATTTTCAACACATGTTCTCACAAATTTAATACAACATTCTTCTTCAATTTGGTTTTTATTAATATTTTATAGTTAATGAAGTTCATTTAGAGTAGAAAAATGTTAAAAATAAGTTTTAACATCTTCCAACACGGCCTAAATGTATCCTATAACGCGGCTTGGCCATTTCTTTTAAAACAGCCATCCTTTAGGCTTCAAAATGTCCTTTTCAGCACAGAACACGGCTTGGCTGTGCCTTGTAACACGGCCTGGCTCTATGTTGTGTTATTTCCTGATGTAGTCCTTCGTCCTCCCTGACCTTCACTCACTAATCAAAGCATAACTCTCTCATTTTAACTCCAAATTAGGTGATCTTAGTGTTCATTTAAAGCTAAAACAATTATCTAAAACTAGTATGTTGAACGTTGTATCTAAATCTTAAGGAATCATGGTCAAATTACTCCCTCAAGTTAAACATTATTTCTTCTCGAGTAGGTTCTGACATCTACTTACTAATTTGACCATATCTCCCTCATATGAACTTCAAATTGAGTGATTTCAGTAGCTAAATTTCTATAAGACATATATATATATATATATATATATATATATATATATATATATATATATATATATATATATATATATATATTATGTTAATCAATTATTTTAATTCCCTACATAATTTTTTCAAAAATTCAAACACATAAGCTTTTCTAACAGATTCTTCCCTGGTTAACTATTTTTTACCACTATTTACTAATCTGACCATAACTACCTTATATGGACTCCAAATGGAGTAATTCTAGTGGCTAAAAATCCGTGAGATATATATCTAAATTTTTCATGTTAACATTTCATTTTATTCCTATCATATTCTTCCAAGAATTTGAAAAACAGAAGCTTCCTTGGTTACTCCAAAATCCAGCTTCCTAACCATACATTTTCTAAGGTTTTAGTTTATCATTTTATTATGTCCTCTTCTATTTTCTTCCTAATTAACATCTAATCATATTCCATCAATCTTTCACCACATTTAAATATATAAAATAGCAGCATAAAATTCTTAAAATTTTGCCATACATAGCCATAGCTATGCAAAACTTTTCCCACCAACCTAAATATTCAAACATACATCATATGCATGATCAACATGTAACATGATATAGCAACATCCATGGCCCATCATCAAAGTAACAAATATTGTAAATTTCATCAAAGTTCTAGAATCAAATTCCTATATAAATGTTTCTAATTTCAAAGCTTCTCTTTAAAAAAATATATTGTTAAACCTACCTAATGATCTCTCTAACTCACTTAGTAAATTCTTTTCCTTGTTTCCTCTTGAAGAAAGTGGCAAGATTCCTCCCTTCCCTTAGATTTTCCAACAACTTGAATAAGAGAAGGAGGGTGAGTTTTGAACCCTAAAGATGAAAATAAAAGATAGATTCAAGTGGAGATTAAGCTAACTTACCTCGAGTACTTAGTCCTTTAGACTTCTCTTTGTTCTTCCTTCCTCTCTTCTCTTCTCTTTCTCTCCTTTTCTCACTCTACCTTGCTTCTATTTTTCCTCTCTCTCACTTGGACGAAATTCTAATGTTGTAAGGGTGGTTCTTGCTTAAATAAACTATCAAGTGGTCCTCCTTTCATAATAATGGGTCTACCTTATCACAATTAGGATGCACTTGGTTTCTTTTTGAGGAAAAAAAACTCATGTTCTTGTCATCCTCTCCCTTAGTCAAGACATGCATAGCAAAAGAAGATTTGTATTTTGAAAATCATGATAAAATGTTCTTAAGATAAGGAACAAGGTCCCTTTGATTTAGGGATTCTTTTTCTTTTTCTTTTTCTTTTGTCTTACACAAATATGATATGTTTGCCTTTCTAAGTGGCAAGTTTCTAGCCCTTGAATCTCCTTTGTTTGGCTGAAATTATTTGTGTAGGATATGATTGTTTTGTCTTAATGCTATGTATCATTATACCACTTACTAAAATTATAAGTGTAGGATATAGATGTTTTATCCTAATGCCATGTATTGTTATACCACTTGCTAAAATTATGAGTGTAGGATATAGATATTATCACATCATTTGATGAATTTTTGTCTTAATGCCATGTGACCTAATCTATATTATTATCACATAATTTATTTTATTTTATTTTTTTCTCTCTTGAATTTGGGCTCATTTTTGTCAATTTCCTTTGCTTTGGCTAAAATTCTACATCTCATGGAGGGCTTGGTCATATTTTAATAATTTTTGTGCTATCGGTCCAACTTCTATATCCTAGTCCAAATCAATGCTATATCTCTTGTTTGTACTATCCAATTGGCTTGCTAGAAACTCATGTGAAGTGGAAGAACAAACTTTATGGAGTGTCCATAGGTGAAGGCCCAATGTATGAGGTAGAGATGTTAAACTTAGTAACTCTAGTTCTTGAGTTAAGAAAAATTACTCTAAATCAATCTTCTTGAACTTTAAAGATCTTTACTTACTTCCAAAATTTTTTATCTTCCTTACCCAAGAATTTCACCTCTCTTTAGGATATTTTTTTTTCTATTAGATTTTCTCTCTTTACCTATTCTGTTAATGTTAGAAACATTTTCTATGCATATACATAAGGTGAAGAATTTCTAAGGCTTATATTTTCTTAGATATAAAAAAGAAATAGGTTTTATTTCCTTAAATATTTATGTACATCTACTAATAAAAGAAATGAAATTAGGGATGTTACAATTTACCTTAATTTTGTATAAACTAGTGAGGGTAAATATAACTTTAAAGGACAATAAGTTTTCATATATTTCAAAGCTTAAATTTTGACTCCCTCTCTTTAAGATTATATTTGATGAAGTCTAGAAAAGATAATTTGCACGCAAAAAATTAAGGACAGAGCAATCAACTAGAAAAAAATAGAATGAAAATTTGAATTTCTATTGTCGGTTCTTCCCTCGTTCCATCTCCAATTTTACGGAATAGGATTGCAACAAAGACACAAATCTTATGCCCGTAGGCATATGAGATTGAATTTATAACATCCCTAATTTTGTTTACTTTATTAATAAAAATACATAATATTAAATTAAGTAAATAAAACTTATTGAATAATTTTTAGATATCTAAGAAAATATAAACCTTAGAAAATTTTCACCTTATGTGTATGCATAGAAAATGTTTCTAACATTAAGGGAATAGTTAATGAGAGAAAATGTAAAAGAAAAAAAATTAGAAATAACATCCTAAAGAGAGGTGAAATACTTGGGTAAGGAAGATAAATTTTTGGAAGTAAGTAAATGTTTTAAAATTTCAAAAAGATTGGATTAGGGTAATTTTTCCTGATTCAAGAGTTATAGTTCCTAAGTTTAACATCTCCACCCATACATTGGGTCTTCACCTATGGATAGTTCATAGAGTTTTTTCACTTCACATGAGTTTCTAATAAGCCAATTGGATAGCCCAAGCAAGATATATAACATAGACTTGGACTAGGATATAAAAGTTGGACCGGTAGCCCAAAAATCATGAAATGTGACCAAACCCTCTATGAGAGGTAGAATTTCAGCCAAAGTAAAGGAAATGAGCAAGAATGAGCCTAATCCAAGAGAAAAAAAATAAGAACCATGTGATAAAATAGTAGTATAATAATAATCAAGATTATGTCACTCGACATTAGGACAAAACATCTATATCATACACTTATAATTTTAGCAATCTATGTGATGATATAGTAGGTAATAATACATGACATTAGGAAAAAACATCCCTATCCTAGACAGAATTTCAGCCAAGCAAGGGAGACTTAAGGGCTAAAAATTTGACACTTAGGCAAACCTATTATACTTGAGTGAGACAAAAGAAAAAGAAAAAGAATCCATAAATCAAAAGGACCTTGTCCCTTGTCCTAAGAACATTTTATCATGGTTTTTAATTAAAAATCTCCTTTTGCTATGCATATCTTGACTAAGGGAGAGGAAGATAAGAACATGAGTTGTCTTTCCCCAAAAAGCAATCAAGTGCATCCTAATTGTGATAAGGTAGACCTATGATTATGAGAGGTGAACCGCTTGATGATTTATTTAAGCAAAAATCACCCTTATAACATTATAATTTCATCCAAGTGAGGGAGAGGAAAAAATCGAAGCGAGGAAAGGAGAGAAAGAGAGGAAAAGAGAGGAAGGAAGAAGAAGGAGAAGTCTAGAGGACTAAGTAGTACTCAAGATAAGTTAACTTAATCTCCACTTAAATCTATCTTTTCTCTTCATCCTTGGAGTTCAAAACTCACCCTCCCTCTCTTATTTAAGCTGCTAGAAAAGTTAAGGGAAGGGAGGAATCTTGCTACTTCCTTTAAGAGGAAACAAGAAAAAGAATTCACGAAGTGAGTTAAGGAGATCTTTAGGTAGGTTTAACAATATTTATTTTTGAAGAAAAGCTTTGAAATTTATAACATTTATATGGGATTTTGATCCTATAACTTTGATGAAATTTACAATATTTGCTACTTTGATGATTGGCCATGGATGTTGCTATATCACGTTACGTGTTGATCTTGCATGTGATGTATGTTTGAATATTTAGGTTGGTGTGGAAGCTTCTTTAAAGGTATGGCTATGGTTCGCAAAATTTTAGAGTTTTGTGCTGCTCTTATGTATTTTTAAATGTGGTAAAAAATTGATGGGATATGGTTAGATTTATAAAATGAATATGGCCTTAAACACCAAGAAGAAGACCATGAGAAATTTTTGTTGGGAACACCCTTAATAATACATGACTTGATTTTCTGTTTCCTTGAGAAGAGAATGATGGAATATGTTAAAATAAGTGTAAGGAATCTAATTAAAATGTTGAAACAAGTAATCCTATGGTTAGATGGAAATTAGGAAGAAAATGGAAGAGGATTTAAAAAAAGGATGAACTATAGAACCTTAAGAAGGGTTTTGGTTAGAAAACTAGATTTCAGAGTAACCAAGGAAGCTTTTATTTTTTAAATACTGGGAAGAATCGGTTAGAAATTAAAATAAATAATTAACATAAAACATGTAGATATATGTATCACAGATTTGTAGCCATAGGAATCAACCAATTTGGAGTTCAAATGAGGGAGATATGGTCCGATTAGTAAGCAGTGGTCATAAAATTGTTAACCAGGGAAGAATATATTATTTAAGCTATGATGTTTGAATTTCTAGGAAAAATTTGTAGAGAACTAAAAGAAATGGTTAAAATGAAAAATATATATGTATGTCTCATGAATGTTTAGCTATTGGAATCATTTAATTTGGAATTCATATGAGGGAGATATGGTTAGATTAGTAAACAGTAGTCAGAAACTAGTTAACCAAGAAAAAATATATTAGGTAAGCTTCTGTGTTTGAATTTCTCAAAAGAATTTGTAGGGAAGTAAAAGAAATGTTTAACATGAAAAATATAATTTTTAGCCATTGGAATCACTTAATTTAGAGTCCATTGGAGAGAGATATGATCGAATTAGTAAGTAGAGGTCAGAATCTACCCGGGAAGAAATAACATTGAAATTGAGGGAGTAATAACACCAAGATTCCTTGCAATTTCACTAAAATATTCAACATAAGAGTTTTAGAGGATTCTCTTAACTTTAAATGAACACCAAGATTATCTTAATTGGAGTTAAAATGAGGGACTTATGCTTTGATTAGTGAGAGATGAAAATAATATTTAAAAAAGAAGAAGAATCTTATAAATGAAAATAATAAATGATTATTGTATGCCCTTGCCATTGCCATTGAATGAACTTCTTACCATCTTAAGTGTGTAATTTTGACATGAAAATATTTTATAAATTGATATTTGAAAATTATTATGTTCTTGGCATGATTACCAATAATTTTTGGTAATGATTATATTTTGATGATAAATTATGGCATGTGAGTATAATGAACACACTTGTTATTGAAATCATATTTTTGGCTATTAATGTGAAAAGAAAAGAAAAGAAAAGAAAAGAAACGAGCACGGTCACATGGCGATTCGTGTGGTGCACCAGTAGGGGACACCCTACTTAAGACTATAATTATGATAATGAGAAAAGAAAAAGAAAGTATGTCATGTCGGACAGAGCGAGAAAAGCTCGTACTAGAGAGTAGAAAGTACTCACCATGACCGGGGTAGCTAGATATGAAAATAAGTTGATAGCTATAATATAATATTCTAAAAATAGTTATTCATGCCATACATGTCATTACTGTATGATTTTTATATTCATAGATAAAGTGCATTCATGTGACCTAATACATTTGTTGTAGCTTATACAGATGAACATGACATGATAAGCTATATTGATGATAATTATGATTTATTGTTGAACCTACTTAGATTTAATTCTCACTATCTTTCCATATCATGTTCTGAAGACTAAATATGTAGATTTTCTCTATGACCGACTTTTAGCATACGTTGGGTCGAGTTGGCTAAGATGCCAGTGAAGGTGCAGCCACCTGCACCCTTATCCCTAGAATTGGTCAACATGGATGAATGAGATGTAGACATATATGTGTTTGATTTTTTTTTGTAACATATGTTTTTAATTAATGATGTGTATGTGAACCCAAAATTATATAAGTGTTATGCTTGATTAATTTAATTGATTGTTACTGTAAGTTAAATAGTTATAAGTAAAGAGATAATGACTTCATGGGATTTTACAAATATATATATGTATATATGTAAAAAAAATTTAAGGTTGTTACAATGGGTGCAGGGGAATAGGCCGAGAGGGAGAAGAAGCATAGTTTGGCTGGGAATGGAGAAATATAGAGCACAGGAAGTAGGGGAAAGCGTTTGGGTACGATGGAGAGAAACGCAGGGGAAGGGCACGGGAATGGTTGAGAATGGGGGAGAGTGTAACACCATGGATTTTTTATTATTTTCTTTATGAAATAAAATGTTAAGAAGGGTCAAAAAGGATTAAAATAGAGCATTTGTATGAAAATAACCATGGATATTAAATAGGAGAATTCTCATTCTTCTGAAGGAAGTTCTAAGGGAAAAATAGAAATTTCTTCGCTTATAGGACTAGAATTGGGCAGCAATAAGTGGAATAAGGAAGCATGAAGAGAGTGGTACAAAAGGCCATTGGAATATGCCTCAAGGGGAGATTAAACACTTGGCATAATTCCTTGCACTCAAACAAAGCCTTACCTAATGGCATAGTTCTAAAGTAATGGCATGGCCCAATTGTAATAATTAGATAAAGGAGGGGCATTGGTTAAGGGAGGAGGAAGCTTCTCCAAGAAGCTTCAATATTTTAATATTTCTTGTTGACTCAAAAGGGGAAGTCGCCAACCCAAAGGGGAGAAGGAGAGCAACCGACGAAGAAAGAAAGAGGAAGAAAGAAAAAGAAAAGAGAAGAAGAGAGAGAAAGGGAATGAGGAGAGGAGAGAGAATACTAAAAAAAAAGGAAGAAAAGGTAAGTTAACTCGTTTAATCTTGGTTTTGATCATGGATCCTTGGAGATAATGATGGGGGAATATTTCTGTAGCTTGGTAGTTGAAGGAGGAGAGAGGAAATCCAGCAACCTAGAGAGAGAAATAGTCTTCTTAGTGCTATAGTGCAAGATCAACATCTTTCCTTTGGATTTCTTGACTAAATAACCTTATGTATGTGTTTATATGCAATAATGAAAGTATAATGGTAGGGTAGATGCATGTATTGATGAGGTTTTTATGATGTTGGTGGTTGAGTTCCATAAATGTGAGTCTTAGAGAATTAACTATGATTCTTTTATGGATGATTTTGGAGGCTATATTCCATGATTTTGGGGGATAAATGTGGCTTGTAATTGAAATTTATATGCTTAAAATGCATGTCTGGTTGTTTTCTGGTTTGGTGGTTGATTTGGAGAGGAAAAGAGGAGTTTTTACTGTTATTGTGCCCAGAACATGTAACATCCCTAAAATTTTTAGTAATTCTCATTTATGTATGGATTATTAAAAGAAATAAAAAGAGTAAAGATATAATTGAAAGGTTTTAAGGATGAAAATAAAAACTTGTTAATATTTTTGGGGTAAAAATGTAATTTCTTAAAAGGTTACGGGTCAAAGTGTAAATAATAAAATTTGCAAAGACTTTCTCCAAAAATTAGTAAATTACTATTTGGTCCATCCATCATTTAAAAATCTTCTGTAGATTTAACATCTACTCATGAATTTTGTACAAAATTATATATAAACTTTTAGATTTGTTTAGATGTGATTTTGAATAACATGTGGTCTGGATATTTATATGAAATTTTGTTTTGGTTGTATGGATATGCATATGGGTGCATGGGATCACATAAAAGAAAAACAAAGGAGAAGTTAGACTAAGCTGAATTTCGAAATAATTTGGAAAGCCTCTATTGTTTGGAATTCTGGGGAAATTTGGCAAGGATTGTAAAGAAATGGTCAACATATGAATTATAGATATATGTCTCACGGATCTATAGGCTTTGAAATTACTTAATTTGAAGTCCACATGAGGGAGATATGGCTAATTAATTGAGCAGATGTCAGATTCTAGGATAGTAAAATAATCATTTTAATTTTAATTTTTTGGAAATAATCCGTAAGCAATCTAAAGAAATTATAAGCATAACAGTTGTAGATAATTATCTTAGCTTTTTATAGGCTTTGACATCACCTCCATTGGAGTCCATATGAGAGAGATATGACTGATTAATTGAGTGGAGGTCAGAATCAGTTTAGAATTCAGATTGGTAAACTAAGCATTATTTTTAATTGTTTGGAAATAATTCGTAAGAAATATGAAGAAATGATAAACATGAAAGTTGTAGATAATTGTCTTAGCTTTTAATATGATTTAAAATCACCTCAACCGGAGTTCGTATGAGGGAGATATGGTTGAATAATTGAGGAAAGGTCACAGAACACAGCTTGGCCATGTTCTGAGTTGCTTCAGTATGGGTAGGCCGTGTTCGGGGCTATTTTTTTAGCATGTTTGAAGTAATTTTCAAGCATAGCCGTGTCTTGAACATGGCTAGGCTGTGTTGGGTGCTGGATTAATATATTTTTCACTGTTTTCTACTTCTAAATAGTTTTGTTTGTTGAAAGCTTTTTAGAAAACATATATACTTTTATAATGATGATTTTGGTATCACAAATTACCCTTTTCTTTATTTGATTCAAAATGAATCATATTGGATATTGGTATGTGATGAATGATTATTAATTATTGTGTATAAAAAATGATGCATGTCATATTATGAATGTAGTTAAAAGGCAAGTGTAAAGCTCATAGCGAGTTGCTTGATAATTATATATTGCATTTGATGAATATGCATTTATATATATGGATTTATATGTATGGATGAATATCGACGAGTTGTATGGCTTGCGACGGTACTGAGTAGGGGACGCCCTATTAGCCTGAGTGAGTTAAGGGAGGGCTGCTTTAACCTGGTGACAGTGGTAATGTGAGGAGGCAGATGTGTGATGAACTCACATTCCCTGATCACTATTGTGATTGTAGTCGATCGGTCACTATGTGTATAGCAAATGAGTGAATTGAGTGTATTGAGAGCTGTAACATGCTTGAGCATTATGTAAAAAGAATAGATTTTCAGTGCATATATAGTATATTCATTATGCATCAATAAAAGCTATGACTTTATCTCAAAACAACATTTGTTTAATGATTATGCCGTGTTGAATATGGTTTTGGATATCTGAATATCCTTTTATTTGAGAATATTTGAAATATGGGTCCCATATGGATGTACTTCTGAACTGTATTTTCTATGTGACAAATTTTAAAACATGGGTACATCTATATGCTGACCTAAGAGGTCGTAGGAGGTATTATTTGCTCACTGAGTCGTCAAACTCACTACACAATATTTCCACATTTTTCATATAAGAATACAGAGTCTGATCCTGTAGATAGGTGATTAGTTAAGTGACATATTCTCTGGGTGAGTCTACATTGCTTTCAAGGCTCACAGTTTTTAAATTATACTGTGTTTGTATTCTAGAGTGTGTTCTGAACACCAAAGGCACTTCTGTTGTTACTTTGAAATTTATAACTTGGATTGTATAATGTGTATACATGAGAGACCTTATATGTATCTATTTCCATGACAAATAATAGTGCTATGCATGTTATGGTAAATATCTGATTGCAAAAAAAATGTTTGTTTACGGGACCGTAAATTAAGGGCGTTACAGAGCATGATTGTGCTCTGGGTTGGTTGGGACCATTCTGGTGCAGAGTATGAGTGCAACAAGGCCGTGCTCTAGGCTGGAATGCGAAAACACGGGTGCTAGAATTTGAAACATGGGCATAGAGCAGGGGTGGCAACACGACTGTGCTTCATGACATGGCCAGGCCGTGTTGCATGTTAGGTTACACTTTTTTGTATTTTTTGTTTCCTTTTTGAGTTTTAATCAAGAGCTAATAAATATGGGACCTTAATTAGAGTGTAATGAGCTAAAAATTAGAGTAAAATTAAGTGGTTTGCTTGATTTTGTAATACTCTCCTTTAATAATTGACAAATGCATGAAGAGATAGAGGTAAATGATGCATGAATGCCATGTGTAATTGCTATAAATCATAAATATACGCAAGTAAAGGGCTAAATGATATGTGTGTGCTATGGGAAGATGTAAATGCATAATTACCTTATCTTATATTATGATGGATTATTGTAGCATGCATAAGAGTAATGGTTGGATCATGCACATGATGTTAATGATGTGTGTTTTGTTGAGAGAAGTGGCTGAAAAATATGTGAAAAGCTAGGTGCTGGTCAGGAGGACCCTCTCCGAAGTAGGGTGGCCTGGCAATAGGTGTCACTTTACTGTGTTGAGATGACTGAGGGTCAAGATTATCCTCTCCGAAGCTAGGTGGCCTGGCAACAGTTGTCACTTTGCTGTGTTGAGGAGATTAATAATTCCAGGATGACCCTTACCTGACCTAGGTGACTCGGTGACACGCGGCACCTTATCAATGTAAGGCGACTGAAAGGTCGTTGATGTGATATAGTACTGGGCTAGGGGATGGCCTATAGCCTAAAGTGGTCGGTGTGGGAAGCAGTGCTCTGACCAAGGAACCTAGTGGTGTATGAGTAGTTGTAGGTGGTAAGAGCTTACACCACCTTGAGGTTAGATAAATTGGGAACCTCAAATGATGAGCCACTATGGAAAAATGTACAGGTACCTTATTAATACATATTTTTTTTATATTTACATGATATTGATGCATAACCTTTATAAAGAGTTTGTGTGCATATTATATATTTTTGAATCTTTTTTGTGTAAAGAGAAAATGTTTTCTATAGCTTATACAGCTAAACATAACACGTGAGTTTTCCTAATATGTTTTGATTTACTGGATATTGACCTTGCTAGGATTTTATGTCTCATTATGTTTGTGGTGTTATGTTCAAACTCTTGACACGCCGTTTGTCATCCTGACCCTGATGCTAGAGTTGCAGATAATGGATGTCCCTTACTTAGGACAATTCACTGTTATTATGAACCTGTTAGTGATCAACATGGTGGAAGTACCTGCACCCAGGCCACCTCCTCCATGAACTGTACCCCAAGGTTGATGGCCAGGAAAGTAGTAGTATAGTAGATTATATATGTATGTGTTTGTAAATGGGCTAACTCATTGTTTTTGTGTAACCACACGGTACTTCGCCTTTTGAGTATGATGCTTAGTACCAAGGGTTACATGTGTTTATACAAGTTAATCCTTGATGTTTTGTAAACATGTATATATATATATATATATATATATATATATATATATATATATATAAGATGCATATATTTTTGATGGATGATTATTTGTTGTATGTTATTTGCATTACCGAAAAGAATCGGCCATTACGAGTTGGTACCAGAGTAGGTCGATCGTAAGTGGCCATAGGGGTGGATGGTTACCTGGATCAATCTAACAGCATCTTGAATAAGATGTGGAGAGAGGGAGTAGAGTAGCATATTGAAATTGTTATGAAATATTTGCTAGCATTTTTCCTAATATGTGTGTCTGATGATGTTATGACTATTGTATTATAAATTTTTTTAATTACTGTTGAGCTTGATCACCTCAATAATGACTATTTGTTTTGGTTGATACGGTTGGAAATGGAATTGTCAAGGAGAAATCCGACGCCAAGGGCGGAAGCTACTTTATAAGACTTAGCCACTGCTATTCAAGATCAAGTTTTCACTACAAATCAGATCATGCAGCACATTCAGAATAATAGCAATGCCAATGGTGAGATGGGAGAAAACCCTAGGAACACAAGAAATGGATGGGTAGATTTCTTGAGAACCTGACCTCCCTCTTTTGTCAGGGAATATGATCTTATGGTTATGGATAGATGGCTGATTGGAATAAAGAAGATTTTTGGGGTTCTAGATTATTTGGATGAGCAGAAAGTGAATTTCGTTGTCTATATGTTGAAGGAGGAAGCATAATTCTAGTGGAGAGGGGCCAGTGAATTATTGACTCACTAGGGATAGCAGATCACTTGGCCTGTCTTCTGCGAAACCTTCTTGGACAAGTATTTTCCCAAGAGTGTGAGGGCCAACAATGAAATTGAGTTCCTCCAACTCTGGTAGGGGGAAGATATATTGACCAGTACATTGCAAAGTTTGAGGAGTTATCAAAATTCTCCTCGTATCTGAAAAACAATCCAGACGAATCCTGAAAGGTAATTAAGTTTGAAGCTGGTCTAAATTCGGAGATTCGCAATGTAGTGGTGGCCCTAGAAATTTTTGAATTTGTTTTGCTAATTAATAAGTGTTGTCTACTGTAGAAGAGCCTAAAGGCAGTGGAGGAAGAGAAGGACAGACGGGCTCCTTGGAAAAGAAAGAGAGAATTTTCAGTTCCAGATCGTAATGTCAGAGGAACAAATATGATGGCAAGCAAGAAACTCTTAGCCATGGGGACTAGATCTTCGACGTAGAACACTACCAAGAGTGAATGCAGGATATATGGGCAACTCCATAGAAACTGACTCTGCTTTCACATTATGGTTACCTATTTTTGATGCAGGCAAAAAAAGGGCATGTGGCTCGCCGATGTCCTCTAGAGGATGGGAAGAAAGTGGAGTAGGACCAGCCAGCTAAAGGAAGAGTTTTTAACTTGAGTGGGGCCAAATAGAAGCAAGCTCCTTATCTAATTCAAGGTATGTGTTATCTCTATGGTTATCCTTTGATTTTGCTCTTTGATTCAGGTGCCAGTCATTCTTTTATAGCATCTGATTGTATGGAGAAACTACTTTATCCCGTGTCTAATTTGACGTTTGAGTTAATGGTGTTAACCCCAACGAAAGGGAAAGTGAGTACCTCGATAGTTTGTAAAAATTGTCCAATTGAAGTGTATGGCAGATCTTTTGTTATAGACCTGATTTGTTTACCACTGGAAGATATAGACGTAATCTTGGGGATGGATTGGCTTAGTCAAAATTAGATTCTTTTAGATTGCTACAAAAATACTCTTGTGTTTACTTCTAGATTTAGGGAGGAGCCGAAAGTTGGAAGTAATCAGGTTAATGAACTCCAGAAGGAGTTAGCTAATGTGGATACAGACTGTTCCCTCTTTTATGCTCTTAACTCAGGAGTTAGGTAAGAATTATTTAAGATTTTGATAGTTTGTAATTTCCTAGAAGTCTTCCCTTCGAAAATTTCTAAACTGCCACCTAGGTGAGAGGTGGAATTCTCCATTGATTTGGTGCCAAGAACGACTCCTATTTCTATTATACCCTATAGGTTTGTGGTGTTGAAAGAACTTAAGAAGCATATTGAGGATCTCTTGGAAAAGAACATTATCTGACCTAGTGTTTCGTCTTGGGGAGCTCCAGTGCTGTTTGTAATGATGAAAGATGGGAGTTTGCAACTATGTATTGATTATAGGCAACTCAAGATGACATTTCGATTGAGATACAGACATTACGAGTTCTTGGTTATGCCGTTTATGGTTACCAATGTACCTGTAGTCTTTATGGATGATATGAATCGTGTTTTTCGACCCTACTAGGATCAGTACGTAGTGGTTTTCATCGATGAAATTTTAATATACTCGAAGGATGCAGAAGAGCATGAACAACATCTTCGAATAGTACTTCAAACCTTGAAAGAGAATAAGTTTTTTGGTAAATTAGAGAAATGTGAGTTTTGAATGCAAGAAGTAAAGTTTTTAGGGTACGTTGGGTAATAACTCCATTTTTATCGGATGTATATATTTGTAAAGTCCCATGAATACATTATCTCTTTACTTCTAACTACTTAACTCATAGTAACATTCAATTAATTTAACCAAGCATAATTAAAGAGTAAGGTCTATCATTAATACTGATACAATTCTGGGTTCATATATATATATATATATATATATATCATTAATTAAAAACATCCATACAAAAGTCACACATATATGTCTACATTTTATTCATTCATGTTGACTAGTTTCGAGGATATGGGTGTGGGTGGTTGCACCTTTACTGGAATCTTAGCCAAATCGACCTCAAATACCTTATTAATTTCTGGGATCTGCCCAACATAGAGTAACTCGATCCAACATGCACTAAAAGCCAGAGCCATAGAAAAATCTGCATAACTAATTTTATGAACATGATATGGAAATATCATGAGAATTAAATCCTAATAGGTTAAAAAATAAATCATAATCATCATCAATATTGCTTGTCACGTCATGTTCATTTGTATGAGCTACAATAAATATCTTAGGTCACATGAATGCACTTTATCTATGCACATGAAAATTGTGTTGTAATGACATGTATGGCATGAATAACTATTTTTAGAATATCATATGATGGCTATCAACTTATTTTTATATCAAGCTATCTCGGTCAGGGTGAGTAATTTCTACTGTCCAGTACGGGCTTTTTTCGCTCCATCCGACATGGCACGCTTTCTCTTTCTTTTCTCAATTTCTTAGTTATATTCATGAGTAGGGCATCTCCTACTAGTGCACCACACAGACCGCCATGTGACCATGGTTGTAACATCCCTAAAAGAACAAATTGGTTATTCTTATTTGTATATGGATTAATAAAAGAAATAAAGGAGTATGGATGTAATTGAAATGTTTTAAGGATTAAAATGAAAACTTATTAATATTTTTGGGGTCAAAATGTAACTTCCTAAAAGTTTAGGAGTCAAAGTGTAAATAATGAAATTTGCAAGGACTTCCTCCAACAATTAGCAAATTGCTATTTGGTCCCTCCATCTTTTTTTTAAAATCTTCCGTAGGTTTATCGGGAGATTACTATTCACTCTTTCTCCTCCATTTTCTCTCTCTAGATTTGGAGTACTTTTGAGTCTCTGATTTCAAAACGAAGGTTACCACTAGATTCAAGACGAACAGTACTACGATATTGGCCAAATGATTTTTCAAATCAGCCGCAAAATTGCGGTAGATCGAAAGTAGAAAATCTTAGAAAAAGGTAAACTCCAAAACTTATATTTAGAGTCCTCAAATTGAAAATTTGACGCCGTAGATGAATTTAGGGCTCGTTTGGAGAGTAGGATATGATAGCAGTAGGATAGCTTCTATTCTATCCTATGTTTGATGTGCAACAGGATAGGATAGACTATCCTATCCTGTGTTTGAAATAAATCAGATAATGATAGGATAGGATAAAAATGAAATAAAATGACAAAACTACCCTTATACATTGATATATATATATATATATATATATATATATATATATATATATATATATATATATATATATAATTAATATATTATTTTAATATCATTTAATGCTTACTTTATTTTTAAATTATAAAAATACTACTAATTTTTTTAAAAATATTAAAAATATTTTTTAGACATTTTATGTTTTCATCGTATTTTAATTTTTTTTTTTAAAATTCTATCAAACATATTAATACTCATTTTTAAATTAAAATAAAAACAGCCAAAGGAGCCCTTAGCTTTTCTTGTAATCTTTATCTATTTGAGTTTATATTTCTTATACACACACGCATGGAGATCTTCCATAGAAACTCAGAAATTTCTTACTATACATTCTTTTGCTTTACTGCTGCGTGATGTTCAACCCAAGCAAAGTGTTAAGAACCTGAGCTCACTTTGAACGAGTGCTACTTGAACCAAAAATGACTAGAACAGAGATGAAAGAAATATATGGAATACAGAGTAATTGTATCGAAATGCGAATCACACCTAAAAAGCATAACAGACACACAAAATTTTCAAGCTTCATTGAGTTCTGTTGATGGAGGGTTCAAAGAGCACAATTCATATTTACACAATCTGAACCCAGAAAAGAAGGAAAAAAAAGGAACAAAAAGAGAAAACATATGGACAAATATACATATGGAGAAGAAAACAACAGCATTCAAACTCATCAAGCTGGGTTTCTACGACTAATTTCCATCTTCAGGATCCCATGAAGCATTGGCTCCTTCTACAAATATAATCTGCATATATCTGAGCCATCTTATTGTAGGTAGTTAGCCATCTACAACTATTTATATTATATACATTGATGCCATGCAATATGTTACCCTTGGAATCTCTCATCTGTGTATAAAACGTATCCATCTGCCAAGTATTTTTCACTTCCTCTTTCAACGATCCAAAGCACTCATAATTACCTTACAAGCACGGAAGAATAGGCAGGCAACCAGAGTCAGAAATTGTAAGAGAAGAAAAGGCCATATATGTCATTTCATACACCAAACAACAAAATCAGAATATACAATCAACTACACAGCTGACCTCTCTTGCACTTTAGTATTACAGGTCTAGAATAAAGTAAGTTTAAGGGGAGAAGAAAAGGTAAAAATAATAAGGGCCTCTAGCTGCTGAGATGTGCTTCCAAGTTCCAATAGCTTGAGATAATGGAATATATACAGATGTAGGAAACCACCTCACTTCAGGAAACCACACACAACATGCATCACACACCATCATAGGGCTTGGGGGTACAGATCATTCCAGAGAAACAGAGAAAAAATAAATATCACAGCCAGAAACCAAAATGCAAAAACCAGAGCAAGAAACCAGAATGCAAATCAGAATATACAATCTCAGTCCCCGATAAATCTAACACCTCCCTATTTTAGAGCTGTGCCTGGCATCTCTAACCCACCTCTAACCCACTCAAACCAGTATGATCACAGTATGATAATTCATCTCATTCTTATGCTAATCCAAATGGAATCTCTAACCCACTCAAACTAGCCAGCTCATACATGGGCAGAACAAAATCAAAATCAGAATAAGCAACCAAGCCGTTTCACCAAACTAGAAAAAATAAAAAGCCACAACAAATTCAGGCAGAAATCGATGCCCAGCCAAACCAATCCAAGGGGAAAATCATCTTCGGCAGAGGGAATCAAATACTAACTTTGATGATGGAGTATGTGTTCTTGATGACGGAGGATCTAGACTGCTCGGATGAGGGGGAGATAGCTAAAGGTGAGCTGGAGAGAGATCGGGTGAGCTAGAGGGATCTCGAGGTGTAGGTTGAAATCTTGGGTGAGGGAGATTGCTCGGTGACCTGGGGAGAGCTTGGGTGAGCTGAAATTGGGTGAGGGAGATGGAAGGGGGAGGGAAATCGAAAGCTCGGTGAGGGAGAGACAGCTCTGGTGAGGGGGAAAGGTCTCGACGAGGGCACTGGAAGGGTGAGAACCCGATGTGAAGGGGAGAGGTCTCGGGAGTGAGGGGTCAAGGGTGAGAAAGGCAAAGAAGTCGGGGGTGAGTGTGAGTGAGTTATCCGGACTGTAACCTAGGTATAGAGGCAGGTTACAATTTTTCAAAGGAGAGCCGGATAGGATATGAAAAAATATAGGAGCTGTCATACCCATAGTCCTTCAAACGTGAGATAAGAGCAATAGGATAGGATATATCCTATCCTATTGCTCTTATCAGATCTCCCAAATGAGCCCTTAGGAGATAGATATATCTTAGGATATGAAATTTTTCAACCATCTGACAACTTTTTGTTTGTCGTTAACAGTAAATTCGGCCAGTATAAATAGTGATTTCCGGTGGTAAATAGTAATTTCGACCGTAAATAGTATCCCATCAGTTGACTAGTGTTGACCAAGCTCCTAGAGGCCAAATTTTGCATTCCAAAGTCATTTTTTAGGTTTCTGGACCCTTCGGACTCATTTTTGAGGTCCATTTGATTAGATTTAGTTTGGAAAAATACATTTGGGGCTATCCAACCTGGAGCCTTCACCTTGTGAGTAGATAATTCTTTCTATGACATACCCTATGCTCTTCTTGAACTTAAAATGTATAATTAGTTATGTTTACAAAGTTTTTATGCTATCATAGGTTTCTAAAATGTGTTAAAATATCTGTTTTATTTACGAACTGGCACATAGTTCAAGAACAGTATGATTTTGCAAATAAATTTTGAAACTCATTGAATATATAATTCTAAATGTATTTATCATTATTTGGTAAAGTGAATATTATGTGCACGAGGAATTGATCTGTAAAGCTATAAAGTTGCTGATTATGATTGAATAGCAAGCATAAAAGTCATGGCGAGTTGCTTGATATTATACATTGCATTTGATGAATTTACATATATATATATATATATATATATATATATATTTATATGTATGGATGAATATCGATAGGTTCTATGGCTTGAGATGGTATCGAGTAGGGGACGCCCTATTAGTCTAAGTGAGTCAAGGGAGGATCGCTCCAATCGGGTGACAGTGGTAATGTGAGGAGGCAGATGAGTGATGAACTCACATTTCCTAATCACTTATTGTGGCTATAGTTGATCGGCCACCATTCGTATAGCAAATGAGTGAATTGAGTGTATTGAGAGCTATAACATGCTTGAGCATTTTGTAAAAAGAATAGATTTTAAATGCTCGTATATTTTCTTTTCACATTAATAGCCAAAAATATGATTTCAATAACAAGTATGTTCATTATACTCACATGTCATAATTTATCATCAAAGTATAATCATTACCAAAAATCACTGGTAATCATGCCATGAACATAATCATTTTCAAATATCACTTTATAAAATATTGCCATGTCAAAATTACACACTTAAGATGGTAAGGAGTTCATGCAATGGCAATGGTTAGGGCATACAGGCATACACGAGTCATTTATTATTTTTATTTATATGATTCTTCTTCTTTCTTAAATATTATTTTCATCTCTTACTAATCATAGCATAACTTTCTTATTTGAACTCTGATTGAGGTGATCTTGGTGTCCATTTAATGCTAAGAAAAACTTCTAGAACTCTTATATTAAGCATTTTAGTGAAATTATAATGAATCTTAGAGTTATTACTCCCTCAAATTCAATGTTATTTATTCTTGTGTAGGTTTTGACATATACTTACTAATTTGATCATATCTCCCTCCTATGGACTCTAAATTGAGTGATTCCAATTGTTAAAAATTTATGAGTTATATCTCTATATTTATCATGTTAAGCATTTCTTTTAATTCCTTTCAAATGTTTCTCAGAAATTCAAATACAGAAACTTACCTAACAGATTTTTCCCTGGTTAACTAGTTTTTGACCACTACTTACTAATCTGACCATATCTTCCGAATATGGATTCCAAATTAAATCATTCCAGTGGCTAAAAATTTGTGAGACATATATATATATATATATATATATATATATATTAATGTTAACTATTTCTTTTTTTCCTTATAGATTGTTCTTACAAATTTGAACATAGAAACTCACGTAACAGATTATTCCCAGGTGATTCTAGTGGCTAAAAATTTGTGAGACACACACACACACACAGATATATATATATATATATATATATATATATATATATATATATATATATATATATATATATATATATATATATATATATTTCATGTTAACTATTTCTTTTAATTCTTAATTGATTCAAAAATAGAAGTTTTCCTGGTTACTCCGAAATCCAGTTTTCTTAGCCTATCATTTGTTAAAGTTCTAGTTCATCCTTTAATTAAGTCCTCTTCCATTTTTCTTCCAAATGTCCACCTAACCATTGAATTAGTAATCTCAACATTTAATTATAATTTTTTACTTAATTTAACATATTCCATCATCGATTTCAAAAGAAAAACAAAATCAAATCATGCATCACTAAGGGTGTTTCTCAATAGAAATTTCTCATGGTCTTCCCCTAGGTGTTTAAGGCCATAATTAATTTACCAACCTAACCCTCTTCCATCCATTTTTACCATATCCCAATATGCATCATAGCAGTACAAAAATCCCTAAAAGTTTGCCACCTATAGCCATGCCTAAGCAGAACATTTCCATAGCAATATATGCATTCAAACATCCATAACATGCAAGATCAACATGTAACATGATATAGCAACATTCATGGCCAATCATCAAAGTAGCAAATTTCATCAAAGTTCTAGGATCAAAATCCCATATAAATGTTACAAATTTCAAATATTTTCTTCAAAAAGAGATATTGTTAAACCTACCTAAAGAATTTTGCCTCTTTTTAGGATGTTATTTCTAATTTTTTCCTATTAGGTTTTCTCTCTTTACCTATTCCCTTAATGTTGGAAACAATTTCTATGCATACATATAAGGTGAAAAATTTTTAAGGCTTATATGTTTTTCTTAGATATCAAAAAATTGTTTAATAATTTTTATTTCCTTAACTAAATATTGTGTACCTTTATTAATAAAAGAAACAAAATTAGGGATATTACACGTATCAACAGATAGTGTATCAGTGCATCCTAGTAAAATGGAAGTATTTCTCAAGCGGGAAATGCCAAGTACAGTGACCAAAATTCGAAGCCTTTTAGGTCTAGCTAGATACTTCAAAAGATTCATATAGGGTTTTTCGCAGATAGCTGACATGCTATAATTTTAGCATGTATTTAGCATATTTTATGTTAATTTTTATTTTATTTAAATATTAAATAAATAGGATTTAATTAATTTTTGTTTTTTATGTTTTAGGAATAATAAAGAAGAAAAGAAGAGAAAAATAGAGAGAAAATCATGAAAAATGCTGATTTCTGACCTTTCATCACTAATGGAAGCATATCTCGCTCATTTAGCTCCGATCAAGGTGATTCTAGTGGCTATGGAAAGAAGAAACATAGAGCTACAACTTTCGTGTTCAGAACTTTGGCAAAATCTTGAAGATTTTGGGTGCCACAGCGCTCACAAGAGAGTGCCGCGGCGCCACGTTAAGACAAATCCGTAGCGCCGCGGAGCTACCCAGGAGGCAGTGCCGCGGTGCTCAACCCAGGGCGCCGCGGCGCCTGAGCACCTTCGACATAGCCTGCCGCGGCGTTGACTGAGGGCGCTGCGGCGCCCCGTGACACAATTTTCGTAGCACCGCGACGCTTTACTTAAGCGTCGCGGCGCCCAACGCCGTAGGGACTTGCTGATTTCGCGATTTTAGGTCCTTTTCACTCAAATTGAAGGCTGATGGACGGGGATTTTGACCTAAATACATTCCTACTTCGATTAAGAGTGGGGAATCTATAAAAAGAGAGGCAAGCAAGTAGAGAAGGAAGCCAATTCTTCATCCAAGTTCTTCAATTCTTCTTTAGATTTTCTTATGGCCCTGCGTGGCTAGTTCTTTTTAGTTGGTTGAGGTAGATTGAAACCTTATGCATTGTGAGATTTGGAATTGTTTTCAATAGTTCAATCTTAACTAGGTATTGTTTATTCATCTGCTTTCCTTTTCTAAATGATTTTTCATGTGATTGCTAGGAGGCCTACTAGTATATTGTATGTCTAAGTCTACTGCTGAATTAGGTTTTGAACAACGTTTTCATTACTTGATTCATGAAGCAAATAGGATTAAGGATTTTGGATTATAAATCATTAACCCTATGATGAATGATCAACTAAATTAAATATAATCGATTTGCTTATATTTATTTAACTCTATCAGTTTCTCTCGTTCTTAATGCAGTTGATAAGTTATACTTTGCCGATGTGTTAAAGGATTTTTTTATCAATTAGAGTTTAATTGGTATGATTGTTATCAATTCACTAGGCTTAAGGAGGAACTAGGATAGAGTCCCAATGATAGATATTTGGTTTAAGATTGATGATTTTGTCAATGATCGAT